>CM059997.1:44431934-45746606 GCA_030463065.1 Aphidoletes aphidimyza
GGATCTCGAGAACGAACCGATAGATTCAGTTCAAATTTTAACCGTAGCTTGAGATTCATCAAACAGAGATGCTGTGAAATTTTGAGCAAAATTCATCGAGCCGTTTCCGAGATCGTCGGTCACTTGTCAAAATTGTTCTGAAAGTTCAAAAATTCCATTTTTCTCTGTAAAGTGGCACAAATATTTCGGAAAATATTGAATTTGGATCTCGAGAACGAACCGATAGATTCAGTTCAAATTTTAACCGTAGCTTGAGATTCATCAAACAGAGATGCTGTGAAATTTTGAGCAAAATTCATCGAGCCGTTTCCGAGATCGTCGGTCACTTGTCAAAATTGTTCTGAAAGTTCAAAAATTCCATTTTTCTCTGTAAAGTAGCACAAATATTTCGGAAAATATTGAATTTGGATCTCGAGAACGAACCGATAGATTCAGTTCAAATTTTAACCGTAGCTTGAGATTCATCAAACAGAGATGCTGTGAAATTTTGAGCAAAATTCATCGAGCCGTTTCCGAGATCGTCGGTCACTTGTCAAAATTGTTCTGAAAGTTCAAAAATTCCATTTTTCTCTGTAAAGTAGCACAAATATTTCGGAAAATATTGAATTTGGATCTCGAGAACGAACCGATAGATTCAGTTCAAATTTTAACCGTAGCTTGAGATTCATCAAACAGAGATGCTGTGAAATTTTGAGCAAAATTCATCGAGCCGTTTCCGAGATCGTCGGTCACTTGTCAAAATTGTTCTGAAAGTTCAAAAATTCCATTTTTCTCTGTAAAGTGGCACAAATATTTCGGAAAATATTGAATTTGGATCTCGAGAACGAACCGATAGATTCAGTTCAAATTTTAACCGTAGCTTGAGATTCATCAAACAGAGATGCTGTGAAATTTTGAGCAAAATTCATCGAGCCGTTTCCGAGATCGTCGGTCACTTGTCAAAATTGTTCTGAAAGTTCAAAAATTCCATTTTTCTCTGTAAAGTGGCACAAATATTTCGGAAAATATTGAATTTGGATCTCGAGAACGAACCGATAGATTCAGTTCAAATTTTAACCGTAGCTTGAGATTCATCAAACAGAGATGCTGTGAAATTTTGAGCAAAATTCATCGAGCCGTTTCCGAGATCGTCGGTCACTTGTCAAAATTGTTCTGAAAGTTCAAAAATTCCATTTTTCTCTGTAAAGTGGCACAAATATTTCGGAAAATATTGAATTTGGATCTCGAGAACGAACCGATAGATTCAGTTCAAATTTTAACCGTAGCTTGAGATTCATCAAACAGAGATGCTGTGAAATTTTGAGCAAAATTCATCGAGCCGTTTCCGAGATCGTCGGTCACTTGTCAAAATTGTTCTGAAAGTTCAAAAATTCCATTTTTCTCTGTAAAGTGGCACAAATATTTCGGAAAATATTGAATTTGGATCTCGAGAACGAACCGATAGATTCAGTTCAAATTTTAACCGTAGCTTGAGATTCATCAAACAGAGATGCTGTGAAATTTTGAGCAAAATTCATCGAGCCGTTTCCGAGATCGTCGGTCACTTGTCAAAATTGTTCTGAAAGTTCAAAAATTCCATTTTTCTCTGTAAAGTGGCACAAATATTTCGGAAAATATTGAATTTGGATCTCGAGAACGAACCGATAGATTCAGTTCAAATTTTAACCGTAGCTTGAGATTCATCAAACAGAGATGCTGTGAAATTTTGAGCAAAATTCATCGAGCCGTTTCCGAGATCGTCGGTCACTTGTCAAAATTGTTCTGAAAGTTCAAAAATTCCATTTTTCTCTGTAAAGTAGCACAAATATTTCGGAAAATATTGAATTTGGATCTCGAGAACGAACCGATAGATTCAGTTCAAATTTTAACCGTAGCTTGAGATTCATCAAACAGAGATGCTGTGAAATTTTGAGCAAAATTCATCGAGCCGTTTCCGAGATCGTCGGTCACTTGTCAAAATTGTTCTGAAAGTTCAAAAATTCCATTTTTCTCTGTAAAGTAGCACAAATATTTCGGAAAATATTGAATTTGGATCTCGAGAACGAACCGATAGATTCAGTTCAAATTTTAACCGTAGCTTGAGATTCATCAAACAGAGATGCTGTGAAATTTTGAGCAAAATTCATCGAGCCGTTTCCGAGATCGTCGGTCACTTGTCAAAATTGTTCTGAAAGTTCAAAAATTCCATTTTTCTCTGTAAAGTAGCACAAATATTTCGGAAAATATTGAATTTGGATCTCGAGAACGAACCGATAGATTCAGTTCAAATTTTAACCGTAGCTTGAGATTCATCAAACAGAGATGCTGTGAAATTTTGAGCAAAATTCATCGAGCCGTTTCCGAGATCGTCGGTCACTTGTCAAAATTGTTCTGAAAGTTCAAAAATTCCATTTTTCTCTGTAAAGTAGCACAAATATTTCGGAAAATATTGAATTTGGATCTCGAGAACGAACCGATAGATTCAGTTCAAATTTTAACCGTAGCTTGAGATTCATCAAACAGAGATGCTGTGAAATTTTGAGCAAAATTCATCGAGCCGTTTCCGAGATCGTCGGTCACTTGTCAAAATTGTTCTGAAAGTTCAAAAATTCCATTTTTCTCTGTAAAGTAGCACAAATATTTCGGAAAATATTGAATTTGGATCTCGAGAACGAACCGATAGATTCAGTTCAAATTTTAACCGTAGCTTGAGATTCATCAAACAGAGATGCTGTGAAATTTTGAGCAAAATTCATCGAGCCGTTTCCGAGATCGTCGGTCACTTGTCAAAATTGTTCTGAAAGTTCAAAAATTCCATTTTTCTCTGTAAAGTAGCACAAATATTTCGGAAAATATTGAATTTGGATCTCGAGAACGAACCGATAGATTCAGTTCAAATTTTAACCGTAGCTTGAGATTCATCAAACAGAGATGCTGTGAAATTTTGAGCAAAATTCATCGAGCCGTTTCCGAGATCGTCGGTCACTTGTCAAAATTGTTCTGAAAGTTCAAAAATTCCATTTTTCTCTGTAAAGTAGCACAAATATTTCGGAAAATATTGAATTTGGATCTCGAGAACGAACCGATAGATTCAGTTCAAATTTTAACCGTAGCTTGAGATTCATCAAACAGAGATGCTGTGAAATTTTGAGCAAAATTCATCGAGCCGTTTCCGAGATCGTCGGTCACTTGTCAAAATTGTTCTGAAAGTTCAAAAATTCCATTTTTCTCTGTAAAGTAGCACAAATATTTCGGAAAATATTGAATTTGGATCTCGAGAACGAACCGATAGATTCAGTTCAAATTTTAACCGTAGCTTGAGATTCATCAAACAGAGATGCTGTGAAATTTTGAGCAAAATTCATCGAGCCGTTTCCGAGATCGTCGGTCACTTGTCAAAATTGTTCTGAAAGTTCAAAAATTCCATTTTTCTCTGTAAAGTAGCACAAATATTTCGGAAAATATTGAATTTGGATCTCGAGAACGAACCGATAGATTCAGTTCAAATTTTAACCGTAGCTTGAGATTCATCAAACAGAGATGCTGTGAAATTTTGAGCAAAATTCATCGAGCCGTTTCCGAGATCGTCGGTCACTTGTCAAAATTGTTCTGAAAGTTCAAAAATTCCATTTTTCTCTGTAAAGTAGCACAAATATTTCGGAAAATATTGAATTTGGATCTCGAGAACGAACCGATAGATTCAGTTCAAATTTTAACCGTAGCTTGAGATTCATCAAACAGAGATGCTGTGAAATTTTGAGCAAAATTCATCGAGCCGTTTCCGAGATCGTCGGTCACTTGTCAAAATTGTTCTGAAAGTTCAAAAATTCCATTTTTCTCTGTAAAGTAGCACAAATATTTCGGAAAATATTGAATTTGGATCTCGAGAACGAACCGATAGATTCAGTTCAAATTTTAACCGTAGCTTGAGATTCATCAAACAGAGATGCTGTGAAATTTTGAGCAAAATTCATCGAGCCGTTTCCGAGATCGTCGGTCACTTGTCAAAATTGTTCTGAAAGTTCAAAAATTCCATTTTTCTCTGTAAAGTAGCACAAATATTTCGGAAAATATTGAATTTGGATCTCGAGAACGAACCGATAGATTCAGTTCAAATTTTAACCGTAGCTTGAGATTCATCAAACAGAGATGCTGTGAAATTTTGAGCAAAATTCATCGAGCCGTTTCCGAGATCGTCGGTCACTTGTCAAAATTGTTCTGAAAGTTCAAAAATTCCATTTTTCTCTGTAAAGTGGCACAAATATTTCGGAAAATATTGAATTTGGATCTCGAGAACGAACCGATAGATTCAGTTCAAATTTTAACCGTAGCTTGAGATTCATCAAACAGAGATGCTGTGAAATTTTGAGCAAAATTCATCGAGCCGTTTCCGAGATCGTCGGTCACTTGTCAAAATTGTTCTGAAAGTTCAAAAATTCCATTTTTCTCTGTAAAGTGGCACAAATATTTCGGAAAATATTGAATTTGGATCTCGAGAACGAACCGATAGATTCAGTTCAAATTTTAACCGTAGCTTGAGATTCATCAAACAGAGATGCTGTGAAATTTTGAGCAAAATTCATCGAGCCGTTTCCGAGATCGTCGGTCACTTGTCAAAATTGTTCTGAAAGTTCAAAAATTCCATTTTTCTCTGTAAAGTGGCACAAATATTTCGGAAAATATTGAATTTGGATCTCGAGAACGAACCGATAGATTCAGTTCAAATTTTAACCGTAGCTTGAGATTCATCAAACAGAGATGCTGTGAAATTTTGAGCAAAATTCATCGAGCCGTTTCCGAGATCGTCGGTCACTTGTCAAAATTGTTCTGAAAGTTCAAAAATTCCATTTTTCTCTGTAAAGTGGCACAAATATTTCGGAAAATATTGAATTTGGATCTCGAGAACGAACCGATAGATTCAGTTCAAATTTTAACCGTAGCTTGAGATTCATCAAACAGAGATGCTGTGAAATTTTGAGCAAAATTCATCGAGCCGTTTCCGAGATCGTCGGTCACTTGTCAAAATTGTTCTGAAAGTTCAAAAATTCCATTTTTCTCTGTAAAGTAGCACAAATATTTCGGAAAATATTGAATTTGGATCTCGAGAACGAACCGATAGATTCAGTTCAAATTTTAACCGTAGCTTGAGATTCATCAAACAGAGATGCTGTGAAATTTTGAGCAAAATTCATCGAGCCGTTTCCGAGATCGTCGGTCACTTGTCAAAATTGTTCTGAAAGTTCAAAAATTCCATTTTTCTCTGTAAAGTAGCACAAATATTTCGGAAAATATTGAATTTGGATCTCGAGAACGAACCGATAGATTCAGTTCAAATTTTAACCGTAGCTTGAGATTCATCAAACAGAGATGCTGTGAAATTTTGAGCAAAATTCATCGAGCCGTTTCCGAGATCGTCGGTCACTTGTCAAAATTGTTCTGAAAGTTCAAAAATTCCATTTTTCTCTGTAAAGTAGCACAAATATTTCGGAAAATATTGAATTTGGATCTCGAGAACGAACCGATAGATTCAGTTCAAATTTTAACCGTAGCTTGAGATTCATCAAACAGAGATGCTGTGAAATTTTGAGCAAAATTCATCGAGCCGTTTCCGAGATCGTCGGTCACTTGTCAAAATTGTTCTGAAAGTTCAAAAATTCCATTTTTCTCTGTAAAGTAGCACAAATATTTCGGAAAATATTGAATTTGGATCTCGAGAACGAACCGATAGATTCAGTTCAAATTTTAACCGTAGCTTGAGATTCATCAAACAGAGATGCTGTGAAATTTTGAGCAAAATTCATCGAGCCGTTTCCGAGATCGTCGGTCACTTGTCAAAATTGTTCTGAAAGTTCAAAAATTCCATTTTTCTCTGTAAAGTGGCACAAATATTTCGGAAAATATTGAATTTGGATCTCGAGAACGAACCGATAGATTCAGTTCAAATTTTAACCGTAGCTTGAGATTCATCAAACAGAGATGCTGTGAAATTTTGAGCAAAATTCATCGAGCCGTTTCCGAGATCGTCGGTCACTTGTCAAAATTGTTCTGAAAGTTCAAAAATTCCATTTTTCTCTGTAAAGTGGCACAAATATTTCGGAAAATATTGAATTTGGATCTCGAGAACGAACCGATAGATTCAGTTCAAATTTTAACCGTAGCTTGAGATTCATCAAACAGAGATGCTGTGAAATTTTGAGCAAAATTCATCGAGCCGTTTCCGAGATCGTCGGTCACTTGTCAAAATTGTTCTGAAAGTTCAAAAATTCCATTTTTCTCTGTAAAGTGGCACAAATATTTCGGAAAATATTGAATTTGGATCTCGAGAACGAACCGATAGATTCAGTTCAAATTTTAACCGTAGCTTGAGATTCATCAAACAGAGATGCTGTGAAATTTTGAGCAAAATTCATCGAGCCGTTTCCGAGATCGTCGGTCACTTGTCAAAATTGTTCTGAAAGTTCAAAAATTCCATTTTTCTCTGTAAAGTGGCACAAATATTTCGGAAAATATTGAATTTGGATCTCGAGAACGAACCGATAGATTCAGTTCAAATTTTAACCGTAGCTTGAGATTCATCAAACAGAGATGCTGTGAAATTTTGAGCAAAATTCATCGAGCCGTTTCCGAGATCGTCGGTCACTTGTCAAAATTGTTCTGAAAGTTCAAAAATTCCATTTTTCTCTGTAAAGTGGCACAAATATTTCGGAAAATATTGAATTTGGATCTCGAGAACGAACCGATAGATTCAGTTCAAATTTTAACCGTAGCTTGAGATTCATCAAACAGAGATGCTGTGAAATTTTGAGCAAAATTCATCGAGCCGTTTCCGAGATCGTCGGTCACTTGTCAAAATTGTTCTGAAAGTTCAAAAATTCCATTTTTCTCTGTAAAGTGGCACAAATATTTCGGAAAATATTGAATTTGGATCTCGAGAACGAACCGATAGATTCAGTTCAAATTTTAACCGTAGCTTGAGATTCATCAAACAGAGATGCTGTGAAATTTTGAGCAAAATTCATCGAGCCGTTTCCGAGATCGTCGGTCACTTGTCAAAATTGTTCTGAAAGTTCAAAAATTCCATTTTTCTCTGTAAAGTGGCACAAATATTTCGGAAAATATTGAATTTGGATCTCGAGAACGAACCGATAGATTCAGTTCAAATTTTAACCGTAGCTTGAGATTCATCAAACAGAGATGCTGTGAAATTTTGAGCAAAATTCATCGAGCCGTTTCCGAGATCGTCGGTCACTTGTCAAAATTGTTCTGAAAGTTCAAAAATTCCATTTTTCTCTGTAAAGTGGCACAAATATTTCGGAAAATATTGAATTTGGATCTCGAGAACGAACCGATAGATTCAGTTCAAATTTTAACCGTAGCTTGAGATTCATCAAACAGAGATGCTGTGAAATTTTGAGCAAAATTCATCGAGCCGTTTCCGAGATCGTCGGTCACTTGTCAAAATTGTTCTGAAAGTTCAAAAATTCCATTTTTCTCTGTAAAGTGGCACAAATATTTCGGAAAATATTGAATTTGGATCTCGAGAACGAACCGATAGATTCAGTTCAAATTTTAACCGTAGCTTGAGATTCATCAAACAGAGATGCTGTGAAATTTTGAGCAAAATTCATCGAGCCGTTTCCGAGATCGTCGGTCACTTGTCAAAATTGTTCTGAAAGTTCAAAAATTCCATTTTTCTCTGTAAAGTGGCACAAATATTTCGGAAAATATTGAATTTGGATCTCGAGAACGAACCGATAGATTCAGTTCAAATTTTAACCGTAGCTTGAGATTCATCAAACAGAGATGCTGTGAAATTTTGAGCAAAATTCATCGAGCCGTTTCCGAGATCGTCGGTCACTTGTCAAAATTGTTCTGAAAGTTCAAAAATTCCATTTTTCTCTGTAAAGTGGCACAAATATTTCGGAAAATATTGAATTTGGATCTCGAGAACGAACCGATAGATTCAGTTCAAATTTTAACCGTAGCTTGAGATTCATCAAACAGAGATGCTGTGAAATTTTGAGCAAAATTCATCGAGCCGTTTCCGAGATCGTCGGTCACTTGTCAAAATTGTTCTGAAAGTTCAAAAATTCCATTTTTCTCTGTAAAGTGGCACAAATATTTCGGAAAATATTGAATTTGGATCTCGAGAACGAACCGATAGATTCAGTTCAAATTTTAACCGTAGCTTGAGATTCATCAAACAGAGATGCTGTGAAATTTTGAGCAAAATTCATCGAGCCGTTTCCGAGATCGTCGGTCACTTGTCAAAATTGTTCTGAAAGTTCAAAAATTCCATTTTTCTCTGTAAAGTAGCACAAATATTTCGGAAAATATTGAATTTGGATCTCGAGAACGAACCGATAGATTCAGTTCAAATTTTAACCGTAGCTTGAGATTCATCAAACAGAGTTATAGTTAAATTTTGAGCAAAATTTATCGAGCCGTTTCCGAGATCGTCGGTCACTTGTCAAAATTGTTCTGATATTTATGTATTAAGCATGTTAAAACTATCACGGAGAACGGCAGTCTTCAAATAATTCAACAATTTGTCCATGCCATATTACAATGAATGTGAACTAGAGTGCGCCAGTGCGAGTCCCAATATATCTCGAATACGCTTGAAAAGTTGATTGCAATTCTTGGGTGTCGGTCCCCTATGATCTTTTTTTTCTATTTGCCAAAAAAAAAAGTTTAACGTATCTTAAGCGGAAAGATTGTAAGAGATTTGTCCAAAAAAAAAATTCCATCTTCAATTCGAATAGATACAAAAAACAATAAGCGTTAATAGCTTATGGGCTTATGATGCTTGATGCTGCTTTGCATTGTTTCGCTTTGTCTTTCACATCATCTTGATTTAAGCAAAAGCGACTGTAACACAGCGACAGCAATTCAGGTCAGGTCGCACTGCGATGACAAGGCTCACTTTGTAGGGTTTTTTTAGATGTGAACACAGAACAAAAAGAGATGGAAATATACATCTGTATCTATCCGTCTCTCTCCAAAATTCTCTGCCAGGAAAAAAAACCTTTAAAGTGAGCCTTGTCATCGCACTGTGGGTCAGGGTATTATTGAAACCAAACAGATGCACAATGTCATTGTATCTCGAATAAATTCTCCTCAATGATTATGTTCTATTTATTGATCATTAAATCGCATTGTTGGTTAAAGCCAAGAAACCAAAATGCTATTCCATCATTATGCTTCTGTCAAAATTTAACTACTATCCAGTGAGCACTTAATAAAACAACCTTATTGCACATAGATTCATATGCTGCATTCGAATATAATGTGAATGTGTACGCTGTACGTGTACGACTGTAAGTTTGGCCATAGCTACGATACTATCAACCGTCCATGGAAGTGGTGCACAAAAGCACAGTGGTTGCAGCTTCATGATGTTGAGTTAGAGAGAAGTAAAGTGCCAAAGTTTATCAATTTTCATTGCATTTGCCTTTCATTTCGGTCAATGTGTAAGCAAAGGTTTTCACAGCGACAGCGATAAATTTTCAAGAGAATCTCAGAGTATCTACTGTTTCTTTCTTGCTTTCGATCCCTCTCTCTTCGTCTTTCTTCCAATATGCTATACTCTATACTAAAGCTATTAACACGTGTATACGAATAGCAATGCTTTAAGCCCATTCGATCGAATGATACTGTGTCTTTTCAACTCAATAAGATGTAAAAGCATTTGCTACTCATTTCTATGTACAGTTTGTACACACATTGCTTGCGCAAACACACATTCGAAATGAGTAATAACAAGCAAAGAGCCTCCGTTCTGTTATTTATGCACTCAATGGAAACCTCCCGAAATTTTATTATGTTTACCCATAATTTTATTATTTGGGTCGTTGGTGCGCTTGTAATAATCGTAATCACATCACATGCTATATTAACGATACAATTATATTATATAAATATATATATATATATATATATATATATATATGTGTGTGGAGATTGAATCTTTTTTTTCTTCAGATTTTTCTTAGTTAAGGTCAATGCGAAAAAATTTGTTTGGCCATAATGAACAGAGCGATGCAAAGAAAAGCGACCGAATGAAATGAACAAGTGAAGCGCATGAAATGAAATAAACTCCTTGATATACTCGTCTGTCGAGTATATTTTTGGTCGGTAAGTAGCGAATGGCCAGACATTAAAACAGTAGAATGTCCATAAATAAGGCACACGGTAAGAGATTTAATCTCCATCTATTTCATTTTGATTTGGTTCTGTCCCATCTCTGTCTCTCTTCATCACTCACCAAATCCACCAACCACCTTGCATGCATAAGTGAATCAGTGAATCAGTGAATCAGTGGAAACAGTGATGTGTCATGTGAATGAATGCGCCACCACCAGTCGCCAACCACCGCATGCGAATGGCAGACAAATCGCGAAGTAAAGTAAAATAAGCTACTAAATAATGCGATGATATGGTCGTTTGTAGGGGGGGGAAAAACCGCCAACTCGCAACTATTCATTCAATTCGAATGCAATTCATTCTCGTTTTACTTGCACACACACGCATCTCGCGTTCATACACATGAGATACACTTATGTTTCGATTTGTTTATATTGTATATTCACAAGAGTGCCATTTATTATAAGATTCATTCTCGTTCCATGTGTGACTATTTTCAGTAAATGGACTCAACAGCACTTACTCCCCAGCCGGACGTTTGGTTGCAATCTCGGACTGAATTCTTTTTTCAGCTAATTGAGCACTAACAAACTGAAAAAGCATGCTGGAGTCCCGAAAAATGTGACATGCCAGCGCCATTTATTTTGTATTTCATATAAAAGTATCTTTGTTGGCAATACTGTGCGGCGTTTGAAAACAACACATAGCGATGTTTGGATTCGTTTGTATACAATGAAAATAGCACTAATTGAGCACTAGAAGAATGATTCGGTCCGAGATCGGTCGCAACTAAATATCCGGCTGGGAAGTAAAGTCGGATTCCACACGGTTTCTAGTCTCTCCCTCTCTCTCTCTCTCTTTCCCTTTCTCTTTTGTCGGTATGGTAATGTGTATTTTATGTGCTAAAATCGTCTTTGCCATCGCTCGATAGCAAAGAGACTCACTTCTGCACCATTGAATTTTATCAGCCCACTATCCATAAAACATTGCACCATGCCCAATAACATTTTGTTAGCCCCGACTCGTTCAAGTGAAGATGGTCGACTTATGAATTGAATAAAATACCTTTTGTTTATTTGTTTTGTTTGTTTGGCCCAATATTTGTATATGCAATAAAATTGCAACGGTAAAGTTCAGAGAAAAGAGAATCTGCGAAACAAAACTTTTGGAATGGAAAAATGCGATCAAATAAGAATAGTTTGTGATAGTTTTGTGCTTGGTTGCTTTTACCTGTCGAAAGTAGCAAAACTATTTTTGGGAAATAGTCCGTCGTTCTATCTTTCGACGTGGAACAAGAGAGAGCATGCAGCCAAAGCGATTTGTGATGTTTACAAAAATTCTACCGCCGAAAATCTTGAGCATATTTTCAAAGTTTGATTTCAATAGAATGGGAAAAGAACGAGAGAGGCTCTCCTCCGAAAAATGGCACGAGAGAGAGAGAGAGAGAGAGAGAAAGAGAGAGAGAGAGAGAGAGAGAGAGAGAGAGAGAGAGAGAGAGAGAGGGAGAAAGAAAAAACACACTCACAGTCATATGCACATTGGATATGCACTTGCACATGCAACGAATTCTAGTTGATCATCGTAAAACGAGATGAAACGGTTCTGTGTGAGTTTACAGCTAAGTGGTAAGAAAAATATTCATGAAGAAAAAGGGGTGAATGAAAGCAGGAAGAAAATATTGAAAATAAACATGTGCAAAAAACTTCGTTTCTCTGTCTCTTTCTCTCTCTCTCCAATCTGTCATTTGACGCAGGCCATTTTTTTCTCACTTTGCTACGCTATTGCAAAAACGTCTGCACTCGATCTGCTCCATACCTTTCGAAAATAGCCGAGCAATTTTATCATGTTCGTTTTTTGCTATCTCTCATACTCCAGAGCTAAAGACGAAAAACCAGATGAAATGCATCCAACATGGAAAAGTTTCGACTCTTTTCTCTATCCCAAATCCCCCCTTTTCTCTCTCTCTCTCTCTCTCTCTCTCGCGCGCGCTCTCGATGAACGTCGAACAAATATATTTTACCTCAGTCATCCATCAGTATCAAAATAACGACATAATACATTTTATTAAATGTGTACATCGACACACATGCCACTATATCTTGTGCTGATGATCTAAGCACAGGGGGTTACTGATTATATGCCGTTTCGAACATGTGTGTGTGTGTATGTTCGATTGTGTGAATGGAACGATGAAGAGAGAACTAGAACGAGAACCGAAGCGCAGAAAACCCGTTGAGATTTTATACATCTTGTGCTGGGCTACAATATTTACCGTAAACATCATTGGATGTGCGTGGATATGGCAATCTGTCGATTGCTTTCACTCGTTCGTTCACTTCGCTCATGCAATTCGTTTAAATTCATCGTACGATTTTCGTACGTTATCGCTTATGCTGTTGTTATGTTGTTATTTACGTGATGCCTCTCTCTCTCTCTATTTCTCTGCCTCTGTCTAATGTTCACATTCCATTCCGAGCTGCTCACTTTCGACTCGATCCAGCTTGCTCTGGCTTGGCTCACATTTGTTAATTTTTCTGTGCACTAATATTGCTTTGTTGAGCTTATTCCCTTTCGTTTTTTCTGTAAAGAAAACTTTCAACATGCCACAAACAAAGGTTTTCGCAAAGGTTCTGTTCGCACAGAAAAGTAGAACGCGTTCAAATGTTTTCGCTTAAAAACGGATGATGCTCGATTCCATTCCTCCTTCCAACCAAGCACAAAGCAGCAAACACACACACACACACACATTTGCAACTAAGTTAAAAGATTTTCACATTTTACTGAAAATAGACGATCGTTTAAGTTCAGCTTAAGGTTTTAAAATACATTTAAGTCTATTTCACATGTCACATGCCAGATTTTGTCAGCGGAAAAATATGTTGTTCGACCGAAAGCATTCATTCGAAATGCACACGGTAAAAGCGAATGAGTTGAGTTTCAAGAGGACAATTCCCGAAAGGAATGGGTTTTCAAACAGACGACAGTGAGTTGAACAAAAAAAAAAATGAAGAGAAACTAGTGACAACCTATCACCAGCAGATGAAATATTGTTTTAAACTATAATTTATAAGTGTACAACTAATCGAACATGTGTTTATTTTGTTTTGTTTTTGTTTTTTTTTTTGTTTTGACTGTTGAATGCATGCTGCTGCTTTGATTCGTGTTTTACTCTCCGACCATTTTCTTCGACGGCTCTAGTAATTGTTTTGAAAGACAGGGCAAATAAATTTCAAAAAAAAAAATGGAAATCAAATTGTTTCCATAAAAGTGATTTTGATTTGTACGGATACAGAGCGTATGGATGTCGAACAATACGATTGATAGCGGAATGACTTCGACTGTGTCCAGAGCACCACATAACCGGACAATCCTTGCATATTGTACACATTAATTTGACATTGTCACCAACATACTCGGCCTTCCATTACTTCCATCAATCTGCAAACACTGACACACACACACACACAAAAAACTATCAAAAAACAATTGAAATTTTGACGTTTACGGGTGCGCAATTGAATGAACCAGACCTCATTCATTCAATCAAATTATTTTCCGTACATCGATTGGAAATGTTTAAAGTCTCATTTGTGTGTGCGTATATTTTGGAATTGAACTGCAATCGCATTTTGTTCCGGATAAAGTGTAGTGCGATCGAAAATATTTTCCATTCAATTGAATTGTCGGCATGCTTTTAATTGATTTTTAAGCTATAAACACGGAAATGCACATTCAAAATTGGTTTGGCTGGGATTATAATCTGGTGCGATATATTTTTGGGATATAGATTCATCAAGCATCGTAACAGCCCGTTAAAGCTTTTGCATCGACTTGCAAGCACACTAAAAACTTTCAACAAGAGCTGGCTTGTGATAGCAATGTGTGATCGTGTGTGTATGGCATTTAAAATTTTTTTTGGCTCTCTCAAGTATTGTTGTGTACCACAAATTGACTTTGCCCTTTTCGAAGCACTTTTCGCACGCACACACACACACACACACACTCATATCTAATGACAAACAAACTTGTTGACTTACTTCATGCAAGGCTCATGCCAAATCTATTCCAATGTATGTGTGGCTTGTACGGAATAATTAACAATTATGTGAGCACTCAGCACTTGCACCATAAAATACGTTTAATTGGATTAGGTTGGGTGTTGAGCTCAAACTAAATACATGTCATGCATGTGTTGTGTGTGAGTGTGTGCCTGGTGTACCGAACCAAAAATGTCTATCTTATTTAATAAATAAACTAAAATATGTGCGACAAAGTGTGCTGCTATATGGAATTGAATCCATTTTAGATGCTGGTGAGCTCAAACAAACACACACACACACACACACACACACACACACACACACACACTATCTTCCCGTATTCTGTTCGGCTCGGAACAAGTATCGACGTGTGGCCTCAATGCTTTCAATGGCTTTGACCGACAGCTTTTCCATTCACATCCAATTTTTGACTGCCAAACTATATTTGCATTCGATACCATTTTGCCATTGTGTCGACCTCGAATATCTAATTTAATTCAGTATGTTTGTGTGTTATGGCCAGAATTTTTAAAATTACTAACACACAACAACAACAAAAATGATCATTTATGAAATATTCTCTGTTCGAATTTTGCCACAATTATTGAATTTAGATGACTAAACATTAATTTAAACATGTGTTCTTTTCTCGCAGCAATAACCTCTATATTGTGTATTTTTCTGCTACGATAAATTTGACCACAAATTTGGTGCACAAAGCACGCATCTATATGAAAAAGATGTGTGCGAAAACACATTACACTTAACATACATTTTGTGCAAACGAGCAACATGAATTGATGTGTCAAGGAAAAGAGCAAAAACGCATAGCAATTGCACCCTGTTGCCAATTTAATACGCTCATCACTAAATACAACGCTGGGAAAAAATAAAACAACAAACAAATATGTGTATGTATGTATACAAGAATATAGCGATTGTAAATTGAATTTTCATTTCACCTGAATAATTGTTTACACTGACTGTTTGGCTGGGCGAAACATTGATGATGGAAAATCAAGGTAACAACAACAACAATAACCGAATATGCGCCATGAAATTCGATATGATTTTCAATGTTTTCGTGCATGTTTTCGGATTTTTCAGAGGTTTCTTTATCTCTTTTGGCAATCTGGTTTGGTTGTAATCGTTGAGGAAAAACGTGCAGCCATCGAAATACCGCTCTTTATGCATTTTAAATTCGAAATACGCAAGTACAAATTCGCTAGCATTGATTCACTGGCTTTCAAAAATTGGTTGGCAGCCGAGTTCGTTTGTAGCGGAACGTCATAGTCAAATTGATGAATTTCAAAATCATTGACCATATAGAAATGAGATAAAAACACACACACACACACACACACACACCCACGACCCACACATCTACATTTATATATAGGATTCCCATAAATATTCACATAATTTGTACTAAAGATTTCCCCATGAAAATACATTTGAAGTTTAAAAAAAAAATAAAACTATGAAATTTCGGTACATATAAAATTATTTGCATAGTTTTTTCCTAGGGGAATTTATCTACTCGTTTCTACTCGCAAGTCCACCAGTGCCTGTATCTAAAGACACAGCAAACACACGTAAACACTTGCGAGTCAAACACGAATGCGCGCTATGGCGAAAGAAATATAAGTACTCGGTAGAATATATTGGACTCGTAAGAACTCGCGAGTGCACGCAAATTTGCACTGTACTATTTTTGAAGTACTCGTACTACGCATTCGTAGGTACTTGCAAAAATCACATGGACTCGCAGTCGATTTTCGAAGATGAATGCCCCTAGGTTTTCTCTCATGTAAATGACAAATGCGATGGCAAAAACAAAGCAAAAAAAAACCAACGAACTTTACGGCAATGAGAGTGATACGGAACAATATTGAAGCATAGCGACCGAATTAAAGAGATTTAAAAAAAAACACGGAAGATGGAAAATGTACAATTACATGCAAATTTCCGCGGCTAGAGATTCACGATTTGCCGATAATAATGTTTGAAATTAACGTATAGGTGATCTTCAGTTCTGCTTTTTTGTATGTGTCTCTCTCTCTCTCTCTCTCTCTCTGCTGAAATGCTCTTGCATTTCGAAAGAGAAAGAAAATAGAGTGAAGAGAGATGGCAAAATTGCTGAACATTTGCATTATGTTCCGGTTATTTGCTTAGTCATTCTATTTGAGTGGCAAAAGCATCAATATTCCAAATGAAAAAGTGGGCGGCGGTGGGGGGATGTGCGCAGTCATAATGTAATCTCCACTTTAAATTGGCATCTCGACAATACCAGTCACAATTTGTCAAGCGCCGCTTCAAGCGTAACACCTCAAGGGGACTTAAATCATCGAAATGATTGGATTGATGCGCGCACTTCATCTGCGATCTCTATTTCTATCTCACTGTGTATTTCATCTCGCCGTCCTTTTGAACCAGCTTACGCTTTTTGTTGTTTTAAAACATCAGTTCGCGTGCTTTCCATTTCTTTGACATGCAATGACAAAATGTAAAACAATAAAGTGACGAAGCGCAATCAGCCCAACAACACAACCGAAAATGAATAAATCAAAATCAACACAGAACCAATCGAAACATTGGTGTTCACAAAAAGCATGCACAAATCCGTGCAGATCATTATTCCAGAAAATAACACACGACTAGACTTTTAGTTGCACTCACAAATATGCTAAATTTTCACTTCAATATAAATCATTTCATAATCACAATGATGGAAATTAACAACACATAAAACGGTTCGCATCTATTTGAGTATTTTATTGTTTCAACATTTCTAAAGAGATGACGACGACGACGACGACGAGAGAATGAGAACAACAAGAAAAACGAATCAGCGTTAATCTATTGAAAAATTGTTTGCTCTAGGGGGCTTAATAACGCTTTATCATCTCTCTTCGATACAAGCGAAAAGATTCTATGAACAAATTTTTTTAAATAGCAGCAGTACACAGCGAAAATGAAAAAAAAAGAAGTGTATGAATTGTGATTATCGGAATTACCTCCGAACATTTCAACTAAATTGTTTGCTGCACAATTTATCTGAATGAGAGAGTGAGAGAGAGGGAGAATCGTGTTCCGTATATTGATTTTATGATAGAGTGAGAGCAAAAAGAAAACCATGCCATATTTCTGATTTTCGAGTCTTGTATTATTAGCACAATTCTCATGCCTCCGTGTATGTGTGCTCCTCTTGGCTAAACTTCAATTCCAGCACTCAGCTACAACAAGACCAGAAGATGAGCCGGACAAAAATGTGAAAAGATTATCGAAAAACTTTATAAGACAATTCTATTAAAAAGCAATTTAAAGCCAATTAAAATGTTTCCGTATTGTGCTGGTGCCGGCCACCATAGCATCTCAGGTGGTGGGTGTGTTGGTGTGTGCTGGTGTGTGTGTATCTATCTCATGGATTCAACTGACATAAATTTTGATGGATGAAATTATTCGATAACATACAATTGACCGTACGCATAAATGCGATGAAACCCGAACAGAATTTACTGAACTCGATCGACACAGGAATTTTGGTAGAGATTTTCGATAGCAAAAGCTGATGTCTGCTTTTTGTGTGTTTTTTTTTCAGTTGTATTATCCGTGACAAAAATATGTTTTCTGTATTGCTAAATATCGGCATGAATTCTTCGTGTCTGCGTATACGCTCTGTATAGAGCCTTCGGTTATAGCAACAAATACATGGCTATACAGAGACGTAGAAGAACTGAATAAGAAGAACCAAGCAAAATGAATGTCTATTTACGCAGACTGGACAACCCAGTATTTAACTACAAGCACAAATGAAACCCAATATATAAAGCATATCCGTGTTTTTCCGTAGAAGGAACATTTATTGGTCACAGATAATACATGCCGTCCAGCGTGCAGTCGGTTGAACGAGAGATGTTGGGTAAAATACGCATTTTGTATCGTCAACCTCAATGTTCTCTGGCATGGGCAAAATAATACAGTTTTGTGTATCTTTATTGACGTATCTCTCTCTCACTCACTCTCTTTTGCTCTCAATGGCTGATGATGACAACAACGTTGTCATACAATATTTTTCCACCGAATTAAGCGTTGTCGACGCTGTGCGCTGATGTTACCCGTATCTCTCTTAGTAAAATTTTAGAAGCATCGGCCATAACACGAACACATTTCAACGAAAATTCTGCTCGCGATTTTGTTTTATTATTTTTTGTTCGTTGATTTGAGACTTATTCGGGGAAATCTGTTTGAAATCAAATTATGTTAAAAAAATTTCCAACAAATTGTACAAGCAATTTTGCATCGCGTTCACATTGCACAACATTTTCAATTGAATCTTTCTAGTTCGGCATTCTAGTGGTGCTTGTAAAATGTTGGGTGATTATTGAATTTTGTGTCTCTAAATAAGCCTTTACATGCAATTTTCGGGTGACCCTTGAATTGTATTGAAAATATATTATGTACTATTATGTATGTGTACAGTACAGCTCAAAAGTTGACAGACAATCCGAAATATCCATCATCATTCATACAATTTGAGTTAGAATTCTGGGTGCAGTTAAAGGGAAATGATGATTTTTTTCTGTTTAGGTCAACATGTTCATTTGTTCATATGATGTTGTTAATTTTCAGGTAAAACATATATTTGCTCCAATCTCTGTTGGATATCGGAAATGAGTAAAACACTACTGCTTTGTATAAAAGCGTATGATTGAATGATAAACTTATTTTATAGTGAACACACTACCGCCAAACCGTCTCGCTTAACATAATTTGATTTAACCTTTTGAGCTGTACTGTACCCATCCATCAACATTTTTCCGTTATTTGACTACATCAAAGGTGCGCCCAAAAATGACACAAATCAATGCTCTTTGGATGTCTAGTCAAGGTAAAATAAGCTGTTGCTTATCACCTATGACAAACAAACTGTGTATGCGTATTTGGGAATCGGTGGGTGCGTTTGTCATCGAAAGCCAGTTTTCTCTCTCGTTTCATGCAAATCGTTCAGTTTGAATCAAAATTCATTCAAATATGAAAGATAGCAAATACATTGTATATGCAGATCTCTCGGTATTGGCTCATACACAAAAAAAAATGCAACCATCAATACAAATATGCCACACACACACACACATACACACAGCGAACATACGCCCATACAATTGACGCTCAGACATTGAAATCCTCACATTGGATGTGATGCCTTTGATTTGCTCTGTTTATTTTATCGACGATGGATTCCGATCAAACGTTTTGCCAGTCCCCGGTTCCCGCCGATTTTAAGTACACTACATAATCGCTTTACATTTTGCATTTAAACCAATTTCCCATTTTACATGTGTATTTATCTATTTATGTACTTTATTATTTATTTTCGTTCGTTCATCTGTTTTTTTTTTCTACTCCGTTCGGATTTGTATTGAGTTTTTCAATTTTCGTTCGCTGCTGTGTGTGTGTTTTTTGCACCACTAATGCTGATTTCAAAATACGACAGACAGTCAAATCCACATCTAATCAATATGTCAAAAATTTCACTTATTCTCTCTCACTCTTGCCTCCTTTCTCCTTCTCACACACCTAGCGCGCGCGCGCGTGTGTGTGTGTGTGTGTATGCAAACGCTTCTTTTTCCATTTATTTTTTATTTTTGTATTATTATTCTTTTGCTGTCGTTTTTCTTTCGAATTTCTTGTATTCTGGCGTCACACAAACAGATGCTGTGCATACATTTGATTATTTAGCAATATGAAAATATTCGTGCTTCTTTTCTTTCTTCTTCTTCATTTTGCCATACACTTGCAGAGCGGCAATCGACCGTATTTGCGATTGCATTTTCGATGTTCTGCATCACGACCGGATGCCATGAGATGAATTGATATTTGTGTACAATATAATGATTTATTGGCATCTAATTCAAGGAAAATATAAACATCAGAATCAGCATTAGCATCGGCGTCAACATCAGATCTGTTTCTCTCTCTCTCTCTCTCTCTCTCTCTCTCTCTCTCTCTCTCTCTCTCTCTCTCTCTCTCTCTCTCTCTCTCTTTCATTCTCTCTCTTTCATTCTCCTCCAGCCTTCAATCAGAATTGGTGCACTTTATTTTTCAATTCGGTCGGTTGCATGTAGCAAATACTTATTTTGTCATTTTATGTGTACTGCAGACAGGCTTATGACTTTTCCATTGATTCGAATACTGAACCGTTGAGTCTGAGTCTCTGGTTTAGCAATGCTTCTCATCACTTTCAATGTTTGAACAACAAATTTTCCACAGAATGTTTTCTGAACTTTTCATATACAAACTTTAATTTGATAGAGTTGTTTTTTGTATTCGATGAAGTTTTAGTGCATAGATAATTTATAGATGGCATTTGATTTCGAAAATTATTTATCAAATCACATCATTTGTGTAAATCAATGCTTTAAATAGACTTTTAATGCATTTTTATCACTTGGAAGTGGTGTCACGGTATATCTAAGGATTTCAATACTAACAAATCATTCATTTCGTTTCAATCGAAACGAATTTAATTTACAAACTTTTATGCAGATTGATTTCCACCAAATACCACATTAAATTTTATCTAATTTTAATGAATTCCTCTGACTATACACTTGTAAACACTAGCATTTGCATTTGCTCATTAAATCATCTCATTCAGTTTTCTTTTTATTGCTAATTGAAAAATGTTGTTTTGAAAATGGATTTGAAGTCCGGATAAAACACAAAATTGACGTTCGGAACTGTAAGTCGACTTTAATCAGACCGCAGTTCGAAAATTCAGTTCGGACTCCAGTTGCCCGCACCAAAATTTGTGACACCGTTTAACTTTGTACACCGCATTTTCCAACACCATTTGCATTTCTTCGCTGTCAACCAACCAATATATTATTCGGGTACACAATTTTCCCATAATGTTTCCCATTTTAAAATATATTATTGTATATTTGTATAAAATTATGCTTATTTTGGGCAACAATAAAGCGCGCGCACGTCAAACAACGACAAATGTCCATGGTATTTAATGTTTTGTCAAAATTCAACGCCAAGAATAATTTATCAATTTTAGCACAAGAGACAAATGGTAGCTGTCAAATGCTTTCATTGTTTTGTTTGTATTGTGTATTTTTCATTTTTTTTTTCTCCGCTCTTCTTTTTGTTTG
This sequence comes from Aphidoletes aphidimyza, assembly GCA_030463065.1. NCBI lineage: Eukaryota > Metazoa > Arthropoda > Insecta > Diptera > Cecidomyiidae > Aphidoletes > Aphidoletes aphidimyza. The sequence continues at coordinate 44,453,263 of CM059997.1, forward strand.
GAAGAAAGGGAACGATTCGGATAGATGGTGTTGTGACTGAGCATTCATTTATTTAGTTGGTTGATTTTAAATTGAATAGCGATTTATAGCGAAAGCGGTCGTCAAAATGCGATACCAGATACATGTTTTTCCAAATTGAAATTAATTAATTTGGCACCGTTTTTCCTTGAACAATCGTAGTAAATTGAATCCATGACGAAAGAACAAACAGAAAAGTAAACGAACAATGGAGCGAGCAACAACAACAACAAAAAACGTGTATCATTTTACAGAGCCGGAAGGAGCAACCGAGATTACTTTGAAGTGATTTAGGTTCGGATGAACAGAGAAAGAGTTCTGTCAGATTAAAATTTCCGATCATCCGTATTGCTTTTGTGCAATCACAATCACTCATTATGATAATTTGAATCCCCGTTTGTTTTTGTTTTTTTAAACGTTGCAATGTTAACGTAAGCAAATGAAAAAGAATGGATCCTGCTATTTCCACTTATATTAAATTTATTCTTGTTTTGTTGAATTGCCATGGCAATTGCATTATGTGTGACATTAGCTCATTGTTTGGTTGTCAATCGTTGTGCGGCGATTGTGTGATTGTGTCAGTTGTCTCTGCTTGCGTTGTTGAAGTTTGTGACGGAATTCATTAGTTTGTTCGAGTTGGAATGAAATTACACGGATCTAAAGATAATTAGAATAATGAAGTCAAATTAACGGAAAACATTAGCGCTGTGCAAAAAGATGCACAATTTCCGACTACGTAAAATGATGAGAAAATGAGAGAATGATGGAACATTTCGAGGTTGCGGGGTGGAAAGAGAGAGAAAGAGAGAGAAAGAGAGAGAGAGAGAAATGTGGAAAATGAGATGAATTCGAAAGTGAATCACTTTTTCCAAGTTAATTGGCATTGATTGTTGGATCGATGGCGGTATTTCCAGTCTCTTGAGAGCTCATTCCGATCACTTTGCTATTACCAATGAACATCAGAATCACATCTCAAATGTGCGACTTCTTCCGTCAATTTGATGGATATTATTTTATCATTGCAAATGTTTTTCTTTTTCTATTTTGCCCCCATCGTCGGCATCGATTTTTATCTGTGTGTGTTTGATATGAAAAATGAAGACCCATTAAATCGGCACATCGATAGCGTGCATTTGATGTGGTCTCGCCGTCTCACTCCATCAAATTCGAAATGACAAAACCGGTCATTTGACTCGGCAAAAGAGAGAGAGAGAGAGAGGGAGAGGGAGAGGGAGAGAAAGAGAGGCGCACGAAAATGCCATCAAATTGAGGAAAATAAGCGAAAATGACGTAATTCACATATGTCCTTCATGCACCACCACTGAAATAGATTTCGTTGGTTTCTTACGCTGGTGCATGTCGTCTCTCTTCATAATGCTCATTCTATTTCTCTTTCCATCGCTCGTTTACGGTGTATCTCATAAGATCGCAATCATTGTTCATTGTTGCGAGTGTTGGTGTTTTGATTCGAACCGTATTTTTCTTATCTCACTTCGAATTCAGGCTATTGGTTTTATTACGTTCTATTATTATTTATTATTTATTTTCCATTCAGGCTACTATCGTTGCTCTCTTTTTAGCGTGCCTGCGTGTGTGTGTGTGTGTAAGCTCTTGTTCGTTCTTTATTGATATCATAATATTGGCATTTTCTTAGTAGCCAAGCAAATATTAATAGAAAACAAGTGCATTTATTTCAATAATTCTCGACATGGTGATAGCTAGCAAATTACAGCCTTATGCACAATCATTGCCATTTTTTCGTTCACCACGTCTCACGCTTATTTTGCGCCCATTTTTTTTTTTTGTTTTGTTTTGTTTTGTTTGGTTCACTTTGAGGGTCGATTGGCCAACATTCGCCGAATGTGCGTGAAAATGTTCGAAATATTTGCTCGCCACATTTGCTCTACATTTATATAGAAAAAATCGTGTTTGGCGTGTTTGTAGCAAGTGGGCGCGCGCGTAAAAGTGCTTCGAATGTATATCATGAATCAAGAAAAAACCCATTTTATTTGTCGCCTCTTTTCCTTTTTCCTTTTTATATTGGACGTTCACTTAAATAATAACATCAATAATAACAATAATGCGAATGAATGGTTGTTATTATTTTTTTATATCACTCGGTTTTATTTCACTTAATTTTTGAGTCGGTTGGTTTTTTGTGTGTATGTCGTCTCCCGCGAGTGCGTTTGCTCTTCTTACACATATCATGCCTCTCTCCAATGATGCACATTAGTATTGAATGTGGTCGTTTCATTTTTGGGCGACACAATAAATGACAACATATATGTATAAATTGTCAGCAATTTTTATGAACGTGTGCATTTTCAAATGGGCAACGGGCCCATGCACAAAAAAGTACATCACTCCGTTTCGATTGTGACGTGTTTGCTGGGTATAGTCCCTGAGCTGAGACGACAACATTTGAACTTTCAGTCGAAATTGGGGGTGAGTGGTTTGTTTTTTTCCTTCACTACCAAAACTCGATTTCATTGCACTCACAACGGTGAAAGTCACTCGATTTGCACCCTGAAATCGATGCGACAATTGATTGTAGAATTGCATACAAAAATAGCGAGCACAGAAGTTGCACCCTTCATTGTTACATTTCCATTCGACCCCTCTGACGTTTCCGCACTGGTATCATATTTTCCATGTGATGCGTTTCAATAACGAAGCAAAACAAAGAAGAAGAAAAAACAACCACTTGGAACGCATTCACCAAATATGAAGTAAAGCATATTAAAAATCACCAAAGCCATTAAGTGTTCGTTAAAAAGTCAATAAAATGCTTCTTTCGATGGTTTTTCTTCGTTCGAAACGGATGAAATGAGGTTGCCACGTTACGCGTCCTCACGTCAAATTAAAATCTTTTTTCACCCTCCTCGCCCGCAATTTGTGTGCTCTATTGCTGAATCCCGATGATTTCGTTGTCGAAACATTGGCATTATGGTGTTAGCTAAGCGCTACACGCTTACGGCCAAATCTGCGAACATCCGAAAACAACATCAATTTTCAATTGTATGCATGTAATTTTAACCTCTTTTTGTAAATTGAAACCGATAATCCATGCAAAGGACACACAATATGCACGAAACATCGAAACTCAAACGCACAGCACACCAAGTGCTGTCAAGTGAAACACATCGAATCACCACCAATTTTGCGACAAATAGCAACAGCCACCAACCGCCAGCAGAAGATTGCGTTTGACGCCAAAAAAGGGGGACGAAGAGAAAATGAGAAGCAGAAAAAGAGGAAGAAATGAAAAAAAAAACGCAGCACAATGAATAACACCGAAAAAAAAGAGAAACACACACAATGTTGATGCGAGGGTGGAATATAAATTTTACGCACTGTTTAGTTATTGCATTTGTCATGAACGCGAACGCGTGAGCTCCGGCACCGAATCTCATTGTTTGGAAATAATACAGTTATTTGATGGTTGATGCAAAACAAATTAGTCATCCGCTTTCATTCGTCAAAATCATTGTGTATGTTTTGCATATGAAAATAAACGGAATTGAAGAAAAAAAAAACACATGAAAAACGCTCCACCAAATTTTTAACTTGGATTTTTGATTCATGCAAAACCTTTCGGTTGATGTTTGTAAGCGTTGATTGTCATCGTTTTGCATCTTATTTGTGGTTCATTTGATGGTGATGCGTGTTAACGGTTCAATCATTGATTATATAAGTTAGGCATCGATAAAGCATTGTGTAACCATCATTCGAATAAATTTTACCGCATGCGAAATGGTTTCGATGAAATGTCGACTATTTTCTATTCCGACATTTTCAAAATTTGCTGTGAAATCTCACGCACTGCAAACATATTCCTATTGAAATGAATGGAATGGGAAACAGTCGATTTTCAACTTGTTTTCAATTGTTGGCATCGGGTGCTTTGCTAAGAACACGCAACGCATTGCGTGACTTTCACAATCAATACGAAAATCACAATCACAATGACACCAAAAACACACAGATAAATGCCAATCGCATGATTTCTCAGTTGGTGTGTGTTTTTTTTTTCTTCTCTATCGGTTCTCTTGCACGCGTTCAATTAATCGTGTTATCGAAAATGAATTATACGACATTTTGTATTGTTTGGATTGGAGTGCGCTTCGTGCGCTTAATGTGGAGCCTGGAGCCTGATGTTATGCTGCTGCGTGCAAACATGGGATTGCTGATGGTCGCACACGCTTCCCCCTCTCTCTTCTTCTCTCTTCCTCTCTCGCTTCCTCTTTCGTTTCCTCTCTCTTACTGCATGCAGATCAATCGTTTGACTCATATGGCTGGAAAATCAATTGACTTGACAAATGAAGATTACATTATATCGAAACATAATAAAAAGATTGAAGCCGATTACAGGCAAACCATTTGTAGTTGCTTAATCGTAGAAAAGTTTGAATTTAACGCCATATCAATGGCCAATACCAAAGACTTTTTTCTATTTATTTTCCCTCACTCTATCGCTCTTCGTTATCGTGACAAACACTTTTCTTCGGTGGAGAATATTGAAATCAACAGCAATTTTCCATTTTTGGTTTTCATAGCAGTCGCCAAGTATTTCAAACACCTGTTATTCATGTATTTTGTTCAAGTCAACGTTTTCTTTCATTTTTTTTTTTGTGTGGCACAAATTAAGTGGTGCACGCTACTGCCAAAATGCTGCTCACACTGTGTTTTCTGATATGTAAGCCATTCGGCACAGCGCCGAACTTCATGAATCGTCCATAACTTTGTTCTTTATTCTTAACAATAAAAATCCGCAAGTTTGGTAAATTATTACGATTGTTTGCTCATCTATTTAAATCGTCTTTCTATTCGATATATAGCGTCTCGTTTGTGCCCAATCGCTTCGGTTTGGGATTGCTCTCGAATTCTGTTTTTTTTTTTATTCGTTCAACTCTTCGACCGGCGACAATTCTCGTTTTCGAGAAACAATAAAAGTGTGGCGCATTTTAAACGATGATTCCAGATAGTTACATTTATAAAGTTGTAGTCGTAATATATGGCCGCTGTGAACGACCATAAGATAAAGAGAATGGCAGCGAAACGCGACATGTTCCCCAAAGTGCATAAAAAGATCGGCAGCGTGCTAGCAACATAGAGAGCTAGAGAGAAAGAGAGCAAGAGAGCGCGCCAAAGTCGCAATGGAAAAACACAATAATAATGCTGAAGGTCCCTTGCACGTTCTATATCAATGCAACACATATTACGGCTATTTGTCTTGTAATCTCGCGAACGCGAATCCGCGCTCTTTTTCGCCAGTTTCGATGACGTTTTGTTATTGTTGTTGTTGCCCGTTGCCGCTCACAACTGCACTAATAAATTTTTATTTGCACATTTTTATCAAAATTTAATATTCACTTTTCGTGTTTGGCGTATGGATTTTCATCTTTTTCACAAGCTAGTTCTTGTTCATGTCTTCATTTCAGTGAATTACGCTCCGGGTTTTTCTTTTGGTAAGCATTATCGTTGTCGTTCTAAGTTGCAACTTTTCTTTTCGCTCTCGCTCTCTGCCACTGCCTCTGCCTCTGTCATGCTCATTCTTCGTAAATTCGGATGTGCTCGAATGCTGAAAATTGAATTTTACGGCCACGTTCCAACGCGTTTGTTCGCCCAGTTTCGATGCATATGTGTGGCAGGGCACAACACACACACAGATACACAATTTTCGGCAAACCGATGACAAAAGGCCAAAAATGATGATACCAACAAATGTGCGCGAGATTTTCGCCATAAAATCATCCAAAATTCCAAACAAAGACCAGCAACAGCATCCAACCCATCCATCCCATAGAAATGGCACTCACTTACTTACTCCCTCTCTCTCTCTCTCTCTCTCTCTCTCTCTGCAAGAGTTTGCACTTTTGCGCTCATGCAATCGTAGACAAATCTAGCACCAAGTTTCATCGGTCATAAAACTCAGAGCCAGAAAAGAAATGAAACAGTATATTATTGAGACGTTTTCTTAAATCTGTATAATGTTCCAAAAGGCATATAATAAAAGAAAAGAATTTGTTTTGTCTGCTATTGTGAATGTTACTGCTGCCACTGCTCACCACACACTAACTTCATATTTCGTGTGAACAATGCTTCGTTAATTCATATATTTGCACTTAGCCGAAAAATATGAAACATTGAGTGAACAAATCTGGCCGAAAGCCTGACTCACAATGTGTTGAGTTTCCTCGAGCATTGTGCAACCGGAAGCAGCAAAATGCATTTATTCGCTTTCTATCACAATTCACTCTTTTCACTTGGTCGTTTTGTTGCGTGTTTTGGTCGCACGCGCGCACAGAAAGGCCAAAATAAAAAGCAAAACGTGACGCACTGAGCAGTAAGCAGTCGAGATGCAGTCGTATTGCGATTTGTGCACGTGGTGCACTGAAGCATTTGGAAATTTGCGCGAATTTCGATTCAATCTGCTCCTCTCTCTCTCTCTCTCCTCTTCCTCTTTCCCTCCCACTCTTTCCTTATTTCGAATTCTCATCCAGTTAATAGATTCGTACTGTTAGATGACTGTGGAATGACATGAAAATCCATAGCTGTTTGCATACCCACGTAACGATATCAACTTCCGAAAATTGCAGACTCAACGAAAACACAGACCAAACGAAAAAATAGTTATTGAGAGATCCCAAAGAATCACTTTGAGTAAACGGAAAATACTTTGCCCTAAATGCAAAAAGACTAATATACATTTGAGCGCGCGCGTGTGTGTGTGTGTGTGTGTGTATCTATGTCTATCGATGAGAGAGAAGCGCTGATGTTATCAAAAAAAAAACCGCACACCACATCAGCCACCACAGAAGCATCAGCAATAACAACGAGAAAAAAAATGGCAATCGACCGACGCCACGGTCTAATGATTACCACTGAAGAGTTGACATGTTTGTTTGTCTCTCTGTGCGTATTTCAAATGGTTCCATCGCACACATATACACCATTTTTGTGTGTGTTCTAGTACTTGGTTGCCTGAAATGTTCGTTAACTTCCTTTTCATATGGTTCTTTTCGTTCGTTCATTTGTTGGTTGACTCTTTTTTTTCTCTCCTACTCTCTCTCTCTCTTTTGGTCGTCAATGTATTCATGGTTCGGTTAACGAACCATTGGTTACCAATCGAATTGCACACATAGTTGTTATCAGATCCAAACGAGATCGCTTCGTGTGCATTGAAGTTGAATCGTGACGAGAGACAGTGAGAGTCATAAAACGTGCATACGGAAATGAATTTATGCATTATCAATCTAAACATAAAATCAAATTTTGCCGCCATTCGTCGCTCTCCTCTATCACTCTGAAACGAGTTTAAATGTTTTCATGTACACAGCGCGTGGTATGGGAGGATGCTGTAGCTAATGGAAACATAAGTAACAAATGAAAAATCTCAGTGCTGAGTATCTCGTCAATTGGTGTGACGTGTCTGTTTGATCGGATTCAATATCGTTGAATCCCATTTTATCCCGCTTTTTTTGTTGTTGTTGTTGTTTATTATTTGGGGTTTGTGCACTTGGACTTGTATATGTGTTTCAATTTTCATTCTCATAAATATTACATCAAATTTAAAAATACAGTTTATCTGTACCCATCTCATTGAAGTGGATTCATCATTTATTGCCGCTCCCCCTTCTATCGATCTGTTTGACCCATTCTGTTTGTCGCTATTGCATATTCTCGATAATAAAACAAACAACAGTATAACAACAACACCAAAACCGCTGAAACGTTGTCAATTGATGGCCACAAAAATGGAAATATTCTCTTTTATGATATAGATATATTTTAAATGCAATTGAACAAAATTAATGAATGCGGTCGATCTTGTTCTCTACTCTCCCTCTCGCTCTCTCGTTCAGTCCCTTTCTGTTTGCTGTGACGAATGTGTCTCGTTTAATATCATTTCATATATACATAGCGACATGCTCCAAATCGAACATGTGACCGGGCACCTTTCAGTATAGTTTACTGATGCTGGATGCGATGGTTGGCTGCCAGCGCTGGTGGCGCGTTATTCTGCTGGTCCGCAGATGTCTTTTGCACAAAGGGTGACAGATTTGATATTTCTTCAACAGAATACTACGTAGGGAAATGTTGGGTAACTTGGACCATTTTTCAATTTTTGGTTTTATTTTTATTTTTTTGAAGAAGAAGAAGAAGAAGAAGAATGAATCGTTCATCAATTTTACTGCAAAAAAAGAAGAAGGAAAATGGTGATTTTTCTGACGGAATCGTTATTGACACAAAAATTGGTTGCTACTTCCTAAATATGCTGAAAATTCCAAAAATGAATGTAAAACATCAGATTTTAAACGATTATGAAATTGTTGTTTGTTTTATTGGAGTCAATCATCAGCTTGATCAAATTCTTCATCATGGTTTTTTATTTGTATTTTGCTCATAATAAAATTTGGTCTAAATGTGGATGACGAGCACTTGACGAGGGTACCGTGGTACACTTCTCAACTGTACCCGACAATACGCTATTCATTTCCAGTCGCAACCATTTTATCATATTAACAACAGCGCTTGCATAGATGTTGTTTTTTTTCCATTGGGAACCTTTGCTGTTGCAGCCACAACAAAGTGATACAATAAATGATAAATATACGAATGGAGTTGAAACAAGAGTTGGATACACGATTGGCGTTGCTGAAATTGTTAACAATTGCAAAACAAAATCGGAAACAATGATAGCAAAGAAAGTTTGGTGCATAGTTGTTTTTTTCGGACTGTTACTTCAATCAATTCGTTGCTGGTTTTTTATTCATTAATTTTCTTTTTTTTTGTGGTTTTTCCATCGATTGACTCATTTTGCTTCTCCAATTTCAGTTGGATTCCTTGCCGATTGTATTTGTTAACAATTGTTTATATATCCATAAATATAACCATTGTGTTGTGCATTAAAATGGTACATTTTTCAATATGCAATCAATAATACTGGTGCGTTCGTTTTATGTTGATCATCTGAACCATTTGTAATTAAAATTGTAGCTTTAAGAAATCCATTTGTGTGGACTTGGACTTATCCGAGAAATAGTATATATTCAATTTTTCTTTTAACAAACATTTTCTATGTATTCAACACTTGCCAATAACAATGAACAATATAAAATTGATAAAAATGGATTTTTTGCCAAAACAGAAAAACCAAATCAATCAACCATCGAATTGTTTGAGTGTTTGTCTCTTGGGAGTTTTGAGGTTCAAATGTATCTAAATTACCAAAATGATGTTAAGTCAACAAGCACATTTTTTTGCTTGACAACCAAAATGAAATCAAATCATTTTGCCATTGAAAAGGCCGCACTGATGGGTGGCAATTGTTCGAATGTTGATATAATGCGTTTGCCGAAACAACAATATCCTCTTTAAAATCGGGTGTTTCGGTTTTTAAATACTCAAACCAGCTTCTCTTTTGATTGTTGCACACTCTTTGTTGCGGCCGCCATAGTGATTTCGCTACGCTCAAAATCGCTCGTCTTGATCATGTCGGTTAATTCAAAGGACGAAAAGCATGTTTACAAATGAGTTCACTGAAATAATTGGAATCAGTGTATTGAATTCAAATCGTTATTCAGTTTGGTTTTTCCACCATGCACCAATGCTTCATGCGGGTGAACTGATGTGCACGCTTCTACAAACACATTCACACAAACACACACACATTCCTTTTCCTCGCTTCCTATTACTACGCGTATTTTATTTATTGCCCAGCGGCTATTGCTTAATACAGCATATGTGCGGTCTTTGTATAAACGATCGGATACTTTTCGTCTCGCCCTCTCCCCCCGTATCTCGATTTGATTCAATTCAAAGGACACAACTCAAGGCGTTGTTTCAAATAAACAGTTGAATTTTTATTTTTGTTGCTGTTGTTGTTGTTGTTATTGTGTTGGCCCCTTTCACTTCCACTTCCACTACCTCTTCCTACTTTCTGCCATTCAATATAATATGGAAAATAAATTAGTTTGTTTTGCGTTTTTGTGTGCTTGGTCGACTATTTTCAACTCACGACACACACACACACACACACACGCACACACAGACTTTTATTACTTTTTGTTTTGGCAAATTTGTACTTTGGCCGAACCAAATGCACACCAAAATTAACTGACAATTTGTTTTCCAGTAAATTAGCGGGGAAACTTTTCCTTCATACTCGTGTTCACTTTGTCCTAGACTCTCTGTCCCATTCTTTCTGACAATCGGTGTGGATTTTTTGGTTTCTTTGTCCAAAAAAAAAAACGGAAATGGTCAAAATGCAAATAATGTCAGCACACAATGTACACAGTTTTACGCGATTTTCCTCTCCACGGGCTTCAAACAACACACACACACACATTAAATGTATTTGTCATGCAATGGATATTTTCATATGATTAAGTATTACAAAGGCTTTGTGAAAATAATCCGCCATAATGCAAGAAATTGACGTGGTCGTTCGCTCAATGGTGAATGAAATATTTAAAGAACCGGATTAGCAAGAGGATTTACGTTTTGTATGAACGAAGGGAGAATGAATAAAAAAAAAACTGCGAAGTAGTTTCGCCTTAAATGTGAGTGATGGCCAATAAATTCCTTTACTTGAAAATGCATGGAATAAAAAGTGAACTAAAAACGGCAAAAAACAAAAGAGATAAAAAGAGCAGAGAAAACACACACATTCTCTCTCTCTCTCTGTCTCTCTATGAGCTTTAAATTGTTAAGTGTTGAACGCAATCACTTTGCTGCACAATTGTACGGCTCATTCTGTCTGTTTGTGTGATGCGTGTATCGTGCATCACTCGCAATGGCCTTCGTCTGTATTTTTAACGAATATTTTTCGCAGTCCTTGTAATTAGACCTTGGGGGATCAATGGCAAACGAGAAAAACGATAAAAACCAACCAACAAAAAAAAAATAATAATATTGAAATCAAATTAAGAGCAACCAAAACTTAGCTGTTATAATCAACGAGTAAGGTGGCGAACGCACGCACATTTCGGCTAGTGACATTCACACGACACAATTTCAACGAATCGTCGTCACATTGGTTCATGTAATTCTAGCATGCAATGAGCTCAAGTAAAACGGGCCATAATAAAGATATTTTCGGAGAAATTGAGTTGAAAAACCAAACGAAAAATGCAGAGATAAAATCACAGTGAAAAGCGTTTGATATGATTGGAGGGCCACAGCCGCACGAGAAAACGAGAGTGAATGAGACAGTGCAATGCATTCATGTCGAAGCTGGGCTATATTGCCATTGGAAAAAAAAGAGAAAGAAACGAGAGCAAGAACACACACAATCAACACGTAACTTGATTAACTTAGACTTTAGCAATTCAAAAGTTTCTGTTTTATGTCGTCGCCAAGTGTTGGCGTTCGTCTTACTCTCGTTATTCCTATTTCGTTCGCATTTCACCTAACTCTTGTCATTTGGCAGAGCAAACGATTAGGTTGAGATGCACCAAACTGTTCAAGTACAGTTTTGTTTCAAAATGCCGATCTCGACAGCCATCGACACCCATCGACCACCCGATCTGTTCCCGCGTTCTTTCGTGTGTGTGTGTTTTTTTTTTTTTTTTTTTTGCTTCAAAACCGAATCACGCACATTGCGATGTGATGAAACATCGACTGAAATAAAAACATAACGAAGAGAAAACAGAGAAAAAGAGCAAACGAATTGATAGTGAACGAGAGAGAAATATGAAGAACGAATTCATCGTAGAAATATGCGCTTGCATAATATAAGTCGTTTCAATGTTCGGCGATAAGTCTTACAATGTTCCTGATGTTTGTATGTTGAGTTGTCGGATGGAACACGCCAATGCTGCAAAATTAACGAGCACTTTTTAATAGAATCAAATTTAAACCCCCGCTTTGCACCGCTAACTCACCATCTTCTCCCGTTACACTTCTTTCCCGGTCTTTTCTCTCTTTCTTCATCTCCCAATCTCTCTCTCTCTCTCTCTCTCTATCTGTGTGTTTTTTTTTGCCCTTTCAACGAACGCATACTTGCAACACCACTCAAATGCTTATGCAGTGTGCTTCAGTGCCAGTGTCATTTTTCCAATTTCGAGTTCGAAGAAATACTCGCAACAAAAAAATGTTGGAAGTAAAGGCCATATCTCGATAAGCGGCACGAGAACGAGAAACCGAGTGGAAAAAAACACACACACACACACAACCAAGACCACGACAGGAGATGACTGATGGAAATGTAGCAGATACACTGTTTAATCTATTCCAACTCAGAGAACTCCTTGGGTAACGAAATCGACCACAAATGTTGGTTGAGTAAAAAACGATAACTAATAAATGAAAATGAAGTTATCTTTGTCGCAACAATTTGCAAACTGACTTTTCATCATCGTGTCACCGTTGATTCGTTTGTAATGTTGGGACGATGAAAACGTTGACTGCATCACCGACGTCAATCTCTAGTTTTGAGCGAAATAATCGCTCTGTTTGTCTACCTTAAGTCATCACCTAGGATACCACAGTGGTGACTTACCACTAAACCTGACACACTGCAGCGGGATAGTTCTCACTCTATCTCTATCTCTATCTCTCTCTGTGTGTGTATTGGACAACGGCTTTTATTATATTGCATGAGAAAAAATGAATTTGAGTTTTTAAAATAAAAGAAATGTTCAATTTCTTTTGCGCGCGTGCAATGGAACTTCCGCTAGCAGCAGTTACATAGAATAGAGAGCATAAAAGTAAAAGTGTACAAAGTGAGTATAAGTTGGCATTATTCATTTGTTTCTGAAATGAGGAAGCCAAACCTGATAGAGGTGCTGGCCATTGAGGTGGAAGCTGAAGAGGAAACACGGGGGCGGCCAGTATTGTTAACATTAATAAGAGCCAAGAGCCAACAGACTACACAAAAAAATTACACGCAAAATGTGAACACATAATAACTTTTCTAATTTTTAAACGAACAAAAAAAAATCGCGATTGAAATCTTTTAGTTGGTTTCTCTCTCTCGTTTTTCTTCAGCAAATAAACGGAAAACAAGAAGCAGGCACGTCAACGTATTGTTGTTCCGTTTGGCTTTTGATATGCGGGTTAATGGGAAAACAACGTGACATTTTCGAATATGACGCGATGGAAATGCATTACACTTCAAGTCATTCGTTCCAATAATTCACATCCATGATAATTTATGCACTGTAATCGAACCGAAAATCATTTGCACTGTTTTGTGTGTTTCACATCACCAAGCTCTATTTTACTTGATTTTCCGTTATTAATATTATTGTTATGTATGGATGTGCGCGTCTTTTTTTTATTGCATTTGGAACGTTTTCATACTTTACGTACTCTGTCTCACACTTGCCTTGCTTTTCTCAACTGTTCAATGTTACTATGTGATTTATTTTCGCAGTTTTTTTTTCCTACCCCCTTTCATTCAGAAAGATTACGAAATATGAATGAATTAGACATTATTTATATCTCACTGTGGAACATGTGTGTGTGTGTGGATATGTGTATGTGTGCCTTTATCAGTGAATCTGTGTGAATGTATTTGTGTGAGTCCGAAATCACTACTTTCAATTCTCTCGCTTTCACCCGGGAACATACACTCTGACTCTCTATGGCTATATCATCTGGAAATTCATCAAGAACCCAATATTTTGGCCCGACACTTGCATTGTTCTCAAATCGAGCATATAAGTCCCGTACCTGTATGCACATGAATGGATAAGTATCCATTGGATTTGTATGCTACATTTGTACCATAGACAAAATGCTCTGTGTGTTTTATGCATTTTAATTTCAGTTTTACGAAAGATTCATTTCCTGAATCGAGTAACAACAACGACTAACTAAAAAAAAAGAAATCCAGCACACAAAAACGAAAAGATAATGTTTTTTTTTTTGTTGGCATATCAACCAACAGATATCATAGAATTACTAGAGAGATTGTGGGAGTATTTCCGTTGAACATTCATTTATTGCGACCCATTTAATAAGGTTCACCGGTGGAGAAAAAAACAAATTTCATTCACTTCACAGGAGCAAAAAAATAGACTCTTTTAATTTTGAGAAGATCAAAAAAACGACTGACAACAATTTTTTTTGAACAGAAACCAACAAGCACTAATTAATCAAAATCCCGTGTAATTTGTGCCGTTTGCTAGAGAACATATAAAAAATATGCTTGGTGACGCTTTGGTTTACATGATTCTAATAATGCTTTGGCATTCGTTTTTTTCTTTGCTTATCATCTCTCTCTTTCTCTCTCTCTCTCTATCTCTCTCTCTCTCTTTCTCTCTTTCATTTTGGCAGACTGTGTGTGTATGAGTATTCCTTCAATGAATATTTAAATCTTCGAAACATGATGCAACCAGCAATTCAATGGGAAAAACCAATGTGTGACATTTATGCGGGGCAAAGATGCGTGAGACTGATTTTCGAACGTGTAAAACAAAAATTCATACCCAATCCGAAAATATCCAGAGATGTGGGAAAATGTCTCAGCAGCCACCGACTACGAGGCGAGTACAAGTGTAACATGCAACAAACAGCGATAGCAAGCAATGCCATACATAATATTGTAAAATGTATGGTTAAAATACGCGCCTACAGCCAAGGCACAACGAAAGACGAAAATGGTTTGTGTTGTACAATCATACTAGAAGTACACCGGGAGTACAACACGGATAGAGTGTATGCTCTTTGAACGCTGTGTCTGCTGAACTGTGAATGTGGTGGTACGAGAGAGTACAGCGACGAACAGCAGAGCAGCAGCAGCAGCGGCGGCAGCGATGGCAACGACGGCAGCGGCGGCAACAGCACCAGCAGCACGAGCCACGATGGATTGAATGTATACAAATGCTTTCCATTAGCAGCTGAATTCAGTTTATCGTGATCCTTTCAAGCGAAAACATCATACATACACATTTTGGGCTTTGCGTTTGTTGAGCTGCCAGAGAGAGAGAGAGTGGTTTAGAAAGTGAAAAGTGTTGTCTGTGCTTTTAACTGACCATTTTTTTTTTGTATCGTGGCAGAGAATATCTAAATAAATCTATCGACCTGAGAAATTTATCCCGTTATTTAAAAATTGACTAACTTGAATAGACAAATACACAAACACAAAAACGCACATACACACGTTCCTCGAACAGATCAAACGAATCGATTGCATCGTCAATTGCTTGCTATCAATCGTCTTCTTAAAAATATCACTAATAGAACATTTACGTTGTGTATGGACCAGTGCTTGAGTTTCCGCATCTTAAAAGCGATTCAACGGCTCATTTTTTTGTTGTTGTTGTCCTCTTTGCTAAAATCGTTGAACATTTTGCAAAATTGTCCGCAATTTTGCGGTGTAAAATAATTCCACATCTTTGAGTATGTATATGATATTGGATGAGAGCAAGAAATAACCATTTGAAAAATTAGTTCTTGCCAAAGGGAATGAGCACTTGGCCCACAAAAATAATGAGACAATTTTCTCGTTTTGATGCTGTTGCCGTTGCTCTGTGTGTGTGCTATTGAGCGTTAATTTTTTGTTGTTGTTGTTATTGTTGCTGTTTTTGCTTCAATCGTGTTCGGTTATCCGTTGATGTCCCAACCATCCATGAGTGTTGTTCTTTGCTTTTGCAAAACTTCAGTTTCGAATGAATTAATTTAAATATTTTCCATAATGTGCAATAAACAAAGGCCATACATGGCTTAACTGAAATAACTGAACGAAAGAGAACAAAAAACAAAAAATCAAACAACAATCGTTCGGCTTGAAAGCCGTTGAGATGAAACTGTGGAATAACACGAAAAGTGGAGTGAAAATAGCGAAATAGCATGAAAAACACATAAAAAAATATGATAAGCAGCAGCAGTACCGAGGATCGAAAGCAATTTCAATGAGTATATTTAGGTATATAACATAAAATGATGTAGAAAAGGAAACGGAGAGCAAAACAGAGAGCACAACGAACAGAATAAAAAATAAAAAAAAAAAAAATATTATTTAAAGCGTTCACGAAATTTGTGCAAACGTGGTGCATTCGATGAATATGAACCTGAAAATAGAACGAAAAAAAATTAGAATAGGAAACAATAAACTCAAACTCACAGACTACTTACTCACACGTAAATAATTTTTTTTTTTTGTTTTTGTTTAAAGGCTCATTCGGCCAAGCCAATTTATTCTTGTGCATAGCCCAAAAATAAAGGACCGTTTTAAACATTAACCGTGTTTTTTCGTCGTATTACCGATCATTGTGTTAATACAAACCGTCTGCTTCGTTCATCTCACTCTTGTGCACGTTCCACGGAATTTTAGTTCCACAACTACAATCAACCCATCGTCCGATGCGTTGCACGTAACTTCGTACGTAAAACAAAAAAATCAACAACAAAAAACTAAAAGTTATCATAATTTTGCATGATTTTGTTAGCGTATTTTATTTTTATTTCTTTTAAACGATTTAATCAACAGTTCACAATAGGGTTGTTGTTTTTTTTTGTTGGGTGCACATTTGCACCTCATTCGTTGAGTATAGGGTCCTTGGTTGAGCTCATAACAAGTTGAATGTGTGAAGAGCAATTTCATTAGATTTAGAAATCTATTGTATCTAATATTTCCTGTTGAAAAATTCGGTGCTATAGTTTTTGCACCTCACAACCACTGCGCCTCTGTCCCCTGTGCAATGTAAATTTTTATGCAATGATTGAGAGAACAGAAAAATAAACCTGGCTTATGGAATGATTATCCAAGTTGCTTTTGTGAAATGTAAATTGTTCGTGCATTTTATAAATAACTGATTCGCCGAAGTAATCTGATTGTGTTCGTTTAGCACACGAAAACTATGAATAATTGGACTAAATGAATGTTTTTCCATTTGTTTTTTTTTTCATCTTCTTCGAAATAAGGCCCGTGTAACATTAGGCATTTAATTTGAGACTATTGATCCATCCATTAAACTATTTCATTTGTTCCAAGGAACCATATACCGAAGTTTGAATTTCTTCAGTCATACAATGATCATTTTTCATTGAAACCATAAACCCTTATTAAATATTCAATTAAATTTGAGTTGTTTCCCAAGCAACCGGATATATTTCATTGCACAAAATACCATTGCCAATAAAATTTAGACTTTTCTACTTGATCATATTAATTAATGTGTACTCAAATTGTGCTTTGTTGAGATTTTCATTCACAACTCCATTGGCACTGCAACTGAGAAGTTTTCAGCTACAGACCAATTTTGTATGTTGTGTTTTGTTTGGTTTCAAACAAAAACTATTCAGCAACAGAATTTGGATCAATGTAAAAGTCAAAAACTGCACCTCTTGTATGGAGGGGGTTCATGCATATCGCTATCGGGGACAGGGAGGGTGAGATGGAGGTTACAGAGAGTTCGTAATAGTTGCAGTTGAGGTGCTGAGAAATGTAAAAACGAAACTATCAAATAAATTAAATAGTTTTTCTTTTGTTAGCTCAAGCACACTTAATAACTCTACCCGTTTTACATTTTTGCATCACTTATATTTCCGCTTTCTCTCTCTATATATATATATATATATATCTCCCATTCTTTTCGTCCAACAGCAGTGTTTAACATAAATGCGCTTGACGAAAGTGCTGTGTGTTCGTCATTTCAACTATGTGCCATTTTAACTGAATGCAAGCTTAACTAAATAGCAAACAAATAGGAAAGGGTACCCGAACGATTTCGTTGAAAGTTCTAATTTTTTGTTGTTGTTTTTTTTTTTCTAATGAAAACACAACAACAAAAGCAATCCTTTTAACTGATGTGTCCGATGTGTGTACATTTGTATAATCAGTTAAAGGTGGTTTTGCCACTTTTACGAAATGCCCGTGTTGTTGTTTTTGTTTTCTTTCTCTAACCCATCCGATTTAATGTAATTGTTTTAATTTCCCGAGTTCGGTTGAAACTGGGCTATAATTTCGTTCGTTTTCAGTTTTTTTGGTGTGTGTTTGTGTGTGTGTGTGTTCTTTTAAGTGGCGTATTTTCCTCTTCCAGATTAACCATAACCATAATTATAATTTATTTCTATTTCTATTTTCGGGCGAAATATAATAAGAAACGAATGCAATGGCATTCTATTTCCGCTAATTATTCAAAATAAATGCGAACGTTTAGTTTGCCAGTAAATACAATAGTTTGAGATCTACACAACAACCAGAAGAATGAAAAAAAAATCGTACCGTTGTTTACTTACTATAAATAATGATTTTCGTTCCATTTTATCGTTGATTTGTTTTGACTTTTGTCGGTAATAAAGGTAAATGTTATCCATAAACAAGCACACAAATGTTGATTTAACGTAAACGCTTGAAGTTGATTACGTTAAAGCAAAATTAACAGTAGCGAGACGAAAGGAATGAGAAGAGACAGAAAAAAATGGGAGAGAGAGAGAGAGAGAGAGAGAGAGAGAGAGAGAGAGAGAGAGAGAGAAGGCAGGGGCAAAGTTTTTACTTGTGCTATCAGATTAATTCTAGTGACGATTCGTTCGATTCGATTTGTGTTACTAATTACAAGTTCATTTTTCTTTCTGTTTCTTTTTTTTCATCCATGCATTCCACCGCAACGCATACACCACCCCCAAACAGCAAACACACTTACACACACTTTCACACAAAACATCCACGGGGCACGTCCAATGCAGAAATTATGATATTGATGTTGACAGCAAACAACAACAACAAATTCGAAACGACAACACGTTGAACCCAGCCAACGGTATACGTACCAATTACACATTGAAAATGCTTTCTACTTAATCTCATTGACGCAACGACGCGGAAAAAGGGAAATTGCTACGATTGCATGAAAGTCGCGTGCTCACATAGTTGTGTTTCGTTCACGCTGCCACACACTTTGCTGATCGATGATTGGTGTAATGGTTGCAGCAAGTGCAGTGCCTCTCGATTGAAAACTAATCGTGTAATTATGATAATTGAGAAAACACAAACAATTTCGGGAAAAACACAACGGAAAATCGTGTGCCAATCAAACAATTGAAAATTCGATGCCACCAAATCAACAAGCCGAGAAAACAGACCGCCAAACATTCCCTATGTGTGTGTGATTTAAATGAAAGAGCTGAACAATTGTTGTTGGTG
Source organism: Aphidoletes aphidimyza (assembly GCA_030463065.1). Lineage (NCBI taxonomy): Eukaryota > Metazoa > Arthropoda > Insecta > Diptera > Cecidomyiidae > Aphidoletes > Aphidoletes aphidimyza. The sequence continues at coordinate 44,472,377 of CM059997.1, forward strand.
GTGTTTTCCCCTCTGATTCTTTGTAAACCAAGTGCGTACCGTTAATTAGACAAACTAGAAGCATACGGTTTTTGTTTTTTTGGATTCTCTGGAAATTGTGTTTAATCAAATGAAACGAGCAATAACGATACAATAACAGTCAAATTGTTTTAGTTTATATTCGGTTTAGTGTGCAAATTACACATCGAGTTTTGCGTACATTAATAATAAAATTAAAATCTCACGTTAATTTTTGGGGCCGACTGCTGAAATTATTTTGTGGCAAAAAATACTAGAACAATAAGTTAAACATTTCGCCCACCTTTCAGCTCAAGAGCTAAACAGCCGCACGAGAAATAATAATGATTTTAAATAACTGTTTTCCCATGAATGACAAGCAAACACATTTGATTGATATAAACATTCGATGTGCATGTGAACGAATAACCGTGGAGTGGCGTTAGAAGAGAGAGAGAGAGAGAGATTGTGCGGAAAAATAAGAACAACATTTGAAAGCAAAATACACTGAAGCAGATAGAAAGAGTTTGGATTTCGAGTCCATAGGATAAACATCGACCGTTTCAAACCGTTGTTTTCGATATTAACCAATACAAATCACAAACATGTTTTATCGACTGCAAAGCTATTATTTTGGATTTATTTTAATCATTTTGCACACAAAAATCAAAGGTAAGTTTTTATTGAATTTAATTCTGTTTTTGGATGATAATGTGTAAAATTATAACCGCCATGCCAAATGTTTGATGCTGCATTAGATGAAGTATCTACTTGAGAAACCGAACCAAAAAAAAAACTTATTACTCCACACAAACGTACACCATTTCTTGGCCACTTCATTCATGCTGAATATTTTATGCCTCGAGAGTGTTGACAAAAGCGACAGCCTGACAGGTTTTTTGTTCCCACTCAAATCAAGAGTGATGACTGGAGACTCCTAATTTGTGATTTCTCGACAACAACAAAAAAACCAAGGAAATTTAAAGAATTGGTTCAAATTGCATTCTATCTAGTTTAAACTAGGTCTCCGAAAAGAGTGGAAGACACCTGGTGAAAACGTATGCAATCACATTTAATTACTATTCCAAAATTTTAATCAATCGAATTGGTCGGTACGATCAATGGAAAGCAACTGCAGAATTCGTTGATTCTTCCTTTATCGTATGGAATTTTATTGTGTGTGCGAATATTTTTGATCATGTTTGTTAAATTTAAAATGTCCATATCTGGAAAACAATCGACTGCTTATATTCAAATTCAACAAGCATACGAATATTCCCCCAGCAAACATTCTAAACGAAACCTGTTAAATTACATGCTTGATGGTTTAAATTCAAAAGCAAATGTTTTAATATTGTTTGCTATGCATTGTTATAAATATACGATGTTAATTTGATTTCATGACTGCGATTAAAGTGACGCGTATAAAAATGCACTGTTTGCGTTTCTATGCGACCCATTTCATTACCGTTCATTTTCATTCTCAGCCTCTCATTTGATAGTTCGTTTTTAATTAAAGTGTGTTCAATTTCACAATATTTAAGGATTTCTTATTGACTTAATATTTGGAAATGGTGGCTTGAGTTTTGTGTTGGCGGTTGATGGAGCGTATTAATTTTAAGTATTGGAAAATTCATATCTGTGGCTTCGTAATCGTGAGAAATAATATTATGAACTAAAGTTTTGTCTATTTCAATGAGTGTTCAATGGGAAACTTTGATACGATGTAATTAAATGCGTATTGATTCAATATTCACACGACTCAAGTTTGTGTGTCTTTTTAAGTCAAACTGAAACTGTTTTTGAGAAAATCAATAGAAAACATACACACACACACACGCAATTAACGTGCTATTTTGAAAATCCATAAGCAAATCATACCACGTAATTTGCTCCATAACAATTGTTTAAAATGTTATATTTTTTACATGGTCTGACACTTTTTTCCTCAAAAGAAACATTCACATTCTCTTCCCTACACACAAACACACACAACTAATAGCTAAAAACCGATGAAACGAAATCAACGCACAAATGATAATAATACGAAAACATTCGAAAATGGGGCCGAATCATTTGTATATTTGCCATTCAAATGCGAATTGCGAAATGGAAAAGGCGATATCAAGAGATAGATATAAAGCCGATTTAAATGAGGCAAAGAAAGGCATAACATGTGCCAGAGTGAAAATAGATAGGAATGAAGCACATTTCAATATGCAAAATCGATGAGATTGCAATATTAGAAAGAGATAGAGAGAGAGAGAGACATGCGAAAGCGTAAAGAATACCTATTTGCTTTTCAATGCAAGGCTTAAATGGTATTCCACCCAGAAATGGCACATACACACAAAAACTGAAACAATTGATTTGAATTGTGTTGCATACAAACATTGCATTGGATTGGAATTAGAGGCAGGAGAAAACGGATGAGAAAGAGAGAGTGAGAGAGAGAGTGTGTGTGTGAACGGGTGCGAGAATGATGCAAAACGGAAACTGAGCCATATAAATACGGTCATCAATAAACGAAATGATGACGGTAACAATAATGTCTTCTTTTGCCGAAGCTATTTTCGACTGTGGGTGAATGTGCGAGTGTATGTGTGTGTGTCTGTGTGTCTGTGTGTGTCTCGATAATTCGTTTAAAGTGTAAAAGAATGACAAAATTATTTTAGATTTGTTGCCAACATAGAAAATGAAGACACTCATTCTCTTGCTCATTCGCCTGGCAAAGAATGACGGTGGTAAGCGAACGACAATTTGAATGGTGAATTGATGCGAACATGTGGAGTGTATATTTATCTATTTGTGGAATGTTTGATGGAATTTGATAGTGTGCAGCATTGACATGTCGATATCACATTCTAGTAGCACGATGACACATTACAACGAACGACCTGCAAATGGATCGAGACCGACAACAAGAGAATAGTTAGGGGCATGGAGAAAGGCATCAGACGTGCATTTCATTCGAGCAAAAATATTTTCATGCATATTTGTTATTCATTTGGGATTGATTATTTTCAAGCGGATATTATGAAAATTGAATGAAAATATGCTTTGCCAGAAAATGAAAATAACTCGAAATGGTTGTTTACAAATGCCTTTTTCATCTAAAACGAGATTGGTCGCTTGCAAACGAACAAACCAACCAACCAACCAGAAAAAAGGAGAATTGCATCAAAACTGAAATCGAGCAAACCAATTGAATCACCGTGCATCACGATTGAATGGCAACAACAAAAATAGTCAAAAGAAGTGGCATAAAATTTGGCCGAATATGAATCGCGTGTGTGTGTGTGTGTGTGTGTGTGCCATGCCAGACATAATTTGATTCTTTATTTGATTTTTATGTCTATGCATAACGTAGCGTCTATCTCAAAGGTATGCTCACTCTGCCCCTCGGTGTCTTTTTTTCGTGTCCTCTCGGATACAGACAACAAAAAATCGGTTTTATTTGCACCACATTTACGCAATAACACACACAGTAAAAAGCACAGCATTTGATATGGCAGATGAAGAGTGAGATGAAGCAAGCGGATGACTCTGTTTAAATGTATCCATATTGATGAATGGAAAAACATGAAGAAAAATATAATGGAGTTTTCTATCCGCACATAAACACGTATGCATTCATAAGCGCACCCACACCAGCCAAAGTGTCTGCTTACACCAACAAAAAGGTAGTTCTCTGCATAAATTCATTGCGTACACCTAAACCCGTTCGATTATTTTCTCTTTTTTTTTCTTCTCTGTCATGTTTTTTTTTTTCTATTGTTGTTGTTGCTTTCCATTCAGTGTGTGTTCAATGCATAAAAAGGCATTTGTTTGTATGCTATGGCACAGCAACTGCTGCAGAAATAACTTCAATCAGATGCTCTGGAAAATTGTGTGAAGGTGAAACGTTCAAAGGAATGCCTTTTCTATCTGTCTCTCACTCTCTCTCTCTCTCTCTCTTTCTCTTTTCGCTCGATCACTCTGCCCCGCTTAATGTCGCTATATTTGTTGGATGGGCCGCTTCTCTGGCACCGACTCAGCTCACATTCAACCATCTCTCTAGCCTTGCATTACAAACTGTCTATTGCTTTGGTTTTGCTCATTTTTATTCAATCTATTACTTCGTTACCGGCACAAACACAATGTCTATTCGCTCTGTTCACATTCACATTCACATCCATAACTATGCAGATCGAATCCACACCAAACAATTTGAAGTGGCACAACGACGTGGCACAATGTACCAATATACCAAAGTGTAAAGCATTGATGTGCCTCAAAGACCGTATACAGTCTGTGTGTGTGTGTGTGTGCATGCTTTTTTTTCACACATGCATATCATCATCATCATCATCCAACTAGCATCTCATTCACAATGGATTACGTCGAACGGAAGAGAAAATATGCAAAATAAAGCATTATTAGATTGCCTTAAAGAAGATCATAATATTTTCATTTCGAGCATGAATCGAAGAATAAAGGGCAAAAAAAGCACACACACACTCACACTCACGCTCACAAGAGAGTAAAAAACAGAAAGCCGAAAACAATCTGGACATGTAGGCGAACGAGCAAGCATTTCTCGTAGCATCGTTTCCATTTTCTTTTTTCCGTTTCATTTTATAGTTTTGCCGAATCGAACGTGGATACTAAGAATACGGTGACATTTATGTTTGATCACGGATTAAAAAAAAGGAGAAGAAAATGCGTTGCCCAGTGAATCAATAGATTTGTTGTTTTTTTTTCATTCGTTGTACTCAACGTAATAGGCAGAAAAATATGCTTTTGAGCATTGATAAAATGCAAAAATATGGTGCGAAGCAATTCACTTCTTTTTTTTCCATAGATGTGAGGAATTTATGAGAAATGGTCGCGTTAAACAGACCTACGGGATATTATTAGAGAGTTATCTAATCAATATAGTCAATGTGCCAGAGGAATTTTACTTCTTTATCGTTTTGAACATATTTGGATAAATTTTTTTTTTATTATTTATAAAAAAAAGGGAATTGTTGCGATTGTTCGCCATTTTTCCTGTTTTCCTTTCTTTCCTTTCTCTCTCTCTTTCACTCTCTCTTTCGGGCTGAATCTCCCCCACAATAAATCTAACAAAAACTCGAAATACCAACAAAATACTACCACTCAAAACTCGAAACATTTTCAAAAGTAGAATCGAATATCGGGGCACTTTTTGGTAGCTTTATTTTGTGTTCTCGATTTAGTTTTATAATAAAATTTGAATAAATTCTAGTGAATATGGTGAAACTTATCGCGGAAAAATTGACATTGAAACGTCATAAATATAAAATTGGTTTAAACGATATTCCCTCTTTTCATACGCATACACACACACACACACTCATTCACACTGCCAACGAAATATCGACGATATTCAAATATTTGCTTGCAGCGTTTTTCAAGAATTTTCGAAGAAGCATCGAGAGCACACTCGCATACACAAAAATCAAAGCGATTTTTTTTCACTTCTTGTTTTTTTTTTTGCAGCGATTTTTCAAAAGTTTGTTTTTTTTTTCATGAATGAAACACTCAAAGTGAATCCATTACGAAAAGTGATTTTAACGTTTTTATGTCGTTAAATTGGGCGTATTGGCTAAATGTGGGTGTCCGTACGCGTGCAACAATAAATTGAAAAATGTTGATGATATTGATTTTTTCGTGAAATTATTTACGAGATTTTGAGGTAGTGACTAAAAGCTGCTTGTTATGTAATGAACATCAAATGATCCGGAACGCGGAATAATGTGAGCTCAGCGTTTGTATTTTCAACCCGGAATGAAGAGGGAAAAAAGCTCTCTATGTCATTTGATTGAAACATGAAAGAAATTTTTTACGCAGCAGTTGGCATATCAGCGGCTTACATACCCACGCACAGAGAGAGAGAGAGAGAGAGAGAAAGAAAAAACCGAATGACTACTGTAATTATATATCCCCGGTAGATCTATTTTGGCGTGCGTGGATACTCTTTAATGTCATTCGAGCCCAACTTTTGGATTGTTATACCAAAAAGATCTGGTCAATAAATCGTTGGGCTCATATAAAGTATGCACGGTGTATTATTTCCGTCATGAAACGCTTTATCTTTTTAAATTTATATTATGGTTTTGATAAATATTTTACGGGGCTTAGGCTGAATGGCGAGATGGGTGCGCTCTGGTTATGGCTGCTGGCAGCTTCAGCACTACAATCATATAGTATTTTGTAATCGAACAACCAACCAGCAACACAAAAAAAAACACACACACACACACACACACAATGAAGCTGAAATGCATTGCAATTTTGTATTTAGCGGAAAAGTGTCCGTTTCAGTTTATACACTCTCAGGAGCCATTGAAAAGCCAAAACCGTAATATTTATTTTTTTTTATTCATTTTGAGCCGAAAAATTGTTTGAATTGCTTGTGTGTGTAATTTCATATGTCTCTCTCTCTCTCTCTCTGTATCGTGCTGTGCTGTTTGCGTATTATTTGAGCTTGACTGTGTAGAGCTTAATTTATTTTGTTGTTGGTTGCCACTTTTTGTTGTCGAAACGCCGCACTACATTTTTCAGCCAACTGTTGGTTTGTGCTGCTCTCGAGTAGCAGCAGCGGCAACAACAACACCAACCAGAGATAGAGAAATAAAATATATTCATATAAAAGAGCATACATTTTGACTTTGGTGTTATGTGTGCAGAGATGCCAAAATATATCGAAAACACTGATGGCACATTTATATAATGAAATACAATGAAGAATTTGGTGAGTGTGTGCTTTTTTTTTTGTTGCTCTCTATTTCGTTTGTTGGTTAGTGCGCCTTTGGTTTTTCGGATATATATTCGAAAATGCATGCTAAGCTAGACGATGGGCTCCATCGTTGAATGCGATATTATCGAAACGACACACAGGCTTATAACATACACACGTTCACAATCTGGTGCAAACACATTTGGTTTTTCAAGAGGAAAGAAGAAAAAAAAAGTATCTCTATAAATATCACTTACTTTAATGGCTTACAAGTTGCAATTGATAGAGAATAAGTATGAAAACAGGAATTACTACACTGTGTTTGTGAATATGTTGATGTGTGTGTGTGTGTTTGTGGAAGCATAAGCAACAGCCAAGTCATCGGCACCAGCATACGGAAAAATTTCCTAATGCACCAAAGAGACCAGAGCCATACTCGGTGTCGACACACAGAACGAAAAAAAAACAGAAACCAGAGAAAAAAAAAGTAAAATAACGGCAACAACAACAACAATGACAACAGTGGCAAAACGCATGGAACACTGAGGCGTGCAGAGATAGGAGGACAAGGACAATTCTAGTAAAGGAAAAAAAAACAAAACCAAAAATATAACGGCATGCAGATAGACTAGGGAGCACCAATGCAAAATGAAAATCGGAATCGGCAATTCGGTGCTTGCTGTGACCATTCTGGAGCGTTAATTTCGATCCCTTTCAGTCATCCGCACACACTCATGCACACACACACACACACAATCGTTGTTCCCTCTTTCATTTCACTTACCATCACTCTTCAGGAAAAACAGATCCAAACGCACATATACTTAATGAAAATTTGTTTTTCTTTGTTTGCAAATTGGAAATTTATCTCGTGTCTATTGTGCTCTTTTGGCCGTTACATCAGCCTCGCAGTGTTTCAATTCCTTGTATATATGTACATTTAAATGTTGTGTCTGTATGTATGACTGCGATTGAGAGAGTGAACTTTCTAGCCACAGCCATTTGCCGTTTATGTTTCTCTCTTTGTGCCGCGTATATTCCATGTTATTTTACAAAATTCAAATGTTGTTGAATTGATCACTATAACACTATTGTTGCTCTTCACTTGCCGTTTTATTTCTCCACCGTTGTGCTCAATTTCGAGAATTCCGATTGTAAGAATTATGCTGAGCATTCGTGTTTGTTTTCAAACGGCTATTGTTTCGATTTTAGGGAGAGGAAAACGCATGAACACCATACCATTTTCGTATGAGTGCCGCCACGTTAAGCCATTTCTAGCATCAAGTCACTAATCGTAAATGAGATGTTGTTGCATTTGCACAACACCACATTTTACAACCATCCGATTCATATTGCCGGTGCCCCAATTTGTGGATGCACTCGAAATATTCGAGCAAAAAAAAAGAAGAGTAAAAAACGAACGATCATCGAAACGACAGCGAACGAAGGCTGTTGCAAGAGAAAAAAAAGCGCTCAAAATATATGAAAATGTATAGTTTACAGTGGTTTTGTGTGTAGCTTAACATGTTTCAAAATCGAGTTGATGAAAAACGAGAGCGACAACAGTGGAAAAATGATATTCGCCCGTTATTATTGTGGCAGGGCGCTGATTTTCATCGAATGGCTTCTTTACTCATTCAATTTTTTGTTTTTAACTTTCGGGTTGGTTGCTCTCTGTTTCTTTCACTTGTCTTTTTCTCCTGATGTGATTTGTTTGCGTCTCATTTGCGCGCGCTCTCTCTATCTCTCTCTCTCTCTCTCTCTCTCTCTCTCTCTCTCTCTCTCTCTCTCTCTCTCTCTCTCTCTCTCTCTTACACACACACACACACACACGAACACAAAGAAACTAGTTTTGATTTACTGAGTTTCTTTGTTGAGCCAAAATATTCAATTGCATTTTCGAAATCTTAGCGAATTTGTTTTTGTTTCCAATTGAGAACAGCGAGATCGGCATGAGCTGGGTGAAGGGGACGCGAACGAAACAAAGCAGAATGAAACCGTCGTGGCCTTGTATATTTTCATATATTTTTCGATAGCCAAAATAAACACAGCGACACACACTTTGGTGTTTCGTTTAGCTCTGTTTTTATTTTAGTCGTTTGTGTGTGTGTTTGAGTATGTGTGTGATTCAGTCACAAACTACTTTCCCTTTCCCGCTCATTTAGTGATTCAGTTTCGTGATGAACACTATTCCGTGGATGGTATATTTATGTTGAGGACGTGTTTGTACAATTTATTCTGAGATTCACAAGAGACGCATGCTTTCGCGTAAACCGAGAGCTTTTTTCCCCCCAACTGTCGGTTCAACTAAAGTGAATGGCAAAATGGGAAACTCTTCATGCAGAAGAATTTTTTTTTGCTGCTACTGCTGCTGCTGCTGCTTGTGCTGCTGCTTCTGTGTCTCTCTTTCTCCTGGACGTTGTGTGTGTATGCTGAACGATCTTACTGATTGCGCTTATGCAAATATGCATGCAGAATTTCACATTTAGGGTCTAGAAAAGCGGTGATGACGAAAATAGAATCCGTTATCGAGTATATGGTTTTTGAATCTCTTTCTATCTCCTTCTTCCCGCACAATTTTTTCTTTATTTCCAGATTCAAGCGAGTAAATTCTGGTTAAATGCTCTTTGCACAAAGAAATCCCAAATGCAATCGTGCTATTTGAAATTACTCTCGAACATTTCCATGCATCGTCATCACACTGTATTTTGGCCCTGGATTGGTGCATCTACATTTTGAGCTAGTGCTACCTACTGGTGGTGTTGTTGTTGTTGTTGTTGTTATAGCTTGGTATCTCGGATGCAATTTCTTTGTCACTTCCATCAATGATTTGGTTGTATCGTTTGTTACGTTCACGCAACGTAAATACAACCGTAAATAAACAGTCGAAAAGTTTCCGAATTAATTTGCCTTTGTGAAAAAGCAGGAACCAGTACTGGCAACAACAACAACAAACAGCACACGAAAAATACATAAGAACCTTCGTTCTAGCTCTCGAAATGCATTCGAAAAAATTGTGCAACAAATTCATGGCACTGGAATAACAATTTTCATTGTTTATCGTTTATTTGACGGCGATTGTTCCTCTTTCTTCTTTTTTCTTTTTTTCTTTTTCTTTCTCTTACTCACTTCAACCAGTTTCCGGAAACCACGAAAATTGCTGGACGACAAAATACGAATGCAAATGGAAAGTTTTTTACATGAGCAAAAAAAAAAAAAAAAAAAAAATCAAAAAGAAACACAACAACTATGTCGAGTGTTAGCATAAGATACACAGACACATAACGACAGAGAGAATAAGTGGCAAATAAGCGGATAGAAGGAATGGGATGGCAAAAGCACACAAAAAAACTCTTACCAAAGTGTTCTTGATCGCATTGAATTTTGGCCGAACAAAAGATTTGCAAATATTCATTGTGCAAATGAAAGGGAAAATGGCACAGAAAGAAATGGAATGGCAGAAGCGCCCCATAAGTGAACGAATAAACGAAGAATGAACGATGAAGGATGAAGGATGATAAGCGAGAGGCAAGAAAAAAAAGAAACGTAATTGTATGCAGGGTTTTTAGGATTTAAATGAAATGAATGATGTGATTTTCCTCTCATTGCATTGACAAAGGGCAATTGCAAAACAGGAACTATAAAATTAATTTTATTTATCGACTCAATGGAGATCATTGAAAATGTTCGAATGCACGTTTTTGCAACCACGTACACAATGGACTATATGGGCTGCATAATTGGTGAAAGCATTAATTAAATATGAAATCATAGTTCATTTGACAAAAATGGTTAAAAAGCGACTAGAAGCACACAAACCCATACACACACACACACTGGAGGCGGGAAAGCGTTGAAAAAAGTTCGCCACCACGCGCCACATACTCCAATCAAATCCATATACAATGATGCATATGCAATGTGCATTGGGGCATCACCGGAGGTATTTAATTGACTAGTCAAAATTCAATAATAGCAGAAAATTAACAGGAATTTTAATATAATCTCATGCCATGGATGCGATCGGCAATAAATTGGTTTGATATTTGTTGATTTGTATATGATTTTGTGGCCAATTGGAATTGGGATTATATTGTGGCATTTGTGGTATTTGTATTTTGGTATTTGCACAAGCACAAATGGTGAAACAAAAAAATTGGCGTAAGCCGTCACAATCCGGTCCAACGCGTTCAAACCTCGTGTTTCTTCCCCTCTGCTGTTCTATTTCGATCCACATTTGAATATATGGTTTATTGTGGTAATATCAAAATAAGAGCCCACTCATTGCATTCGGTGTGAGATGATTTCATGTACTTTCCTCTCTCTCTCTCTCACTCTGCCGCTCTCAATTGTTGAATATTAATTGCATTTAAACAGATAGGTAATAATAATTAACGCAATGAATAAATTATATTATGCCACTAAATTATATAGAGCTAAAATTATAAAAATGACCATTTGGCCAGTTGCTGTTGAAAATATCCACAACCAAAAATATGAAATTCGTTCGATAAATATTGGCTCACGATGTGGGGATTATTACTTTTTCTAGACAAATAATATGGAAATTATATGGTCGAGCGATAAGTAAAATGGGCAATCGCTATGCGACCGTCACACTTTTCATATATCCTACTACGACCAAGTCGAACAATGATAAATGTGAAATTGATTATTCGATTAAAACGACTCTCTCACATGCGTACAGAATTATTGGCTCCAATAGACACACGGAAACACACACACACACACACACACACGAGCTTTCACGGCAATGGCATTTATAGAATGCGCGCGGGGTAGGTAGTTAACATTTATATATGAATTTTATTACGAAAACTATTAATTTTTATATGATGAGGCATCAAAACGTACACAGTGACATACAAACCATTCTATCGTTGAGCGTTCATATTCACACATCGGTAACACCATATATGGAATTGGCTTGATAACAAAACCATATTTGCTATTGAATAATATGTGCCGTCAAGAGAGAGAGCGAGAGAGAGAGAGAGAGAGAGGAAGAGACATTGACCGTTCTCTGCTTCTTTCTCTTCATTCATAAACACATAAATTTTCGCAACGTTGTTTATTAATCTGAATTAATTTCGAAATTCGCTTTTTAATTTCGTTTCATTTCCATTAATTTATTAACTGGCGACGAGGGGCAAAATGAGCCACCGAAACAAATTGCATTTCACGTAGATAAATGACTATTTGAGCTTTCCGATCGAAATTTAAGGGAGTGGGTAAAAATGGGGAGTGGGTAATAGCCCCCCACACACACAAACAATTCATTCGACGAGAGAGAGAGAGATAGAGAGATTGCACAAAACAAGTGTCATTTAAAGTTCTTTTCATACAATTTTGCCGTTTATTAACCATGTTTACTGATATACCAATGAATAATTAACAGCGCCTCTTGTTCAGCGCATAAAAACGTTACGTATCGAATCAATTGAATGCAATAAATGTTAAAACTCTAAATTTTATTTGTTCGCACGATTCGCGATGAAACAACACAAAACAGAAACACACACTTCTCGCTGAAAGCGAGTGCACGAATTGTCGATAGGCGAGCGATTGTTATCTTATTGGGAGCATAATGTTTTAACGGTAAATATTGGAATAAAATTGTAGTTTAACGGATTAAAATAAGTAATATTTAACATTGGTGTGGCGATTAAATATATTTCGATGGCGCACACACCAAACAAATAATCGGACGCAAAAAAAAAAATCGTTTACTGTACCCCAAGTGCCGAGACACTAGTTTTTCGGTGAACAAAAAAATCGGTGCGACGTGAAGCCCAAATACAGGCAATCGTGTGGTATGAGTATGAGAATGTAATCGTTAAGCACTTCAATATTGCTTCGATTAATTATTTATTAATTTATAATGATTGAATCAGTGGAACAAATTATATTTTACCCAAAATAATGTCTCTATGACGCAAAAGGAATAATCAAACCATGTTCGCACAAAAAGGAGACAAAATACGAAACGGTATGATGAGAGACACACAAAAAAAAACCGATGAAACGCTTGGCAAAACAAAACGCGTAATGCTATGTAGTGCGACAGAGTCATCAAAACATTAACATCGATTAAATTTTAAACGAGCCACATCAATATATTTTGTCTGTGCCTCTGTGTGTGTGCAATGCAAAATCCAGAAGCAAGTCAACGTAAGCAAGCAATTTTGAAAGAGCGAATACGACGGCCGCCAATTTATACTGTCGCATCAAAAACTAGGTCCATAAATTGCCGATGCAATTCATGACAAAATGTGTTTATTGCTGTTGGCACCGACTCAGACACACTCTTTAATTTGATGTATGATTTGAACGCACGATTTTGATGTATCCGAAATTTAGCGCGTAATAACTTTCATCGTAGTTTATCTTTGATCTATGCTTTTTGACTGCGACACGAGCCCAACCAAATACCAACAAACAAAAAAAAGCACATGGCAAATTCAGCGCCAATTCTCTTCCCATCCCATCCCGGTGCGCCTTTTAAAATGATAAATAAAGTCTGTTGCGAGTAATAAATGTAAATCAATATGATTAACTTTCAATTAATTTGCAGTTGAATCTGCTATTCGGCGCTCATTTTCGTTGAATGTGTGTGTGTGTGTGTGTGTCTGTGCTTGGTGCTTATATTTTTTTCAGTTTTTTTTTCTCTCTTCAGTCGCTCCTATTAACATCGAGAGTGTTATTCTTTCAAGTTTAATGTACACCGTGCCATGCGCTAGCCTCGTGATATAGTTAAACACAAAGTGCATGAAAATTGTGAAACGTTTCGTAGTTTTATTTCAGTACACACACCATTTAACATTGAAAACGGGTAGATTTCGCATTGTCGCGATAGTTTTCGCTTTGTTACAAATATATATATCACTGATGGTCGCGTTGCCAATTCGCAATAGCGATGGCCAATAATTCAATACTTTTTGGAGTTTCTGTCCCCTTTTTTTGGTTGCACTATCTCCTATAACCGGTGAATGGAGAACTGTATAATTTTTACGATTTTAAGCAAAAAAAAAAAAAAAAATGATTGCACTGCAAATCGTTTGGTGCGTCTACGAGTTTACCACTTTTAATTCGCGATTTAATCACCCAGCCATTTTCCCCACTATAGCCATTGGGAATCGCAAGCGCCACAGCCTAGCTGCTCACTAGCAATAGATACATGCATAAAAAGTGAGAGCGAGAGAAAACATTGCTCTCTTGTAGAATGGATAGAAAAAGACGATATAATAGTCTTCAGATTAAATTGCTTTGCAGTAAAACAATAAATGAAACATATCGATAAATTCATGACCATCATTTACAAACCATTTCAAAGAATGTAGTTAAAGTTTTTGGTTTGGCGAACAACAAGCAATACGGTTCATGGTTATAGTGTTCCACAAATATTCGGAGAGAGAGAGAGAGAGAGAGTGAGAGAGATGAGGAAGGGTTTTAAAACGGAAAATTTATGCGATACCTTATAAACGAGCATCAACCGAAAATACGCTAAATCGCTCGCACATTTAACTGCTTGAAAGCCAGCGCACCAAAAAAAAACAAAAAAAACACGAACTTCGCCCAAAGAAGAAAGAATGAAAGACGTGAAATTCGGTTTTGGAGTACAGTACATGCTTTACCAACATTTTCGGCTCATGAATTTCTCTGCTTCTCTCTCTCTCTCTTCGTCCATCCTTTTGCTCTGCTCAATTCATTCTCTTTTTTTCTACTCACTTAACTCGAGACAAGAAAACGGCGACAGCGACATCAATGCATAGTTCGTTTTAACGTTTGAAGCATTTGGCGGCAACCAAAAAGCAATAGAGAATAAGCGAATTTGCGAAGAATAAATAAAATTTCTCTTGCTAAAGAGTCTTCAACACTCTCGTCTATTTGCGTTGTGCCCGGCGTGTGTGAGTGTGTGTGAGTGTGTCTTGGAAAAACAACGGATCTTCTAAGTGCCATCCATTCATTCTGTCCATTTCACATACGATCCAAACCAAACCCACCACTCACATCGAATTATCGTTGAGCCAACAATCCCCTCTTACCCTCTGCAAATTATTGTAATTAAATGAAACTATTTATTGGGAGCTGCTAGTTAAACGATAACCATAAAACTCACTAGTTTGGCATTAAAAGTCATTTAATTGTTTTCGGGCGAAAAAAAAAAACGAAATTAAATTGTCAAACCACTTTGGGTGGATTTTATTTTTGTCGTTGGCATTTGGTTCATGTGCTATACACTCATCATCGAAATTGTATTTCACAATTACTTGGCTCATTCGCAATCTCATCGCACAAAATCCAAACGGTTGGTCGTGTTTTGCAAAATTACCTTGCTGATTGTTTGCAGCGATTTTTTTTTTATATTCGGGCAACGTTTAGATAAATGAACCGATTTTTCTATGCTCGACCTGCGATCTTTTTTTTTCTTCTTCTTATGGAATATCATATTTTATCGATTCGATTTTCTAAATAATAAATTCGGCCTTGGATTGTGCCGCAGCCAACTCATTTTGTGTAATGCGTCCAAAGCGATAACTGTAGTTGTTGATGGCGTTGACTCTGTTGGATACTGGAAGAGTGGCGGCGGCGGTGGCAGCGGTTGTGTTGTTGATGCTGTTGGTTGTGATGACACACAAGCGTTCAGTAGTGTAACTCACAACTGAAAATTGGTAACATTGAAATACATTTGATAATGGTTGTATACAATGATCCTGCATCTAACCATTTCAAACCAATCTACTGAAAACTATCAAGTGCTCTAAGTATTCGCTAACGATTTCCGATTTGCTCTTTTGTATATACATTTTCGTCCTTTCGACGAAGAAAAAAAACGTTCTTTTCGTTCCACTCTTTTTTTTCAATTTTTTTTTTCTCTTTTATCAAAATGTGTATGCCAGTGTGTTTTCATTTATCGCCTCCTTTTTTTTCGCTTGATGATTTTTTTTCTCTCGCTCGAAAGCGAATTGCTTTCCCTTTTGTGGTCCCTTTCTTCAAACAATGGCGCACATATTAAATACGGCCGAGTTACAGATGCGATGGACGAATTCAGTACTGTTCTGAAATCCAAATAACAAAAAAAAAAGAAAAAAACCTCAACCAACAAGCAACATTTCGAAACTATCGAACTGGACGAGATTGAAGCGATAGATGGGGGAGCTGAAGAGAGTGGAGTGAAAACAACAGAACAACACACAGCAGCAAAAAGATGAAGCTTCCACGAAGAGTATGGCACAAGTAGAAAATGGGATTGTATTATGGATGAGAACAATACGATAATTGCTGAATGCGGTTAGAGCAATCGATTGGTAATGTCGATCCACATTCACACTCAAACACAAACACCATCACACACACACACACACACACACACACACACACACACACACACACACACACACACACACACACACACACACACACACACACACACACACACACACACACACACACACACACACACACACACACACACACACACACACACACACACACACACACACACACACACACACACACACACACACACACACACACACACACACACACACACTATTACACACACTCGAATACGTTCGTATCGCAATTGTCAATGTGAACTGAAATTCCCTGGTCTGTGTGCTCTTGCACTTGTTTAAAATGTTGTAAAAGTTTCTTTCTTTCTGGTTGGCTTGATGTTGCTAACGGTTTCCTCAATCGAAGCAATGTTGTGCCGCTCAACACTGGGATGCTGCTGGGAACTTGTGTATATTGTTGGCCCGCTGATGCGCCTCAACACTTCACTTTTTCCGTGTGACTCGTTGGCATTGTTGGCTTGATGAAACAATCAACTCTGGATCGTATGTGTGCACTGTGCCCACTGTGGATGTGTTCGCGGGTTCATGTGTGTGTGTTTTTCAGTTTCGACACTTTTCTCTCACTCTGTTTTGGTGGTCGGTGAACGATGCTAAGCGTATGACGGCCCCGTGTAAATAGACGGGTTTTTGTGTAATGAAACGCTTCAATAGGACACATTTAAACATACGACACAACTGAGAACAAACTGACAAAAGTGAGCGTAAGAGAACAGGAGAGAGAGAGAGAGAGAGATTTGGGGAGGGCAAAAACTATCAATTTAACGCAACGGTAGCGATCAAGCAAAACTTTCATTTGGCAACTCAACTGAATCGTTTTACTGCTTTTCAATTTTTCCACCCCGAAAAATAGTTTTTCATTTTATA
Source organism: Aphidoletes aphidimyza (assembly GCA_030463065.1). Classification (NCBI taxonomy): domain Eukaryota; kingdom Metazoa; phylum Arthropoda; class Insecta; order Diptera; family Cecidomyiidae; genus Aphidoletes; species Aphidoletes aphidimyza. Next base: position 44,489,357 of record CM059997.1, read on the forward strand.
ATGTCCACATTAAGTGTTCGTATGGTTCGATTGGCGAGTACAAATGAGTTTTTGGTTGCACAGATGTGTGTGTGCGCCTCTCTCTCTCTCTCTCTGTCTCTCTCTGTCTCTCTCTGTCTCTATCGATGTGTGTGTGTGTGCTTGTGTAAAGCATGTCGATTATGGAGACTTTGACTTCAACATCGTGCACTTTGGCTCGATAAATTAAAAATTGGATTTGTGGGTCATTGCAATTCAATTGCTATTAAAGTCGTTATTAACGAAAACGTTGCGCTTCTTTTGTTTGCTAAATTTTCTTTTTTTCTCATTTCTTTCGATGGATTTGTTTGTGTTTGTGTGTATGTGTGTGCGTTTTTTTCTTTGTGAGATGATCACTTTTCACAGTCTCCGTCTGCTGCCAATGTTCATTGTCGTTAAAAATTCAATACGCAAGGGTTTTTCCGACATCTCCCCCCCCCCCCAAAAAAAACCGGTGGAATGAATGTGAAATGTAAACAGCAATTGTTTGATCGTTGAATCAACGATTTTTTTCATCTCAGAACCAAAATTAATATTTTTCTCATTTACTCTCTGCTCTTCGATTTGAGTATACTTTTCTTTGCGTCGTTGCTATTGCTTTTCGTTTTCTTTACTTAACCATTTTTTTTTTTTATTTCAGCTCTCTCTTTTCCACTTTTGTTCGCTTCGAATCGAATGAAATGATAATTGACGAAATTCGTGTATATATCGTCAATTCAATTGAGCGGCAAAATTCATTTTTATCTTTGGAAAAAATATCTACGTATATTGCTTTGGCCCGTTTTTGTATCAGCAAACCAACAAAAAACAAAAGTGAGTGTGAGAGCGTATCGATGGAGATGAAACGAATGGAATGAACGGTTTTGTCTTTTCATTTTCGTCGAGTTTCGTTTATGATGTCATTAAGTCGAAAATTGAAGTGGTAATATTTGGCTTGGGTTATGACACTGGTTTGACTATGCCATAGTATACCATCACACCGTATCCGACCGAATCGTACCGTTGTCACACAGTCAAATATGGAGTCAAGCCCGAAGGCGATGAATTCACTTTGGCCAAAAAGGCACACACACACACACACACACACAGTAATTTGCTAATTGAAAATGATATTGTGTTATTATTTAATTGAGCTTCGCAGGGAGCCAAAATGTGTGTGTGTGTTCGGTGTGATCGGAGGTTGTTTTGATGGCACAGCAGAACCATTTACATTGTCGAATTGTTGCATTTTGGAAAATGAACACAAATGAGTGAATGGCCATGGCTTTCATTACGATTTAACCTTTAATGGCAATTGATAGCGTAGGCCAAACACTCCCCATCACTTTGTCATTTATTTCTCTTTGCCTCTTTGTTTCCCGCTACCTTTACAGATGTGTACCCAAACCATTTGGATTTCTCTTTTATTCCTTATGCTCAGCAACGTTTTCTTTTGGTTTTGTTTTCATCTTGTTCACGCTTCGATCAGCGCATCGTTCAGTCGAAATATAAATACAGACCGCACACACAGACACACATCCAACTCTAACGAACATCGCCCATTGAATAGGTCGTGAAAATCACAAATTACACATAATTTGACCTTGTTACGGTCGTCATGAATATTAAAATGAATGTGAACTCGGACCACATAGTGTATTTTGGCGCACGAATAGCACACATGTTTGATGCACACCAAGTGTTCCAGCATTATTCTCATTTAATTCGTTGAACGTAACGAAAGCGCGTGTGTATGCAACCAGATAGATGAGCATCTGTCTCCTTCCGTTTTATACAACTGCATATATTTGCAAGGCCAACGAAAATCCCCGATCGAAAGTATTTTTAAGAACGTGCATGTGTGTCTGTATGCTATTGTTATTGGTTATTTCGATGTATACATAACATTTAAATGGAAATCCACTCAACTTCTTCATTTACAATAGAGAGAGAGAGAGAGAGAGAGTGAGAGAACAAACTGGCATCCATAATAAATTTAGTCACTGCATCAATCCAGTCCATGTGCTTCGCATTGGTGGTCTACATGTTGTTTTTATCCTCGAAATTATTCCATTTGATTTTTACTTCGATCATGTTCATCATCCCTCCTCATGTATAAAACGAAACACAGTGAGAAAAATGCAATTATATTTTAATCATGCAATAAGAGCATCTGCATGACATAAAATGCAATTCATTTTCGTTCGTTCATCTCTCTCTCTCTTTTTTTTCATTGATTATTTTTGTGTGCTCTGTTTGGTCAAATGATGTTGAAACTTTTCAAATCAACGAAATCATTTGCAAACAGCGAGAGAACAGAAAGAACACATTGAAAAATTAAATTCTCATTTGAAACACTTGTTATCGCAGGTGTATCGCAAATAAAATTCCACCGAACCAAATCGAACTGAGTCCAAGGGAAATGAAAATTGTTTTCTCTCAGTTTTATTTGTGTGTTTTTTTTTTTGCTGCGAAATATTCACCATTTTTTTTTATCTCTTTGTTGTCTCAACTTGAATTGTGGCAGCTGTGTACATCGAATAATAATTTAAGATGCTTATTGTATTTTCCACGTTGATCTGCTGTCGAAATATGAGCTTATTTAAAAAAAAAAAAGCTTTTGAAGTTTCAATCATGCCGATGCAATCAATTTCAATTAACCCGAAGGCGAAAAAAAGAATCACATTTATTATTTTTAACCGAAATAAATACGCGATTACGATTGCCAGATTAAAAAAAAAAAGATCAACAGTCCGAGTGCGGAAGCCTATGTTTGATTCTGTTTTCACACCCTCTTCCACCCCATTCATCGCACATTTATGAACATGCTGTAATTCATTCTCGTTGAATTGGTAATTTTATATGACCGGCGCGAAGAGGAGAAGGGAACAAACAACAAAAATACACCCACAAACAAAGCGAAAAATCCTTGTAAAATATTTCATGCGATTTACACTCAATCGATCATTTGATCCGTATTAAATGTCATTGTTTTGTCCTGGACACATCGATTTCACACATGTTCGTCTCAATCAAACCAGTTGAAGTGACATCGATCCCATACAATACCATAACAATAACAATAGCACCCGCCGTATCAGTAGCAACGGCAATGAAAATGTAATGCGCTTGTTTGTTGTTGTTGTTGTTTTTTTTTGCTGGTAGTATTTTTCATGAACAACTTACCACTGGATAGTCAATTTGGAATCACAAAAAGTACTTCATAAATTATATCGAAATTCAATAAAATGGAGCAGCAGCAGCGCAAACAAATAACACGCATACAAATAAAGAGCACATGAGTACATAGTGTTCGAGTGATTACTGTTTACACACGCAGAGAGCGAGAGAGAGAGAGAAAGAGCGAGTGAAAGCTGAAGAACTATCATCAATCGGCTTATGATTATTACGCACTTTCGTTATGACTGTTGTTTTTGCTATCGTCGCCGATGTCATGCTCTCATTTATTCTTCTTCTCTCGTTTTATCTCATTCTATCTCATTCTATCTCATTCTATTTCCATCTCGTCTATTTGCGACAGCGTGCATTCGACTCGGGTTTTATGGTGAAATTAGATGAACGTCGGCGTCCGATATTCTGGGCAAAAGTGATAGACGCTATATCTTTCGTAACGAATTTCTTTGAAAAACTTTGTCTGTGCGATGTGTAAATTGCGAAAAGTCAAGCTTTTGGATGCAAATCGGCAATAAACATCGACTTCGCTTAGTCAGAGAGACAGAGAAGGAAGAGAGAAAATTGAGAAAGTCACTCTGAACCGCAAACATCAACCACGAACTGAACAAATACGAATAGTTAAAATAATTAATATTTTGAATGTACTTGGTGAACGTCTACATACTATGAAGCGTTTCTCCTTATCTGGGTGACCTTAAATGTTACCGTTCATCATTCTAATCGCGTACAATATATGAACGAATATATAGATCGACCTGTTCGATAATAATGTCTGCGAACCAAAAATACGGTATAAAAAAAAAATGAACACACACGGTGTCGACAAATTGTCGCTAATTTTGTGCTTGTGTTCGTGTGAGCACATTTGGGGGTTACGATAAATCTCGGCAATTGGTTACAACATCGAATCCATTCAATGTCTGCTGATTTTTATAAATATGTGACTATGAGTTGTTTTATCGACAAACAGTTTTTTTTTCAACTCATAAGCCCATCGAAATTGAAGAATTGGCAGTTGATTGGATTTGATTTATGAAGAGGTTAATTGAAATGTAACCCAATTTGAAATGTCATTTTGATTTTGATTATATATTTTCCAATTGAATTCCATTCATTTGGATTAATTCGTGGTCTATAGTCTCTTGCTAATTCTCTGGCTTCTCGTTCTTGGATCATTAAATGATAGTCCTATTCAAATTAAAATAATAATAATATACTCTCAAATTTGAATATTCACACAAACACCTTTATGTGTCTAAGTATACAAGGTAAACCAAATCCTTCAAACAAATTTAACATAGCAATGTGGGTGGCAGTAATATGCTGTCGGTAAATATATTGGGGAATACCGATGAAATTGCAGCAATGCGATGATTTGCAATTTTGTTGTTTATTGCAATATGATTTTCATGAAAATCGAAATGCCATCAATTTATTGAGTAATAATAAGTAAATACCAAACATACTTTTGGGTTTGATATTAAAATCATCTGTATACATATAATGTATATCAATGTGCATTTCATTTTGGCTATTTTCAATTCAATCAACTCAAGCAAAACTTTCATGACTGAGAAACTCCAAACTTGGGCTGAATGCTCTTATCGAGTGCCAGTCGAATTGTGCACCGATGGCTCTAAAAAACACACACACACACACACACACACACACTTTTGTTAAGCTTCAAATTGAAAGTTCTTTGGAATTTTTGTTTGGCCAGCAGAAATCGGGTTTGCAAGTTTCGTTGAGAAATGCGGCATTGATGTGCGGTGGGCAAGGTGGAGGCCATACAATTCAATGGATTCTTGCATCAATAAATGAATGAAATAATGTGGTTATCATGAAAATGCACTTGGTTTTCAGCAAACGGCTAAAGCATTGGAAAACTCAAATTTATGAACAAAATGCTACAACTTTGCCCGTATCATATCTAATTTAACTACTTTAATTGATAACTGTTCCCATTCGCTGTGCACATTTTCTGTGTGCAGTTATTTCTGGGAATTTCTTTGGCTCAAGAATGGTTCTAACATTTTGAATTCCAAATTACCCACAAGTATGTGTGACCCAGGGGTAAATTTCAACCAAACAAACGAAAAAAATCGCTATTATTTTGGCTGTCATAATTTTCTAATTAAGTTGCAGCTTATTCCCCTCCCCAGGGTTATGGCTATTGATACATGCCGCAAAGTATATTGAAGCCCAGTTGAGATAGCTGTTGCAATTTGTGTTGCGTTCGTGCCAGCCAAATGGTTCCGGACCACGGAAAGAGAAGCGGGAACACACAACACACAAAAAAGTACCATCATTTTTAACGCGAAACGGACACCATTCATAAGCTTAATAGTGGCGATAGATTGCATGCATATGCACAGATTATGGCATTAACGAAGTAAAAACGAAAGATTCATAGTGCAGAAAAATGGGTTGAAAAGTGTATTACACAATATGTGAACGTCCTTTCGACCGAAATTTTCGCCGATCCGCCAATCGTAATAGCAAAAACTTCTATGACACAGAGAAAAAAAAAAAGAAGAACCATACTCTTCAGCAGGAACACACAAACAGCAATTGGATAGCGAATCATGCAATGAATGAGGCGTTCGATTTTCCGTTCGACAGTTCAATTCCATAAACGAAGTGAATGTGCGAATGTGGGTCGTGTTGAACAAAACGAAAATGAATTTATATATAAAAATAAAAAGCAAAAGCAACGAAAAAAATAACATTGCGATGAGAAAACGAGGGAATGGAAGCCGCATCGCATTTAAGCTCGATCACATGACAGAGCATAAAACGGTAAAACAAACAACAAATAGCTAGCACGCCCGGTCGAAAACATTTGGCGGAGAAATGTTGAAAATATTGCAACCGAATGAGGATATCAAACGATTTGTTTCAATGTCTCAAATACCAAAGAGCGATGGCAATGTGTGTATGGTTATGCGGCTGAGTGGCTGGCTTGGCGAACAACAATGAATGCAAAACAGCGTGTTTTTTTCATTCATATGAATTTCTTTTGCTGATGCTTTCGTTTTTTTCGATATTCATTCGCTTTTTCCTCAGTATCTTTTTCACCCTCTCTCTCCCCCCCCCCCTCTCTCTCTCTCTCTTTCTCTCTTTTGTTGTTTATTGCGTGTGTTGCTTGATTCAATTGGATGCTTTGCAACTCGCTCAATGACATTTTGGATGATGGCAATGGCATCCATGTTTACACATTCAATGGCACTCAACTCTCATCTCCCATCTCACTCTCGCGTTGAGTCCTAAATATTGAATTTTATTGCCGCTTTATGTGAATACATATTCAGACATTAAATATCGCATATTTATGCAGCACACACACGGATCCGGCTCAATCCGACGGAAAAATGAGGGAAAGGCGATCAAAAACAAGAGAAAAAAAAACCAACCAAAATCAAACATCCATCGCATCCGATTCGGGTTTTATTGTTTCGTTGTGTTTGTGTTAACCGAATGAAAGCTTGTCGCCTAGCCGTTCGCAACCCTAGCTGAGCATCTCTAACTAGTGATGCGTGCCGATTTACAGCTAATTCAGTTTCTATGTGCTCACAAATTCGGTGGCATTGTCCATATAAGCATCCGAATACATGTAATTGGCGTTGTTCTTTTTCAAACATATATGTCTCTTTATCTGTCGTCATCGTCAACGTCGTATTTGTCGTCGTCGTCATCCACATCGTCGCCGGTTTCCGCGTTGTATTTAATGTGCTAAGAGATATTGAGTAAGAAAAGAAATGAAAAAGCTTTTCAGATTATTTAACAATTCGATGATGTTCAAGTGGGAGATTTTTTGTTTTTTTTTTTTTTACTCTCATTGTTTGTTGAGTTTGCCAATTGTCACGCATAAATGCAAACGCCAAGGCATTTTAACAATCTTATCAACAACTAAAAGAAATGAATTGAAATGTGAAAGAACTAATTCGAACGCCGTTTGTTTCTGTTGTTTTCTCATTTTTTTTTTGCTCTGATGAATGTACAGAAGCAAAGTAATGCTTTTTTTTATTTCCCATTTCAAAACTGGTATCTTCTTCAACATTCCACACACTCAAACACACATACACACGCGCGCACAAAACCTTAACATTCTTTTTATTTTCGCACACGAACTGAAATTTACATATTTGTAAATTTGAAAGAGGATTTGGTTATTTATTGTTTGCTATGCTAGAAAAAGTTCACTCACAGTCAAAGCATTCACATACAGCCCAATAGAGCATAAGCGCTTTTAATCTCTTGCATTTAAAGAGAAAAGTACTGAAGAAAGTCACAACAAAAAAAAAAACAATGTAAACGAGAGCCGAGTAGACAGCGAGAAAATGGTGAAAAAAATCGAAAGACACGATGAGACCGTGAAAGACCAAGTCACAGGTGCCTTACACATTGTGATATTGACAGTGTACCATACACCGTTGAGGCGTACAAAGTGTGTATGCAAAGCAAAAAAAAAAAAAAAAAAAAAATGCGAACGCTTCGTTTTCCGGAACACAATAAAAATCACGTGAAATAAAAGAAAAATAAAGACAAGAAGAAAAAAAAGTAGGTACTTTTGAGAGATGAAGAGGAGGGTGTTAGGGTAAAATTGAAATAAAATTGAAAGCGATTCTAATAAAATGTTGTATGTGTCAAAACAGAATTGCCACACAAAGGCATCGAAAAAGCGCTCTCTCACTCTCACACCAAAACCGATTATAGACCAAAAAAACGAGCACAAGAGCATTGCAAGCAAACATATATTCGATTTGCTTGCGTCGTTACCTTTCCACGTTTTTTTTTCATTCTTTCTTTCTTTTTTGGTCCTTTTTTGTCTATACTCTCGAACCCGCTAGCTGCTTTCCAATTTTATTACCAAATGTTGTTCCACACAATTTGATATGTTGCCGTTTTTCGGTGCTTATCTTTACTTTTATCTATGCAGATTTCTCAATTTCGACAAACACTACACACACGGCAACACAGACACACCACAAAAAATTCGCTTACGTGGTTGATATTCAATAGCACACTTGCTCAGTGTATTCGTACAGTGTGAACAATTGAGTGCACCATCTAAAACATAGGGCACCACACTGAGAGCATTTTTTTGGCATCACTTTTGATGTACAGCTCGTGTATGGCATTAAATCTTAAAGTTTTTTTTTCTAAAACATATCAAAAGCTCACAAATTTCTAATTTTTTTTTTCAATTTGAAATTGAAAAGTACTAGAATTCTATCTAGCTTTTTACCAAAATTGATTTCTTATCTATGTAGAAGATGTTGATCGATCAGTGTTGAACAAAAAAAAAAAAAAAAAAAAATGAAAAACGCACCTCCGAAATATTCTGTGTGTAAAAAACGATAAACGTTCGACAACCATTTCGAATGCCATGGTTTACAATTTATGAAGCATCGAACGCAATGGATTGCTTGCTTTGGGGTCAATATTTAAAATACGATACTACCGGAAATTGTATTATTCCGTTTTGGTGTGTGTTTTTTTCTCTCTTCTACTTCTTTCGTTTGATTTGATTGAATGAGAAATAGTGTGGGCAAATGCAAGAAAAATTGACCAATATTGCAGGTAGCCACCCAATAGGTAAACTCAAATATGGACATCTGGAAAATAACAAATGTAGCACAAGAAACAAAAAGACAGCAGGTCGAACATAAGCGATACATTTAGAAAATCTGTTGCTGAATTTTTTGCTACGGGACAACAACAACAAAAAAAAAGCAGCGTACGGATTCGGATACAATATGGAAACACACATAATCCAATGAACAAACTGAATTGAGAGAGTGTTTAAGGATATCCGGATATATCAAATGAAACTGTTTTAAACAATTCCATCCTAACGAGGATGGTTGAGTTTCTATTTGACTAAATGAATTTTCGTTGGTGTTTTGTATGGTTTTTGGGGAAAAGCACACACACTTTTTGGAATGCACGCATACACAAACACACGCACACAAATGTGATCAACCGAGAAAGCAATTAAATATTGCGCAATATTAGCGTGCACAAACACAACAGTTCCTGGAATCAGCCACACACATTAGGCGTATATCCATTTTGTGTTATCCATGTTTTTCGAGCATTAAACTCTGAAAATAACGAAAACTGAATTAAATTGTCGAAAATATCAGATTAAGTCGATAGAGCATTTGATTATATTATCCACATTTGGTGAGTGTGCATCATTTTTGTGTGGAGGCCGGAACGGGACGGCACAAACAATGCCATTTAATTTCATTTTTGATGGAACAGATTTTCGCTCACGAAGCGACAAGTATTGAATTTTAATTCAAAAACGACCAATTAGCACGAATTTCAGTAACAAAGTTTCAATTGACTTTAGCATTTCACGTTGAAAATTCCAAATGATTTTTGAAAGAGAGCGAGAATGAGTGCAAACTCCATGGACGACACATAATGAAAGTCAGATCGAAATTTATATTTCCATTAGATGCGAATAGAAAGTGAGAGTGAATGAATCGAAATCGAGTCCCAGTTGAACTTTAGCATTCTGGCGAGACCGCATTGTGAATGAAAGAATGACAAAAGTGGTTCGGCTTTTGTACCGAATTGGACTTCACTTTGCTTTGCATTTGCTTTTGCTTTTCAAGCAAAATACTATTTACTTGATTAAATTGAAAATGTTTGTCACGAGGTGTGATAAAAGCTCGAACAAAACGGAGACATTGTCTTTGGGCCACAAATTGTTCGCCAACATTCGCTGTTCCGATTCCATTCTCTCAGAGCAAATTCTATCGCGTTCGGTTTTTTTTTCTTTTCTTTCTTCTTCATAAATTCGCTGCCACTGCACGCCTTTTACAATCGCACGCATATGCACATATAGAAAGCGAAAAAGAGAAAGGACAAAGTTTGTCATTCACAAAGTTCCTTCATATCGCCCATAATAATGCTCACCGACTATGAAGAACAAACAATATATTTCATTTTCGCGTTTGTTAGCCTCGGCGAAAAGCAGCGACCGAATTGAGTGAGCGCGTGATGGAATCGGATGACTGTCGTCGTGGTGGGCGATGTTGCCGTCGTCGATTGCCGATTACTTGATGCCGATAGCAATACCGACGGCAGTAGTAGACATGCTGCCTTTAAAATATCTCAATTTTTGAACAATAGCAAATTATCAAAATGAACGAGTGCAAGAGCACGTATTGTGTACGGCGAGCCCAAAACCCCATTGAATTCACAATAAGCATACAACACAACTCACTCACACACACAAATCAAAACCAACTTAATCTACACCAAGTCATTGTTTCAACTGAATTTGCATTAGTATATGAATTGCCAGAAAGAAAAAAAAAACAACAACAACGACGACAACAACAGTTCTCTCTTATTCCGTTGAGTGTTTCAATTGAAAGTTACTTAAGACAATAGACATTTCGTTTATTACTTTCGCATTTTATATAAAATGTTCAACACCAAAATCGTATCCATAATTTTCAAGAAAATATTTAATTTCCGAATGAAACGCCTAGGGGGAAAGAACGCTGCAAATAGCCTGCAAATAGTGCAAATAAATGTATGTATTTACATAGGATATTATATGGCGTATTCGCAGCCTACAGGTGGCGCTCGTGTATGCTATGTAAATACTATGCGAATACGCTTGCAAATGAACGCAAATGAAATGCAAATACACGCAGTTATGCCAATAGTTCTTTCCCCCTAGTGAAACGCACGCACAAAACGCACAAAACAACACGAATATGTTCCAAACATTGACAGTCTTTTGAGCCATTTTTTGATCGAAATAACAAATGGTAAATTTGTCATTTTCCGATAGCTGATTGAAATGCTGAAAAATCACTGGAAATCATTTGTTCGAAAATAAATGAATTTATTTCTCAAAGTATCAAAAGACAAAGCTTTGTTTTAGTATAAGTAATTTGAAGGTGAAATTGAAATATTGACGTTAACAGAAACGGGTGAGACATTGCTAATAAAGTGACATACACACAGGGAAAACAGTGTTCAGTGTTTTGTGTGTACTCACCGTGGGTAGGTTAGTTGTTTTTTATATCTGAAGAAATGTTCTAATCAAAGTTTTATTTTTGTTGAATTTAAAATTGAACATTTTGATTTAAGAACAAAAAAAACTTATAAATACACATACAAAATTATTCCCTGAGTATAATGACGGCAAACGAAAATATATCGACCAATTTAATTCTTACCAAACGTTTATTCTAAGGTATTGTCTAAACGCATGAAAAATATTCCTGTAACAATGGCATTTCCATGGAAACTTATTGCAGTTTAAGCTTAAAGATGCTAATCGCGGAAACAACAAGTATTTGAACACTACATCATTGCGCTTGAAAACCAGGTGAAACAGCGAAGAACAGAACACACACCACAAAAAGTCCCATGCATCCATATTTTTGTTGCATCCGCAAAATGTCGACACACAATAATAGATGTGGAAAAATTGGTGGCATTGATCAATTATGCGTTTCCTGTCCCGAAATAGTCGAACGGTTAGATTACGTTGAACATGCGCTACGTGCAAATGGTGACTTGGCACTCATCATTGTGTGTGGCCGTTTATTAAACGCGACGTTCAATTGCACGTACGGATATGTTACAATCCATAAAATATAAGCATAAAAGAAAAAACGAACGGTAAATGGAATTGGTTTGGCGTGTATTTTGTTATGGTTGCAAAATAAGACGGCGAAAAATGATCGGTTGCTACATAGGGTTGAAGTTGAAGAGAGAGAGAGAGAGTGAGAGAGAGAAGTATCAAGAAAAATGGTGAAAGAAACAATTGAAGCGTTTGAAATCGTGTGAGTGTATATATTTGGAGTGTAGGTCAGCAGGGGAATATGATGTTTTGGAAGATGATCAAAAATATTAAAAATGATGGTAACAAAAAAAAAAAAAAAAAAAATGCCCATGTGAAACAAGACTGCAGACTTGAATAAATCTAGGAAAAAAAGCCAGGAACGAAATAAGCTTTTGTAGGAAACGCTTTTATGAGTTATTAAACAATGGAAGTCAGCTATAATATGGGAAAATGAAAGAAATTGCTATTGAGAGATACATGCATGTGTTTTCAGTATAAATGAGATTTGGGCTGGTTTTAGACAGCTTTGAACATGCATTTGATGAAGTCGAGATATGGAATCGTAATAAATTACTGAAAACTACTTCTCTTAAAGAAGTGTGTTAGTGGTACAACAGCGAATGTGCAATGACATCGAGCGACCTCTAGCAGGGACATTTTAGCCTTAGAAAGTACAGCTTACACAGAGACATACATCATACATGTATTAGGTTATCAGTGAACAGGATAAAATGCTGTAGCTCTCGGAGGTTGCTGAATGTAATCCCGTTGGAATTGGCCTACTAATACTATTGAGAACTGTCCGGTATTGAAATGAATGGCTGTGCCAAATTTTAGTATGTTTTATTGTTGTTTAAACAATATTTGAAGCATCAAAATTTTAACAATAACCACATAGATCCTAATGAACCATTCATTGTTGTTTTTTTTTTTTTTGAATTTTTGGGTTGATCGTATTATCAAATACGTTGCCAGCAAGTATATCATCAAATATCATGTTATTTGCCCTTTTTCACATCGAAAATATTTCATGGAACAAAAAAAAAAACAAGATTCCAAGGAAACCAATGTCAAATTCAATTATTTTTGAAAGATATCACCCTCAATGAGATAGAACATAGCAGAGTGATGAATCATAATGATAACCTGAAAATGACACCATCGCGATAGACTTGAAAATTACATTTTTTGTTGACGACCTCATGCCGATGTTGTGAGAAATTCCAAAAAGAAAATTATTGACTGTGGTTTGGGATTATTCCATTTTCTTCTGTTCGTTTGTTTTTTGTTGTTCTTTTTTATTTCGACACTTTTTCTCACTTTCTCTCAATTGATTCCAATGCTGCTTTGTTATTTCGCCAAACCAAAAACTTTTTCAATTTGCCAGTTGCTCATAAGTCATGGTTGGATTGATTTGGAATTGTCTTTATTTTGCGCTTGTGTGCGATAAAAAATATTCAGATCCACTTACTGCATTACAAATTGTACAAATATCCACATAATAAAAATCTATAAAGCGCGTGAGCGCATGCTGCCAAAACGGATGAAAAACAGCAACAAAAATGATAACATGTAGGACAGCACACACACACACACACACGCACACTTTGGTGTTTCTGAAACAAACAAATGGAACAACGAAACGATAAAAGAACGAGCATTGGGGCGCGTGTAAAAAAGCGCACAACGAGAGATAGAGAGTGAAAATGGGTGAACATTTTGAAGGAGGGGACGGTGATAGCCTCAACAGTGGCAACGGTGATGGCGACAACAGTTGCTCAGCAAACCAGTGAAAATGAACATGGCAAATCTGCGGACTTATTTTGGATTGCTTTCAATTTCAATTTCAGCAATAATACATCAAAATGCGTTCGCGCTTCAACGAATCTTATTTTCGAGCACATAAATAGATGTCTTCTTGTTGATATGAATTGTACGCATCGCATGTTTTTGTTGCTATTTCTCTCTCTCTCTCTCTCTCTCTCTCTCTCTCTCTCTCTCTCTGTCTGTCTGTCTGTCTTTATTGCTTACATACTCTGACAATATACACATTTACTTATTTATGATGGGCTGTACACAACATCCACTTAGTGGCAAAAAACAGAAACAATGACATAATCCATAATAAACCCCCACGGCGATAAATTATAGAGCCATTCAACTAATTCCCGATTTTTTTTTCAAAAGGATAATACAGCTTATGTACTTTTATAGTTGGAACGATAGCTTTGGGAAAGCTATAGTGCGAACGCCATAGCACAGGCATGTTCAAGTGCACTTTCACTGCAATGGCCCAATCAACTAAAATTGTTTGAATACTTTGAATGCAAATAAACTTCTTCGAAAATTGAATTGATTCAATTTGAATCAATTGAAAAATGACTTTCTTTACCAATAAAACGATGTTCAGTTTTACACTTGGGATCTATGAAAAGCGATCCACACAGAAATCGCCGCTCGTTCAGATTGTAGCATGAATACTGTTATAACAGTCAATGCGGACGCTACACTGTTCAAGTGATTGCTGGCTCGATGATACTTGCAATGGGTATGCAAAAAAAAAACGAGATGAGCACAACAACACCAGCCAAACAAAGCAATCGTCATTAATATCAAGACAACATAAAAAGATATGAGAGCCAGGTAAGCGACAACAAACGCACTCTCCGGCTTTATGGGTATCAAATCAACGTTTATAGACCGAAGCGAAGTAAAAGCATAGAATGCTGAACAAAGCACCATCAGCCCATCGTATAGATGGGTATTCACTTCTATTTGCACGTGTGCTCTTTCAATATAAATCCATGGCCAGAGAAACGAATCACATTTGAAATAATATTTTCAACATTTTGTAAGTGAAGTGCCGGGGAAACAAAAAGGCTGAGTTATACCCAGAACGAAAATGTACACGATGACAATAGAGCAAAAAAGTGGAGAACAAACGCTTTTTGCCAGCCACACACACACACATACATGGCACAGCTGTACCATGCACCATCCAAAGAAATCTGTATGTGAAAGAGAAAAAAACGAAAAAGGCCAGGCGAATAAAAAAAAAAAACGAAGAATAGAAAAAATAAACAAAGATAGCAACAAGGGAATAAAAACATTGGTTATATTATCAAAACGCGTTAATGTGCTCATGCAACGAGTCCAATGTGAGGCAAAACAGCACATTTGGTTGTAAGCTCTTTTCTCGTACACACGCATTCAATGAGACGGGTTTTGGAGGTAATGTCAAAGCATAAGCGAATACGAGTGTGAACATTACACATATTGTATTGTGTATTCAAGACGACATAAAAATCAGTTCCAAAAATAGCTGGAGTGGAGGACATCAAGTGAGAGCAAGAGAAACGGAGACAGCATGGGAAAAACGTTCGCAAAAAAAAACACGAACAACGATAAATATGTAACCACTAGCAAGATGATCGTCATTCGAACATGAACGACAATCGAACCAAAAAAAAATCAACCCGAATGAATGGGAGAAAGAAAGGTTGTAGAAACATGTACGCCAGCAAAAAGAAGAATCCAGTCAAAAATAGTAAATTTCCGTTCGTTGTTTGTTTTGGTTTTTTTTTTTTTTGTTCAGGATACAGAGAATGAAAAATAATCCAACGGCGAAATAGATGTAAAGTATGTTCGTCTCCAGTGAGTCAGATCGGTGGTTGAAAAAAAGGGATAAAACAGCCAACTGAATTGAATCAAGATGAGACGAATAGTCACGGAAATGCCAACGATATTCAAACACAAACGCAAGAAAGTACGACAGTAACAAATGAACACAACTGAAAAAAGAATGAGTCGACAAAATATGTCTTGCACCAAGACTATTCGCGCGCGCCACATATTTTCTATCGAATTCCAACACATTGTCTTTTCTCTCTCTTTCTCTTTCTCTCTCTCTCTCTCTCTCTCTCTCTCTCTCTCTCTCTCTCTCTCTCTCTCTCTCTCTCTCTCTCTCTCTCAATTCTGTGTCTGTGTCACTGGTTTTGTATGTTGTCATTTGCCTCATTTCACTTTGACAATAACCGGATTGCCACTTGTGTGTTAGTGTGTACTTGGTGTATCAGCCACAAAAATGCACAAGTTGCGAGTAGACAATACACAAATTGTTGTTCAATTGAATTAAGTAATATGCATTATTTGAATACAAAATGAGCTTAAAAGATTATTATATAGTGCTCATCCATATTTTATTTCCCATACACCCACCCCTCCGGAATCCCCAAAGGAATGATAGACGAACACAGCGACAATGAAAATCTGGAAAACACTACGTTTGTAATGCGATCAATACGAACCGCTTGTATCATCCGCTTTTAACTTGGCAGAAAGCATCACAGTTAACTGGAAAAAGAACCCATCAGCAGCAGCCAGTAATAGCAAGAGAGAAATATAGAGAGAAAGAGAAAGAGAGAGAGACACAGAGAGAAAACCACTGCTTTTTATTATGGTTCGAGTGCACATTAAACGTTTATGGTGTTATATGCGTGTTACTTGTTTTTTTTCCCTTCTGTTTCAAAAATGGCATATTCGGAGAGAGATATAAAGAACAAGACACCAAACACAAAAAAACGGCCAAAACTTTGGCGTAGCGAAGAAATATTATTCCATATTGAGTATCGCTTATCAAATGTAAAACACCTGTGCATTTCGAAATGTCCATTTTTATTTTGGTGATTCTTTAAAGCTTTCCTCACTCATTTCCACTCCATATTCATTGCTCCAAAACATTCGGGTTTTCGTTTTTTTTTTTTTCGTTGTTGGTTACACGAAACATTATGCCACAACAAAAACCGGACTCCGTAATTAAGCTGAATATGAATATATAACCGCATAATCGTTCTTTTTGTTTTCTTTATCGTGGCCACACGCTCACGCACACGCAAAAACTTTATACACTCATTTAAAGTATAATATTTTGCGTAAAATGCCTCCATTCAGCGTCATCCGTTTCCAATTTCAAATCGAAATGGAAAAGTTTTGCCCGTAGCTATACATTTTTTGTTGTTGTTGTTGTTGTTTTATAACTCTCGTTGTCTCACACTCTCAATACCAGTCAACAAATGCAAATAACGAATAGAATGTTCAAAACTGCGAACAATATGAGAAAAAATGAAAGAAATTAAATAACCGTTCAAATATTGGTTGATCGAGCCGAAATATGCAACAATATAAAACGTCACCGGAACAGAACGTACAAGCAAAACAAACAACACAACAAAATGTAACAAGTATTCACATAATCCAAATTTATACGCAATTTGTTTTCAATGATTCTTTACGAATTGAGTCGAATCGATGGCGGAATAAATAAGGAAGTGTTTCTTTTTCCCCCTCAGGATACAAAATTAAAAAAAAAAAGCAACAACAACAAAAACACAGAGTATTAATATTTTAAGTAATTGAACGATCGATTTTTACGTTAAAAATGAAATAAGAACAAACAAAACGGAAAAAAATAAGCATAACACGTTTTGCAATATGGCAAAAATAGCCGGACTCTGTTTCGATTCATTGACCTTTTCGCATTGAATGGTTTCGATAATTGGTGCGATTTATTTAAAACAGTTGTGTACAACTGATTTTACGAAAATGTGCTTTTTGCTTAGGCCAAAAAGAATATATAAATAAGTTAACGAACGAAATGGTCTTCAAAGACTGCGCATTAGAATGCAACAGAGGAGAAATATTTAGAACAGACTTAACATTTCAATGCAAACACCAATAAGCTAATTACAGTTTTAAACCAAGTATGTGTGAGCTTGCGAGTGTAAAATCGCATTGAAAATTATGTGTGTTAATCGGTTTTTAGTTTCAAATTTAGATTGGCAGTCGTTTCTATGGTTTTGCCATATCATTTTCAATTTTGCATATTTCATGCAATTTTTATGCGTTAAAATGCCAATATAACAGTCGAACTAATCGAAGAGGGATTCTACGTTAAGCGCAGTACTGTACACTAGCAATGTTAAATGTGATGATACATTGACATCAACTGACAACTCAATGCAGCGTTATTACACTGGAAAATCCCTTTTCCGCATTTTGCAATTTGCACACACATTGCATACATTTCACAATGCACACACACACACACACACACTCACACCCAAACTAATTATTATTGACATAAAAAACATATGCGCGCATTGTTGAATTCGCAAAGTGATATTACATTTAAAGAGTTGTACATGTAATGAGCATGAAGTGGATGAATGAATGAGAGTGAAAAAGAGGGGCACGATTTAGCGGAGAAAGATGGGCAGGTGACAACGAAATAGACACGCATTATGTCAGACAGGGATCAACAAACGCATAAAATGTAATGTACTGTTGATACTTGAACAATGAAACACTAACTGAACGAATTTGAAACCGAGTATGTCGCTACACACATACTGAGGACAGCAGGACAAAACAAAAAAAAAACAATCCAGCAACAGCAGTGAATTCGCGAGCATCTTAACTGTAAATCATTGGAAATATAAGTGAGAGAAAGTGAAAGAGAGAGAGAGCATCGCCGACTGATGAATACCCGAGCACCTCTCTAGACCGTTGCCATGAGAAAGCGACAATTGCCATCATCGTGATACTCAACGTAACTTATTTCATACATATTCCTGAATTCATTATTGTTGAAAATGTTGCAGCCACTTTTGTTGCCTAGTGTCTACCGTCTCGCGCTGAGCATTTCGATGACAATGCTCGAAATATTACGGAACAGCAAAAAAGAAAAGAAAACAGACAAGAAACAAAAAGTCAGTACATTTCATATCAAATACCAAGCGTGTGTCTATTTGATGATGCACAATGGCACATTGTTGTAATTACTCAAATATAGCAGCAACAAACAAAAAATCACCGGCATCGAATGCGACACGACATTAAGCAGTTCCAAAAGAATAGAAAACATAAAAATACTACATATGTGTTTCATTTTATGTGATGAATCTGTGTATTGGAATTACATTGAAATGAAATGCAAACATGAATGGCGCGGCAACGAAAGGGAAAGAATAAAAAGAAGTTAAAAAAAAACAATACAAAAAGAGATATATATTCTTTTTGATAGGAGTCGTGTACGCAAAACGTCATTAAATATGCGAAACAACAAGCAATGACAACGAATACGAGACAAGGCCCTGGTTATTTCAGATAGAGTCGGGCAAAAGAATAATTAACGATGAACCGTGTGCAATGGGCGTGTGTGTGTGTGATGATTCAAGCTTGTCATGGTAGCCGACATAAACACCTATCTCTCTTGACAACTGAGTTTCAGCGCTTTTTCGTCGGCAAAGAGAACACTTCCAAAGATTCTAAAACTACATTGTTGAATTCGGTGAAATAAAAGCAAAAGGTGCAAAAAGCGCACGAACCATTTTCTATTTTAGCTATTTACCATTCGGAGAACGTGCAATGAAATTGGTACAATGTTGGGCTGCTGAATGTGAGATTGGTGGTGGTGACGACGACGACGACGATGGCGGCAGCGTTGGCGGCGGTGGCAATGGGATGGTAGTGCGGCGGTGCAGGTTGTTGACGCCATGCACTTAATGCATTAATTAGCGATAACAATGCGGTTTTCAGCAACAATCTCAGCCAAATGCCATGCCATCAAGAAAGACGCATTTCACAAAAAGTTTTTTACTCTACTTTGGTGTACTGCTTAACAACACCCCATTTTATTACACAGAGTGAAACAGAGATAGCATATTTTTGCCCCGTTCAAGTTTACGTTTTCTTC
Source organism: Aphidoletes aphidimyza (assembly GCA_030463065.1). Lineage (NCBI taxonomy): Eukaryota > Metazoa > Arthropoda > Insecta > Diptera > Cecidomyiidae > Aphidoletes > Aphidoletes aphidimyza. Next base: position 44,508,907 of record CM059997.1, read on the forward strand.
TGCATTCGCTTGCTCGCTTCGTTCTGATATGAACAAATCATTAACGTCATTAAGTGACAAAAAGCAAACTGCTTACATTTTCATGCACACCATGAATTTGCACTCAACCCCGTCTTGTTAGACAATGGAGCCATCCTCTTCAAAACAAATTATACCGACACAATACATCAATTATTTTGTAAAACTGTTTTCACTTACATTTGAGGTATGCGCATTTTGGGCCACCTTTTTTTTTCATCCATCGTGTTCTTCTCTTCATTTAATTTTTTTTTTTATTTTTCTTGTGAACAAACGCAGACACAACACAATTAAAACATGCTAAATTTACATGAAACGAAAATGAAAGCTGTTTAGAACACACAATGAAGGCGATGTAAAACAGTCTCTTTAAAAACAAAAACACACACACACACACACACACAACTTATCTAAATCGAAAAGGTATCACTTATCGTATCACTGTAACATTGTGTTACAAATGATGACGACGAGGTCAACCAAGACTAAAATGTTTTAAAGTATATGTAAATAAATAAGTCCATGTTGGCTGTTTTAGCTCTCGCAGCTGACAATGTACGCGAAATGAAAAGGTTGACAATTTTGTTGATAGTGAAAGAGCCGAAAGCTGCATTCAATGTATGCAGTGTTTCTTCATGTGGTGATCATTTTCCAGACATTACATAAACAAATGTCAAAGAAGCTTTATTTTAATGCGAGCACATAATCACAGTTCAGGTTTTCCTGTATTTCTCTCCCAGGTCACATTTTTTGCCCGGTCGTTTTTTTTTGTTGTTGTTGCTTTATCTCTATCGGTCTCTTTCTTTGTGTGTCTCACGTCACCAAATCACTGCCTGTTACCAATGATGGCTCTATTGATGTCGTTGATAATGATACTGTAGGCCTCTTATTACATGTTTTCACATTTCAAATAAAAAGAAGAATGAAAAAAAAAAATCGCAAGTGAACTGAAGAGATTTCCCACTTGTCTTCTTGTGAACGGATGGAAGAATGCATATACCACAGGTTGAAATGATGCTATTACATTGACTAACATGCATTCAGACATAAAACGGAAGGTGAAAAGGTAGTACATCGGGTTCCCATGCACACAATGCACAGGCACAACACACACAAACACATGGAGCATACTTGATGTAGCACATTCACCGCGCTCTCATAGATGGGCACAAAAAATGGCCACTTAGCCCATGTCATTAATGTCCTGTTGTCTGGAAATTTATAGTTGCACATGTGTACTTTCTCTGTGCTGAGGGGATGAGCTTAGTCTTTTGTTTACATTATGCCACGTTTGTGTGAATGCGGCGAAAGACACGATAAGTCGATGTACACAAACACAAATACCTTCACACACTCACCCAATAGATGTACAATGTACAAAATGTACATGTGTGAATGGATGAGAGGCTAAAACACACGTACAAAAACGTCCTTCCGAAACACTGTTTCCACTGAAGCGATTCTGTTGCATTTTGGTTAAGCTAAGCTACTACCTCATTTGTAACACTTTTTTCGGTATCTTCTTTGCAGCCGTTGATTATTTAAAAGATTTGCAGACGCCACAATGACAAAAAAAAACCACACACACACACCACATTGATGTGAAACGATAGTGATGTAGCAGAAAACAGAAACTGACACTGTACACATTCAATCGACAACTGCCTTGATCTATGAATTCACTTCTCGTGTGCTGCTGTGTACAAACATAGCGGTAAATTACACATTTCCGCGTGCAACTTCAATGATGCAGGTAAACATGGGACGAAATGGTGAATAAACTGTAATAGTTTTTAATTATTTCCTTTTGATCTTCGGTCTCTTTCGTTCATGCTGTAAGTAAAATCTCATTTTCACCCCATCAAATGGAAAAAAAAAGTTGACAGCGAAAAAAAGTTTGAAGAGAGAGAGAGAGCTGTGTGTTTGAAAACAACAGTTAATAACACCATAGTGACTCTTGGATGGGCTGTTTTGTACAGTTGATGGATGATGCCCTTCCTGAATTCATTTTACATGCAGATAGCATATTTCGGATATATTAGGGTCTAAGCCGTTTTGAAATTGAAATCCATTGAGCAATAAAATGCCAAAAGCTAAAATATCAGAAGTCAATGGCCACGAACACGGAACAAAATTGCGAAAAAAAAAATTGAAGAAAAAAAAAAACATTGAAATGAAATGGATACAAAATGTGAATAGAGGAAGAAAGAGAGCGACACAACAAAAAAAAATGCCCACAAGCAAAGTAGAGAACAAAGATAAAGGAAAACGATGAATCATTTTGCAAAAGGCTAGAGGGCAAGGCTTCTTCACAAAGATCCAGCACGCTGTGAATATTCTTTATGCTTTTTGTGGCACCTCGTAAAGCGTGCGTTTCACAAGCCACCCGCCTGGAAAACGCGATGTGATTTTTGTACTGAATCTTGGCTCTCAACTCTCAGGGCTCCGTCATAAAACTGTTTGATATATTTCGGGCATAGCTTGTTTTTCTATTAATTTTTAGTTTGTTATTTTTTTCTATTTTCTCTTCATTCCCTTCAAGTTGTCTATTTGTTTGAACCGAACAAAATCTTTTGTCACATCGGGAGCACTGGTGCTTGTGCTCTGATCGCCGGGAACACCAACACACGCACACACCCAAGAGAGAGAGAAAGAGAGACAGCGAGTAAATAGCAAAACAATTGTCGAATCACATCAAATCAGTCGTTTTATGTTCGCTTTATTATTTCAATGACAGTTCACATTGCAATGGCAACGATTGTACAGATAAGGCGGCAAATGTCGCATGATTGAAACATTACGGCGGAGAGTAGAAAAAAAAAACAAGTCAGCAGAAGATAAAGGGCGAAACGGTGAAAAGAAATTGTCTACAATGTACTACATTTTATTGTTGTCGAAATCTTTGCAGCAACTTTCTTCCTCTACACACGATGGCACGTTTTCTATCGTTGGTTTACTGTTATTCACTCGTTTGTTCATTCATCCGGTCGGTTGGCTACACAAATAGCATCCACTGCCTTCCCATCTTCACCCAGCCCGGACCATTCCGATTCTCTCGCATTGTCCAACCCGAATTTGTTTTTTTTTTTCTTTCAAACGGATGTTTGAGAAGAAGAGTCGTCATTTTCACATACTATGCGATGAGAAAATAAAATGACATTTCTATGGTGACACAAAGTCTGAATAAAATAAATAAAACAAGCACACAGCAAACCAAAAAGCTGAACCACACTCACACACACACACACATACACATTAGCGGCGAACGAGAGTGAGCAAAAGCGCGCGCGTCCACGCACGAACATAGCACACACCAAAACAAAACCAAAAAAAAAACTCCCTTGGAAAAGGAAAATCACAATGCATAGCAAAAAAAAAACAAGCACAACAATAACATAACGCAACCAGAACCAACAACTCCAACAAATCAGATGATAGAAAAATTGAAATACAAACACATATACTCTCGGTATGGTCACATACATATTTATGTAATAAAATTCAAGAAAAATCTTATCAAACGGCAACCGAATGATTGAAGCAGCCCCATCGAAGTGAAATGCTTCGGTTTTTTCCCTCCAAAAATCACAAACACAATCACAAAGTACATTTCACAAAGTAAGCAATAGTGACTGTTTACGCATAGCGATCTTTCGATTTCGCCAATCGCATGCATGTGAACAAACACTGTGTATCACAACTAGTGTTTCACAAGGGGGTTTCAACACTCAATATCGCCACCATATTGGTTTCGTTATAGTCACCAATAGTGACTCTACATTTGTCTAGTTCTTATGTGTGTTCATTTCAATAATTCACTTAATGTAATCATATTTGTATGATAAAATCGAGTATGTGCCCCCTTGGTGAACAGACACATAGAATCGACATGATGCGCCATGCAAATGGCTAACTTACAAAACTATAGCAATAATATATGGAAAACTATGGAATCAATAAAGACATGTTTTTTTTTTTCTTCTGTGTGACATTAAATTGGTGGTGAAGAGAAAAAGAGTAAATACGAAAGGGATGGAATAGAACGCGAAGGAAAGAAAGAGTGAGAGCGAAAGAGGGATAGAATTCAGTGCATACACCAGGCCATATGCGATATGAAGAATTATTGGCGGCGACCAACGGAAAACAAAACAAAACCAAAGACAATGCAGTCAAAAACAATACTCATTCCTCCTTTAAGCGAGAAAAGCTTTACATAGCACACAAACACAAACGAACACAATAGCAGTCGGTGCCGAGCCGGGTAAAATTCAACCACGAACTTTTCGTGACTGTGAATGCGAATGGGTTGGTAATTTTTGTTTCGCCATCTGAATTGAGAGATGACACGACACATAAAAAAGATTCCATTCACACATCGCATATGGCTGTGTTGCGCAGAAGAGAAAAAAAAAACATGGACTTTGCCGACATGTCGAAAACCATTTTTTTTAATCAATTAGAAACCTTTATCATGATATTATATGTAGCTCTCTAGCACTGACCTCACTCACAAAAAATTGTACATTGCAAACCAACAAAAACAAAAAGATTCCATTCACCAAACACACAAACACATTCACAATGCACATATGATTCAGTGCTATCTCGCGACGCTTCGTTTTTCATTCTGCTCTCAATCCAATTCAGCCAGTTGTTTTAGTTCCGTTTCGTTCTCTCGCTTTCTTCAGCAACGCTTTGTCAAAAAGATAAAATGTGCTCGTAGATTGCATCTCGAGAAGCGGCATATAAAAGTTTCGAAATGAAACACACACACACAAAAAAACACAACACACACAAACTTAAATGGTGGTGCTGTTGGTGCTGTTGGTGCCGCTGCTGAACATATGGATCTTGTGAATGAAGTAAACAGCGAGCAGCGTCTCGTAAAAGGCGTTTCACGCCAAAACGAAAATCGGCCAAGAATTACGATTCAAAAAGTTTGTCGTCTTCGGATATTTTTGCATCGACCGATCCAATTCGAGTTGCCCATTTTGTGTCTCCCCTCCGTTCTCTCTCTCTCTCTCTCTCTCTCACACACACACACAAAATCTCTTCGAAGTGAAACCCGAAAATATGTGCAGCTGCCTTTTGTTTTCGGTTTGTTTTGCAATGTGTCGTGTCAAAGCACTTCTAATGCTGAATACTTGTTCAATGTTGTTTTCATTCTGCTTCGTTGATCTCGTAGTTTTTATTTGCAGCGATTCGAGCATGTGAAATGCAAGAAAAATAGAGAAAAACGATCGAGAAAGTGAGATGGAGAACGGGGGGGGGGGGGGCGAGCGGGTCATCTCAACCATTTTCAGCCAAACAGTAAACAGACTCTCGATTCATTCGGCTTTCGACCGAAATGGATTCATTTCTTGGGTGCATGTTAAATTCTCATCCGATTGGATTTGCAGCCAGATTTCAACACAGCTATTGAAAATAAATGCCAGCACAAAATCTGATAACACAGAACACTGTTGTTGCTGCTATCGCCACCATCATTGCTGTTGCAACGCTGCAATGCCGTTCGTTTGCGCTTCTCGCTATTTTTTTTTTTTTTTTTGTATCAATTCAACGAAATCATTTGCCATCAGGTTTGTTTCACCGAATCACGGTCACTGGTGTATGCTGATGTAACGTGCTTTGTTTTGTTTATTTATCCGTACCGTTGTACGGTGCAAAATCGCTTGGCATTTATGTTGTGAGAGAAGCAACTAAGATGCTTGCACAACTCTCTTCATGCGTAATCGGTAAAGTGTGACGCTATACTCTGTGTTTGTGTGTGTCACAAAACGGTGTTCAGAGAGCGGGGGGAAGGCGATAGAAAATTGAAAAATTTATAATAAATAAAAAAAAAAACGGGAAACAGCAGTAGCAATAACAACAGCACTGATAGTCAGATAGTGTGGAAAATGATGATGTAAAAGAAGCACACGAGCTCTACAAAGGATCGTGGGAGCAAGTGCGGCATGAGGCGATAAAAGGAGCAAAGCAAAAATGAAGATAATACGCAAGATACAGCGGGAAATTGGAAAATGTTGTCTTTCATCAGATTTATACTACGTTTCATTTGTTCGTTGTTTGTATTTTTCGTTGGCTGAAGCCAACATACAAAGGCTTTTATTATTAAGGCGGCAGAGACACACTGAAACACATGACTTTCCTTTTGACTTGTTGTTTCGTTTCTGATCTAGTTTTTTTCTGTTCTGTCTCTTGGCGTGTGTATATGTCGTCACTTTTGTCTGTTTTCGGTCAATTGACCGTGATGTATATTTTTGAAAGTTGAGACGTGAATTAGATAGAAATATATATATATATATATATGTGTGTGTGTGTGTGTGTGTGTGTGTGTGTGTGGGTATGTGTTGATAAATATGTGGTTGCATTGATGACACACATCAACCTCAGCTCCATGCCACCGTAAAATACCATTATTCACAGCTCAAAATTGATCTAAACTTAATATATTGACGAATGTGTCTACATAAACACATCTAGCACAATTTTGGGAGAATGGATTGAAGGAAAAACCAATTTTCTGGATCAAATTTTAGCCCCTGTACACAGCATTCGATTGAACGACGACGAAGACGACAAAGACGTTCGTCTTTTTCATTTTGCAATTGATGCGTGTATTTGAGATTGTTTCACATAACAATATTAGAGTTTGTTTTTTTTTTTTTGGTATTTATTTAGCAAAAGAAGTAAACGGTTCATCGGCTTAGAAGAATGGAAACCAAGACAACAACAGCAACAAGCAAAAAAAAAACACGAAATCATTCAAAATATGTGCAATTTTCCAAGGTTCAGTTTAGGAACATTTCACTTGAAGATGGATGATGCCTTTTTTTCGGAAGCCATGATACATAATGTATTTTTACATTGAAAGCCGAACAAAGTGCATTTAACAAAGCATAAAATAAACATCCATTGGAAATCTTCTTAGCTTGCTACTTAGTTTCAGCATTTTTCCACGCAGCCATTTAAGGATCAAAATCTCTCTTTGATCATCTCCACCTTCACCCTTTCCATTCGACTGCGCGATGCTTTCATACGTAATTTGTTTGTTCGGTTTTTTTTTTCTATCGAAAACATAACAAATAGGTTTAAAACCATTCATTGCATGAATTTAAATTCACAAAACTAGGAACCATCATGCACAGGCCTGTTCAATGGGATAAAGAATTTGTGCGCCTTTTTCCACTACTCTTTGGGTGTGTGTATATGTGAGTGTTTCTTTTCGATTGGCCAAAAAAATATATTATCTCGGAAGTGCCAGCCCAAGCTTCGACCCGCCTTCCCTAATTATTTTACGCTGACTTTCAATTTGGGCTCAATTTTTTATTATTGTTGCCATCAATAGCACCAGTAGCAACGCATTTGGCCTCGCAATTAGTTCAATAATTTGCTACACATGAACAAAGAACGTTCTTCTTGTTTTGAATAAATATGTGTGGTTTTCGCAAATAAATATAAGCACACACACACACACACACAAACAGTGAACCGAACTACAAAAAAAAAAATTACTTTTCCCAACCACATTTATGCACCATGCAAAAGTGAACAAAAAAAACCCGACTCGAAAAACCAACGATGCATTAAAGAATTGTGTGAACTGTAATCGCTGTGGAGAAAATGCTGAAATTGTATGTAAATAGTTGCAACAACAACAAAAAAATGGAGCAATAATGGTAGTTCGCATAAAAATACATTGATATTTAGCGAACAGCGTAAAAAATCACCGGATTTTGGAAAGCGCAGCACGCGTTAGCGAGGGAAAAGCACACACACACACACACACACACACATAAAACGCAGCCCAACTTTAGCAAAGTGAAACTAACTAACTTATATGAATGTAAATAAATTTTGCATTGTGGTTGTAATCGTTTTGTTTTCAGTGCTTACTCGTGGATCGTATAATTTTTGGCGCACGCCCGACTCATTTGCCTCGTGCTTGTACAAAGTACACTTACATTGACTTATTACTGCTCTCATTGGTTGTGGAAAACGTATTGGAAAAAATAATAACTCTTTCGTTCTCTATACAAATTGCAAACTGAAAACAAAAATGCGTCCGAAGCATACACTTGATTTACATCATGTGTTAATTTCATTAAAAATTGATTCATTTTTTATTGTTATTCATCTTGATTTTGTTGCAATTTTTTTTTTGTTCGCATTTAATGTAAGTCTTAAGCTCATATGTCAAAATCGTGATGCGAACATGGATTCAAACGAAGAATCCAACAACTCACCATGAAATGAGATGAAATTTCATATCAAAATCAATATATACATCGTTTTTGGCTCTATTTTTATGGTATGGTAATTTTCGTGTGCAAAATAAGCTCACATGTTCCGAAAAATTATTGGATGGGATGAGAAAATGTGTTTGAAAAATCATTTCAACGAAGTAATAACAGAAAATGTTCCGAATTGTATGCGAATGTGGATGTGCTCTATATTGCTGAATATTGTTTGGGTGGAAAAGATGTGAATGCCCGTGAACGATTGTAGAAAATGGATAAAAATTGAATAGCAAAACAAAATAAAAAGTGAACATGAAAATAGCGAGATGCGAACAAATTTTATGGCCATTCAAGTGATATTATGCGTTCTGCATGTTGCTATTGACAATAGTTAAATGCTAATGACACCAAATTTAAAACCATAACAATTGCTGCAGATCATCCCAATCCCTCTTGCACCATGCACAATCAAGTATACTTGACATTATATTGGCCAATGACGCGCGCAGCGTCAATTTGCTTCATGTGTTTATCGTTTCCAAAATAACAAAAATAAAATCTTCTATTAAAAGAAATAAGCGTAGGAAATGCAAAAAGCCAACAACAACAAAAATCATCACGCTGATTATGATCCATAATAATAGTATTTTGCCTTCGAGTGATTTGGTTTGTGGTTTTGTTTTTTTTGGAACCGAACAAAGGGATTGAATGTCTGCGTCTGAATAGTTTGACTTTAGTAAACAAGTAAATAAACAAGCAACACTATGTTGACAGTTGAAACTGAAAAAAAAAGAAAAAAGAAATCAACAGAACAAAAAGAGAACCTCAGATGAAAGTGAAACAAATAGAAAATTCGTTCGTACCAACCAGTTAAAATCGCTCACACATAATGACGTATTTTTATTGTTTCGTCCTTATCAGATGAAAATTAAATTGCTCAGTCGCAACACACTCGAAGTGTCATGGCAGCACCTCAAGCGCACAAACATAAGCATCCAATTGGTTGGTCATGGCATTACATGAAATTCTACACAGTTTTGTTATTTTAAGCTCTAGTCATCTCTTCTTTTCTCTCTCTCTCTCTCTCTCTCTCTCTCTCCGTTTTGATTATTTTTATAGTTTTGTTGCGAGAGATAGAAAAAGAAAAAAAAACGGCATAGATTTTCGTTGGGTTTTGGCCATTATTTAACATCATATGAAGCAATAAAATGCAGTTTTTCATTTGATTGTGCTGTTGTCGGTGTCTATGTGTGTTTATTTTAGCTGGGTAGTCAGCTTCCAATACAAAATGGTATTCAGTTTGTCTGCATCATTGAGCATTAATTATGTAGCAAAACAAAAATCTATGCCAACACACACACACACACGTAAAGAGAGAGACATAGAGAGAGAGACATAGAGAGAGAGACATAGAGAGAGAGACATAGAGAGAGAGAGAGACGAACGGCATCAGCCACAGTAAAACAGCGGAAAAAGAAAGCTGTTTCAACCAATTTTCGTTAGCATTTTATGTACATCCGTATTCCATGCCAGTGCTTCTCTCTCATGGTAATTTTTCGATCCAATTTCAGAGACACTTAGTTTTAATGAGTCACATACACCAGCAGCATCATCGAACAACAACAACAACAACAGCAACACCAACAACAGTAGTAATATCACAGAAATCACGACGATGAGTAGCAGCATTATGACAACCACTGATAGCGAGCAACCGTATTTTGATTTTGAATTACAACGTAATGTAACGGTTACGGTTGGTCAGACGGGCTTTCTGCATTGTCGCGTTGAACGGCTTGGCGATAAGGACGTAAGTAAATGATTAAAATGCTTGTGCTCTTGTGCAATTGCTTGTTTGTTTGTTTTTTGTAGTTGTTGTTGTTGTTGTTCTTTTCTCCTTTCTCCCCATTATCTCTTTTTTCTCTAGCTCTATTTCGCATTTCGTTCTGTTGTGTGTTTTATTTGTGCGCCAGAATGTTTGCCGTTTTCCTTATGCTTTAACCAATTCCGTTCGAATATATTCCCAAGTCTGTGTTTAGTTGAGCACCGTGGCCGGGCTCACTTTTTCGCTGTCTGTCTCACTCGCATATATATTTCGCCATTTTTTAACGGCGATTGCATTGGCAAGAGAATACCAGACGCATCGCATCGCATATGTGTTGTTTAATATTAAAGTAATTTGTTTGTTTTAGCCGCAAATAAGCTTCACTGCGACAGATAGCAGGCAAACGATATCAATAACGAATAACCATCACCAAACGAAATCACACACACACAAACAGACACTGGAAATTACTCTTAACTAGAACAACACATATGATATCGTTTCAGATTTCATTTCGGAGTTGCTCAGCTGCTCGTTTAATCGCACACATCATTCTCATTCACCGTATTATTTTGTGTAAAATGTGTTTGGCGCTGCGCTGCGCTTCGGCATTCGGTTTGCTGTTTAACGTTTTCCATTTCGTGTTGCTGGTTGTTGTTTTTTTTTGTTTTGTTTTTGGGTGACGCTTACTCATTCATTTGCGCTCATCGTGCAGAATTTACATTCTGTACTCATTTGTATATTTTATTACAATCGCTCGTAATATGTGCACATTTTTCCGCTTCCGCTGTCGCTTCGTATTGTCATATTTACCATGTGTGTCACACTATTTCTCACGCTGTCTCTGTCTTTCACTCGATAACTATCGAGTTTGCATTGCGTTCGGCGTTGGTTGGTTGGCGTGCGTGCTATCGCTCAATTTCCAACTCGAAACTGTGTTACTTTTTCAGCCGGAAGAAATTGAATGCGCTAACAATAAAATACATTATGCAAGTAGCTCCGGGCTTTTGTACGGCTTCAGCAATGTTGATTCAACATCAATTACGAATTAATCAATTCTTGAGTTGGTTGTAAGTTTTCCGAAAGTACAATTATGACTTGTCATTTCGTCACCAGCTCATCGTCGCCAGCAACGTCGTTTGTCGTAGACAATTTTTGCATGTTGTACACCCATTACCAAGAGAGAGAGAGAGAGAGAGAGAGAGTTGGAAGAATAAGCTTTTTCCTATGGAATGGAAATCCGTACGCAAATCTGATTAAGAATTGCTGATTTTGTTTTAATAACTTTCAAAAATGGCAAAACAACATTTTCAAACTGCAAATAAAATTAAAAGGGAATCCAAAATTACTCGTATGTGTGTGTGTGTGTGTGTGCGTTCCGATTCGCATGTTGGGTAAATGCGGGCGTGGGAAAAATTCTTCAAGTTGAACTTAGGTCGGTCATGAGTGAGGACATCACTCATGTGATCATGTAACTGAGCCAATGCCATTTTGTGAACATTGAATGATTGTTTGCGTTGCCAAACGATGGGATATGGCAGATGAATTGTTGTGGGGTGACTTGTGTGTGATTCACGACCGCAATCACTTCAATCAGAGAACCAGTCAACTTCAATGGTTACGAATGGTTTTTGCATTTGAGTTTAAGTCCCAGTTTTATCACCTCTTATCACAATTTCAAGCTTTCAAGCGCTTATGCAACAAATAAACCAAAAGCTGACATATCATTTTCATTTTGCGCTCTCGGTCCAGTGCATGCAAACCTGATTTTCCATGATATCAAAATTACTAGATGCCAACATCAGAACAGTGCACTCACTTTTTTACATCTTGTTTTCGCCTTTGCTCTTTCTGGTCGCATTCTCATTCACATTCTCATATCTCACCATCTCAAAACCACAAAACTCATCTAATTGATTAATTTACGTCGTAAATTTTTCATTCAATTGAAACGCATTTAATTGTTCGTCGGATCGATTTTTTTTTTCTAATATTATAAGACGCCCGTATGCATTTCATGTGTGTTTGATTTGCTAGCAAATAATCATTTCGATTTGATCGAAAAATACTTTGGCTCAAATTGCATCATATATTAGCATTTTCCGAATGTGTTTGGTGGTTGTGTGCGTCGCACAGTTTGTGTGTGTGTGTGTTTGAATATTTGTAAGGCAAACACATTGGAGGATTTTGTGAGAATGAAGATTCCCGTTTTTATTGCATACTTCGTTGTCTTTGCTCATGCCAAATGATATGACAAGTGTGAAAATATTTGAACAAAATGTTCGATAATGACGAACGACCCGCTTATGGGGGGGGAATTGGTCACACATATTGGTGATGGTGAAGCGTTCAAGCTTTTGACCTTTGTGACACTGTCGCACACTTGAGTGTTATACTCCTCCATGCTCTAGTTTGTCGGGGCTATTGCCATAACTCACTTTTGCACATGCCCATCATACGGCAGACATGTGATTCGAATTCCTTTGCATGCGAAATCAGTCAGGTAATAAATTTGAAAATAACTTGAACTATACAGTGCAAACCAAAAGTACCGAATGCTAAATGCGGTCATTTCGTATTTTATCAGGGGCACGTGAGAACAAATTTCGTAATTCTGGCCAATTCCAATATCTAATTAGAGCCATTTACAATTTACCAGTTTCTCTGCCCAATGTATTTTCCATATTTAAATGATTTATCACAAAATGAAAAGATCGTTAGCTCTCAATCTATGCACAGGCACACACTTTTGGTCCACACTGTATAACACAACAAGCAATGGAAATGTGCTCACCAAGTGTTCGTTTCATCAAGCAAAAGCAAAACGTATAGTTGCACCTCATATATTTAGTATTATTATTTATGTGCTCACAATCTCTCTATCTCTTGTAATATATAGGTTGTTGATATTGCCGGGGAATACGATGGCAAAACTATTTTATTCATAGAATTTGTTATGATATGGTGTGAATCATCATTGACTTTTCTTTTTCCAAAAACTCTGTGTGGCTCTTGGGCCAACCAAGCTCAATTCTCTCTATTCTCGTCTCCCTCTCCCTCCCTGTGTTTGCCTCTATCTTGTTTTTATCTATTTCTATCTCATTCTTCACTGTTCCTCTGTAAAACTATTTGTGGCACAACAACAACAAAAAAAAAAACCAGCCAAACAGAAGCGATGGACAAGAGTCAAAACTCAACACTATCACTTGGTCTAATAAAAGTGTAATTTGCTTTTGATTCTACAATAATTCGAATACAAATACAAATATAGACACAGCAAATATGATGCTCGGGCAATTTTTCTGATGGAATCTCATACATACTGCCATTTGATATGAAATATAAACAATGTTCAACGTTGCTATGCAGAGATGATGTTGAATCGTCTATAAATCTCGTTGAACGAGAGTTCGTTGTACTTGCAGTCATGGTATTGACACCACTTTAATCGACATCATCGCAACTAAAGATTGCACCGAAATTCTGAGTGAGAAAGACACAGAGAGGCACATCAATAGAGCACTTCAACATTCCTATTTTCAACGACCATTTTTCATTCTTTTACTCATCAACCTTCGTACTCTCATTTAAATGATTCGGTTCAATGAATTCAGCAACAACAACAAAAAAACAATTTCTAGAGAAAAAAAAAACGCCGAAACAAATTCCAAACTTTATTTATTTTTTGAATCAATGGAAATTGCAATATTTGTTTGGATGTGCACTATTCAACATTTATGCAATGCCCACACGTGGCCAACAACGTCATTCACTGCAAACACAAAAATATTCCCAGTTTTTGTTGACATGAGAGAAAACTCAATTTTATTTCTGCTGAACTGAACACATCAGACAGAGAACACCATTTTTTGTTTGTTTGTTTTGTTTATAGATTTACATTGAAAAAATATCCATTCTGGAAATAAAAATATTGATTATTGATTCTTGGAACTATTTATTGAAGACAAATATATCGAATCCGCTTATTTGAGAAAAAGCAAGACATTCAATGATTGGCAATCATTGACTGATTTCGTATAGGAAAAGCAACAATTAAAGAAAATCTAAAGATTTTAGAAAAAATGAATTAAATCATGGAAAAATGGAACAGTTCTACGCTTGTAATAAGAACTTTTTTTTTTTTTTTAATTTGACATCTATATCAATCGCTTATAGTCAAGCATTCGCTATCGACTTTTTTCCACATTAAATTGCTTAATGTGTAGCAGATGTTTAATACGCATTGCGTATCTGATTCAAACTTCTTTTTTTTTAAAGACGCAAATAATTGAAAAATGACGGCTCTTCAAATGCACAAATACCTAGGCATACCCAACATCAATATTGATCTAAATGTATTTCATGTTAATCAAAATATTCCATTGAATTTTAAACGTCTATACAGGGTGTTTCATAGAACTAGGCCAATCTGTCAGTGTCAGATTCCATGGCTTAGGCTGAGAATAGAAGTCCATGGGAATTCATATGTAGACATTCCCTGTCCATTATTTAGTTGCGCACAGCAGTTATGAAACACCCTGTATATTGAATTTAAGAATATTTTGGTCAAAGCCTTCAGGTCCTTAGGATAATCAGGTCAGTTTCGAAATCTTGAATGTTCTCCGAAATTTGGCTGGATTATGATTTTTGTTATGTTGATATTAGCAAGAGATAACATCTCTCTTGCAAAAAACACTCTCATACCAAACGTGTGTGTCATTTTCCCTCTCACTGATGATGATGATTTATTCTTGATAATTTTGAAATTTCTATTGTCAAAGCATTCTACAATTGACGAATAGCAATACATGACTGAATCATATGGATTTTGGTTTAAATCCATTATACACTAAAAACAATTAATAATTTCCAATTTATCCTACATATATTGTTGCAATGAATCGTTGAAAGAACTTTTAGAAAATATTTAAAAATAGTTCACAAATTAACTTAAAATTATCAATATTCGTTGATCAGCGATTATTGTTTATGAATATTGTTTATCCAGGAATTATGAGCAGAGTTGTTAAATAAGCTAGACAATTACCCAGATCTGCTTATGCCTGACTTGGCCAGCGCACACTCACACAAGCACACGTTTACGTTGTACAAATTGTCTTATTCGCTTTGTTTGGATCTTCTATATTTGAAATTTGGAGTGTGTGTGTGTGTTCTCACAAGCATAAGACTATGAATGCGTAAGCATTTTCAACTCTAATTATAAGTGAAGATTCGGACTCCCGGTCAAAATCCCGAAAATGAAAATCCATAATACAAAAATCCATAAGCCAGAATCTCTAATGACAAAAATATATAAATGTTAAAATCCACACTACAAAAATCCCGAAAATAAAAATCCATAAAACAAAAATCTATAAGGAAAAATCTATAAGGAAAAATCTATAAGGAAAAATCTATAAGGAAAAATTCATAAGGAAAAATCTATAAGGAAAAATCTATAAGGAAAAATCTATAAGGAAAAATTCATAAGGAAAAATTTATAAGGAAAAATATGAACGGAAAAATGCCCAACTGAAATATTTTCGGCGCCGCGCCATATTTAGTTTTAAACATTGTTTTATATTTTGAACCAGTGAGATGACATGATTTCAGTGAAATATCGTAATTCAAAAATATTTTTTTTTGATTAACATATGAAAAAAGCAAATGAAATGAAGAAAAATTGAATAAATAAATAATAAAAAAGAAATGATTCAAAATATAATAAACCGAGAAAATATTGAAAAACTATAGAGTGAGATTGTTGGCGATGCCTCGTAAATAAGTAAGAGTTTCATCATCGTTCATTTCATCGGCGCGGCGCCGAAAATATTTCAATTGAGCATTTTTCCTTTCATATTTTTCCTAGGGCGTAATTGCAACGCCAAATATAATGGAATATTATGGAATATTGTGGAATATTTTGCACATATTCAATGATATAACATCGGGCAACACCATTAATTCATCAATATGCAGTGATGTGCAGTAATATCCCTGATTGAGAATACTCAATATGCACGGCAGTGAATATTGTGAATGGGTGTACATTTCTCTACATAAATTGGAATATCAGGGAATATTAGTGCATGTTTTGGCCTGATAATCTGCAATCAGCCCCAAGTATTTTTCCTTATGAATGTTTTCTCATAGATTTTTGTTTTATAGATTTTTGTTTTATGGATTTTTATTTTCGGGATTTTTGTAGTGTGGATTTTAACATTTATATATTTTTGTCATTAGAGATTCTGACTTATGGATTTTTGTATTATGGATTTTCATTTTCGGGATTTTGACCGGGCACCGAAGATTCGATTAAATTTTCAATATAATTTGTATACTTCAATAAACAATGTTATTTTAGTATTGGTAAAAGGGTGCGCAGCAGTTCAAATGGTTACTCCATTTTCAGGTGAACAAAATTTAAACCAAACATTTGTTCACAGAATCCTATACTAAAGGTATTTAATTGGATCCACGGAATTTTGTTTGGTTCACTTCTTCAGCACAATTTCAGCTAACTATGTTTGATTGTTTCTAAGCAGTTCGTTTTCCACTATAAATAGTTACAAGAGTATTTTTGGGTCGATATTTCACAAATTTTTCAGCATATCGGTGAAAATTCATATTCCAACAAGTCAGGGACTGTTTCTCCGAAGAAATTTTTTTTTTTTTTTTTTTTCAAGAGAATGAGCTTTTTTTTCCGTCAACACATTGTGGAGTGGTTGAATTTTCAATTTCTCTCGATGATCGTCATTCTTTGAAAATGAATTAAGAAATTTTTCGGAAACAATCCCGAACATAAAGCGTATGATGTAATGCACCTATGTAATATCACATAAGTGCACAAACGTTCCACACATAATTTTTGTTTCGCAATGAGAAACATTTTTTTCTATTTAGCCAAAAAAAAAACCGTCTCTTGTATTGAAGAAATGAGTAAAATTTAATTTGACTCGTATTACGTAGTAGCTGCGAGGGAAAAAAAACTCCCTGTGACATTTATAACCGCAATCATAATGTAATTTCCGATTGCTTCTAATTAGAACAAGGGACATGCCACGTATAAAGCTAACGTATGATATATGTAGAAGTGATTTAAAAAAAAAACGAAATCATAAATTACAACGAACAAATCAAATGGAATGGAGTGCTGCAGATTAAATGGCTCTTGTTCTTCAGGAGAAAAAAAAATGAAATGAGAAGAAAAAAAAATCGTTGCCTCATGTGGTCATGACCAATCCAAATTATTAACAGCATAATTTTTTCTGTGTCGGTGTAGCCATCGTGCTCTATGTTTTGCCATTTACGATTGTGCATGAAATTTCAAACCAGGAAAGAGTTGGCTAATTCAATCGCTAAAAAATATGGTACCATTAATAAATTTCTCATGCTGTGAACATCATCTTCTTCATGAGAGCGCAATAGCACTCAGTCCTTGCCTCCTAGCCTCCTATACATAAACAGTAACTATAGTTGACACACACAGAGCAAGAGAGAGGGAGAGAGAGAGAGAGAGCGAGATAGAGGGAAAAACCTGGCCTGAAGAAAATGAGCATATAGCAACAACATTGCGATCGTTAAACATGCACACATTCACACGAACATTGGCCAGAATAAGAGAAAATCGCCCCGCGTGCGACACAAAAAGTGTCTGCAAACAGTGTGAATACGTGAAAATATCTTCATCAGCGTTAATAATCTAGAAAACGTTTTATAAAGTGGCACATAATTTATTTAATTGCATTTTTCAATGTCATGATGCGAACGACAAGGAACATTTTCGAGTGTTGCAGGCAGCCAGCTAGCAATTGAGCTAGAAGGCAAACCAGAGAGAGAAAAGAAGAAGAAAGAGAAAAAAAAAACAATCCTGAAGCGTAACAGTATCAGCACTGCGGAGCAACCTAGAATATGCGTGCACTGCGAAGTAGTGAAAATATTTGTCGCTAATACGCGGTTCATGGATTTCTCCAACCGAAATTCAATGCACCATTAACAGCTTCGCACGAACGTCCAACGTTTTATTATTTTTTTTTCTGTTCGAGCATGTCTGCAGTAAAAATCATATACACTTACATCCAGCATATTGGCCATTTCATCCATAACTAGTTGTGTTCTCATGGTTTTGGCTTGAACAAGATGCTTTACATACACTTTAATATACACAATAACACATAATGCACATCGTACACGCTAAATGTTCCGTAAAAATTATGCAATAAAATGTTTTACTGTGTACAACAGTCAAACAGGCGAAAGCCTTCCGCATCACTTTTTCTTCCAATGTAAAAGCCATTTTCTCTCTTCATCTCGATGTATTGGTTTTCTTTCATTTTCATTCTTCAACATTCAACGATATCAATTTGCCTGGTGTTTGTGTGAAATTGTTTATCGCATCACACATTTCACTTAGACGCGCGCAGCCTTGTTACGGAACACGATAAACGCGCTGATAAACTTCTTACGCAGTCAAATCTGAATTAAACGAATTTTGTCTTTTTCTCTTTTTCTCACTTCATCCACACCAAATATACATATATATATATATGTATATTAAATGTGAAAATAAATGAGTTGATAACGGAAAAAAAACAAGCACATACAGACAAAGCTTTTAAATTGTTGAAACACATAAAAATCACTGCCTTAAAATATTCGCACAACTTTTTCATCGTTCCGGCAATCAGAAGGATTCATCTTCGCTTCGGGTTTTGTCTTCGTTTGGTTGGTTCGCTGCAACATCGTTAATTAAATTATGCAATCGCTTTATTTTCTTTTTTTTTCTTTCTTTCTTTCTGCTTGTCCATCGTTAATTGCTGCTTGTGTTTAGACGCTGTATCATTGCATTGCTTTCAGATTTTAATGCGCCTCATAATTAATAAAATATGCATATCTACACTTTCTTGTCGGGTGGTGTACGATAGCGATTACTGGCTTGGTTTTCTTTTTTCTTTGTTTTGTTTTTCATACTGTGTGAACGTGTGCGATCAGCACACAGATTTTGCTGATGCATCAGCAATGTTCACTTTGAGGAAATAATTAGCATTAAACGAAAATAATTCGTTGCAACATTGAAAAGTGTAGCGCGGACACAATTTATTTGAAACTTCATTAAAAGCGAAAGCGATTACATGGATTTTTATTAACGATTATTACAAAAGACTAATGGTTTGCTTAATCTTCATTATTCCATGATATGGTCCCATGCACCGTGACGATGCAGCGCTGCATCTTCATTATTACAAACCGGAAAAGTAAAAGAGAAAGAAAAAAAAAAAACACACGGCTTGCAATTGCAAACTTTCAATCGATATCGACTACACGCTGCAACAATATTTACACAATCAAAACTTTTCCATTACTAAGAGAGAGTAAATGCAGCTTCGTTTATTCCGAAAAACTGAGTATCATAGAGATACAAATAAATCCATAAATCTCCGTAAAACAGGAAATGCAAAGGAGACCATTGCTAGTCTCTTTGGTATCTTCACACAAAAACGTGCATGTTCATTTTTCGCCATTGATGTTTTATGCATAAGAGAATTTACAAACGAATTTACTACTTTTTTGCATAAATTTAACCAAATTGTCCGTATAAATGGTATTAGGACAACGAAAGAAAAAAAAAACATCCAAAATGCAGATCGAAAACTGTGAAAATTCGCTAATTGGGAAAACGATGCAACTGGAGAATTTCGCAATTATTTTATGATTTTATGATTTTAATCAAATGAAATATTACGGAAATTCATATTTTATTTTGTATTATGAGATTTAAAATGCTATGCCAAATTGAACGAATTCTGATATTGCATTGCCATTTAATTGATAGCTTTTGAATGCATAACATTCCAAAAATAAAATATCACAAACATCAAAATCAAACATTTCCGGAAAATCGGTTGAATTATATTGAATTCGACAGGAAAATGAATAAAACAGTGCAATATATTGAAAATTAAAAGATATCGCATACGAACACAATTTCGCTGTCCGATTTGTTTTTCAGCAGTAAATTCGACCATTTTTTTCTCTGGTTTGTCCGAATATGACCTAAGACTGGAACCGCTCAATGCCAACAAAATTAGATGCCACAACATTGGAAATTGCATAGGTATTTTTCGTGCTGGTTGAGTATTTGGTCGGGCATTTATGTGTCGACTGTCCTTCTTAACTCACCAAATGTCTGGCATTGTATTGTTCGCATTCCGATTGTTATTGTTCATAAGCGCCAAAAAAAAAATACATACAAAATGTGGCCATTTTCTTATTTATTCGAGGAATTCCCTAATCATACGACGCTAAAATATTTGCAACAGTCTGGAATTTATAAGCCATTCGCTTTCATTCACATTCAACTCGGCTGAATATGAATTCAGACCGAAAGCTGCTGTTTACATTTTTGAAATAATTTTCCAATTTTTCCTTCTTTTCTTGTTGTTTGGTTTTTTGATACCCATAATAATGGGTTACAAAAGTACAATATTATTGTTATCAGCATAGAAATGTACACATTTTTAACTGCCCTCAATTGAGCTGTTGAAAAGTGCCATTTCGTTTGAGTTTAATTCAATTCTAAGAAAACATGGTGCAACCGACAAAAAGGAAGTCGATGCTCGACATTGGTAATGTTCCGAAATAACACACAAATTCACGTGTTTTTCATAACAATTATGAAAAGAATTTATTTCATTGTTGTTGGTCGACACAATAAGATGATGTGTATGTTGTGTGTGCGTGCGATAGAAAGGGCGAGGGAGGGGAGAAAATCGAAAACAAGTGCACACTCAATGAATGAACACCACAACGTAAAATTTCAACATAAAACCAACGGCAGAATTGATACTGCATGGAATTTGGAGCACACCAGACTTATATATGTTATTTGCAACAACAATTCAACATTTGACTTTTGAAACTCTTGTGTTGTCTGCTCTTTCGTTCTGCCGTTCTGCACCAGTTCTGGTATCTCATTCGTTTCAAACGAATCGTTTGCATACCAGCGTGTTGGTTGGTCTCAGTTCCATTTTGCCTACCATAAATAGTTTAGGTAATTGGTTTCTTCTTTTTCGAGAAACCATCTTTTGCCACTAAATTGAAACAGCCGTTGCAAGTTGTAACCATTGTCGTCTTCAAAAATTAGATGATGTTCAACGGGCCATTTTTTTTCTGGTCGCTTCATCTTCATTTTCCACAACTCAATAGTCATTTTCTCAAAAGGCGAAAATGGGTGTGTTTTTTAACTCAGAAAGTGGACCATTTAAAAGTTTCGATTTCATTATGCTGCTGCTGGTGCTGCAAAAAAAAAGGTTGAACTTTTTCGTCATTCTTCGTCTCTATCTCCGTTCGCTTGGTCGCTTTCCTGAAGTCCGTTTCCATAATTTTTAGCGAGATCTTAAATATTTTATATGCCTTGAATGCTGAACAGAGCTCTCGGTCGTGATAAATATGTTCCATCCCGTCGGTTTCATTCTTACTTACTTCTTTTTTATTTTTCATTTCTCCCTCATTTTTTTGTTGTTGTTTTTTTTTTGTTCTTCCTTCTGTGTCTCTTGGCACATACAATCAAAATGTATATTTCGTCGGGCAAAAATTATCCGTAATGAGCAGCCGTGCGTGCGTTTCAGCACATCAACATACTTTTACTCGAAAGTTTGCCGATGTAAATGCAAATTGCGTAATTGGCTGACAATCACACCATTATTTGACTTAACTCGATTTGATTTTTGTTGATTGCATTAGCCATTTAGATGTTGTAATTCGCTGCGTGATTTTTTTTTTGCAATCCCGAAAAAATCCCGCGATAGCAACCCGTGTCGAAATGACTCGTGTACCGAAAAAAAAATTGGGAATGTAAAAAAGCACTCCATCGTTTCCGTCAATATTGGATTTGATTTGGTGGCGCACATGAAAATCACAGTTCATTTTCAACAGCGTGTGTTGCCAGAGTCGCAAATTTGAAAATGATCGCAAAAAGGTGGATGTAAAAATGGTGATTTAATGACTCAACGAAATTCAAACTGACTGTGTGCTGCTCAAACATCTCTCTCTCTCTCTCTCTCTCTCTCTCTCTCTCTCTCTCTCTCTCTCTCTCTCTCTCTCTCAATATGCGCGCTTGTATCGCAAGGAGGCATAGTACATATAAGAAATGGTCGTAAAAAAACTTAAATTACACTATTTCTAAATGATACCACATTTATATGATTGGAACACAAATTTGCATTAGTACAAGTTTTAAAATCGAGAAAATCACGTGATGTATCACCGCCAAGCACACACTTGCCATCATCGTTATGAATTAGAGCTATGTGCGCTCCTTCTTAAATGCCTTAATTTCTCTCTCTCTCTCTTTCTCTCTCGAAAAACTGCGGCTACGAAAAACAGGGCGAAAAAGTTACAGTGACAATCTATATATTGCATTCGCTATTCATGTATCACGAATAATACACCTCTTTCTCTTTCTCTTGTGTCCATGTTTCTTCCTCTCTCTCTCCCTCTATCTCTTTCTACTTTGACTAACCGAAAGTAAGTAGTGTACAATGCAGCGACTACTTATTCACATGACGCAACTTAATATTCAGTGTTCACTTTAAGAGCTTTCGGAACCACCATCAACCAAACTTTAAATAGAGAATAATAGTTTTCCTTTATGAGTGTTTACTGTTTGCTTGGGTGTCTACGTCTGCAGTTGTACACACACACACACACACACACATTCTTTGGAAGAAATGATCTAATCTTAAAATAGCAAACAAACAAATTGTGGAATATCTAAAATGTCAAAAGTTTGTTGCCGACAAAGAAAAAAAAATCAAGAAAAAAAGAAGATTTCCAATGCAATGACAAAAAATTGATGCCAAAACTAAGTTGCTCACCATCATCGTTCACACACACTTTTCTTCTCTGAATAATCAATTTTCAAATGACAACGTTTTATAAAAAGATTTGGTTGTACAAATGGATCAAATGGATCAAAAAAATGGTGTTTTCAACGATCAACATCATACGCCAAACAAATTTACAAAAAAAAAAAAACGTAGTCCATTTTAGGTTTCACCATCCATCAACACCAACAGATAGATATGGGTGAGTCAATATAATTGCAAAAATGCAAACCAAATGGAAAAGCACAAAATGTAATGCGTATGTGAGCATAAGAGAAGAAAGTTTGCAAATGCCCAAAAATTTATGTACGGAAAAGCGAATGAGATTTCAAGTTGGTGCATGCGGCAAACAGTATTTTAACACTACCCGCTACCGCTACCACTACCACCACCAGATAAACTATTTATGGCATGTTTTTGTAACGCATTTCCACTGCCTTTCTTAATGCCATCTCTTGCCACACTGGTACTTCCCGCTCGCTTCTCTCACTCTTTCACATGAGCACATTAGGCGGTTATATAATGTGCGGTGTATCTCTGTGTATGTATTTATGTTTGTGTGTGTGTGTGTGTGTGTGTGTGTCTGGAATATGTGGAACACACTCTCTTAATATCACATTCTCTTCCTCCTTCAGCGCTCGAGCTCATATCGCACCCCGTGTGTACCTGAACACTGTTATATTTTAATATGCATGAGAATGAGCATTTTTCCATGTGAAAATTTACTAGACATCGTTTTATATATTTTCACATTGCAAAAGTTACAGCAGTTAGTTTGGTTATAAAGTTATAATAATGATGGAGCGAGCGAAAATATGTGCGGTAAACAGTTTTTCTTGTTGTTGTTGATATTTTGTTCATTTCGTTGAATGCATAGTTGTTGCCGTTTATTGGTGGCGGCCTCGAACGACAGTGTATTTGCGGTCAGAACGAGTTGGTTGCTAGCTCGCAAAACTCACAAAAGATTTTCTAGTGTCGTAGGTTCATACGTTACATGCGTTTCCAGTTTCTTCGGAACCATTTTTTGGGGGCTTTTTCAGCTACGAAGAGCCGAGGAAAATAAATGCCGAATTGTTCCTAAATACCTCAATAACACATTCTTAATGTAGCCCAAGACATGAAATTATTGTCCGCTATTTCGATCTGCAATCGTATAAAACTTTATGCTGTCGTATTTAACTTCATGCACACGCACACGCACACGCACACACACTCTCATTCGTTTCATTCGCAATTCTTCGCTCTAATTGTTATTGTTGAAAATGTAATATCTTGTTCAGTTTTCCAACTTTGGTCGTTCGCATATTTTCAAGTTGGTATTTTTTGTTGTTGTTTTTGTTGTTGTTGTTGCGGTTGATTGGAGATAGTATGCCTAAGCCAGGCTATCTGCACACCATCGGTTGCTTACAACATTGTTACCATCGAAATTATTCGGCCGTTTGCTGGCAAATTCAATCATGATCGAACATGTTCTGCACAATGCACTCAATCCAACTTTGCTTTTCGAAATCGTTTTTTTTTTCTGCGCCTTGGCTCAGAATTTTCGTTCCATTCCGTAAAGAAAATATTTGATTTTCCCTTAGAACGAAGAAGACAATGAAGAAGAAATATAAAACGCTTCAATTTCCACTGCTCCGTGACAAAATTATGCAGAAGCCATTTAAATTTATGGATCGTTACTTGAGGCAACACATTTCTTTTCGGGTTCTTTTTTTGTGTGTGTGTGTGTGTGTTCGCGGTGAATCTTTTGCGATTAGCCCCGAAAACAAGTTGTCTCTTCTCCTTTTTTTTTGCGAAAGCTTCATCTTGGCTGACTGAATTAATAACCGGAGTGTTATTGATTATTCAAATAATGTAGATTCAAGGCATATGCTTCATGTATGTAATTTTACGCCCACAATTTCATTTGGATCGTTATTTTCGGTGTACAGCGTTTTAATAGGTTGGCGACAAATGCAAGCGCACAAGAAATCATGTGCAACTCCATAGATGGTTGGTGCCTCAAGGAGATAGTGTGAATGTGGTCTAGTAATATCCCGAATCCATGCAGATACCAATTGTTTTACCTCATCCGCATTATTTAAAGCTTCACTCGTTGAGGCACCACAAAGTGTGCACTTACATGAGGCTTACGCATATTCATGATTCGCATAATTCATTTACCGGTGGCTAATGCCGCACAGAGGCTCATTGCAAGTGCTTCTTCGTAAAGACACCAAAAACTGCTTATTAGCTTATTTTCTGCTTTCGCAAGAGTAAAGTTAAGAAGTTATTACATTACTAAAGTATGACTTCTTCACTAGATGTTTCATCCGAATCGTTTTCTTTTTTTAATATGACAAATGTCTTGAAATGTTGAACATACACACACACACGTGGGAGGAGGAAAAAGCCAGAAGATTTACCACTGACATGGACTATAATTATATCGCAGTTCAAGTCAAACTGAATACATGCAACAAACTTGAAAAATATAAATCGAACGAGTGAAAAGTAGGGAAAAAAACCGCCGTAACTTTGCAAAATAAACTTTTTAATCAATGACAATGATATGTGTTCTACATTGTTTGAAACCGTATACGTTATTCGCTTCGATGCTGTTGTTCGAATCGTGCAGTTTTATTTTTTTTCATTCATGCGGTTGATTCGACTTTCTCACTTTGCAAATTGAAAAAATCGACTTCAATCTTTTTTTAGCTACTGCACTGCAACTTCGTTCCCTCGTGTTTATTTTTGCCTGCTTTATTTCAAACAAACAAACAAAAAAAAACTCCACGAGAGCGAGTAAAAAAAAAACCAGATCCATCCAACTGAGAGTACTAGGAATGAAGAATACGGAAATCTCCTCCATCACAGTGAATTCAACAATTTTTCAGAATTACGCAATGAATTCGTAAAATAGGTGGAGAGACGTTTGTTGTGCTCACAGCGCGCCAGTGTCGTTGTTGCCTGTAACAGAAACCAAGTTTCGACAGACAATTTATCGAAATTACCATTCGTTCGGTGTGTTCCGAAAGGTAGCGATCAGAGGAAACGAATTCAATTTGGATAACTCAACAACAACAAAAAAATAACGAGAAAGGAAGACGAAAGAAAGAAACAAAGTTTTTCATGGAAATCGATGCTAATGTCAGATAAACAAATTTTTATCGATGAATACACTTTTTTTTTTATCGCATGCTCGTTCGCTCATGATGTGTGTTAATTCTAATGATAGGGCAATTTGACGATTGAAAT
Source organism: Aphidoletes aphidimyza (assembly GCA_030463065.1). Taxonomy (NCBI): domain Eukaryota; kingdom Metazoa; phylum Arthropoda; class Insecta; order Diptera; family Cecidomyiidae; genus Aphidoletes; species Aphidoletes aphidimyza. The sequence continues at coordinate 44,535,111 of CM059997.1, forward strand.
TTTTCTCGTTACACCATTCCATTCAATTCATCGAAAATTCCCATTGATTTTTTTTTTCTGATTCACCATTCCATGGGGAAAGACACCGATAGAAAAATAGTATTTATGACAGAAAACTAGAGAAAAATAGCAAAATTAGCCAAATTAGCAATATTAACATCGCAATAAACAACGAAATATGCACTGAAACCTTCGCTTCTGTGTGTTGCATTCTCGAAATGTGCGCGTGCGCCTCATTCAGAAGGAGGCGCACGCGGACAAACAGCACGCACAGTATGCTTTGTGTGTATTTTTTATGGAGGGTTTGTGTGTATATTGCAAGACAACAACGACCAAAATAGCAATATTAGAGACATATTATTCACATTAGTGAAATTAGCAAAATTATCGAAAATCTGTGTCTATCCCCATGCACCATTCACAAGTCCGGATATCGGCCATCATTTCATTTGATGCGGCCCCAAAATTAAATGAAACATTTCCTCTTTTTTTTGCTTTCTTTCTTTTCAGTTGGTTTCTTTCAGCCTCTGTACTATTTGCTTCTAGATTTGCTGAGTACGCTTTTGCATTTACGCTTGGCAACTAACGTCAAGCGTTTAAAATACATCGAATTTATGAGCCCATGATAGCAAACCATATAATAGATTTTTCTCATATACTAGGGCTGCCTATCTCGCTCTCTCTCTCTTTCTCTTTATGTGTGTCTCTCTGTCTCCTTGAAAAATGCAGAAACTTTTAAAAGATTTACAGCTCACTTTACTCTCATACCCTTGTAATACAAACGTCGGCATATTCCAATAAAAAAAACAATTTCCACAACGGTGGAAAAAAAATACCGCAAATTTGTTATGCTGCCTTTCAAAATTAATGTAATCACACTCCTCACTTATTTGATCCACATTTGTCTTCGAGTGAAGCCGACGGCATCGGCATCGGCATCGACATTCACCATGGATTCCAATGGCATTTATTTGACATCTGTATTGTGGACCATTCCACTGGTTCAAACTTAATCAATCTGGCTTTCTTTTGGATTTCGATATTTTTTGCGGTTAGAAAGTATAAGAAACATTGGCCGACTTGAAAATGCCATGTCAGTTAAACATAACCCAACAAATCAAAAGCGAACAATAGAACGCTTGATATTCAACGAAGCGGTGATCTTCCATAGTATTTTGGTGATTTTCGGTAATTTCTTGTTTCAAACCAGTTTATCAATTACATGGACTTAAAAGAGGCGACAAATTCATTCACATCAAATATTTACCAACGAAAAAAAAAAAAAAAACACGAAGAGACAGAGTAAAAATTATCGCCACTAATATTCATGGTGGTGATTGTTTGCTATTTATTTTTAAATAATATATTCATGGTGCTCTTTCCGCAAGCATTTAAAATAAAGCGTATTATCCATTAATGTCATTCATGTATACATATTACATATACACAGATATAGTGAGTGTTGACTCAACGCTTCAAAAGTGCTGCCACGAATCGTGTATTCAATGAAATTTTCAATGAAAACGCAATTTGGTGGCGTTTTGGTGTTAACATTTTATGAGCTTACGGTTATTTAGGAAATATCGTAATAAACGGAATACGAATCGCTATGATATTCTTTGGTGTTGGAGAATGCTATCAATAAATGGAACCCCTGGGTGGGAGTGATGGGTGTTCTTGCATCGAATGAAACAGATAGAAATGGAGCGAATGTGTGTCTGTGTGTGTGTGTGTGTGTGTGTTTGTGCGGGCGCGAATTCAACTACGGTCGATTTGCTTACATCATATTGCCAGTGTCACTGCCACTCCAATAAATAACGGGGCGCAAATGATGTCGCCGACAAACCATGTCATTTCGACGTGTGCTGTTCCCATTATTGTTTTGGTGGCTGATTTCCTTGTAATGTGATGCTTACTTTTGCATATTTTTACCCGTCAATTGAATTGACTCAATGCCAACATAATTCGGTAGAACGGTACACACGAATACACAGTGTGTATTACACACATTCGTATATCATATGTAAAATTGTCAAGAAATCACATTTCACATTGATGTTGACAGTCCACAAGAAAATTTGGTTTTCCAAATTGATTGGAATCGAAAATTTGCCGTTGTTGCCATCAAGCGAATTCGAATAGAAAAAGACAAATCAAACAAATGCGCGTGTGTTGCTTGGGCTTGGGCTCGTAATTGTACTCGTTGTGCTTTCTCCATTGAATTATTGTTCGGAGCAAATTCAATCTTTTTTCGGCATTTTATACGGCCCAGACTGGCCCAGTCACATTTTCTATATCTGTAATAAATTGATATGGGCGCGCACACACACAATGGATGGGATGCTTTTATTTCTATTCGTCAATTTTTCGGTTGCTAAATAATTTTATGGAAATTAATTCAATTTCATTCAGCATTTTTCGGAACAGACTAAAATATACTCTCGAAAATGTGTTCCGCTGGACAATTGTTGATTTGACATTTAATTGATTTGATTTGATTTGATGATCCAATGAATCTATTGTTGCAATTGAATACGAAACGGCGAAAAGATATTCAGGTTTTTGTTTTCATTATTTAGCAGCAGTATTTTGTGATTGAAACCAGCAGGTAGATCAAAGTGAGATGTTTATCTGTTGCCTGAAAGTGTGGGTGTGTGTGTGTGACATTAGTGCTGATTGTTTTTAATGTGCTTTGTATGATTCGGCGTCAGCATTTGCTTCAATATGTTTGGATATAATCAATGAATCGACTGAATCAAGATAAAAACGCAATCCAATTTCGCGCTCATGCTTTTCAGTCGTTCACAAAGCTATTTGCCGCACTTTATCAGTGATATTTTCGCTGTTGACATTCGCCATTGGAATCCAATCCTTAGATAATAAATTTTAATATTATTTTTCATTTGTTTGCAGCTGAAATATTATACGTTATCTGGTTTTCCGTTACCTCTGTTTTAGCCACCATTGAATATTCATTTCGATTTCATTCCTTTGAAACGCCAGACTTTCCCTTCGGCGTACTCAATTTCCAATTAATCACACAAATTCAACGTTTTATTATGAATATTCATCATACGATTCGATTAGGCCCGTCCCGAGAATGTGCGATGTGTTGATATCGAAAATCGTCTATTTCAAGAGTCTTGCTTTTCCATCAATACAATACACAAAAAACATCACATCATTGAAATGTACACGTCCAAACATTGGATGCATACAGATAACTCATCCTGATCCCTTCATCTATCTCACTTGCTCGTGCCTCGTGTCCCATTGTGTCATCCAAAATACATATATCGCCAAAACTTTATTAAATCGTCTAATAATAATTAAAATTGTGACGCGTGATTTGCATAGGTCATTGGAGTGGTGTACAGCGTCGAAACAAACGAATTGTGACGGGATCGATATAATTTACGATTGCCCAGATTTGAGCGATACTCATCTGTTTATTTCGTAAAATTAAGATAGAGAGTTTTTGGCTTTTGTCCGGCAGCTTATCGTGCCGCGTGTCCATTGCGATAATTGAATAAACATTAGCACCAAACACTGATTGGAACGCCGGTTTGCCCATTCCCATATATATTTATATGACAATCATGGTAAAAGTCTCATGGGGAAGGCGGTGAGGGGGTGGTTTAGGTCAAGTCCTGAAAATGGCAAACAACACTCTATTACCGTAGATGGATTAAAATGCGGACTTGATTCCATCAAACAAATTGATACGTCATTAACATAACAAGTGGTCATGTGTGTGCATCGTATCGCGCGTGATGCTAACCATCCGTCGTGTGTGTTGTGTATATCCTATCTGTAGGACATTGCCCAAAGGTAGCACACAAATATACGGAACAACGCTGTTAAACCGAAAAGCCCCAAAAATGAACACACAGTGCACATTTACTTGCTCCAGCACATCCACATCAAATTGATTTATACTTTTGACGTAGACACCGGGCCTTAAATACCTTTTGACATTTTCCCCCTGTTTTTTTTTCTACCTCGTGTAATTTCTCTCGCACACTCTTTCGCTCGTTTCATTGACGATGAAACATGAATGTGCTGAACAGCAACTACACATCATTTGACCGTCTTTCTTCCACAATACAGCTGACAACACACACACACACACAACAGACATAACACGTTCAACCAGGGATTACTATGGGCTGACAATAGCAGCCTAACTGAAAATAGCAGCTGAAAATAGCTGATATCTCAAAAATGTCGACTGAAAATAGCAGATATTTTTCAAATAAAACAATGGATTTTATTGATAGTCACACTGAATCTCTTCGAGCCACAAATTTAAAGATGCATCCCACATGTGGGTCGAAGATTTATTTTCCAAATAAAACAATGGATTCCATTGATAGTCACACGAAATCTCTTCGGGCCACATCTTAAAATTTGTGGCTCGAAGAGATTCAGTGTGACATCAATAAAATCCATTGTTTTATTCGGAAAATATCTGCTATTTTCAGATAGGCTGCTATTGTCAGCCCATAGTAATCCCTGCGTTCAACATCATGCAGATAGATCAAGTGAATTACAGTAACAGACAAAATGAGAGCGACAGAGAATGTAGATAGATGAATAGAGTACAGTGAATGAGAGGGGCTTACCAAACCAAATATTCCACGGCATTTAATGTTTTGATGAGGAAACGAAGCATAAATTACTGTTTAATGGAGAATACTAATACGAATTAAATAAACTGCTTAAAGAGCTTACGTATCCATCTAGCTCTATGCCACTCTATGGCAGCAACATTTACAGTTCGCCTAGTCATTCCCCCATCCTCGCCGCCAGTCACCGAAAACCAAACGTAAATTAACTCGTGGTGGCACTCGGTTCGAACAGAATCCGATTCACACGTTAATCGAGATGGATGTGCACACAAATGCACAGTGCACACTTTTTAGTGCCGATGGATGTCGTTGTGGATTTCGATTTCAATGTCGATATTTAATTTTCTTTATTTACATTTCGGATAGAGAGTATTTTGAAATTCGAGAGATGGAGAGATGTGAGTCAAGTGATTAAAATTGTTATAACGATCGAAACAAAAATTCACACAGCTCAAAATGACGAAGCGAGGGATATTCACTTCACACCAATGGAAAAACCATTTTGGCATCGAGCATGGAAAAATGATATGACCAAAGTATCGAAACTTTTCGTCAGCTTCGTCAGCATTAATTAATCTCCAATTAAATGTAGAATCACGTGTATTCTTGTTTGTGTCTGATGTGCACCTGAGTAAGAGACGCTGTTTTTAACTCTACACTAAATTCCTTTGATTTTTACCTCTTCGGCAGATATCCAGTATCTAGTCGATGAATATGAATGGGGTTCAATTCATTACAGCTTAATATTTGTATGGCTACAAGAACCATCATTTTATTATTATTATTATTTTCTTTGCTGTGTATTTTGCTTGTGATTTAATTTCATCGGTGTAGCTCAACAGCGATCAATATTCAATATTACCATTAAGGGTTTAGCTCCTGAACAACAAAATTACATAAAAATATTCAGCTGTAATCAATTAAACCCCGTTCATATTCAATGATTAGATATTTGCTAAAAGGGTTCAGTGTACAATGCATTACCACACAACATACACGACGATACACAATTGTTCATCCAATGAAGTGTTTTGAACTGCGGACACTTATTTTTTGATCGCATTATCATAATTATTATTACATTTTTGTCAGTAACTTTCGATTTTGACATTTCCGCACACTCCGTGATGTTGATCCGTTAAAGTATTGCAACCGGCCAAACATTTTGAAAACTCAAAAATGAAATTTATATTATTGCTTGTTGGGTCTTGTGGGCGGTGGAAACGGTGTCATGTATTTTTGTTATCATTTTTTGAAATTATTACAAATTCCATCTAGTTTAGTTACAACTTGTGTATAACTTTTTTCGTACCTCGCGACACGCATGAATGTTTATGAGTCATTTATACAAAAATGCCAAATTTCGAGTCTCCCATACAAACTGTTCATTTTGTAGAAGAAAGGTTCTAGTCACTGTTAATGTTGTTATTCACATTAAAATTAATTTTATAAATCACTTGGGTGTCAAATAGTGTGGAAAAGTAAGCCTGCGGCATGTAACCCAATTTTATTTTATTTTATTTTCATTCATTTCTATTTGTTTTATTGTGATATTCAAATCTGCCCAACGTCGAACTCCATTATACTTTTATAAACGTGTGAGATTTTTTCTCTCTTTGCTGTGTCATTTTCTCTCGGTCTCTCATTTCCATTAACTTGATGTGTGTAACAACCACACACACTGTGGCTGCTGTTCAAAAGGTGCCACCGATGCCATTTTCTCCATCATAACAAAAGTCAATTTGCGAGCACAGCAGAGGAGCATGCTTAAACTTTGTATGCGGCTGAGAGAGAGAGAGAGAGAGAGAGAGAGAGAGAGGGGAATTCGGTTTATTCGATGGGATTTTATTTCGTGCTTTCACTCATGCATTCCGGTTTTACATTTTGATAGAAATTGCGTGCGAAAATTATCTAACACGATCGACACATCGTTGAACAAATATAAAGGCAACGATCAAGAGACAGAGAGAAAGAGGGAAACAGAGTAGGAGAGAGAGAAAAGCACATCAAGTAAACTTTGAAATTCAATATTAAAATTGTGAATATGTTGCCACTGCATTTGAGGCTAAACAAACTAAGCGGAACAGCTAGAGAACAACAAAAAAATATTCTCTAATATTTGAAATATGTGCGGTACGTTTTTACTGTTTTGTCTTCTGTCCTCGTTTTGTTTGTTATTCGGTCGCTTTAATGGTCTAAATGTTGACAGGTAGGTTTTGAACCATTGTGTGCGATGATATCAAGAGATTACATGCAAAAAACCGACATACACACAAGCAAGCTGCAACAATTGAGGGATAAAAAAAATGAGAGAGAGAGAGAAAGAGAAAAAAACTTTTTCATCTAAACACACTTATTACACTCATATTATTATGGCATCCTGTACAAGTGCTGAGTCACATCAATGTCTTGATGCTTTGATAAAGCTCACCTATGCCCCCGTCGTTTTATGATTATGGTACTGTAAGCATGTGTATCACCAAATCTGACTGTGTGTCACACATAGATTCCATTCATTCGGATTTTGTTGTTTGTTGTGCCATCGTCATGTCTTTGGTTCAGACTCCTTTCTTCTATTTGCGTCTCTTTTCATTTGATTTGCCCTAGGTCCAGATAGCATGATGATGACAAAAAATCATCATGGTTTTTTCCAAAAGCAAGCGTCGAACATATGCACAGGAACATAGGAACAGACGAACAGAGAAAGACCGAAACAATCACAAAAGACACACAACACAAATATTGCAACCTGCTGTTCATTTTCCTCATACTCGATACGCCATTTTTTTTTCTCGCCACAAACGATAAAACGATGCCACAGATGAGCTTACCTTATTCATTTCGCGTAGCAAAATGAAATTCATTTCTACCGATATTCAATGGCCTCTTTTTATTCTACACGTTTGTTCTCACCACTTTTGTTGTTGTTGTTGTTATTATTTTGTTTAGTTTGAGTTGTTGCAGCTATTGTTGCTAGTATCTGATGTTTTCATCTGTTTTAATGTATGAGAAGCCCACTTAACCTTATTTATGCATATCATCGATTTTGCATTCATAATTGTATCGATGAGAAAATGGTCATTTTGAATTTTATCGCAGAGTGAAAAAAAAACAACAAAAACGAAGCAAAAATACAATTCCATCAAATTGATCACGTCGATATGATTATTATTGGTTTGAATCAGGGCGAAAAGTCCAATTTAACAATCGACAAAAAAAAACACAAACACACTGACTCGATTGTAAGCCATCGCCTTTATATCGCAGCATATGGCCTATGGTGTGGGATGCGCGTGTACACAACGGACGCATTTCTACTCTGTTGAAATGAAAATGTGTGTTGAGCGCAATTATGCACATAACCATCAAAGAAATCGACGACTCAACAAATCGACAAAATCGAATCAAATCAAATATTAAACTGAAACGATGTGAAATATAATATAAAATGTTCCCACTCACGCAGTCGTATAAATATATATGTATATCACACAAAGTGATGCTAGGCACAACAAAAAAAAGAATTAGTTTCGCTTCGATATTATATAATATTATAAGCAACTTCGATTACGAAATGAATTCTCTAAAGACTTGAAAATTCTGTTGAAAAAATAACAAATAAAAATTCACCCCAATGATGCGAACGGGACGGGGAGAGATAGAAAAGCAATCCTTTAAAAATTGAATCTATTCACATGGAAAGTAATAAAACGCGTTCCATTGCATTTGTTACGATAATTAAAGACAGCGAAGAGGCGCGTGCTCTCTACACTTGTGTGCAATGGTTCGTCTGTCTCTATCGATTGAAGAATTGAATGGGCCAAAAATTGAGCGTAAGCTAGAGCTTTAGTCGACGCCAAAACTGAAGGCGCACACTCGCACGCGCGCGCTCACTTATCAACTAAAAATTGACCCAGCCACCGCTTGTTTTTATTTTTATGAGCTGAATTTATTTTTGCATCAACTTCGTGTGTGCTGGCCGCGCATGAAAGCAGAACATAAAATTTATGTAGCCATTTTGTGTGTGTGTGTGTGTGTGCTTAGTATCTGTTCAAAATTGTGAGAGAGAACGAGCAACAACAACAACAACAACAGCAAAAAACAATGCCAACATCGATAGCAGCGAAAAATATTTATTTTTTCTTCTCTTATTTTATGTACACTTTTTTTCATTTGAATTTGATGCCGAGGCAATGATGATAAAAAAAGGCAATGGATAAAAATGAAGATTATATTGATTTTGTAGTGTTATATATGTATAGCTCCAATTTAAATGCATGTCTATTGCATGAAATGTGACCACATTTTTCTAAAAGTGATTCCATCAAATGTACACAGATGACATGAGCATGTACACGTTCATAAATATCGCGATCAAATTGGCGCGCGACGCGTTTTTTTTTTTAATACCATTTTCTCTCATTTAATTTCATTGGATATAGTGCATATACATGTATGTGTGTGCGTTTTTTTGTTGTTGCTGTTGTTATGCCGAACGTAAAACGCCATAACGAAGTGCTGCAGGATGATAGAACTAAAGCGAGACAGGAAAATTAATGCTTACAATGTTAAGAGGTGCACACATACACACATTGGACACGCACATGCACACACACACACACACACACAAGCAACACAGGCGCAACAAAACAACAGCAACAATAAATAAATGCATCAAATGAAATCATCGCGTGCTCTCGCTACAATGATGGCAGCATTGACAATGCATTACAATCTCGTATCGCTTGCAATAAAATAGCAGTATGAATATGCCGCGAGCAAAATAAAGCGCATCACTGGTGTGATTGTGAGATAGAGAGTGAGAGAGGGTGTGGATGTGTATGTGTGTGTGGGGTGAGTGAGTGAGTGAGCGACATTCATTTTAAACAATATCTGATGTAATTGAAAATCGATGGCACATGATGATAATATGATGGGCGAACTGCAATCACAAAATGGTGTGTGTGTGTGTGAGTGCATCACTTTGGACATTGCATCCGAGCTAAGAATAAAAAAAAAAACTGATTATTTCATATTATGTCTTATATATGAACCGTAAAAAAAATAGGAAAATGTGATAAAAATTTATGGAAAAAGTACCTTCATTCAACCTTCAGCGAGGGATTGACTGAGATTCCAACTAGTGTTTGTGTGTGTGTGTGTGTTGTTTTTATAAAAAATTCTTAATACTCATCATCCCACTAAGGCCTTGCAAATGTTCAGTCATGATAAACCGGAACACAACAGCAACAACAACAATATTTACAAAGTAAGCCAACATAACGAAACGGAAAATGAACGTAAATGTCAAATCAACGTTGCACTCAATAGAACTGGCGGAGGTTGAACAAAGAAGGAGAAGAAGAAGAAGAAGAAGAAAAAAAAAACGAAAACAACAAACGAATCGGATTTGATTGTGAACAACAAACAACACATCACAAGACACTTTAAGCCACTAAAGAAATTCTAATAAGTTGGCAAATCTCTGTACGCGTGCTAAAATATGCGGATGGAGATGAAGCAAAAGTAAGAAGAAGAAGAAGAAGAAGAAGAAGAAAAAATGTGGATGGCAAGATAGCGAAGAACGAGATGCTTCCAGATGTTTCTAACTACTCAAGATTCATGCTTGACACTCAAGTGCGTTGTTTTCACGTGATTTGTCTCTCAAGCGTGCTCCATCGCTTGCAAAAAGAACAAATCGCACACTTCTCGACAAATCCAATCGATTTTGCGTTTGTGCTTTTCGCTTTGGTTGTCTCGGTGTCGTTCGATCCGACCCGGTTTGATTGCTTGTGTCGTGCATATTTGTTTATTCTAAGATTTTTTTTTTTTTGTAGACTAAATTGACGACCATAAATGCGGCGAAAATCCACCGAAAATTCATTCTGTGCGTCATTTGAGCAAGTTTGGTTTTTCATTTCATTATATTGCAACAGCTAGCAACGAACAAATGCTATTGCTGTTTCGGTGTTACACTTTGACTTGGTTCCCATAGATTTTTGAATCACACAGAAAATGATGTGATCTGTTGTAAGACCAGCACAAGCGTATGCGAATAAAAATAAATGATGAGAAAATTGGAGTAAAGAGTGAAAGAGAAAACAAAAGTTTTATAAGAAATGTTTCAGGCATTCAAATTGAGTGATCTCATCAATAAACCACGAATAACGAGAGACAAAAAGGGCGAATTGATGATTCTCATGCAATCATCGCCGAAATGAACGAGACCAAATGACAATGAAGATGAAAAAAGAGCACGCAATTCGACCAAAACCAACGCACACACACACTCACACACAATGCCGACACAAAAATACACACAAAAACCCGATAACAGCATTAGAAGTGAATGGCATCGAAAATGTGATAATAGCCAAAAAGCGTCACATTCAATGTGTCGCATCATCTGTTGGAAATATTACCATATAAATTTACGGTTATCGCAATCATTCGATGACAATGTGCTCTGAAAAGTGCAGAGAATCAAGAAAAACAACCATGAAAATGTCTTTTGATATCTCAACGTTACGCTCCCCGTTCTCCCATTTGTTCATTTCGTTTAGTTTCTTGTGTGCAACATTTGCACCAAATCTCCGAACGGCTTTTTTCGGTGCTCTTGTGCAAACCAAACCAAAAAAAAAAGAATGGCAAAATAGTCTGTTGTCTGAACTGTATACTACGATGATACTTGGCAAATTATGCAGTTGGCGCTTACACTTAAAATCCAGGCGAATCGTAACGTTGAAAAAGACGTTGCTCGTGTGCCCACTGCACACGACATCTCTGTGAGATAGAACAAGACAAAAAATCAGCGATCTCAAACATTCAGGCAGATTTTTTCACTCTCTCTCTCTCTCTCTCTCTCTCTCTTTCTCTCTCTTTCTCGCTCTTTCTCTATTTAACGCATTGAAAAAAAAATTGACGGATTTAAAGTGAATAGAAAGAAGAGTTGAAGTAACAGAGAAAAAAACTCACAAAAAAGATGTTCCGGCTGAAGAAAACTGCCATGAACGTTTGCTTCAATCTGTGTGCCGTAAAAGTGTACACACGCAATAAACAAGGCAGTTACAGAAAGTAAACTCTTTTGTCGCTTCAACCGCTCGAGACGTTGGACGGTGATTTTCTCCCTCTAGCTGTTATTCTCTGTCTGCCACACAGCCAGTACGAATAGGACGACAAGACAGCAAAGAACCGAACCATCTAACGGAATATAGATTATCAGCTTATGCAATTCATTTTTTTCTCATTCTTGCTCAACTCCTTTTATACGGTCATGTGTTATTTGCTGTTCCTCATCGTAACACAAACACCTCTTCTCTTAAATCCAACTCAATTTTCAGCTGCGTACTTTTTTTTTCTTTTGCTCTCGTTCTTCTTGGCTCTTTTCACACGGTTATCTATTTTGTTCGTTGTCTTCTTTTTCGACAGCTTGCCATTGACTTCTTCTTTCTTTTCACCACCTTTCAAAATACAGTGTTTTTAAAGTCTAAGCTCTCTCTCTCTCTCTGTGTGTGTGTGTGAGTGTGTTCCATCAATATGGTTCCACACGGGGACACCGTGTAGTGTTCGTTGTTTCTTCCATTTTGTCGTTCATCGCATTTGTCTTGTCCGATTGGACTACATTCGATTATTCGATGTTTTGCTCTGTATAAATCCCGCTAGCAACAACATCCGACCTGAAATGTGCGTGCGTTTTTTTTTACTCATCTTTTTTAACGCCCCATATATTTGTTTAACGCAACCGGTGCTCATTTTTTGTGTGCTTATTTGTGTTCGTTTGTGGCTGGGCGATGGAGCGAGATCAAGTAGTCTTTGCAATTCTTGTTATTTTGCATCAATTTTCAAACGAAAATGCTGTTATGCATATTTATTTCAACAAAATGGGAGTCAGCACTCTCTCACTCCTCGATTCGTATGATGCAACATGATGTTGGAAATCGTTATAGGTGTACAAACCAGCCACTGAATGCAATTCCGTTGAAATAGCGCAAGGTCATTTTATTTTTTGTTGCTGCCATAAAGAATCAAAAAGGAAGTTCAAAGTTTCAATAGAAGATTGCTAATGAGATTTTGGTTTTCTTTTTGCGTTACAGAGGAAGAAAGAAAAAAACCCAATCAAAAGTTATACAAAGCTTTACAAAAGCTGCTATTTTAATGCAAACACGCTGGTATTGATATAATAAAAAAGTACACACACACACACACACACACACACACACACACACACACACAAGCTGGCGCAAAAAGAAACACAGAAAAAAATCTAAAATTATTTGTACAATTTTGTTGAAAACTTTTTTTTTCTGCTCCAAACTCGATATTTGAAACGATGATGTTGGTAGATGAGCACATCTAGAATTTTATTTCGAGCAAATTTATCAGTTTTAAAAACACTTGAATCACGAACAATTCGTTTTGTATTGAAATATGTGTGGAAAATTCGTGAAAAATATTTGGATTTTCTTTTTCGCATTTTTGAAAATGATTTTCCCCACCCCATGTTGTTTGTTAAAATCAATATTTTCTGATCAGTGTACATGGAATAAGCTTAGCACAGGTGTGCTTCTGCAAAATTCTGAATTCTAAACAGAAAGATCTTTTGATAAAAGCAGGAAAGAAAAAAAATACGATAACAGATCGAAATATGTGTGAATGTGTGAAATGACAGTGAAAAAATTCCACATGCACACACAAAAATGAAGGTGAGTGGTGAAAAAATGTCGTACGATTACTCAAGGTGCACGGTAACTGCCACATAAGACGATTTGTGGCTGAAAAATGAGAAGAGAGAGAGAGAGAGAAAGAGAGGGGGAGAGAGAGAGAGAGAGAGAGCGAGAGAAAAGAAGAAATACATTATGCGAACATCATTTGCAAACATCACACAGTGCAGTTATGATGAAGAATAAAAATTGCGATGCATGAAATGGAACTAACGAAGACAGAATAAAAAAAAAGGCGAACCAATATAAATATCAATTTAGCATTATTATGATCCATTCAAATGGAATAAACTATGCGTGCGATGAAAAGCGCATAAAATCGCAAGTAATTTTAAATATGTGCATTTTATGAAGCTTTAAACCTTTCATGCTCCGCGCACTAGACCCCTTCTCATCCGGACAAGTCGGCAGGCCCATTGTTCACATATCACTCTTCATGCACACACACTCACTCGCACACACACACACACACAGACATCCAAACATATACAAAACGATCGATATGCTGTCAAATTATGGAATATATTTGGAACACAAACACAACGCCACAGCAACACAGCCGTATCATCTATGTGTGACATTCGACACCATCGAAATTTGATTGTTAACATGGACAGAAAACAAAAAAAAAATGAAAATGACGAGGGAATTGGCGGCGATACAGTCATCGTGTCGAATCGTCGAGCTAATCGTTCGAGAATTTCTTAAATTTAAATTTTTCTTTTCATTGTATATTTATTGCAATGTAAGATGAACGTATAGATAAAAATTGTGTTTGTGGCGAATCGGATGAACAAAAAAGTGGCGCAAATAAATTGAATGGCCATCGTGTGAACGTCAATTTTCTTTTTGTGTGCTGCCACACCAAATGTATAATGATGTGGAAATAAAGAGCTATTAAGTTGTGCCATTTCATTTTAATGTGATTTTAATACGAGCTTTTGATATTAATAATGATCGATTCAGTTCAAGAGAAAATGTTCAATTTCTGCCCCCCCAAAAAAAAACACAAACAAATGAAAATATTGCAATAATTTGGATGATCAAATTTAAAAAGAGGTCACATAAAGTGTGCAAATCAGATTAACCTTGGCCAAATCGATGTGACGTATTCCGAATTAAGTGACTCAAAATCCATCTTATGATTATGATTCAATTCGACAAATGTTGAGCTTTTGAGTGTTTATGTGTGTGTGTGTGTGGGACTTTCGATTTTAATGGACATATGTAGCATTTGGCATGCGATTTCGAATTTGCCGGAACGCTAATTCCGATTTCGATTCATAATTTATTTATACACATACAGATTTGAGTGCAAAGAACCTCATTTCAACTATCATCACTTAATGACACATCAATATTTAGCACACGCAAGCTCATTTACTCGTCGGCTAATTAAGTCGCATTTCATCTGCAAATGAGCGTCTGAATCGCCCGTAATTATCTTTATTCCTGATAAGAGCATTACGCATTATACATAATTAAATATCATTTTGCTAAGCTTTGGCACTGATTTATACGTGCAGTAAAATGAAACGCAACATTTTTTTCTTTTTTTGGTTTTGTTTATCTTGAATTCGACACAAACACGGTAAATAAACAAACAGACATAAAAGCCAGCAGAAAATGCGATAGAGAGAAAGTGAAACCGAAAAAAAATCCTATCTATCTAAATCAGTGGCAATATTCATCTTCCCAATGATTTTAATGTTTTTATTATTGTTGTCGCTAGCGATGTTCTCAATTCAAACGCGTATACATATAATAATTCGCAATAATTTTGACGATTTTTTGTTGTTGTTGTTGATTCGATTGTCATTTATTTATTGTTACGTCATTTAATTTCAGGTGTCTTGGATACGGAAGCGAGATCTACACATTTTAACAGCCGGCACAGCCGTCTACACATCTGATCAACGGTTTCAGGTACAAATCAAAATGACATACAAAATGCAATTTGGGGACTCCTTGTCGAAATCGAATTTTAATAGAAACCATTAAGGGTTGATGATTCACATTAATTTATTTTGTAAATTGTTTTGCGATGGGGGGGGGGGGCGAAAAACGGAGGTGGGTGGCGCTGCTTGGAACCACTTTGATGCTCTTGAATGTTGATTTTGATTGCCATCGAAAATGGCTTCGAAACTGTCTGCAATTATGATTTTGATTATTATTTGAAGAATGTGTGTCTTGCTTTAATTTGGTGGCACTGATGAATTTCCACGAACCAGACAAATTGACGTAAAATTCACATGCGATTCTCATTTTCTTTTCCACCTCATCGCTTCGAGTGGGTCTTTTTTTCCATCTTCCAATTGTTTGTTGTCTTTTATTTTACTTTTTTCCCGCATTAGCTACTGAACTTCAGTGATAGAAGTGGTTTTTTGTGTCACCGTTATCAAACAATTTCAAACATTTTTTTGTTCATTTTATTAACAACATTTTCAGTCGTCATTTTATGTTCAGGTCCGTTTTTGACTCTCTGTTCTTCTATTATTACACCATTCATTCGACAAATAAAATGTTGAAAATAATTTGCTCTTTTAAAAGGAATCTTTTATTTCGTTAGTCATTGAATCCGATATGTTGTATAATCTTATTGCTTGAGTGATAAATAAATAATAGGGAAAAATAAAATAAAATAAAAAAAAAAAACAGAGAAAATACGTTGGAATTTTACGGTATCGTTTTCTTTTTCTTATTTTTTTGTTTTTGTTTTTGTTTTCTGCTTTGGGTTCATGTGACCACTGTCATTACAGGTCCAGCGACCACAAAACTCAACGCTATGGACGCTTCAAATAAAGTATCCACAATTGCGTGATGCTGGCATATATGAATGCCAAATAAATAGTGAACCGAAAATGTCTTTATCGTACACATTGAACGTTATAGGTAAGTACTTTTTTCATGCTGTTTCTAGTTCATCTATTTTTTTTCTTTTGCTTAGTTGGCACACATCACTTTGTATTGTGTGTTCTCTTTTTCTTTTTTTTTCATTCATTGCTCTCTATTTTACACATGATCTGCACTTGAATTTCATATTCCCACGCAAAAATGGAATATTTGTCAATCCGTAGAATGGTCAACGTTAAAATGAAAAAAAAAAAAAAAATACTTGGCATTTTATTGTGACGGCATTATTTTGGCCAAATAATTTGAGAGTGCAATTTTTCGAAAAGGTTGAAAAAGGAATGAAAGTATGAATGCATGATGTAAATTAGGGGTTTATTTTGGACGATATATCGATGGAATGATGCGACAGATTCCACACACAAGTGTATCCATTGCTGAGCCAATAGCCATCAATATATTCGGTGTATATTCAATATTAACAGCTCATCTGGAAACTATCGAAGAGCCAGGCAGTTTGTGGACGACTTTTTTTTGTTTGTTGGATATCATTCCATTAACCTTTTCTTTTCAATGACTTTTCAAGTAAAACAGCAGTTGGGCTGAATAAATCCCTAGCTTCAATTCAATTGAGAATAAAAAAAAAAAAAACAACCGAAAAATAAATGCTATTCACGAACCACCATAATCGCCAAATAAAATGTAAAATAGTCAATTGTACACACATTTGCCATGTGTACAAATGTAATATGTATAGACAGCTGAAGTCACAGTCGATAAAGACACAGAGACAGAGAGAATTGAATTGAAAATGCCAATGCCAATGACAGTGTGTGTTGTCGACTTCATTGAAAATAAATTGGCTTAAAATCGGATCTACGCATTGAAAAACGTCATGATATGTGCTATTCCTGAGCCAATACGTACAATGCGTAAGTTTTTGGTAAAAACCGACGAATGTATTTGGTCTGTGTCCGTGTTCGTGTGTGTGTGTTTGTGTACTCACTGTGGCGTGTGCGTTTATTTCCATTTTCACAAGATTTATATCATCATTGGAACAACATCAAAGGTCTTCACATGTGTGTTTATGTTCGGTTTTATCTGCTTTACTTCACATCGAAATTCATCACATACACGCATAGCTTATAGCACGCAAATATACATGTGCTCATCAGACGCTAAATAAGAAAACTCCATCACTGATTCGCTTTTTTTTTTATTTTTCTCTCTCTCTCTCTCTTTCTGCTCGTGGTTTTTACCATAAATTTACATTATTCCTTATCTCATTTTCTGTCTGCTGTTCGCTCTCTAATGTAATTGCGTTAATGGTATTTCTCTCTTCTCTCAATTGTACTTGCTCTTGCAAAACTCTATTACATTGCAATATTTTTCGTCCTCAATATTGTTCGTCGTCGTTCGATGGCATTTTTGGGGGACGGAAAATTCTGTATCAACCATAAAATTACCGCACATCTCTAAACACAAAACGCATCCCAATTTGTCGCATGTCCATTTTGAATCACTCATTATTCGAATAACAGACTGCTTAAATTAAGCGTTGTCCACTTTTCCAGTGTGACTATGAGGTTTTCTCTCTCTCTCTCTCTGTCTCGTTCTCATTATCTTTCACCCCCATATGCCTATCGAATGCAATAAGATCGCTTTCAATTTACATAAAATTCAATCATCTTGTAACCGATTGGATAGCGAAATCGTTATCGCTTGCAATGGTTCCGAGGGTGTCTCATTACTTTTCCATCGCATATGCGTCTCTATAACATGTTCACTCTCAGCCAACTATATATATAAATCGTTGTTTTTTTGTTGTTGTCGTTCGGCTTTTATGTGGCCGAACATTGTTTTGCAATTCGTACGCAATTTTGTTCGTGTTGCAAGATATATAATATTCGTTTATTCGTTTCCATCGAATTTATTCGGAATTTTTCCAACATTGTGGCATAGGCCGTTAATCTAATGAATTTTCTGCACAGACTGGTCGAGCTGTCATATTTGGTTTGAAATTAATTTGATTTCAATGCACACTATAGATATACGTTCATCATCAATAGATTGCATATTTATACAGGGCGAACAGTTTGACATCATATGCTGTGAATGTCTGCTGTGAAAGGAAACAACAACCTTGAAAATCAAGATGTTTTATTATGTTGTATTCTGGATATTTAGAAAATTCAAAAATTATAGTAGATGCTTCCTATATTTTGCACACAGTGCGATGACAAGGCTCACTTTAAAGGGTTTTTTTTTCTGGCAGAGAATGTTGGAGAGAGACGGATAGATACAGATGTATATTTCCATCTCTTTTTGTTTTGTGTTCACATCTAAAAAAAAACCCTACAAAGTGAGCCTTGTCATCGCAGTGTGATTTTGCATATTAAAATATCTCTGTCTATTAAATCTCATATCTTTGATGGTCATCAGTCTTTGTGCGTGCTCTTGCTGTTACCTGTGTGTATCGTGTGTATGCATGTGCTTCACAATTTGTATGCACACATACTTTTCTAGCAACAAAATGTTATCATTGTCCATCTCTGTTCATGTTGTGCGCTAAATATCGTCCTGGGTACGGATATAAATTTCTATCTCATCCATGCAAAATGCTTTTTGCTTTTGGCTGCTTGTGGCCATGGCCTGAAATGGTTGTCAATTTCATTAATGTGTACACATCAGAAATGGTAGGCAGTGATCACAAAATGCAGAACAATGGCCAACAGAAACCAGTCGATCGATGGAAGGCTGAAAAGAGTAAACGTGATTGTACAGCGGGTGGTTGTTTGATGCAAATACTACAACATTTTCAGCCCATAGATGTAGCACTTCGTCCAATATGGTGGCGTCTATAAGCTGAAAAAGAAGAATCTGTATTGAAACACACAGACTACCGCCCCGATGTGATTGCACATTGGCATTGGCTTGACTGAACACTGAACATTAGCATGAGACGGAAATTGAAAAACAATTTTTTGACATTTGCCTGACCACACACACTCACAATCTCACACCCGAATACCATTCGCAATGTATCTTTGGTACGTCAAAAATGCCAGTTTCATCTAGGGTCATCTCGGATATCGTTTTGTTTGGTTCGATTTTTGGTGTACACACCATGTGCTATCGTTTGCTCACCCAATTCCTCTCGGCCCGGGGCGTATGTGCACACAGTGCAACTATATTAAATTTTTGAATGGAATGGCTTAAAGTACACGCGCACACGCTCCAAACAGAAATGCTCTGGCACACACAAAACATTAAGCAATAAAATCATGCGGCACGTTAGCCCATTCACACGTATGCTGAAACATGTATATGGATGCGTCTATACAAGTAGAGAGAGCCGAGGATTTTTGGTTTTTGATGTTCTCATCATTAGTTATTCTTATTATCATATTGCGAACACGTTCGAGTGTTAGTTTTTGGTTTGGTTGCCATAATCTATGTATCAGTGATTTGACGCAATGTGAATTGTGTGAACACAATTCAATACACACACACACACACACACACACACACACACACACACACACACCGAAACGTTTGCTGCAGAGACAGTAGATATCTGTGTGTATACACAATGCGTCACACAATGTGGTATTTATTTTTCTTGTAGCAATAGCATCCGAAAACAAAAGATGACGTGTGATTCGGTTGGAATTTGGTATAATGCAAAGTGGGTATTTTCGTTGGACGATTTCGTTGGCGAGAGACGAAGGTGCAAATGAAATCAGAATTGGTTTTTCGAGGCAGCTTCAATAAGCATTTAATATGTGTTCGTCGATATTTTCCCGTTCCAATTTGAATCTCCGAAAACATTTACCAAAAATCCATGAAAACTATCGGACATCAGGCCAATAATAGCATTATTAAACAACACAAGCATCACATCTCGTGGTTAAATTGTCGTAGACAGAGAGTGTTTCTATCGGTTTTTGAGGCTGTGTAGCATCAGAATTTCAACAAAAGACGATTTACAAATGGAAACCGGATCACAGCATTCAATGGCACAAACACACACTTACACTCACACTCGCACACATAAATATTTATATTATAACTACTTAAAACAGCTCAATTAGATTGAATGACAATATTTTGTTTGCGCCATAAAGTTTTGTCGGCTGGTCTGAGGGTGAGAGCCGGGGAGGTGAGGGTTGGATTTGAGGAGATGTAGAAAAGCGATAAATGATAATGTTTGGTGATTGGAGATGATGGGACGAGATCTGTGCTATTTCAACCGCTGTTCAGCCATGTTCGATGATTCTTCGGTTGTTGATGCTGTTGGTGGTGGTGGTGGTGGTGCTGCTACCGCTAGTGGTATTTGTGAGTGCGTGTGCCACTCACTATGAGTATTGCACGAATTGTTTTTGATTATGGGGTCAACAAATAGAATCGCATCCTTGTTACAATATTCACCATTCAATGCTTTTCAACACCACAATCATAACCAATAAGCATATTAAGTGGCAGTAGCCACTTGTGTATCCCAAACGAGTTATTATTACGATCACAATGCACAAACACAATTTTGCCAACCAAAATAGACACTGAGCCAGTAGCGTAGCTAGAGCATCGGCAGTATCAGTGGCAGGCTGAGCACTCATCATCCAATTTTAGTATAGACTTTCAACAGTTTAATGTTACACAACGATGACATATACATATATATACATATAAAACATCAACAACAAAAAAAATTCAGTTCAGTGTTTGATATAAAATTACCATTTTCAATTTCAGTTTTCGTCACTTTGGCTTTTTCTGTTCGTCTATTGTCTCCTAGTTGTTGTGCTTGTGTGTATTTTGTGAACTCAAACTTCGATTTAAATGTGTTGTTTGGCTTGAACACCAACCAATTTTACCATATGTTTTAACGCTTTTTCAAACATGGCTAATCCCCCACTTGACAGCACACTCGTAGCACAGCTCTCAACATTTCACACCACTTGGCCACAAAACTAAAGAAAACTAATTATCACCATTTGTTTTAAAATGTCTTAATTAATGTAATTTTAAATAGTAAAAACAATTGAATTTTAGAATGAACCGCCTGAGCATTGAATGACGTCCAATACGAAACCATTCAAGTGGAACCAACATTTTGGTTGAATTTGATTAGGGCTGTAGGCCATGTGGGCTGTTACCAATGTCAGTCAAGGCTGTTTTTTTTTTACTGTGTTGTTCGGATATTTGCATGGATTTCAAGTCAGAATGCCACATGTCAATCTCAATGGTTTTTTGCGACCACCTAGAGGATTGGTTAACACGTCAATTTATTACACAATTTTATGATTGCAGTCGCCATCAAATAGTGGCATCGTTTAAGCAATTCAATTTGAAACACACACACACACACACACACACACACACAAACCCGTTGCCCACTCTGAAATGAACTGTTCCAATAGGTACATTTTCTAATGTTTGTTTAAACTGTGCACCATAGAATATGAAAAAAAACCCCGTGCCTAACTGGAACGTTCCGTCATTGGCACAATTCTGGCACATAAATACGGCAATATTGACCAAAAATCTGCATTGAAGAAAAACCTTGTTGTTTCAATTGTATTGCAATTAAAAGAAGGATTGGCAGATTACTCACGACCACGTCCACCACCGCGAATCATGCCTTCCTAATTCAATTGTTCGCATATTCGAATGTTCGTCTCTCCCTCTCTCTCTCTCTCTCTGTGTGTGTGTGTGTGTGTGTGTGTGTGTGTGTATATTTTTCTGGCCAAAGCACGAATCGATTGATTAAATTGATAGCTGATTGAACGATTCGAAGAAATGATGGAGCGAATTGGACATAAATTAAACGGGAGCTGAAAAGCGATTGATTGAATAAATACGATCGAACATGGGTATTCACACGAGAAAAAAAATGTACCTTGCCACTGGCTACCGATAGCCATCATTTCATTGGAAAATGAAACGGTGTATAAATTATAGTGGCCAAGTTTCAGTTTTGTACGCTGTCCCTCATCATGGTGTGTGTGTGATATCAATTGTGTGCGGCCGTGTGCTTAACTAAACATGTTTCGAGTGCATGTTAGTTCTGCGTCATACAATTTCCATTCAATTCAGGCCATTGTAGCCTTTTCAGTTGACGTGTGTAGAATAAAGTTAAAATTGATTAAGTTTTTGTGGGCAGTGCGTTTTTTTTCTGCTTTCTCCGCTATTACTGTTGTTGCTTGGCTGAGGGACGAGGTGGACTTCGGTTTTTTTTTTCAACAATTTTTTGAATGTTTTCTGGCCTCGCTGCAAAGATATATTTTCGATTTGATGTCGAAAACTAAATGGGTGCTGGAGTACTCGACAAGAATATTCGACACAGTTCCTGAGCTACAGCATTTGGTGTGTTTTTTTTTGAGCGTGTTTGTATGTGTGTGTGTGTATGTGCTCTGTCACTGAAAAAGTCGAAATTTATCACACAGGTGTGCACTGAACCATATTCTAATTCACAGCTTCCAGTGCATTCCAGATTCACACACACACACACACACACACACAACAAAACGAAGTACAAATCCTTTTCAGTTCACTTATGTTGTCGCTCTGTTTGACGTCATGTTCCCAACATAAATACAAAACTAGTTTCAAAATGACTGTGTACAATAGCACAATGTCACTTCGATTCGAATTTTAAACAAACATATATACTACATTTGAAAAGAACAATACATCACCACCAGTCCATTTTGATTGGAAAGCAGAAGCGCAAACCATTTTTTGTTGTTGTTGGTTTTTATTTGCGATTTGTTTCGCGTGTGTGTTTTTTATTTGTCGTCGTTAACATTGTCATCGGTTTGCACTACAAGTTACATATTGTTCTATGCAATTGTAATTGATTTGAATTCGGCAAATTTTCAATGTTACATGATTTTCAAACGAATGTTCAGACATTTTGAGGTACTCAAAAAAACTTCAAGATAATATATATTCCCATGACTGCCATCATTTTGTATTACATTTATTTATGCTGCGTGATTCTTTGAAATGCAAAAAAAAAAACGACGAAATGGGTTTGATTCTTTTTTCGTACATCAAAAATGGTTTTTGCCCTCTGAGAAAATCAACACAAAATGTAGATTTCATCTCAAATCTATGCATTTGTTTTTTTTTTTAGGGGAAACAAGTAACCTGGGGGCTTTTGCATAAATTCTACCTGCTCTTCTACCGTTCAAAATGCGTTTGAGCTATAGCAACTAAAATTATTTGCCCGTAAAAAATTAGGCACTTTTTAAGATTTTTTTTTTCAACATTTCGAATCCCGCACATCGAATGTATTTCACTATCCATGTTATAAACCAAAAAAAAAAAACAAATGGCAATATTTCATGGATAATAAAATGATCAAAGAATAAAATGTGCAATTGTTTGGAATGACCTTTTATAATATATCACATTGGGTTCATCATAAACAATATTCCAATGGAAATTACTTTTCCGCAAAGCCGAGTAGATAAAGGCAAAGCATTATAATCGACACAAAGATCTGAAATGTTTTGGTACACCAACAAGTTCAATGGAATCATTTTCGACGAGTGTTTTTGCTCGCCTGTTCCTTCGTTGTACACAAATTTGCTGCTGCAATGTCGGTCAAAATTGCTCTTTAATTCAAAACTCATTGGTACTAAAAAGTTCAAACTTAGCGTATTTTGATCTATAGCGAACACATACTTCTCCAGCTTTAGCATTTAATTGTTGTGTGGAAAAAAACCACAAATAAACCTTCCACGTGTTTACCGCAGGGGTTTTCTCAAATTCACCCCCACAATACATTGGGATAACAAAAAAATGTGGACTCACTTCTCTTTAAGTGGCTTAACTGATATTTCTAAAACATCGTCCCAAATATGAAACATTGTTTGCTTAAAAACAACGCGGAAAAGTTATTTTTATCAATGTAGCAGCATTTCTCTTTTTTCGTTGTTTTCAACATTTCGTGAAGAATCAATAAACAAAAAATGCAAAGGTACTGTTCACGATGTACATGTATGGTGGCAAAAATTCAATTTATTGTGCTCCTATTTTGCATTGGTTATGCCGAAATTGCGACAAGATGAAGAGAAACCTGTGGAAAAAAACACGACTGGAAAAGATAGCGTTCCATCTCAAAAGAAGAGGAGATTCCATGCCATACCACCAAAGATGTGATTTATCTTATGCATCATCAAATCGATTTACCGCACATTTCTTCGTCGACGAAGCGAACTTTATTCGATATATTCTCGCGCATGAAAGCTGCCACCGAACCCATTTCTTTATAGAGCACAGTCATAGTTAGTGTTTGAAGGAATGGAATCGCATCCGAAGGTTCTTGTCTGTTCATTCTGGCATCTGATTTTCTGTGGCCTTGTTGTTGTAGTTCTCGTAGTTTTTTTTGTTGTTGTTTATTTCTTCGGAAAGCGTTTTTCATTGTTGGCTCTATGTGTGTATACGGTTTTTATTTACACAAATCGTAATTCATCAACGATTGTGGCAGCTTTGCTCCTCGTACTAAAGCGACTTCACATATGCAATCAGAAAATATACATACAGATACATCGGCGCGAAACAAAATGCGGGAGAAACCGGGCAACGGGCTAGAAAGATATTTTATTTTATCAGATCTGCATAGCAATTCATTTGATGCCCCACAATTGTATCGTGACGATGCCGGATACATGGATTTTCGAGAAAGAAGATATCGAACGAAGTATGAAGAAGGATGATGATGGTCTGGTGGGTTCACTGTTCATGCGATGCGTGCAGCCAACCCACCTTTCATTGTTTTTCTCATTTCAATTTTATTGATTTTTCTGCGCAAAATTATATTCTCAAATGTGATTTATGGTGCAATGAAAGCAAATGTGACAGATGAAGTTAATAAAATAAAATTTATTGATATCGATTATTGTGAAAAATTTCATTTACAAGAAATCAGAAGGAAAATCAACCACCACCAACAACAATGATAACAACAAAAAACGAGAATGTCTTACTCCACTCCGTTCACACCGACTTTTCATTATTCTTGTTCGGCAGCTTAAGTATCCAATTCATTTTCACATTGAACGGAATGAAAATCGCATAACAAGAGAACAAGAAAAAAAAAAAAAACCACAAATCTTGCACTTTTCCATCATGCTGAATATTATTTATTTATTGTTATCGCTTTTCCATTGAATATTCGTTCCAAACAAAAATCACAATCAATGCTTCAAGTCAATTAATCATAATCGAATCACCTGCTAACAAATGCTTTGGTATATTCTTTTTTGTTAATGGTTCGATAATTTCCGGTTGCTATTCTGAAAGTCAATTAAATCTATTGCTCTGCAACCGCAAATTATTGCCGTCTTGTTTGTTTTGTTGTTGCTAGAATTGATCGGGTTCAATAAATTTCACCGAATGCAAATAATGTTATTTCCTTGAATTCTAAAACATTGCGAACAAACGCAAACGTCACATTTTCTAATAAATCTTCACAACGGCATACGAATCAAACTCCACACGAATATACAAATTCACCATATCAATGCTAAATGAATACGTTATTCAATCTATTTGCTATTTGCCTGCCCATTTTTTGTTGTTGTTGTTGCTTTAAAAATGCATCGAATCACTTAGGAACAGCCTGCAAGAAAAAAACCAACATACAAACATCTGTTGAAAATCCCTTTAACATGAACTACCGAACAAAAAAGGTGAATAACGTCTCCACCAGCTTTCTCTCGTCTTGATGATATTTCGAATTATTGTACACATGAATGTATTTATGCATATGTCACATGTTTTGCCAACACAATCATTCCATGGTTTTTGTGTGATAAAATCACTTCAATGCTTATGACCAAAATGCAGTTGGAAAAAACACACAAACACATGCAGAAAGAGATAAGCGAATCAAGAAAAGCAAGAGAAAAATAACGAGTGAAAACAAATTGCGAGGTACTCGTAATGCTGAAATATGGCGAAACACAAGTTTTACCATTCACACGCAAAAGAACTAAAGGAATCGTAGCGAATAAGAAAAGTCTAGCTCATCAGGTGGAAACTTTCAGTTTAATGATTTTTTACTTATAGCATTCCATGATTACGATGCAAACCAATTCAACCTTTTGACGATGCGTGTTTGAAGTAAGAATGTTAAAATTAAAGCCCGTTGGGCGTATGTGTGTGTGTGTGTGTGTTTGTGTGCGTGTGGTTGTGTCTGGAGGAGATCAAAAGAGAAAGAGAGAGAGAGAGGAGAAAGAATGCTCGAAAACTAGCTATTTTTTGGGTGATGCAGAGCCGGGATGTTGCTAGTGTGCTAATGCCGTTATTTGCTGCTTTTTGTCTGAGTACATGTTTTAAAAGTTTTTCCTTTGAAATGTGTGGTCCCGACTTTCGAGTTTTGCCAAGAATATTTAATTTCGGCAGATTGCGGAATAGCATATAGTCTTAAGCAACTCTTTCACTCTGTCTGTGTTTCATTTTCCCCATTTTAATTTCTTCTTCGTCTATCCTCCCATACTCTCTCTCTCTCTCTCTCTCTCTCTCTCTCTCTCTCTCTCTCTCTCTCTCTCTCTCTCTCTCTCTCTCTCTCTCTCTCTCGCTTCCTATCTCAGTCTACTCCAGCAAAGACATGATTCAACTGTGGTATCGATCTGCATCTTCAATAAGCTGCACATTTTTACCCAATAAATTGACAAGTCTATTACATTGAAACTGATGGCATTTCGAATATGCATAATTAAAATGCATGATGTAAACGCAACCTAATGGAATTATTTTTGAGTAAAGTTTACTCTTGTGCAAGTGCTTACAAGGCCACATTGCATATAAAATAACGTTGTTTGATTTTCAAACTAAATAGAAATGGATTAATGATTTTTTAATTGCAAAAATCTGTTCGGCATTTTCCCAACGCATTTCTCTCCATATTACACTTTTCATTTCAATCTATCCGCCCATTTAATCTTTCATCAAATTAAATTCAATGTAACTTGTGTGTTCAAACTATTTATCAAGTGCATTTTTCATGGATGGCTGGCCAGTTGTGTCAACCTATTTGGAAAGTTACAATTACTTCCGAAAGTTGTCGCTTTTCATTGCTATCAAATGTGACAACAAGATCAAATGACATAAATCTTCATATGAAGGGTTGAGAGTAAAAGTGTCCTTTGTCATTTTACCTCTTACTCTCAGTGTATTCTCCATACTCTCAACGCTTCAAATGTCAATTCACTAAAAAAAACATAACCACTTTTTTCTGTCCAACTGATAGACCGTATTTGTTCTGTTGTTATTTTAGATTTTGGACATTGTTCGAATATAATTTTGTTTGTGAAATTATTGCAATAATGGCAAAAATGCATAACGTTGCTGTGTAGTCATGAATTACGACTCGTGATTTGTGTGGTCTAGATATCACGGCATCATGGCGTTTGGAGGGCGCTGTAAAGCAATGTGGCTGACAAGATTCTCATTGTAAAACATTGCAACTGGCGCCGCATGGAATTTTTGAATACTTACTTTTCAATTTTGTAAAAGTTCTTCTTCAGAATAACGATTTCTTTTCTCTTTTTGTTGTTGTTACTGTTGGACTGAAATGAATGGAAAATGAATAGTCTCAAAATTTTGGTTTCACATTTGTAATTCAAAGCAATTGTTATTACAAAAAAAAAAAAAAAAAAAAAAAAAAAATTTGGGCTGACAATTTTTCAATCGCTTACTTCAATCTAACATATTTTATTTTATTTTTTTCATATAAAAAAACAAAAACGAGTAAACACAAAAGGAATATCTGAGTTCTTATGATGAAAACAGTGCAAATTATGCGAAGATTTTTTTTCATGTTCTAAATCTAGATATCATATTTCAATAGAATACTGTATTTTCGTTTTAAGTAAAAATTTGCACCCGACCACAAATCTTTTTTTTTTCAATCTTGTTTGAATGACACATTGCGCATTTTTTTTCTCTCTCTCTCTCTCTCTCTCAATAAAATATGATTTATCAAATTTTTGTTTAAAATCTAACTTTGCTCACTTACAAAGAGTTTTGCTTATACACAAAAATAAATTATTATATATCTAATGTTATAATCTAATCGCGTAAAATGAAAGAAATAGTTGAATGCATCAAAATTGAAAGTTTTTTTTTTCGTTTAAAAAAAAAGGAATCAAAGTATGTGACAAGCTAGCTAGAAAATAACGTCATCGTAACCACGATGTGCTTGAAGATGATAATAAACAATTTTAATGGCGTTCATTTTTCATGTGTTTGTTGTGTGTGTATGAGTTTGTTGAGTGTGTGTGTGTGTGTGTGTGTGTGTGTTTGTGTTTGTGTTTTTGTATGGAAAGGGTGATAGGGACTAAACTGGCCGTAATCCGAGCACAATTCGAAGAACTGACGAAAACTACATACAACCGCATGCCTCGACTACCATATTCGGAAGCGTCTTTCGTGTGGCCGTCGAATTATTTTCCATGTAAAACAGTTGAAGTGATGAAAATTGGGTTGCTGTACAGCACGGAACCAATTCAAAGCTTTTCTCTTTGTTGTGCGATGAGTGATTTCGTAACATATTCTGTATTGTTGTCGTTTGGGTTCGCGGATTTGGTTGAAAAATTGCAGGATTTCCCAAAACGAATCGGCCGCCGATTCATAAACATGGAAGAAACAAGAAAAAAAAGAAACAAAAAAAAAAATAGAGAAACAAATCAACAAAAATTGAAACAGAGAAATATACAACCGTTTGTATCACGGTCTACTTTATTTATCGTGTAAAATGTGTGTGTGTGTGTGTGTTTGTGCTATGTCAATCTGTGTATGCTGTGAATGGTTTTGCCGGCAATGTGAAGGTGATTCAATGTATTCATAATGAATATGCTGCTGCTTTAATTTATATCTCTGTGCAAATAACATTCTCACGAAAAATTTGCTCAACCGTACCGCATGGCCGAGCATATGAAAAAAAAAATCAAACTAGGAAGAAATGTGCGTGTGCATGGAATTTATTCGTCGTATTCGTGGGATTAATCAACCGAATGAAAACAATGGAAATATAGTGCTGGTTTAGCTACTATTCTTTGTTGCTCAGCTATTGCGCTGATGGTATAGCAATGAGTGAGAAATGTGGTAGGCTCAACAACAACAGCAAAAAAAAACAATGCCTAGCTCAAAATACAATAAAAACATACAATGGTTTTTGGCCCACGAGCAACAATAATAAAGAATGAAAAACGGTGGCCAAATCTCAAAATGAGAAAAAAAAAGAGAATCACCAAAAACAAAGCATTGCTAAAGTAAGCGATCACAGCATAACACAGAAACATGTATTAAATGCTCCAATATATGGGGAGTTTACTCTACCTCCAGCTCCCCCCCACAGTAAAGGCATTGGCAACAAAAGAGGGTGTCAAAAGAAAAAAAAAACAAAATACAAAAACAAAACAAAAAAATGCCGAAGAAAAATGGCATCAAAAGCCCGCCGAGGGGCTGAAAAACTTACCCGCACAAATATGTGGTAGTTGCTCGCATCGGATGTGATTGTAGCGGCTGATGCACATGAACCACGGCAAAAGTACGCATCATAACCAGCTGGATGTAAAATCCAGTCATTCCAGCCGATTTCGGCGAATGATATGTACAATTTATCACGGCAACACTCCGATATGCCGGGCGAACAATTAATGCTGCGCCGTTGCCGTTTTATGGTTTGGCTCGATGTGGTGTTTACAACGATAAAAGGCCGATAACCATAGTCCAGCGAGAATAAATCCAACGTTGGATGCTTTTCACACGTATTGCATGAGATGTCAATGATGTGATAGAGATTGTTGTATTTTATCCAATTGCGTATGGACCATGTAAAATCAATTTTACCCCAGCCTTCTGCTTATTGGTGAAATTGGGTGGTGGTGGCGAGAGAAGTAACGGGCACGGAGAGCACGATTCAGCAAACAGCCAAACAAATGCGATGACGATGGTAAATCGGTTAAAATAAAAGGCAAAAATTTTTCCCAAAAATTTATATGAATGAATGTGATTATAATTCAATAAAATAAACAAAAATATAAATTGGGAGTGCATGTAAATGCATAAATCGATATTGTGCTGTTACGCTTTTCGAATATGCAATGTATTCGAAATCATATCGAAACACATACACTATTACACAGAGAAAGAGAAAGAGAGAGAGAGAGGAAGATGGACCTTTAGGCGTACCGCGCATTTAACATGCATGCGACCACCGACATTAATTCGATGGAATACTTATGAAAAACACAAACAACCAACGGCGGCAAACATACAGCACGCGTGTGAGCTCTTTCTCTCTCACACACACAAACACGCACTCGATGCATCGAAATCCAATAGAAAAATATATTCGCAAATACGATCGAAAGGCGAGCGAAAAACAAATGTATCGAAATGCATAACGAGGCACAACGATTGTGTACACACAAACAATTCATTTCGGTTGTTAATTTCGCTGTCGACGCGTTGTCATTTGTTGTTCTTGCATTTCGCGTAATTTTTTTTTTTTTACAGTAAATTCAAGCGATCTCTTGGTAATTGCAATCACCAAAAATAAATACAAAATAATATTGTTTTGGTTTGTCGATTGTTTTTGTTGATGGGCGATGTTTGTGCGTGTGCGCGCGCGCGCGCGTGTGTGTGTGTGTGTGCGTTAGTCTGTTTCTGTTATTTGAGGCTTGATGGTGGATTGTTATCGTCAACGTGTGCAAATTTAATTGGCAATGCTACAGCTATTGTCTATGATAAAATCCAGTGTCCTTCTTGTTTGATTGCACACAAGAGCCAAATCATTGCGATTGATTTCGAAACTGCCAACGAAATTAACATTAAAATCCATCATCGTGATTTTGATTATGTGCACGTTTTATGCGGAAATTGTATTGAAACCCGAAATAACATCGGGATACTATTTGTTTAGTTCAATCAAAGCAATTCTTTCTCTCTCTCTCTCTTTCTCCGCATGTGTCGATCCCACGAAATTATAAACAAGAGAAAAACATCAAAAATATTTGGTGCAACGGCACACACATTTTCCATACCTGAACTGTTTGCATAATGAATGGCCAATGGTTTATTGATTTTTTTTGAGTCCCAACTTTCGATTTCGCTGACTAAAAATGATTGGGCTTCATTAGCATGTGGATCGGGTTGTCGATAAACCCATAGCTCGGCAGCATCAACATCATTATAATCAATGTCGGCTGGTATTTCAAATGTGAAACACATGTATGATCCGAAATTTTCCACACCTTTGCATTTCTCATCATCTGTATTGGGTGGAGAAAGAAAAAAAAATGATTAAGAGACAAAAAAAAAACAACAATTATTTAAAATCACAGTAAACAAAAAAAGATCATCCATCATCAGGAAAACCATTGTTTAATTGAATGCAAAACAATTACACACACTTATACACAAATAAACGAACAAATAAAAGAAAAAAAAATCATTTGATGCACTTCAATAATTTGATATGTGCGAGTATTGTGTGTGATATCAAATGGGAATTCACACACAATTGGCGGAAATTGATGTTGATGTGATGTCGTACGATATGCGTGTAAATATTGTATGTGTGTGTGTGTGTGTGTGTGTGTGTGTGTGTGTTTGTTTTGTTTAGATCGTGTTTTCTTTTATCGGCTGCTCGTTCGTTTCATTGATAAAATAAATGAATTCTCAGTATTCATTGAGCATTTGTGTGTTGTGCATCGATTTTGAAGGACCATCACAATTCTTTACGGTAATGCATGAGCCTAGATTTGTTCGAGTCTCCATACCAATTGCTACGAAACTGCCCATTTATCGATTAATTAATCAATTTTCAATTGCGCAGCCAATAAAACCGAACAAATTTCAATTCGATGCTGATTTTGCAAAAATTTTGCACTACACATTGATTGGGGCTATAAATTTTAATGCAAAAAAACCAAACAAACAAAACAAAACAAAAAAATAATGACAGGCTTCACAAAAAAGATTAAGGAAGAGATAGAGAAAGTGTGATATTGAGACAAATGCTCTCGTCCCAACTGGAACTACTTGTAGCTATACAAAGTTTGAACCTTCATCGATAATGTCACATCATCATCATGATTGAGTGAAATTTCCCGCCTCCTGATAACAACAATAATAATACTATTGCAAAAACGGTTTACACACAATTTGTGTACACACACAAGCGTCTCATAAATGTTTCGTATTTCCGTAGACATTTTTTCGCGCATGCTACCATTTTGTTAGCCCATAATACAATGTCCGTCAACCTTAGCAACCTCATCAATAAACTGGCAACCAGGCGTTTCGAATTACAATGTGGCAGACACAGCGAAGCACACGCAAAAAAGTACCAAATTGAGAGATTGCCCACTAATTGACGTATATATGGTTTTGATTTTTTTTTTTTTTTTGGAGTGTGTTTATGTGCTCTTTCGCCTTCTTCTCGTTTTCATGAGACTATGATCAAACTTTTGTTCGGAACTAGAACAGTTATGCATGATTTTTTTTTATTGAGAAAGGTAAAGGTTTTTTTATCTCGATTTGTTCGCTCGAACTTTTGTCGTCCATTCTTTTCTTTAGTAGGCGATTCGTGGCTTAAGTACAAAGTCTAAGATAAAAAAAAAATGCTTTCTGACTACATCACAGTCATCACTCATAACAACCACAGGGACCTTCAAATGTTCACGCTTCAAACGATGATGTTTTTCTGTTGTTTTTGCTGTTTTACTCATGAGACAGTTAAATGTTATTCTTGCATCGCATTTCTTTGGAAGGCAACTATTTTTTTTTTATTCTATCTTCTTTTCCGTTCATTCTTTTTTTTTAATTCAAAAACTCACATCAATTGAGTCAAGGAACAAGTTAAGGCAGTGTCAGTCAAAACATCAAATTGGATTCGAGTAAAACAAGAAAATTGTCTATTTTCAATATGTTTGCTGCATGTTCATTACAATTGATATCAGCTGACCTAGTCTGCGGTCTACAATCGAATATACACAAATATTCAAATTGATAAAAGAAACGAAATAAATAAAAAAAAAGAACGGAACAAACAACAAATGTTCAATGATCACATTGATTTGTGCTGAATTTTAGTGTCTCAGTCAATCATCCGACTCTAAATTGAATGAAATGTGGGTGCGTGTGAATAAAATAGAAAAGAAAATTGGATTTTCTTGTATGACATTTTTGTATGGAATGAGCCGTGTTATCAGTTCAAGGTTCATTAGTAAATAGTTGAGCTAGGAGTATATACTTGAGTGCTAGCTTGAGTATGTGACACTTCGCATATAAAACCAGCCTAAATAATACATATATGTAGTGTGTTGCTTGGTTTACTACGGAAATTCTAAATTTATAACAAAACACAATGAGAATCCATTTAATTTATGTTTTCATAACGATGAAAATAACGAGACAAATTTTGGCATTTAATATATTTGCAATAATTTCATTAATTAAGTGAGTGGTGCGCGTGAGCGCTTGCATGTGCACAAAATGGTGCTGTATGTGTATGTTGTTTGCGTTTTGTGTGTGAATTTAAAACAACAGACAAAAAAAAAAGAAGATGACTTTCGGGTTTGTTTGTAAACAACTTCCTTATACACAAGTCAAATAATTTGTGCTGGATGTGTGTGATTGTTAGTTGAATGGCTTTGCCATAACAAAACAAAGTGCTTAAATTGAATAGCATTTCAAGCTCACACACATAACACGTTCGGACACCCGACACGCAGACACACACACACACACACACCGAGAGTGAGAGAAAGAGAGAAAGAGCTCTCACACTTTGGCAACTGATTTGATGGGCTCTCGTATATTGATCAGTTGATTTGGCTGTATGCAACACATTTAGAGTGGATTCACAAGTTGTATATTTTCACTTGAACGGTCGAGCGTGCGTGCGCTCGCGCTCGCACATGCCGACCATGTATATTTAAAATACTATAGAAATGTCGCTCTTGGCATTTCTAAGTACATAAAATAATATCAATTTGATTGTTTCACGTCGCACAAGCATGATTCTCATCGGCAATGTGTAAGCGACTTTGTGATGGACTTTGGACTCAAAGCAATCGGCAGTAGCAGCGGCGAAAAAAGGAACGTTTTTTTTTTAAAGTCCACACATTACACGATCGAATACACCGAAGAGACGAAAAGAGACAACTAAAACAGAAACAAATCACGAACAAAAATACAAACCGCACACATCGACACACATGAAACATGAAAAGAGCCATTTCACACACAAAACACACAGAGATAGTGCACTTCAGCTCCAGAAATGTCAGACTTTGTTTTATTTTACTATTGCATTTGTGCGTGTTTTTGTTGTTGTTTTTTTTTGCTGCTGCTTAGAATGAAAGAGCGATTGCTAAACATGCATCGGCGACTGTGTTCGATTGTATCGCAATCAAACGAGCAAATAGAAAGCAATGAAATGCGACAACGAGACCGATTGATTCATTGCCAAATAGAGTTTTTTTTTTGTTTGTCTCAAATTTGAAAACTCACTTCCATCTTTCGGTTGGAATTGAAATTTGATCGATCATCGACGAGCGGCTCATTATAAATGCGGCGTTATAATAAATATTATCAAATTTACGTATGCTAAAGAGGAGAAAGAGAGAAAGAAAAGACCCGTATATTTCATGATCATGATGCGGTCACAGTTCGTACATCGCGTTTAGATATTAATGCAGTTGTATAGTAGCGTAAACGCTTAAGCGCGCTCTCCGCTCATTCGAGTTGCCTCACACTCATTAATAAATAGGATAAATTTAACGATATGCGGTTTCGTTTTTTTTTTTTTTTTTTTTTTTATTTCTCTTTTCATTCGGTTGAACACTCGGTCACAACGTGATTGCATTTCGTATTGAATGACGTTCGTTCGTTCTCTCGGGCGCGCGCCGATTACTGTTTTTATGCCGGTTCATGTCACAGCAGCGTTGAGAAATGACGGGGAAAATCAAGAGCCGACGTTTGGAATAAATTGAGCAATCTCAACCGAATTCGGATGCAATATTCTTGTCACTGTCGATTTTTTTTTCTCGATGTATTCTATAATTTCATGCAACATTTGACGAATTTCTTATGAAATGTGTGCAATTTTTGATTGAATTGACTTATTTTTCGATAAGTATTTTTTTTTTTGTTAAATTCATTAAACTGATTCACATCCCTCAAACAAAATGCACGAACCCCAAATTTTCTCATTCAAGCAACGCCATTTTGCATATTGTTTTACAGACAATTATTGGTTTTGAGTTTTTTTTTTTGCAGAATTTTTTTTCGGCCAATTTCAATAATGAAATACCGACGAATACATTATTTTCCGTCAATCACAGGGAAAATTGTTCAGCCCAAAATATTGTGGTTTTTAACCAACAAAAGAATCATGTCATAAATGCAATCTTTTTTCAATTTTACCAATCCTAGTTATCCTCGCCGTGCAACAACAACTAGTGCAATGCCCTCAACATGCACCACTTTTTTTTTTCTTTGAAAAACAAAAACCAAGTAAAAAACGCATTTATTTTTGTTGGTGGAAAAAATATGCCTGAAAATGCTGTGGAATTCATATACGCTTTCTCTATTTATGTCACGTACTACATAATACATTTATAAATATGGCCACACATTCCCATAATAACCATAATTAACCTTTATGGTACCGATGAGCTGTCATAAACGATAATAGATCTGGACAAAAGCCATCGCATGGGCTGCTTCAAAAATGTATGAATGAAAATGAGTGAAAAACATTCACACACCGAGCAACAACACTTCTGTTGTTGATTTTGTTTTTTTTTTCAATAAACTGAAAACAACGGTTCAAATGCGACAATATCGCAAAATTCACTAATGACCGCAATTTTTGGGTGATTCAATTAATATAATATATAAATATTTAGGTAATCGCTGGATGTTTGTGGCTTTTTTATTGTTGTTGTTGTTCTTGGCAAAAATGTGTAAATGTGTGCAAAATGTAAAGTAATCGGCAAAAAACAACTGCCCACTCGGCTCGTGTGAGATGGCAATGAATTTGAAAATTTAACATACAAAAAAAAAAAAAAAAAATCAAAAATGAAAATTCAAATCGTTTAACTTCAAACACATACCCAATTCGAGAAAGATAATCTTCTGAGTGGTTTTTCCATAAAATTGCTCGAATGCATGATTCTGTTGATCTTCTTCGTCTTCCGGATCGATCATCGAACCTTCGGCAATCGGACGCGGTAAATTTGTGGCTGAGACATTTGGACGCTCAGTCATTCGTAGTTTTTTTAAAATTTGATTTTTTACATATTCAATACGCAGCTTGGTCAATTGCTCTTCCGTCATTCGTAGCTCCGGTCGGCTTTGACATTTTGGGCAATTTACCACTTTTTGGCTCAATTGGTGCATCTTTTCCAATAGTTGCTGCTCGTCAAAATGCTTGTCCGATTTTTCATCTACACTTTTCACTGTTTGACCCAAAATATGCCACTAAAATGAAAAGAATATTTTACCTTTACCATTCAATTCATTTTTTTTTTTTTTTTTTTTTTATCACAAGCCAACGACATTATGCAACGACATTTTAAAGTATCTGTTTTAAGGATCATTTGGATTCAGGCTATTATTGAGTATTTAGTTTTCACCGTTCCTTTGATAGTCCAAAAAACCAATTTAGTCCATTTGTTCGTGCAAATGCGAAACATTTGATATGAAATAGTTAAGAGATTTTGACTTGAATTTGAAATGTGCACTTGACAAGCCACTTCCACACAGCCAAAGTCCAAATTTCAAATATCGGGCAATATAATTTTGCTTATGACAATATTTACCATATTTGGTTGAGTGTGACCGACTTCAACATCGTTGTGGTTGCCAGCATCCACATAATGATTGCTTGAGTCGGCCTGCTGATGATGCGCATTGTGGTTACGATGTGTGTGATGATGATGATTTTCAATTTGTCCATGTCTTAAATGATATTGCTGATGTTGCTGCTGTAATATCTGGTGATGCTGTTCGGACGCAGTTTCATCGAACATTTTGGCTAGATGACTGCCACCGGTCTCAATATCATTGACAACCATTGATTTTACACAATTTTGAGGAACTTGAGCATGCACCAGGCATATTATATACAATGAAAGTAGGAATCGATTCATGTTTATTGTGGCTTGCATTTTGAGTTCGATTTTCTAATTTAAACCGTTTCGCGAAATTTTCCGGGGGGGAACAAATGAAAAATGCGTATTTTATGTTCTAAAGATTCAATGCACGTAAAACACACTTGAATTTGTGTGCCTGTTATCTTCTTTGCTAAAATTGTTCGCTTGAGCTTCGATATTGCTCCAACTTCTTAAATCTCTTCTTTTTTTTTTTTTTTAATCGTTTAAATCGAAATCACAATTTTACTATCACTAATCCAAATTTAAAAAAAAAAAATGGGATTTGAAAATGTTGGACCACAGATTCAAATCATAAACAATCGACTATGTCGAAACCATCGAGTCACTGTTGTTCTTGAATTTGTTAACATTGTTTTAAACATATCTTCATTCGTCAGATGTGATAACAACATTTACATGAAATTGTGCATTTGTTGTTTTCTTTTTTTAATTTACTGTATTTTAAATTCACCTGATTGAATGATAAAATATCCATTGATTAGACACTCGGCACAGTTCCCATCGGAAAGTTTGTGATAAAATCGTCACCACTTCTATCATTCGATTGATTATTTAAGTCTATTGAAAATTTGGGCGTTTGATTCGAAAATCCTTGTTTTATTTATCGTAAACCGTTTGAAAAAAAAATACGATGGAAAAAAATCGCCGATGTTAACAGCACATTTCCGTGATTTTATCGACCGTTGAAATTTCTGATTTTATCCGTTTGAAACCGTTATTTGATCGTAAAACTTTTTGAAAATTGTCTACTGTTTGATTGTTGCTTACAGCAAATTTCGATAGGAAAAATATAAACAGATCGAGTGAGTGTTGTTGAGTATTAGTTGGATGTTCTTGTGAGAGAGTGAGCTAAGAGAGCGCTTAAATTCGACAAACTGCACCAAACGACTGATCGTTAGTTAATGAACTGCTTTTAACATTACATCGGATTCGAACAAAAATCGTAGAAAGGATGAGAGTTGAAAAATTGTTGAAAATGATCGCAGCACGGAAAGTAAAGTACACGAAAAAAAAGATGAAAAAAAAACAGTATATAAAACAAAACACAACAAAAGTAAAAACATACTCACACATAGCGCGGTCAGCAGAGAGAAGAGAGAGACAGAGAGAGCGATAGAGCCAGAAAGAGACAAGTGAGGCAAGCAAAAAAAAAAAGAAAAAGTGCTGTTACTACCAACAGACACTACGTACAGTGTGTGTTTACAGTCTAAGCATACTTTGCCGCTGTGGTATTGTCGCACGGCTCTGACTATCGGCTCATTCATACGAGCTTCTGATCTGAGAGTGTGTATTGGCGTTGGTGCGGGTGCCTGAGCGCGCGCGTTCGCGTATTTTACGCGCCTCTATGCGAACATGAGCATATAATGTGCGGAGTATGTGCGTTTGTGTGTGTGTGTGTGTGTGTGTGTGTGTGTGTGTGTGTGTGTGTGTGTGTGCTTCCCAATGTTCTTTGTCGATTGTTTTGTTGTAATTGTGATCGCGTGCGCATATCGCCTTATGGTTCTGCTTTTTCTGGTCGTCAATGTGTTGCTTGTTTGTTTTTTGTTGGTCTTTTGGTTTAGTTGCGTTTTGGTTTGAAAAAAAAAGTCATTACACAGTATCGATACATTGCAATTCTTTTGCGCACCTAGTGAAACAAGACATAGACATTATGTGATCGACGCTAAAACAGTGTGACAGGTGAAAATGGAAAAATTGACCATTGAACCATGTAGTCGCGTATTTATGCGAAAGAACATTTTTGCTGCGATCGATTTGTGAAAAAAGTTTTCGATTTGTTAATCTGGATTTATTTGAGAACTTCAGTTCTGTATTTTTCCGCTTTCCAAGCGGAATCATAGATCTGTCCACTGACTACAGACAATAGTGAATATTTGGTTTATCAAAACCACTTGATAGACCAGCGTACAACAATATACATCTATGAAACATACTCA
This sequence comes from Aphidoletes aphidimyza, assembly GCA_030463065.1. Classification (NCBI taxonomy): domain Eukaryota; kingdom Metazoa; phylum Arthropoda; class Insecta; order Diptera; family Cecidomyiidae; genus Aphidoletes; species Aphidoletes aphidimyza. The sequence goes on from CM059997.1 coordinate 44,574,458, forward strand.
ATACATGGTTACTACAGTTACCCGTTGTCCGTTGCCAGTTGCTCATTTTTCAATTGCATTTCCTCCTTCCACGCATACTCACTCACTCACTCACTCGGTCTATTGTCTATGCATACATTTTTGGAGCGCTTATGTCTCGTCTCCGATTTCTTATTCATTTCGGGTGATTTGTGCTATCAATCGGCCGATGCATGCGTGCGCTTCGCTTTGTTGACCATTCGCAACATTAACAGCCGATGCAAAGTGTCCGTGTCTATGTTTATCACACATTGCAACCGTTTCTGTACTAAATTACACATGTATGGGTATCACTTGCTTTGTCTTTCTACTTCTACCACTTGTTAGACACACCAATAATCAAGTTAATACACATTTGCTGACGCAATATCTATCCAACGACTTATCATTCATTTTGTTGTGGTTTGCTACTCTGGTTTGAAATTTTGTTGCTGTAGATTCTCTTTCTCTCTCTCTCTCTCTCTCTCTCTCTCTCTCTCTCTCTCTCTCTCTCTCTCTCTCTCTCTCTCTCTCCCTCTCTCTCTCTCTCTCGCTTCTACTAATACTATAGCTCGGTGTTTGTTGTTGTTGTTCCTTCATCGTATTACTATCGACTGTGTAATCTAGAGTTATTGTGTGTTGAACTGGTTATACGATTGTATTGGAATGTATCGTATCGTTTAGCTTTGCTAACGCATTTTTTTTTTCAACGACGATTGGACTTTGAACATTTCATTCACTGTGGGAATTTCTCGTGTGTATTTTTAGAGGGCGACTAATAAATTTAGTTTTTGATCTCTGTGAGAGACAGAGCGAGAGAGAGAACGCGCGCGCATGCACGCACGCACGCATGCTCGCGTTATATGCTATAATACACATATTTTTTTTTTTTTTTGAAGATAAAATGTGTGCATGCAAAACTGTGGCAAATGCATTTGCATGTAGTTACATCGAAATTGAATCATTTTCAGTGGGTTTGGTTTGGTTCAGTTTGATTCGGTGATCTTTTTTAATGAATGTTAATCATTTTTTTTGTTGAAAGAAAACAAAAAAATTTAAAGTTAACTTGTTCTAAAGAACTGGCCAATAGTTTGTTGTTGTTGTCATTTTTGTTGTTGTTCCGTTTTTTTAATGTGCGCACGGTCACAGTCCACAATCACAAATATGATCTGGTTAAAGCGGTTTGTACGCTTTCAATACGAAACAGAAATTGATTGTCATGCCTCAGATTCACGAAATTTCACTCAAGCAAAAAAAAAAAAAAAAAAAATCCGCAAATACCGACAGGCTTTTTTTTTGGCATGATTAAATAATAGTGATAAGAAGCATGCAAACTGATTTCAAATCAGTTATTCGATCAGATTATATTTGTTCGGCACTGCGCGGCATTGTTCAATGACCATTAAATTCCGGTCGGATTTTTGTTAAGCAGACTCTCTTACACTGAATATGTATATATATAAAAAGAGTTGCTGCTTTCGTAATGTCACTCATTGATCACTTTCTGATCACGTTGTCGACCAAACTATCGAAATATATGAAAAAAGGTCGTCGAAAAAAAGTCCAACAACAATTCCACCACATTCAAATATCATTGAGCTCGAGTCAAATTGTATATTACAATTTTCTGTAAGAATATTGAATGTACAGAGAGCTACAAAGCCAGTTCACACCAATTCATTTAAATACGAAACGGACTCATCGATGAACGCATAGCATGAGCGAGAGCGACAGTTAAAATGTATATAGTACACAATGTAAACTTTCTTATGAATGAACACAATTCAATTGAATCACAGGACTAGACAAAAGTACCGTATTTCAATGATTTCATCCACTATCTCTCTCTCTCTCTCGCTCTCCTTCTCTCGGTCGTCTCTGCACTAGTTTTAAATTAGATACATAATTTTTTTTTGTATGTAAAAGTGAAGTCGCTTTACATTCGTAATCAATGCGACAAATTTCATTTTGGTGCACGATGTTAAAAGAAATAAAAAATGATGAGCAAATGACGCGTTAAAGCAATGAATATCTTTGCTTTTAAATAATTGGCTGAAGCCAGAGCGATGCAAATCCAATCCAATCATTTCATGAATATATATTTTAATGGGTCAAGTATTGATCGATTTGGTTTTGCAAAACTATACACGACACACACACACACACACACACGCCGACACATTTTATGCTCTACGCAATGATATTCATTCGAATTGAAATACCAATAAATTTTAATTGCTTGTTAATGCGTCAATGGATGGAAAATCGCATTTCAACGCAGGACAAATGGTAATCGCTTACTCTAAGTCAATTTATGAATAAAAGAACCATATCTGCCTTGTGGGCAAAAATCAATTTCCCGGACATTTACTGTCGGTGTGGTTTGGTGTGTTGTCGTGCATTTGCGCGCTTGACAAATCACACATCCACATCGAGCGCATTTTGGATATGGACATGCCGTTAAAATGCTGAGCTAATCTTTTATTAGCCATTCGTCATCTCTCGTCTAAAACTATGAAAATCGCCAATTTTGTATGAAGCGGAATTTCACTGCCGTAGGTGCACTTCTTTTTGCTGTTACATGCTCACATACACACACACATGTACTGCAAATTAGGTGAGCACATGCATGTTTGCATATGGCCGTCATGTCGGCGTTATAATAATACCTGGGAATGTTTTCATCATCACATTTCAGTTCGTTGTTGTTCCTAGCTAACGTTCAACATATACAAGAATTGAATGATGCAACATTATGATGAATTTTCACAGTTAAGTGCATTTGTTGACGTTTTGCCGTTATGGCAGTTTGTTTGGCTTCGATGCACACTCATTTTACAATGGTCACACGCGAACGGGAGCGCGTGCACATGTTTTTTTTTGGCCGATCACATGGTCGCATTCCATTGAAATGCGTTTGGCATAATTTCGAACCCGGATTTACAATGGTTTGAGTTCAAAGTTCACTTTAAACTCATCCATATTGAAATGCCAGTACCACTTCCTTTTTTTTTCTTCTTCAATCCATTGGAATCGAGTATTCACACAGAAACAAGCGGAGACCGGTTAAACACACTCCAAAAAAAAATCGATTACAACGCAATTAATGTCATGCAATTTACCAAAATTGGTTTTATCGATAATAAATCATTGACCCTGAACACCTGAACAGTGAACACTCGTTCAGTTATTAACCGCGGCAAAGTACACAGAGTGAAAGAGACAGGAAGAATTTTTCGGACAATCCGCTTCATCTATTTTAGTCGTTTTAATGATTAGAATCCGCGCACTCCGTTTTTTTTTCATTGCAAGCCATTATGCCACACAATTTATGAGTGGGTTTTTTTTTGCGAAAGTAAAGTTCACTCTCTAATTTTTAAGTGATTGACACTGTTCATGCAGCAGATTGACCTTTGATTACTTCAGTACATACATTTTTATGTATTTCATTTTTTTCCTTTTTAACTTAAACCAACCAAATTTTTCAGCCTATCCAATTGAACAACGCTTGAATGAAAAAAAAAAGAATGCTTGATAACGTCGGTAATCATTCATTATATTGCTGTGATAACCCAGAACACACAATCTTTTGCGAAAATTTCGGCTTCTGGATTGGCTACATTTTCATGCAAAATTTGTCTATTTGACGAATCAAAATGGGCCAAAATGATGGCTTGAATTTTCGCGAAGACAATTCCAATAGGTGAAATAACATTTGTTGTTGTTCACGTTGTGTCCCACTAAAATATAAATAAACAAAAAATTTACGATCGTTTTCTCTCTCTCTCTCTCTCTTTCTCTATCTCTGTCTCTCATAATCACGCGTTTTTCGAATTATCACAATGTTTACAATTTTGCGAGAATTTGATGAGGCTCGTGTGTTGGTTTTGGGTTGAAATGGAGCAACAAATACTAAAGCTATAAGTAATCGCCCAAATACTAATTGATTCAGTGTATTTTGGTTTGTTGTTGTCGCCCGCATTTTTTTTTTTTTTTTTTTTTTTAAATATATTTTTCGCCCAAACAGCGATGCTAGCCGGCATACAACAAAGTATGTGTGTAAATAAATAAACGTAGTGTTCGGGCAAAGTTCATACCGTTTAGCAGGTAAACAAAGACTAGCCATTCAGTAAACGCATGAGCAAGAGGTGCGGCTGTTGAAATGCCCAGTTTAATTTGAGAAAAATATTTTATTCAATTGAAATCGCGTAAAATTCTCGACTCGTGAGTGTGCTGCGCTAAAATGAGCACAGACGTAATTTACCACACGATTTTCAACGTTTGTGTGTATACTTAGACATAGTCTTATCAGCATTATTCTCGCATTGACGCGTGATCCGATATTTGGAATGTTGTACTAATCAAAGCCGAGCAAATCTATAATTGGCAATCAATGCATGACACAATAATATTTCAAGGGCATCTGAAATTGCTCGAGCTATTCTTTTTTCCGAAAAATTTTGATCCAGGAACTAGTCCAAACCTCTCGGACCAAGTACTCTTTAGTGTAAACTCTTTCCAGCAACTCCTGAAAACAACAACAACAACCAAATGATTGATTGTGATTCGTTTAAAGAGGTTATCAAAATTAAATTAATCTGTAATCACACAGTACGCTTTATGTTCTCATGCCATGTGTTGCATATAACATTTGTATTCATGGCTCAACACGGGATAGATACGGTTTCTAGTCCTTCTATTTTATGCTCAATTTTGGTGAGCAAACGGTCGGAAATTCCAAAGGGAGTCAATTTTAATTGCCGTTATTTGGGGGCGACGGTGGTGAGGGGGGGGGGGGGTCAGCAACTGTTTTTGTGCGTAGATGGGATCTAGGGCGTGGATAAATTCGAATTTGACAGCGATCAGGGGGTGTTAATTTGCCTAAAGTGTGTAAAGGAATTTCCCAGACCATTCAGACAAAAATAACAAATTTCGCTTCAGAGGGGTAAAAACCCGAAACCTCCCCCACATGCCCGCTGCTGGGTTTTACTGTCTACTAGAAATATTCATGTTCCTGGTGACAGTTGCGTCAATATGACAACGTTTAGATTCTTTCGTCTTCTTCATGCTAATTTCAAATGTGTGTCTAGCCCCAAGATTCACATCGATTTACTCACTTTTTTCTTGATCGCTGCTATCAAATAAAAAATGCTTACACATCGAAATCTGTAAACGACTGTGGTATTCATTGATTTTTATTTATTTTTCTTTTGGTCAACCTCTGGGTTTTTGTGTATACACTTTTTTTTTCAAATTCATTTCTAGATTTGATTTTCTGAGAAATTATCAATCAACATTCTATTGCATACTCTATTTGTTTATATGACAAACATTTTTTTTTCTCTGCCACATTCCCAATTTTCGAATCGCAAAAAAGTTAGAAATAAAATACCGTATCATTTACCTTTATTTGTTGTTGTATTTTGAAGTTGTATTCCGTTTCATGGAATTAGGAATACCCATTAAAATTTAAAAAAAAAACATGTTTTTACTTAAAATCGTATATAGAAGAGAGTCATATGTTTATTCCGTTGAAATAGATGATATTCAACTGAATAAACGATGATGGCTTGTCTGTCACAAGGAATAAGTATCCACTGGACATGGAAACGGTCCAAAACGGTTTGTGTCATAAGTTCAAAGTACGAATTATTGCGAATCAAACGAAAAGAAGAGAACGGGAAACACTCCACAAACTTCAAAGCGTCTGTTGATACAAGTCAGAGATTTTTTAAAAAAAAAGCCAATAAATGTACATGCTGGACGGTATTTCAATTTCGATAATCGCAATAACTTTTACCAATCACATCTATTTGTTGTCTAAAAATGTCAACTAAAATGCATGCACACTAATCAATATAGACGCACTTGATGAAATCCTTCTCTTAACATCTATTTCACAGACTTGTTTTGTACTGTCGAGTGCCGAAATCGGCCCATTGCCGTCTATTCATTCAGTGGAATGATTTGATTAAAGATTACACGTGTCAGTTGTCGAAGACGAATCCTCTGTCACATTTCATGCAGTATTTTTGTCTCTGACAATAACACGCACCAAAAAGATGCACTCATATGGGAATGAATGAAGTGACAGCGTGTCAATTTATCCTCGATTTGTTGTGTGTATATGTGAAATGAATGAGAAAAAGTTCTCTTCTCCACACTCAATTTAAACTAATTCATATTCAATTGAATTGTACACTGTATTTACGATGTGGACTTTGTACCTCGTATCGAACTAGCTCACACACTTTACATTCATACTCATTCCAATGGACAGAATGGCATTCGCCAACCGAGCTGCGAATCAAAAGTAAATAATACAGAGAAGAAGAAAAAAAACGGCAACACGCAAAAATAGTGTTTCATTCTCTATTCTCTCGATTTTCGCATTTTTTTTCTTCGTTCATTCATGTCTGACAACAGTGAAATTTGGTTTTGGATCCAATTCATCGAAATTTGAATTTCGTCAGTTTAAATAAACACCATTGGATTAAAATGTTAAAAAGCATTTTTTTTTTCACTCGAATTTTGACGCAAGAACGAAAGTGCCCCATTTTCTTACATCATTCAAAATGTTTATTTATTTTTTCGCCTAATTTACACCTTTTTTTGTGTTAGTTGAATGCCATGTGCAGTGTGCGGTGAGTGCATCGACTGTATTTTTATTGCTATCGCCACATTGAAAGTCGCACTTTTTTTGGTGTTGGGTCGTCATCATCACGGTAAACGAAACAAATGTTACTACTCATGTGCTGGTGTTTTTGTGACAGGAGAGAGAGAGAGAGAGAGAGAGAGAGAGAGAGAGAGAAAGAGAGAGAGAGAGAAAGAGAGAGAGAGAGAAAGAGAGAGAGAGAGAAAGAGAGAGCGAGAGAGAGAGAGAGAGAGAGAGAGAAGGAGTCCGTTGACGCAGACATAAAAAACATACAAAACTAAAATTAAATCCCAATATCAGTCGGTTGAAAATGTTATTCACAAAATTCACCTGTTCATCGTACGCGCATCCATAGACTAGAAACACAAAAAGTGGCCATACAACTCGCATGTCTTTTTTTTTCTCTCTGTTTGTTTACGGTCTGCTGGCAATATATATTTGGTTTTGACAAAAACATTGCGTATTTCACTATATGCCAAACAGTTATGTGCATGTTTAAATCATGATGAAGGGGTTCAAATGACTGGGACGCATTAGGCGCGCGAAAAAGAAAAATGAATTCAAATTACTGTATAAATCAGGCAAACAAAATGTCAATGCGGGAAAAAAGAAGATAAACGAGCTGACTGACGAAGAGAAAAAAAAGTAAAAAGAGAATGAACAAAAAAAAAAAAAAAAAATTGAAGTTAAATCAAGACGTTATCATTTGAATGGCAAGAAGATGAACGGCAACAAAGCCGACCAAATCAAGAGTCGGCAAAGTATTTTGGAGAAAAGAAAAGCGAGTCGATGAAGGCAACCGAAATATACAAAAGAGATAAACAATGTAAAAGTATGAGAATCATCGACGACGAAAAGATAAACGTCAATTTGAATGCGAAAATATATCAGACACACAATCAAGATTTAACCATATGTGCAGTCGGCCAAGTTGTGCCATTTGATCTTTGAACAAACTGAATCATCGAATACACTGTATATCGTAATCAATGCCATTTTCTCTCTGAACATTTTATGCACATTTGCACAGACACAAGCCACTAATTGAATGGCAACAAACACAGCACACGCACATACAACGGGCTGGACAAAGCTTCTGCAGCTCACACACCATGGTAAAAGTGCAAAAAAAAGAGAAGATAGAAAAATAAGAAGTAAAAGACGAGAAAAAAAAAGAAACAACGACAACAGCAGCAGAACTCGGCATGTCCGATTAACAAAGTGTATAAGTTGTAAATTTGCTCTCCCTCTCTCTCACTCTCTCTCTATCTCTCTCTTTCTCGCTCTCTCTCTGTCTCACATACACAGAGAGATGGAGATATCATGTGAAAACAATGTTAGAACGCGGTCAGCAGCCGAGTGGCTGAACTATATTCGCTTCGGTTGTCGGTCACATCGTAATGACTTCATTCGCTAAATGATTGAGTGTGTATATTTAGCACTAACACATGTCACTCAACTGATTGCTGACATATTGCAATGGAGATTCGTTTCTCTCACTCTCTCTCTCTTTCTTTCTTTCTCTCTCTATCTTCCTCTTCCTCTCTGTATTCCTGCGTATGCATTTTATGAATTTATTGAACAAAAAATTATCGAATAAAAGAGAGCCCATGGGCTCCATCCCTCTATATCTGTATTAAATTGGATAGATGAATGAATGTGCCTCAATTGGTTGTCGATTGTGCGATTACACATTAGCGCAATAGATATCTATCGTGCATGAAGTGAGAGAGACAGAGCTCATCGATGCGAAATGTGCAAGTGAATTTGGTCTGATTTATGGAAGTTGAAATCAATTTTTGGTCACTTCATGATGAAATGTGTTAGAGACAGTTTTCGTTGTATATTTCATTTGTGGATGACGTTGGAAATCCAATCTCCACTCTCTCTCTCTCTCTCGCTCGCTCGCTCTCTTTACTCACAATTTTTTTTTTTTCTACATTTCTGTTTCTTTCTGCACGCGAACAATTTTCGATGTGGTTTAATCACACTTTGGCCCCGATATACATACTTACATACATAACATATATCTATATTATGTGCCTGCCATGTGTATTGGCATGACAGTATGATGGCTTTTTCATTCAATCGACAAATTGACAAGACTTGATCGAAAGTCCAAAGTTCGATTTACTGACGAATGACAATCGAACGAGAACATGATGGAATATACACATTAAAGCACACAATCACAATTACAAACCATTACGTTCAATTATAAGGGCATTAAATTGAAATGTTCAAATTGTTTTCTCGAGAAGCTCTTGAACTGTAAATAGCATCAATGAAAAAAAAAACACACACAAAAATTCAAATAAACAGCTTAAATTGGTGTTTTTTTTTTGCCCTTGACATTTTGTCGTACATATTCGAAAATATTTTTCCATAATTTTTCCGTTTTTACTAGAAGCTTGAATGCTTTACATAGATGTGCACAGTACAACAGCCACACAACTTTTAAGTGCTTGAGAAAAATTTTCTTGTGATGGCAGAAGAAAAAAAGATGATAAATGATTTTCTCAGCAATAACAACAAGTGAGAAGATGATAGTTTTTTGTTGGAACGTCATATTCGTTGGTGTGTTTGTTCGCCAAACATCAAAAGATGTGTATGAAGAAAAAAAAAAAAGATAAACAAATGGAAGAAAATGAATCATTTTGGTGGTTGATTCAAACTCTTGAAGCAATAAATATTTGTACAGTGTCCAACCAAATATTTACATCATAATAATTTGTGGTTGAACAAAAAAAAAAAAAATGGTTTGCCGCATCATTCTGAATTGTGGCGAATAACAACATGCGCCAGAGCACATCAAAAGTATTAAATAATATACAGCATGTCAGTGCAATGTTGTAGTAAAATGTCATTTCATGAGAATAGAAGCTTTTCCAATGTTTTCCTCTAAAGTTGAGATTTCGTTTTTTTTTGCTTGTGACTTTTTTTTTATTCGTATTTCATTGCTCTTATTTTCATTGCGTGATCGATATAAAGACGATATTAAATCATGCGACGAAAATATTGGTTGTATAAAATGTAATTTCACTGTGACGCACATCCAAAAAAAAAAAAAACAAATTGATATCATTTTTACTTTGGTCTTGGAGTGTAATACGGAGTGCAAGACTAACAAAAAAAAACTCTTCATTTTGAATGCCATCCGCCTTGATGAATACCAGACACATTGAAAAGACATTGAAAACAACGGCAACGATGCATCTTGAATAATTTTTTTTTTTTTTTGGGCTGAAAGACCAGACCAATAAACGTAATATCACAACGGAATATTTTTGCTCTTGTTCTATAGCACAAACATTTGCCCGACTCGATTCGGCCGCACCACCAAAAATAAAGTACAAATCATTTGTATTTTGCATCGATACCCTAGCGCACCACACACAAATTTCACACCATCCATAAAATGTATGCGTACAATGATCATAATTTGAAATAAATTTGTTGGAAGGGAAAAAAAAAACATGAAGCCGAACAAATATGTAAGAGAACACAGCAATTTGGTTGGGAGGAATACGGCTGGATAAGCAAGCACACAATTTTTACAACTCTATACATTAGCATACCCAGCTGACGAACGGAACCAAAAATAAAGACGCAAAATGTCTTGCGCCAAAGAAAAGATGAAATTTCTAATTCAGTTTTGGGTTGTTGTTGTTGTTGTTTTTTTTATTGTTGTTATCGTTGTTGTTGTTGTTGTTGTACGGTTTGCGCACGTGAAAGTCACGCCGTCTATTTTTTAGTTAATGTTCGCCCTTGTTGGTTAGTGCGCTTCATCAATGTAAAATGATACACTTTGCACGTAACACAACAGCGATAATGGCACGTAATGTATGCAAATGTCAAAAAATTACACACATATTTGTCACATTATATGCACACTCCGGGTACAAAACCAAACACACGAACAACGAACACGGCCGTACAAGCTCACACAAAAATATGTTCACATCCATCAGACAGCGTATCGCATGTTGTTCAGGGGCTGTCAACGATGGCTATATTGTACGCTGTGATACGGTTGACATGATTAAAGTAACACCATAGAGAGCGAGAGAGCGAGAGAGAGAGAGAGAGAGAGAGAGAGAGAGTGCGACAAAATTGCGTTTTTGTGTATATATGTACTACGTCGAAATGGTAATGTGATCATTTTGCATTTTGCATTTGATAGAAAATTGTAAACAGTTGGTAAGGTGTTTCTCATCCTTTTGAAACGATTGCCCGATTGGAATGTGGAACTATAATGATGGACCAAGACAAGAGCCGGAACGATTGAAAAACCCCTTTAGAATGTCACCAATTCCAAGCGCACCAAGTCCCAAATGGCTAAATTAAGCGTGGAGGAAGACGGCAGAAAAACTTTTAGCCAAAGCTGCGTTTGATATTCAAACTGGCGACAAAGGCAAAGGCAAAGGTTATTGGTTTCATTGCCGTTATTGCTATTGCCTTTGCTCATGCAGCCGACAACAACAAACAATTATGCTTGGTAACTTTGTATTGTTGGCGTTATTTGCCTCTGTTGCCTATCTCTCTCTTTCTCTCTCTCTCTCTCTCTCTCTCTCTCTCTCTCTCTTGCATTTTTTGTTGATGTTTCTCTTCCAACACTCGACTCTTCATGCACATTGAGCATACAATTTTACAACATTAAGCTATTTCACAGCGGGCTTTTTTTTTCGGTGAGGTGGGGCGGACAAGTGCTTCTTTCTGGTGGAATGATTTTTCTGTTTTTCTCTTGTTTATACATACATTTATCTTAACTTTGAGGCACACACAGCCATGTGATGTGTCTACGAAGGGCTGCTCTCTCACTCTCTCTCTCTCTCTCTCTCTCTCCCCCTCCTCATTTTCAAGTTGATTTCTTTTCGCTGCACCGTTTTTGTTGGCGGTGGTCAAACGATCTCTATTGCTTGAGCAACCGGTATGATTCATGATCCGTTGTTAGTGTTGCTCGCAGCTATTCATTTCTGTCTGCGTCGTGTGATGGTTCATTCATTACTTTTTCTCTCTCTCTCTCTCTCTCTCTCTCTCTCGTTCATGTGCTGCTGCCTTCTTTTTTTCCATGCTATTTTCGTTTGTTCGTTGCCAGAACAAATGCCTTTCCTAGTTTTTGGGGTTTTTGTATCCATTTCATACCTTTTACATTACAATTCGAAAGAATAGCACAAAAAAAGCACAGTTAAACGCACAGGTATACCAAAATGTTTATAAAAATTCGAAACAAACTGTATAAATAAACCGTTACACGCATGAAAGTCGGTGGAAATCAATTGGATTACCTTCAAATTGGATGTATACGATGGTTAAAAGACAATGGCTCATGGCTCTTGTGTGTGTGTGTGTGTGTATATCTGTGTATTCGCCTCGAATGATATTCGTTTGTTCGGTTTCTTTTTGGTCCGTGTGTGTCTTTGCCGAGCGCGCGAAACTCAGGTAAAAAGAAAATGACCACAAAGTTTTTTTTTTCTTTTTCTCTTTGTTCGAGAGGATGAATGAGGGAAATTGGAGTTGGAAACCTCACCTGGATCGCCTTTTGTTTTCATATAAATTATCGCATTTTCGTGCGTGCGTTTTGTACGTATCGTTAGCCAATTATCGCATCATCGCCATCCTTTTTTACTGTTAATAATTTTTCTGCTGATTTTTATTATTGACCTTATCAATGAAGTAAGCTCTATGGAATGTGGTAAAATATAATTGAACGTAACGGCCGCTCGAGCCCATTGAATTTCGGTGTATAAATTACACCGTGCGCCGCCATTCATTGAAACCAACCGAGAGAAAAACGGGGCAAATGGTATTCGTGTAGAGCACATGCACGAACAATCATTTATCGACCGAAATGTGAATATCAAATTGAGTATTTTTTTTTCTCATCGGCACACGATCAAAACCGGCCGCTCTAATATGGAGAGGACCATTCAATTCTAGCTAGTCCAGTCTAGTGAACGCCAAATAATTCATATAGTCTATTTATTATGACACAGTTAATTAACAACAATTAATTTTATCACCTAATTTTTTTTGTTGTTGTTGTTGTTGTTGCATACAAATCAGTCCATGTTTGACCCGAAAACAACGAAAACACGACATGATGCTGCCACAGCCAGAGTTTGCTGTTGCCCAGTAGTCTGTCGTTTGTCGTATGTCCTCTGGCTATGCCATTGTGTGCCAGGTTTTCCATATAATACACAGGCTTCGGGTAAACATAACATGAGCATACATTTTAAGTGTGTCGATTTATATTGTCCAATCGCATTCTCGTTCTCATTCTTTCATTTTGAATGAGAATATGTTTTTCATTCAGATGAATAGCACTGTGTCTCACTGGAAGGGAGAGAGCGAGAGAGTGAGAAAGAGCATAGGCACAAATCAAAATTGCACATAAACCCAAATGTGTGCCGGTGTGTGGTGAACTGGGCGAATATTTGCTGTGTGCGTTGTGAATATTTTGCTATCCAACCGATATCTTTTCATGTATCGAATAATATTTTCAACATACGTTTTGACATGGCACAAACACAACCAAAATCCGTACACACCATTTGATGTTGCGCCTCGACACACACACACACACACACACACATCCATATTCACATGCACACAATCTACGGGATTTTTAATGGGAAACATGTCATATCGATCGTTGGATGGTGTTCTTTAATAATTTCATTATGTCATTTTCATTTAGCTAAATAATTAATCTGACAAGCGGCTGAGGTTATTTAATAAATATTGATAGAATATTAAATTATTGCTGGTTGGTGTTTGGTGTTAGAGAATATGCTCGCTTGATGCGATTTGAGGGCTGTGGTGATGGTGTCGGTGGTGGTAGTGGTCGCTGTTGCTCCGAGCATCATGATGCCACAAATAAAAAAAAAACCAACTACACACAAGTTGCGTGTATTCTATAGCGTATCATTTACAATGCAAACCACGAAAATATTTTGGTGAGACTAATAATCATTTGTTTGTTCATTCTTGGTTTATTATCAGAGTAAAAAAAAAATCCCATCGCGTCAAAACATCACTCAACAGAGTACAGCTACATTGATACGATCAATTGCGACTTTTTTCCAATAATTTTTTTTTTCTCACTTTTTTTATTCAAAATCACTATAGTCTCACAATGTTATGCATAATCAAAAATAATTACAATATTTCTATTTATTTTACTATTTTTGACATTTCTACTGAAATACTGAATTGTGGATGTTAGCGAATACATAGATTGTGTTCAAATGTTTGAATTATTTTTCATTAACCAATCAATCTAACGCAAAACTTTCCATTTTTTTTTTAACAAAAGATCCCTTGGAAAGAGACTCATTCGCATTAATGTATCGGCTCAGCTGAGTAATGTTTCCGATGCGATGGAAAATGTCTTTCTCTGGTTAATTTTTGCATCGTTTGAAACTCTTCTCTTTTTTTTCAATACATGTTACATGAAATGAAAATCATTTCGACTGACATTTCACCTACAAAATCATTCTGGTGTTGTAGTCTTGATTATTACGTTTTGATTTGAATTGAAAGCTAACGATGCCAATGTCTAAGAATAGAAATAATGTAACGAATCGAGACAACAGCATCACCAAGGCGAAATAACACGCACAACATTGTGCGACCGTTTGATGACTGGCAACTAGCAATTGCATGGAAAATAATCTGCGTGTCGTTTACATCGACATATGTTTTTTTGGCTCATCATAAACCCACACAACCATTTTGCTATGCCGAAATATGTTTGTTGTTTTTGGTTGGTGTTTTTTTTTTTGTTTTTGTTGGCACTTTTGATGGCTGCTCACATATCAGCCATCTAATGGTCCATAATATTTGTCCATAACATATCCTTAGCACCAAATAAAGTAATATCAAAATAAATGCATCTACGTGGAAAATTTTCCACGACTACAGAATCGACAAAACATGGCCGACTGAATGGTATCGTTGAGTTGCCGATACAAGTTCGAGGCACTCATCGACTCTGTTGACATCTCTCTGCGTCTCTTGACCGGATTCTTTGGAGCCGAAGCAATATGCCTCAAGTTGTAGCATCCGAATTTTTTTGTGGAAAACCTGCACAGAGTCAATAGTGCTGTTGATGGCCTTGATTATTTATACATCGCAAAATATGCGAATTCAATGGAAGCATGTGGCAAAAAAACTAAAGTGGCACAATCATAGCCAGCGTGTGTTATATGTATTTATTGGAACAAATAAACAAGAAATTCGGGTTCGGATGCAACCAAAAATGTCGTTGTGCATACTGTTGTAGTACGAATGACATCGAGAGCAAGACAACAACAAAAAATTGTCATATGAAAAACTATAGCATCATTACATCATTACGTTGCGTACCGAAAATGGATTTCGAAATCTCAGCTTGGCCGATTGCTGTTCCGATTGTACCATATCAACTTCATTCATTCTATCCTGTGTTTTTCATTTCTCATCGACTCTGAAACAACAGCAAAACACACACACACACACACACACACTAAACATTGAGATACACGAAAAGCCGTTAAAAGACAAACATAAAAACACAATCACGGAAAAAGGCAATAAGTTAAAAATCGAAATGCAACAAAAGCAAGGACGCCTTGAAAAAAGCTAAGCCGCTTGAATAGAGAGCTCTAGTGTATCGGAATCGAAGCGCATGGGAATGGGAGGAGCGGAGCGGAGCGGAGCGAGAGAGAGAGAGAGAGAGAGAGAGAGAGAAAATGTCGAGTCACAAAAAATAATTGAACTATTTCACAGTGCACAGTGATGGTGATGCACTGGGCGAAACAACAACCTCCGAATAAATGCAGAAAAACACTGCTGCTTCCAGTTCGAAGCGGAACCGAGAACAGAACGATCAGCGTGTATGTGTGTGTGTGTGTGTGTGTGTGTTTGCCCCAACATACCCGTGATATTCGAAAAAAAAGTCCGTTGGAATGATGAAAATCAAAAATAATTTTTTTCCTGCTTTTCGGACGACAATAAGTAATAAATTTTTATTTATTGCAATTGCTTTGGCTCGAAATTTAAACGGAGCCAAGCAAACGCTATATAACAAAATAAAATATTACATTGGCAAGCGTCGAGAAATGACGAACAAGAGCAAACTCTATTTTCGCTTGCGAGAATCGAGAGAAAATGGTAGATATGAAATGGCAATAAGAGCTGAATTTTACTCCGCGAAAACGAACGCGAATACAAATGAACATATACATTTATACACATCACAGAAGAGAATAAAAAAAAAGGTTAGAGTGAGTTGAACGCATCGAGTGCCCAAATTGTGCAGAGTTAAAAGACTCTCTGTACTGAATAGAACTAGAAAGACATTGAACGAAGTGGATGAACGAATCGAACACAGCTCTGGAACATAGTGCGACAATTTTTGGTTTCGTGATGGTTGAACACATCGAGATGGGATAATAATTCAGGTGGCGGTTGTTCATAAAATAGAGTCAACTGCAAATTTTTCATTTTTCCATTGCACAATTTATGCATTCGATGATGTCGCACTGTTTGCCTCATAATTCAGTTCTCCGTTCTCTCGTTCGTTCGCCAATCGATTGAGTTTTTTTTTCACGAATCAAGTATCGAATCGCACTTACACACACTCACCAAAAAAATCCAAAAAATCCAGCGAATGAAAGCGAAGAAGTCACACACACAAAAAATATATATGATTTTTTTTTTATCGTTGCATAAATGATGGCTTTATAATGCATTGTATTTGTGTTGAATGGCGACGGCTCCGCATTACATTATGATGGGGCCGAAACGAAATGCTTTTATGTATTTAAAAAAAAAAAAAGAGCCCACAGTCATAAATTTTCACCAATACAGCAGACGCTCGGAAATTAGAACCAATTGGTTTTTCAGCTGGTTCTAATTTTCGAAAGGTTCTAATTTCGGAGCGTATTTTGAAAATCGATTTTTCATGTCAAAATGGAGAAAATCAACACATATATTGTCATATCAGTTGAAATATCTTTGGTTTTTATTGATATATGAATGGAATTTTATAATAGAATCAGTAATCAAATGAGTTATTTGTCAGGTGACTCATTTTTCCGTCATGAAATCAGTTATTGAGCTTTGTTTTTTCGTTTTATTCAAATGAGAAACAACTATATCAGAGCGAACAGCCAGTAAATTAGACATATGTTTGGTTGAGAGTAGACATGTTTGTCCGCACCATTTGAGCAAATTGTTAACACTTTCAATCGCTGATGAATATGAAATCCGTGGCTCGTTGATCTCACCATTCATTTCGACGTCATTGTCCGAATCATCGACATCAGTTTCAATACCCGTATCATCAGAATCTTCTTCGAATATGTCATCATTCCATTCATCTATATCACCTGCTGCTATACTGTTGTTTGGAGCAATTTTCGATAAAAGCATTTGAGTTTGTTGGAGAATTTCCATGTAATCGCAATCTTGCTGAACCAATTCAGATAACGGTAAATCGTCCTCCTCATCGAATTGACTTGAATCCCAATTCATTATTTTGTTCCACGATTTTGCAACGACACTTTGAGATAGTTCATCCCAAGCTTGTTTCAGCAATACAATAGCATCCGAAATTTTGTGTTGTTTTAGATATTCATGCACATCAACATCATCTTGTGCAACCAAATGACTCAATAATTTATTCCGATATATTAATTTGGTCATTTTTATTGGATTTTGATCCATTGGTTGGATTGCAGCGGTTACATTTGGTGGCAACAAGAATGCAACGATATTACCATCTTCACTGTGTAGTTCTTCAATCGGTGCATGTGCAGAACAATTGTCAATGACTAAGATAGCTTTCGGTGGCAAATTATTCTCTTTCGAAAAACGACAAACCTATACGAATAAAAAAGAATGAACATTGGTCGAAAAAGTTATTTTACTTTTGAGGATTTAACACTGCTTACTTCTTCGATAAATATTTTGTGAAACCAATTGTGGAATATTCGCGATGTCATCCATGCTGCTTTCGAGTTGTCATAGTGAAGTGGATTATGAAAATCTCGGAAGCACCTTGGGTTCTTTGCCTTGCCGATGACTAACGGTCTCAATTTATGTGTGCCATCACAATTCGTTCCGAGTAAGATTGAAATTCGCTCTTTCTGAATCTTCCGACCGGGTGCGTTTTTCTCACATGCGGCAACATATGTTTTGTCAGGCAAACAACGGAAAAACAATCCACTTTCGTCTGCATTATAAATTTGTGCATTGGTCAGCCCCATTTCGGCAATTTTGGCACGAAATCGATGTATGTATGGTGTAATCAACTCAATGTCACTTGAAAGTATTTCACCACATATCTTCAAGAAACGGATACCGAATCTGCGTTTGAATTTTCCAAACCAGCCATCACTTGCAACGAAATTATTTGATGTTTTTTCTGGGTACATCGATTCAAACAGTTGTTTAGCCTTCGCTTTCATTATTGGACCACTGATTGTACATTTTCTGTCGCGTTGCTTCAAAAACCATTCATATAATTGATTCTCCATCTCCGGATACTCGGACTTGTGCAATGTTTTTTTCTTGGCGAATTGGAATGTATTCGAAACTGCAGCCACAATGTCTTCTCTTTGTGATTTGATGTACGATATAGAAGATTTGGAGACACCATAATCAATAGCTAAACGATTCGCTTTCACACCTTTATCAAGTTTTCCTAAAATATCTGTTTTTTGTTCTAACGTCAACGTTGTTTTTTTACGTTTTTTGTCATTATTTGCCGACATTTTTTGATGATAATATTAAAAATAAACAAAAAAAAAACGAAAAAATCAAAATATAGCGCATTGAAACCAATTCCGTGAAGCACTTGTTCGAATACTAGCGACATTCGATATGACTGAGATTTCAATGGATACTCAGTTTAGTTTCCATTTATGCACAGCAAATAGAATAACAATGCATGAACACTGCTTGTGTTGCAACGGTAAATTCGCCGCTTCACTCTTCATGTCTTTTAAATGTAAACAAATGAACTAGAATACTAAAAAATCGAATGCAAAACGGATTATGGTGTTCTTTTTCGAGCGAATAAATGAAAGAAAAGAAGAAAAAAAAATCCGCTCGGAAATTCGAACTTTTTGGTTCTAATTTCAGAATGTACAATGTATCGACGAAGCTGGTTCTAATTTCTGGACGGTTCTAATTTGTGAACGTTCTAATTTCCGAGCGTCTGCTGTATATAAAAAATTAAATGAGTTGACTAAAAGTTGCGACATTTGAAGCCAATCAAATATTTGCACAGCAAAATAGGCGAAAGAGACGCAAGAGCGAAAACGAGAGCGAGAGCGAGTGCAGAAAAAAGAGCGTGTGTTCTTGTGTGTCTTTTTTTATCGTTATAACAAGCTCCCGGAAAAGCCATTCAAACAGCGGAGATTGCTGTGACAACAAAAACCCGTGTCACATTCATCAATAGCACATTGATCAATTTATGCTTGATCCAATGAAAGGTTTACAATACTTGTTACAAATAAATGTCAAGATGCTTTGATCTCACATCGTTAAAATGAAGACCCAAATCAAATTAACCTATGATCAAACAGTTAAAACACCATCCTGCACGCACACACAACACACACCAACACACCGCAATTTACTACAGGAAAATCCATTCGCAGCGGCGGGGGGGGGGTGAACGCGAAACAATGCTGGTTTTATTAAAGTGCTTAATTTTCTATTGGAACGCGAAAATGATATGCTTTCAATGTTAAAAATGTCAAGTGCTTGAATGGATTCAGAGTGTGTTTTTTTTTTGTCCTGTCAACAGAAAAAAGAGCGAATACCGGTGCGCCAAGAACACCGTTTTTTTGTGTTTGCATTTGCATCTGAACATTTGAGCTTTTGGTTTACACGATTTCAACAAACAATCGAACGAGATGAGCCAAAAAAGTGGCACAATGATTGCACCAAATGAAAACAAAAAAAAAACGTGTACAACCAACAACAAAAAAATTGAACAGAACGCACAAATTCGAATACCAAATTTAATGAGAACTCGTTGTCTGGTGAGACCTGTGAGCGAGGCACATCAATTCAAGTGGATATCTGTATCCACACACAAACAAAGCATTCAGCTCGATGCTAGTCTATGAAATGCGAGTTAAATAACGCATGAAGCACTCAGATGGTGCTGGTTGAGGCCATCATCATCTACATGATAAGCGATGGAAACACAGATAATGTGTCTGTTGTGCGTGAATATACCAAATTAAGACAATATGTATCATTTTTTCCATCGACACTCGCTCGCATTGCATCAAATCACGGGGTATAAACTTCACGATTACCACCACACAGGATAACCAGATAGAGACAGAAAGTGCGCGAGTATTCAGAGGATCGTGAAAAATCATTGCACGAACAATTGAGTAGGTAGAAAATTTTATTGAAATTCTTTCAAACGCATTTCGCGAAGCGTAAAAAGGGAAAAACACAGCGGCACAGTGTAAAAGAGTGGGAGGAGTGGGAGTGCTTTTGACGCCGCACTTATAACAAACACAAGCCGTGAAGCTGTTATTGTCTTAATGTATTGCACACAACACATCACCAAGTCGATGAACGTGCATACGTAAAAAGTAAATAAATAGAAATGTACGTTCTCAACGAACGAACGAACAAAAAAAAAGTGAATACGGTCGCTGGGAATTGTTCGAAGCCATTTTCACAATGTGTGCGTGTCTTTATCGCTTTTTATACTCAAGCCAATGGGATCTACATTTCAAGTGGATGCATACATTTTCGAAGATTGTTTTAGGCTTAAAAGAAAATATGGAGATTTCAGAAGCTGAAAACTGAATAGTGCGCGTTTTATCTGCTTGTAATCCCCGTTAAAACACTTTAACCATACTATTTTGAAAAAAAAAAAAATTGAAATTGAGCATATGGGGGCGGTAGCTGAGCGTATATTCGAGAACTAAATTTGTTCTCGCCCTGAAGTGAATAAATATATGCTAACCATATTTTCAATTTATTGCTGTAAAGTTATCTAGTTAAAGACAAATGCATCGTCAAATTCGTTCGTCTGATAAATGTGAACACACACACAACATCACCCCCTAATTGCTGTGAATTTCACAAAGCTGTAACAATAAAAATAAGATTAAATCTTTGGCACATTTTTCTTTCTCTCTCTCTCTCTCTCTCTACACTTGGTGTGTGGCATGTCTTTGGTATTACCATATTGGCGGTGATGATGACAATGAATCGCGTGTGCTCACGGCATTCTTGTACACCGTGCACAAATTGAGACAAAATCGGTGTAGATCCATGGAATATCTTTCATTTTGAATAGATAAAATGTTGATGAAAATAAAAAAAACCAGGCAGCAGCCGACAAAAAATGTGTATTCCGTTGTACGTCAAACAACCAACCGGTGGTATGGCGCAACAACAACAAGAAGAAGAGAAAAAAAAAAATAACACAAAATGAATTAATTCAAATGTGTTTGTTTTTTTTTTTTTTTTGTTTTTTGGATGAGGGAAGGAGATGACAGAGAACGAGTGATGAGTGAGTCTGGGCGAGATGTGAAAATGTGTGCCAATAGGCTTGTGTGCGTTGTGCGTGTGGAAACAACATGTGAATACCTGAACAATACCATCACTTTACAGTCAGGTGGCGAACAATTTTCGGACGAGCTTAAGTGCATTTGTTCACGAAGCGGCAGATAACGACTTTGGTGTGTAAAAGAAATGGATGTAACGAGCAAAGGAGAGAAAGAGAGAAACAACGACGCAATTCTGCCGCCATGTCATTTGGCCAAAGTACATTACAAAAATCACGAACAATTCACATTTCAAAGAATGGTTAGAATGTAAAATGGAAATAATAAAGTTTTCATTATGTTCTTATATTATTTTTACTTGAGCTGAATGGTGTCGCTGAACTGGTTCCATTGTGTACGTTGACTCAATTTTCTTGGTCGGTCGGTGTGTGTGTGTGTGTGTGTGTGTGTGTTGAGATTAAAAGCTTTTCGCCTGGCGTTTGTGTGTCGGTATGCTTTTCTTATTTTCGCTGTATACCGTCACTGTCTCTCTCTCTCTCTCAGTCTCGGTCTCGCCAACACACAAATACCCCAAAAATGTTTCTGTCCATTTCACCACATTGCCACATTTTGTACAATATGTGGATGCGATGCGATGTGATGCGATGTGAATCTAAAGCATGTGCACAATTTAAATAAAACTGTATTAAATGTGCTGTGACAACATTTTACTTGTTTCATCTCGACGCTCGCTCTATTTATCCGTCGCACTCTTGTCACTGGAATCCGTCTCAAGCGAAAAGTGTGAGTGTGTGTGTCGTCGAATATGCCGCTGATTGTGTGCTAAAGTGTAAATTTACACAGTTTACACATGTTTTTGCTGGATGCGATTCCATTAAATTCCATCGATTCAATCTCATCACCATGGATATAATTTAATGGTATACACAATACACGAACACACACACACACACACACACACTATATGACTATGATCATAACGCATTGATACAACGTTGCAATTTATTTGTGCATGTTAGGAAATGGCATAAAAAACTCAGCAATATTATTTACGATCGAAACAGAAAAGATGCTCATTCAATCAAACAAATGTTTAGCATTTTGCACGTGAAACATCAACAATGGTTTGTCATTTATTTCATTTTAATTGCATATGCGTCACATATTTTATGACAATCCACAACTATTTAGCAAAATAGTATTTACCCACTTTTAATCTAGATCACAATGAATTAACTAAATTCATTTCAATTTGCTCACCATAAGCAATATTTTCGAATGTGCTCAAAAATATTTGCGGAAAATTTTTTCGGAATTGTTTTTTAATCTCTTTTTCGCTTTAATTTTATTTTCGGTTTTTCAAAATTGCACTAATAAGTTAAAAAAACATTAACACGTTATAATTTTAGAGTAGCTTTGGGATGATTTCACTTCAATTTCGTAACAACTGCTAAAAGGCAAATGCAACAACAACAAAAAAATAAACATCGAAGCTCAATTTCATGTTTCTTTCATTCTTTCTTTTTTTGTTGTTTTTATTTTGGTTTTTATTTTTTCCAGTCTCTTCACTAGAAATAGAATACAGTTGACACTCGCCAATTAGGACCAGATTCTTCCATGCATTCTGCATACGCAGAAGTTGGAATCAAATACGTTAACATTTTACACAGTTTCTTTATTTCGTTCTGAATATTTTCGATCTTTTTTGGTAACTTTTGAAATTAACATGGTCCAAAATTTGGATTCCCAACTTATTTGTCTGTCGATGTGTGGATGGTTTGGTGAATTTATACGACGGAACCATATTTAATTCTCAATTTTAGTAAATCAAGTACTCAAATATGAGCTGTCACACCATTCATACATCGGTATCATGACAATGTTTTACATTACTGATTGAATCACGATACAAATATGCTTTCATTTAAACGAATGATTGTTAATTGTTCTATTCCAGTGATATTATTTCTTTAGAGTGCATAGAAAATGTATGTAAATAAATGTTTAACATTTTACAAGCTCTGATTGGCGAGTGTCTACTGTTGCATGAAAACCTATTGGAAATAACTGTGCAATGCACTCACCCCCCCCCCCCCACACCCTCTGTCCTCTTATCATATTTTCAACTTTTTCAATGCACATTTTAATGCCGCTTCATTTCATTCCTCTCTCTCTCTCTCGCACACGTTGCAAACTTTTTAATTTGAAATATTAATAGATTAATGGGAAAAGTTTTACCAATTCACTTTGTGCACAATTTTTCGTGAAAATGCAATAATTAAAATGGATATTGGATTATAGTGTTGAGCATTGTAGTTGATTGAACTCCATTGTTCCATGCAAATCGACAACTAAAACGCCAACCACTCCACAAATATTTTCTTTTTTTTTTATCGCATATCGCACATTTCACGCCACACATGTATTATCGCGTTACTCTGTATTTTTTGGCATTTAACATTTGAACTATTTCGGCCACGTACACCCGATAATGCGATTAATAGAAAATTGCGAATACAAAATCAAATTATGCGATTGATTTCAGGTGTAATTGCTTTTGATTATTTAAAATAATTAACATTTTATGCGTGTGTTGAAAACATTGAACGGATGCGGAATACGAAAATATGCTGAAATGTTATGTGATTGTTTTACCTCTTTTTATGTGATGTGGAGTATGGAATATTATATATCGTTGGTCGTTGCTAGGTCATTTCAAACAGTTCGGTTCTTGTGAATTTAAGATACTTGATTTTTCTCATGCAATTTCCATTAAATCATATTTCCCATGTTTTTTAAGAAACACAAAAAAAATTCATTGTCATATAAGTCACACAGATTCCATGGGCCAGTTTTGGTGTTGTGAACCAAATTCTCCAATCGAACTCATTGTACTCACATCCATTTTCACCAGCACAACATCAAATCGATCATTGTTGAGTTCGTACAATTGGAATGGAATGTCGTCATGAAATTTCGTTCAGCCATTATTATGAGTTGACTGAGATGGAAATGTTTTACATCAATATTGTATAGACAATAATAATGTAGTTAGTATTTGGCTTCTATTTTGCTGTATGCCAAATTGCAGGTATCTTCATTGTGCTGTGATCATCAGGTTTCATGATATATATATATTGTTGTCCAAAGTCAAACAAAACTCTCAATGGTTATTAGTTAAATTGAATGTACAGGGTGTCTAACACTCTCTGGCACGCAAATTGAACATTCAGTTTTATCGGCTAGGTCGTTCTATCGCGATAACTATAGCATCGGAGCCCAATGATTGACTCTATTGATTCTTACAAAACACCAAATTCATCTTGACTCAATACTTGTTAACTACATCGACAACTTTAACAGCGAAAACTCCTTCCAAGCTTTAATTCTGCTTGGGAAGTCGATAGACATCATGTTTTATTTTCTCTCACAATGAATTTAAGTTTCATTTCCGTAGCACAGAGTGCGTTGGCGCTCTTTCAGTTTCAAAATTGAGTTGCCAACTTTATTGACTTACAACAAGAAATCAAAAAAATAACAGGGAAGTGACTGTGTATTGTTGCCACCGCAATCGTCTAAAAAGCTAGTGCCAATTTGCTATAGAATGGAAACAAACTGAAACAGTTCGCAATTTTCACATTCTTTTTTCTCTGCTTTTTTTTTCGCTCCTCATCTCTCCTTCTCTCACGTCTCTCACACTCTCTTTATTCTCGTCTAAATTTTGTTGCTCTTGCAATACGAATTTTGTTTGCATTTTATTTTCTCAATTTCTTCTTTTATGTTTGTTTTCTGTGTGGTTATTTGTTTCGTTTATTCAAAAAAACCAATCATTTTTTTGTTGTTGTTGTATTATATTTCTATGTTTCATTGTATCTGTTCATTGCTATTTTATAGAATTGAAAGCGGTTGTGCTGGGAACGGCTGATTTATACGTGAAGACGGGCAGTGATATTAATTTAACATGCAAAATATCAAAAGGACCACATGAGCTTGGGACGGTATTTTGGTACAAGGGTAAGTATCAAATGACCAAATATGAAATAGTTTGAGGTACATGCCAACGCGTTAACAAATCATCATTCAATTAGCATACAGTCCAATGATAACCAAAAATATATTGCATGGCATTTGATTGGTATTTGTTTGCGTCCCTTGTAAAAAAAATAAACCGATTGAGCAGCCAGTCGTTTGACAAATGACTGCCAAACAGCATTGCGACAAAAAATGACTAACTTGGACTGAAAACCGTTTGAAAATCGACTGTCGTTTGTCTGTCGACTGAAACCGTCTAATGTACATATAAATCCTCTCAAAATCGAATGAAACGATGTCAATTGTCCCTAATCAAACGAATATGGCTGGCAATCATTTTTTTTTCACAGGGGCTTTTACAGGAACTGTATTTGACAAAATCAAACATTTATGCTAGTGATTTTACCACAAATTTATTTGTAAAATTTGTAAACTTATTTATTCGCAGCAGAAGTAAAAAACAAGTTGTTTCACTTTTGAAAATGTTTGGCTCAATTTTTCTATTTTCACAGGCAATGAAATCATAGATTTAATCACGCAAGAGAATGATATTTATTCAGAAAATGTGCAACGGATAACAGTTGATACAGATTGGGCAGATGGATTAATATCGAGGTAAATTAAGCTTTGGAATAAGGCTAATGGTTGTTAAAGCCGTACCCTCAATTACAAACCAACCAAAAAAAAAAAAAACATTCACCAGTTGTATGTTATTAAACGAGCAAACAAACAAGCAATCTATTTTCCGTCTATTTGAAACGTTTCCAAGTGTTTGTTTGTTGAGTTTCTAAATGACTCTTTTTTACACATTCATTTCATTGAAACCGTCTCCATCTCTCTCATTCTGCCTCGTTTTTTGTTGTTGTTTATTTCACATCCACAAAAATCGGATTTTTTTTTTCCGTTTACAGGCTGAAAATTCGTCAAGCTGTGCCCAATGACACGGGAAACTTCACCTGCGTTTCGACAGTTGCACAAGCAGCTAGTGTTTACGTACACGTTATCAGTGGTAAGCATGCATTTAGTACCAGTCTATTCCAATATCATCACTAGTAACTCATTATCCTTCGAAGCTACACGAATATAATGACATTACATCCCGTGTACAAACATTGTGGACAAACACTCCACTCTTTGCGTCGGAATACGAACTGGAAAAGGGCAAAGAAAATTTACGAAAATGTGAACATGATGAAGCTAAGATCGTTCGCATTGCATTTTTGGCACGATTCAATGCATCGGCACCGAAAAATGGAATTAACTGAGAGTAGAAAGTTGAAAGAGGAAAAGGACAAGGGAAAACATTTAGTTGGTCGATATTTTGCTAGGCTAGAATTAAAATCACACAGCCAAGCGTATACGTTCAACAATCGGATAATATTTGCTTGATTTGAGGAAATGATTGAATCGTTTCATAAAAGTCTATGTCTTCAATGAAGCAAATGTTGACTGCTCAATGGTCCATGTATTCTCTCCTCTCTCTCTCTCTCTCTCTCTCTCTCTCGTTCTGTTTTCTCAAGTAAATACTCGGTCAGCCGTGACTTTTATTGGGCTAATAAGATTTTCTAAATGAATTAAAAACCAACATATGAAATCAATATATATATTTTTCTCAATTTATCGTATAACAGCGAAAATTTATTGCCTTCGAGTTAAATTGAAAATTATTGCATTACAAAATGACATGTCAAATTGAATTCCATATTAATGTTTCTTCCATTTCTCTCATTCTATTTTCTTTCTGCTTGTTTTTAATCTTCTCCTTTGTTATTTTTTTTATGTTGGTGTTGTTTTTGTTAAAAGGCGAGCATCCAGCCGCAATGCAACATAATTCAGCCGTCAAGCATTTCGTCGTGCAGCCCGCGTTGGTATTGCCAATGGCGACAATTGCAGCGGTCGGTGCTGCAATAGCAACGAAACTTATGGCTACGGTAACCATCATCACAGCCACAATGAGCACCATTTTACTGGAAATTTGGATAGTTTTAGCACGATTTCGGAAAAATTTATTTAACACAATGTTGTGGCCGACGGCATCAGTTTGGGTTGTAAGATGAAATTGTTCCAGTACAATGGAACACATACAAATTCGCGAGAAAAGAAGAAAAAAAACAAACACCTGAACACACACACACACACACACACACACACATACACATCCACACCCACACCAAAATGAGAAATGCTTCAGCAAAACATAAATGCGGTAGAATAGGAATGAAAGTGGTGTGGTGTGAGAATCTCTTGCAAATTCACACATTTTTCATTTCACGTACATATTCACGATGCTCTCCCACTCTCCGTTTACTTTTTCTCTTGAACTCATTCGCGGAATTTTCATTATAATTGTGTTCAAGTTCATGTTACACACCGGAAGAAGACTCTTACACACACACATACACACACACTCACATTTCAGTCACTTCGATTTGCCACCCGTTACACCCCTCCGTGCAAAACAGTAACAGACAAATGCCAACACACGCAATCAAATGCATGCTCAAAAACTCCTGCATTTCAACCGCAAAAATCGTATTTTACCACGAACCAAATATTTTCTTCACTAAGCTTTTTCCCATGGTTTTTACCCTCACTCTTCGTCTTCGTCTCTCTCTCTCTCCCTTTCTCTATCTCCCTTTCTCTCTCTCTCTCTCTCTCTCTCTCTCTCTCTCTCTCTCTCTCTCTCTCTCTCTCTCTCTCTCTCTCTCTCCCATAACAAACGTCCGCTTTTTCGTTCTCTCATTTATCCGCCGTGCATTGAATCCATTCGAGCGCTCAAATTCACTCTCTGATAACAAAAGCTTCTTATATGCATTGAATGTTGAATGTGTTTACCTCGGATTTTGCAACTGCCATGACTTTAAATTATAATTCAGTTGTTGCGCGCAGCTCATACACACACACACACACATGTACGTACGTACGCACGCACACATTCACCAGGTGCATATCCATGGAACGCACTTGAAGAGAAATATGAACAAAAAATGTATTTTGAAGGCAAAAACTTACATTTGCTCCCCCTTTATTCTCCGTTTCAATGTAAGAAAACAAATGCCAAAATAAAAGACCGAAAAAATTGCAATTTTGATGTATGTGCGAATGAAAACAGTTCGGTAAGTTAGTTGCTGCTGCTGCAGCAGCTCTATTTCAACTGCATACATGTGTATATGATGCTCAGTTTTACGTTTGGTTTTTCCGCGTGTTGCTCTCTTTATCGCATTGCTACTGTATGCTGAATGAAAATTGTTTGTGAATAGAAAATACCGAAGCGAAATAAATTGAAAGTATGCAACGTCATGAATTGAAGTCATGGCATATGCAAGAGAAAAGATGCACCACTTACAATTGTGTGCCGTGGCACGAAAAATAGTGGCAAAATAATTGGAGGAAAATGAGTTTTACACTCCAAGCACCGGAATCCCATACGCAGTTTAACCAGTTCAAAAAACATCGCAGATGAAGTCATTCAAGCGTTTCACTTGCATCATATATGGTATACGATATATATATATATATTTTACGGGAGGATTGGTTTTAGTTTCGGTTTTGGTTCAAT
The DNA here is from genome assembly GCA_030463065.1 of Aphidoletes aphidimyza. Classification (NCBI taxonomy): domain Eukaryota; kingdom Metazoa; phylum Arthropoda; class Insecta; order Diptera; family Cecidomyiidae; genus Aphidoletes; species Aphidoletes aphidimyza. The sequence goes on from CM059997.1 coordinate 44,603,238, forward strand.
GCTGTGCAGTGTGCACACACAGTGTTCGTGCTGTTTTTCGGCTTTCACTTTTCAAGTCAAATAAAATGCTCCAATTATGTCGAATGCGAAATGTGAAAATGTATTTGAAAGTGTCTACAATGTCTTAAGTGGCTGAGTTAATCGGAAAGTTTGCTCTCTCTCGGTTCGGCAATATATATATTATATGCACGCATATGAATGAAAATGAGATGTGGCTTTATCCCAGCACCAGCGTTACATGCAAGCTTTCTATACTTAAATACCACAAATAGTTGGATATTATGTCTTGATCATATACGTTTCATTGTTTGTACAGCATTCTATCTGTGATGTATCAAAACACATTCCTCTCTCTCTCTCTCTCTCTCTCTCTCTCTCTCTCTCTCTCTCTCTCTCTCTCTCTCTCTCTCTTGTTTTCTCTTTTGCTCTGTCTCTGTCTCTGTCGTGTTCTCGCCACACACGTCCAGCCACACGTAACGTATTTAATGCAAATGAAATGATTATTGTTCACAGAGGTAATCATAATTTGTATTTTATGAGACAATTCACCGGAAATGTTCCAACAGTGAATTGAGTCGGTGGAATTAATACGCAAGTGGCAGCTGACATGTAAGAATCCTAGACCATTATCAAAGCCTGGTATTTTGTGGATTTTATGTTTAAATTCAAAAGCTGAGGTAAATCAGTGTGCATTCACTAAATTAAAGTAAATTGGCATTTATTATCAGGATTCAGGGCAAAAGGAAATTGAGAATATTATTTAATAAAATCAGTGTTTTTATTGTTTATGCATTTGGATGGATGGTTGGATAGAAATTCACCTCCGTTCACTTCGGTCGCTATTCCATTGAATTCGGATAAGAGATGTTTGCGATGTTATGACATAGACATTTATTTCATGCCATAATAATAAAATAATTGAAATTGCTGTGTGTGAATATTAAACATCATGTTCGCTCTTTTCATACGAGAACACATTACACCGTTAGTTAGCGAACAATAACGAACAAAAAAAAAAAAGAACCACATTGAAACAAGATTAAAATGACTAAAACACCAAATAATGAGAAGTGTTACAATAAAGAGCTCTGTTCTTCAAATGACAATACTCAGTGGGTGCACTTGGTTTATATGTACGTGAAACTGATACACACAAAACATACAAACACACACACGCTCACACTGTTTTGGGGGGGGGGGGGAGTGTAAAATTGGTTGAGACTTTCAAAATGCAAAACATATAAAGGAAAATGAGAGAAAAATCAACCAATTTGTAAAATAACAAGAAACACCACAAATTTCAAATACCAACAAAAAAAAATGATACAATTATTCACTACAACCCAAACATATGCACTTACAAAATAAATTTCAAAAAAAAACACACACACAAACACAAAAAATTGCATAAGGATTTAAAATTTAAACAAATTTAAAAAAAAACACACACACACAATTTTATGCATGTAAAAGTAGATTTAATGAGAAATTTAAATTAACATTTAAAGAAACACAACAACTACAAAAAAAAGTATTAAATATATTATAATATTCATGATACGTTAAATGCATCTGATAAGTCGATGTAAGCAGCAAATCGCACAGCGAACACACCCAAAGAAAATTATTACAAAAAAAAAAAAAAAAAAACAAACAAACAAACAAACAAGAAAACCAAATCAAATCAAAATTAAATTTAAACAAAGGCCCAAAGAGAAAAGAATGAATTAAATAATAAAAAAAAACTGTGTAGTGTGTCTCTGTCGTTGTAAAAATATATATATATATATGAGCATTGAATAACATTTTCAATTGAAATTATATAGCATGAAAATAAAATTAAATGAAAAGTTATGGTATTTAAATCATCCGAAAGGTAACAAACAGCAAGAGCAGCCGAGTAAATCATCATACAAATTCACGCTCACGGAAATATCTCGAGGAAAAACACTAATAATAATCCAGTTTTAGGAGAAATAAATATCAATGTTTCTTTACTCCTACCTCCCCTCCCCCCTCATTCCAACACCACTTCCTCCCCTCCTCCCCATTTCAAGTTGAATGATTCCACTCATGTATCTTCAGTTCTAGTGAACACGCTTTTTCTTTTTCCATGTCAGAAAACATTTTTGTTATATTTATTGCAACATTCATGGCGATAAACATGTTATTATTATTATTTTTTTTTTTTGTGTTCAGTTGATTGAAAGCATCCAAGACGACCGAAGTGGGATTTGCGCTAGTAAATTTTCATTTCGATTTTGTTTTCCCTCGCAACCATTAATAATTATTGATAACAACTGCAATAAAATAAAAGATGCTTTGAAGCAAAACAACTTACTCATGTTACCCACTCCCCCAACTCAAGTACTCTAAATGATGACAAACAATTGTAAAAGAAAACCCTCTAAAACAAGTAATTTAGTTTTACGTGAAACAATTCTCAACAAAATTAAAAAGCTCGAATAGCAAAAACATAAAATATTATAAAATACACACAACAAAATGAAGGAAAACAAAAAACACACACCCACACAGAATAAATTGATTGAATCCTTAAATACTAAAACGATACAAAAGACCAAATCAACCACATTTTATTTAGTTTTATTTCTCTGGAGAAAAAAAGATGGTATGAACGTTAATTTTTAAATACGGCAGTGTGTATTCCATTTATTTTCGATTAAATATAGAAACATAGACCAGTGGCTCAATTTGTTTTTTTTTTTTTGTTTTTTTGTTTCTTTGTGCGCAAAATTTTATGTATATGTGCAAGTTTTAATAACAATAAAATCAAATCCAATTTCAAGTTGGTTTTTCTTTTGACACAACTATTTTACAGTTTATATAAGATTTATGTTAGGTGCAACATTCAATACGGAAAGACCATTCCGGGTTTGTGGATGAGCATCACACAAAATGAAATCGAGAGATGTGCAAAGACGATTCATTTTCATTTATTATTTCATTCCATCAAGCATAAATATGCAAACGGAGGAAGCAAAAAGAATGGTGAGTTTTGTTTATTGTCTATCTTTTCAATGGCCACACAGTTTGGCTGGGTTTGGTTTGTCTTCACTTCATTTTTACTTTCTATCTGTGCGTCCGACTCTGGAGTAAGCAAGAAAAAAGCTCGTAAGATGCACACAATAAATTTGCTAGATATGTTGTTATACCACCACAATAGCAAAAACAACAACAAAAAACACGACCGGATGAAACGTATTTATTTTCCTCTGCTTCTCCTGTTTTTTTTTTCTTTACAATAATGACTGTTTTTATTCCTATTATAATAGTTAACAATAAAAAAAAAAGGAGAATGAACAACGAAGAGAACAAAAGAAAACAAACGCACTTGTGCTCTTCAACATCTCAAAGCATAAGCAGTCATTCGTGTACACATTGCCATCTTCAATGCACAGTGATGAGAACCAAAGTATTCTACTGTTACCATTGCCGATATGGCAAACGGATCAAACTACTTTGAACGTCTCGAAACGTTCTAAGCATTATGAACTGTGTTATAGTTCTATTATTTGGGTGCTATTCCAAAAAGGTTCGATTCACTGTCAAGTCACTGAAATTGAATCAATGTGATCCATTAGACCGAAAATGTATAAATTGTCTGGATTGTTGTGATTCTCTGTCAATGGAAGCAGCAGGTAAGTACAGCAATGCAATGTGCGAACTGGAATGGATAATAAAAACGGCATTTATATGGTGGATGTTTGCACAATCAAAAAATAGAAAACAAATGTGAGAGCCTACTTATAATTTAACCTTTATTTGTTGGAATACGACAAAAGCTAAGCCAACGGCACAAATTAAAATAAGCTGACACAGATTCAACATAACATCATGTCCTTCTTTTTTGGTTGTTGTTTCTTTTGTGTTTCTGTGTGAATAAATCATACTTTGGTTTTTGGTTTTGCCAAAAGCTGATTCGTTACTATTGACCATTCAGATGGGACATTTTCACACCTGAGCTCCATAAACTTGACAACTTCGTTCGATAGTTTAGTTCAGATTTATTCTAAAAAAAAAAAAAACATAGTACAAAAAAGAGTACATTCTTTGGCAAATTGGACGAAAAATCATCTTTCACTCACAAAGATAAATAGAAATTTCAAATCACACTTTCTATTTGTCATAGCTAACGAGTATTATTTAGTTGTTTTATTTGTATCTAATGATTCATTAATATAATTTGAGTCCAATTGATCCCAATATTTGATGTTTACTGTGTGCAAGGCATAACGTATTATACATTCAATTTATTGCGCCCCTGGTATGTTATCGAACAAATATTTGGAAATTTAGTTACTAATCAGCTAATATATATATATATATATATATATATGTATTTATAGTTGAGCTGCTTTAAATATTTGGAATTTGAAATGCTTTGTAACAATGCCAAAAATATTCGGAAAATGTTCTTACTATGAAATATTATGTACAGTCAGATGCATCATTGTGCACCATAAATGTGCGTAGAAAAGTAACAATGGGTTTGAGTGTGTGATCTTGGGAATCTCTGCACTGTAATTGTAAGCTCACAACATGAACTCATGAATTTGAACATGTTTAGGTGCAGATGTATCTTGTATGATATAAAATAGGGTAACTGCAGGTAATTTGGACACTGCGTTCTGTCACCGAATTTTTTTCCACTAGGACAACATTCCAGAATATCTTTTTGGTTGGATTTTTGTACGTCTATTTTGCAGTCATTTTTTTTGGGAAATTATAAGTTAAATGCATGGTCCATTAGGTTTTGGTTCACCCAACATAGTTAAAATGTTATTAATAATTATTAACATAACTTAAAATTTCAATCTTATCAAATAAAAACACTGTAGTCGAACATTTTAGCAGCTTGAGCAGTGTATTGAGTTGAAAGAAAATTGTTTTTTTCTCGGTGTTTGTCATGGCAGTGAGCCATGCATTGAGATACTTGATAATCAATTTTCTGCTGAGGAGAATCTCCTCTTTGTTTGCATTTTTTTACATTCAAATTTCTTAAAATGGTTACAACATTTATTATACTTTTCGAATGTATCAAATAAAATTCATTAATAAGATTCAGATTGGTGTACGAATTATCCACAACTACCCTATAATAAATAGGGCCCATATAAATGAAATGATTCTGAAAAAAATGACAAATTATTTGGCAGCACGTTGAATGGTACGGTTTTGAAGAAGCAATGTGAAATGCTTCGAATGTTTCATGTCATTTTTACATTCTTCGAGCTCTTTTATTACATTAAATTCAGTGCACACCATTATACGTCGATGCATCACAGTCATTTTAGAATATTAAACCAAAAAAAAAAAAAAAGATGAAATAAAAATGAAACACGAAGTGTTGTATGGAAGTGTGTAGATAAAAAGCCATATGTTCGGATGGGGTAAAAAGCTCAATCCTCAACTGAGATACGCAACATAAATGCATATATGAAATGTGTATCAAAGTTTATAATGCATACATTTCGGTTGTGCTAATAGCTGAGATATTGTATGTGCATTCGATGAATGCGATATGTTAGCGTTGTTATAAAATGTGTTTTTTTTTGCAATGGTCCAAGAGCCAGCTAGTGTGATAATATTTGCTAGTTCGTTTTCTTGTCCAATGAAAATCCACAGTATTACGCTCCGTTTGCGATGAAGTGTATCCCTCTTTTTTTTTGCACGAGATTTGCTCGATTCGTGTTCGTTTTATTTTTTTTTTCTTATTCTATTCTACTTCTCAATTCTTCTTGCTATTCATGCAGTTTTTGTGTGCATAACGAATGGAAATAAAATACGGTGAATTCAGCATTGCATACAATCAATACAAAGTAGAAAGATGTATGTGTGTGTGTGTGTGTTTTTCATTCTCCATCTCTCGTTCAGCAAACTGCATAATTCTGAATAAAATAAAATACACAAAGCTCGAGGAGAACAAGAAAAAGAACAGATTCCAAAATAAATGAACGATGGAAAAAGTGCAACGAGTTTTAACGAATACGATGCCAAAGCAAAGAAATGTGAATAAACATCGGTGGAAAATGCGAATTGCATGTTTGTCAAGCCAAAGATTAAGTTGACTACTGAACGGAACTGAGTTGAGGGTGAACAATGAGCACTGTGCAACTGGCTAACGTCAGCAAACGGTCACACAGTAATTTCTCTTTCAATTGCAATGAAGTTGACCAGCTTTTTGTTGTTGTTGTTTTTTTTTTCTAAACAAGAAATTGTTAATACTCGATGCCATGGCAATATGGAATCATTCACAATTTTAATTTGAATTCTTATAATGATCAGCTTAAAATGACACTTTACTGAGAAACCGGAGAAATTGGAGCCAACTGTCAAAAGGTAAGTTTTAAATGTGTGATCGCTCTAGGTCGTATTCAATCACCGACTTTCAACACCGGTCAAATTCTAAGGAAGTTGAGAATTACTTGCGTCACTTACGAGCATTAAACTTTTTTGAGAAAAAAAAAACACACACACACACAAACGGAAGCATTTATTTGCTTGCATTTTTTGTCCTTGCTAACATTTAACTTTCACTTAATCGTCGAGCAAAAGTAGCAGATTGAAATTATTTGCATTTCAACGTGAACGATAAGTTTGTAATTTTTTTTAAAATGTTTATTATTTAAATCGAGCTTTGCTTTTCTGGTCTCTTTTTTTTTTTTTTAAGAAATTGTGCTGTGTTTTTGTTGTTGTTGTAAAATTCATCAACAAGTAAACTTATGTTTGCGATATTTGTGTTTTCTCTTCGTTTTTCGCTGAATTGTAGCGTGTTCACGTTTTTACCACTTTTGAAAATGATTGAAGACAATTTTTGCCTGAATCATTTGATTTTTGACAAACAGTCAAAAATACCTAGAATAAAACCAAAATAAATACAAATACAAATAAACAAAATATTCGCGAAATGGGATGTGTTTTAAGTAAAATTGAGTGAATCTAAAGTGAAATGGTGTACGATTTGTAAGTTTGTGAGTGTCTCATGACTACACTGGTTGCCCTCATTTCGATTCTCAGCACACCATAGAATTTCAGACACGGCTGTGACGAAGCAGCAAAAGAACACAAAAACTACAAATAAAACTGAAGCAAAACCAAAGATGCATTAAAAGGCGAGATTAAGCGAAAACTGTGTAATTCCAGTTGCAAGCGGACACAATTTATTATACGTTGTGCATTGCCATCGTTGTTTATTGTTGTCATTTGTTGTTGTTGTCGTCGTCTTTGATTATTGTCGCATTTTGTTTGTTGCCCTGTTCCATCCAGTAAATGTCTTCTGGCTGCTTTCCGCTCGCAAATCTCAAGTAATAACTTGAAGTTTGCCAAGTTTTCTGCATTTCAAGTTTTTCCTCCACTAATAAAAAAAAAATAAATAAAAAACTTTTTTCTTTGTCTCATGCATAATTTTTGTGATCTAGTTAGTCATTTCGTTGTGCTTGTGTGTGTGTGTGTTTGTGTTATTTTTTTTACTTCAATTTCTTTATACTCTTTACTTGTGTATCTCATTCTGGTGGTGTTTTTTTTTTTTCATTTTTTAAATGCCATTGAAGAACTTCCTGTTTGTTTTCACTTCATAAAAATTTGTCGAAAGTTTCTCTATTTTCATAGTCCAAGAAACCTTCGCATAATGTGCAGTAGATAATAAGTTTTGTGTGTGTCTGTGTTTTTTTGTTTTGTTTTTGTTTGTTTGTATTTACCTCAGCACATCGGAACCAAACACGAACGAGCAAAATCAACCATCTTCTGTGTCAATGCTTTTAATCAAGTGCGATGTAAAATAGTGTGTGCCAAGCCGAAGAAAAACATCAATGTAATTTTCATGGTAAAAAACCGCACGCCTGAAAAGTTTCTTTTGTATTAAATTACTTCAACTATTCAGTTGAAGCGAAAATAAAATAAACACACCCACAAATGGATTTGAACAGTTTTTATTTGTCAAAAAAAAAATAAAATAAATATCGTACAAAACTATACATACGAAGTGTTTTCATTTTCTCATTTCATTTACTTTTAACAGTTTTTTAAAATATAATTTCGTTTTGTTATCTATCTCATTGTTATTTCTCTCGATTTCATTCATTCATCAAAAAAAAAAATAAAAAAAAAATACATAATTTATATGTTGGCTTTGTGATTCCGTATTGCTACATGAAATGTGTAGCCTTTTTCTTTGCAAATCTGATCAATTTTGAAAGGAATGCCAAGTGTTTGTTTGTGTGTGTGTGTGTGTGTTATTCCCAGAGATTCAATGATAACAAGCTGATTTGACGAATGAATTGGGTGCATTTGATTTAGCCCCAAAATCGGTCTAAAATTCTAGTTCATGTGCTTCATCTTGCGATTGGACATTTATTTGGCGTTGACAATCCTCATTTTTCATTGAAAAGAGAAAACAAAAATTACTGAATGTAAGCAGTACTGAATCTCAATGCCTGTGCATTTAGTTATGTTTAACATTTTGTTGTATTGTAAAATTAATTTTTTTTAAATTCAATCAACTCTTGATATAATTGACCATGATTTGTGCATTGATCGAAAATTCCCTACAATTGATTGCCCATTTTTCATATCCTAAATTCTTTTGTTTCACATTTGTAGGTTTTTTTTTTCCTCAATTTGAACTGAAATTTTCCACATCTTTTTTGTATTCTCGATTTTTTTTTCTTTTTTAATTCAGTTTGCTATGAGTCGCGTGCTAATTTTAATAATGTCATTATCACAATTTAAAATCTAATAAATAAATTACAAATTAGTTCGCAATGCTTAATCTGTTTATGTTGATCGAATTCGTTCGCATCATTCTGTTACATTTTCGTGTCTTTTAATTGTCGAGTTGTTATGCGGAATTGAGAGCCGCCTTCGGTTCGGTTCGGTTCAATTCATTTTGCACTTATCTCTCGATTCTAAAAAACCAACAACAACAACAACAACAAAAAAACAGTCCGTGTAAATGTAGAAATTGATAAGGTTTTTTTTTTTTGTTAAATTTGTGCCGTATTTGGTTTTTATTCTCTTGTTGAACCTAAATAATCGCAGTCTTATTTTCTTCTAATAAATTGCTGGTTTACCTAAAACACATTCAAACGAACCGGATGCGTTCTTTTTGTCTCCACGATTTGGAGATTTTGCTGCAATTTTGTTAGATCTTTTTGTTAAAATCATCATCATTTTTTTTTCCATGAAAGACAAATATTTTAATCAATTTCACTATATTTTGTTGCTGTTATTTCATATTGTTCGAAGACTAAATTTCTGTGACGAAACAATTCATTTTTTTTGTTGTTGTTCTAATTCTATTCAAATTGTTATAAAAAAAATATAATTTTATTTCATCTCTAATCAAATGTTAGGCAAATTTTCTTTCAAATACTTAGCTACTAGCTAGAAAGGCCTTGGAAGTACATTCATCATTAAATTTACCAAAGCTACCGAGGGTAAAGAGAGGAAGAGCACGCGATAGAAAGGCGACAAAAAAAAAACAAAAACTAATAATTTTACAATGTAATATAATTCCTTCATCGAAACGACATCGATGTCGATTTTGTCGTTAATTAATATTTTGTCATTGTTCCGTTTTCATGATGTAGTATATACGCGACCGCTTATGATTTTTGTATGAAACAAGATGTATGATGATTGACGTTTTACCAATGGTGTTGATGTGAACCGATTTTGATGCAACAAATATGTGACACAGACAACAAAGACACAGAAAGAAAGAATCAAATTTAAAAAATAAAGCATAGAAGACTGGCAGAGAAATTGTTGTTTGTGTTTTTTTTTCTTTAAATTTTTTCCGAGCTATGCATTTCGATGTACATTTCGAGCTGCTTGGGGACGACACCTTTGTATGGGATTTTATGCTGTGCTATGCACCGTGATGCAAGGCATCGCAGGCTGACCTCGTTAAATTCGTATCGTCGCAGTAATACCTGGATGAATGCTGTACAACCACAAAATAAAAACAAAAAACAAGAGAGAGAGAGAGAGAGAGAAAGAGAGAGAGAGAGAGAAAAAAAGGGAGAAAAACACATGTAAATGAAATTGATCATCGATTGAATGATAAAACAATAGACAAATGATGCTTACGTGATGTACAAATTTGGGCAGCCGTCAGTCCTTCGACATTAACCGCATCCATGTGAATGCCAGCCTCAATGAACAGGTCGGTAATTTCTTTGATCGTATCAATATCAACTTGGGGATCAGGCATACGGAAGCTTAACTATAATCGAAAACAAAAGCCGAATGAAGGGAAACGGAGAGAGAGAGAGAGATTGGTTGTTGAATGAGACATAAAACCACAATTGATCACACATACACACAATGCTATGAAGCGGTGTGTGCGGTATGTGTGAAGTGCGCTATCATCTTACCGTTGCTGTAAGCGTGTGCAATGGTGAATTACGGCCACAGTCCAATACTGTCGTTGATGCACCGCACTCTAATAACAATCGAACTGTATCGATGCATGGAAAACGGCACACATCACTTGTATGAAAATCATCCACAGACATCACACCATTTACAGCTAAATGAAGTAGCGTTTGACCGTCGCGCAATTTTAAATTCATTTTATTCAGCGTATAAACGAGACGGCCGGACTTTTTGCGTTCTTCGCATGAGATTTTTGGATCCATTTTCAGTAATTTTGTCAGTATGGTGCAGAGATATAGGGCCGTGATAATATTCATTTCAAATTCTTCCATAACAATTTCAACGTCATCTTTTGGTCCGGGATTTGTGAACTTTTCTTTGTTCACTTTGAGCTCACGTATGCATGCGGCCAGCACAGCCAAAACCTAAATGTGTTGTGACAGCGAACGAACGAACGAATGAACGAACAAATACATCAACAACGAAAAAAAAGAAGAACAAACAAACAATACGGCGATAATCAAAATTGCATCATTTCCGGTATGCTATTGCAACGAGTGTGTGAGTGTTGTGAGTTTGTTACTCTATTGTACTTACATTTTGTATGCGCAACGGAACACAAACGTGAATCATCTGAGAGAACACTTGAGCAAACCGCAAGAGATCGCGCTGCACCGATAGCTGAAAAGTTTTGTATGGAAAATGACGGTGTTAATTCTTCTGATTTTTATCTTAATTGCTGCCCATAACCGCTTTTTGTGTTCTCTCTATTTCCCCTCCCTCTCCCCCTCACTTTCACTCTGTATTTAAGTCTGAGTTTTAGTTTGGTTTTGGTCCTCTTCTTACGCTTCTAAAATTACGCTGGCAGGCACTAGGCCCATTTTAAACGATTCCATAAATGCCAGCAAAAGTTAAATTGATTTTTCACAGAACAATGCCAATTAGCTTATTCATTATCACAGCATAAAACCGCGAAAGCATTCGCTAGTCTTATGGGGACCGAAATACCAACCGTGAAAAGAGAGAGAGAGAGAAGAAGAAGACAAAGAGATGGAGAGCTTATCGTAAATATTGGTACTTACGTTGTTATTTTGTCGAAGCTCAAGCGCATGCAGCCACAAACTTTCGCACCGATCGAATCGTCCATTGTCAGCACAAACAGCACCACGAAAAACAATTGGATGTGCAACGTCCGGGCATTTTGTTGTTAAAATGCGTTCACGTATTGTCAGCGACTCCATATGAATTGAGTTATGATTAAATCGGATCGCTTGCAAATCCTGAATGGTTTGACTTTCAATCCAATTTTCATATGCAGGTACTGGCGCAATATTTTTTTTCCGAATCACATTTTGTTGATCTTCATATCTGTTGGCATTCGGCATCACCGTTTTGTGTGTGTGTGTGTGTGTGTGTTTGATTCGTTTATGCAATTGAGTATTGCCATTGAATGCGAAATTTGATAGAAAGAAAAAATAACGAGAATAACAAAAATAAATAACCTTTAAAGCACAAAAAACTTGCTAAGCTCAATTTTCAATGTGGGGGCTGTTGATCAACAAGCGAACATTTATCACTCGTTGGATACGTACCTTAGTTCCATAGCTAACAGTAAATAATGATAGGCTTTGTTGAGACTATAATTATCTTTGTCGTTGGCGAATGATGCGCCCATTAACTCTAATGCGTCTATTTTCTGGAATTAGATGAAAAACAACGAGAGGCGACAAATTGAAATCGGATCAGACAATTTTTCGACGCAAACACTCACACACGCACATTCAAACCATATACACATATTTGATATTCTCTGGACTATCATTTAAAGCATTTGCCCAGGCAACATGCATGGCAATATCGCATTCTCAGCTCAATTCATTTCATTAAAAAGTGGAATGGAATGCTTTTAGCATATTATCGAATGGCCCGAAAAATACGTTGGCACACGTACATTGGACTCGGTAAAAAGGTATAATACCTTAAGCAGCTTATGTGAAAATGGAATAGAGAGAGAGAGAGAGAGAGAGAGAGAGAAAACATGTTTACCTCTTCCTTTGTCAATAGACCGGGTCGACCATAAAACAATTCTACAACTAATTCTCTGGTGCGTTCGGCGGCCGTCGTCACAGCTGTCATATCGAATTCATTTCGTTTAAGTGTTGCGCCATAGTCGAGCAATGCCGAACATATATCCACATGACCACATTCGGCTGCATAATGTAAAGCGGTTGCACCGCAAAGTGCTTGTTGATCTGGATCAGCACCGTTGCTCAATAGGAATTCAACAACATCCGTATGACCTTTGTAGGCTGATATCATCAGACACGTATTATTGTACACATTGGCTAGATTTATTTCAGCATTGTGAGCCACCAAGTATTTCACTATATCTAAATGTCCTGTAAAAGAAGAGAAACAAAAAGAAAAAAAGCGAACACTCAGTGTGGATATGTAGTTTAAAAGAACAACAAGAAGCACTCGAAGCATAAGAACAACCACAACAACAACAACAACAGCAAAGACAAAACGCATTAGCGTTCCCCTATCTCTATCTGGTTACGGATGAGTATGTGTTTGTGTATGTGTTTGATTTACAATTCGATGATTTCAATGACTTTTTCACTTTGTGCTGTTCATGGCTTCAGACCCAAAAATCAAATGAAAACACACACAAAAAGCAAACAGAGACTTGTCAAAATGCGGGCGAAAATTGTGTCTTAATCTCCAAATGAGAAAAGTTTGTCATTTGGATTATTCAAATGATCAAAATAACAACGCAAAATCCCAAAAGTAGCATCCAAGAGATGCGTATTCGTTGTGTCTTTTTTTGCGCCGTTGTTGTTGTTGTCGTCGTCGTCGTCGTTTTTTTTTATTCTACGTATTATTTGCATTGAGAATTCTGTTCCGTTTTTGTCGAAACCAAAGACAAAACGGCAATGACACATTGCGTACAAATAACCCAGTAAAAATTGCGTACCACTTCATATCCCTGGTAAAATGTTGTACATTTATCAATTCCTTATGTGTGATGTGTGTGTCTGTGTGTGTATGTGCATGTGATCATGATGCATGAGTATTTTATTTTTGAGTCTGAAACATTTTTTTTTCCGTAGAATTCCGTTTTCGTTTCAAGTTTTGATTTTCAGGAATGTTTATATATTTAAATGAAACGAAATGTAAAAACAAAACAAAAATCGTGCACAATTTTGCGCATCGCTTAATTTTAACTGTGCTTTTTTCCGTTTTCCTTGTGGCTTTTAAATCGTCAACAAGCACAAAGAAAGCAGAAAATTTTCGCGTGTTTGCCTTGATGAAAATTACATTCTTTGGGAATACAATTCGACACACATGCACACACATCAGCAATGGGGCATGTTCATAGTCGCCTTTTATTTTTTGGGTTAAGTCTTTGGAGAGGTGGGCAGAGAGAGAGAGAGAGAGAGAGAGAGAGAGAGAGAGAGAGAGAGAGAGAGAGAGAGAGAGAGAGAGAGAGAGAGAGAGAGAGAGAGAGAGAGAGAGAAAGAGAGAGGAGAAAGGGTACAATTGGTTGCCTTGATTAACGAAGCTGCACCAAGCCATTCTTAAATTGATAAATTATGCGGGTGACTGACGAATGAGATTCGTCTAATACGCATAAAAGCACACAAACACCACTATCATCCCATCCCATCCCATTACATCAATCCACCCACTCCACACTTACCATCGAAACAGGCAGCCCGCAATGGCGTCGAATGAGTTTTTGTTTTGTGATTTACATTTGCACCATACTGAATCAGCAATTTAATAACGTTGAGATGTCCAGAGCCAGCTGCACACCATAAAGCCGTTGCACCATGCACAATGTGACCATCAAATTTAACGACACACTCTTGTTCAATGTTTGGCTTGAAATTATTTAAAATCGTTTTAACTACTTTGTAACGGCCATTTCGTGCCGCTATCACCAATGGCGTAAACGATTGTCCATCTTCTTCGACTATCTGTGCTCAGCGAGAGAAAAAAAAACGAGAAAAAAATATAGAAAAAAAAATTGGTTAAAATTGCATTCAAAATTGAACTTTAGCGAACCGAAATGTGCGCACGACCATGAATAAGGCACGATGATAAATTGATCGTGTGCAATTAATGCAATGCACGTAAATGGTAATGTGATTCAAAAAGCTGCAGCAAAGTTCAACGATTAGGTAATTACTGTAAAAGTATTCACTTGGTCATTGTCATTCATCGGATGTCAACTCAATTATAGCAATTCTGATTTGCATCGCATGTTTGTATCAAGACCGAGCTCTTCACCAAAAAAAGATAAAAATACGAGAGCAAAAAAAAACAACAACAAATGAACAGGCAAAAACTCATAAATAAAATAAATGAACTGTGCAAAAATGATGACATTGTCTTGAAAATTCCGTTAAATCTGTACAACTCGGTCTAATCTATTTTTAAAATCATTTCAAATGTATAAACACACACAGGACACAGAAAACTGTTTTCAGCTGATGTTTGCGCATTGCTAAAAATGCTTACGCTCTCGCTCTCTCTCTCTCTCTTTCTCTCTTTCTTTCTCTCTTTCTTTCTATTTATTATTCCATTTAAAAAACCAATTCAATGCCATTGGCTTTGCCATTATTCGCATGACACATCATGTGAGCCAGGAAATTTTCGATGGCCAAGTCTGTTGACTGTTTGATCGCTGTAACCCGGTACATCAACACACCAACAACAACAAAAAAATGATTCCTATAAATTTAATGTGCAAAACGGAAGGTGCACGTGTTTATGAATGAAATATCGAATTTTCCGTAAAAATTTCATCGCCATTTCTCTCATATTGAATTCGGCATGCGAATTGCGCACTAAATAAACGAAAACTTGTGACTTTTGTAAAAACAACAAAACAGACATTTTATTATTGTAAAGAGGTTGTTATCGTCTGATGAATATGCGAACCGCAATTTATTTTTCCTGTGAAAAAATGTCGCCTCAGTTTTTTTTTTTACGTTTTATGTCCACCCGCCATGTATTCTATATCATATGATATGACTGTATTTGGCAAGGAATATGAAGGAATTTCATTTAAAATTTCTTTGTTTTTGTTTTCTTTCTGTTCATAAGAAAATTACTGCACAAAAAAGAAATTTTGCGTTTTAATTTGCATTTGTGAATTTCTGATTGAAATTGCGGGTGGATGCGCAATAAATAGCAAGAAAGTAAGGTGTAATCTCTGAATATATCTGTCTCTGTGGGTATCTGAGTATATTTATGACTTTCTCTGTCTGGCCGCCGTATGCAATCAGTACTGGTGAATTGTCGATTTGGCAAATGTCACATTTCCGTTGGCACTAAGTCCATGCCGAAATCACTTTATTAACATGATCATTGTAAAATGATCATAATTTGTGTGCAAGTGACAGACAACAAAGCAAAAAAAAAAAAAAAAAAACAAAACGCCACCTAGTCGAATAGATCACCACGGTAATCAGAATGAAATAACGTGACTCAGTCGCATTGAGCACAGACAATTTTCAATTTATGATTGTAAAAATGACAATTTAATCAACAACAGCAACAACAACAACAACAAAACACACCAAAATGTAAAAGAAAACAAAAAACCAAATCAGCACACAATTACAGTGCACATATGACAGCACAACGAACGAAAGAGGGAATCTCGAAATGCGATACGAATTCATAATTATGATTCAAAATCGAGAGAGAAAGAGATGGAGGGAATGTAAATAGCTCAGTGAATTGCTACGACACTGAATCATGGCCCAAATAAACGGCTGAATTCCTGTGTTATGATTTATCTGTTTGATGCACACAATTCAGTTCATTGGAACCACTATAATAAATCATTGGGCCGCATTTATGCCCGCTCTTTTTCACTTGCACTCATGTGTTGTGTGTGTGGTTTTTTTTTTACTTCTCTGTTCGCAATGTGTGTATTGTGTTTTTCAGTGGACTCCGAAATGAAAATAAAATGAAAAAATGACAATGAATGCCTCATAAATTGAAGTCACATTACGAAGCTACTTATTGGGAGAGCGAAACAAGCGAGAGATATGGAAACAATTTTAAAATTCTGATATTTTTCGTTGCACTCCTCGCATATACATGAGGAATGAACGCAGTTTGGAGCCAAGCCGGGCACACCAAGCGGCATACCTATTTTCATTATGCGTATACCAAAATGCACACAAAACACTCCGGCCACTCAAGCGCGCACGCATCAATTCATAAACGTAACCAACGAGAGACCAACAAACAAACGCATTTTCAAACTTGCAAATGAGCATTGTGTTTATCGATACAATGAAATAATGAAGAGACAGAACAACAACAATCGAATAACACACACACAAAAAAAAAAAATAAAATTAAATAAAATAAATAAAGAAATGCAAATTTCAGCTATTTTTAAATTCAATCCAATTCGGCCAATAATTCAATTTGTTTGGTGCGTAAAAGACTGCAATCACTTGCATTGTCACGTTCATTAAAAACAAAGTCACTTCACCGTGCACAATTTGTATATTGCCATTTCATTTAATATTTGCGCGGCCCCAAATAAAGGAAACAACAACAACAACAACGCAAATGATGAAGTGTTTGCTCTGCACGTTTGGTGTGAATGCGTCCATTGATTTCATTTAATGTTGAGTTGATAGTTCGATTTGCCTCTCACTCTTTCTCTTCATCTGTCTCTCACTCCTTTTCTCTATTACAATTTGTGATTTTTGTTTATACATCCCGA
Source organism: Aphidoletes aphidimyza (assembly GCA_030463065.1). Taxonomy (NCBI): domain Eukaryota; kingdom Metazoa; phylum Arthropoda; class Insecta; order Diptera; family Cecidomyiidae; genus Aphidoletes; species Aphidoletes aphidimyza. The sequence goes on from CM059997.1 coordinate 44,620,399, forward strand.
ACTTTGCATCGATGTACTGTGTGTGCCAAGCTGTTGAGCCCACATCACTGCAATGCAATTTAATCGTACTGTATTTATATTATTATACAATCATACAAATAAACAACGCGAATACCAACTCGCGCTTGTTCATTTGCGCTATCAACATACATTTTTTGCGCAAATTGAAATGAAAGCCGTGTACAATTTGGCGTTGGCTGTGGCTGTGGCGGTGTTTTGTGGCCGTTTGATGCCCCACGTTCAGAATATTATGTGTATAAAATACGTGCTCACCGTGCATTGCACGTTGGCGATTACAAATGCTGACCTTGTTGCTGTTCGCTTCTTGAATTTGTGCACTTAATTCTTTTTTTTTTTTAATTTTTAAATTAGCCGATATGCGATCAATTTTCGGCTGAACGGCGGGGAGTCGAGTGTGCGTCACATTTAGACACACAATTTTGGCTTGAGCGAATTAGATTGAGCCAAAATTGTAAATTGCATTTTATCGATCAGTCAAATGGTGTCGAGCGATTAATTTTGATTGCGTCAACGCCAATTGACACCTTAATGTCGATGAAAAATAACACCCAAGAGAGAGAGAGAGAGAGAGAGAGAGAGAGAGAGAGAGAGAGAGAAATGCTGAATGTCAACATGTGCATTCATCAAACATTCCATTGAATAGCAACAAGAAGAGTGGAAAAAAACACACACACAGCAGCAGCAGCAACAACTGACCGATAGAGTACACATAGCACGGCCGGTCAATCAAAGGATAACAAATGAGGCACTGGTGACACGCGCGGATGTGTGCTTGTGTGCTTGTCACTGTGTATGCACACATTGTACAGCTCAATGAATACGATCGAAGGATTAGTAACCATTTACATGCAATGAATCAAATGAGCCACTGCCCAGATTGACAGTGCATCGTTACTTCGGGTATTGTGTATTTTGGTGACAATATATCCAAAATGTATCCATGTGCCAGCAAAAAATAAGTGCACCCTCACATCATCGGCGTCGTCGTCGTGGTCATTGTCGCATTTTCTTTCTCTCTGCTATCGAACCGTCAAGACCCCATAAATATATAGTCATGTCATTGCCCTTGTCAATGTTGCATTTTACACGCTGCTTCCCCTCCCCTCACAGTTTCCACTTCAGCATTTATTTTGTTCAAATCATTCTGATATTTTGATTTTATCATATTGTTTGTCTACGAAATCACCATGTGTGTTAAACATACGCATAATTATGTGCTAAAGAGTAAAATAGCTGTCGAGCCTCAAGGGCAGTCAATCAAATAAGTTTGGAGTCTCCTCCACCTCTCACAATCGGATTACGTATGTGTGTATGTGTGTGTGGGGAGGGGGTCGGGGGTAAGTTTGCTTCAATGAACCGCAACAGTTTTACAATTACATTCTTTAGATGTTTCATCAATTTGTAACCCTTCATGTTGACATGACAATTTTGATTTAAGTGCAACATTTTTGATCGATTTAGTCGAAAATAGCAAAAGTGCACACACATGATTAGGTTCACAATTTTATCAACCAAATACACAAACTCAATTGATAATGTTGCGTTCCAAAATTGATAATTAGTTCAACGGAACTTCAAAAAGTGTCAACACACATTTGAAAACACAACAGAGAGAGAGGGAGAGAGAGAGAGAGAGAGAGAGAGAGAGAGAGAGAGAGAGAGAGAGAGAGAGAGAGAGAGAGAGAGAGAGAGAGAGAGAAAGAGAGAGAGAGAAAGAGAGAGAGAGAGAGAGAGAGAGAGAGAGAGAGAGAGAGAGAGAGAGAGAGAGAATTGCATGAAATCGAGAGGAAGTTTGCCATATTATTCTGTTGAATGCAATATCCTTGGGCCTCTTGCTATCTGCTGTCACAGCAGCGCTGTGCGCGCAGCGATACGTTTGGGGATAAGGTGCTGAAACAATCATTCTTGATTACAATTTGCTGCTGTGTGTGTGTTTGTTCATATTACTGCAAAGTCATCACAATTCTCTCACGATGAACACTGTTTATAAATTCTTCAAGTTGATGTTGATGAGTCATTTCACCACAATTTCACACTGTCTTTTCAATATATTTTCCAATTGTTAGATAAACTCATCAAAATACACAAACATAGTAAAAAAAAAATAAAAAAAGGGTATTTTTGCCAGCTGGTTTGGCTTCGTACACCGAACATTCAGCGCCATATCTTTTTTCCGTTTTATTTTTTTATTCGACACAAACAAAATAACCATTTATGTGTCGCTGCGGTCAAGGTTCACAAAATCACATATTTCTATCGAATCCCAATATGATGATAATGAATTGGATGTGATGCCGAGCATTTTCAACCGTATTTTTTTTGTTGTTGTTCGTCTCCTTCTTTTTCTTTTCTCGCTCATACAATCTAAACCAATAAGATAATTTTTCCACACAACATACAGTAAAATGCGTCATAGGGACGAATATTTATCAAGCCGTTTGCGTTTTTTTTTTTTCGTTCCGTTGTTGTCATTTCTCATCTTGTTTCTTGTCATAATACGAAAACAACTATATGCGACTGTGCTAAACTGCTTTGGTGTTGCGTTTGATTTGTTTGAAATTTCAGTTATTTTTATTTAATTTTTTTTTTTTTTTTTTGGTTCGAGCTAAGGGGGGAATGGTTAGCAAATGTTCGATAAATTTCTGTCAATTTTTCAACTGATGGAAATGATAAAGTATGTCCGTATTCATGCATCCAACATACCAACACTATACAGAATCTTAATGGCTGTTTTTTTCCTTTCAAATTAACGATCTGTTCACATTAATTAGCAAATCCAATAGTCAAATGATCGGCACAAATGTCCCCCTTGGGAAAGCATATTTTTAATTAAAAAAAGCAGTAACGAAATACAGCAGGGGTGATATCATCTGAACGGTCAATTTATCGGTAGATGCAATGAATTTGTGTGCATAATGTGTATATGTATACATTTTGTGTATGAGAATGATGTGAATGCGGTAATCGTTCGTTTTGGACGAATCGACCATACTCTGATGCAACATGAATAATTTCTCTTCAATGAATAACACCTTCTGAGTTCTGAGTCAGAAAATTAATCATGAGTGTAATAAACTGATTCGCAAATGCATGTGAAGTAAACAAGATCGGGATGTCGCGCGGGGGGAAAAACACAAAATGATCGCGTGTGGCGATAAAAACAACAGCATCGCCGTTAGATAGTAACGGCAATAGTTTGCTAACAATAACAAAGACCACATGATTGTTGTATTATATTGTTGTATATATACATTTAATGTCGTTTGAGTCATGATGAAGCACTTGCAATGCACACTGAGACGGCATGCATACAGAGCATCAATTTAAGCCCAACGCCCCATTGTGCAGTTCATTTTTGTTTTGGTGTCAACCAAATGTTTCGTTTCGCAGCAAAATTTACTCGTCGCACAGACGAAAACGCATATTTAAAGCATTCGCAAGGCCTCAAGTGCACCACCAAATCGTTGATCATGAGATGACCAAAATTGATTATGAACGATTGTCATAATTTTTCATGACTGTTTACCGCACAAACTATTCGATCGTGTGTGCTTGTGTGTATGCACCGCCATAAACTGAATGGGCTATGCCCGTAGTGCTGTACAAATGAAGACATTTTCAAACGTCAAATAAATCTTTTGCCCATGCCTTTGACTATGAATAGTTTGTCTTGACATACAGACTGAGAACTGAAGATTGAAAACTGAAGACTGAACACCGTATACCGATCGTATTCAAGGCTGACACTGTTGAACTTGAATCATAAGCGAAGCTACCGCTGTGAAGTGTATTTCATCAATGGAATCAACATTTTATGGGGCCCGTCACCGTCACTTATTCATTTTGGCATTCAATTCACTTGGTGCGTGGCTATAAGAAATCATTTCAGCGGTCAATCGGTTGAATGATTTTCAGATTTTTTTTTTTTTTTTTTCTTTTTGGCTAAAGATCTAATTTAAAAATGAAAAGAAAGAAAACCGATGATCATGATGAAGGCCATGTGGCCATTTTCTGTTCGAATGTTTTATAATTTTTTGATGTTGTTGTGTATTTGCTCATCAAAACTAAGAACCTGATGTGTGTGATCATTTTAATATTCGTTCATTCTTTGCGCATCTCGTTTCCGAACTAAACACACTCTAAAATGGCTTGTAAATAAAAATAAATATATATCCACAGAAACAAACAAAAAATCTGCAAAATAAATGCGAATAGGAAAAAAAACATGCACACACAAACAATCGGCTAAAATTAGCTGCTTTTTTTTTTACTGTGTAAATTGCCGTCTTCGATTTTTCATACATATCGAAATAATTTTTTTCTCAAATTCGCGCCCGCTTTTCACATTTGCATCAATCTATAATTAATATGAGAAGCGAATTTTTATTTCGTATGTGGCACAAACATCGGATCGTGATCGTGAATGCGTAAGTGGTGGTTTGAATACAGCAACAACAACAACAAAATGGTAAAACATTTCATACTTTGTAACTAAATCGGGAAAACCGCGTCAGCTGAAAAGGATTCGATAAGGCGATGAGCAACAACCGCAACGAGAAAAAAAAATACACAACAAAATCGCTGCTTGTTTGGCTCGGCAGATGTATCATGGAAAAGGCATGTGAATTTTCATAAAACACGTTGAAAATGAAAAATATCAAGCAAAATGCGACGTGTGTAACACAAGAAGAAAAAGTGAAAATGGATTTTCCGTCAAAAAGCATAGAAAATGATTTCAAAGACGTATTTTCATTTTATTGTTGGCCCATAAAAAGTGATTTTTGAGTGGAAGAGTGTGTGTGTGTGTGTGTGAGAGAGAGAGAGATAGAATTTCCTTTCTAATTGCCGCCACGTTTGACGTTGTTGTCATAGTCAGATGTCAGATGACGACGTCTCCGTTATTTTCTGGTTCTTTTTTTTGCGTCTCAAGCGCAAGTTGAATGCCTTTATAGAAGTTTTTGTCGTTTTGTGTGTGCGTGTGTATGAAACATGTGACGATTGCTCCACAAAAAAACGCCAAAAATGAAATCAAGAATAGAATATTTGGTTTTACTCTTGGCCTGTGTGTTTTAAAAACCATTTTAAAAAAAAAAGGAAACGCGATCCATGTGCGCAACTATCACATGGCATGACTATGTAGAACTCAATAAGCAACATGCCAATCGTAACCCCACAAAATGTAGAACTTTGGTCATTCGGAAATTTCCGAGCACTTTTGAAACCGATCCATTTTGAACGATGGTCTATTTTAAACAAATGAACTCGTTGCCCATTTTTGGCAGGGCTGTGTGAATTTCCGAGATAAAGCTCGATTAATGCCTCAAAAATTATATGATTTTTTTTTTTTTTTTTGCAAAACGATAAAAAGCAAAACTGATGAACAATTTGAAATGCCATCAAACTCACCTGATTGATGTAAGCATTTTTTGTAGCATCACTATCAACAGTCGCTAGCAAAGCGGTTAGAGCGATCGGTAAACCATCTTTGGCAGCATAATAAACGCGCTCTTTTAGAAATGGTTGAATACACTCCTCGCCATTGCTCTCAATGTTCTCATTGTGATCCGTATTGGTGGCGCTCGTTGTTGATTCATCACGATGCCGATTATGGCTTGGTTCGCTGCTCGCTGCCTGCTGATCATTTCTTCCGTCACTTTCAGACGGCACTATATAAAATACATCACGTGACATTTTTTCTATCTTTTCGATATTTATTTACTCGATCGAAGCGTGTACGAAAAAAAAAACACACACACACACCGCAACAATAAATTAAGAATCGAATTGAATTGTGCTCAACTCTATAAAATTAGATGAACGGTTATTGTGTGTAGAACTGTTTACTTTGTCTATCGAAATATAACAAAAGTCAATTGTGTTGCACAATGGATTTGATTGTTCTGAACCCGCATCGAACAACCAGATAAACATTTAACTGTTAACGAAAATTCAAGCAAAAAAAAAAAACAAAACAAAAAAACAAAAATTTCTATTATGAATAAACAAAAATGCGCGTTCTTTGTTTCGGTGTAATTTCACTCTTCTATTTACGGTGATTTTTCACGAATTTGCCTACTTGCCACACTTAATTAGTGCACATATCCTTCTTTTTCGAATGCACACTGCTCTTTTATTTCGCTTGTGATTTATTTATTTTTTTTTTTTATTCTCTTCTGCTTCTCAACGGCAGCTATTTCTTGTGCTCTCTTCAGGTTTTTTTTTTGTGTTGCGTTTTGTTTCGAGAACAATTTTATTTGAGAGCTCTCTTCTCACACAGTTTATTTTCTAGTTTATTTTATATTTGCTGGCTTTTGTGTATTATATGTTGTCGCCTGTCCACTCGCGTAATTTGGTTCAGCCGCACACAAAACACACCACAATCGGACTGTAATTTCGAGAAAGTATATTATATTGTTTATGATTATTTCTTCGTTACGTCTATATTTTTTTTTCTGCTTCTGCTTCTTCTCGTCTGTTGTTTGTTGTTGTTATTGGTGGTGTTGTTGCTGTGCCGTTGTTTGCTACGCACCCAGCCTGAAATGCTTACGCTGTGGTGTCGGTATCTTTCGAACAACACGACCGATATGAGAAAATCAAATAATAAATGAACTTTTTTCTGTTTTTCTTCACACGTCGGGTGAGTCTATTGATCAATTTAACGAAACAAAAAAAAAAAAAAATTCAAATCCAAGTAATTCGACTTTGTACGACGGATTATGTCTGGGGCTGTTCTTCAAAATACAAATTATGACAATTTTTATTTTGTTCGGTTTGTTCTTTCTCTCTCTTCAAACTGTATTGCTATGTTTCGTCACGATCACACGATTCAATGGTGCAATCAAAACGAAGCAGAATAAAAAAAAAATCGTCCAGTTTCATCGATATTATCGGGGCGGGGAAAAAAAAATTTGCTATGATAACGATCGACTCCGCTCACGATTGTTTCTTGTCTGATTCAAACGATGCAAATTCGATGCACAAAAATTCAAATCATTTACATTTTTTGCGGTAATAATAATCTGTTGTCGCGTTTGTCCTTTAAATATAGAATAAAGCTTTGTCGTCGAATTCGGGATCAACATTTGCAAAATGAACAAGAGAATAATAAAAAAAAAAAACACACAAATGAAACTGAGTAAAGAAAATAAATCACTTCTCTTTGAATGTTTCTTTTATTTGTATATTTTGCTGTGTCTTAATAATTTTGATTCTGTCTTTTTTTTTTCGCCCGTCACTAAATGTCTTTGTTACTTCTGTTTCTTCTTTTTTTTTCTTCTTTTCTTTGCGAATTCCGAAATAAACCTGCGTTCAGTAACGCGCTGATATCTTTTACTTCAATAAATATTAATTAGTTTGTTTGTTGAGTTCGGTACAGCGACAATGTGCGAAATTCATTTAATTTTCATTTTGGTTCACTACTCACAATGAAAGTTTATCTTGAACTGTATGTGAATTTGATATTGTCAACACTCATATTCTGTGCACGGAGACGTATGAAAATTATGTTCGATATGTCAGTTGTCGTTGTCGTTGTCGTTGTTGGTCGGCGATGTCAAGCCCTCTATCGGATTTCACTTGCATCACTCGCAATTGCTATCAAAGTTTAACCATCTTTTGCCGCCGCTACGCCATCTTTTCGAAATATCAAACACAAATCCAATTTCATAGATTAGAATGAGTCGTTGAGTTTTTGTGTTCTCTTTTTGAATCCACTTCAGATTGATTACATATAATTTCAATTGGAGAATTCTTACCGTCATTTGTGAAATTCCAATTGCATATGGAAATAAAAGCTCCAATTTGAATGTTTCAGAAAACAGAATTGCTATGTTTTGCCATTGAGAGTATGAAATAAAATTCACAAAATAAAAAAAATGGGTTTAAGTTAAAAAATATCAATCATTTATTCCATCCGTAAAATTACAACAATATAATGTACGAAATTGTGTTTGAATCTGAATTTCGTATTTTTAAATTTCGATGCAAATCGAAATGTAGTTTGATAAAAACAATTGGAGTATGGAACCCGGTCCACACGACTCCAATCTTATGAATTCTCACTACTTTAAAAGGATCTGAAACTTATTTCATGATTTTTCGTTAAAATTCGGAACGGTCTTTTGACCATTGGCATAAACATCCAATAAAACTTATGATTTTTCTTGTTAAAAAAAAAAGAGAAGAAAGTAACAATTAAATTTTGAAAACGATTAAATCGTATAACCGATAATTGATTTTTTTTTTTTTTTTGCATATTCATTCATGCATGTTCGATTTGTTGTCTAAATTAAATTAAAATTGCAATGGGCAAAGCGTTAATACTTAGAGGTAATCAATGGAATGAAATCAATATGCTGTGATGATGTGAAATGATGATAGTTTTTATGCGACGGTAATCTGTGGAGCCGTTTGAGTCACGGCCGACATTGGCTCGGGTACAATGGTACCAAGCTCTTGAGATGTTTCAGTTAAACTTTTATTCAATTTTTCACCGGAACGTCTTCGATAGCGACGGCGGCGTGGCGATCGAGTGGTTGAGTCCGGTGTTGCCGTGACTTCATTATTATTGGCTTCCGATGGATGCTTTTTATCGGATTTATCACCATTGCGTGAACGACGATTTGCTTTGGGCGAACCTTTTTTGAATGAACGACGACGAGTAGTTGGTTTAGTTGGTGGAACGATTGCTTCTTTTTCTGGGTCAAAATAGCTATCAAGAATATCAATTAATTCTGAGCGATTCTCCTCTTTAATCTCCTCCAACTTCGATATAATCTCAGTCAAACCATCCTATTGATGATCAAGGGCAGAAAAATACGAAAAGAAATCGACAACAAAAAATATAGAAAAAAAATTCATTTGAAGTGAAAGTCGTTTGAAAGCAAAAATCAAATGTTCTCACCTTTTTCTTTTCATTCCAAACGTCTTCCAAACTCTTCAAATCGAAACCTTTTTCGGCCAACACACGCCGAAATGTGACGGCCTTGTAGCGATGATACAAATTGGTTTTGAAAAATTGCACGAATATCGGCCGGAACGTATGTTGCAAATCGATGCATTTGTTCTGATTGGTCAATTCGTTGATGTCCACATTAACCGAATGAACAAAACCTTGAACTAAATCCGTTTGGATGTCACCACTTTCATTGTTATCTTCATCTAATTTGAGAATAGAAAATCATCAAATGAAAAAAAAAAAACCAATGTTTGAATGAATCAATCGTTTTCTATTCACGTTGTGTGGGCAACCGTGAAACCTAACCTCAATCACACTTACCTTTGGCCAATTGTTCCAACAGTTTGTATGCGGATTGGGCCCGTACCATGGCATTGCCTTCAAAATTCTTTTCTTGATCTTCTTCGTCCGGTGATGGTCGGCTCATCTCACGTAGTGTTTCAATTTTGGCAATATCATCGCATTTGGACTCAGCCAACGCATGGCCATCAACAAAACCGACCACAATCTGAGAGAAACGTTCAACTAGATCGTATTTTTTCAAAGCCTCTAGCAACATGTACGGAATAAATTTAATCGATTCGTAATAAACCAATACAACACCATTGGAATCATTATCAGCGGTTTTGCGCTGCTCCAACCAGTCCAAAAATGATTTCAATGCAACCACCTCGGTTTTGCACTTAACCACTTTATTGGTTAGAGTGCATTTTAGCATGCGAAAGAAACCGACCGTAATTATACGCAGTTGATGCCGTTGGCGTGCAGCCGGATTTAAATTCATTACCGGAATGACATACTGATCGAATTGCTCCTTCGGACTATAAGCAGCCAAATGAACGATCTAAAGAAAAAAAAAATGCAACGAACCAACAAAAAAAAACACGTTTAAGATTCACATTGAACTTGCTTTCAAAACACGTGGTCTCGCCATCAAAATGTATCAATTTTTTCTTCTTCTTCAATTATTATTGAAAAATTGAAATAAATGTGCCAAAACTTGTCTTACCTCGTCCAAAATACGGCGTCCAGTTGTATCGATATCAACACCGACAAACGTGTATTTGCCCTTTGGAATTGTGTTCTCAGCGTGTATTTCGGTAACAGTCATTTTTACTTGTCGGCCTTTTTTCTCACTTCAAATCTATTTTTAATGTGAAATCCAAGTAAAGAAAAAAAAATCAGTGACAAGACAAAGGCAAATTGGCAAAACAGTTTACTTTGTTCAATTTATTCGATTGAAGTGTTTTACTTGTTTCAACGCATTTATAATTCGAATTTATTGAAAACCAACAACAACGTTTAACGCAAAGTGCGTTTTTGGTGCCCGGTGGGCAACACGTGTTTCTGACAAATTAGTGGCTCATAAAAATTGGATTTGGTCGTTGAAATCCAAATTTTAAATAAATCCGCTAATTTTAAGATATTTTAGACTATTCAATCAATGTCTCAGAGTAACCAAAACTTTCAATTTTTTTTTCTCGTTTCCAATTTAATTTGAAAAAAAAAACGTCGGAAAATTTGCTGATAAAGACATACAAAATTATGCATTTGTCGAAAAAAAAATCACATAAAACCAGATAGAAATTTGTAAAGAAAAAAAAAAACGAAATGTCTTACCTTTGGATTTGTAGAAAAACCAAAAAATTGGATAAATCAGTCGATTTGGTTCGGAAATGCAAAGTGCGTAATTTGCGATAAACGCAGCCTCTTTCTAAATCTCACTTAGGAAACGAATTCCGTTTGAATAGCACCGCTAACCTTTTCAATCTAATCAGTTGCATTGAAAGTCGGTCAAGTTTTGTGTTTCGACACCAGATTCTCAACGACAGTAAGAAGGTGTGAAACTTGATTCACTTTTCACACATACAAACAATATCATTCCAATATTGTCAATGCCTCAACATACTAAGGCAAATGCTGCCGAACATCATTGTGACATCAAATAAGAATCAGTGCGGCGATTCGTTTATTTGCAAGTAAATCATGCATTTCCATGTTCAATGAGTGTTTCACACCCATCACCTCATTACTCATACTTATGCTTCAAGTTTTTCGGTAGCATCGGTTTGTGCAGCTGTCGATGAATATCAACTCATAAACATTCACACTTCTTGCACACTTGTTAATGTGGTTTTTTTTTTTTTTTTGCACAGTTCAGCACACAAATATAAATAAACAATCGAAATCTGGTGATTACCAGACCCATAGCAACAAGTGAACGACGGAAAAGTGATTTCATTCTTTTTATTTAAAAGTGTTTATCAGCCATTTTTAAATTCAATTTCAGCAAAATTGGTTTGAAATATTGGCCACAATTTGAGTCTTGACATTTTCACCCCTATTGAAATAAAATTCTACTAAAAAATGCAACTCAAAATTGAATAATGTAATGAATGCGATTCTTAGGTTGATGTTTATACATGTATCTCAGGACGTTAGGATTTCAAATGTTTGATTCTGCCGTTTTTCAATTCATTCTTTAAAAATTTAGTTCTAGAAAAGCCTTTTTTTTGTAACTGAAGACAAAATTTAAAGCTAATCAGTCACTTGAGCCGAGTCGCATTCAGCTCGCTCATCCAATTCGAAATTACGATGCTCGATTTCTACTGAAACATTTATTTAATTATCATCTACTGCTCGAGATCAAAATGAAGTCTCGAGTAAAGTTGTAATTTTGTTCAAAATCCGTATTTTGTTGCTCTTTGAAAAAAAAAAATAAAAAAATTTGTGCAAACCGCCTGTCGTGTCTCAACAATTTTATCGTCGTTTGTTTCCCCATCTGCTTTAATTCGTGAAAATCAGTTTCTGTAGCAGCGTATAGAATGCGAGTGAGTGATTTGTCTGTCGTCGGCGGCGGCGGCAAAACTGTTTCAAACATTTTATGTCAACAAATTTTGTGTTTTCATAGAGCTGCACAGCACTTTGTTCCATTTCTCGGTGAAATTGTGTCTCTCACTGAATGATTTATCCACATTTGATAATTTCTTAGACCCACTTTTTTTTTTGACGCCATAACATACGTTGCCATGATACCAAACGATATGACACGAATATTTTCTGCAAATCTCTTCTATATTGTCCTTGGCGTTGGAAAATCGATCTGGCGTTCGAAATTGACAAGGAATATTTATAGAAATAAAATTCGTCGAAAATAAATGTGTGCTCATTGAATTAACATGCCTTATCATCGTCTAAGAGTGCACCCAATGCTTTTTGATTCAGTATAAAGTGTAACGATTTTTTTTTTGGTTCAATTATTTCAATTCAAGATCATTCCTATTAGTTTTTTTTCTGGAACATTTTTTCAAATGTTCGAACAGAAAATGGATCGATTAAAATGCAGTCAGTTAAAAATCAGTAAGGACGATTCCCAATTATGGGTTTTTCACTTCCACGTCAATATGGTTACAGAAGTTTGCATTTTCACGATTTCAGTGAAATCATTTCAATGAGGGCAGTTCTCTTCATAAACATTTCTAATATTTATCATGCAAACAGGAGACATGCAATAAAGTTCATCAAAAAACACTAACTTTGTTCAATTTAACGTATTAAATCACTATGTCCAGTATATAAGATAGAAATTGGGTCATGATTCATCACGGAGAGTCCAAACCGTAGACTTTCCCAAGCAATTAAAAAAACATTTCAAACAAAGTATTCTATGTCGAAAATGTGGCAATTCAGCGACAATATCGCTCGACACGCATCGTTTCTAGCGGCAACTTTTTGAGTGTTCGGTTTGTATCCCTGCTATGATTGTCATATCTTGGGCCATGTTTAAATATTGTCTTTCATATGAATAAGGCAATTGACCATTTTTAATTTTCATATGGCAAAACAACTAGGACAATAATGTAGGGATTATAAATGTATGAATTTCAAACTAAATTGATTGAAGATTAACTTCCAATTGAACATCAGTGAAAAACTAATAAGAATTTTGAAATAAATAGAATTTAAATTTGCAAATGGATTTTGTAGGTTTGAACATGATTTTGAATAGATGTCGCTAGGAGTTCACATCAAAATGAGTGATTGTGCTCAGCTGATGTATCTGCTCCGAAGAAAATCTATTGTGTAACATTATCTGATAGCGATGAAAATCGCATGAATGAGATTCTTATAAAAAAAAAAACCAAATCCACACAAAATTCGAATATCAAAGTGACAAATTAAAACATATTTTTATGATTAAAATTTCATTAAAATGTTTCAATCAGTGCTTCTATAGTATTTCAAACGACAGGGGGAAAAAAAAGCCTTGACATTGCATTACCATTGACAAAAATGTGATGCCAAAAGAAGACAAGAAATATAAAAAGACAACCTATCACACTACACTTCAGCGTTCGATGTCTGCGTATCGTCACTGGTTCTTTCGTTGAGTCCGTTGAGCTATAAAATATTTTACGTCGTAGTACTCGAGTAAATCCGAATGTTCGAGCAATGGCGTATGAATGCATGTATGTGTGAGTGTGAAGTTGACTGAAACCAGCTGTTTGTCTCTGTTGCACACAATGTGCTGTACATATAAAACTGGCACCAATCATATGTGCTCGATTTCGAGGTTGAAACGAAATAAATCGAATCACACACATTCACATCGCACACACAGCACACACCTATTCGTCTCATTCACACCACTCTGGTTTCTCTCATGTTTTATTATTATGCGATGACAGAATAAACACAATTTTGTTATTGACTGTATGCATACGACTTACACATTGTACAATGATGTGAGCATAAACATTACAGCGTATTACTTAACGACAGAGACAAAAATTCATCCAAAAAAACACCAAAAAGACAAACGGAACCGAAGTTTAAAAAAAAAAAAAAAAAAAAAAAAATAACAACGAAACAATTCTAAACAACAAAACCGCAACAATTTGACTGATCGAAGAGAAAAAAAAGCAGTTTTTTGTCAAGAGCAAAGGGATCAAGTTTGGAAATTTTGAAGTGAAACGAATCAAAATCACCCAAGTCAATGTGAGATTCAGTGTGAGTGAAGAAATATATGAAAAAAAAGACCAAATATTGACAGAGTGGAAGTCATAGACAGAGAATTGTGTGTGAATGAAAATAGGCGTCCACAAATATTAAGTTGAATCAAAAATTGTAAGGAGAAAACTGCCACACAAAAAAAACAACACCGAAACATTAATAAAAAAAAAACGGAATCAAATTCTATGAATTTCGAAATTCATCGACTTCATGGTTAAGATTGAAGGAAATTGAGGTTTTATGATAAAAATAAAATCATGTAAAAAAAAAGTTTGGTTTGCCGATTTCAAATGTGTATGGTATTTCGGGCGTTAGAATAGTGCAATGTTTTGAGTTGTAAACAAAAAAAAAAAAAAATTCGTAGTGAATTTCCAAAGAATGAAGTTTATGTGAAAGAAAACAAAAAAAAAACAAAATCAATTTCAACCAAATCAAATGGTATTAGACACATAGAAGAGGAAGAAGAAAAAAAAAAGAGAAAACAGATTTTGTCGAATCAATTTATATATATTGTGATTGGTTTGAAGTGCAGTGTGGTATGTGATATCATCACTCGTCGTCATCGTGTGTGCTTTTTTTGTCGATCGTCCAATTTTGGTCAAATCATGTTTCGGTCATTTTGGGTGTTGTTTTGAAATCACTTTACACCAATCAAATTAATTGTGAGTAATTGTACGCTTACATTTATCTATTTTTTTTTCATCCTCTCGAAACAAATGACATTAGTGACATTAGCATCGCTATTTAACAGTCTAAATTCACGTGCCTCAGTTGAAAAAAAAAAATCACGATTTGGGCTTTTAAATATTAGTTAAATTATTCTCGCTTAAATCAACTGCGAAATTCAGATAAAGTGAGGCCATTAGCGACAACGGCATGTCGATTGTAATGAAAAAAAAAAAAACTTGATATCAATAAGACAATCTTCGGCCAAATTGACATTCGATAAGTAGTATCTTAAGATGTTTGTCCAATTGCACATTTGAAAGATTTATGAAGAGAAACAATTTATCCTTGGAATTGGAAATGATATAGATTGAGAATGTGACTTGAAATTGTATGTGTTTTGTTCGGTTGTGTTGTTGGTTTTTTTTTCATGTGTTTCACATCACTTTGAAATTCTCTTGGTGGGCTTTTTGTAACGTGTTTGTCTGTATTTGGTGGCTATGAGTATTCAATCCAACATGTCATATGTATAATTACTAATAAAATGGCCATTCAAATCCCAGAACTCGTGATCTCTCTTCGCTCGTTCGCTTTCTCTCTCTCTCTCTTTCTCCCTATATCGCTCTTGCTCTTGCTCTCTATCCCGTAAATGTAGATGTGTATTAAATTGAGCGAATATGAGAATATTCGCCGCACATTTGTATGATTGAAACAGAACATAAATGTGTTGTCTATGTGCGGTTGGTTATCGTTTGCTGTTTAAGCTGCCATTTGCTGTTCTGGTTCCTTTTTCAGAAATAAACAATTCTTTGGTTTGGAGTTTTGTTGTTGTTGTTGTTGGTTTTTTTGGACGGCGCTACCTATTCCATCGTCACACGAAAAGCGCAATGTGTGTTTCAGAGGTGGTAAATGTAATTAAACGGATATCCAAGGAAGCAAACCAACAACAACAACAACAAAAAACACACCACAATTTTCAATATACACTCGATATAGATTTTTGTGGAATTGAAATGTTACTTTTTGAAATACGGATCAGGGGCGTATCAAAGCATAAGGCCAAATGAATGAATTAAGAACATTTCCCATTGAATTGCGGGTGTGAGTGTTTTTTTTTTCTTCTTCTTTTAAATATGTTCCTTGATTGGCTCTTGAGCACTGCTCTCGAGTGTTTTATTTTACAATTACAATTAAATTCGGGTTTTCTCTTTCGTACGTCAGACCAATTTCGTGGTGTATTTGTGTGCGTGTGTGTATTTTTGTTCGGAAATTTTAGAGTGTTTCGGTTCATGGACGTTCAGTTGTGTTCCGTTGAGTATCCGTTTGCAATGCCTACGATAATAATCATGGCCATCTCTGGTATTTAAGTGAGCCCGACTCTCTAGCGATGACACATTCGGCTTTAAGAATAATAAACCTCATCTACAACAACAACAACAAAAACCAAATAAATGAAAGAATATGAATAAAAAAAAACAACAACAACAACAACAACAACAACAGCATCGAATCCAAAACAAGGGAAAATATGCGGCAATCTATTTTGATAGACTACTGAGCCATTCCTATATGGAGCATGTTTATACACTCGCCCATTTCTATATATGTGTTTACTTGCCGCTAGATATTGAAACGCACGAACCCGACCAATCTACACAATACATACATGTATATATTTTTCTTTCTGATTTTCTCGAAAAGAAAACTGACTGAGAGAGAGAAATAAAAACAATAAAAAAAATGAAGAAAAAAAAAAACAAATCATCGAAATAACAGCCGAGCCGAGTTACAGCAAAAACAACAATTGTTCTTTTTGTTCGTTTCATATTTCGGTTGTGACTGGTTTATTTCACTGTGTGTGCACTGCTCATTTCATTTAAGCTAAGCACTCAGTTCCACCACACATATATTTATCGTTGTTTAGATTCTTTTACTATTATTATTATTATTATTCTCATTTTTTTTGTTTGTCGGGAGGTTTTTATTTTGTGTGTTTCGCTATTGTCGATATCTCGACTATGTATAGCTGTGTGTTGCGCTGCCTCGCGCTGTGACGGGGAAACCTGTGTATGCCTGTGATGGGCTGTGTGTGTGTGTGTGAATGTGTGTTCGCTTTGCGTGTTTATATGTGTCCTGTTTCTGCTGGTTTCGTTCGTTGTGTTCATATGTTGTTGTGTACTATTTGTGACGGATTCCTCTAAACTTTATTCAATGTTTAATTGGAATAAAAGTGGTTTGTTGTTGTTGAAGAGATTTTGTGCATGGTACGGCCGTATCGCGTTTCTCTTCTCAAAATGCTCAAACAGTTACGGCACTGCTGAGCTGCGATGTAACTGTGTGTTGTATATTTTCTCTGTCTGTTCGCATTGCAAAGCGGTTAAGTGAATAAGTCACACATGATAAAGAAAATCACACCGGATCACACGGAATAAAACAATAACAACAACAAAAACCACACAAATCCCATACTTGGATAATTGATAATGCGAAAAAAAAACAAACAAACAAACAAATAAAAACAACACCGAATTATTATTCAATTTTTTATCAGTTTCGTTTATTGTGCTATTACTGTTCTATGTGTGTTTTGGGTGTGTGTGTGTGTGCGTTGGTGTGCTATTGGTTGTATTTTGTTATTTAACTGTGTCTGGGTTTGAGACTCAACTAATGTTGTGTTGTGCTTGTTTGTGCGAGACATGAGCAAAATATTAAAATCGACAATTAACATTTGACAGAACCAATACAAATGAAATACCGAGCGAGAGAAAGAGAGAGAGAGACATGAGAAAATACAACTCAAAGAAATGTTCCGAAAGGGATTGTTTTTTTGTTGTTGCTTTAATTTTGATTCCGGCAGCAAACGGTTTTGAGTAGCGGCAATAATGGCGGCTGCACTGGTGACAACGATAAAAACATAACAACAACAGTATGACTGAAGCAGTATGACTGAATAGCGGCCTATGTGGTGATATGTGCATTAGTGCGAATCGAAACAATAAAATCAGCGCGGTAACATTCGCCGTGGTTATGAACGAAACTGACAAGTCAGTAGACAATTCAAGTGCTGCTCACGAGAGACAGTAAATTTCGTTTTTTTTTTCATTCTAAAAAGACTCACCGAAAAACTGTGATCGAGACTCATTAGATTCCTCATCGTCTGAGAATTAAATTTCACACTTTCAATAAACACACCAATCAGCTTCTAAATCTAACTTTTATGCGTGTGTGTGTGTGTGTGTGTGATGTTTATTTTTATTTCAAAGCACATAATTAATAATTTGGTGTCTTTTTTTATCACAATATAAAATTTATTTGTGATTTATAACATTCAGTCAACAGTTTTGATTCTGTCGTTATGAAAACAGAAAACATATCCGAATATTTCGGTAAGTTACTAGTATTTTTCGTTCTATGTCTGATCAAATGTAAAAGGCTGATGTTTGATGTGTGGAAAGCAGTGAACATCAACCTCACAAGGTCAACCAGAAATATGTAACATACATACATATAAACAGCACACAAACAGAGACGACCGTCTCGAAATTTGTCCTCAGTTCAAATGATGAGCCATTCATCGTTGTATACTCACTACTCGTCTCGTAATATAGTATCCTAGTATATCCCACTATGAAGAAAAATACAACAACAAACCAAGCAAATAAATTGAAGAAATGGATTATCAATGTCAACAAATGTATAGTTTCACATAAATTGTGACCATTTTTTTTGTTGCGTGACAAATTCAAATACTTGTGCTTCAGTGATTAAGGCAATTTTTTATTTCAATTTTCCAATAAAATTCAAGTAAATCGAACAACGATATGAAATGCGAGTGAAAGGGAGAAAAAGAGAGAGAGCGAAAGAGAGAGAGCGAAAGAGAGAGAGATCGGGGGCATACCAAAGAAATCAGAAACTAATCAAACCAAAATATCGTTGGCGCTGTTGTATATGTATATTCCTCTTATTCCATTATACCATTATATTGTGCGCGCGTCCCATTCAACGAAATGTATCATTGAATTATTTTGATTTTTGCACTGACTGTCGCAACTGGTACTTGACTTATGAATGAAATACACACAACTGTTCTCTGACAAACAATCGAGCGAGTGCCGAAAAAAAAAACAATATTTTGAGCTTCAGCGAGTTTGTGTGCGCCACATAGTGACGACAACAATGATAATTGGCAAATTCTCTTCCTTACAGAGAGAGAGAGAGAGAGAGAGAGAGAGAGAGAGAGAGAACGAGAGGCACACAATATTTTGGCTGAGCTTTATGTGTTTATACATTTTGGGATAGCATTTGATAAGCGATGTATAAAAAAGATAGGCAGAGGCATTCAGACAGTGCGAGAACGAGAGAGACTCATGCGTTTGATTTGGGTGTGTGTGTGTGTGCCAGTAGCAGTGACGGTGTCTGTATGCGTGTGCGTATTTGTCACGCAACCATTTCGATCAAGTGGATATATTTAATTCAATTTCGTATCTTTGCGATTAATTTCATATGTTGGTCAATTGAGCAATAAAATAATTTTTTGATCGAATTAGTGGAATATTGTGTTGACGCAGCGGCCCTTCCTCTTGACTCAAGAGTCTTGAAGCGATTGTATTGGTTGATGAACATTGAGCTAGACCTGAAACTGAATTTTAAGCTCTCTGGAGCCATAACACACACACACACACACAAAACACACCAAGTCGAAAAAATGTTAGTGAAATGTGCTTTTTTTCGTTTATGTTGCTATGTGTTGTTTTGTTTGTTTTAGGGACCAGCATTTATGCCCAGTTTTCTGTATCAAAATGTTGCGTATTTATTTTTACATTTTAAGCAAATGTTTTGAATGTCGAGCTCGTAAAATATTTAAATGCCATTTCCCAAGTCACTTGCCACAACCACAACTACACACATAATACACACAAACAAACAGGCGACGCGCACACAAGTCATTTTGGAAATGAAATTCCAAAAAAGAAAAAAAAAATTGGTGTGCACACATATTTAACTATCCATATGACGGGAATAAACACAACAATTTTACTTTGGATGCGTAGACTTTGGGTGCTGTTGTTGATTTCGGATCAACCGCCGAATCGAATCGCCGGATTTTTTTTTTCGAAAAACCAAAAAGAAATATCGTATATAAAGAATATACACCAAGAAGTGTACACCATTTCGTATTGAAGCAAATGACGTTCAGCTGCTCTGTTGCTTAGTGGTATTGTGTATGTGTCTTCGCTCCACACACAAACACAATTCTAATGTAACAAATGAAAAAAAAAAAACTCATACACCAAAATTGGTGTGTGTATAAAATTAACTAAGTATTTTATTTGTTAGACCTTGAAAAATTGTGTGTATAGAACTGAGTGTGATGGCATGATATGAAAACAATGAATTGTACGAAGCAAATGAATGGGAAAATGTACATGATTTTGTTGTTGTTGCCGTTGTCGTTGTTATTCCATAAAAAAAATAGATTGTTTTTTTTTTCTCCTCGTCTATGATTTTGTGGTAGTAATTTTCGGCTGGAATCTAACTATAATAGCAAATCAAAATGCTTAATAAAATGTGTGATCAAAACGATATTGTTCGAAAACGAATAAAAGAAATCCTCTCAACCACATTTCCTTATGAATATAAACTTTAGCAGCTTGAAGTCAAGCTGCGGAATATTGAGTCAGCAAGAACGTATTGAATTTCGCGGAGTTTTTCCGTTCACTTTTTTTTTTTTTTGTTCCTTATTTTGTTCACATAAAGTCTCTGTCTAATGTAGTGCCATCGTTTCGATTGATTACTGGAATTTATTCAGCACTATTCATATTTTAATGAAGTGAAGAAAAATACAAAGAGAAATATACAAATTCAATGTCAATGCGAAAAAACAATGTAAATGGATAGAATTCTTTTTTTTTTCTTTCAACAAGAAATCATTCATTTTTCCATGTTATTCGACCGATTTTTACACCGTTTCGATGACATTCAACGTTGTTGGCTGGGCAAATTGTGGTTGACAGTGGACTGCACTGTGACTGCATTATATTTCTTGCATTTCATCATTTGTTGCTTCAATTTCGATGTCAATGCATATCATATTCATTTAACCTGTTCAAATTTCGCATAAATGTCAATTTGCATGCTCATATTGCTCATGATTATTATCATTCACACTTGAAACTTAGTTTCGATAAACCAAAGCCAAATGGGTTAATGGACATCGATTGATATATTAGGAAAAATGCCGTTGTCGTGGTTTTGTTTGATTGTCTGGGTTTTTGTTTATCATTTCAAAAATGACTATGACATAATACCAACATTTTGTGTATTCAGTCCTTTGTCTCTGTTTTTTGTTTTTCTCTCAGCCGATTTTGTATTATCATCTTTTAATCGCCATGAAATATATATTCAAATTATTGAAGAAATTTAAAAAAGTAAATAAATTAAGGAAATGTTTTTGTTTAACACACGGTGGAATGCATGATATCGACCAAAATGGACTAGATATACCAAAAAAAGAAAAACCACAAATAAATCAATGACAAAATGTTAATTCAAAATAGATCAGTGCGATCGAATAATTTTTAAATTAGCTCTTAAAGCAAACAGATAAATAAATTTCAACAACAACAACAAAAAACGAATCAAAATAATAGATTTGGAATCCGGTTTTATTGTGCGTTTTAATTTACTTAAGACACAAGGAATCAACGAACCAACAAATGTAGACGCACACACACACACACACACTGCTTCTAGTTGAAGTGTTGGCTTTGAATTTGTTTTATCATTGCGAACCGGGGAGATGTTGCTATGCCTATATTCATGTGCAATTAGGCTCATTATTTTCGACAGTCATCGGTTTTTGGTTCGAATGTGCCGAGGGAACCGACACACACTGACAAAAATGGTTACATGCCGTGGTACACACAACGCACCGGTGTATTTCAGATGAGAAGAAAATATGTGAGAGGTTTCAAGTCATATGAGTGAGTTCATTGGCCTCTGAAGTTTGAGCATGCTGCATGCATGAAATAACATTCATCATCCTCACTTATGTGCTCTTCCACAAACGCACTCACATACACACACACACATACTCATACTCGTATGCAACCCGGTATGCATCTAGCCGAATTTTTTTGTGTGTAACGCACAAAAGAATCACTCTATTGGTTTTTTTTCTTCTTCTTCGTATAGTTCGTTGAGTCATTGTTGTTGTTTTTGTGTGGATCCTTCGTTTGTTTGATGTAACATGCACACACAAGCACGCAACAGGCAGATACGTGTATAATAAGCATTTTTGAATTTATTATATGCTGCAACGAAAATGAAATGCATCGAATGGGCATTTCTAGAATTTTCTCCGTATTATGATTTATTCTTTGTATTTCATCTTTAAGAGCCAATGCCTTCATATTTTGATGTTTGCTACATCATTTGCTCGAAAATTCTAGCTTTAGTTTCAACGAACTTGAATTTTTTGACTTCAAATACGTAACAAGACACACGCGCGCGCACATCCAAACAGCCACACGCAATGAATGAAACGCAAAACACACGTTTTCGATGGTATTTGTTGATCACATTTTTTTTGTTCACAGCTTTTGTTAGTTATATCATTTTCTGTTTCTCGAATAGTTTTCATTTGTAGCGGTTGTTTTTTTTTTTGTTGTACTTGAAGTTGCATTGCTGCGAGTTTCAATCATTTTACGTTCGCATCCGTAGTTACGAGCTGAACTACGTAAATAAAATGATCAAAAGTTATTAATGATTAAATGACCAAAATCCGTTGAGCATCAAAATATCCATTAATGTCGAGCTATACAAAAAAAAAAACAAGTACAATGTTTATAATTTCAATAAGAAATTTCCCCACTAAATGAATTAGCTTCGAATAAACATTTCCAATTTCGTGCATATGCCCTCGACCATTTACATGCAAACAACTAGTTGGAACTAGTAGGACAGAGAAGCGTTCTAAGAGATAGAGATGACGATTGAGAAAGAGTTTTTTCTCTTTTCATCACAGTTGAGACGAATGCAAAGTAAGAGAAAAAATAAAATCGAACAAACAAACAACAACAACAAAATCGCTTAATCATAGTTGTTTATCCAAAGTTCAAAATGATTGCATGTTAGTTGAAGTGAGTGTAATGCAATCTTGCTGGCCGGTTTAAGATTCAACGTATCAGATCGGATAAAATGAAAATGATGCATTGAAAATGCGTTGAAATGAGACAGCACAATTTCAACCAGAACAAAAGCAGTCAGGCAAATCACGATAGAAACATTCCCTCAATGAAAATACAACAACAACAAAACAATTTGGCTCTGAAATTGATTCTTCGTTGATTTTGGATTTACATCCCATTTCACAGCTGCATCGATAGAGAGTATCGTTAGATTTTTGTTTTTTTCCACTTCAATAAAAGTAAAAATACGCGTAAATAAGAAAATCTGGCTAGAAATAGACGGAAATTTGATGTGTTTGATACTTTGTATTTAATTGTATCTATAAAAAAAAGAAATGTTTATTCGTATCGAATAGTCTGAGCCCATGTACACAAAAGTGGCCACACAAAAATATGAGAAGATACGATTTGTCAAATTCTCTAATGGAAATGGTCACTAAAAATGTTCGATGAAACGCACACATATTAAATCAAAATGTGTGAAAATAGCAACAACATTTATGAGGCCTGATCGTAAATAAAACCCCCTAAAAAAAAAAAAATCAAGTGTATCCAGTTTTATGAGATCCGTGGACATAATGTGCTCTCGCGCGTAGCTTGTGCTATTTGCGCTGCTCAAACTGTTCATGCTTTCGCCGAATGCAATACACACCAAAATTATAGTCTTTAATTTGACTGACTAATAACTTTGCTTACATAGTATTAATTGCGAATGGCAGAAGAAAAACAAACGGCCAACAAATCATCGGTTGCAGCACAAAATGCGGGAGCGAAGGGGCCGCCACCGGTTAACAATTGTTTATTCACCGAAGAAAAGAATGCACTTATTTATTGTACTTTGTTTTGATGACAATAATTTTTTTTTTGTTTTGTTTTGTTTTGTGCTCTCCTTGCTCTCTAGGCAAAATTTTAATGTGTTTGTCTGTATAATATTATGTTTTGCAATGTGCAAGTGCGATGAGTGTGCTCATGTGTGCATGTGTCGGTTGCATTAAAATGAGTATCCCCGAACCGTTCGAATGTCCAGTTCAGCGATCTAATGTGCGCAATGAAACGGATGATGATTTGAGCACATTAAAACAAGTGTCGTAAAAATGTCTGTTATCGTCTACGATGTGCAATTGCTTTGTACATCGTGTTCGCTCTTTCGCTTGTTCGCTCTCTCGCTCTGTCTCTCGTTCTTTTGCTCTCTTCTGCCTGCAATTCTCGATGTGGTTTGACGTGAGTGCACGCTTTTTTCGGTAAATTTCCATAAAGCGCAATAAATGACTTTGTGGGATATTTCATTTTCTCTTTACTCTTTGTCACCGCACTCTCTCTCTCTCTCTCACTCACTCACTCTTTCAATTCGTCTCTTTCTCTCTTGATGTCATCGGACAACTTGAAAAATACTTGTTAGAATGTTGCACGCTACCGCCGACCTCTTAATTTTCTCTGATTTCTTTTCTCTTTTTTTTTTGAACAAAAAAAAGTAAACATCAGAACTCAACTGAATTGCTCACAATTTACTTGTCTTTCATTTAAAAAAAAAAACTGATTTGATTTGATTCGTCTGTTTGCTCATTTATTTGCACATGTCCTTTTCAGTCAGCCTCTTGACATTTAAAACGTGTAAGTCATAAAAATAAAAGCGATTGATTGACTGTGTGTGTGTGTGTGTGTGTGTGTGTGTGTGTGTGTGTGCGAGCAAAAGTTGGTGTGGCAACATGTTGTGCACCCGTAAATAGGCAATAAACAACGTATGTGTTATCTTATATGAGATTTGTCTTCACTTTGATTCACATTATATCTGTCTCCTGTCCTCTTTCTCTCTCTCTCCCAAACATTTTTGTTAACAATTCTCTCATATTACCACTTCTAATTGCTCAGCCGCTTTATTTCAAATTATTTTTATTTGCACCGCTGATCATAATTGGATGGTGAGGAATAAACAATCTATAACAGTCGTCAATTCGACATTAAGCCTCGAATCTTCTGTGCATCAAAGCTGTATAAACTGCATTTGTGTAGAATACACAATACACACACACAAATCAATTGAAATTATCAAAAAACAAAAAACAAATGAAAAAAATTATCTAATCGTCGAGAGAAATTGTTTATTTAATAAAATAAAAGCTAATCAACAGCCAATTTGTCGCCATATACAGTCGCCCAAAACTCACCCTAAAACCTCAAACTTCGGCGCTCAAAGTCATTTTATTTTATTACGGCGGGAGAAAGAGGTAACGCTATACGCGCACAAAGAAATAACACACGTAAACTATTTCATCATTTCAGGAAATCTGTTTCATAGCATTTGCATAACATTTTGTGTTGATTATTTGTTTTTTTTTCGCACATTTCACGTTGTTAAGTTCATTGCACTGCTATGCATCATAGCAAGTATTGCGACGAAAACTACTCTCTCTCTCTCTCTCTCTCTCTCTCTCTCTCTGTGTGTGTGTGTGTGTGTTTGTCTTTTTATTTAAATCGCATTGAATAGGCGATTATTTAATCAATAAAATTGATAAAAATGATCGAAAGGCACACACAACCAGATAGCGATGGCAAACATATTGCACATTGCAACAAAACACATACCGATCGGATTCTGTTTTTGTTGTTGTTGCCACTTGGCATCCGCTTTTGTTTAGAATATCGAACGTGTCCGATTGAAATGAACGAGTATAATTCTTGTTATTCAAGAGATATGACGTGAATATGTGATTGACGTGAATTGTGCGACTCCCATTTTTGTTTTTTTTTTTTTTTAAATTCGATCGACGACTTTTTTATTTTATTTTATTCGAAATTAAAATTTACATTTCGTTGACTTTTTACGGTAATTTCTGACGTTTACACAAAACACAATCTGCATAAATCCAATGAGTGTAATGAGAGGACGAGAAGGAAGGGGAACCATCTCCATATCGAAATGGTTGTGTCAAGCACGCTCTTGGACTAGTGAATCAACTAGTATTTGTACACAATCCTTTTATTTCAATGGTACACAAAAAATTGCGCAATTGACGTAATTATGTGATTATATTTTGCATGCGTTTCTGGGGGGGGGGGGTGAGGGAGAAGGGGGTGAGTGCGTATATGAGACCACCTTGCTATTGCTTGGTTACATTTAAAATTAGGGTGGACATCGTCTTTGACTCATCCGAAATTGTTGGAGTGTATGCCATTTCTCAAGTTTGTTTCGAAAGTAAAAGTAAAAATAAAAATAAAAATAAAAATGAAAGTATTTGGAATTGAACTAAATGAGTGAAGAACGGTGGATTTGGAATTTTGTGTAACTGCTATTCTACATTCGAAATGTTCTTCTGTTGGACCAAGCAAACTTAGAAATTGTATAAATTTGAATCGCAAATGAGGACCACCCTATTGCACAATGTACAGAGTATATAAAGTATTACACACGCACATTCCTCATGATCGTGAAATTGTGTGCTATTTTTTTCTCTCGGTACACAGGAAAGCTGCTACTGTTGATGCTCGCCAAAAAAAAAAACGTCTTCGCAATTGATATCCAGAGTTCTGAAATCGAACATCGAAATGAGGAATAAAATCAATCGAAATGTGTGTAAATTGTAGCGCATGAAAAGTAAGTGGAACAGTTCGCATGAAACCGAAAGACCCGAAGAGCCAAGACAACCGACACAAAATAGACAAACCGAGCTTTATTTAGTTGTTTGGTATCCGAAATCCGAAAGTGCTGAAATTGAAATGTGTCCATGATGAAAGAGGCTCGGGCTTCAATTCAGATTTCATTTGATTTGACAGAGTGGTGGATGAGAGAATGCGGAATCGACAAACTTGTTCGTTTGCAACACAAACGCAATTTTCATGTACAAAATGAATCCCGCATATTTGATGGCTGGAACAAATTCGCAAAATCAAATGTTACGATAAACCATTCTCGATATAAAATGTGGATGCCATAGCAATCATGGCTGGCCTAACAAGCACCCACAAAACCGTGAGCCGTTCATTTTGTATCGGGATGAAAAATCCAATTCTCAATGTCGATTGAAGTATCGATTGAATTCAATCATCATATCGATATTTGTGTTGGATACCAAGCAACCACCTCTGCTTTCTTCCCCACCAATTTTTGTCGATGGGTTTTTTTTCGTGTGTGTGTGTGTGTGTGTTCATTTGTTGTTATTTTTCGCACTTGCGATTCCATTTTCAATATAAAAATTGCACTGTATGGCAATAGTGACTGTACCTAAACCATTTGACCATCGAAATAATTAAATACACTTAAAACATTGCCTGTCACTGTGGCTGTTACTGTTGGCGTTGAGTTGCAAACTTCACCACATGAAAAAATTGTTGGCATTCGTGCAATTGATTGTGGTGCTATTGAATGGAGGAGCTAGTATATTTGCTATAATAAAATGGATGTGGTTTGCAAAACCATGATATGACATGCCCAATTGGATGTGGAATTGATGCCGTTTCTCTTGGTGTCAAACTGCTGTATGAAAGGTCATAGCCACGGCTAATGCTTTGAACTTGAACTATGAGCACCGAGATGTTGAATGTTCCAATGTTAACACACACAACAACAAAAAAAAAAAAACAAACGAGAAACATTCACTCACACACAACAAGCAAATTGAAAGAGAGTGGCAGTGAACTAGAGTATGAGTCAGTTCCAAGAATGAAAACAATTATATTGCGGTGTGACATGCGTTCGCGTGTGCTCAATCAACATTTTCTTTTGTTTTTATTTGAACTTGTTTGTTGTGTGTTGTTTTGTTTGTTTGTTTGTTGCTTTCTTCATCTTGAGCTGTGGCAAATATTTTTCGGTTTGCTATTGATATGAAAACGTCGAAAAGTAAGAACAAAGAGAAGAAGAAAAAACAACACACACACACACAATTTTCGGGCCTGTCGCTTTGATTGATTGTTGAAATGCAATTTCGAAATGTGAATGAAGACCAAAAAATGTCCGATTATTTTTAGTCTAGCCCGCCAAATACGCAATGGTGCATTGACTGACTTTTAAAAAATGCAAACGATTCCCAATTCACTTTATCATCATGATATCTATTGTCCATATTATTGGCGACTGTCTAATCGCCAATGGA
This sequence comes from Aphidoletes aphidimyza, assembly GCA_030463065.1. Classification (NCBI taxonomy): domain Eukaryota; kingdom Metazoa; phylum Arthropoda; class Insecta; order Diptera; family Cecidomyiidae; genus Aphidoletes; species Aphidoletes aphidimyza. The sequence goes on from CM059997.1 coordinate 44,648,331, forward strand.
AGAAAATTACGTGCACAATTTCAATATTTCGAACACTTAAAATCGCACTAGTTTATACACAGGAGTGAATGAGACGAAGCGAATGACAAAGTGGTGGGGAAATGATTATCGCAAACAACTAAAGTCATTAAAAAATCATTTTTAAAATGCGACTATGCGATTCGAACGCGATGTTTATTCAAACAATTCAAATGGCTTGTTTTATGGTCTTACTTTGTGGCATTTTGATAACAATGCAATCATTTGATGAGGCTTTGAAAAATGCATTGGTTCACGTCACCCAGTTGCGCACTATGAATTTACCGCACTCAAGTCAATTGTTATAATTGATCACCACAATGTCAATGACCGTTTTGTTGCAACCATCGCGATATGCGTATTGTACACTGTCAATTTATACAAGTGTGTGTGTGTAAGTATGTCCGCCCGCTGTTTATTCATTTTGAACTTTTCAAAATGACAACACTATTTTTATCTACAATTCACGTGTAAGTGTTTGCGTTTCTTTCATGGACTAATTCCTTTTGAGTCGAGTGAGAGAGAGAGAGAGAGAGAGAGAGAGAGAGAGAGAGAGAGAGAGAGAGAAAAACAGGATAAATTCATTTCATAAATAGATAATCTTTCGTAATGCATTCACACACAAACACAAACACGTTGATATTGTTCTCCAAAAGATGTGTGACACTTCAAATGCACTTTCAAATGCATGGAAATTTTACGGTATTTATTCTGTTCCTGTTGATTGTGAAGTGCATTCATTAGAACAAATAGCGTTACTGTGTGATGGAATATGAGAACCGTTAGCGATGTTTGAGTTCCTCTGAAAAAAAAAACACGGAATCAACAGTAATATGGGGCGATACTTTCAACTTTGACGGCTTTTGTGACAAAATGTCGTGGCAGATAAACTTGCACTTCTCTGAAACGATCGTTGAGACCTGCTGATATACAAACATATTTCGAGTGTATACATTTTGATTTTTCAGCAAATGAACACACACACACACACCATTCATTTAAATTTGTCAGTCATCAGCGAATGAGCTTGAGCATATATGCACATTTCAAAATTTTAATTCACTATCAAAATCCAAAAATCGGTTTTATATTACCACAATTGCATTGCATCAACAGAATTTGTTATTTTGTACACACACACACACACACAAACAAAGAACAAAAAAAAAACACACCAAATAAAATTCTGTTGTTGTAAACACTTTTTCAAGTACCGAAATTGTTTTGCAACAAGTAACAAGCACATTGGTTCATGTTTTTTTTTTGTCTTCATCGGATACGTTTTATTCGTTTTGCATGTAGAAAAAAAAAAGAAGACGGCAGTCATTTTTATCACAGTCAAAAAAGAAATGAAGAGAATCGAGTAAATTCAGGATGATTTCAATTTTTTTTTGTTTCGCACTCTTGATTTGAATGTGACTCGCGTAATGTGTGTATGTGTTTTTTTTTTTTTTGCTTGTTGGGACAAGCAACATTTAAGCGGGAAATTGAATACAATCAATAAATACACTCATCGCATCATGTTTTAGCACATGAGCTATCACTTTTAAAATTGCAACCATTCACATCTTGGATTTCACCCGACGAACAAAGAGAAAAAAAAAACGAAGAAACAAACAAATGTATATACCACAATGAATAAACAAGGTTAAATGGATTGGTTGTTGCTGTAACTTTTTTTCGGGGTTCTATGTGTATGTTTTTGTACGAAACGAAATGCGAGCAACTCATGCGAAAGCAGTAAAATGAACTTTGTATAAAACGAAAAAGTAATTTATATTTCATTTATTGCCTAAGCTTTGAATTTGGCACGATTTTCTGCTGTACAGTGTAACCGGATTACTTGCATCGGCAAGGGATTTTTTGTTGTTGTTGTTGTTGTTGGTGTAAATTTATGTGTTACGAAAAATATATGATGAATTCTGAATGCGGGTGACGCTTCAGCAGAAAATACTGAAATAAAAAATTATATACTTATGAAATTATTGCCTGGGTCTAGATGTAAATAAGCATCGTACGGATTGAAATAGCATTTTGCGATTGTTTAAAACGAATTTTATTAATGGAATTGAAAATTGAAATCAATATATGCGGTGCTAAAATTTGAGAGATGTTTTTGAAATTATTTGTTAACGTGTTGATCAATTGTTTGAACATGTTGGAACAAATTTTTTACTTTGTAATGTCGTCATATTCCATTTCGTTCGGTTAATTAATATCCAATTCTTCTTTCGCAATGTGCAGTTAACAACGAATTTGATTAAATGGTCAAGGATTCAACGATTTGGCGGCTCTAGGGGGGCAGCAATTTTAAGTATTGCCACGGGTATTGCCATTCAACACATTGCATTTGACAATAATTGACTGGCCGTTTCGAGCTTCGATGGTTCCATCAGTGAACAATTTCATTTTGCATGCACGCGATTTTAAACCAAATGGCGAAAAATGTGTTCGTTTCCACGTTATTCGTAATTGGATACTAAAATAGCAGTAACACAAACCAACAACAACAACGAAATGTTTCAACAAAAATGCCGCATTTACGATTGAATGAAATTGTGTCTCTGATTCAATCCGATTTATTAACAATATACCGGCAAACGGACCAGAGGCAACAAAAAAAAACACAACAAAACACTTGATCGTCGTTATGTGTATTCAATGGTTGCAATGTGTGCGCGCTGCCATCGTTGATTGCCGGCAGCTTATTTAAAGTATCGAATGCAACAGTCGTCTACGCAAAATGTAATGCAAATAGAGAGTGAAACCGCAAGCAAAAAAGAAAAGAGCAAATTAAAAAAAAAAGATGCTTTAAAGAGTAGAAAAAAAAGCAACAACAACAAAAAATGAAGAGAAACAGAGAATTATGTCGTGGCAAACGACAAACACGGATGAACAAATGAACATACAATATATTATAGATTCTGGTCACTCGACAATTGTAATTGGAAGTCATTTAATCATTTGTTTTGTGCAAACAAATAAATTATATGGTTTGAATAACGAATCAAATTGACAACGTAAGCCACTTATCACAGCATGAAAAATGTTTGAGACCGGAGAGAGAGAGAGAGAGAGAAAAATAAAACACAATGATTCCAACAAAATGCAATATAACGGTCATGCACGACGCAAGAATGGCTTGGTGTGTTTTTTTGTTATTGTTGGTGTTGTTGGGCAATACAGAGTGAGAATGGTTGCAGTCGCCGTCATTTCCGATGTCACACTATTTTCTTAATTGAATGAATTGAATGAAAGTGTTGATTATTATTATTAAGAGTAAAGTAAAAGATTGTGTCACACCCATTAATAAACTACATTCAATGCCAAATCCTTTTTTAACAGTTTTTTTTCTTATTCTTTTTCTTGCAGTAATGACTCGACCTTGAAACCACCCGTGAACTGTTAGTGTTTTTTTTTGTTTCTTTTTCAATTTGAAAAAAAAAACCCGAAATTTATTCACATTTGAAAGGAAGTGTCATTTATGTTCTTTGAATGGCACATCAATCGCAAAATTCGTCGTCAGTTAGAACATCGGAAGCAACAACATCCGTTATACGTTTGGCGATCACCAACACCGACAAACTCTACAAAGATGTTGATCATGAATTAAGCTTCCCAAAGATTGACAATAAACCACCACTCACGCTACTGGCGGTGGATAGTCCAACGTCAGTGCATGATTTAAATGATAGTTCGGATGGTTTAGCCCAAGCGGACACCACCAAAATGATTGAATCCGATGAAGATTGTTCGCGTACCATTCTCGTCGATACGAAAGCGTTGAATCGACAAAAGGAGCTGGACGAACGCTATGGCGGGTGAGTGCATTTTATTCATTATGGCTCATACACACAATGGACAACAAAAATTTAAACACACTTTACCGTTGATAAAAATTCAAATGTTCTCGGTGGCTTGTCTTCGGCTTGTTTACCAAACATAAACAAAATGAAACTCACGAAAAAACTAAACCAGATACAAATCCAAATAAATCTAGAGTTAAGCATGAATAATTCACATTTAAAATGCGCCCTTATGCGAAGGACATTGCGATAATTTATTCATTTTGGTGATCATTTAATTGAACAAAAGTACAAAAAAAAAAAAAAACAATCACACAATCTGATTAATGCTAAGTAACAACCAGACAATCACAAAAATAAATAAACAAGAATTTTGGAAAAGAAGCGAAGACGAAGAGATAGCCTAAGATAGAAATGAATGAGACAACTGCATTGATAGACATAATAATTGCCAATATTTTGATTTAGTATAAAATAAATACATACCAAAAAAAAGCAACAAAAAAAAACAAACACAGCAATCGATAATGAGTTTTCAGTTGGTTAGCGCTTCAGCGGCTTGACATTTTGATTAATTCGTATTGAGTCTGGATCACAAATGCTCGATGCGACAAATTTTTTTTTTGTTTTTTTTTGTTTATGCGAGATGTTATTGTATGCGAACCGAAAACAACGTGAAAAACGTTGCGCGAGCACATGCTACGAACATGAAAACACAACAAAATCTATCGATGCAGAGCTATAGCACGCGAATCTAATGGGCATCTCACATAAAAAGCAAACAACAAATTTCTGAGATTCAATCGAAGTGAAATTATAACATTCGAATGCCAGCCATGTAAGTAGTAATTTAACACAATGATGAGAAAAATAAAGAAGAACAAAGAAAAGAGACGAAATATAATCGACAAATTAAAATTAAAAAAAAAAAAAAAAAAATTAACAATAAAACAACCAACTGTATCGACGCACGGAGAAACAGGTAGCGAAAACAAGTTGTGTTTCTTTATGGTTGGCAAAAGATACATTTTCAGCAGCTAATCAAATAATAAAAAAAAAAATCGAAATACACACACAGTGAGAGAGACAATGCATTGAGAAGAGACTGGCATTTCGATTGGCACACGATACACACCGGCCAACTGGCATGGATATATTCATTATGTCAATATTGGTGTGTGTGTGTGTGTGTGTATATATATGGGATACGGAATGCGATTTATTTGCATATTAAATTAAATTAAATTAAATTGAAAACGAGACAGATAGAATAATGAATAGACTTTGCCATAATTCATAGGCTCTTAAACTAAACTTCACGATTCCGTTCAATTAACACCTGAACGCGCGCATATAGACCATTGGAATTTAAATGTTTATAATTTTCTCATTTTGGTATGAAACGCCAGTATGATTTCATTTTCTTACAAGAAACACTCTTATCAACACCAATCATAATGATCAAGTGTCTAGCGCCACCTGGTGACAACCTGTGGAATCATGCACATTGAGCACTGAGCACCTACCTCACATGTAAAGTTTATTGCCATGACCACATTGGTCACTAGGTGGCGCTTTTGAAGTTATTCGTTCCCCTATGATCTTCATCTGATTGATACACGCATGAAAATTCGTACTCAAAAACCGACAATATGCGTGCATTTGACATGCCTGTTACTTTGGATTTTCATTTGAATATCACGAATTCTGTACAATGCCCAGATATAAATACAACATTGTAATAAATTGGGCTATGTGTTGATTTTCATTTTACATCGATCGAATGCCATGCAAAATCAAAATTGAACAAAAATACATTCATTTCAACGAAAAACCGAAAAAAAAATGCACACATCAATTATGCTGTTTACTTTGTGATGTGCTGCCCAATTTGTATTGGTGTGTGAGTCGCGGTTTTAGAGAGTGAGAAAGAGACAAATTTGTGCAAACATTTGTGTAAATATTATTATTTTTGAAAACAAACTACGGGACAATAGATTCGAACGGGGAATTTTGTTTTTCTGAATGAAAGCGACCACGCACTTCGGCATCCAGATATGAAATTGCACGGAAATCATAACGACTTATGATAAATTCCTAAATACAAAAAGAAAAACCCAACATATAGGAGCTAGCGTGTGCGTGTATTTGTGTTGATGTCTAATGAAGGCCGCTGGTGAATGCGTAATCTACGAAACAGCAGGATCAACTAATCATCATTATGGATGGTTTGGGCTGACAATTTCTACAATATCTGCAAGTTCAATAAATCATCAAGCGAAGAAGCAATAGGCGAATGTTGTTCCAAGCGAGACTTTGCTACTCGCCATCACATTGGCTGATCAACAATGGATTCCCATGCCATATTACTATGACATCGACAGCAATGAAAATGTGGGTTTATGTTGTGTGCTGCTGCTGCTGCTGCTAAATTTTCCAAATATTTCATTAAAATGTAAACAATCACTGAGCACTCTGGTGGAGAGTGTTGCGTTTCATGAAAGCATAAACATGAAATTCAATTTAATAAAGTCCACCAAAATGATTGGTTTTTTTTTATGTTGCTTCACTCACTCAAATAAACAAAATAACATCGGAAAAAGTCGTTTATTCAAATGTTTTGTCCATGGCGATGGTGTTCTTTGAAACATTTAATAAACGAAAAGTAAGCTTCTTCCTTTGTGCCAACCAAATATTGTGTTATTTTAAATGTTTTGAAAACAGAAATCTAATATTAGCGCCATAATCATGATTGTGTGTGTTCAGTTCGACAGTGTCCATTCGATTGAAGAACGCAATTTTGATCTCACGTTCCAGATTTTCGAGCAGAAAAAAAAAACACACACACACAACCAAATTCATTCTTCTATCTTCTCTTCCTGATTTACGTATAATCTGTTGATTTAATTTAGCATCTGATAAATAAGCGATAGAACACTGAATAGATATGAAAAACCAATTTGAAATGAGACCCCGCGTCGCAACACATGTACAACACACATGGAATACATCATGCATGGAAATGCTGATTGGTGTGATTGCTCGTGTGTGTGTGTGTGTGTGTATGTGTGTGCGTGCTGTATAATGTGTTGGTCTTTCTCTGGGATCTCTATGAGTGCGCCAAAAATAAGACGTCAAATGGCAGAAGCTTGGATAATAGTTGCTTTAGCATCATTAAACCAAATAATTCGGCTGTGGTGAGACAGAGTAGAATCTTTCTGTCAAATGCCAGTATTTGTTGATTGGCCGTTAAATACATAGTCGCCCATTCGGATGGGCCACGACAAGCGTAAATATTGTGCTAAGGACTGTTATTGATTCGGTGAATGTGCAAAAATGTTGCAATTCATTGAAAAACCGCTATTGTCTTAGTCCGGACTCGAGATATTCTTTGGATTTTTCTCTCTCATTTATTTTTTAAATCTAAGAGTGTCTCTCTCTCTCTCTCTCTCTTGCTCTCAGTCGATATTTGTCATTCATCTCGCTATGACGTTTCATTTGAATTCAATCAATCTGATATCATATTCAATTCGACACCGACGAAAGTAAAATGACAATCATCATATATAATTTTTATTTTTTTTTTCGTTTGCCAACTGACAAGCTCAGCGCGCCAACACACATGCATCAGTTCAACAATTTGTAGCTTTTGGTGTCGTGTATGAATTTAGACTGTGCAACAATAACATTAGCTACTAGCCATTTCAGCGTATAAAATGTATAACAGCGATGGTTTTTGCGAAGGCGCGTATGCAAATTCATGCGATGGTGACGGTAATGACGAGAGCAACAGTGTATATTGTCGTCCGTTGTCGTCCGTTGTCGTCCGTCGCTGATCCCAGTGCCGCCGTTGCTACTGCTGCTGCTGGTGCCGTTGCCGCCGCCGCCGTCGTTTGATTCGTATCGATAGCAGGCCACAATCAAGCAACATTGTACACGAATACACGATTTGTGTTTTTGTTTAGTTGTTGTGTGTGCTTGGTTGGGCTTTGAATTGCTCTGTTATTTTGTGTGTGCTTTTTTTTTTCCTCTTCTTCAATATTTTTGCCATATACACATAAAAATCGTGCCCGTTTTCAATGGTATCGGTTTATCGGTGTCTATGTGCGTGTGTGTGTGTGTGTTTGTGTGTACTTGTGTGTACAGATTCCATTCGAAGCACGTCGTTCGCTTGATACGCTCGCCTGCACGACTGATTAGTCTACGTTCGTCTGTGAAAACTAGAAGATGTTTTCGGTACGTTTTTCCATCAAATGAACATACGAAAGCAAACCAAACCGACCGAATCAAATAAAAAAAAGTAGAAATATTTATACATAAATTATGTTAAATTTGCCACAATCATTCACTGTGTTTAATTTCCAAATTCTCTCTCTCACACACGGTGTGTGTGTGTGTGTGCTTTGGGGATTCAAGGACTCTTAGATTGACGCTTCGATTCATTTCTTTTTATTTCACAAATTAACAGTTCTCATTCAATCAACATCAGCAAGGAGAAAACGGTGTTTTTTTGTTTGTTAAATAAGTGGGAGTGTGTTTGGTGATTCGTTATCAAGCGTTTGAGACCGTGTTGACATTGTTTTCCTTTTCGGAAGATACGAAGGAGGTGAACGAAAACAAAAACAAAATCAAAACAATTAAAAAAAAAGGATTTTTTTTTTGTCAATTTTTATGGTGACAATATTTTGTTGAACAGTGTGGTTAAAAATTATATGCGGAAGAGTGAATTTATTAACGAAAAAAAGACTTCCCATTGTGCATTTTTGAACTTTTTTTTTTTTTGAATTTGAAATTTGAATTGGGTGTGCAACTTTATTGGTGCAACAATTTTGCAGTTGGAAAACCAAAAACAAAAATAAACAAACAAACTGAAGTGTAACATTGGATGTGAAATAAAATATACAAAATACAAGCGAAGATATCAAAAGCTTTCAGCTTTCAAATACAGATGATTTCACAAAATGCATTGTGCGATCCAGTGCATCAGATGTGAGTTCAATAGTTAGTATTTCTATTCAATAACGAACAATGACAGATTTGATTTGAAGTGTATACGCTACCGGTTCAACTGATCAATATCTTGATCTGTGTTTGGTTGTTTTCTCTCATTTCATCATCGAAAAGTTTCTGAGTGTGTATGTGTGTATGTGTGTGTGTGAGTGAGTGTTTGTGCGTTGTTTTTAACAATCAATGCTGTTCGTAACATCTGCCAATTGCTCCATTTCAATGGCTCGAAAAATTACATCGATCTACAATACGTTTGCGGTTTTAATTGTATATAAAAAATACAAAGTGACTATCGAATTGACAGCTTCTTTAATTTAATGAATTTTTCCATTCGTTGTGCATTGTGAAATGAAATCAAATCGCTTTTAATTATCAACAGAATGCTGTTCAACAACATCGATACTCACATGGTGAATGAAAGCTCATACTAGAAAAATGTAACCAAAAAAAAAAAAACGGAGCTATTAAATGAATTCTAATGTTAAAAGCTGAATTTATGCAATACAAACCATTGAGTTGGTCTAGCCTGGCCCTGGGGTGCCCCCGATTCTCAGCCACTGGCTTCAATTTCAATCATTCTGTTCATTTGAAATATGCACAAAACGAAAAATGAAACAAAAATAAAGCGAGAAAAAAAGACCGTCAACATTTGTTTTTAACAAACCAAAAAAAAAAAAAAAAAAAAAACAAATTCCGTGCGATTTGCGAAAGTTAATAAAACCAAAAATGACAAGAATAAATTAAACGAAGAGAAGAAGAAAAGAAAAGAAAAAAAACGTTTGACGAATGCGTACAGTAGCTGCAAACGTATAGAGTGAGATCGAATGCGAGGGAGAGAGAGAGAGACGAAAATAACAAACGAGCACGGAACGATGAAAGAATTCTCATAAGTGCTAGAAACACATCAGCAGCAGGTTATCAGTAAATGAGAACAAGTTCGATTTACTGTTTTCGGAGATAACATGTTATCATTGCATGATACATACTCAAAATGAAAGCACTAGGCGGCGTAACACAGTGTGTGAACACGAAGCGATAATAATGACAAAAACGAAGAAATTGCGACCAAAAAAAAAAAAAAGCGATGAAAAGGGAAATCATGCGAATAAAAAAGAGAGACAAGAGTTTGTAACTTAAGCATGGGCATAAGCATAGACCAGTATAATACCTCCCGTCAAATTGCAAATACAATAAAAATAAATTGTATAAGAGACAGATAAGGCGCAAAGATCATCTAGATATTTAAAAGGACAGAAGACAAATCAAACGCAAGAACAAAAATAATAAGAAATTATTGAACAATTGTCATCCAGCCAAATGAACAAGCAAATCGTCTAGAATTGTTTTGGTTCATCAATTGTCTTAATGATATTTATATTGATATTCTGCCAGTCTCTATCTAATCTAAATGCCATCGAGAGTGATCGAATCCAAATATTTTGATCACAGCCAATCCACAAACGAATTCTGGATGAAACCATTTATTGTAATTGATTTTAGATTTTCAACATTTGATGCCCGCACACCAAAAGAAGTTTTCATATCGTAGGAAGTTCCCACTAGAAACAATAAAACGACTCGAGAACACTTTTAACGATTTCGATGAATTGTTTGAATTTCTATGAGAAGATAATTTGTTTAAAAGTGGCCGAAATGGCCCAAAATGTGAAGAATACAATAAACAAAATGGGTGTGCGCATGCAACAAGAATACATAAATATCTGAATTATCATATTGTTTTCTTAGGTTGTTCTTGATAGCGATGCGGTCAGTTCGCATAAAATCGGGTTGAAAATCGCTTTGAATCTTCTCTTGGTGATCATTACCACAAGCAATATTTGATATGTCAAATGTAAATGTCAAATACATGAACAGCAACTGCCGCTAGCAGAACTCATGAATGTAACAAACAAGATTCAATATGTCGAATTCTTATCATTGTTCAAAAGATTGTGTGTGTGTGTGTGTGTGTGTGTGTGTGTGTGTGTGTGTGTGTGTGTGTGTGTGTGTGTATGTGTATGTGCGTTTATTATTTTTTTATTACAAATCTAAGAAGAATCAAACGTTAATTGTCTTCGATTGTTACATTTATAACATTCATTCGACTCGTTGACAGTTACTGCACTTGAATTGATGGACTGATTTTAACAATGGAAACCGTTAGTTTTTTTTTGCAGTTTTTTTTAGTCGAACGCACATTTTTCATCGCATGATATCGCATTTCAAGGTCCAATTAATATTTACATTTCAAAGAATACTGACTTGATTAAGGATTAATTGTTTTTGGTTAAGCAAAGCTTAGCCTAAAAATTGACCGTGAACTACAATTAATCAACGCCACTTCATAATCGACATAATTTTCGAATGCGTGTCATCAAATCGTTCCAAATAGTTGATTTTTAAAAACATACTTAAATACCAACTTTATCAGCGTCTAATTCCATCGTTATTCGTGTCAACGCTGTCAACACTTTATATACATGAAATTTGCTCGAACGACTCACACCGTTTTCCATTGAGTTTAACGAATTATTATTTGGGTGCCGTTTTAGTTTCGGTGAAAGTCAATTACTTTTGATTGATCATTTGTTCTAGTGAGAAATATGTGACTCTATGTGACTCATTCGATGGTTGTGCGTGTGTGTGTGTGTGTGTGTGTCTGTGGAGCTTGATTTCAATTAATGGTCGAATTCATGTGGCTTAATTGATAGCAATTGAACTGACGAAAAAACCATATTTCATAACTAAATAAGCTGTTTGATTATCGTTTGTGTTGAGACAAATTTCAAATTCTCGACACACACAATATTCAATACAATATTCATTCCCAATCAACAGGTCAAATGATTTTATCAGTTCGAGTCATTCCTAAATATACCTGGTTTCATTTGTAATTATGTTATGGTAAAATTATGTATAACGTGATGGTAAAGTCGGATAACCGACTTTAGACTTCGCATAAATTCCAATCATTTGTATCAAATCAAAAGAAATTTCGCGACATCTTTGGAAATACAATTCCATTGAATTGTCTAAAAAAAAAAAAAAATATGGTAAAGTCATAAAAGTTCGGCATTGATACTGGTTCTATGCTCAAATTAAATGTTCCATTTTTGTTTTGCTACAAAACAGAATTTAGCGAAAAGATTTCACGCTACATAATCATCTAATTTAAAGAAGTTCAATATGATGGTTGCGATTTTGTTACATGTGATTACGATTGTAGAATGTGATGCAATCGATTGCTCTTTGAAAATTCCAAAAAAATCAATTTTAATTGATTTCTTCTGCGTTCATTTGGCGCCAAAAGCAACCAAACACCGATGAATTGATACTTTATTGAACAGAATTGACTCTTCGATATGATGTGCACCCATTTAATCCCATCGCGAGCGCTTCAACAGTTCAAACAATCCTATTTATTTGATTTATATACGGAAAACAAATTACCATTTTTGAAAATGTTGTTGAGCGCCGTACACCGTACACACACGCGTTTAATGAGTATATGAGCAATTTATTTATTTGTATTTATTTTGTGAATCGTGAAGCAAAAGAATTCATCGCATACCTACAAGTATCGATGGTTCGATTGTGTGTTTAATTTATAGCGAAAACAGAACATTTATACATTCTTTTATACTTGTTTATTGAAAAAAAAAAAATTCAAGAGATTTGTACGTCCATCGCTCCATTTGGAATTGGCATTATTGTGGTTTTTCCTTTTGCATTTATTTTTCGAGCATCCCAATCATTTTCCCGGAACATTTGATTCAATCATTTGAACGTATTTGATGGCTTCTTTGCGATGTGATTTTATTTGTGTTACATTTATAGCTATCAAAATCACCATTTTTTTTTTTTGCTCTGTACAGTGTAAACGCACTACACACCACACTTTAATAGAATTTGAATTGTTTGTCAAGGCCGAGAAAAATGGATGGAATACCCAGTTTGATGGGAAAACTGTGTGCGGCTAAAAATGTGTCGAATTCGTTGGTTTGTCATTCAATCAACGTGTTTCGATGCTGTTGCCCCTGAAAAACCTCTTAAGAATGTAAATATTTTATCGCCTTTATTTGCTCGTTCATTCAGGCTGCCATCGGTTGAATCAGACAAAAATCTAGATTTAATGGAGAGAGAGAGAGAGAGAGAGAAAGGAAAAAAAAATAACAAAATGGACGAATTGAAAACCAGCTCGTAGTGTCATGGTACTAAGGCAACCGCATCGTCAAATGATGACGAAAAGTATTCAAAATATGCATGAAATTGCGGTGGAATGACTAAATTATAAATATGGAACACAGAAAATTGGGCTTGCTAAATATAAACAAAATAAAGAATCGGTTTCGAATAAATTTCAACAAATAATTATTGGAGCATCCTCCTTCCTATCGCTCACATAATCAATTTGCCATCATATCAACTGGTATTTTGTGCTGATTTTGTGTTTCTCTCTTTCTCTGGGCACGCACACCTTTTTCTCATTCTCGCGTCTCGCATTTGATTTGATTTTAATCCGAGTACTTTCTCATTAATATAACCACACACACGTGCGTCTGCATACAGTGAGACTAAATGGTCCGTTATGGGTTTTTTTTGGGGGAGGGAGGGGGAAGATGCCTCGGAATTACGGTATTATGTGTTTGGGATAGCAATTTTGATCGATCACTCAATAAATTAGTTATAAACCCTTCATCAATTGGGTGTCTTCATTTCCACGCGTATGTGATGCGTTCACATCCGATCATTACCAACCAACCAACCAAACATGAAATTCACTTGTATGATGTACAATGAACAATTGTACATACAATTAAAAACAAGTGATTCCAATTGCAAGTGAATAAAAGCACTGTTAGAATATCCTGGTCAATAGCAGACAATGATTATTGCATATGACCATTTCAACCATAAAATCAAAAACATTGAAAAACAAAAGTTTATTTTATCACCAAATTTAGAGAGTATCACGAGGTTTGATTAAATTATCTACATCCATCTCTAAATAATCATTCAAAAATAGCACCAAATTCGAAAACTTTGGCTCGGCACGGATCTGCGTCATGAATTGTGTACCGTATAGACACACAAGGGTAGAATTGTTGAAGTGAAAATTGAAGCAACAAGTGAATGCGCATACCGCATTTATACAGTAATTTCCACCCCACGCAGATGTTTTTTGTTGTTCTTGTTGATTTCCTTCCTTTTGTCTGGTCGTAGTCGGTGGCTTTGGAACTAATCGTTTCGACGTATCGTCCTCATACGGATGATGATGCGCTTTTGATGTGCATTCATATCGTTCGTAATCTCTGCGCCAGTCCAATCTTGAATATATATATATACTGAAAGAGAAGAGGCTGTGGCTTGATAAATTGCTTGTTTGAAACCACCAGTAGATGGTTTTCATCCATATTCGCGTGATAAAAAAAAAAAAAAAACTGTAAGATATGTGTGTGTGACACTCCACATTCAACATTGTTCCGATTTTACAGATAAGAGTTTTAAACCGGTGTTAAGAAACGATATGCAATAAGATACATGACAGCTGCGTGCAAACGTAAAGCCAAAATGCTGACTTTAGTCGACAACAGCCGTGTTAATTTAGCTCAAAGTGAAATAAAAACAAAACCAAACACCACAAACTAAACAAATGAATATATAATTCAAAATTCATATCATACAGACACGGACGCCAAATCCAAAAACCCAGATGTGATATGTCGTTAGACATGCATGTGAAATCTATCGCACATTCACCATCGCACATTGAATGAACAAATAGACATAGGCACACAACCACATGGAACAGTAGCTCGTCTTACAGTCTAATCGGCCTACGTTAGTAGAATGGTGCTTGCTGTGCCATAAAAAGCACTCGCAATATTAAATATAACCTTACATTTTGGTGTTTTGGCTCGAGCGAATGGGTGAAGATATGATGAAAAAAATTATCAGCACGGAACAATGGCGGTGCGTTAGTTGATGGACGATGTTATAGACGGCAAATGGAATGGCACACAATATTCACATATCATTTTGATTTTCGCTCTCTCTCTCTCTCTCTCTCTCTTGCTCGCTCGCTTGCTCGCTCGCTCTGTAGCCGCACAAGGCACAAGAAAAGACGGAAGATTATAAATTTTGTGAAATTTTGTATTTTGCATATATTAAAATGACTGAACCCAAAAAAAAACACGCGTATACGAAACGCAACCATTTGAATGAGGTGAGAACCGATTTTGATAGTGACAAACCGAATCAAACCTAACCAAAACTGTGCGGTGATATCGATCTTGTTTTTTTCTTTCCTGATTTGCTTTAATATCGTTTAAATGTGTGTGCTTTTTTTTCAGGCGGTTCGGCATGAGCAATGTGTGTCGTTGTATTTTCAATATCAATATCGAGAATGAACGACACCAAATTAAAAGCGTATAACATTCTCAAATGCGAAACGCATGAATACGAAAAACTGTTCGCTCTCACATCACACATACAGATGCAAATAGTGAAGCGACCTGGCTCGATTCGCAATCTCTCGTTGTTCTCTCTCTCTCTCTCTATCTCATATACGCACCCGATCTTGACTATGTCATTTGAATTGTAAAATTATTTCTATAAATAATGCATGCCAAAGTATTTCTATAAATATTTGGCCATACAAATCAAAGATTTGATCTATTATGTACGAATCAGATGATGTGGAGTAGATTGAGAGATCGAGTAAACGATTGTAAACTCACATTTGTGTGTGAATGCGTGCGTGCGTGTGTGTGTGTGACATTGTATTGATTATGAATTTGCATGTACACACAAAAACGCACTTTTTGATTACAAGTGTTACATGATTCCAATCCAAAATTAATCGCTTGACTGATTTAGTACGTGAATGCCAATCAACTCGATTAAAAGCAGTATAATTTTAACAATTTTTTTTTTTGTGTTAATGCGGAAATAAAAAAAACGAATAAATGATAGACATTTATTGTTTGATTAAAAATATACACTTAGAAATTGGGCCACAAACAAAAATATTTCGATTTCGGATAGCGAGAACCAACTGAAATGTATGCACAAATTAAGGAAGAGAGAAAGTCAGAAAGAAAGAGTGTGAATGAGAATGACAGTGGACAACCGACAAAAAAAAAATGCGTGAAAATATAAATTGATCTGTAAAATACATTGTATTTTGTCTACTGTCTCGTATTCGCTCTCTTTCTGTCCAAAACAGAGAGAGATAGATAGAGATGGAGAGAGAGCTCTCTCGTTCGGTTGCTTTGTATCTCTTGGTGTTGATGATAATTCACTTCGTTTTGACACATCATTCGGTGGGGCAATAAAAATGGCATGTCAACGTCATATGTCATCAAGTGCAATGATTAAACGCGTTTCACTTATCATTTTCGTGATTCAGTAACCAGTTTTTTTTTTACTATTGTTGTTAGTAAACATGAAACTGTCCGAAATAGTTAAACGTGATGCTTTAAAAACACACATTCAATCATTTAATACAATAATTGAATGTTTTCATCATTGGATAAAGTTTAAATATCATGTGAAATGATAGTAGAAATGAAAAGAGTTCGAATCAAAGTGTTAACTGCGCGTTGATATTATTTTGGTCAGTTTGGCCATTCACATTTATTATAACAATTAATTATTTATTGAAATAAACATATTTTCGAGATCGAATGATCACCGCCAAAAACCGAATCACTCTGACATGCCAAGAGTCAATGACCGAAAAGAGATGAACAGAATGCGAATGATTGCAAAGTCCAATTTGGACTAAAATGGAGGGATAGAAAACAGTTGAAATTGATTGTAAGAAGATCAACTCAATCACACACGCACACACACACACACACACAAACAACCACAAATAAAGATCAAACACACACACCAAAAACTCCAATCGCCAGAAATTCAGAGTATTCATCGAACCATTGCACTTCCAATTGATTATAGCGATCGAATTCAAATCAAATCTGTCCGAATGAAATGAGTTTTGACTCAAATTAAAAAACAAAAAACAAAAACCCTTAAAATTTCCCTTTTAATTTTGATTACTTAGATAAGTTGTTGAGCAGCGTAACAGACTTTCATCGGTAATAAAAAAACAAATAGGTAGGATTAAGTCACATAGTCGTGGGTGCGCGTGTACGCGCAAAAAGCGAATTTAAACAAAGTAATTTTTTAAACAAAGCGAACAATTGTGGACAAAATATACAATTTTGATAAGTGGCAAACAGAAGAAAAAAAAAGAGACAGACAGACAGTGTTTAATGATTACCCGTGCAATTCAGTAAACAAAGTGAATCAAAACCGAATGTTTTACTACACCAGCACAACAACAGAAAAAAAAGGATCAATCCAGTAAGAACCAGTTGAAATCAATTTGTCGTGGAAAGAGAACAATTTCAACAGTAAAAAATTGATGGACTCAAATTCGGAATCCTCGAAATTATTCGCGACACTCACACACACACACACAAAAAAGCACCCGCAAATACTTAGATGTTTTTGAGTGGTAATTGTTCACATATAAAAAATCCATCGAACTGGATCCGTATGAGGAATGGAAATCGAGAAATTCGCCGGACATTGTGAATTATTCGCAATGTCATTCCGAGGATCTTAGACAATCATTTCGACCGAGTAAAAGCGATATAGAGACACGAATTGGAGGTAAATTGTTGTTGTTTGTCCAAGATGCAAGATGATTTGCTTTTGTAATGTGCCATTCGAGTTTATGTGTTGAAATTGCTTGAACTTGACCGCAATCTCTATCACTCTATCTCTCTGTCTACCCGCATCGATTGTGTGTTTTTTTTTTTATTATTATTATTGTAGCACTGAATAATCAACAAGCGTCCATCATGTATCACGATATGGGATATCCATCTCATAGTTATGCAAACTATTTGGCACAATACGAATCAAATGCGTACGATGATACGACACATTATACGCATCATTTATCAGCTGTTCCAGTGCCACCGCCACCGCCACCACCGCCCCCATACACAAACGATCCCATGCATCATCAACACTTGGCTATGATGCAACCACAAGAAAATCGAACGTGGTATCAACCGCCGATCGCCGCTACGCCACAACCAGATCACAGGTACACACATCACATCATACACAACCCCACACCCACCACCACCACCGTCTGGTGGTCTTCACCATCTTCACCATCATCATTTCTCATACCAGATATAAATCCATAGATCACAGATTTCATGCGTACAACAAAATAGATATATAGAAATAAATTGAAATAAATAAATTATCAATTCTCGGCAATATACTTGAGACTCAAGTTGTTTATTTTGATAAAAGTCATTACACATTATAAATTTAAAAAAAGAAAAAAAAAACACAATCGAATATGTATCAATGCAATTTTATAAGATGGCCATTAAAATTGAACGAAATAATAATGTTCCGAAAACAATCGAAAACTCTTGTAATTTCCAATCATCAGATTTTACTTTGAAAATCATCAGCTTCATCGAGAATTTGGCATTTTGTTGTTGTTGTTCAGCGCTCAAAATAAACGAGGTCAATCATTAAGGCAAAATGGCGATGAAGATGAAAACAACTCAAACTTGTACATATTGTACATATACATATACGCTTGGCGCCAGACATGACTCGAAATTTGCCACCGAAAAACAGCGTGAATAAGTAACTGGATAGACAGATGCGTAGCACAATGCAGAACCGAAAAAGGGACTATTGACTTTTGTCTGTGCGCGCCAAGAACACCACACAAAATATCGGACTCATATCACCATCCAACCGAACAAATAAGAAGCCAACATCGCTCATTCACTCACTCGCTCACAGAGCCATCACTCTCATTCTCTTGTTCGTTCACTTTTTTTCTCTTCGACAATTCTTAAGTCACCCCAGTGACTTGTTCCATTCGGTTTCTATCACAGCGACTTGATTTTATTTATAAAACACACCAATATTTTAAGCACCGCCACCAACCAACCAACACACAAAATTTAATGCAATGAATAATAAACAATCGCAACAACAATGACAATAAATGAAAATGATGATAATTTTGATGTGCATGCGTGTGTATATCTTTGAGAAGTGAAATGATGTGGAAACCATCCAGACAGAAAGATCATGAAATTTGAATTGCCTGTGTGTTGATTAAGCATAGCAGGTTGAATAGGTTGGGGGGGGAGAGGAGTATTGAATTTCTTCATGAATTTTCCATGCTAAATATCTTGTATTTGATCTAGTTAACAATACTTCTATTCGGATTTATGAAGAAATCAAACCGTTAATTATCATGACGATTGTAATTACTTCAAGAGAGTTGAAAAAAAAAATAGTAACGTTTAAATTCTGTTTCGAATTTCTAAACAAATCAAATTCATATGTTTCATTTGATTTTGCTCCGTTCATTGTCTAGTTACTATCCATTATTTCGGTTATTCAAGCGGACACCTCTTAAATATGAACAATTATTTGGATTTCGAATAGAATTCAGGTGTAGTCAAAGTTCGTGTCATCTTGGAATTTAAAAATATTCCATAGCAACATGTGATTTTTTTTTGTTTTTTTTTTTTTTTTAATCTATTGAAATCGGAATAATTTGATTATGATATCAAGTGGGGTTTTTGTTGTGTGTGTGTGTGACATGGATTTGCTTCATATTCATGTAATTTGCTTTCATTGCAGTCGTTTTCTTCATTTTATTTTATTTTTTTTCCTTCTGGTTAGAAATTGCCAATGAAGTACAAACAGATAACGTAAGGATGAATAATAACGTCAATTAATGTATAAAAATTTGCTGACAAATGCTGGTGATTTCATTCCTTCAAATCGCAAACAATATAATTTATCAAAGTCAAACTGCAGATTGCTCAGCAAATGCTGTGCGCTTTTTTGTCTATTCGGTTTGAGACGCAGGCATTTTGGGCACGGTTTAAATTAGAATTAATTTGTACCGTGGCCAGATTAAGGCGAGACATCAATTCCAATCGAAATTGAAATGATGTTGTTTATGCATGAACATGAAATGGCATTTGTTCAATAGATTTGACCGAAAGTCTCACCTTTTTTTTCTGTGTGTGTGTGTGTGAAAGTGGTGCGCCATGGTTATCGTCTAGCTATTACGATTGAGAAATATAATATAAGCAAATTGGACGGTGTTTCCAACCAAATACTCTTGAATCTTAAGCATTTTTGGTTCGATGAAAATTCTATTGAAAATTTTCCGTTGGAAACCAAGTTGGAAAACAACGCACGCACACACACACACACACACAAACCAATGGTGCTTAACATTCCTATCTCGGTAATGTAAACGATGTGGTAGTCTCGCAAGACCACGCCATCTCGTTTTGCCATGATCAAATTAAACATCAATGTTTGTATTTTTGCATATTATCTCTACACAGTTCGCCACCAGGGTGGACGCAATAGCTAAGTCGAATGCTCTCTTACACAAGTAAATAACATAACAATATAGATGAATATAGATGGCGTGAATTCTATTTTCAACTAATTCATTCGAACCGTTAGGCACCATTGACACAAACAGTCACAAACACACAATAAATAATCGTCTATCGTCAGATACACGGTACTTGAAATCAAAATTGTTTATTTAAAGTTTTGCCGATGTTCTATCATATTTCGTTAGAATTTCTCTCAATTCGCTTCATATTTTCGATTGGAGAGACAGAATTTGTCTTTTATACCATTATTTAATCCCTTTAACCCACACAATTTTGTGGAAAATTGTTGAATACAGGCATTGTTTGTTTTGGTTTCTATGGCTGTTGATACGCTTGATATTTGTACCAGCTGCTGTAATCACACTCCCTTTAAACGATATAATAGTCTGATCACATTGCTGTTGTTCACAATGGTGTGTACTGATGTATCTGTATCGATGTTGATGTCGATGTTGATGTCAATGCTTTCGATTATAGTTGTTTTGCCAGGTTGATGAAGAGTCTCATCCCAGGTCTCATCGTAACAAGCGTTTTCATGCATACGTTGAACTTTATGATCCAAGTTCAAATAATTAAAATAGCATGAGCTTTCATGCACTTGGATTCGGCATTTGCTTGTGGATTGGCTTGTAAGTAGTCCACCGAATCAAATGGTTTTCAAATGGGAATGAAAATGTGTTCATCCAGATATAAAACAACATCAAACATCGAACAAATGCGAGTTGCTGTTGATCTTTAAATTTTCCAGTTTAAATTCAATTAAAAATGACTAAATATGGAAGAGGACATGAAATATGCGCCCGAATTGACGATTATTTTTGTTTGTTCGGTAACGATCCAATATAAACCGAAAACGGGACTGTTCAAAATGGTATGCAATTTTATTGAGATAAATTGCCTTGGTTAGATTCATGATCATCATCTGATTTTCGTAATCCAATACGAAAAAAAAACTATATATTTATATATTTCATCGAATGATTAGATCTTATACGCATTGAAAAGGTCTATCAGGGTTATGATTGTTCGTTAAGGTGATTCAATCGGTTTAATATTCAACATTTCACTGATTGGTTACTCATAATTTCAAAATCGAGCCCACCGCATGACATTTTACTCACACGCACGCAAGCCACACACAAGGAAATCAAGAATACATAATCATGGCAAATAAATGGAAACAAAATATGCACAAAATGAAACAGTCAACAAAAAAAAAAGAGAAAGGTAAACACACAGTGAACGGAAAATATAGTATGAATATATCGAGAATAAAACCTGTTTAAGGCGTGTCTCTGTTACTTTTTGAATGAACATACATGAGCGCGCATCGCAAAATCAAATCATCGATTCAATGTTTCGCGGGTTATTTATGAAATAGAAGCCCACAAACAAGACGATGATGTCCATTGAACTATTGAGAGACGTGTCAAATGTCGGCAATTGTCAAGCAAAAATATTCACGTCGGTCTAATCAGGCGAACGCACAGAAGAAAACTTACGAAAATAGATTGAATTTGTCGGATGCTCTTACCAAATCGCAATTGTTTATCATCGTGTATCGGCTGGCAATGTAAAGTGTGTGTGTATGTGCGTATTTCTATGCGTGTATATCTCTGGTGTGCCATTATACGCCATTTGATAATATGTGTCAATGAAATTTGATCTATTTACATCAATAAGCATAATGGTAAACGAAACCCCCTGCCCAAAAAAAAAAAAAACCGCGTACACATTTGACCATCGTTTGAAGTCAAATTCAATCGATGGAGAGCAAAGTATCGAGTGAACACAATGAGCCCGATTGATATTGTTCAATTTATCTATCAATCATCAAGGTAATTTGATTCAATCGTTTTCAAATACAAATGACATGTATACAATTTTGATGATGTTATCGTCGCGACAATTTTTTTGTTTTTTTTTTTCATTTTTTTGGTGTCATTAAATATTATCGAATTGGATTTAGAACATTTGCGAACAACGAAAAAAAAACCATATCTCTAGCGCACAAAGAGGTGATAATCATGTTTTAAAGTACTTAATTTATTTTATGATTTGTTGTTATTAGATTTTTAAAAACGGCAATCCATACCAAATTGTTCCACCTTCAACCCGCACCTCATGCAGTTTATGCACGAAACATGCTAAGTGTACAATCATTGTCGATGTCAGTGAACGTTCTTGAATTTGAATTTGTCATTTGAAATTGATGTTTTACAAAATATGTCTTTTTGACATGTTACAATACATATGGCCTAAATCCAAATTTAGAAATAATATAGTGAAAAGAGAGAGAGAATCATGATCCAATTTGTTAATAAATCAAGCACGCACTGAATTTAAAAAAAAAAACCCATTCAGTAGCATAAATCAAATTGATTGCACTGAAAAACCAAATTTCCTTATTCAAATTTCGTTGACATTTTCTAAAAACAGTGTGACGAGTGCGATGTGCACAAACTGAGACTACTATCAGCTAAAATTATCATCACCACAAACCAAACGCCAGTTAAATTTAGCCATGCCAAAATATATCACGGTAGCAATGAATGGCGCAGTCTTTTTTTCTTTCTGTGGGGATTATAGAATGCAGTTAAGCCACAACGACACCGAAACGCCGTGATTTGTTCAATTTAGATGAGAGCAAAAATTCGAAACAAAGTCGTTATATTTTGCACACCTCGTGGTTGGTCTATTGAAAAATTGATATTTATTTCCATGTATCTGTTTCAATCTCTCTCTCCAGACAGATCTGGTCGTGTGGCATTTCACCCAAAACACCTCTCTCTCTCTCAATTAAATTAACATCTCTTCTTGACTCTGTGTCTCTTGCTTCATTTGGTTTTACACGTTAAGCACACATTCTTAATTCGATTCGTGAAATTGATTTGATCACATTTTTGGGACTGCAAGGCGTTTGGAAGCTAACGCATCAGCGGACACAATGTTATCACGAAGAAAATAAAAACAATTCTTTACCACGTACAAACCACACATTATATACATTCTAAAACTCAAAACAAAACCATTTAAAATACACATCAATCAAAAAAAAAATATTTACTCTTGAATGTTTTTGGTCAAGGCTCTGTTGAATGGGCCTCTTCCACACAAAACCCCAAAATAAAAGGCAAAAGCTCGTTTTATTGATCTATTCCCATCGAGACAAAAACAAAATCGGCTTTACTACGATCCGGTTATCTCACTTAATGAATGCATACCATTTTTTTTACGCCATATTTACAGGCAGTTAATCAATCTATTTGATGAGATATCGTCACTTAATCGGCAATTCAATCATGAATATGGCAAATTGTTTCTGAATTCTAAATATCTATAAATAATCAAATAGAGCGTCAATATAAAATATGTGTATTCAATCATCGTCGCAATAGCATTTATCTATTCATTGTTTTGGTTGTTGGTGTTGTTATTGCTGATGCTATTGTGACGCTGTGTTTGTTGTTGTTGTGGTTTTTTATTCGATGCTCAACATTCAACACTCTTTTGATTCTCCACACTGTCGATATATTTGTGTGTTTGGGATGTGTAAAAATGAAAGAATACTTTATTTAATCACTGAATAACTCCCACTCATCACCAAATACTATTTTTATCAACTGAATAATAGAGTCTATCGTCATAGTCAAGCCACATATTTATTATAGCGCATTTTGTTCTGTCCGTCTCTCTCTCTCTCTCTCTCTCTCGCTTCGTTTTCATTCTTCTATTGTCGTCTACATTGATCAGGTTGCATAGTAAAGGCGTATAATGTCCACCAATTTCATTTGTGTCATTCGATGGTTGTTTTTTTTTTGTTTTGTGTCTTTCGTGTCATATTGTACAAACATTTTTGTTTTGCTAACAATTATTGTTTTAGTTAGACAGAGACATAGTTTTTGCAACGCACAATGCAAATGTAACGGACTTGTTTAAGTCTGTGTAACAGTCTGTCTCAGTTAATGCGAAAATAGTATGCGACGTTTTTTTTATTCAGTATGTTTGGTTTTTTTTTTTTTTTTTTTTTTGGTGTCAACTAAAAACAAAATCAACCTAATAAAAAAAAGATGATAATTTGCTACGAAATATACACTCTTGTTTTGAGCACAAATGTGCGAAGCATCACTCATTTTTCACTCGACGTCCAAAGTGCTGATGCCAACAATACCAATAACAATGATGATGATGACGACGACGACGACGACGACCGTCTCTATTTACAGTGACAAAACGGAGTAAAAAAGATGCCTAAACAAATTACATATTATTAAGGTCAGGATTTTTACACCGTCGTATAATCGTCGGATGCCACTAGGTTGAGCGGCAACTGTGTGCAATTTGTAATCGTTGTGTGGATGAATGTTTTAGAATTTTGCTATTCGACTTTTGTTTAGCTAAAAATATATTCACTTCGATGAAATGTGAGCGACAGGCACTTTATTTGGAATTAAGGAGTGATCTTTGGTCATCCGATCTGGAATTACAACGAATTTTTCGAAAACCATTTCGAAAGTAGCTAAAGTTTAGCTACTGAACTGACGACAGCCAAAAGAAGATCGAATCCATTTCTGAACACTTTCACTTCAATTCGAATTGTCAAATGTGAAGAAAATGATATAAATTTCTAGTGAAATTTACACATTGACATACAATCCTACGAATGATTTATTTGTTGAAACGGTGCAAAATTAATTTCGGTCTATGATCTATAAAATATCGTATTTTAAATAACGTAATCATTACGCTCGGATTTCGTATTCATTTTTGATTTCGTTTCGCCGTTTTTCCCCCCCTCGTTTAAATTAAGTTTGTCAGTTGGATGGCTCTTGAAAATTAGTTGTCTACATATTTAATGAAAACAAAGAATGGCGGAACAAAAGATGGAATTTCAATGTGTCTGTCAAAATACATATATTTATGGTCAGTAGCCAAGCAATCTTCATCCATCTCTTTCAATCTTCTTAAAAATGAAACAAAAACAATATGTGTATGTGTTGTATTTTGTGTGCACGGGCAATAAATTGCTCCAACCAAAGAATCAAAGTACGCAGTTCAAATTATTTTTAAACATTTTGGCATTTGTTCAAGAATGTTTTTCACTTTGACTTTCGAATGGGCATGATGATGATGTGTGTGTGTGTGTGTGTGTAGATTGGTTAGCATTTCTCGATACTACCGAATCCATCCATTTTATACGTAAAATTATTACGCACACATGCTCATTGGTTGGTCCGAGATAAAGACGGAAGCAAATGAAACAAAAACAGTTTCTAATACGTTTTGAAATGTGAGAGTGAGAAATGACAGACAAAGAACAAAAATGAATCATATCAATCCATGAAATGATATAAAATGCAATATTTTGCTTTTTTTTTTTTGCTTTTCCACGTATTTTCGTGAATGTTCCGTTTACTTCAGGGAAGCTTGTTTTGAGTAGAAATAAAAACAAACATCAAAAATATGATTTTGTTTTTAATCGTTTTTATTGATGAAAATAAAAATGTTTGTTTCATTAATAGAGTACATTGTTTATGAAGTGATCATCAAGCTATGAACAATATCTGCCCTGAGGGTGTCAAAGTGTTTCACATTTTTTGATTAGAAATTTCTTTTTTTTTACGCACCCGTTCGCACCAGAAATAAAATAAAATATGCGAATAGCAAAGTTATAGACGTGGAAATTAAATAAAAAAAATACATTTGCTTTGTTTATTAACTGATATGGTTTTCTTTTTTTGTTAATCGCCTGTGAGCCTCATTGAAAATGTGTTAAGTGGCTGCGCTATGTATCATTAAAAATGTACGAAATTAATCGGGGAAACAAAAAAATTGTATGAGGCTATGGTAGCGAGCAAACAAGTGTAAACAACAATCTTACTCGAATTCATTGATTACATTGCTTGATCTAGATTGTATTGAACGCGCCAATGAATATTTATTATATCGTTGGAAATTATATAGCAAAATATATAGCAGCAGCAGTAGCAGTAGAAGAACACACTGAAAAATCAATAAAACACACTGTCCCAATTAATGGAACAAGCCCATTAATGGACAACAACTAAAAATAAAATACAATAATTTTGAACACCAACAACAAAACGCATGACATATTCCGTTTGAGTGCTATTTACGGATTGTTTGTTTATGTGCTACCAAAACTATTGAAAAATTGTGTGAGGTCAGTCAGAGGTGTATGATACATTTCACCCGGAAATATCATCAATTTCACACATTTTTGTTTTCCCCCCGCGGGAAATATTCAGCCCACTTAGCATTCAGTCAGCTGCTTATCTCAGAAACAACCGAATTTCATTTTTTTTTTTTTTTTTTTTTGTCTTTATTGATAAAATTCAATTTGCTTTACGCAATCGAGCACACAAATTTCATGTTTAAAAAGTCTATGTCAAGAACATGTGTGATGTTGTCTTTTGGCTCATTATTGACTTTTACTACTGAAACAATTCTTGACTGAAATCCACATGGAAATCCATCGTTTGACCATTTTAAATTGACAGTAACAAAACTATTTGGTGGATTAAGAGCTGCAAATCAAAATGTTGATTTTTTACCAATTTTGCTGAGTCAGTATAAAATTGGTCAAATAAAAGAATGAGCTTTTCTATACAAGGCCTTTAAATGATTATCAATCAACCATTATCTCTGATAAATACATTTTTCTTTTGTGGATTATCTCACACAATACCTGAAAACGTTATTATTTCTCATTTGATTATATTATTTACGCATACAAAAATAGATCCAAGTAAATTAACCATGTGATTGAATTGCTTTTCGTTTCATCATATTTGTGATTGTTGTTGTTGTTGTTTCATTTCTGGCGAGGAACGTGACGAAACGAGAACATTCGTTTTTGTTATTCAAGAATCGGAACAACAAGCCACGGAGCAGCAACAGGCAACAAAAGTTGCTAAGTGAATTTGATTTGAATTTGTAGGGCAAATGCAAAAGTCGTGATAAACATTTTAATTATTGACACTGTTTGGCCGGTCGGACAGTCATCACTGAAATCGATTTGAAATCCGTGAGAAAGAAATACGATTGAAAACTGCCAATTTTGCCAATATCCATTGCGTTAAAAATACTTGAACGCATCAAGTGATATATTTGAGTGATATGATCTGTACAGGTGTATCAATACGAAACGGAATTGAAATGGAATTTGTTGTGTAATCAGAGACTTGATGACAAAATCAAATCAAACGTGAAAAATACACGCACTCACAATTCCATATGGCGTGTTGTGTGTGTGTGTGTGTGTGTTGAAAGAGAGCACGACAAAACGAAATGAGCGTATAGCTAACAGACGAAATACAGCCATCAGTCTCATATATAATGAAATTCAAATAAAGAGCAAAAATCACGCAAACAATCACAAACACAAAATAGACTCAGCAATTTTAAGCCGTTCTCGTTAAAGAACCCGGCCAAACGAATTGATTGAAATCAGATGAAATAAAGCACTTGTGCTTTTGTTGAAAGTAAACTGAACGAGTATTAAATAATCGTATTGATGACTTGCCTAATTTCGATATATGTAGTGTTTACCATTGATATGCGCTTTGTTTGTGCGCGCTAAGATGTAAATATGTATGCGTTGGTGATGTTGGCTGGATTGGGTGATATGGTCATGAAAATCTATGCCAGTCAAATCGACGCGGAATGGAAAACAGGCACATCAACATTTTTTTCTTACTGTCAACAGACACACACACACATACGCAGTCAATACGATTGTCATATCAAATGGAAGAGAAACAAAAATAAAATAAAACAAATTTCATTTTGTCGATTCGAATTACAAGAAACGGGGGGGAAAAAAAGAGTGAACTGTGAATATGATATCGCATATTTATACGATGGTATGGAGAGAGGAAATCGTCTGTGATCTCGTTACCAAGAGTAGTAATGCTTCGACATTTCCAGTGCTGTGTGTATTTAATTATTTGCTAGCTGCTTTGGCTTCTTTTACCATTCATTTCACATTCGCAACCACTTCGCTATTAATCATATATCGAGCCCTTGTTCTTCTTCGGCATTTAAGCACTTCAAGTAAAGTATGCATTGTGTGCCGCTACAATTGTATAAGTAATCCGGTTCTCGACTGCAAATGTCTAGCTTTAATGGTTTTTACAGTCGGAAGATCGACAGAATACGCACGCACACACACACATACATTTTACTTAGGCGACATTGACAACAGAAAATCAAAATGTTGTGTCATTGTTGGCAGCTAGCTGACTTACTTTGAAATGTGCTAATAAATGAAATACAATCGATTTTGAAAAGGAAGGGAAAAAGAAAAAAAGACACAAAGAGAGAGAGACACATATGTTTTGTGTCACACAACAAGCACAAGAAAATGTGACAAAGAAAGAAAAATCAATTATCATCGTTGCACTGGGGTGATGGAGAGGCCAAACCATTTCTTTTCCATTGCCTTTCATACACTGAACACATCGACAACGACACATGCGTTTTTCTATTCCCATTTCTTCCATTTATTTACCATATTGTGTGGCTTTTTTTCTTTCAATCAGTAAATCAGTATGTCAATGAGCCTTGTAGTCCTTGAAAAATTGTAGATAAATATAAAATTTCGCGTTTACAACACAATTTAATGTACATACAAGAACATAGCGAGATCGCTAGAGTGGATTGAACTGCAAAATGACCATGACTGTGCATTAGCTCAATTTAAAGAAATATTTATATTATTTTATAACAACCAACATTCGCAATCAGAGTTTATCTTTCACCGTGAGCGGGAGGATTGACTGATTCGGTTTTGATTGAATTTTTACTTGAACAAAAAAAAAAAAATTACATATTAATGTTTTATATGAATTTTTACGAATAGTGCTGCCTTGAACGGTTCAAGTTGAACTCAACAATTTTTCAAAATCCGTCATCGGAGGCGTGTTGCACTATTTATTTAGTCAAAGAAAGGGGGAAAAAAACAATACGTCAAAAGCAATTCTAACGTCATCATTTTCCATGAAAAATGTATAGACAGATACTATGTGCGCCAATTACTGTTATTTTACAGTGAACTTATTATTGTGTGCATGTGTAAATATCATAGCAACAAATTGTTGAGAGTTTGATTTCATGGAAGTAATTTCGAAATCGATAGTAATTCAATAATATTTTGTTTCTTTGAGCCTACACACCCACATCGATACAATTTGACGAGCGATCAGTGAGCGAACGAAAATTAATCGACTTAAACCGTTAGCCGTTGTGTGCTGGAGAATTTGAAAATATTTAATATGATGATCGACCCAAATATCCATTGAACCAATGTGTGGCAAGAAGCTTTGAAATGTGGAAGCCGAACTCGAATTCAACACTTTCATCGCTGTTGTCGCTGATGTAATATGCGTGAACGATAGCAAACAGTCGAGCGGAAAATATAATATGCCAACAAGGTCTGGCTAACACCGCCTGGTCCTAGAAACATGATATAAAGTTAAAATGATTGTTATTCAATCGAACTTTGTTTACATGGATTGAAACACTGGAAGTTGTCAAAAATCCAAATATGTACTTTGATTTAATAGATTGAACCACCATATGGTTAGTGTAGTGGATTGAATTAATTGCTGATTTATGAAATCGGTGTATATTTTTAGAATATTAGATTTTCTGGACTCAGGAGGGTGCATAACATTAGCGAAATGGGTTCACAGGATGAAAATAAAAGCTATTCCATGTTTCAATTTTGGAAATCGACAGCAATAGCAACTAAGACATAACTCTACACAAATCGTTGTTGTATTAAAATTGATATGGACTTTTCACATTCCGATATAGCACAGACATTCGATTTATGATGTCTTGAAAACCGACCACAAATTGATCTCGCAATAAAAAAAAAACAATTTGATTTGAAATAAATCAGGTGTAGCATCCGTGCAAATACTCATGCGTTTCTTATTAGTCCTGATGTCTATCCGTCTATAAATATCAACCGTTAACACAATGCTTACTGTGTGTTCAATAAACATTGTGTCATTTTAGTGTTGTTGTACGGAGACGATTCCACCGGGTGTTGACGGGTAATCTGGCTGAAAATTGCTTTTCAGCATTTGGTAATCATTAAACTGATTTAAATAAGAAGTTGCCTATTTATACGTGACATGCTGGAATGAAACAAAGATAGACAAAATAACAATTCGAAACATCAACACAGATTCGTTCTGGGTGTGAGAGAGTGAGATATACATGAGCCAGCGACAAAACAGTTTGTGTGTGCTCGGCCAAAAAAAAATTTGTCAAATCAAATTGAAAGGACACACGCATGAAATGAAACGCAACGGTCGAAGTCCTATTGAGAAATTGTATAGCATTGAGTGCTATTCAAGGTCAGACAACAAATAATACAAAATAAGACGAAAACGAATTAAATTCACAAAAATCACACACAAACACACACACAAACGAGAAGCATACAAGTACAACAAACCACGCAGACATCAAACCCACCGCTAGCGCTTGGGCTGTGTGCGTGCACAGTGACCATCAAATGATGAAAACATGGTGTGATAAAAAAGAGCGCGAGTACTTTTAACTGATATCAGCCTCTATTTAGAATCTAAGATTAGTGGCTTATCATGGCTGCTGCTGCTGCTCTCCTCTCAACACACTCTCTATTCTCGCTATCTCGGTCGCTCTGATTTCGCGTTGTGTGTTTGTGTGTTTGTGTGTTTATCCCTGTTTGTCTTGACGCTTACTTGTTTATTGAATCGATAATTGCTATCAATAATTTGCGTTTGCGTTGTGCTCTCATTTCCGTGTTTTAACTCTGATGTTGTGATACCGTGTCCCATGGACTGTCCATTTTGGTTTGAGTTTCATTTTTTAACTCAAATCGTCACCGTCTTTCCATCAAAACAATATCGAGACATTAATTTAAAGATAAATCACACCCGTAACAGTTTTAAAGTTCCACTTCAAATAAACGAACAAAATATTTTTGTTTGTTTTTTTTTTCAATACTTGCACACATTTCGTAATTATGATAAATCGCATGGTACACAATAGCGCCAGAGCTAGTCAAGTCTAGTATCAAAGCTCAAGTAAAATTGAATCAATCCGTTCATGTTCGACACAATGTAATTGATCAAACAATGTTTCTGGTGTTTTTAAGCTCATTGATTGGCTGATTAGCTCAAGTGTGCACCGAATCTAGTGTGTGATATGTCATCACTAGAGCAATAGATAAGAGACCTTTTTTGTTGTTTTTGTTGTTCAATAAAATGCCATTTGTTGGCGATCACTTTTGAAATTTTGTATCACATTTGCAATGATTAGGAAAACTGAGAACATAAAATAGAAGGCAAAATGCGTTTGAGTGTTATGCAATCGATTGCAATCACAGTTCATTCGATACGCAACATTTGCTAGAACATTTGTCAAAGTCTCAAGTTTATTATTTGCGTTTAATTCGTCAAAAAAAAAACAAAATGATGACCAGAGGATTGGAACAGAGGACGACACACACACAAATCGCCCATTGTGGGTATGATTAAGCAAACACGATCACGTTAATTCACTTATCATCAGACAAAATGTACACCAAAAATGAAAGCACCAGCGATTACAAAAAATGGAAATGGAAAATAATGACGATAATAATAAAATGAATGTCTAAAAATATGTATGATAAAGATGGACAAACAATCGTCATCTTTGTTTCGGATTAAGAGAGAGAGAGAGAGAGAGAGAGAGAGCAACAAAAAAACATATGAATTGAGTCTACCACCCTCAAGGCCGGCCAATTGTCGAGCACTTTGATGATTTGATTCGAAACAAACACGTTTTAGACGTCAGCACCACACACACACACACACACACGCGCACGCACGCACGCACGCATCGAAGATTTTGCACCAATTCTGAGATTTTTGTATGTCCTGTTGTTGGGGCGACGATTATGTGACAAAACATGGCCGTTTCATCTGAAATATTATTTCACTGTCACCTGAATGAAAAATTCAGATTTCACTTTCACACCATGTGTGTTTCATTCTTTTTTGTTTTAAATTTACCATTGAGACAAGAACAAAAAAAAAAAAAAATTATATGAAACCAGACATTATCATCGTATTTTTATATTGGATCGACAACGTTAAATGCGTTTGTAACAAAATGAAAGAGAAAATGATATTTTTAGGTTTTCAGTTCGCTTTTCATGCATACTAAATTCGCATTTCGTTGACCTCAATTTCTGGTCCGAATCAGCATCTTGCTTTCTTCCTTTCTCTTTTTTTTCTCTAAATTTGAAAAATTAATCTAGATGTGAATACAGTTCACGTAAGGACAACAACTCGACCATTTTCGATTGGTTGTTTTTTTTTGTTACTGTGTGAAATTTCATTTTATATATAATATATATTTATTTTTTTTGTTGAAATAAAATGTTTATTGTCTTGAGCAACGTCAATTACACATCAATTTAATCACTTTGAAATTACGATGAAATTTTTTCCTCAAATTAACGTTTTTGTTTACGTATTGCGATCCAACATGTCAAATATAACGAATTGACGAACGATGGTTTTTATTTTAAATAAATTATTTATGACAACGGGATACGACCACAAGAAAAAAATCGCATACAATACATTAGTAGATTACAGAACTTGTTGCAACATCATCAATCCATATTTGAGTAAAATGGAATTTGTCAAGAAAATGTGTCACGTATCAAAAGAAATGCAATATGGCTGTGAATCAGTCAGAGTTGGTACAATGACTATTCAAAAGTACACTGTGTGGCTTTATTCATCTGTGCTGTTGGAATCAAAAGCTATTTGAACAGATGCAATCCGACTGAAATTGTCGCATGAAAGAGATATAAAAAAAAAAATAGAAATCAAAAATACTGTGCATTTTTCGTTGTTGCTATTGCTCTTTACACGTAAAATGCTCGACATCCAAGATCCTTGAAAATGTTAAACAATTTTTTATTTGTCTGGAGTCGATACATTGACGACAAAATCAGACGTCACCATTCAGAATGATCTTTTATACCCATGAAACCCAAATAAGCAGCAGAAGCGTTTGTTTTTCGTAAACAAATAATAACAGATTGGCAGAAAAGAAAGAGTTTTTGTTACTTCTTTTATTATTATTTTATTTTCCGACGAAACACTGGTGCGTTGTGCACTGTTGTGTTTTTTTTTTTTTTTTTTTTTTGGCTCAGCATTCAATCAAAAATTGTGTATGCATTTGGCGATTTTATGGTAGAGTTTTCTTAGCTTCCTGTAGAGAGCTTCCTAGCGTTGGCTACGCACAACAGATCAAAATCTCTGGATTGTCACTGAAATTTAGAGCAATAGCGAATTGATATTCATTGGCAACCAGCTTATTTATTGTCATTATGCCAATGGCTGTGTCGTTAAAATAAATAACGGGCAAAGCGAGCGAGAGAGAGCGAGAGAAAGAGAGAGAGAGAGAGAAAGAGAGAGAGAGAGAGAAAGAGAGAGAGAGAGAGAAAGAGAGAGAGAAAGAGAGAGAGAGAGAGTGTGTGTGTGGGCCAAAAACGTTACCAAAAATGATCAACCAAATAAACAGAATCCAGTCTAGACAGTTGAAACAAAAAATAGCACAGTTTCTAATGGTGATAAATGCCTTGATGATGCCTGCGCTTGCCGAATATAAACCCATGACTTGATAAGCTGGAATTTTATAAAAACGGATACATGCAAGTAGGACATCATCAACATCGGCAAGTGATAATGATGTCGTGTGACCAGTTTAATAGCTAATGAACCAATGAGAGGCAGAGGCAATAAACATTATGAAAAAAAAAAAAACGGAACGTCATGCCTTCAAATTAGCATCATCATAAACAAAAAATCGCGACCAATCCAACCAAATATCTATAAATCTCTTGAAAAATAAATAAATTTTGCGCTGGATTTGATTGAACCACAACCAAAACAGCAAGAGATTTATGCCTATAAAAGTGAACATTTATTGTTTTTTTGTTGTTGTTAGCTTTTTGTATGGTGCTAATAAGAGTTGATTTTTTTTTTCGAATGATTTAGAGCATGGACAATGTCGAGACCGTACATTTCAAAAATATCGCATCCGCTATTTTCTTACATGTGTTTTTTTTTGTGTTGTTGTTGTTAGCAAACTTAAAATACAAATATTTGATCAATGTTTATGACAATTGGAACACTATAGTATCTACGCACAATAATAGTGTGGACAAATTGTAATTAAATTATCATGCACAATTGAAGGTCTGAAAATTGACTTGTGTTATCGATAGCACAATATATAAGCAAACGCAAAATGAAGCACAAGTTGCACGATTAAAGAGCATTTGAAATTCGGTAAACAAGTCGCAGCGCAGCGACTGCATATTTTGGATGATGAAAATTTCGGCATTTTACTCATCAGCTGAAAAACGGGACAGCAAAATTAAATGTCAATTAACCATTAACTGTTTGATGTCATCAAAAGTGATGATTCAAATTCGTTATCATTGTGATAAAAAAAAAATGGGAAACCGGCAATAGTGCTACAGAGTGAAAAGTGCAACATGACTACGACTATGAAAACGGTATCGTAAAAATGTTTGAATGTTGTGTGTGCGTGTGTCGGTGACCTTGTATATTATTTACGATCATGGACTTATCCTCAATGGATTGCATTTATGGAGCTTCTTTTGCCCAAGCACACTATAAAAATAAACACCATTTTTAATGCATTTTGGATGTTGTTGTCTGTCGCTTACATGCCATGCAATGAAAGCAACACATGTTTACGAATCCGCCGGCGAGAATCCACCCGCATTGAGCGAAATAGAACGGAATGTTTTAAAAACAACTCAAGCCATAAAAACGAAATCAACGGCACATAAAACTCAGCACAAAGTAGAAATTTGTATTTTTTTTTTCTTCTTTATTTTGATTTTTCCTCTTTACTTACAAACCAACTAACTGACTTTGAACGTTTCGTCCAAACGAAATGGTCGATTTTTTCAAGGACACACACACACACACATTTCGTGCTTGGGTTTCGCATATTTCCGTGTTGTTTTCTATTCATTTTAATCACTTTACAACATTTTATTTACATACATTGGTCGATGATTTGCGCGCATACCCATACCAGTTAGTCACGAGACGGAGATATCGATTTTAAATGTCTTGTTTTCAATGCCTTTGACTTATTTTGTACATGGTCAGTTACAGTTAAACACCCTTAAAATTGTATGCATTTCATGCTTTTCAATGACTGTGAAGCCATTCCTTTAATTAAACACACAAAAAACGTGATAGCTCTTCAAAAGTTACACCATTCCTTAAAATTAAACTGGGGTTGATAGTAAATATGGTAATAAAAGTGTAACAAAATGAAAGAAAAACAAACGTAACCTTTAATTAATATAATAAGATAATGAAAGCTCAACATGGGATTTTAAAATCGCAACCTTCAATGAACATGTTCAATAATGTCTTAAACGTAATTATTCAACAAGTTTTTAACTATTTTGTTTACAACAATAGTTTGTTATGTCTCATTATTCCTTGATTAAACAATGCCAGAAGATGAATCTGCAACATCGTACCGAAATGAATATGCATAAAAGATACCCTCATCAAGTTTCTACACACATAGACAACACAAACGCAAAACTCGTCAGCATATTGTTTGAAGAAAAAAAAACGGATGCGACTTTTGGTTAGTGAATTTACATGTGTATGAGCGCTGAAACGCAATGATTTATACGGATTTGTTTTTGTTTTTTATTATTATTATTATTATTATTATTTTGTGTTCAAAAGTGGGCGCTTTCATAAGTATCGATGCATACACGAAAGTACATAAAAGAAAAAAAAAATGTATTCAAGATGATTATGGGGTGATCAAAATGGTGTTGCATGAATTGAATTTTCGGTTGTGGCGTCAACACACAAACAGAACACACTGCATAACAAATAAGGCGCGGGCGCTAGCATGCTCATTTGCTTCGCCATTTCTAAAGCATTGCAAACATTGAAATGCCATAAGCAAAAGCGACACTGAAATTGATGTGCTTTGAAATGAGGTGGCGACATCAGCTTGGGCTTGATGCTTGCTTATTCGTGGGGCGCTCGCGCGCAAGCACACACACACACACACACACACACACACACACACACACACACACACACACACACACACACACACTCGAAATCTGCATAAAATGTAAATTATATAACGAGTTGCAAGTTGACGGGCGCGTCAATAAAATCTTTTTTTTTAAATTTTGCTTTTCATTTTAACATGCCCAATAATGAATATTAATATAACATACATTAGTAAAATTGAATATGACATATAACCAACACTGTGATGCTCGTCAACTCTAGCCATTCGTTCTCTCTCGGCATTCGTTGAGCTATTTTGTGCTAGAACATTGTATTCAAATTGTAGCCAATTGCACTGACTTTCGATTCGAAATCGCTATGAATAAATTTGTATACATCAAATATTATATTCGAGATAAACAACAACAACAACAACAACGAAAGACATCGCTGGCTGACGATGAAGATGTAAGCTGTGTGTGCTGAGAGCGAGGAGCTGTGAGTCTTTCTGGGCTAAAGTTGTTATTGTCATTGTCATCATTCATTGTTGCTATTTCATTTATCCGCGCTACATTGTTGTCGCAAATGATAATTGTAGCATTTCTCATCGGTTTATCGGATGTGAGCATTTTACGCGAGTCCTATGCGCGACAGATAAAATGTCAAACGTGTAGCGCCACCACTTTCTTCTATACGAACGTCAATAATACTTTCAATACGTTCGATTTGTAATGCGCAAACATAGGAATTAGTGATGGCGCTAGCCGTTTATAAAAAAAACTTATGTTTTTAATGCTATTGTTGTTGTAGCGCATGACGTGCGATTTTACGCTTGGAATTTATTTAATAAACGAGTCGATCTGTAATGCAATTTACATGGGGCGAGTATTTTAAATTTTTTGTTTTCTTCATTTTTATGTGGTGATACAAACGGCTGCATTTCATTCATTCAATATTTTATTGGCTGACGAAAAATTCATTGAATGCGTTCTGCGTTATGAGACTCCGTGAAAGTTTTAATCACTTACTTATTACACAATTCACTTATTAAATATGACGCCCAAAGTTGCATTCAAAGTGTTCGCAATTCTTTAGACTGGACTGGACCATTGAATATCTTTATTCATTTTTTGTTTCTTTGGTCACGAAAATTTCGCAATAAATTTGTGTTCCCGACTTTGAACTGAGTCCAAAGTCCAAGTTTCAATGCCACTTCGAATGCAAACGTTGTAGCTTAAATCACCAAACGAACGTTGGTAGCAAAGCGCATCTGTTTACTGTTTTTTTTTTTCACGAGAAAACAACAAATGGCAGGCGAGATAAAGTGGGAATGTGAATGTATATGTGAGATTGAGGGCGGACGAATTGTAATATCAGAAGCTTTTTCCGAATGCTTACCGAAATAAGGAGAAGAAGCTTAATTCCATTAACCTATACAAACTTTACAATTAATGTACACAGACAGTATGCGAAAGAATATGGAAGACAGTGAAGACTGCAGCAAACAAAACAACAAAAATAAAGAGCCAACCAACCAATAAAACCCAAAGCATTATGAAGAGTTACCCGTGAAGGTCATACGTCCGAGGGTATCTCTTGTTCTCTCAATTCTCCGTATTCGTGCGCAAAATGTAAACAATCAATGTTCATGTTATCGTTCAAGGACGCCATTTCTCCCATCACTTTGCTCCGCATTTCAAACACGATATGAACAACAACAAATCTTTCAACCTACAATTCAAAATAGAATAATAAAATTCCGTTCCAAAACAACAACAACAACAAAAAAAAACTTCGAAAAAGGAAAAAAATAGATTCGAGAGCAATGGTTGAAAAATACATTTTGTAATGGCGCATGGCAATAATAGAGCTAGAGCACGACAAAACAAAACAAAACAAAAAACAAGCCAACTGCAATCATTTTGACGAAGAATAAATGGGTATGATTGAGATTGGTTATAGAACACACATCAATTGCTTTAATTTGATAAATGTGTGGTCTGCATGTTTGACAGCCGACGCACACTGAAACAATGTATAAAATATACATGCAAAGCAAAGCAATGCGATGCGAGGCGATGATACCGTGTGTGATTCAAGCGAGAATAAAACAAAAAAAAAATCAAATGCAACCAGCAAACGAAGCAAAAACTGAGAGCTTTATCATTTCAATGATGCAACATTGTTGCGCACTGCATCAAATGGCGTTATAATACAGATAAAACTAAATACACACGGCCAAGTATAGCCTGGTAGTAATGCTTGATGTATTGAATGCTAATGAGTTTTTGTTATTGTTTACACACCCATAAATATTTCGAGATAATCTTTTTGAAGGATTTTGATGAATTGGTGTACTGTGGGAAAGATTCATGATTATGTATGACATTTCATGTAAAACGTCAAAAATTGAAAATCACCTTGTACTGAAGGAGGTACCTTATGATACCTTGTTAGTATGATTGAATTTCAGGAAAAAGGATATTCCTGTCTAGAATCGACTTTCGCAAAATTTCAACACAATATACTTATAGCTAGAATAGTTTTTGAACTATGAATCGATACAAACATACCAAAAACGATTTTAAAACGTAATACATCAAGCAATACTGAAAAATAACCGAAACGGTTTTGGCTATGTAAATAGCTTAATAGAATGTGCAGTTGCTACAGCTTAGGCATAATTACCCATATGACAATATATGAGGCAGCTGAAGAGCAAATGAATTCAAATGTGGGTAATAATTATATCGTAATTGAAATGTAGATACATTCACCAAACACACACACACACACACAAACACAAACACAGAGACTCCTCTACAAAGAGATTGCACTAAATTTGCTATTGAAAACGTATGATGTGTCATTATTATCAAGTGAAACGATTGAGGCTAGAAAGTGATCCGACAGCAAAAATGATTCTCCAAATAGCTGCAAATACGGATACGCTTTAATGTGGTTTTGACGATGTCTGTCGATTTTTTTTCCCCATATTACATAGTATTGCATTACATTGAGCTTAATATCTACTTGTCTGTCTGTCTCTTCCCCTGTAAAAAACGTTATCATAATGCATCGCAAAATAAAATTTCGAAATTCATTTATATTCGCCCCGTGTTCCCGATGGAATGCTCAATTTTTGCTCAATCTCATTTTCTCGTGGGTTTTCAGTCCAATTGCCATAGCACTTTATCGATTTATGTAGCCGCTGTATGTACATTTTTTCCAGCAACATTATTAATTTCTTCTCTTTTTTTTTGCGCTCCAGTCTGTTGCGAATTACGCAGTCCCATCAATTTAATCTCATCTACACCTCACCACTTCACTATAGCCTTATGGAATAGCTAGCAATAATCAAATTATGCATTTTTCATAAAACTTGATCGCTTATCGCACAAAATGGCCAGAAAATATGCACGACGTGGCTTCGTCTCCTTGATTTATTATGCTATCAATCAAATTTCATTTCTACGGTTAATAACGGGATTATGCTGAGTTTAATTTCAACGGTTTTTTCGGTTGTTGTTGGTGGTGGTTCCGTTCTATTGTTGTTATTGCTCTTACAACAATTCGATTACAAACCATGTAATTGAATACAGTCACGTTGATTATATTGCGCATCTGGGCAGCTACAAATTTGGCACACAAGTTCATATTGTTAGTTTGTAAGTACAGATTGATCACTCCCACACCTGATTTGTTTTTATTGTTACACAAAGTTTCTTGAAAACAACATGCCAAAAATAAAAGGATTTTATTTTTTTTTCAAATTTATCGAATGAAAAACATAAGTTCTCGTTTGGTTTTTTTTTCGTTTGGTGCCTGGTATCTACTTGAGCGCTTGGGTAGCGTACTTATTTGGAAGAAATTTTTTTGTGACGCTAAGTTTAAATAGAAATCAAATCCAATCCATTTAAATTCGAAATCAAACAAAACCAAACGATTAGACTAACGAAACGAATAATGCTATCATCCTCACTACAGTGGAGACATACATGTCAATTTATACTTCATATAATATGAAGTATACGTTATCACTATGAATTACCTTGGACGAAGCACTACTAAATTTGATTTGTTGATTGAATTGTCGATTGCATCGTTTCATCGATTTGTCAAAAATTCATAACATTTGTGATTCACAACTTCCTTTTGCGAAATCATTCAAAATAAATCTAAAGTGGACGATCATTTAGACACCATTTTTTTTTACATTGCATTGTAGATAAGATAACGACATACTAAACTGTGTTGAATGTATTTATTTTGTATACTTTGTTACTTTGAAGATGTTTCTTGATGCAAAAATCATCGTTTTTGTTTGTTATAACGTATATGTTTACATTCGATCTGTAAACATTTATGATTTTGTAGTGATAGCAACTAATAATGTATTAATCACATGATATATTGTTGTTTCCTTCAAAAGAGTCGCACTTAAATTTTAAATATCTCTATATTGAGTGATGAGTTCTCTTTTATCGATTCCTTTTTCCTCTTTTTTTTTTTAAAAAAAAAAAAGCTCGATTAGCTTTGCACACACATTCATTGTTGCGTTTGAATGTGGCCATTGAACACCATCAGTAAAATTTATTATTTGGTTTTTCGGTTAAAAAAATGATGGCTAAAAAATATTCTTTGTCTACTTTCGAACAAGATGAGCTCAACATCCAGCAAATAATATCGTATAATATTCTATTTCAAATGTATACACACTGAAGAACAGTAAGAGCATCTAGAAAATGTTATATAAACATCATTTTATTCGACACGAAGAAGAAGAAGGAGAAGCTGAGGTGAATTTCTTTCGCCATTTTCACCTGTCTCGTTTCCATTGGCCATTTTGATCTGTATACATAGAGATTAGAAGAGCGTTCATGGCAATAAATTACCAAGGAAACGTTTGCCTTGAGTGAATGGCGTACATCAAGTATGAAAATATGAGCGCATTGAGCACACAGCAGTTTCACTTGGTTGTTGTCCCGTTGCTATACAATTGGTGTTCAAGTGCGTTTTTGCTTGGTGATTGAGTTCACTGTAAATTATATTCGACAATTTGAAATGTTTTAATACATCGACCTGAATTACGCAGCCAAACCTGAATTACGCGTTCACCAACAACATAATTCACCAAACCAAACACACATCGTGTGTAAAAAGTGCAACAACCATTCTATTGTGTACATACAGGCTCTACTAGTGTGCATTCAATCGTCTTTTACATATTCACTCGATACTAAGTAATAAAGTAACACCCAAAACTTGATTTTCATTTTCCAAATGCTTGTTAATGGTGCATTTGGCTCTCATTCGGATTTTAGCTAACAGCATGCTTGCAAATGGTGTCAAATTTAAAAGCATCAATTAAATTCATAGAGCTGTTTCAACTATTTGCTTTGTTGTTGTATCGGAATTCCATTTTTCCGGTTTGATTGCAATATTCTAGCGACTATTTTACAAAACAAACAAAAAATCCAGTTTTTGCGTTTCATTTTTATTTAAAAAAAAAAAAAAAAAAAAACGATTATATACATATTTCAAACAAATCATTTCATACATGCACCACTATTCAAGCCATACCAAACAACTTGAACATGATTTGACCGAACCGAGAGAGTAAACATGAAAACAAAAAATATCGAAAGCCAAAAAAAAAAACAACATCGCACTGCACAGAGTCCAAAGTACTGATTCTAACGTTTATGCGGACTGATTCGGTTCGGTGTTACATTTTTGGCAAATTCCATTTTGGATCGATTCTTATATTTCATCTAATGTTGTACACCGTTTTGTGTGTGTGTGTGTGTGTGTGTGTGTGTGCTTGTGGTCGCAAACACACATAGTGTTTATTGCAATATTCAAAATAAACGAATCGATCAGGTTATTTCATCCATTTACGCTAAAATAAGGAATAAACGAGTTTATCTACTCGACTCTATATAAATATTAGATTCGGTAAGATTGCGTGTATTTTGATTGAATTGCATGCTAATAAATTATTGTTTTTTTTTTAAAGCTAGACAAAAACCGGATAGAGTTGATAGTCAACAATCCCAAGTTGATTTCATCATTCTCTCTGTCTCTGTCAGTGTCATTTATGCTCAAATCAAGATGGTCCGATATGGTTTGGGTCAATAATAAACCACTTTTGATGAATTCACGTCAGTCCTTATGAATGGGAATGCCATCCGCTCGATCACTTCTCAATATGCATCTCTTTGGTCTCTTTCTCAATCTCTTTCTCAATCTCTGAGTGTGTGTTTTCGCATCCATTTACAATTTCTAGGAAATCTGACAAAACATAATGCTCTTGATCTTTGAAAATGTCGTCCGTTCTTTTCATTGAACAACGGAGCAATCCAAAATCGTCATCATATAATAAGCTCCGTTTGCACGTATTTCACAAACACATCGAGAAATAAAAAATAAAAACCCGACCCGTAAGTCACATCTTTGATTCGTGTTGGTTTTTTTT
This sequence comes from Aphidoletes aphidimyza, assembly GCA_030463065.1. Classification (NCBI taxonomy): domain Eukaryota; kingdom Metazoa; phylum Arthropoda; class Insecta; order Diptera; family Cecidomyiidae; genus Aphidoletes; species Aphidoletes aphidimyza. The sequence goes on from CM059997.1 coordinate 44,691,250, forward strand.
TTTATTTAATACATTTCAATACAAACAATATTGGGGCAATCTGTATCAACTTTTAAAAAGAAAATTACGCACACATTTGTTGTTGTTGTTGTTGTTGTTGTTGTTGTTGGTAGTGATGGTTTTAATGCTGCGTTGCGAGAAACCGATTCATTTCTATTTCAAGCAAATGATTTGCGTATTTGTATTATTTGGTGTGTCTCTAGCTGAGATAAGTGGTTTATTTGCCGTCATCTTTTTGCATCATCTTGTATGCGGTTTACGCACTCAATGAAGCGTTTTCAATGTTTTTTTTTTCTTCTTTTTTTTCCATTCTAAACACACGAAAACGTGCACGAAACGAACTCATGCTAAACAGTCATTTTGATTTGAATCTTTGGAAATAATAACAACAATAATAAGACGAAGCAGCTAACTAAAGTGTGTGATGGGCAGACAGAAGAACAAATACACATTTGATTCCACTCCCTATGACACTCGGCCAATTGAAGCACATGCTAGCCTATCTAATCCCAATCAAACGCCCAACATATTATTATGCGACCAACAAATTTGGTTGTAGATTTTGCAGCGAGCATGAAACTCATGATTATCGGAACATTCTTTGCCAAAAAAAAAAAAAAAACAATCTAATCTCAAATGATTTAATTTTAAATCTGCTTGCTAAGAAAAAAAAACAACAACAACTGAATATTCAACCTGATTGCACTTCAAATTGATACAATCACAAATGAATCTTAGCTCATTGAGACTGAATTACCATTTAAATGAAATCGATAATTTTTTTTTTCGCGCAGTAGTTTTAGAAAATGTCAGCTTTAGTGCCAAATTTGAATTTCTCACCAATAATGATATAAACGAATGCGTAAACAAAAATGAAATTTACTGAAATTTAGAATAATGAACGATTTATGCAAATGCATTCAATGTCCTGGTGTGTGTCATTATATCAGTTTGCCTGAATCATTGAAAATGGTTGTGACGTTATTCGATGCACGCAACGAACTGCATTTACTGGGCAAATGAATGCAATTTCAAGTAGTTTGAGACATATGCACAAGCATCAACCATTGCCGATTGCCGATATTTGGATCACAATTCATTGGTTATTCAACGGATGAGCTTGGATCTTGTTAAAGTTTTAGTTAAACTGAATCTCTTAAACAATCCGACTAAAAACCAGTTAAATTAATTGAAAGAAATTTAAATAAAGATTTTCATATTGTTTCTGAAAACCGTTCGTTTTCTAGTCAGTGTAGTTTTATTTAACGTGTAAGCGATGACTTTTGAACAGATGTAAACATTTTAGGTCATTCAATAATCATAAAACACAAGACAAGCCTGAGAACACTTGAATTTCACCGAACAAAAACAATTTTATTTACAAATGAACAATTGAAAATATCAAATAATTTTGGCATCTTTTTATTACACCATTAATGAATTGGTTTTTTTGTTTGTTTGTTTTTTTTTTTTGTTGTTGTTGCTTGAATTATTGCAGTAGTAACGGACGTGAGGCACGCAATCGAGCTGAAAAAAATCGACGTGATAAATTAAATAAATCGATACAGGAGTTGGCCGGTCGTGTACGAAATGTGGCTGGATCATCGAAGCGTATCGATAAAACGGGCATTTTAAGGTTCTCGGCACATGGCCTTCGCATCGAATATGGTAAGCTATTGAGTCAATAGTATTGACAGGATTGTGTAAACCAAAAATCAAATTCTGTCTCAATTTATAAAGATTTTTGCACTTCTTAATTGTTGTTTGTTTGGTTTTGTTCCTGTGTCTGGCGACACAATTTATCATCGATGCAGTTTTTAGCAGTGCAAGCAGTCCGTGCCAACTTAGTATTAATCATTCGAATGCCGAATCCTTAATGAAATTAATTAATGGATTTCTGATAGCGATAACATGCCGGGGAAATATCGTGATCGTAACACCAAGTATTGAACAACATTTGGGACATTGTCAGGTAACAAAAAAAAAACAAAATAGAAGCCAAACTTTTTGAAAGTTTGTTAATTGAGCATGGAAGCTACGTTTCACACGCACACGCATACACATCTGAATTGAATGCTAATCATAGAAGGGCCCCAAGAATACCATTTTATTGGGCAACGTTTTCTCTCTCTTTTTTTTTTAGGTTTCACATGCTATTTTCGTGAATCGCGACTGATAACAATTCCAAATCAAATGAAAATAAATTTGTGATTTCTATTTATAAATGAATTACGCTTGAAGGTTTTTAAATGACCGTCAACTTTGATCGATTTGACAGTAAATGTTGGTCATACCCTTTTGACAAACAAACAATTGAGTAAAACAAAAATGTGATAAGTCGGAAATAGCCAAGTTCTGCTGTGTGTGAAGAAACACCAATGAGTGTGTCAAATGCACTGACCACGACTTGCATTCAAATTAAACACATTGAATCGTTAGAATTAGCCAGTTGGGTTAGAATTTGTCCCGTGTTGCCCTCTTGACTTAAGTGCTTAGCCTTTTTAAAAGCCAGTTCCGCATAGCGCCTCCGTTGCCTTACAAAAAAACGCAAACAATTACACTTGAGTTCAAATGTATTATATTTTCAGTGATCAACATTAACAATTATTCAACATTGAAAAGTGAATAATCAACAATAAGATTGTTTACCTCTTTTTTTTTCGTAATAAAAAATCGACTTTGAAAAGTGTACGCTAAAAATTGATCGTTATTTTCATTGTTGAAAATTTAAAAAAATTGTTAGTAAAATGCTTAAGTGTCCGGGGTCAAAAGGATTGAGTTTCGAGATGGCGCCAAAGTGACATCTATTGTCAAAACGTAGTTTATATTGACATTTGAATAGTTCACGTCACATTGATAATGATTTGATACCATTTTCTTAGGTTTTTTTTTTGATACGGTTTTGTGTGTTTAATATGAGCTTACGCAATAGCGATAGCAATCATTTGATTCAATTCACAATTTATAGGAGCGTGCAATATGTTGCGATGTATTATACAAGAAAAAGTGAGCTGATTTTTTATTCTAAAGTGGATTCTTTAATAAAAAAAAAAATAAAACCATCGATTTTACTACAATTACACGTATGATTGCTTTCTACCGTCTAATCTGGGGCGGCCCCGTTCACTCTGTTCCATTCGCCGTGTATTTGTTTTTCTTTTTTCATTCATTATCATTGGGTTTTATCGCGCTCGCTTTATACATACATTCATAGTGCGATTTAAGACGGCATTAGATTTGATATTCCAATCCATTCCATTCCAGTTTTGGATGTGTTTGTGTGAGCACGTTTGTTTGAAAATTTGCGACATATAGTTGTGTTGGTGCGCGCACTGATTAGCCACTATCAAATAAGCTGTTTGTATGCACGAGTGAACGAATGAACGGGAGAAGCAACAACACCAACAACAACAACGGACGACAAAATAACATTTTTATACTTTACCAAGGTCAACACGAACATGAAAAAAAAAACAAAAAACAAAATACAACAACGAAACACACAACAACAACAAAATTATTTTGCATTTAACAAATTCATCAACACATATACTACATTTATATATATGTAATTGAGCTTGTGATGTATTTGGTAGTATTGCACCGCCATTGCATACATCATCTTTGCTGAGTAAACGATTCTTATTTTGTCACATTCGTCAGTCCGTTGCAAAGCAAAATACGAAAAATTGCATGAAGCATATTTGTAATTGTTCGTAATTTCTGTTATTTTGATGGCTAAGCTCCATGAATTCAGCAGCAGTAAGAATTGCTCGTCTAAATTTTACTGTAAAAAAAAAAATCCTTCATTATCACTAACCAAATTCATGTTTCTCTGGTAAAAATACTCGTTTGTCTCGTAGATTATTAAATCCCATAGATTAATTAGGCCTGTAAATGTACATCAAACAGACGTGACAATTTTAACATGGTTCGAGTATACATTTGGCTAGCACACTATTCCAATCGAGTGTGTATTTATTTTATTTTACAAAATAATAGTGATCTATATTTTCGATTTTATTGATTGCCCCGAAATGTTCGTGTTTACATGAAATCGTTCGTGATTTCGTGCTCATTTCATATTGGTAATTAAGTTGCAACGTGTTTTTTTTTGTTGTTGTACGGACTCGGGTAATTGTTGTTTTGTATCGGTGACGCAGCTCTGGCGCTGACTCTTGCTCAATCTTTAATGAAATGGGGGAAAAAAACAGCAACAACAACCAATTTCACCGATTGCACATTTTATTTTGATGCACCACAAACTACGCATCAATTGCAAAACGGCATACCCATCGACACACAATACACACATCAAATATCGATTGATCAACAGCGGAGCTGCTGGGGGCTGCTTGTTGCATTTTTTTGTTTATTTGTTCAGTTCATTCGTAATTCATGCGAACAATCGATTTATACAATTTTAAAGTTGTGGAAAAAATATTGCATTCAGCATGCGATCAATTTAAAACTGCTGCGGTTTCAATTTTTTTTTTTTTAATATTCGTAATCGTGTATCATGGGGACAGAGCTGAAACGGAATTTCAAAGGGAAAAAAAATTGGATTTTTACTGCGTTGAAATATGTAGCGCATCAAATTTCATAAAATCATTCAAAAAAAAAAATAACATTCTTTACTGTGACATGCTTCGATTCGCATTATTATTCATGTCCAATTTGTGTTTTTTGTGTCTCTTTTCGATAATATACAGACTGATTTGCTTGGCCAAAATATCTTGAACTATACTCATCCAGAAGATCACGCATTTTTGAAGCAACAATTAATACCGAAGAATTTGGAAAAGCTATTCGATAGTCAGCTGGAGGATGAAAATGGTGAGCCTAGAACTCGCACCGAAGAGGAAGAAAAGGAAATCGATCGAAAGTTAAAGGAAGATAAACGATACTTTCAAATCAGGTATGAGCCACAGGTCCATGAGCGATCGATACGAATATACTATTTGAATTTGGAATTATGGATTTCGTTTCATTTCCAGATTGGCACGAGCTGGTCCACGGTCAGAACCAACGTCCTATGAAACAATTTCATTCAATGGTAGTTTTCGTCGAGCTGATTCGGCTCCACGCGGTATGCGAAGCAATAACTATCCAGCTGGTTTACAAATGCTTCGCAGACCCCGTTGCGGACGTGATGATTCAATCCCATTACATTCAATCGGTGGCAATGATATTGTAAGTGTAAACCCAAGTGCCACCCAGCAAATAAACATCAACCATGCAAAACAAATTCACATTATGGTATTGATTTTTTTCTTTATTTTCATTGCTGCGTATGTGCGCCGCACACGTTAGATTTTGATTGCGATGGGCCACGTCGTGAAACCGCCAGTCATCTACAATCGCCTGTTCGAAGCCAGCAAATTCGAATACAAAACACGTCACTTAATTGACGGTCGCATCGTGCACTGTGATCAACGAATATCATTGGTTGCTGGTTACATGGCTGACGAAGTATGCAATTTATCAGCGTTCACGTTTATGCATCGCGACGATGTGCGATGGGTTATGGTTGCGCTGAGGCAAAGTATGTATTTCTCTAAATACATTTCCGTTTTTTTTTTTTTTTTTTTTTTTTTTTTAATCGAAAATACAAAAATCTAATCACAAATTGTGATTCACAATCAATTGTTTTCCATCTCAAATAGTGTACGACTACAACAGTCCATATGGCGAATCATGCTATCGATTAATGACACGAACTGGTGACTTCATTTACTTGAGAACAAGAGGTTATTTGGAAATTGATCGTGACACAAATCGTGTGCATTCATTTGTGTGCGTTAATGCGCTGGTCGAAGAAGAAGAGGGTAAAAAATTGGTGAAAGAAATGAAAAAGAAATTCACCATTATGATTCAAGAGACGGAAATTTCGTCAAATGAACCGGATGTGCCGGCCGTTGAAAATCCCGTTCAATTGGAACGTGCAATTATAAGTCTGATCACGAATTTACACCATGGACCGGCCAGCAGCAGTAAAATGGTTGAATCACCAGAAACGCAAGGCTCATCCGATGGCCATGAAAGTGACACAAATCGCAGTGTAAAAAGTCCACCATTGGAAATTATACCACCGAAAGCCTCTAGTATAAAAACATCAATTGTTAATAGTATGGAAGTGGTAAATGCAACGCTTAAGGATAAACAAGGGATGAATAGCGACAGCGATGATGATAAATCGGCGGTAAAAAAATCGTCCAAAGTTGTGCGAACATCGGTGGTGCAACGAAATGCCAATGCAAAATTCAACGATGATGCAAGTCCATCGAATCGACCGAAATCGAATGTCAGTTCATGTTCAAGCTCAAGTCTATGTTCACCGTCGAAACCGACTACCACAACGACACACAATCAATTGGCTCAATCAAAGAGTAGCGCGACAGCCACAGCCACCGCCTCCGCGTCATCAACGATACACACAGTGTCACACGGTCGAAATGATTCGGTGACCGTGAAACAGGAACAACCCGATTCAATGGACGATTCACGTGTGCCACCACTTCCAACAAATGCTGGCTACTTTGAAATGAGCCCGTACAATACGCAACAGTACATTGAGGATATTTCAAGTCCGTTGGAATGTAAACCATTCGATTTTCTTGGATTTGATCCAGTGCAAGTGCAACAGGCCGATCAAAGTCGATATCTAACACCTGAAACAGCGACACAATATCAACAATACGAACCCGGTGATCAAACAAATCGATCAATGGCATCAATAAATGACACATCGAATCAGCCAACGATTGTGAGTGGCATCAAACGTAGCTGTAGCTCGGATAATTTGCACAGCACAAATAAACGGCGTTTCTATGATGTGTCACAAAGCAGTACGACAATTGGTGGCGATGCCAATGAACCGGATGAAAAAATCTCACTGTCCATTCATCAGACGTGCATCGATCATCTAACTGATCCAGGATTAGGTATTTTTTTATTTTATTTCAACTCAACTATTCAGTTAACATTCGGATTTTACTTTAGCCGTTGACAAAACTAATCTAAAAAAAATAAAAATCGTTTGTGCATTTGTTTCGGTTGACACAGGGCTGGCAGAAACATTACCAACGAGTTTTGATGTTTTGGATCAAACACTGATGGAAATTCACGAGACCGCGTCCGAACTTCGTGATCAAGGTACAACATATTCAAATCAGCAATTAAATGAAATACTTGTAAGAATGCCTGTTTTTTTCTATTATTTGAAATATTCAATTCGATTTTTTTTTTCCTTCTACCAAATTATTTTCGTAAATAATTAACGAAGAAATAGCGAAATTATGGAAAAAAAATACATTGCCATTAACCATTTATAAACTCCAAAATAATTTTTACTTGTACTTTACTATATTAATAGTCATAAAAAAAATCGAAAATATATTTTCTCCGTTAATTACGAAAATGAGAATGGAAATTTGGAAATTGATGAAAATAATTAGAGATATTCATTTTACTAAAACCAAATGTTCAAATTCCTGTTTTGGCATTGAAAATAGGAAGAGGGAAAGGAACAAAGCCAAATACTAGATAACCTTCGACAGAGGTATGAAATTTGTCTGCAAACGGTACCTGATGCGATAGACGAACCACTACTTGATAACATTGACGATTGTGATCTAATTGGACAGTCCAGATAGAAAGTAAAACAACAACACCATAAGTCATCGAAACAATTCTTTTTCATGTAAAATTTAAGTTTAATGAGACGCAAATCAACAGAGACAATGAGATGGGTGAAAGCGACAAGGGGCGATCAGCTTGCTAATCGAGCAACCAATCTACCAACCCAATGAAATGAAAACATTCAAATTTGGAAAAGCCACACACGGCGCTTAGCAAGGGCACACTTACATCTAAACACACACACGTCAATTGAAGAATGTCTATTCGATTTTTCGATTAAATACCTTAAACGCTATCCATATAGAAATTAATTCTATTAAAAAAAAAAAAAACAACAACAACCAACATTGAATAAATAAATTTCCTCATTGTCATTTGATGCATGTGACAACAGCAGCGACAACAAAAGCAGCAAAATAAAACCCAATTTATTCTGCTATTATATTTCGATTATAACTATTTCTTTCTTCTTTGTTTTTTTTTTTTATAAGTTCATGGTAAACAAACGGGTAAAAAACAAATCATCAACTTTTACTGCATAAGATGGATAATAATTAAAAAAAAAAAAAAAATTGAAAATACTAAATAAAAAAAAAATATTGTGTAAAAATTTATCCAAATACAAAAAATATATTCGTAAAAATATATTATGTAAAATGCTATATCCAGAATTAAAGGAAAAAAAAAACAGAAGTAAAATCAAACAATTTATATTTGCATGTTGATGTGCTTTTTCTTGTTTCAATAAATGGAGATACGAATTTTCTTTTTTTCTTTATTTAATTTTGTTCGTATGAATTGAGTGCGTCGTTTGTAGATGTGAGTGTGTGTTACAACACAATACCAATATAATGTCGTAACTGCATACCGCCAATGCCATCAATACCAATGGCAACTTCAACACACTCACTTCCACAAAAGCACGGACCAGATTAAGCGGAAAGACTCATCATCAGACAATAGAATTTAGTTTACATTCGAAACAAAAATTTACTATTTCCAATACAATGATAACAAAAATCGATAGAACCAATTATCTAGCATTGAAAAACGTTTTTTTTTTTTTTTTTAAATACATCCTTCGAAAAGCACGGCTAAAAATTCAAAGAGACAAATTTATATTTTGATGTAAATTAAGAAAATAAAAAGAAACAAACGAACGAACGAAAAAAAAACAACAACAAAGAAACTAAATTATTGATTATTATTGTTTTTGTTTGTTTGTAAGGGAGAACGGTTCTGTTGGAAAAGATGGTGGACGAAATCCCATCAAGTGAACGATTTTTTTTTTTCATTCTTTAACCGTTTTCATGACTAATGATAGGCTAAAAATGTAATTTGTTATTTTAATTGCATGCAAATGCTATACAAAAAAAAACCTATCTATTATCTATATTTGCATTGCTTCTGAAAAGAAACAGAAATTTAAACAACGGATTGCATATAAAACCGTTGAATACGAACCGTTAAATCAATTTTCTTTTATTTTAATTTAAAAATAATTATGCCTATTGTGTTTGTTATGTAAGAGGCCAACCTGTATCATTTCCATGTGCTTCAATGGATCTAAATGTGGCATTTGAAGCGACACCATTTGTCAAATTTTAACTGACAAAAAATCAATTCAAAACAACAACAACAAAAAAACGTTCAAAATTCAGCCAATTTTATTTTGAAATATTTTTTTCAAATAAAATTCATTTTCTCAACCAAAAAATCAGTTTTAAGCAACATATTTAGGTTTTTCACTGAAATAAAATGAAGAAGAAACAAAACAAACTACCGTAAAGTGGCCATTTATATTTATTTAGACGCATTTAGAATTTTGTCAGATGAAAAAAAAAACAATTCATTTCTTTACTTGATGTCAAATAATTTTTTTTTTCGCGCATAAAACTTCAAATGTAAATTAAAGGTTTCAAATAATGGCTTCATTTTGAGCATATTAAAATAGGCGATTTTTTTCGCAATATTTTCACAAAATAATCCATTGGATTTTCGGAATGTTAGCATTTTGCGTCCAAAATTAACTGTTTTTTTTTTCTTCTAACAAACCAAATACATTGCTTTCAATTGGCAATTTCCCAAGTACTTGATACTAATATTTTTGATACAAATATGAACCTTTCACATGCACAATCCATTTAAATCTGTACATACAATAAAGATGAACCAAATAAATAGCTGTTAAACAAAAAATATTGAACAAAGTCAAACAAAATGCATGAAAATAAACATAAATTCCGCTTCATTTTGGAGGTTAGAAACATATGAACAGAAAAAATCAATTCACAGCTGTAAAAAATAAAATTAACCTCAACAAGTGTATTTAATTATATAATTAAGCTATAGCTTTCGTATTTTCGGTGTTAATAGAGAATAAAATTCGAATCGTGACAATTTATTCAATTTTATGACAATCAACAGATTTTGTCACAATATTGGATATTGTAAATTTGAATTTTAATATACAAGAAAAAAAAAACAGACGCATTGAGTTGTATATTCGGGTTGTGCTTATCTAATTATAAATGGTGTTTTACACATTCACATAACAAAGGGTTACAACGATTAGATTTTTTTTTTTTTACAAATATTTTTCAACAGCGCGAAACGAATTGCCACTTGTCCACAATTCAATTGTGCGACTATTTTTACACAAACACACACACACACACATACAAATCTTGAGCATATTCTTGAGACTGGCATTTAAAACTGGAGAAAAAATCCCAAAAATGGAACAAAAGATTCAATAATAAAATTAACAAAAGTTTATCGATAATTTAAACGAAAACATAATTTTGTCCATAGAATTTACGAATCGAGAGACTTACGAAAATTTCATGAGATTTCCTAAAACAAAACAAAACAAAAAATGCGTTATGAAATGAAAATTCATCAAAATTACAATTTTCAATTCTTTTTCGAATGCTCGTTAATGTGTCTTCTTTCGGATGTTAAAAATGTTAAAATCATCAATTAAAAATGGAAACATTTGATTAGAACAGTCGCAATGTGTTTAAAAGTCAACAATTGTTTTTGAAATTTAATTTATGAATTATTATTGAAATTTAAAAAAAAAAAATGGTTTGTGATGGTTTTCGAGCTTCTGTTGAGAGCTTCTGTTGACTGAAATTAACTGTCAATAGGTAACCCAGGACACTATTCATTTCATTTTTCTTTGATATGTTCAATGTTCATACAACAAACAAGAATTTAGCCAACAATCTAAACAGACGAATCTAGTGCAAAACTGAATCAATCGCTCAGGGAATGGAGTAATTCAATAAATGTGAACACATTTTTGAAGACATAATGAGAACACGCTTATGGATTTTAGCCGTTGGAAATCAAAACGCGATTCGTTTTAAAAGTGTTAATATTTAACGAGAAAAAAAATGGAAACAATTGAAGAAAAAAAAAATGAAATAGAACAAATGATCGAAAAATTGGACGAACGCTCATCGCCTACTGTAACATCAAACACACGTTGGTGCTAAAAGTGGTGCGAAGCATTCTCACTCAAATCGAAAAAATCTAATAAAATATTGATGCTGTTATGTGTTTCAAAGTATATTTGGACTAAGAACCTCAACATTAACTAATTGAACGCAAATGTATCTAATTGTGGCATATTTTACACTGAACGTTGTTTATGCGGATTTAACAAAAGAGAATAAAAAAAAATTAATTAATTAACTTAAAGAAATTATGTGGATACAAATTTGTTCAATAAATCGAACATAGATGCAAATTTTAAGAGACATAAATATATATTATTAAAAAAAAAACCAACATAATATAGGTATCGATGAAAAATACAAATACAAATAAAATGAACGTCTGAATGATTGTGTAACTAAACAATTTTCATTTCATGTGTTTTTTTTTTCTCATTAATTTCAAATTAAACGATTCGGTGCAGTTGTTTAGGCAAGCTGATGCGGAAATGTGAGAAATGTGAGCAATTCAATGCAAAATTCATTGAATTCATCTATTGTGTTTAAAAATATTCAGCTGAATAACCGGTAAAACATGTGAGAATGCAATTAAAATCAACGCTGTTTTGTTTTGTTTTTTGAATGGTTTGCAAAAACATTGAGTGGATTAAATGGTTTTTTTTTTCAGCAGTTTTGTAAAACGCGAGAGACGATATTTCATCTCGAAATGTTATAAAAGTAGTTTGATTATTGGTTGCAATTTGGCATTTTCGTCTGGCTCATTATAAGGTGGATAATTGATCAAAATTGACAATCCATAACATGAGCTTCAGGCACACACACACACACACACACACAAATGTGCAAAATATCAATGTATTGATAACCGAAGTTAACTATAAAATCAAGAAACATGCCAATCTGGAATGAAAATGCATTGGTTCAAAATTTATTGTTTTTTTCGAAATTGATGTTCTATCGGACTCTTGTGTGTGTTCTCTTTTAAATATCTCACAGTTCTATGGCAGTTTATCATTTAATGCAAATATACTACACATTTGTATTCTTAAGACCGCACAATTTCTCGAGAAAAAATATTTCCGCAATTTTTATTTTGATCTTTTTTGATTGATTCTTTTTCGAGACATCTTAAAATTGGTGGCCTGATGTGACTATCAATGGAATCCATTGTTTTATTTAGAAAATATCTGCTATATTCGGTCACTATTTTAAGTTATCAGCTATTTTCAGTCGAAATGTTGTAATATCAGCTATTTTCAGCTGCTATTGTTAGCTCATAGTAATCCCTGCGACTATTCATCACCCACAGAATCGTCATTTTCTGATCGATTTAGCTCAATATGAGACATTTATCTCTTCTTTACCATTTCAAAAATGTCCATGAAACCACCATGAGCCGCTAGTTTCAATATAATACTTGTTGCAACAAATATCATAATGTCGTTTACAGACTGTTTCATGAGAGATTTTCGGGATGATTTGAAGTTAAAATTACCTTGAAAGTATTCAACCCTCTAATGCATCATATTTTTAAAACGAAGTTTACAGACAGATTTTTTTTTTAATCCTGCTAAATATTAGTGTATGCATATGAATACTATCATCTGTTTTGAATATAACGCATACATTTCCCTTGTTCATTCACTATTGGCGGATGGTTTGATATATCCTTTAGTGTTCAACTTTGCTGATCTTATATATTCTGTGTCAATTCTTAAATGCAAGACGTCATCAGATTTTCGAAAAATGTGCGCAAACAAAAAATAAACGTTTTCTGTTAAAATAGACCCAATTGATGTAAAGCTAGCTGAAGTAGATTCTACAAGGCTAGGGGCAAATAACTCTTGTGAGTTTTTGAGAATTCTTGCAAATTCTGCGAGTTCTGCGAGTTTGAACTCGAATTTGCACGAGTTCGTCCGAGTTCCCACGTGTTATTTGAATGTGGAACTCGTGCACTCAAATATAAACTGCGAGTTCTCTGCAAAATGTAATACTTTTGTGCGAGTTTTCTGCAAGTTTTCACGCGTTTTCGAGTAGTTATGTGCCCCTAGCTACAGGGTATAACATCGATGATCGTAAAATCAAGCGAGGAAGAGAGAGAGAGAGAGAGAGAGAGAGAGAGAGAGAGAAAGGGGAAGAGAGTGAGGTAGAGAGATATTCTAAGCCGTTCATAATTTATAGGTTTTAAGGTGAGTATGATTTAATCGATAGCAAAACAGTCACCACAGTCGTCCAAAATTGACGAGATCATAAACATTTGATGGTCGCCAACTGTAGGCTGTCTATCTTTATTACACTATATGCATACATCACATCCATCAATAATGATTTATGTTTTACAATTGGACATGTGCAAAACTTTTCCGTTGAGTTGTTAAATTTAGACAGAAATAACTTTAATGAGACAGTAAATCCATTCCATCTTACTTTTGGAGTGAAACAAACATAAACGAACAAACAAACACTTATTCTGTGCAAAATATTTTCAGTTTGCGGTGCTGCTAAATAAAGTCTGAAAGTTAAACTTTTTAAAAATCTAAATCACTTGAGATTCGAAATCAATAGCCAAATGTTCATTTTCCGAATTGGCGAAGTATCATGAAGTATGAAAATCCGCCGTTAGTCACCTGAAATAATTAATTCAAATGAATATTCAAAAACGCAGTTTGTTTCCACACAGTTTGATGACGAATTTCGAATAAAATCACCTTTTTATGGGTTTCGCGAGTGAGCATAATGTTTCCAAATCCTTGCAAAATGACTGGTTTTTGGGTGTTAATAATGATTATCGGCAACACACGCTGAAAACGAATTGGAAATGAAAACCAATCGCATTCATTGTAAATATCGATTCTCTCGAATTTGCTAGCAATCAATTCGCTTCCCTCACAAAACACATAGATGATAAAAAATGACCAAAACGACAACATCACTGATTTAATTATCCGGATATTTAGTAGGCCTTGCGTCTAAGCGATAATAGCAAATATAATATAATGGTGAGAAGCATTAGGCTTAACGAAATAAGAAATAAATAATTGATATTTTACTATTTCCGATTGAATCATCAAAAGTGTATCACAAATGGTTGAGGCTGTCCACAAGAAGTATATCATCAAAGTAAATTGATAAATATCAATGAAATCTCTGATTAATCTGAATGTGAAAAGAATAACATTCGTTATGGACGAATTTCGTAAGTTTGAATTTGTGAGAGTTAGCTTAACTGTTTGGTGATCCAGTGAAATTGAATGAATTCACTTAGCTTCTTATAGCATACGATATTTCTGTTACTTTCATTAATGCTCTCGTTAATACTGTTCACTTCCGAGTGAATATCATCAGCCAAAGCCATTAGAAGCAGACATAATCCAATGTAAAAGCATAACATCACTGTACAGTATATTGAAATATAAAACATGCAAGCGATTTCAATAATAGATGCAATGAAGTATCCAAATGGAGCCTTCCAATCGAATGGCCACCTGGCGAAAACAAACGACTCATGTCAGTTTAGCGGCTAAATACAAATAATTGTTCATAGAAAATAGCCAAATGTAACCATAGTACCAGGTTGTAAAGGGTAAATGAAACGCATCTCTATTCAAATCAGTGGTGAAGTACAAGAAGTAGCTCACAGATAGATATGGAATGGCAACGCATGGAGTTGTCACTTTCACAAAAGCCTTATAAATATTTGCAGTCCATTTTTCAGTTTTTGAATTGGCTTCTTCATAAATTTGTTTAAGCGTTGGATTCGTCGACCCTAAAACGAAATTAACGTTCCAGCGTTTTGACAATTTTAGGAACAGATGAAATCCAAGCAATGAACACATTCAATTAACTCACGTTTTTCAATCTCGTTCTCGAAGTTGTCAATCAATGTAAAGATTGTTTCTCTCTTCCAAAGAAACAGTATCGATGTTGAAATATTACATATTATCGTTATAAATGCGTAAGCGGCTTCAGCGTACTCGGCAAATGTTTCAGCTTCTTCAAGTAAAAAAACGGCCAATATAAAAAATGTGAATGCAAACACTAGCCACGGCAGTAAAATATAGATGGTGATGGGAAAAGTTTCGCGTTTTAATGGTTTTTCAGATGTTTTCAATGGAACGCCTGCAATAACAAGCAATTTTTGTAACTCTTGCAACACTTTCATTGTTTAAACAAAAAAAAAAAAAATCAAGTCTTTTGGATCAATTGACTTTGATGGGCTTAAAACTGTAAATGTTGAAATCAAACTAATGATAACAGTTCATAATGATAACAGCTCTAGTTCCACAACTGATCGCTCTCTTTTTAAAACCAAATGGAAAAACAGGATGAAATTAGTCTCTCATTGACATGATTCATTACTTTATCTAATTTCATTTCATTTATAAATGCTGACCGAAATAAACGTTTAATCACTGGAAATGTTATTCTACTTAATTAACTCTTCAGCATTTAATATCCGCATTCGAGAACATCGCTGTTTACTAGACATTCACATATTAAGATTTAATATACTCCATGCCAGGCATTTTTGATTATTCGTCAGCACTTTAAGTGTGATTATCTTTTTTAATTTATTATATCATTTATCACAGCCAGTAAACGGGTTTGTTAGAAATTATTTAAATTGGATCAATTAATCGACACCTTTCACTATTTGGCACTCGATTTTTGTGTGTGTCTCAAATCTACATCTATAGCGTTTTCTATCAAAACAAAAGTATTAAAAAGCAAGCATTAATTATTCATTTGAATTAACCCTCTGGTGCGATTGGATCGATCTAACTTTCTATTGAGAGATAGGTGGCTGTTTAGGTGCAAACAAGAATGTGCATAAAAACATGGATTTGAAATAAAAAAAAAATCATTTCAAAACTCCAAAATTCAGTAAATGTATTTTACTGAGAAATTAGTCACTGGTCAGTGTTAGCAACTGATCGTTAGTACAAATATGTAGCGTCAACCGACGCTCGAGTGTGGAGCGGCATAAAGGCGATGATGTAGATGTGTGAGTATTCGCTTCTCTTATTCACTGTTCTCGACCACACTCTACAGCGGCCGCTGTGCACCACTCAAATCAGAAACAATGGACTTGATTATTCTATGATTGTTATCTAATGCTTTTGTGAGTAAACTACTACGAATTTGACTTTTTTTTTTCAAACATTTTCACACCAAAATAAGAATCACCATTCTTAGCTCTGTAAGAAAAAAAAAATCGTTAGAGGGTTAAGTGAAGTTAAGTCCTTATCGGCGTATATTAAAATGAAATTTCAAAGCATTTAACGAGGAGCAAGGTTCATCTATTGTAGGCAGTTGATTTATCGTTACTCGTTTAACATTTAAAAATGATTTATGTTTATGAAGGACACATAACTATCGATAAAGATTGTTTAAAAAAAAAAGTGTTTACGATACTAAAGCCATAAAAATAGTGATGAAGGACATTTATATTTCAACGTGAAGTAGATTGAAAATTTGATCAACAATCTTTTGGACATTAATGGTTCGAGATAATTGTATCCAATACACATATTTGCTCATTTCATTTTTGCGAAGAGCTTACACATTTGTAGCGAATTTCAATTGTTCAGGAGCTCTGCTGAACTGTTTTTTGGTCTCAACTTTGCATACACTACCCTAAATAGATGTTTTTTTTTCGACTCATTTACTTTTTACACTCCTTTGCTTTAATGTTTAGTTCTAATTGTTATTTCTACTTTTAATACTAACCTACTAACCAATTAGCTATAAATTATTATCCTTTAGTTACCTGATCCTAAAATAGAAAATCTATGGACTGGTCATCCCAATAATATGTGTCCTCGTTTTACTTTGTAACTCCACTATAAAACCTGTCATTGTATTGACAATTTTTGGAAAAGATATAGGTTTTAATGTTGAGACACCCACATTTTCATACCTTTCCCCTCTACCACACAAAATGGAACCGAAGTGTATAGTAATAATAACTTTTCGATGAATAAATTGGAATTGAATAAAATCACGTATCATTTTATATTCAAAAATTTTGAAATTGTAAATAATTTGCTGGTCCATACCATAGACATATGGATCCATTGATGTAAAGGCTGGAATATGGCTCATGTGTGAGAAATGTGAGAAACAAAATAAATGTTTCAATGCAAAAAAAAAAATTCATTAAGATCAAATGAACGAAATAAAATGTGCCCATATTATGTTTAAAAATATTCAGCTGAATAACCGGTAAAACATGTGAGAATGCAATTAAAAATCAGCGCTGTTTCGTGTGTTTGTGAAATGGTTCGGCAATAACATTGAGTGGATTAGATTGTTTTGCAGCTGCTCAGTGAAGCGCGCGGGGTTTGTTGATTTGATAGAAATTTGGCATTTTTACTCGAAATTGAATTCCTTTATTTTATTCATTCAGCACGTTTATTGAATGCATAATCCCGTTCAACACTTCGATGAATTAATCAAACAATTAATTAATAACTAAATAAACAATAAACCAAAATTCCAATATTGTTGCGTTACAATAGACGTTAGACGTAATCGATCCATAGAATTATAGTTTACTTCGGTACTCATCGATCAGATGAATGATGACGTTTAAGAAAGAGAGAGAGAGAAAGCAAAAAAAGGAGCGAGCGCATGGGAGCGTGGATAGAGAAGGCGGGAAATTGCCTTGATTTTAGATTCCAAATGCTTGAATTGCCTACAAAATATCAATTTTCCATCATTTTTTGTTTCCCTTTTCAATCACGTTTCGTCAATCCATAGAGGCACAAAATAATAGAGGCAGTGCGCTCTCATATGGCATCGAGCTCGATGCTGCATAGGAAAAAATAGCATCATAATGATATTTTTTGTTCGTGTGTTACAAAAATAGATGGCAAATTCATTCTTCTTCTTCATCTTTTTTATTATTGTGTGTGTGTATATGTGTGTGTGTGTGTGTGTGTGTGTGTGTGTGTGTGTGTGTGTGTGTGTGTGTGTGTGTGTGTGCGTATGTGTTGTTGTTTTTCTCTCGGCTATCCGTTGGACGCGAAATATCCGAAAATCCGTGTGAGAGAAAAACAACCGAATAATTTATAACATGTTACAACTACACAAATATTTTTGAAATATGTAGAAAACGAGAGACTCTCGTTCTCTGCTCTGTGTAGCAGCTCCCGATTCGTGTCTAACATACTATGTAATATCTTGGCATCGCAAAAATCGCAAAATAGACAAATTTTCAAACAAGAAAATTAATTTAAAATGAGATGAGATGCGAAACGAACAGGAGCAGATAGAAGAAAGAAAATAAAAAAAAAAACAACCGAAAACGCCATGCAAAATGAAAGAGAAAAAAGATATAACTAATATGAGGATGAGGATGAACATTCGTTGTTGTTGTCGAAGTCGGTCGCCTTGACGAATGCCGAAATGAACGATTAGAAAATGATTTTTTTTTTTTTATAAATTGGAGCATACGTTTCGGTTGATGACGACACAAATTATGCCTTTATAATCAGCCAATGTTGACGATTTGGCTCAAAATTATGAGATTAAAGCGATTTCACATTTTTTTGGGGGGGGCTCTTTTCCTTGAGATGACGATGTTATGACTTCTTGCCTCAGGAAAATGAATTGATCAACTGTTGACCAGTCCACAGTTTCAACAAAAGACAGACTTTTTTTTGAAACCGATTTTATTTTTCTTTTCATATGCCTTTAAACCACAACACAAATGGTGTAATATTATTTGTAGTTGTATTATTCATAGTTGATCATACACGACACACAAATAAACAATTTGCTACGGTGAATATTTGAGCTTGTAAACGCATATGTTTTTTTATTTGCCTTCAGTTTGCTCTCTTTTTGTGTGTTGTACGATCACTATTTTCAATTCGCTCCTGTCTTTACTCGTATTTTTCTACTCTGCAGGCACTGTGCCTTCAACAAAAAAAAAAAAAAAAAAAAAAAAAATGAAAAACCAAAATATTTTTGGCTTTGTTTCATTTTGGATTTCACAATAAATGGGCAAATACCTGATTCAGTGTTCAAGTACCAAGTTTCAAATCGATAGACCCGAGATTGATGAGTCGGAGCATTTTCCACTTATTCCATACGCAACGTTTCACAAACATCGCGTTGTTTGACACAGACGATGCACGGTGCCGATTGATCGAGTAAGAGAGTTGATTAGCATATCGTCAAGAAACCAGATGATCGCGTTGTTTTTCTTCTTGCGATGACTGATTCACTTACATCATTTTCTTTTTCGTCGAATTCGTTGACATTAATTGCGTCAATTTGAAATCAATCGATTTAGACAATTTGTGCGTGATTGATCGATTCATTTTAAGTTTGTTGAATAACAATATAGTAAACAGTTAAAATTATCAATAAAATAAGTGTGAATACAAAAAATAGATTGACATGTGAATTAAAAAAAAAAAAAAAACAACAAATTGAACGAATTCACTGGATTTGCAAGTTCAATTCAGTGAAGAAACAAAAAAAAACAATCAGGCTGACGGGAAAAACAGCATTCAACCTATGCCAACCGTTTGTTGTGTATGTGAAAATGTCTAGCATCTAATCGAAACGTATGTTTTATTGAATTCAGAAGCAAACCGAGAGTGAGCAATGTCGATGTGTGTCGATCATGTGTGCCGGTCGTATTCAATTTGATTCAGACCAGTTCCATTAAAATGTTGTTTGTTAGTATGCGCAATTTGATCGAAATTGACGGATTCCATGTAAAAACACTGAAACGATTGCCGATTCGTCGAAACAAATCGAAATACGAAATGAAATTATATAGTGCGTAACGCTGTCGAATGTGCTATCAGTTAAACGGATTGAGATTTTGGGATGTAAAACACGTTGTGTTTGGCCAGTCTCGAATTGTTTATTTGCTTGGAAGTTTTGCACTGAAAAAAAAACTGAATCCAAATTTCGATCAATAAGTGAAACCAGCGCAGTCTTGGACTCGCAACTCGATCTCGAACAAAATAGAAGTGAAGAAACAAAACAAAACAAAAAAAAACATTGTTTGCGCATTCAATGAGTGTAATAAATTTTTGCAAACACATAACAATAGTATATATCGATATGAGACGAGATTTCTAGGCTGTAAAAGAACATTGCCGCATTACCGCGCGCGCTGTTCAGACACAATCTAAAAGGCAAACCAAGAACAATTATTATTATTGGACCGGTCATAAATTACGAACTGAAGGCAGGAAAAATTGCGCGATTTTTATAGGTTCAGAGGCGAACAAGCGAACACGGTACACCAGACCAAATTCACACGGACTTGAGACTTCAGATATTGTGAACAAGCAAAACAATTAACAGAATCAGGCAAAAAATCACACACACCGAAGCTGTGAGTGTATATGCGTGCGTGCCATCACTCTTTCGGATAGGCAACACAGAAAGAAAAACAAAATAACAACACAACAAACCGTTTAGTTTTAGCGTGGATTCAGGATTCATTGATGCGACCCACCGTGTGTTGTGATGCCGAGAATCAGAGAGTGAATAAGTGAGCACATTTATTCAGAAGAAAAAAAGAAACATTTTCAACCATCGAAAGCCGAGTTCTTTTACGACCGAAACAATTTTTTTGCCCATATGCACACTGTCGATTAATTTTTTTTTTTGTGTATAAAGAAGCACATTTATTCGCTTTTAGCACAATGCGGATGAAATCGCGATCGTGTGTGCTTTAATTTTTGGGTCGTTGTTGTTTTAATTATTTTGTTTTTTTTTTTTTTCAAATAGTGTATTGTGTCTGAATTCAATGTTCAGTTGTTTATTTGGTGTGTGTGTGTGCACATGTGTGTGAGTGAAAATTAACTGTTTTTTTTTTTCTTCATTTGAAAGAGAAACAAATCCGTGCAAATGCCAATGTTAATCTCAACGAAGTAAAATCAACAATAAATTGTGGTGCATTTATTTGGATTCTGTTGTGTGTGATTCGAACACCAATTAATGACAATAAATTAGCTTATTAAATGGTTCATTTTTCTCTCGCGGAATTTGGCTAAAATCAGACGAAATCTGATAACGAAATAAACACGTGTTAATTTTCCTTTTTCAACATTTTCAAGGTGCATATGAAAAAACAAAAAAATCTCTCGATCGAATGTTTGACTAACCTTGATTCGGCCAGGGCATTTCTAAGAATACTTCGCATTTTTGATGCGATTCACCATTTTACAAAAGTGAAAAAGATTCGGCAAAAAGGAAAGTTCTGATTCGATCGTACACTTTCGCAAGATCATTCAGAAACTGGTGTGATGTGGAAGTATTGTGAAATTCATTGTGTTACCATCATTTATCACCAGGTTCAATGCCAAAACAATCAAATGATGAGGTGTCGAAATAGCCAATTATGTTAAAATTCCTAGCTTAGGTACTTTGCCGGATTTTTATGGACTTTGAAAGATTTCAAAAGATTGTAAGGGATCTTTCGTAACACAATTTTTGTGAGCAAAAACAAAGAAGCGAATGAAAAACATTTACAGACAACAAAAAAAAACGAGCAATTAAGAAAAATAAAAATTGTGAGAGTGTGTGGTTTTTTTTTTGGTTTTGTTTCAAATAAAATAAAAAAGAAAAGAAAAAGAGGTTGCGCTACCGCGACCGAAGGCGTGAAAATAACAAAAACAAACAATTGTGAAAACGGGAATAGTGAACGGTGAAACATTAATTTCGATAAGAATGACGACGCGAGGTATCCGACGGAAAAAATCTTCGCTATCCGAAGTGAAAATAGCTGTTATAGGGGCTCAAGGTGTCGGAAAAAGCGGTAAGTGTGACTTGACTCTGTCTGTATATGCCGGCATTCGATCGTTGACAACGTTTTCGTTTCGATTCCGGTATTATAACGGCTTCCCAAAATGATGTCCTTCGGTCTAATAACAAAATCGCTTACAGTCCAAAACAAAATGACTCAAAACAACCCAAAACATTTCTAGACTCTTCGAAAGAAAGAAAAAAAAAAACAAACAAAAAATCAATGCGATATATCTATCCCCCAGTATTCGGTAAAAGTCAGTGGCGTTTGTTTGAATTTGTTTTTTTCTTTGGACAAAATGCCGAAACTTATAGGAAGCTGAGTCAAATGCAAATCTGAAAGCCGTAATATTTCATGTGTAGATGCTGTCAGTTTAAAGAGATACAATAGCAAAATCGTGCACATGTCAACCGCTAATTTGGTTCGAACAAAATGGACAACATACACAACATTGCGTCCACAAAATGGACAACGAATCAACAATTTTCATTTTAAAATGCCTAAAAATAACACTGTTTTGTCTCTTTACAACCAACAACCAACCAAAAACAAAAAAAAAAAAATTGTCTGTGTGTAAGATTTTTCCGAACTGATTTAGTTTTTTTGTTTTTCTCGTTTCTCTTTGAATTTTCAGCACTTTCGGTTCGGTTTCTAACCAAGCGATACATAGGCGAATATGATCATCAGACTGGTGAGTATTGCTACAATCGATGACACACACAAAAAAAAAAATCGAATTCTGAAAGACATTTAACTAATTGAGTCTCGCCAATATCGTGTCGAGCGTAAACAGTTTTGTCAAAATGCAATCGCTTAATAGCTTTTGTCATTTTTGCTCCTTAAAATTTATTGAGACATTTTTTTTTCCTGCGTGCGACAAAGATGAGATTGATTGCCACATCATGTTTCGTCAATTTCACTCATAACACCGATGCTTATTTCAATAGCACAAAAGGTCATTCTTTCGTGCAAATGAATTTCTAGAGCAAATAAAATTGATGGTTTTGAGATTTTGTTGCAATTATGGATTTTTTTTTTCTTTTTTAATTTGTTCAAATTCTGGAGCGTTGAGTCTACTAGAGTGGCACATTTTACTGTTCCCGAAACCAAATTTATCGATATAAGTTAAAACAATACAAAACGAAACAAAACAAACAAAAAAAACGCATATGAGATGCGCTTTTGCAATGGAAATTGGAGAAAGATTGACGTTGAAACTGAGACGTCAACCGATCACATTATTCCCGAACGCCGCCGCGAAAATGCAAATTGCAACGCAAAACTCAACACACAAATGATTGGATATTTGGGTCATGAACGCGCACACGGCAAACGCACAGTGTACAGACAAAAAAGCATGACATGCTCATGACAACAACAACAAAAATGCCTGACGGATTCGTTTGATCTGAGAAATGGGCAATCGATTGATGACACCGTTCGGAGGGGGACGCAACGAAAAGGCACCACTTTGCCGCCACATCAACAATAAAAATGCACTTTTTATGGGCCAATGGACCTTAGCCGTTTTCCACCGATTATTTGAATTGAAAAACTCGCATTTATTATTGCATCGTAAATATATCAATATGGAAATGAATGAAATTTTTTCTTTTGCAAGATTCATGTGTTTGCTCCATTTCTCTTTCTCAAGCGTATACACATCAGCACCCTCATAATTTCTGGTAAATTAATTATTATTACATGTTAAGTCGAAAATATTCAAAACAAAAAAAAAAGAAAAGACACTCGTATACACGAAGAAGAAGAACCATTCAGCATTGAAAGCACTGAAATGGTGATGATTATTTGTGTTTTTGTTGTAATTTGATTGCGGATTGCAGTGTGAGGGACGCGCTTACATACGAAATGAGGTAGCAGCAAGCAATCGAATGCGAACAACGATAGGCAAATGAGCCAACAATAAACACTTGTTTCTCGAACGAATCGAGTCAAAAAAAAAAACAAAAAAAAATGAAAAAATAGACACAAATTGTACACAAATCTACATTTTAAAATGAAATTAAAATGAATTAATTGATAATTGTTGCTCGACAGCCGTTGAGCTGTTTCTGGTTTGGGCCGTATTTCTGACGATATTTGCTCATGTTTTGCACCGCATTTGCCATTTGTTTGTTTGTTTGCTTGTTTTTTTTTTTTAAATTCGAGCTTTACATAAAAATACATACACATCAAATCGATTCTATCCGAATGAAAGGGAACAAGAGAGTGAAAAAGAGGAACAACGCCAAAAAAAGAACAGAGAGTGAAACTCATCGCAAAAATGCAAATTAACCTTGAAAATTAATACCCTTGCGTACTTCTTGGCAGTTGCATGTGAATATTTTGAATGTGTCGCGCGGATTATGAGAAAACTCACTAAGCGGCCTTTTAATGCAATCCATACCGATAAATACAACGCTGTTGAATAATTTGCGGGGCAAGTATTCCGTTTCTTGTGGTTTAGCTTTATGTGTGTGATTCATATTGTGTGGCGTTGAAAAACCACAAACTGAAAAGAGGATCGCGCCGATGCGATTGAACTGTCCAATGTTGAAGATCACATTTTCTATCACATTTTCATAAAACGTTTCGCACTTCACCAGTCAACCTGACTCTCAGGCACTAAAAGGAAAACAAGCTTTGATTTAGTTGGCTGTTAATTATTTTAATTAGTTGCCCCTTTTTTTTTCTCTTGCTCACAATTTTGGCTCATGGCCGTCAATCTCTCGCTCTGTCTCTGTCTATGTCGTTTTCCCTTCGATCACATGTTTTTTCGATAAAATTTCCTAAAATGTTTTATCGTTTTCATCGATCGTTTGGTTGATTTGTTTTTTATTGGTTCCTTTTCACTTTTTGATATGTGCTTTTCTCTGTTTTCGGTTTGTACATTTATTATAGAAAATCGATACAAGCATGAGGCGATGGTGGACGGTGAACCAGTACTGTTTGAAATTTTGGACACATGCCCAAAGGTAAGAAGATATCGGACCGTATATTTGCGTCGTTTTATCTTGACGCTATTCGATATTTGATTTGTTGTTATATTTGTTGCTGCTTGAAAACATGCTTTGCATTGGTTTGAAGAATTTGTTTGCGTTTAAAAACCATAAACTATCAGGATAATATGCGCGTCATTTCATCCCATTTCATATCTCACCACATTTTCCAAATCCAACTAAATCTTCTGTTTTTTTCTTTTTTTTTTTTCTTTTGATACGATTTACAGATGGAAAGTAACGAAATCACGAATACCGCACTTGACGCAATACAATGGGCCGACGGCATTTTATTGGTTTATTCAATTACCGATCGACAATCATTTAACTACATAAAACGTGCCAAAATTGAAATTCAGTCTGACATTCCGGTATCTCTGGTGGGCAACAAAGTGGATATGATTCATTTGAGACAGGTCAGCGCTGATGAGGGCGATATTTTAGCCAAAGACTTTGATTGTAAATTTAGTGAACTTTCGGCCGCCGAAAATGTTGTACAGGTGGCCGATGTATTTCATGAATTGTGCCGTGATGTGTTGAATGCACGACGAAAATCCAAACAAAGTCTATTGGATCGAATGTTAGGCGGTACACGTGTTTATGCTCGTGGTAAAAGTGATAGCGCATTACCAAAGGATTAAGCATAAATTGAACGCTAGCCAAAAAAAAAAAAAAAAAATTACAGGGCTAGAAATATCAACCCGATTCATCATCAAAATTTCGTTCGACCATTCATTCGTCCGTTCGCCCGTTTTTATTTGTTTGGTCAATCGTTAAACGCACATATGTCTGAATGAATATGCCTTACACCCAACAATTTAAAACCATTTTGTAAATTTTGACTATATTTATCTCTCTGATTTCATTGTACGTAATCAAAATTTGATTTTGCCGTTAGTTGTTAGCATTGTCGAATTCTTCCGTTTATAAATATATCAACTAAAAACATCATCGATAGATTTGATCACGTAAATAGAAATGCCTTTTACTGTTAATTTTCATTGATTTTATTTGTAAATAAATTTAGCAATTTAGTGAATGAATAAAGGATAAAAAAAAACAAACCGGAAGGCTAGACTTTGCTAGACGAATTTTCATTATTTGATTTTGAACTCTTTTTAGGAGGACTAAATGCAGAGAAAAACGAAAAACACCATTAAAAATTGTAGGAGGTAATAATCGAAATCCACTTAAATTTTTCATATTGAGACTATTTTAAGACATGTTTTGATGGAATTTTTTTAAATTTTTAATGAGTTGAATCGGTTGACTTTGTAGGTACCTACCAAAACAATATCTAACAAACAATTTTGGCAATATGGAATACAATGCAGCGCCAGTCATGCGCCAAAAGGTAGCTTAAGAAAATCACAGTCTCATGCAATTTCATCGCATTGCAAACATTTGAATGTTGAGATTATGGACTTCATAGCAACGTACACTTTAACATGATGTTTTACAATCGATTGGCTTTAGACTTTGAATTGTGATGGAGTGGATTTGTAAATGTTGAAAAAAGCTAGATTTTTGATAAAATCCGTAAGACAAAAAAGAAAATGATTTTTTTTAAAGTACAAGATTTTGGATAGACTATGGCGGTTTTTTTTGTTGAAAAAAGGCAATATTTAGTCCAAAAACATTCATAAGTTTTCTTCCTAAAATCGATTTTTTCCCACAATTTTAACCTCCGAGCCAGCGATCCAGGTGACAACGAACCAGATGAAATGAAGTCATTGAAAATATTTTGTAATAATTTTTCCTTCATTCTGTGTAAATTATTGATCTAAAATTGAACCTTCATCAAAATGTAATACATGACAAAATTCATATAATTACTTTAAATGCGAAAATTATTTCTAGTAATAGAATCGTTGTAGTAAGTAGTAGAGACAAATTCATTTATGAAAACTGAATGTCATCTAAATGGTTCAAGTGAATTACACAAATGTTTCACAGGTCAATTTGAATTCCTAAAAAACGTTCACCGAATACCCAAATGAATGGCGTCTCCATTGGATTTTTTTTTTTACTTTAAGTACATTTGATTGAAGTTTTGATTCAATCTTATCTCTAGACAATTCACAATGGATTGTTTGTTAAATAATATTAAAACATATGTTGAAAGCTTGAATCATAAATGGAGTTGCCCGGTCATTTTGAATATTATTATCATCAATTCGAGCATATTTTATTTTTTTATGATGTTTATTAAAAAAAAAAAATATGTCAAAACAATAATCAAAGGATTTGTGTTTTGCAAAATATAAATACCTGGTTTCGTTTGCTAATGTTATTGGCTTAAACCAATGCTCAAAAATGCGATATAAACTCTCCAAAATGTTATTTTGAGAATATTAAGGAATTGGATCAAAGCCATGCTACTAATGATAAAATCACCCAAAATGAGTTTCATCCCAAACCACGCTTTGTGCTGCAGTTCATGTAAAATATTCGTCTGACATAGCCACTTTTCCCACCGCTATGGAGCTTAAATTATCCAATAAACGAAAATAATTAACCTTATCTAATCAAAATTAGCTAATTACAGTATTCAGCTGCAATTTTCAGCTGATGATTTGATAATTCACCATTCAAAGTAACTAATTGAATTTTTACTGGGAAAAAAAAATAGAAAAACTTTGTAAAAATAATGACAAAGATTATTTTGAGTTACAAGGCACTTTTGTTCGAATCGAAGCCATTAAAGGTGGTATGTAATGTAAATAGGGAATTGAATATTAACTCCTCTGTGCCAATTCTAACAAAGAATTTGCAATTTCGTGAATTTTCATTTAAAATCCACAATATTTACGTGAATACTGAACATATGTGTGTAGTTGTTTTTTTTTTTCGCAGAAAACTTCCTTATACAATTCAATTGACAATGTTGCAAAGGAATTTAATTCCTTTAAATCACGTGGAATTAAATGTTCGTCATAAAATTGTAAATAATATAATATAAAAAAAAAGCGGCCACAATATAAATTTCATTAACAATTAAGCATGTGCCATTTATGATTAAACAACATTAATTCCTTATTCAACTAAATGAATTCAGTTTTGCAAATAAAAACTGGCCTAGAATAATTTTAATGCCAATAATCAACACAAATGATATAAAGACATTTCATTTCGAATCGAGAGTCAAGATCAAATAGAAAAGAATAGAGGCAAATAAAAGTGAACTGATCATTGTCAAAAAAAAAATAACAAATTTTTTAGCTGCCCCCAACGAACAGCTGCCTTGAATGAAAGTCAATCGACCGGTCTGAATGATTCAAGTATGCGTCGTTGGCCGTCAAATAAGTAGCGCGAAAATAAAACTGCAACAGCAGCAGCAGCAGCAGCAGCAGCAGCAGCAGCGACAACAACAAACAATGCACTGTTTCGTTGAAACTGAAAAGAACAAATGGCTTTTTTTTTGTACCTGGAATATGAATCGGTCCAGATGTGCAACTTAAGAACAAATTTACATATCAATTTTAATTATATTTTCATAATCACTTTTAAATGCATTATCTCTCGATCGAGCTGAATTTTTCTTGGAAAATTTATGCGCAAATTTAATTGTGCACGAACATTGCAATTTAATTGATCCGAAGAGCCGAAAGCCGCTTGATTTTGCTTCATTAATTGAATCACGGTGAGGCCCATTTTTCCTTTGTTTGCTAATAAATTATATCTTTTGATAATAGACGATAAATGAAAAAATTCAGTGAGTACAATGTGCAGCGGTGGCGTTGGCGGCAGTGGCAGCAGTAGTAGCAGCAGCAACAACAGAAGCAACAACAACAAAAGATTCAGCATTCACCAGAAAACAGGTGATGAATGTAACGCACGCAAATTGAAAATAATGTGCTATTTATGACTAGCAACTAGTTTCTATCTATTTTATAGTTGATTTCGTTACATTTGACTTCAAGCAGGTGGCCCGATTCCCCCCCGATGCTCTTGAATGGGGCTAATTGTATTATCAAAATCAAAACCGAATCTAATAATCTAATCGCAAAATGTACACAAAAACGTGATTTTGAAATGCTATTGATCGTTGATCATCGGATGTTTGAACAGATGCGCGTGCCTGGCCCACCAATCGCACATAAAATTATTCTTTCATCCCAAAAGTCAATTATTTATGTAAAAATCCATTCAAATTGAGACGATCGCATGATAACAAAGGGAAATTTTTTATCTAAAAATAATAATTCAATACTTGATAACTTGTTTTCACCCGAAATAAGTTCTAATTTAATGGAAAAAAAAAACAAAAATTAATGTTTCCAAGTATTCTCTCATTGTCAACAGTTGGGAGCTTATTTTATTGGATTTGCACCTTTGGAATAGCCAATTCGAATTCTATTTGCCATAATTGACTAATTCTGAGTTTGAATTCATACATATTGAATTGGCAACATTCCATGTGTCAAATTAAATGATAATGCGATTCCCCCCAATACTCAACGGATAGTGAGAGTGAGAACATTTTTGTTGTTTTTTTTTTGTGTGTGTAAAAATATAAACATTATATTATCGGAATTTTATTCAATAGGAAAAGCACCGCGCAGACAAAATATCATCGAATAACAACAACAATAACAACGAATAAAAAAGTCTCGTGAATGAAACGCGTCAAATGTACAATTGCATTTTAATTATTATTCACACAATGGTCATAGATAGGTAATTATATCTGGCCACAGCCACAGATGTGTGATAGTTAGCATCGCGCGTTGTGTGGCGATAAAGATATGAAGGGAAAAAAAAGTGGGCAAAGAGATGATGATTAACATTAATAATGGATGAATGGAAAATTGTAATACAAAATTGATGCATTTGCAATGATCCATATACTTGTGTGATGTGTATTTGTTGCGTTTTGTTCTATTCCCATTTGAATTTTTTTTTTTTATATCAAAAGATTGCAAGCAATTCGCATAGCAACTGAATTGCCATTGATTTCCATACTCGAACAATCACATCACATTTGAAATCAGATCATTCCCCGTTTTCTTGTTCTTTATTTTTCTTGTGTGTGTGTGCGGTGTTTAGTTTTTTTTTTTTTTTTCTTTCTTGTTCTTGTTTCTATTTCAACAGCTAAATATGAATATAAATATACAATTTTATTCCCGTCTTTCAATTTTATTTTAAAATTCATCACTATCATTATATAATTTAACACGAAATTGTCGGCAAGCCACGACAATCTCGCGCGCTAAGTCAAATGAGAAAAAATGCAAATCGAATGAAAAGCGATTATGAAGAAGGCAAAGTGCTATTGCCTGCTGCCATTTTTCTCTCACTCTCTCAATCTTGTAATCGCACACAGTCCCACAGTCAACCGACTCGAATGCAATTTGTATAACAGGTGAGCCAATATTTCTTACTTGCTACTTTTTTGTGTCGTTGCAGTGATTTTTCTCTCTCTCCTTCGCTCTTTCTTTATTTTTAAATTTTTCAATTCCTAGTCTGTCAATTTATGGCAAATATATTTTATAATTATTCATATTTGATGTGGTGTTTCGTTTTTTGCAGTTCGATTGTGATGCGAATGTGTGTATGTGTGTGTGTGTATGTGAAATTCACATTGTGTATATTTCAATCAGGCTCGGAAATCGCCTGTCAAGAATTTCATATGAAAGGTATTGTTTTTGTTCAATTTTTATGATTGCTCATTGCACTCGGTTCATTTTTTGTCTATCCTTTTCGTTTGGCTAGGTGTTTCATGATCCCCGGTACATGCAAAAGCATGCCATAGCTTAAAGATTGCGGAATTGCTTTCGCAGAATGGATTTTAATCGGTGCAAATGTTAATAGATTGAAATAAAGACAATATAGAGAGAGAAAAAATGAGATAATTTTTTTTCAATTTCACAACGTCAACAGCATTAGAAACGGCCACGATCATCTGCGTCACTCAGTCTGAATGGCAGTTACAAGAGCGATCTTTTCAACACATAAAAAGAAAAATTAAAAATACGCTCAGCAAATCACAAATCTTCCTCAATTTTTTTTTTTTTTTTTTTTTTTAAATTGCGCTAATCATAGATCGGTATGGGTCATAAATCGCATTCAATTAATTTCGAGTGCAGTTGGTCGTGTCAGCAATAAAAATTATTAGCTACAATTGAAAATTCAAATGAAATCATGATATAAAATACATTTCAGATGGGGAAACAGGTGTTTTAACAAGGTAATTGTTGCAGGCGCTCAAATACACATTTGAAAGAAAGAAAAAACAAATGTGAAGAATGCTACATAGCAAAAAAAAAAAAAACGAAACGATCGATCAAATGAATACGTACGACCGAATGACCGAGCACATAATCTAATCGATCATATTCATTTTCTAAGTCAATTTCCATTCGGAGCTTTTTGCATCCTTTAACATCGTGATACATGCTTATTATGCGAGATGTGCATAAATTTACAATTAATTTCAATCGTTGAATTGATTCATGGGCCGGACTTCTGTTATAAATTTGAATATTTATGGTACAACTGAGCCCGTTTCTGAATCACATCAGGCTTCTGATAAGCCGAAACGAAAAATAGAAAACATAAAGTAAGACGCGCTTTTTATTAAACAGACAGCTTGCCAGCAAAAGAACCCATATTTCAGTTTATAATATGCAAACAACAACAACAACAACAACAAAAGCGACAGGCAACAACAATTTGCACACCATAAATGTTCCGTCTACCAGGTGGAATGTGCCAAACGAGATCAAATGACAATTCAAACTTAATAAATTAATTAACATGATAGCTATAATTTAACACTATTCTAAAATGTGTGTGTGCAATTACGCACAAGGATAACAGGTTGATTGCAATGCCTATTGCGAGTGACAGAGAGATTCCAAGTGAATGCTTTTTCTTCAAATCTGGTGTGTGCGATTAGATAAAGTCAAATGGACCAATTGGTTGTGATGTATACGAACTGGTGAAACGATTCAAACCCAGTCGCTGAATCAGCTGATCTGAAAATGATGTACACAACAAATGCAAATTAGAAATTGGCCACATAAATTGATCCTCATTGCCCACAATTGCTTAGTCATGATTTTTCACAACCAGAAGATGGCATCCATTGAAGCACTTAGAAGACAGCTACTCAAATTACTTCAGAACTTAGAAACATTCTTTTCGCATATTATGAAAATAATAATTATTTTATGAAAATAAAACTGATGACTTTTGACATTTCATTTTTCTGTGTGTGTGTGTGTTTTTTTTTAAATATGATAACAAATATATTCCACTTGAAACGGATACAACATTGAAATGATGACAGTACATTGAAATGGCCACGGACGGAATGCGTCAACTGATTGGCAATTTAATTTAAAAAAAAAAAAAAAAAAAAAAAAACCAAATCCATTTCAATGTTAATGTTCTTGAGCTCTCTAGCTGTTTAAGATTATGTCTGATTCACACTATATTAATTGTACATCAGCCGAAGAGATAAGTGGGCTTGAGGGCTGGTGAATGGTTTTGCGTTGTTGCCGTTTATATCAAAGAACACAAAATTAAAAAAAAAATTCTCGTGTCATTTCATTAGAAGGGTATCCACAGCCACAGTCAATTTAATGAGAGTGAAAACGAACGATCACGATTTTCAACACAGTTGCAATAATGGCAATTATTTAATTGGCTGTGGTGTGCGGTAGAAATGAGTGTGCTTGTGTGTGTGTGTGTGTGTGTGTGTGTATAAATCATGGGATTGAAGGCGAGTGAAAGAGATATAGTGAGGGCATGCGAAAAAAGGCGAGCAGAGCGTGCTCAGCTCACGATAACATCAAAACACGAACAGATGTTATGTGTTACGCGCTTGGCCACTCGATAATGAATTCCCTTGCAACAATTGAATTAATATTATGATTTATTGTTGCATTTTTATTTTTGTGTGTTTTTTGTTTTGTTTTTGTTTTGTTATTTTGTTAAGACTTTTCCAAGGTTTCATTTGTGAGTTTGCTAGGTGAAATGAACGACTGAGCTAAAACAAATGAATCAACGGGAAAATACTTTTCAAAAAATGTTTGACCCTTTAGAACAAAATGCATCGCCATGTAATACGAGCGATACACGAAAGTTTTGTTATAATTTACTTTTTTTTTATCTCGCTCATTCAGTAAATAAAGCGAACCGGCAAATTCATTTGCAATTTATTTGATTAAGATGGTTTTTTTTTTTCATTTTTACGATGCAAAGACAAATCATTGATGTTATAAAGGTAAGTCAAATTGAACGCATCAATTTTCAACAAAACGAATTAAAAGCAAACCAAAGGTTATCAATTATCAGTTTAATACTTTGTCTTAACTCATCAATTGTTTTTTTTTTGCTGTTTAAAATTTTTAAATGTGATTTAAATTAAACAATCGCAATTAAAAGCCAACAACAGCAACCAAAAACCAATGAAAAACAACAATTTAGCTTGAATGAACGATTATGGCAACCATAATACAGTACGCACTTCGCACTCCGCACCAAAATTCACACTCGCATATACACATTTAAACGAAAAGAAAAAAAAAACACAACAACATTTTTAGCCATGAGCTTGAAACATAACACCGTCTTAAAATTCATGCGCTGTGCGCTGTTATAATTCATATATTTACGTAAGAACTTTACCTTGTGGCCGATGGTTATGATGCGAGCACTTGCTCATTTGCTCGCGTAATTGCTCTCTTACGTACATATATTTTGACTTCATTTCTCTCCTTTTCATTGCCATCATATTATTTTAAGTGTTAATTTGAAATTCGTTCGATTCGAAACGAACTGATAGCTCAGAATATATTTGTACTACCACCATTTGGCTCCGTTTGATCCGGTGAGAATAATAATGGCAAATCGAAAAAAAAAATGTGCAAATAAAAGTGCAACATAAACTTAGTTTTTTTTTCCCCTGAAACGCTGTTTATGTTGGAGTTCAGGCACTTGCCTATTTAAGAGCTCTTAAATTGAAAGACATGTTTGTCGACGTGAACTTTTACTTTGAGAATTGGTCAATGAACTTGTAACCAACGACATTGAAAAAACAAATTCGTAGAAAAAACAAATTCGTTGAAATTGGTTGAACCAACCAGCAACATTTCTTCGTTATTTTTTTTTCAAAACAAAATTGCAATTTGTAGAACATTTATGTTAAATTGTTATCTTCACTTTTCGAAACCATAATTATTCTCATCAATTCATTTGTAAATATGTTTTATTCGATGAGGACTTAAGTGCTCGTTCATATTAAGAGCATCTTAGAATCAGGATTTACTTACCACTCTCGTTAACGCACACACACACACACACACACACGATGACAGAGAAATCTGCCGCAGCTCTTTAAAATTTGTCCTTAAATTGTTGTTCTCTTCCGATAAATAGGAAACATAATGCTGAATCCGCTTTTCAATCGCTTCATCAATTTGCATATTATGTCAAGTACGCGCGCGGTCAGCAACAACCGAGGCAACCGTTGCAAAAAAGCAAGCATTTTTATAGACATATTGTGTGTGTGTGTTTTTTTTCTTTTAAAATTCTCTAACCAAATGGCATGGAATTGAATTTCATTTCATGTTTTCCCATTCGCATCGAAGGAGATTTAGAGTGAGTGAGTGAGTGAGCGAAAGAGAGGAGAAACAGGTGAGCGCACACCGCGATTGCGACCGACGCGATCACGCGTATCTTTGTGCCAGTTATTTGTCATTAAAAAATGAAATTACATGCACAATAATAAGGTAATGACAACAATTAATACGAACAAAAAAAAAAAATCCAATTCGTGATTTATTTACGATTCCTACCTATATTTATAAATATCCGTATTTTTGTGTCCATTGAACAATTCGAAATTTGAAATTTAAAATTTAAAATTAAAAAAAAAAAAAAGACTCAACGACAAGAAGAAAAAACGGTGTTGTATTCAAATCAAATGCGATGATCGTGCTGAATAAACTAATAATCACCCATTAGGTTCACATGCACACAATCTATTTTAGACAATTATAGAGACGATGTTCAACTGTTTGGTTTGTAATCAATGCCACATTGGTTGCTGGAAAAAACGAGCGAGAATATTTTCAGGCCGATTGAAAAGAAATTGATTGGTATCTTCAATTGAAATTGATGGATTGTGTTGCACATTGCTAAATCAAGAACAGTTCAAAAGAGCGGTGTCAAGGGTTCAAGCACAAGTCTCAATTTAATCATCACACCTAGATCCAACATCTAACATACAACACGCTTTTATTCAAACATTTAATCATGAAATCCATTCTTTTATTGAAACTTTGGAATGTTCCTTTTAAAACCCTGTAGTTTCCACGAGTGATGGACCACAATAATAATTTACATGAATTCCGTTTTTGTGATAAAATTAACTTTATTTCCACAATCTTGAGTCGGTTTTCAACGAGACATAACTAAATCTATGCTTGACGGGTTTAAATTTGTTTTCACATCTCAAAGTCAAAGTGATATTTTACATTAGATGGACAATCAAACATTACCTAATGATACATTATGCATCCAGTCTATTGCTTATAATTTGACGTTGCTGGATTTTATTCCAGTACTAAGCAATGTTTAATAATTTTTATTTTCTATGTTTTGTGCCATGAATTTCAATTTAAAAAGCGCAACGTGACTACGTGCCGCTAGCACAAAGGAAAACATATATATCTTCATGTGTTAATTTATTTAGCGTAAAAAGATCCACTTGGTCGGCTGTGAAGTTGAACGAGTGATGATCATGACACCACTATTTAGCTAATTGCAATAAGAGTGGATCTGCTTGAGAGAGAGAGAGAGAGAGAGAGTGAGAGAGAGAGAGAAACAACAGAAGATATTACGAGAATAGGATGTTGTTGGGACTTGTAAGTGTTTATTTGATGGGCTGGCATAGCTTTTCACATAATAAAACAATTTAAACAGCATTCTTGTCACAAGTTGTTGTCTCTTTTATTCGCTTCAATGCTTGCACGCTTAAACTAGGCTGGTGTTCTGATATTCTTCATCAAATAGATCGGTTTGTTTTTGTTATGTTCATTGAACGTTCGGATTATTTTTCTCTGTCGATTTTCCCATATATTTTTTTTTTTGTTCTTCTTATAATTGGGCGACTGGTGAATGAGTGCATGCATACAGAACCAAAAGGTAGAACAAGAAATGACAGCATTCTGTTGTTATTATCATACGGAAAATCGATAAATGGTGGTTTGTTTCGTAAACGGAACTCGCTCAAGCTTTTTCGATTTGAATTCGCGCGTTTGACGGACACAATGATTTCGTTCTCTTTTTCCCGATAGTAATTTTATGTGTGTGCAAATAGAAAGCAAGGCGTTCGTGTTTCGCTTGTCATTCAAAGTGACAGTTTTCTGAGTCAGCCGTTTGGAAATGATTACAAACATCACACTTCTAAAAGGTCAGTAATTTGCACATTAAAAAAAGGATTAAATGCCGATTCCGATTTTTTTTTATATATTAATAGAGTAGAACATAAATTTGGCCTCGTGATGTTCTTACGCCATTCTTGTTTCAAACTCAATCGAACGAAAGAATATAAACAACCACAAGAAGAAGAAGAAGAAGAAGAAAAAAATGTAAAAAAAAAACTAAAATGACCCACACGAACTAGTGCATGAATTGATCTTTGCTGTTACCATGATCTTGTACGCCATTTTAGTAAGTGGTTTCAATGTAGCCACTCTTGTGTGTGATATGTTGATTCATTTCTTGTAACCGCTGCTCTAGCGAAGGTCATACACCGTCAATTGTTATACTCTTTTGGTCTCAACAAACTCAACAAATGCATGTACAATTTTCCACACAGACATTTATAAAAAATAATAATTGCATCGAGATATTTTATATTTTTTTACATAGACAGTTAATTCGTCACGTAGCGCACGCTGTGGTTTTTTGTTCAGTTTTCAGTACCTTTCAGTATGACTTTTATCTGGTTAATACACATTTTTTCCATATAATATGTATATTTTTCTGTCTTTTATTGTTTTTTTTTTTCTTTTATCCGATTAATCAGCAATGAGAAACAATGCGAATGAATACTTACGAAAAAAAAAAAATACACATTCGCGTTAAGAACTAAAAAAAAAACACATCAGAGACGGTGAATGCATAGAATTTATCTATTTGATCCAATTGTTAACGAACTTGGACTATACGCCCTGGGCAGCACCGAGTTGTGTTGACCATTCATTTGAAATTCATTCGCGTTTTCACCAAACATAAAAATCTAAGGCGGTCAAACTATTCAAACTACATCTGCCCTTTCATTTCTTTGACAAGTTCACCAATTTGTTTGTTTCTTTTTTTTTATCAGACAATCACAAAATTGAATTGTCAATAAATTTAATTAAAAAAAAAACACTTTTTATAAATTTTAACTGAAACTAGACTTATTTTTAATGATTTGAAGCATATATTCTAGATTTTGGACATCGGATCAATCTTTGGACGTTTTAGTCATGGCTGCAGTTACTCTTTTACACGGTTCAACAAGCCAACATTTTCTTCTTTTAAGACTCATGCATACGTATATATTAAATTCATGACTGTCGTTGTTATTGTGATTTGTGAAAACCACCAAAGTCCATAGCAACAGCTGATTAATATAAAACAAATGCCATATTCAACGAAGTACAAATTAAAATGCAGCAAAAAAAAAAATCAAAATGTTAACGCAAAAAAAAAGTGTCTAAACAAAGCGAATTAGCGTTATGTCCAATTAAGGTATTCAACTGTAAAACATGTTAACGCAATTTGCTGCACTGTTTTTTTTTTATTTATGCTTCGCTATTGCGCTGTCGTTGCGCTGTGCAAATGAATAAGTTTTGAATGGATCATTTAAAAACCGTTTTAATGGGGTCTTCGAAATGAAAAATTGATGATGATTGATACAAATGGCGTCATCTAATTTTAACTGTATTTATGCGGTAAATCGTTCATGGACACAAAACATTACGGCATATATGACAACTGCTATGAAAATTGCATTGCATCGCAATTCGTATTGCTTTTAATTTAATTATCTGATAAACACAATGATTCCTCAATTTTCTTGAACACAATTCAACTGGTTTACAAGTTGATTTTGTTTTTTGTTTTTTTTTTTTTTTTCATTCCGGAAAACAATTGTTCTATTTTGTTCTGCGTAATGCTAAATCGAATGCAGATGAAAAAAAAAAATAATAATGTTGAAATCATTCTCTGACCAATGTTAAATTCAATCTTTCAGCACATGCGCATATTGTGTACACACATAAAAAGGACTAGACAGGAGAAAAGAGGGGCACTGAATGACTGTACACGACAACAATGAGTGAGAGCGTGATCAATATTTGACGTAGATCATACACAACGGGTCTACGCATTTAAATCATTATTACATGTGATACACATTGCTAACAGGATGTAATATGTTCGGAGCAACTAATTCAGTGTTCGTGGAAAAATCCTTTTGTTTTGAGTTCAGTAATTTTTATTTTTTTTTTTTCTGTTTTTCATATCTTTGCAATCATTCTATAGAATCAGAATATTTACGCTGTGTAACGAGATCGATGATATCAGAGGGAATAGGCGCTGTACTAATATACTTGTTTAGTAGCTGTTGCTCTCGTTATTGTCACTTAAAATAACCGGAATTAAATTTTGTCGTCGTTGTTGTTATTGCTGTTGATGTGTGTGTGTGTGTGTGTGTGTGTGAGTCCGTCTTAAATAAGACGTGAGAGTATTTTGGTGTGTGCACATAACAATGAAGCCGATTTCAAGCCGAACGCTGACTGTGTGTGTGTGTGCAAAATTCGATCGAACGGCTAAGGAGCAAAATTAACATCACCAAATTAAATACAATGCGTGTGTAAAAATGTATCGATTAAAGAGACACCAAGAATACCAACGGAGCAATTACAAACGAGCATATGTCGTGGTTTGAAACAACAACAACAACAAAAAGAGTTTACGCTTTGCTTGCACTTATGGCATGTTATGTGCACGGTGTTCACGATACGGTATTGGCACTTGACAGGTTTCAGCTGATTCATCGCAATCCAATCGTACATTATATGATGTGTGTTTTTCGTTGATTTGTGTGTGTGTGTGTGTGTGTGTGTGTTTTCATTTCGGCGTGTTTAATTTAGATTCAAATGATGTGATTTTCAGGGCTAAGTAATAAAAGTTCACACTCTCCACCACATAACACACGCGTTCAACGCATTCAAATAAATTTAAAATGATATACGATGCTCAATGCTTAGTACACACATCGAATGTGAGTTCATTTTGAGTGATTTGGAGATTTGTTTTTTTTTTCTTTTCGTTTATTATACTTTTTTTTTTTTGTTGAGTCGATACCAGTTCACTTGAAATCATAATGTAAGCAAACATATTAATGTGGATTATGAAATAGTTCTGTGAAAAATCCACATCGAAATGTAAATAAGGAAGTATCCGATTAATTGGCCCGCCGTAACACACATACACGCGCACACACAATATGAAGCATTAGAAGGAATTTTTGATTTATTATTACCTTATTTCACACTCTTTTTTTAATTTAGCGTTCAGAACAATAAACAATGATCGACTTTATTTTTCTCTCTATATCTCATAACAAGAAAAACAATAAGCTA
Organism: Aphidoletes aphidimyza; assembly: GCA_030463065.1. Classification (NCBI taxonomy): domain Eukaryota; kingdom Metazoa; phylum Arthropoda; class Insecta; order Diptera; family Cecidomyiidae; genus Aphidoletes; species Aphidoletes aphidimyza. Next base: position 44,730,785 of record CM059997.1, read on the forward strand.
GCGCTTGTGTGTGTGTGTTTTGTTTTGTTTTTTTTTTTTTCATTTGTCGTGACATTTGTCCAATAAATTTAATGGGTCTGTGTCTTAGATTTACTGTCAAATGGTTTCCGACAATTGAATTCGTGAATTTGATTGTTGTTATTGTTGGGCTTTGTTTTATTTGTGCTCGCAAATTGACGTTAAGTAAAACTGGGTAAATAAATCTCGGATACACGAAAAGCGTCCAATCATGTGTATGGAGTCCATGATATGGACATAGACATATGAGCCGGATACCGGAACATTCATCCGATGTCTCAGTGTTATTCAGTTATTTCAACAACAACAACAACAATTATAGCATCATAAAGCTGGTACACGTGCTACACACGGCAAAGACTCAACTCTGTCAGCTGATATTTTCTTCAGTCAGTCAATCGAGAAAAAAAAAACAGAACAGAAACCGACAACCAACAACGATTCCATACCGAATACGATTGGAATTGTAAACCAGAACATAATGTTAATGACAATCAAGCAAAATGAGCACAATATCACTTTATCGAAACACTATAAATTGTGTACTGATCCAATGGATTCGATGTCAGGGTCAAAACTTATGAAAACAAACATTCGTATACGTATTTTATGTATACGCTATCACGCAAACCGTTCAAAGTTGCAACAGCAGCAACAAAATCAGAATATGACGAAGAAGCAGCAGCAGCAACAACAACAACAACAAATATGACACTTTGATCTCAATTGAAGTTGATCGTTTCATCTTTGAGCGCACACCTATTCGTCTTCGATTCGTGGAAAATGCGTGAGAACTTTGATTTGTTTTTTTTTTTTTTTTTTTTTTTTTTGTTTAACGAGATAGAGAGTGAGCTTCAATAATGAGGTTCGTGTGTTGAAAATTTATGCAAAACTCTAACTATTGACAACAATTGAACTGAAAAAACGCGCGCGCGAGACAAATAAAAAATTTGAATCAAAATTAAAAATGCATACACAACAGTCCAACAATACCTCGTCAAATGGGCATAAAATGCATAACTACATCATCAACAACAACAACATTTATAAGTAAAGTGATATTTTGAAATTGTCGACGATGAATTGCATTTGTGGTGGTGCAGTTGCTCTCGACCGGTCCGTTTGCGGACCAATATAAAGCAGATGCGTGTGTGTAACGGCCGAAGTCAGTTTTGAGGCATTTTGATCAACATTGTTTTCAAACAAAACAAAACAAAAAAACAACAAACAAATAAAGCCGATAACTAGAATATATGAATTCATTTTTAATCAGAACAGATATTACGCGCGCAATACGATGTTACACTGATTTGACTTATTTTGCAAGTTAGTTTTATTGATTTGTTTCGTATTCAATAATGTTTCGAATTATTTGTTATTGCTGTTTGTTATTTCAATTTGTTTTTTCTTTTCTTTTTTTTGTTGTTATTGTTTTTGTTGTTGTTGTTGTTGTTGTTTAGTATTTATATTTTTCAAATCATAGACGAATATACATGTATGCATAGAGGCAATTTATATTGAATTCTAATTGATGCCAAGGTAAAGTTTTGCTGCTTGTATCAGTGTTGGTAAATTGTGTAGGTGCAAAACGCACATTACACTTGGCCTGTCCAGATATTGAAGTCACAATTTTCAAAGGGTTTTTTGTCGTCGTCGTCGTCGTGTGAGTTTGTGTGTGGTACAAATGATTGATTCATGGGTTTTATTTTGAATAAACTCATCAAATGAAATAACACTAAAAACCACAGCGCAAAGAGAATGTTCGAAAAGAACAAGAGGCGGTAAACACCGCACCACATTTATTAATTTTCTTTCTTCTTCACTTTCGTGCCGTGAATTGACAGTTTTTTCTTTTTTTTTTTTGTAATGAATCGATTGACCGCATTACTTTTCTCAAAACTCAAAAATCCCAAGCATGACATTTAATAACGCATATCGAACCGCACCGACCGCACGCTCCCGCTTACTGCGCTGTGTGTGTGTGTGTGTGTGTGTGTGTGTGTGTGTGTGTGTGTGTGTGTGTGTGTGTGTGTGTGTGTGTGTGTGTGTGTGTGTGTGTGTGTGTGTGTGAAAAATTCCATCAGTTTTGTTCAATATATAGAAATACGTTTGTAAAATGCATTTTCTAGCTTAAATGCAGGCAGGAATGATAATGATCGTTTATTGCTATTTAAAAATCACCTGTTGCAGCACATTCATAGCACATGTAATAAATGCTATGGGCGATTTTTGTGTGTGTGTGTTTTTTTTGCACTGTACCTCATAAAAGCCCGTAATTAAAAACTTTATCAAAATCAGACATTAAATGTCATACTTTACGGATTTAGTGTCGTTTTTTATTAGACGAGATAGAGAGGAAAACCCGTCATTGGTTAAACAATGTGTCAACATGAAATGATTAAATGAATGAAACATGAAATGGAAGCAATGAGCAATCTTGCACTCAACAGCTGCACTCACAAAATACTATCGTCTAAACATATTGTGTTTTTTTTTTTTCATTTCTTTTCAAATAATAAACATTTTTATTGTCGACCAATCCAAATAAACATTATGTTAATATTATATATATGTTTTCAAAATTTAATTTATACATTTCAAATAAATAATAAAATGAATAAACATTAAACAATAAATAACGGAAGTATCAATGCTGAAAATGCGAAATGTGAAATGTGGAGTAATTTCCGTAACGAATCATGAACAACAACGGTAGAAAGCCATGTTTGAATTGAGATACTGGTTGAAACTACCAAACTGAGTTTGTTACTTGTGGATCGGTGTGGGAATTTTTAATAGAATGACGCTTTGACGACAATGTTGGCGATGAAAATCGGAAATATTTTTCAATGTCACCGAAATCGTCCATTGCGCTATTTGATCGTTCCATTGCATCACGCAGCCTCTTTCCAGCCACTTCTTTGAATTGCTCCAAACTATCCACATGATTTTCAAGTTTTGCACTCAATTTATTCAATTGGTCTTCATTCGATTGACTCAATGTAATTGATTTGGATTTTGTGGTTGTATTGAATGTGGTTTCTGTGGTGGTGGCTATGCTTTGATCACTATGCTTTGGCATCAAAGAAGTCGTGCTACTCTCCGTTTTTTTCTCAATATTACTCGATTCAGGGTTACTATCCTTTCGCGGTTCAATCGGTGCATCTTTTTCATTTGTAATTGTGTATTGCCATTGGTCACGTGATATGGGCAGTGTGGAGCCCAAACTTGGCTCTGCATATGGTGGACCAGGTTTCGAATACACGTCAACAGCAGCAGAATTATGAGCAGGAATAAAATATGGTGGCGAACTTGGTGGGTTGCTGCTGTAGCCATAACCGTAACCGTATCCAGCTGGCGGACCATACGATTGTGGTGATAAGGCATATGATGGTTGTGGTGGTGGTGGTGGTGGCAATGGTTGTGCTGGCGGTGCATGCGGCAAAGATCCATATGATGGCAATGGAGACAATGGTGGTCCATAGCATGGTACCGCTTGCACTTGAGGTTGGCAACCGATGAGTAGGTTTGAGCCACAAGAGGGCTGTGGATATTGTTGATACGGTGTAACATATTGTGGAACGTATGGAAGTGGGAGCGGAGCAACTGGTGCCAACCGTGCCGATGGTGCATCAAAATCCTGTACATTTTGTGCATCGTTGTCATCAAACATTTGGCGTAGTTTTTTGATGAAATCATCTGAATGTGGATGTTTTGGGAGTGGAGAAAGTGTTGGTATCACTTGTTGCTCTTGGCCATGGTTATGCGGCACATGTTCCTCATGATTGTGCATCGGTAATCCAGGAAGTGGAGAATGTTGCGGTACTAGCTGCTGTTGTTCATGACCATGTTGTATAGGCTGTTCATGATTGTGAATCGGCTGTGGTAGTGGCGCAGGTATTGGTAATCCAGGCAACTCAGGCAATGGATTCATTCCGGGAATATTCAATTTTGGTAAAAGTGGTGGCTTCAATGCTTGCATAAGTTGCTCAGTCAAACCATGTGCATTCAAATGTAAATGCTGAAATGGTGGCTCCTAAAATTAGAATTAAAACAGACAGTAATGATTAAAATGAATTATTATGTGATTGCCGTTGAAATACTACAATTTAACTAAAATAAACTCTATGCGATAAACTTACCAAAGACGATAAAGTTGATTTCTTTTCACGCTTTAGCACACTATCAAAATGTCCATGTTGCTCATCAGATGATGTTAGTGATTCGGATGGTATTGAAATGCTTCGACAGTAAATGCCTTGCAAAACCAATAGTGCAGCAAACCAAACAACTCGCTTCATTTTATTGCAATGACCAAAACGACGTAACGACAAATCATTAACTGAATCGCATTTGCTTGAACATGTGCATTTTATACATGCAAATTATTTTGACAATTTTGGCTGATATCAGCAAGAAAATGTGTCAAAGTCAAAACAATAAAAAAAATGGTGTTTGGCATTTTTATGATTTAACCGTTTATTCCCATTAATTCTAAATCAAAATAAACACTCAACAAATTATTCATTCATTCGATTAAAATGGAGTAAAAATGCATGAAATATGGATGAAGAGATAGAAAGAGAGAGAGAGAGAGAGAGAGAGAGAGAGAGAGAGAGAGAGAGAGAGAGAGAGAGAGAGAGAGAGAGAGAGAGAGAGTATGAAGAAAAAACATACGCGAACAAACGGAAAGCAAACGTACGGCATTAATGACACCAATTTGAATACGTAAATAAAGACGAAGTGACGCTTATCAGCTTACGTATTATATTAAATACGTTGTGCAAATCGAACGAAGATATTCAACTGTTTCTTTTTTTTTCGATCGCACGCAGACCCCGAAGACAAAAACGTGTATTATACGCGATCGTGTTGTGATCAATAGCTGCTGTGTTTGTGTGTTTACTACAAGCCAATTTAAAATCCATCAACATGTTTCTCAACGGTGATACATTTGGTTCGTCCAAGTTTAATTGGTTGCTTGCAATGTCATCTTTGATAAACGTAGCGTGATTCCCCGCTTTTAAAGTTGCGATCTACGTCACACACGTACAATCGCTCTCACTCTCCCATGCAATGGTGGCAGAGCACAAAAGTGCGTTTACATCGTTTGGACATTGGATATTCCATACAGATTAATTTCTAAGAACATTACCAACGGCATTTAAAATTGCATCTGGGGAAAAACACTCAACACACAATAAAAGGGAAATGGGTTTTTCTTCACATCTTGTTCTGTGTACATTTCCAAATGATACATTTTTCCCATTGACTTGTTTTATTTTTTTTTTCTCTTTAGTTTGACAATTTTTTTTTTTTTTTTTTTTTCATTTTGTATTTGAGTGATTAGAATCGAGCAACGATTTTACTGCAACGCATCATGTATTTGTCATAAACACCATTGAAGTTGCTCTATAAACGCATCAAAACGAGTTTGACGCATAAAAACGAGTCTTTTGTTTTTGTATCCATACCAATAAAAACTGATGTACCATAGAATTGTCCGAATCAGAAGTGGTGTGGTGTGGCTTCAAGAAATGCAATTTGCTATCAATTCTTCAATAAATAAAAAAAAAATACATATATATATATATCGCATATATTGCGAGCGATTGTAGAGCCGAGATAAGGCACACAACAATTTCATGCTGATGACAAATGATTTTGATTGCAACAATTGGCCGACGTACTAAGCGGAGCGTAATTCAACCAGATTTTGCACTGCATTCGATCGAAATAAATGAAAAAAAAAGTCGTTAATGTAACATCGAGCAGAAAAGCCATGAAGCTAACAACAAAAGAACTGGTTCTTTGTGGATATTGTGTACACATTGATTCAATTGACGACGATTACAAAGTGGCCAGTGAAAATTCTGTACTTTTGTTGTTTTTTTTTTGCAGATGAATCAATTTGCTTGAGAAAGAACGACATTAAGTACTTGTGTCTTGTCTACCATTTTCAGCAAATCCAGTTTTATAAAGTGATCAAAGACGACATAAAGAACATGATCAATTTCAATGGAAATGAATCGCTCAATCGACAGACGAAACACACACACTTACACTCGGCTCATTCGTTCGTTCGTCTATCGCACAAAATTCTGTTTCATCAATGAAACTAAAAGTGTTTAATTGTTTGAATTATGCGAAAATCAAGTGAATCAGAACAGTTCACTAGAAACAGTGGTGGAAAAAATAAGTATAGCAACAACCGAAGAAAAAAACCGCTATTAATTCACAGCAATTCTCAAACAAAACAAAAAATCACACCAAAGCCGCTGTTAATCATGCATTCAATATTCTGTCATTGATTCGCTTCCATTTCAATGTAGATATGCCATCGTATAAATGGCAATGGACAAAGACTCTTGCACGAGAGTTTGTCGAGACAATGACTGGATTATATGGGCTTGAGCTTAGAATGTGCTTTGTAAACAAAACTTGTAGCCAACGGTTTTTTCATTTTGTTTTGTTTGTGTGTTTTTTTTTTTTCTTCAACAAATCTTCAAACAAAAATCACCAACTCTTGCACATTTCATATTTAATGCGATATGACAAATTTGAATGACTATTATAACTAGTTACAAAGTATGGCAACAAAAAAACCGACACAATAAATAATCTACATTGAAAACAAAAAAAAAAAATCAAATGTTAAACTCACAATTAACGTTCTATTTGATTAGCGATCATATTGGTCAATGTGAATTTATGGCCTGTAATTGGTTTGCTATCGATAACTATCGATAAGAACCCGGAATTTCAACCCGAGTTTTGTTATGATTTGCTGTTTTTTTTTTTTATTGTTGTGTGCTCAATTTGATATTGTGGCCGTCATTCAACCGCAATTTTGTCACTTCACTTGTGTTGGCATGCACTGCAAGTAGGAATAAACTTATGTTTGTTTGATTCATTTTTCGATTTTTTTTGTTTCATTGTTAGGATTTGATTGACTTGAATTCTATCAGAATTTAACCAACATGAATGGTTGATGATGGAAAACTCAGACCTAAATTCATTTTGATTACGGTTTTAACATTCACATTGAACTCAAGTAAGTAATTAATTTATATGGCAATATTTAAATCCATATTACAGCAGTATGATGTCCGGTTTCAAATCTGCACAAGAAATCATATCAGATCCAATGGATCTACGAGTATTTCTGTCTGTTTTCCATCTCTCACTTTGAGTGTGTATTTTTCGTACAGCTATTTTTTTCTATTCAAAACCGTTTTAAATCAAACGCTGAATGCATATTTTACATCAGCCAAAGCGGTAGGTCAAAAACCGAACAATGTCATAATTAATTCCATTAAGCGTATTTGCTACTCTTTTTTTTTTCTTCTCTCCGTTCCATTTGGATCTTTTTTTTTTTTAGGTAGATCATCGGTATGGGCGCAATTAATTAACTACGAAACAAACATGCCGAATCATTTTTCAGTCGGTGTTTTATTATCATTGTGTCTTTTTTTTTTTATTTTGCATTTTGTATTTTGATCGTTTGTGCCCAATGTGTATGTATGTTGTGTCTGTTGGATGAATTCATATGTTTCTATCGAAATAATAAATTCAGGTCGTGAATTCAAAGTATTTTCGATGATCGATCGTGTACATGTAGCGCATTATGTCATCAACGGATCGAAAACTATACCGTGAGCACCACACATACAAAATGATGCCAAAGAGGGCTCTCAACTTTGCAATCAGCTCATAGAGGCGCAAGAGTGAGTTAGAGACAAACGAAAACGAATCGATCGACACGATGAGGTTTGTATCTATCTAATGCAACAATCGCAACATATTGCCATCGATTCGAGCAACAACAACAAAAAAAAGTCTTTTGATATTTTCTTTCAATTGTTTTGCAGTGATCAATCCGACACTAGATTTATGACGATATTCGTTTGGTTTTTGTTGTTTGTTGGTTTGTTGTTTGTACAAAAAAAAAGGCGCTTATTTACGGATTTGACAGTGCCTTTGACCGAATATCCAACATTTGAAAGTGAACCGATATAATGATTACCTTCACGCTTTGCTATATAATTGTGTTGCACATATGACACTAAAATGAATCAATTAATTCAGTAACTTCTTTATTTTTGTTTCTTTTCCGTTAAAAGTCCAAAATCATTTGTGCATTGAAAATGGCATTAAAAGGTAAAGGCGATCTGGGTGCGCGCACACACACACCGCCCAGCAGCACATGCACACATTCACGTGCAAAATCGTGCAAGTGTCAAATTAAATGTTTATCAGCGTTGAACATCGATGTGTTCTACATTTTGTTGGGCGATCATTCGACAAAATTCGGTTAATTACCGATTTTAATTTGATTTTTTATTGCCTAGTTGTTCTGCGCGTGATAGACCCGCGCTTCCGATCCGCTTTTCGTATGTTGTGTGTGTGTGTGTGTTCTGTTTGTTCATTTGTTTTGTTTTCATTTGTAATGCATTTTGGTGTGTGTGCGAGTGTTTGCGTTTCGATTTTTTTTTTTTCAATCATGTTCACTCATTAGTTTATTCTTTGTTTTATGAGTGTGTAAGAAGATGTGAAAAGAATTGATTATGGTGTAGCGGTGGCTACGAAAAGCAACAACAGCAGCAGCAACAACAAAAATAAACAAGTGATGTACTCGCAACAGCTTAAAGAGAGCTAAGAGATTGATGAGTGCGCATTTTGCGCTCAAAAGTGCGCGCGCGCGCTCACATTGCACAGAAAACATAAATGGGTAATGCTATGAAAACCTTGAAACGATTTAGATGAGACATAAAGCCGCAAATATAGTAATCAAATTGTGTTTTATTTATATTTATACATGTAATTTTGTATTGGTGCGCGATTTTTGTTTTGTTTTTCGTTAAATGCACCAGGTTCGTATATTAAAGTGCATTACACTTGATTGCAGTTGGTGCGTTATAAATGTGGAAGAAATACAACAACAACAACAACAACAACAAAACACTCACAAATACAGTGCGCAGCGCGCGCGTCAAACAACGGCTGAATACACCGAATGAGATAGCAAATGTTCGACCATACGAAAGAATGAACATGCAAAAATCAATTAAATTTATTACAATCAATGTTGGTGCGAACAATATTATTGAGCCTAAATTCATGTGATTTCTGTGTGTGCGCTGTATTTGTTTTCAATGCATTTGATTTTCTTAGAATAAAGTTTGCCTGTCTTTGCTTCGACATGGACTGGGTTTAGTTTTCCGAGCCATTCTTTGTTTTACTCTTGAGTCTGTGTCTTTTATCCAAATATAATGTATATACGCCATCAACAACTAAACAATTAGATATATTCTGCTTTAACTTCTTGTGGCCCACCTTCATAGTATTTGTTAGTTAAACATAATAAGCGGTGGGCATTGCGAACCACACTGACTGGTGATTGTATACAGTACCAGAAAGGTAAATAAGCGGGATTTTTTTCAAGATCAAGTGCTTTGTGGCGAGAACGAATTTATGATGTGCACACGCGCGTTACATGTAATTGAAAACGACAATTGCCCATCGAAGGTATAATAATATTCTTTTTACATACATATATTACCTTGCTTCAATCACTTGTTGAGCTTGTGTTTATGTTTTTTTTTGTGTGTGCGCGTAATAACTTTGGATGGTTTTCAATGTAATGACCTTTTAAATCTCACTTTCATTCGATACGGTTGCCAGTGAACTGTAGATTGAACTTTATTTAAAAAAAAAAAAAAAAACAAGACAACAGAACCAGTTAAAATAAATGAATCAGAGATTATCCCTATCAAAACTAATGGTTCTATTCAATGGAATAGAATTCACTAATTATCACTCATTTAAATGGTTTTTTTTTTGTGTGTGTGGCAGAAACACAAAGTGTGTTAAAACTTTAAGATGACAAAGCCGTTTGATAATACAGTGCAACACACTTTGCGAGTCCATACCAGACCAATATCAAATGAATGTTCTATCATATACATGCAAAAATCACGTATTGAACACGTATTGGCATAAATGTAGGCTTCGTAATAAATAAATAAATAAATATACAGTGTAGCAGTGAAACAACATCAACGGGGTTTTTGGAAATTAGTACGAATTTTTTTTTTTTTACAGCGTCACGTTCATTTTGGATTCAAGCGATTTCTTTTACATTATTTTTGTTTAAGATAGGATCTAGTACCTATACTATGCTAATGGCTTGAAATTCGGTTTTAAAGTCTCCAGCAAATCTATAGTCCTGAATATACTGAACAACTTTGCTGAACATTATGATACCATAAAAATCCCAACTTATACCAGAAATATGACAAAATGTTTAAACAATTCAATTTTTCTTTACACACAACAATGTTTCATAAACGGTAGGGGCGATTCGATTTTATTGTCTAGAGTAAAGTTTTAGATCTTGACATGATATAAGATATCCGCGAAGGAGTTAATTTCAACAACTCACTTCTGAGGAGCGAACAGAAAAACCTCCGAATAGTGGAATCGCTTCGTGTCAAACATTTTTTCCATTATCGAGAGGTTTCTGTTACTGGGAATTCTCTAATTTGGGGGTAATTTTGTTCATAGTTCTGGATATTTCCACTATAAAGAGGTTTTATGATATTTTTTTTTTCTAAAAATACACTGGCCATGGAATTTAAATAATGTAGAAAATCGATTTTATGATATTATTTTTGCAGTTGTACAAGATTTTGATTCATCTTTTATTGGTTCAAAGTATTTTTGACAATAGAAGTAAACAATCAATAAAAAGAACTATTCTTTTGAAGCGGTGCAGTCTTGTGCAGTTCAAAAAAAAAAAATCGAGCATCGTTTTCTGTTTGCATTTCGATATAATAACACTTAGAACAATATTTGCACATTCAGCGATTTTATCGTATACATTCGTTCAAACCGATTCGATTTGGTCGATATATTCAGAAATGCCAACGAACACATTTTCGATCGAGTCCAAATCAAATTAAATTTGAAGAATATTTTTATTGTTTATTTGACCGTATTGAGTGAATATAAGCAAAAATGTGTTTGAATGAGACGAGATCAGCTGACAAATGTAATGAATCAGCTGATTTCGAGAGAAAGAGACAAAGAAATGTACTTTTGAAGATCTTTTATTTTCAATCGGCCAGATTTTACTCTAATGACCGTCCGTGCGGAATTTTTCTCTTATTCGGAGGTTTTTCACAAAACAAATTGAAGATATATGGAATCGATTTAACCTTATACCGTATAAGTTATACGTGTAGGCAATCACACGAGAACGAGAGTGGAATTTCTTTTGCGTTCGTTCACATTCGTTTCGAAAATCATATCAAAACAAATTAACCACCATTGGATTTTTTAAAAAACAATTCTACGAAATCCATATTTGTTTATTTGTTATTGTTTTACCAAAGTAAATCCATTATGATGCAATTTTTTTCCGTTCGAATTAGTTCCGATTTCAATTCAAAATGCGTCACTCATGTAGCCAATCGGTGGCATCATTTGATAATATCAGTATCAGCTGTATCAGTCACTGGGTAAAAACCATCAAATGTCAATCGGACGTTTTAAAATTGATAGAAATTAAAAACCTGAAATTGAATGTGGCCGCAAATACGTAAAATGTTGCCGCAAGTTCATTGATATTTCATGTAAAAAAGGACAATCTCAGGCTCGATCAAAATTCCATTGAAATCGTTAACACAAGCGACACACGTGACCGTTAAAATTATTTGTTAAAGCATAAACAATTTCACTGGGACGCGGTGACCAGGTAAAAACCGTAATTTTTGATATCGCTCACACATGTATACAGTGAAATCTTGTGTTTGGCGAATTTGTGTGACGTGTGCGGGAAAAATAATCTAATGACTCAAAATGTATTTAAATAGTCATTATGAGTCATCTTTGTAACCGCAAAAACCCAAGCCCAAGTAGTATGTTCTAAATAATTGCTACAATTAAATGCTAAATTGAATGGTTTATTATCAATTTAATGATTGATTATGGAAACGTACGCGTGACGGTAGCGTTTTTTTTTGGGGTGAGAAAGTCAAAGTCTTGCCTAGATAGCAAATTTTAACCGGGGGAAAATCCAAAGAAACCGCACACACAAAAAAAAATAATACTATTTCTAAATGGTCGAGTCAATTTTTATAAACGCCGATGTCAAATTAAAAATAGCATTTAGAGGCCGCGTTTATTCAAATTATATCAAACAAACATACAAATGCGATAAAAACACACAAACACCACAATAAACAACAACAACGACAGACAAAAAACCAAATCAAATCGGTGCCGGTGTTTAGAACAAAAACAAAAAAAAACGACAGCCAAAGATGCGCGTACGTAATGGAAAACAACAAGATTGATATTTTACACAGAAAAATAGACGGCAGGCACCATTCATGCCCATATGTGCATGCTCTTCAGCCAATAGCCAGCGTACGTATGAATTCCAACGAAATATCGGTAATCAATGATTTTTGGTCTCTCTGACCCCCCCGTGTCCGTGTATCGTACGCGCGCACGCTCACTGATCGATCAAAATGGCACGAAAAATCCAAAACGTAAATTTTGGTGTGACGCACGCGTGACATCACATATTTTGACTTAAGTCCAAACTAGCGGACATCTGACGAAAGTCAAAACACCAAATACACACACGTTACCGCCACACCATGCGAATATGGTAAACATATGAAAACAAAACCACAACGTGCAAAGCGTGAAAGAGAGGGAGAGAGTGAACGGTGCGGAATACGATCAAAAAATCCCGTGTCGCATTTGGTCATTTTGGTTTTGACAGTAAAATTGGTTCTTCAGATAAACAATACAAACACATATGAACATCTTTTTTTTTAAATCGATAACAACGACAGCACGCAACCTGTCAGTAAGCAATGCGGCTGTCAATATCTAGTTATTGACTGATGTTACCATAATTGTTATAGGCTCTTGTAAATGACGTTGATCCCGATTACTTTGCTTATCACTGCAAAATAATAATAGCAAACCATAAAGAAAAAATTGTTCTTTCTTCTTTTAGCCCCTTCTAATGATTAAATGCCCATAAGTTTGAATGCATATAAAGCAGGCAAAATGGTATTCTGTAATGAAGCTTCAATTGTTTTGGTGGTGTTATTCTGATTGCCAGTTAAGCACGCACATCCAATATTCCACCAAGGCGTTTCATTCTCAGAACATAATCACACACACACACACACACCTCAACACACCATCACACAGGGGCACCATTTCTATCTCATTCACGTTCAAAGTCAATCTTATGGTTGGCAAATTGACTATGTATCGCATCGTTTCGATGCGTACAAGTTGAACCGTTGACGTTCGCTTTTGGTTCATAAACATAAGAGAGAAAAAAAAAACAAAAACAAAAACAAAAAATCAGCAAAGGCAACAACAAAAATCAAAATATACACAAATATTCCCAAGGAAGGGAGCATGTAACCGAATCAAAGCTATGTTTTCTCTGCGTGCACAGAGCAACAACGATGAGAGAGCTTAGTTCATGCACGATTCAAAGGCAATGTAAATACGAGCACACACAGACACCCAAACACACCGCACATACACGCTGGCTGGCTGGCTGGCTGGCTCAGCTGCCCGTATCAATTTATATATCAACGCGGCGGTATGACGATGACGGTGTGCGTGTATATGTGTGTACGGAGAAGTTCAAGCTCTATGCTGTGCTATTTGGAGACATGTGAGTGCTTTTTCGTATTTAAACTGATTGCAAACGAAACGATCTTGCATTGGTTTGCTTGCACTCGCAACATAAACATTACTAAAAAAATTTCAAAACAGAAAAGATAAACGACCTGAAAAAAAGTTCCTTTTTTGTTCGTTTCGCTCAAGCAAATAACGCACATAAATAAAAAAAGAAGTTTTTATTTTTTCTGTTTTGTGAAAATTACAAAATTTGTTTGATTTTTGCACAATATTAAAATTTTAATACGCTCGAATTTGTTGTAAATTAACTTAAATTGCAAAAAATCGAGACAAGTTTGAAAAATAAACAAAAGTGTTTGATAAAAAAATATATATATATATATACGAAACCGGGCTAAATTAAATGCACATTAAAAAGAGAGAAAATAAATTGAGTTAGTGATCTAGAAAATTTTAGACGCAAATTCAACATCGATTCAAATCGAGAAATTCGAAACAAGAAGCAGTGACACAGAGAATCCTCGAGGAAAGAAAATTCCAAGTGCTTTTCGTTAAAATACACACACACACACAGTGATTAAATATTCTGCATCTTTTTTGCACCGCACACACAAAACTACATTATTATTGAAAATGATGGCCGTTGCAGCAGCTCAAAAGAATCGCGAAATGTTCGCTATCAAAAAATCGTACAGCATTGAGGTAAGTAGAACACAAATCGCATATTGATAATTTTCTATTTCGTTCATTTTTTGTTTAGACTAAGAAGAAAAAATTCAAAAAAAAAAAAATTCATTTCAAGTCATTTGTTTCGTTGAAAACACACCAGCAAATGTTTTAGATGTTAAAGTTTACTGAGTTTAAATCAATTTTTTTTCCGTTCACTAACTACAAAATGATACGTCAAACCAAAAATGTTCAATTCATTCAGAACAAAACAAATTTAAAAATAACAAGTGATAAATTAAGAATGCCAGTCACTTACTGAATACTTCGAGCGATTTCACTTTTATCGTTTTCTAACGACTTCAGTCGACTTTTCAAACGTTCTAATTGCTTCATTATTCATAGTTCTCACATTTTAAAGCTTCACAACGATAAAAAAAAAACTTCTCAATAAAGTCGTCAAAATTATGAATGAGATTAGCTCACATTTTTTTAATTAACTTGAAATATTCGAACATTTCACAATAAGCTTAGGCGAAAAATTCTTGAATGACAAGAAAGTCACATGACAGAAACTTGTCTTCATGACTTCATAAATACGAATTTATTTAAACAGCGGTTTGATTTGGTTGATATTTCATTGAGAAAAAAAAAAAAACAGTGATCACTTTCACTTGAGAAATGATGGTCTCTCTTCAATAAATAGCCATTCTGATCGCATCTTTTGTGGTTAGCCGACTTCAATTGTGTACAAGAAGTGGATTAAAAATGTAAACAACAACAAAACAAAACAAAAATATTTGTTCTTCACCGATGAAAACCATTTCCAGTGGCTCGCGGTGGTTTACGGTGTTTTACTGTGGCTCAACTGAACCTTTTCCGAAAATTTGCGATACAAAGAGGCGAATTTTTATTTCGGTTCGAAATTTATTGTTTATAGTTTTAAAACATGCGGTTGCTTATCATAACATTATATAATAATTCGTTGAAATCGAAAATGTTAAACGATTCGTACTCACCGAATCAACAGCACACACACACACACAAAAAAGTGCGAGCTTCTGTCTGTCGCACGAGATATAAGGTCGTAAACCAATTAAATCAATATTCCATTCATCTCGGTGTGTGATTGTATTACAGCCATACGTAACGAAAAGAAATTAATAATAATAGCAATAACAATAATAATATTTTTTTTTTCTTTTAAATGTTTATATATGAAAACTTCTGTAAAAATTTCACCAAATTTACCTCGTTTTTTTTTTGTTTGTTTGTTTGTTATCTCTTTCCTCGTCACACATATCAATCGACTGGTGGCCGGTCAAAAATTCATTTAACAATCGCGTTCGCGATCTCACTGGTGGCCAGTGTCATCATACAAATTGAAAAAGATGTTGTTTTGCTTATCACTTGCCGATCAACCGTTGACACTGCAAACGGCTACCCACAAAAAAAAAGAGATGATGTTGAAGAAAAATTAAAATCATCATGCAGTTTCTGTTGCTATGACACTTGGCTGTAAAAACCTAAGCACATATTTGCTCATCTAAAAGTGAGTGAAAACCAAAATGTGCGCTGTGCAATACTATGCTGACTATGATTTGAGTTTGGTTTTCATTATCGCCTTCTTTTTTTATCCATACACACACACACACACACACACACACGCATTTTTTTTCTTCTTCTCTCCGTTTTGCTGTTGTTAACGGTCTTGTTTTCTCATAACAACGGCAGCGCACCGGCTGATAAAGTATATTGCAATGGTTAACCATTTGGGTGAAAGACTATTTGAATGAAGCAACATATTGATTTTGACAGTAATGGATAACTAATTGATTATAATAAAACAAAACAAAAAACTGAGTTTTTCTCTTGAAAGACCACATCACACTAACCGGAGGCCACGAGAGAAGGAAAAAAAAACGTCCAATATTTCTCAGATGAATTTGGTCACGTAGGCTTTGTTTTAACTGAATTCACGGTAAAAAAAAAAACATGTTCGGCATGTGTGTCTGTTTGTTTGTGTGTATGCTTTTTTTGTTTGACGACAAATCCATCCTAATTCAAGAGATTCAATTTGTGTGCCGCCTATCGATTTGTGTAAATGTCCATTCGTCAAATGTCATTTTTTGTTGTTGTTTTCGAAACAAGACTGTCTCTTTCTCTCTATTTTTATTGCGGTTTTTTTATGTCGAAATTCGCATTTAATAATGGTGTGTACATTTTGTGATGGAGTTCTTTGTCGGATTTCAAAAAAACCGCATCAATACACAACACCAAACAAGTCAATGTTCCTCGTTGTTGCATCGTAACCAAACAATTGCACCAAACAACATCATGCATTTGCAGTTAATATTTAAGAAGCGGCCATTCGGTTGGTTGGGAATTTCATGGGCCAATATTTCCCCGAGTGAAAGAGAGAGAGAAGATCGATGCGTACTGTGCATATCTGGACAGAGATATCTGATTGCAAATCCATTCGGTAACATATGTGTGTATGGCTGTGCTTGTGCTACTGTGAACTACTTAAGTACTTATGAATATAATAGATTTAATAGCCCATTGACCTGATTGACAGCGACAACATCAGGTACACACCAATTGTCATACATATGAATATGTGCAAAATGGATTTTTCCACACTCGCACACACACACACACACACACACACACACACACACACACACTTCACCCTTCAGCTCTGGCTTCGACCCGCATGGGTTTTTTGAATTTCTGTTTTGTGTGTGTGTTTTTTTTTTTAAATGCCCAATTTTATTTATCGATGTGGAGACATGAGACGTGGAGCAAATATACATTTTCCATTGTGAGATTCCATGATTTGAGTGCGCTTTGCTCGGACAGGCTTCATTGTTTTCAATGCTGTTGATTTGTTTTGTTGAGCTGTCGGTAACAATAATTTATCGACTGGCTGGGACACTTTTCAAGTGAAGCACCTGAGTAAAATCGAAAGCACGAAAAACAACAAGGAAAAAAAAAGACGAGCTCAATCAATTGCCCAAATAACCATTTGAGAGATTTTAAATTCTTTTGAATGATTTTTTAGTAAATATCGTTAAACGTATCGTCAAACAGTATGCATTTTCTTTGTTTTAATATCGCTTGAAATGTATCACAAAATCTATGTTCGCCGATACTCAATTTCAAAATTCACATGAAATAGATTGATATTCATGTTCGCTATCGCTCTCACTCTCACTCTCACTCTCACTCAACCGTTGCCACCAGCTGGAATATTTATCATCGTATCTCTGATCAATTTATTAATTTCTGAATTTGCATACGATTTTAATAAAGTTGTCTCACACTTTTTTTTTTTTTTTTACACTCATATGCTTGTGAGGTTGGCACACGAGATTTACTAAGCCAGAATCCAATTGAATGCCGAGAAATAAGAATCGTTGTTGTTGCTATTGTTGCTGCTGCTCTTGTGAGCATTGTTGAGATGAATGAAAAAATAATAATAACAAGTTAAATCACATGATGCGTTCAATCGACATGAAATAATCGATGGGTACCAAATAAATGTGCGCGCAATACAAACGCGAGAATTTAAATAAAATAAACAAAATCGATCGCATTAAATGGGCGCTTGCAAGGCATTTTAACAGTGCACGTCATCTGTGCTATCAATGAAATTCTATTGATCTAGATTTCATTCAACAATTGAAATTTATCCTTCGGTATGCTTTGGTGTTGTCTTGATTTGTCTACTTTTCCTCCTCACTCGCCGCTTTTCTATTTACACACAATTACATTAAGGTTATTTTTTTTAAGCATAACAATTTTTGTGTTGTATTTTTCATACTTTTACATTTATTTAAAATATAATTTTCTTTCTATTAACTCTTTTATGAAACTACAGAATGGATATCCATCGAGACGTCGTTCACTTGTCGATGATGCTCGTTTTGAAACAATTATGGTCAAGCAAACCAAAGAATCTGTGCTTGAAGAGGCTCGTGAAAAGGCAAATGGTAAGTTAAATGGAATGCTGTGTGAAAAAAATTTCAAAAAGTCCAGCAAAGAACAGATTTTGATGAATTTGTGTGGAAATCTTTGGTGCTCAATTCAAATATGTTTGACATTAAAGGTGTTCGAAATGACACAAAATTGAGGAGATGCCCAAAATTTCGCTTTTGATTCAAAATGTTTGTTTTTTTTTTTTAATTTTTTTTATTTGTTATTGTAATTTTATTTTCAAGTCTTTTGTTCAATTTACATTTTTCGTTTTTTTTTTACTTTCGATTCAGACTTGAACACAAATGTCACACAAGCCAATACTCAAGAGCAATTCAAATATGATGGTAACTACTTTTGTTTTTTTTTTTTTTTTTAATTGTTGATTCATATTTGTCGATGGTTTTGTACCTCATTAACGGCCATTTCTCTTTAATAATCATCGTTTCATTACAATTTTTTTTCTCTTTTTTTTTTTGGTTTATTTGATGAATACGCAGAAGATGCTCAGAACGAATTACCTGAAGTGTTCAATGATGAAACTGTTGAAAATGGTATTTATTTTAATTTTCATTTCATGTTTTTCTTTAATTTTCCATTGATTTGTTCACTTTTGATCAATTTTTAAGTTTGATTTTCCGTTTATTAATTTGTTCATTTCCATTTGTTTCTTTTTATTTCGTCTTTTTTGTTGTTTTTTTTTTCAATTCATGTATGGTTTTGATCGACGGTGTGATTGTTTGTTTGATGCTTCAATAAATTGAAAAATATAGCCGATATTTCATTGAATAATGATGAAACTTATGCTAATGATGTCGATGAAGTGGATGGCCCAAATGGTAAATTGAAATTCATATTCTTGTTTTAACCTGTATATTGAACATTTAACATCGTATTTCATTTGCGATAAAAACACAATGTGCCGATAAGCCAGTAGGAAAAAGTGACATTGGTCACGTTCAATTGGATTGTAATGCTTTTTTCATGCAATCAAAAATAAAGTCACGTCGTTGCAAGCAGACCAATTTCTAAAAATAAACATTTACATTTACACATACATTGTTTTTTTGTCATATTTATCGGATGCAGATGAAACAAATTCTAAGACAAAATCTAAAATTAACTGAATTGATATGGAAGTTTGATTTGGGAAAAAAAAATGTTTAAAAGTGCCCAAAAATTCAACGTTGCAAATGCCCAGACACTGTGTTTACTATAGCAAACAATATGGCGTAATATAGAGCATGTTTAGTAGGCTTTGTATAGACTAAAATACTTCTCTATATTGACGTTACTTTCATAGTGAACGCACAGTCTCTGCAAATGCCATTTGGTCAATTGCGTTATAAATTTTCTCTCTAATTGTATTTTGCTATTTGTTTGTAAATATTGTTCGCGTTAAATGTGTATAAATTAGCCGGTGGCTGTGCTATTTAATTTCCAATAAAATTTAAAAATAATCGATAAAATCGAAGGAACTTCCAATCTAAATTTAGTGTAATCAATGGCGATTAACACACTTATTCGCACGTCGCACCGTTTTTAATAATAAACGATAATTCATCATTTTCAATTGCTATAATAAAAGATGGCAAAACCTTTCTGCTGAATGGTCACACTACATATATATTTTACCCGTTTGACATACACACCAAACGCCATCAACATATCATCTTTGTTGAGATGAAGAAAATATACACAACCAAAATACAACACACACACACACACGAAATAAAAAAAAAATATCATTCATTTTTAGACGCTTGACTGCAGAAGCAACAGGCCAACCCTGTTGAACGTGATTCATCTCTTCGATGCTTACATAGTTTCACCAAGAATGGTCTATTTGATCCGGGCATTTTTCCCCTTCATTCATATGAATTGATTTACTTGGCCATAATTTTTTCTGCCAGCCACCGAGTATTGTCGAGTTTTCTCGTTCTCTTTCTCACTCTTGCTCTCATTTTAAAAAAAAAAAGGAAGGATTTGCGATGATGGTTAATGCATGGTGCAGTGCCCACGCATGAATCGGAACAGCTTAAGCGAAACCACATATATATATATATTTTTTAATACTTTCCTTAATCGCCAACCGACGCATAACATCAGAGCGTTAAAGCACTTTACTTGAAATTCCACTTCCAATTCTACTTCATGTGCCAACTTGGAATTATTACGTGTAATTTTTATGATGATTTCACATTAGGGCCAACACACATGTATGTAGTACAATATACATCATGTATGAATACAGAGTGTTTCGTAGCCGAGTTGATACGACATTGCGACAATGTGAATATCTTCCGTTACGATTGCTGTGTTAAGCGGAGAGTAAATGTGATTTTCACTTGAAAAGGAAAGAAAAGAAAAAAAAACCATATCGAATCGCCCTCGTTTCTTTTTGGTCCGCGCGCACGGTTGAACAATGAAGCGGCAACAATGATATGAAAGACGATGGAAAGCAATAGATTTAGATGGATTTATTCAACTCTTGTTTTCGGATTGCTCTTTTTTATATACATTTTTTTTTTACTATATGATTTCAGTTTTGTTTCATGTGCCATTTTTTTTTTCCTCTTTGTGCTAAAATCCATTTAGATGCTGGGCTCACCGAAGAAGAAGTTGTGATTGCAAATGCCGCATCCGAATCACCAGAGGCCGAAAAAGCCGTACAACGTGCTGCAATTGTGGTTCGTCTACGTGATGGTATGGGCTCATTGGGACGCATTTTGAAAGCCATTGAAACATATCATGGTACGATTGTACATTTGGAATCGCGACCATCACGCGAAGATGGTGTTCAATATGATGTATTGGTCAAAGTTGATATGTCACGCACCAATCTATTGCAATTGATTCGTTCATTGCGCCAAACCAATGCATTTGGCGGCGTGAATTTAATCAATGCCGAAAATTCCATCAATGTTAAAGCGCCCTGGTTCCCAAAACACGCATCCGATTTGGACAGTTGCAATCACTTGATGACCAAATACGAACCTGAATTGGACATGAGCCATCCAGGTTTTGCTGACAAAGTCTATCGCCAGCGACGCAAGGAAATCGCTGAAATTGCATTCGCATACAAATAGTAAGTAAAAATTGTCTTTTTTTTTCTTTTTTTTTTTACAAATCACAAATGAACATTGTCTTTGATGTCATAATCTAAACGGATGATGCACTTTGAGCACACACGCATCTACAGCTTTTTGCTTTCTCGCAAACATCATTGCGTGTGCCGTGGTTTGGTTTGGTTTTCGTTTGACTGATTATGTTTTTTTTTGTCTCTTTTTACCCATTTACAGTGGTGATGCAATTCCACATATCGATTACACTGAGGTTGAAAATCAAACATGGGGCGCTGTATTCCGCACCGTATTGGAATTGATGCCAAAGCATGCATGCGCTGAATATCGTGCTGTCTTCGCTAAACTACAAACGGAAGGCATTTTTGTTGAAGATCACATTCCACAATTGGAGCAAATGAGCAATTTCTTGCGCAAAAGCACCGGATTCACATTGCGCCCAGCCGCTGGTCTTTTAACCGCTCGCGATTTCTTGGCATCGTTGGCATTCCGTGTTTTCCAGAGCACACAATATGTTCGCCATGTCAACTCACCGTATCACACACCAGAACCGTAAGTGTTTTTTTTTTTTTAGGTTTCGTATTTTTACTTTCGATCTTGATTTCACTCCTGAATTAAGTCTCATTTGAAATGCTCATGCAAAAGCATCCTCAATTTATTGTGTAACCGTTGATTTTCATAATTTAATTTTGCAACAATTAGCAATTGCCTACCGTTACTAAAATGGGACCGAATTTAATTGGCAGACAAAATATCGCTCAAAAGGCGAAAACTTTCAACGATCTCGAAATTGCCACGAGCCAAAATGTTTGTCTCTTTCCTTTTAAAGAACAAATGAGCACCAACAGTGTATAGCATTGCCTGAGGAATGGAA
Source organism: Aphidoletes aphidimyza (assembly GCA_030463065.1). Taxonomy (NCBI): domain Eukaryota; kingdom Metazoa; phylum Arthropoda; class Insecta; order Diptera; family Cecidomyiidae; genus Aphidoletes; species Aphidoletes aphidimyza. Next base: position 44,753,087 of record CM059997.1, read on the forward strand.
ATAGATGTGCAGAAAATTCATTCGTTCTCGGGCTGCGGAAAATTGAATTTATTTGCAAAAGCACAGAGAATGAGAAAGAGCCTTTATCACGCAGGCAACATTAGCGATATGTCGCTTATGCTCTTTTGACTCTGCCTTCACAGCCACACATATATTGTTCAGCCCAAAGACAAAAACGCTTCTCTCTCTTTCTCTCTCTCTCTCTCTCTCTCTCTCTCTCTCTCTCCGCGTGTGTGTGCATGCTTTTTCCACAACATTCTACCATTCGATTCGTTCATTCGCGAAAAGCAAAAGTGAATTTAAATATGTTTGATGCGAATGACAGAAATAAAAGAGAAAAGTCTTCCCATATTCGCTTGTTCGATGGATTCAGGAGGCAAGGAGAATAGAATTATAGACAATGCAACTAAGAACTTGATAGCAACAATAGCAACCAAAAACGACGTTCACGACCAAATTTATTTGTTGGAATCGTCGGCCATGTTCGGCTCACTGCTTCCATTCGACGAGCAATGGAAGTGGAAAATTGGTCGGAAACGGTATTAATGCTCTTTGGCAGTCACTTAATATTTTCTTTATTTCTTTCTGTTCTTTTTTTTTGCTGCTGCTGCTGCTTCTCGACTTTATTCTTTTATTCCCGTTTTTCGACATCTTTTACCACCAACCCGCTGCTTCTCCATTAATGTTTTTTTTTTGTATATCGTTGTTGTTGTCGCAACCGATTCGATTCAATTTGAGTTGGTGTTACGCATTTCTCTATTGCTCAATCATTGTGCTGTTCATGGGATGTTAGATGACATGCTTTCGAGTAGACATTCGTTTGTACAACAATGCTCAATGAAGAGAGCATAAAAGTCATATTCAAAATTTTCTCATTTTCACACTTGTCAAAATGAATGAGGGGGGACACGAAGAGTGTGTGCAAGTGAGCATAAGCGGAAATTCTTTGATGTTACCATATCTGCAAATAGCGAGCAACAAGTGAAAAACTATGCCAACAAATATACAATTGAATTGAGAAATATATTTCTCATAGGCACTAAATGAACGAAATCACTTTATCCATCTGCATTTACCCGATTAAAGTGTCGCAAAAATGTTATTCTTGGGCTGCGTAGCACTTTTTTAAGTATTTTTTTTGTTTTGTTTTGCTCAAATCTGCATTTCATTTTATGTTTTTTTTTTTTTTTAAATTAAGACCATAGAGGAATTCATAGAAAATCCTCTACTAGGACAAAGAGGTATCGATCGTATTATAATATAAATATTATTGTATATATTATAAATATGCCTTTTTTCGAGCAAACTCGAAAACCTGTTGATTTTGAGCGCACAACCATTTCTGAACATCGAATGGGTTTGATAGTTTGGCACAGCATCAACGACAGCAGCAACTCATTTGACTCAATAAAATTTAATTCAATTGAATTGATAATGTCATTTACTTGGAACTACCATACACATGCACCATATGCTGTGCTGTGCTGTGCTGTGCTGTGCCATTGTCCAATATTTCGATGATGAAATGATTCCAGAGGACGGAAATTTTGTGCTGAAAATCGATATTCTTTACATCATCCATATGATTCAATTATCCCATAGGCAAATGACAAAACGGTATCGAAAATAATACGAACCAAACGAAAGAGCAAATAAAAAAAAATTGTAGAAACACACGCAGCAGCCAGAAACAATGTTGCTTCATTCAATATTCGAACAATTTGCCTATGCTCACAATTCAACAAGAATGTATCGCTGTAATAACGACCAGTTTCGGTTTCATCAAATGAAATATAAAGGCACTTACTTACTCACCTTTAGTGCGATGGCAACGACGACAACGTCTCGCTTGATATAATATTTATTCGATTTTTTTTTTTTAAATATACTGAAACATAAAAAATGAGTACAGCAATTGAAATGAGATGAACAAATAACAATTATAATCCATTTTTAAGTCGGTTAACATTCCCCTATTCCCTCTAATGGAATTTCTTTTACTCCTGCTCGCAAGCGAGCTATCTTTTAATGTCAATTTAATTCATGTCTTAATCGGATTTAGTTGACTTCTTCTTTTTTTTTATCCTTCTACTGTGCCTACTCTGTGTATTCTGATCCATCTCAAGCTATTGCAACTGATTTTCTACGTTGATTTGAGTGGAATGCAATTTTTATCATGAGCAAACCTTTTTCTTAGCATATCTTTTTTTTGTGTGTACTTAAATCGACTTTGGACAAAGCATTTACATTTTTCTCTAATAATTTTTTATTTATTCTTTTTCTACCTTATGACAGTGATTGTATTCATGAACTTTTGGGACACATGCCATTATTGGCTGATTCAAGCTTCGCACAATTCTCGCAAGAGATTGGCTTGGCATCACTTGGAGCATCTGATGAAGAAATCGAAAAATTGTCAACGGTAAGTAATAAAAAGCTATAAAAAAAACTTTAAAAGCCCACATACGTGAGCCATACTTTTCCGCATTCATTTTAGCTACCAGTTTGTTTCATTACAATGATAAATTTTCCAAGTTAAGGCCTTACTTGCAACTCGAGCGATTGGAATCGCTAGCGATTGCTCTATGAAAAATACATGGTATTAACACGTGAAATCGTAGCGCGATAGCAATCGTTGGAGTTGCAAGTAAGGCCTTTGAAGGGACATCTAATAATCGGTCTAAAAGATTTGAATAGTACAAAGTCTCGTTACAATTTTGAAATTGCTGTGTCCGATGACGATTCCAATAAATCATATGTTTTGTATTTTCAACAATTCTAATGCTCGAAAACCTAGTTGAAAAACCATTTTTTTCATGCTTAAATAGAAAAAAAAGAATTTTAAGCGATTTAAAACATGGAATTTTCGTTGATATGCATTGATTTCGGGGCATAAAATGTTGCTTGCACTTGTACAGTTTATTTGTGCAAGTTTAGAAAATTACCCAAAAAAACACTATTTTTACACAATGTCACACCAAAACTCGTTTCAATTGTGTTTTCGGTGGTGTGTGTGTGTGTGAATCGGGGAATTTATTGTTGAGTGATATCGATATGTTGATGCCAATAACCGAATATTGTTTTAATGAGACACACCAACTTGACCCAGTTGCACGGGAAATGTTCAATTTTAGTCATTTCATCGTGTTGGGTATGATTGATGCGTTGACACGTCGTACGGAATGTTCGGTGTGCCATTCGCATACGAGAAAGTGAAATTGGCGAACGGCAAGTTCAAAAGTGAGACTGGTGAGAAAATAACAGCAAATAAATAACATGAAGTAATATTGACAAAGATAGCGTGAACAAAAAAAAACAGAGAGGCAAACACACTCACACGCATGCAACAAGAGAGGCGAACAATATTGGATCAGAAATGGAGACATGAACATGTTGATATAACGACCCCAGCAGACATGTATCACGCGGACTGTTGCGTGAAGCTCCGAAATATTTCAAATCATGTGTAGATTTATTCATTAAATACACATGGGATGTTTGAATTGTATGTTTTACATGGTTTGAAATTGAATGGAAGTAGGCGCCATCTGCGGAATCACAGAATTAAGCTTATGATAAAATGATCCATACAAAAGAACAAGTTTTGCTCGTATAATTTATTGTATTCACTAAATATTTGACGACGGATGTTATTCGACGCAGATGGAGCCACAATCGCCCAAAGCTACGATGGCCTGTGAATTGTATTGTACACAGATCGACAATGCGATTCACAGCCGGCAGCATTAAATAACACGTTTTTAATCATTTTAATGTGATCGTCCACAACAACAATAACATGTGTTTTGTTTTTGGTAAATAAAGTCTAAAAATATTGAACGTTATTTACTGTGATTGGATCACATAGGCCACTGGAACATGCACTTGCATTTTGTCCACAAACTTTCGCAAAAAATGCATTATATTTCATCGGTCGGTCACTCAACGGAATTCATGATTAATGTTTCGAACAACAACCAAAATACACCACCGCTCACTGGCTCCGTGCTCGTTCACTGTACTCGAGATTCGTTTCTCTCTCACTCACTCTCTGTCTCCGTGTGTGTATGTGCTTCGAAATGTGAGTCAAAATCAAGTTTTTAAACCATACAATACGAATTGATGTTCTAGATGATTGCGCATTCTGTTCGAAATCGGTTCACTTGACCGCTTGTATTCACCGCCAAGGTAAACGGTGAATGTCAAGAATACGATTTAAAGCATATGAAACTACAACATTGACATCGGGATCGCGTGAGATGTTAAAGAAAATCCGCACTCTTCGCATTCTTTGACATCGAGGCGATCGAATAGACTTGATTGGTTTTGTGTGTGTGTTTTGAATTGGTGTTGTTGTTGTTGATGTTGTTGTTGTTTTTTATTGTACCATCACGAAAGTTATTTAATTAAACTGTGATTAAAAGCTGTGAATAGCCTATTTGTTCACGCGCATAATTACTTCAAAATTTAGACAAACAAATAAAAAACAAACGCTCAAATAATTGAATATGTAAACTTAAGCAATCAACGTAAATAAAAACCATAACGATGTTGAAATTCGATAAGCGCAAAGCCCGCGTATTGTGTGTATGTCTGTCGCGAATAAATCCAATGATAGCATTGCGTTTGAATGAGCGTGAAACGGAACTGCATTACCAGTTAATTTACATACTTATCAAATTTAAAATCGCTTAGACCAAACCACACACAACAATTACTTCAAAATGATTGCCCATTTACATTGAAAATGGAGGCATTGATGAGTTATTGATATCGATCGATCGATAGCGTTGTGCACTGCACCTTGCCGCCTTCGCACACATATCAAGCTTCTGCGCAACGATGCAAATGCATTGAAGGTGAATGAAATCAGTAGAGCATAGAGAATTCCATATCGAAATCAAAGATGCATATCTACTTCATTCCTATCACAATCGTTTAGAATTCATATATCAAAAAAATCAATCGTGCACGCCAAATAAAACCAATGTTCAAAACACACTCAAAATTTCAATTGAAAGTATAAGCACATTTTAGATTTGTTTATGTTTTAATAATTGTTTTTTGTTAATTGTTTGTTTCCCTTCTGCAGGTCTACTGGTTCACCGTTGAATTTGGTCTCTGCAAAGAAACCGGCAGCACAGATGTTAAAGCCTATGGTGCTGGTTTGCTATCGTCATACGGTGAATTGTTGCATGCATTGAGCGGTAAACCGGAATTACGAGCATTTGAACCAGCTAGCACAGCCGTCCAACCATACCAAGATCAAGAATATCAACCGATCTATTATGTGGCCGAAAGTTTTGAAGATGCCAAAGAGAAATTCCGTCGCTGGGTATCATCAATGTCCCGGCCATTTGAAGTACGCTTCAATCCACACACTGAACGCGTCGAAATTTTGGATTCGGTCGACAAACTTGAGACACTCGTTTCACAAATGAACACAGAACTGTTACATTTAACCAATGCCATTGGTAAGCTCAAACATCCCGGTTGTTAAGTGTTTGTACAACCATCCCTTGTTCCAAAAAAAAACAAAACAGAAACAAAACTAAACAAACCATCCACATTTTCTTTCACTTTACAACAACATATGCGTGTGCGGCTGCAAAGCGGCACAATCACACAAAACCGTACACGCTAATAGAGAAAAAAAAAAACAAACACAAATCATGAAATGAAAACATTTTTGATCAAAAAAGAGTTGTGAGACACAAAAAAAAATGCATTGCAATCAAATTTGCTCATTTCGCTAGAGTAGGGCATCCGAGGGCATCCAATGAATGCGAGCAAATAATTTAACATATTTGAACAATAAATACAGGCATATATTTTTTTGATGTAGATGTATGTTAGCTAAAGTAAGGAGAACAAAACAAAACAACAACAAAAAAACTTTTAAAAAATGTGAATAAAAAAAATGTATACTATATAATCTCTTTCCAGTGGTTCCATTATGGATGTTTTATCTAGTGTTCGAATTTAGGCATTCAGTTAGTTTCTGTTTTATTCGTATTCACTGCAACTTTATTGCACCCTCCATTAGATTATTCTCTCCCTCCCGCCTCCTCCACCTTCAAACCAAATTAATAATTTCACTCCTAAAATTTCCTCTTCCAATTTTCAAACGGACCAATTTTTCACTGTATTTCAAAATAACCCTTTTTTTCAATTCAAATCAATAGTTGTGTTCATTCAATAGTGTGATTTTTTTTTAAAAATACGTGTTCATACGAAATCCATAAATGCCAAAACCCAGCGCAACACATTCACAAAACTCCTCCTAATTTATTTTCATTACACGTAATCGCATTATTATTTATACTTTTCGTATTTTTATGTATTTTTTTTTTTTTTTAAAAAAGAATTTCTTTCCACTTATTTCCTTTTGTTTAATCTCAAAATTGAACCTTCCTCCTTTTTTTATTAGATTGTATTTACTTGTGTGTTTCACTTTTCTTTTTTTTAAATCTAATTAATTTATTGTAAATAATTATTTTGTCGGTATTCTTTAGCAAATTAAGGCAATATTATTCCGAATAATATTTGATATGAAAAAAAAAAACAAACAAAAATCAATGGCATTGCAAAATATTAACAGTTAAAATTTGGTGTGTTCGGCAAAAATGCAAACTTTAAAAATAAATCAAAACAACAACAAAAAAAATCATTATGAGAACAAAAATTATATCAAATGAAATTTTAAAAAAATCGGTTAGTTCTTCAGTGTATCTCATTAAGTTTTAAAACAACAACAAAAACCACAACTTTATTGTGTATTATTGTATTTCTATGTTTTCCTTTCACTTCAGAATAAAGCAAGCAAATAAATGTGAAATTAAAAAAAAAAAAAAAATACATGAATGACTTGTTATTCATTTCTTTTCCTGTTCAGCGAAATGCAGCGGCGAATGAAAACTATTTTCACCTCTATAGCCAGAGCACTAAGGGGGATTGGAGTTTTAATTAAAAATTTCTAATCACCTTGAAAAGCCAACGGTATATCACCTCCACTAAAAACAAAAAATCATTTTCTTCTTTGTTGTATCAACTGGTGAACGTCAATATCTTTCCAATAAGCTATCAACCATGCAATTATGTTGAAGAATGTGATCAGGACACGTATTTGAATGATGACCATTTTGATCCAAAGAGTGCAGCACGTGGGATAATACATGGGAGAATATGCTAAAAAGGACTCAAAGCAAAAAATATTGCTTATAGACTTTTTACTCCTCATGTGTCCTATGTCTATCCAAACCAAAGTCAACTCAAACTGGGTTTGCATACTGTTAAGCAAAAAAATGTCTTTCTGTGAATATTTCGTCTAATGAACCAGAAAGTAAAGTAGAAAAGACAAGTTAACGTACTTAAATAAATTAAGTCTAGTTTTTCATTCAGGAAGGACCGTTATTTTACTGTAATTCAACATACCTAAGAGATTTTCAAATAAAATATGCAGCAAATTTAACATCTTTTGGTTATCGTTTGATCTCTAACCTCATGCTTGCACATTCTCCACTCTACGCACGAAAAAAGATTGCTGTGATTTATGTGATCAAAATGAAAAGAACGATAGCTGTCGATCTCTTATTGAGTCTGCAAAATTACCTATTTAACAGCAGATTATGGAGTGCAGCAAAAGTCTATTGCATTTTAAATAGTCCGTAAAGTCATTCGCAAAGGTTATTTTGTCACTTCCAATTTTCCACATCAGTTTAAAATGTATCGTTTTTTTTAGTTTGAGTGTTAAGAAAAATGCTATGAAAATTCAGTGAGATTGCCATTTTTTTTATTGCAATTCGCTTAATGTTTTGTTTTTGTGAATTTAATGTTATGCCACGTGATGAGACTATAATGATAAATGTTCTTAATGGATTAAATGTATTTGATAAATTGTTGCTTTTGTAAACGTTAATATTTGTTTTGTGTTGTTGTTATTTTGAAAATAAAGAAATTACTTAATGAACATTTATTACATAATCCATCAATCGTTCTATCTTCTCTACGGAATAGCATGGTCATCGTCATTTCATTGACATTACACAAACTTTGTACGCAGTGAAATGATGTTGAGAGTGTACCATTTTTCGGTCTTGGTCAATAAAAAGGAACCACATCAACCAATACATGACATTGATGAGATTTCCGGCTTAAGCTTTGCTATGCAATGCCTCGTTCTCTATATTCCATTGTGTTATTGGTACGTATAATTGTTTATTTCGCATTTATTTCAAGCCTCATCATGTAAATTCAGAGTCAAAGCAAAAAATGAATCCAAAAAAAAAACATTGATTCATATAATCTTTATATGAAACAACAAACCCTTTAACATAGTTTTTGGTCAATTTTGACCCAATGGTGAATGTTATTGATATACATTTCATAGGTAATTATTATTGTAATTGTGATGTTGTTGTTGTTCTGTATTTTTATTATATGATAAATGCTAATATGTATTGTGTTGTTGTTGTATACGCATTTCAAAGCTACATCAGAAATGTAGTTTGTTTTTAAGGATAACAAATCAACTAGATTTTATGTACAATCATAAAAAGTTTGGAGTTTTGAACACAAAAAAAAAAAAAAAAAATTCAAATGAAGAAAAGTACAACATGCAAATCAGTTGAACATTTGCCAGAGCTGTTGAATTCATTCGTGAAGTGCGCACACTTTTGAAAAGCAAACATGTCTACTATCAGGTCCAATATAGATTTGAAGTGCAATACACCTCTCTCTCAAGCTGACTTACAAATACAAATGCATTTGTATGCCAAAATGTTGTTAATCGTTTTTCAGTTGATTTTGTACGTAAAATTGAACAGTAGGAGTAAAGAAAAAAATTTACACAGATCGAGGATGACAGTGCGTAGAATAACACTCATCAGTAAGAACGTACAGAATTACACTGCCTTTTTATTTATAACAGAAAATGTGTTCAAAAAATGTTGGACTAACGTCATTTTAACATTCAAGTATTGTTTGGATTAACTATTGGTTACTGGATTCAAATTCAAAAGCGTGCGTGCCTCTCGGAGTGAATCTAACACCTTAAATTTTCAGTTTTTTTTTTTTTTTGTTTGAAATGGAGCAAAGCTTCCCAAAATTAATCGCACCAATTGGTGAAAAGTTTCAATTTCATTATTAACATCTATTTTGATTCGTTTTCCAATTATGATTTCTTTTTTAATGCGCTTGATTTGTTAATTCAAGTTTTACAAAATGTGCCATTTTGTCTTCATTCAGTATCATTGTCATCTAAGAGTTTAATGTATCAAGCAATATAGTTTAAGTTCAACGCTTCAATAAAAATGTGAACTTAAATTTTGATTGCATTCCCCAAAAAAGTTGGATTTTTTTTCTTCATGTTTTTTTTTTCCATCTCTTGGTTTTCTATCTTATACACGGGGGGCTTATGCAGGAACCATTCAAAATATGTCTATAAAAAAATATACTCCACATTTTGAGAAAACTATTCAAACAATTTCAATTTCACGTTTTCAACACACTGTCTTGTGTCGTGTACAGGTGATTGTTTCAATAAATGGAATATTTGGTTTTTGGTTTTGTTTATTTTTTTTTCTTTTTGGTTGGCAAATATAGGCTGAGCAGCGAGAATAGCGAATGATATATAACAACATTAAATTTGAACGAAGGAACGAGGGAGGGAAAAGGTGGACAATGTCGGTGAATGAGGTGAGATTCATGAGCATGATGTTTTTTAATTCGATAAATTGCAAGAAGAGATTTTTCTTGAGTTTAGTTTTTTTGTTTTGTTTTGTTAGACAAGTGTTTTGAGAGACTTTAACAACTAGAACATAATAACATAATAACATTCGATATTCCTCTTTTTTTTGGGGTATCCTTATAAGGATCAAAGAAATTATCGCCACAAAAATGGCAGTCTTCCGAATGGACAAAAAAATGAAAACAAAATCAAAAATAATTTTTTTTTCTTTATAATTCTCCACCAAATATATACCATCTCGCATGCCATCATTTCATCTTCTCCAACCGATTTCGTTGAGAAATCAATAAATTCAAACGAGATTTGATATATCCAATATAAAAAAATAATACACTTAATCCGTAAATAAGTACATCTTATATTCATTTTTTTTGGGTGAAGATTTGTTTTCTTCAGTTTTGCTGGTTTTGTTGGTTTTTTTTTTTTGGCTACTTGTGTCGTTCCATTTAAGTATTAAACCATTGAAACTAGTGAAAATGATATAGTTTCGAAAATCACTTCCAAATCATTCATCTCTTTTTTTTTCTATTTCTCACATTTACTCGATATAAATATCTTCAATAGGATAAGCCGTTTCGATAAATTTCTGGTAGAAACGTTGGAATGCTCGCCTGCAACGAAATTTAATTGAAATTAGTCAATTCAATTCATTTGACACACAATTTAGAGCATTCAAATCGAATGTAACATACCCAACAGCTTCGGCAACTGGTCGCGTTGATTCTTGTCCTTTGAAAACATGGCACGCAAAACGTTGTATTGTCGGATGCTTTGTGATGAATCCAATGTAGCGATGATCCCGTGGATGAAATGCGCAAAATGAAACATTTTTGAGCGAATAAAAGTAATCTATGCATGGTCTCTTTTTGTCCTTGTTCTTTAATTTTTTTTTTTTTTTTGTTGAATATTTGAAAAACAAAAAAAAACAAATGACACAAAATGAAATGTGTTATAGAATTGTTAATTTCGACAATTGCCGTCTGTAAAATCAATTGATTCACTTACGGATGATGCACGCTCCACCATGCGTAAACCTTGGTCAGAGATTTCTAAAATACACACTTGAACGTTGGGCGATTCACCGCATTCGCCAACAATTTTGCGTACGGCTTGGCATACAACGCCCGTACCTTTGTGTGCCATTGTTTCCACGGAACCCATATAACCGAGTAGATAGCGTTCTTTTTTCACCTTTTGTGCCGTCGGATCAAAATCATTGTATTCCAAATCAACGGCATAAGCCGATGGAAAAATGCCTTGTCGGCCTGTACGTAAATTGACACCTTCGCACCATAAATCGTCGGCCTCTTTTTGCACATAAATCGGATCACCAATTTCAATATCGATTTCATCATGATGTCGTGGATTGAATTTGTGTAGACCACGATGTGTTGCCTCGAGCATTTCCAATTGACTGTAGGGCACACCACCGAATGGCGGTGGAAATGGTGAATGTGATGTTGGTGACATTGCCAGTTGCGGTGATAAACTTTTTAAATCGGTTGGTGAATGTGCCGTACTGTGTCCACTGTCAACATCACCCAAACTATGCAAACGATCCGAATCTGGGCTGGAATCTTCATCGAGTATATAGCCACACTTGCGTGCTAACAATTGCCGTTGACACAATGCACTATTATTGATTGATTGCTGTTGTTGCAATTGAGGATGTGTGCCTAACGCATTTGAGCTCAGTTCATCGGCTAACGATGTTTGACCAGTATTCAGAATGATGGAAGCTATTGTATTTTATTTAAAATATAGGCACACATCGAGGCGGGGACAGATACAACAGTGAGATTGACATTAAATTATTATTGTGTGCGTCCAGAAAATTAAAAAAAAAAAAAAAAAACAAAAATTTGCATGCAATTAGTGGAATTGGAATTCAATGGAAATACTTCGGATATTGTAAAAATGGTGATTCGGATCGCATAGGATCGGAATTGATCGCTTACATTTCCTATTTTTGGGGATTTCCGGAAGTTTTCGACGTCGTCGTTCAACTTTGACCGTTGTGCTGAACGGTTGCTGCTGTTGTGTTCGATCGTGACATTGTTGTTGACTTAAATCACTGGTTTCGCTCAGCGAATTGACGAGCGTTGCTGTTGTTCGTAAACCGTCGCCAATTTCATCGTCTTCGGGATTGCTTTGCATGCATTTTAAACTAGCTAACGTTTTGTTGGCCGCATTTTGTATGAATTTTGTGGATTGTATTGATGCAGCTGATGTGATTTGCAACGAATTCATGTCATTCACCTCACTTCCATCCGATACATCACTCTTCGATGTGGGTGAAACATCATCATCTAAATTGGGCACAATCCTGCAAATAAAATAACCAAGCAATATAGCTCTTCAGTTAGACAAAGACCGCCCGTTCAACAGAGACACAGGCGCAGGCACATAGCAAGTGAGAGAACAATAATCAACACGACGAACATTGAATCGATGCATGGATACATGCAAACATACAACATGTTTGCATTTGCTTCACTATTCGCAACCACTCATTGTTATGAATATTTTAATAGAGTTCTCATTCTTGCGTTGGTAAAATGGTGGAGAACAAAAAATCAAATAAAATTGCATGTGTGTACGAAGTGTACGTTTTTGCACTAAAAAAAAAACAATGAATAATCGATGGCATATTATTGTTTTGCGATTTCAAACACGGCAATAATGAACGTGCGAGGCCTTGTTGTTTTGTTCGCACTAGCTTATTCTAAAGTTTCATTTATCGATTTATTCGTATTGTTTTTTTTTTTTTTTTTTTTTTTTTGACAACTTATAGAGAGAAAGAAAATACACATGCGACTGAAGAGGAGAGCAATTCCCAAGCAGCCGCTAGAATCGACCAAAGAACATTTTGCAAATCCAATTTTGGAATGCCATCACTTGCCATCATACATAATTTTAGCTCAATTTAAAGACACCACTACCTATTCGCACACTCTTTCAATAATCTAATTTTAGTTTATGTGATTTTTTTTTTGTCCTCATTTTGCCTTTGGTCGCATCACTTTGTCAATCATAGTCAATATGGTGTTTTATCGATGTGAATATCGTGTAAAAGGATGTGTTCCTCTCCAGTTTTTATTCATTCAGTTGTTTTTTTTTCACTCACTCATCTCCTCACTCCTTTTCTCACCAATTCCATTGCTTTGGAATTGAAATCACTTTGCACACTTGCCTTCATCGAATGAGAATTTGGATGAAGTAAAAATTAAAAAAAAAACGAATGAAAATAAATATCTTACGAGTAAAATGGTGCTGTCGTCTTTGTTGATGTGTAACTGGGTAATCGTTCGAATGTTCTTCGAAACTCTTCAAATTCCGTATCAGCCATTCTGTGTGAATCACTTTTGTCTAATTGTTGTATGAACACCCAAAAATTGCACCGTGTCTCCACACCACACACAACTCAATTGAACAAATCAACGCAAAATTCGAACTGAAACAAATAACACAAGAAATAAACAAAACCGAAATGCAATTTTACTATTGTGTTTCAGCTTTTTTTTGCGTTATCGTTTATTTATTTTACGCAGAAAAAAAAGCGATATGATGGTGATGACGAAGACGAAGACGACGACGATGAATTGGATGTGAAAATTTTTTTGTTGTCGTTTTCTTATGCCCATAAATACCACTACTGCAGAAGAAAAACACACACGCACACACACACACACACACCAGCATCAAATTCCAATGAAAAAGTCAATTCATGTACATGTATTTCGTATACACACGCTTACAAAATAAATGGCAACCCAAGTCATTCCCGTGTAATGTGACATGGTATTGATTTTCCTGGTGCATCGGTGCGAAATGTTTCACATAGGGTTGGAAATACCCTATTGGATTTGAATACCCCGAATAGATTTGACGTAACCAATACACTTACAACAGAACGTGAGACACTTCTACAGGCACATGAGCCAATAACATTGGCTGTGGCTGCTTGCATTGAAATGAAGGACCGCATGAAAATTCGCGGTGCATGCGCAATCGTGATAACAATTACTTTGAGTAAAATCAACAGAGGGTGCAAACGGCACCCACTTTTTTCGGAGAAATGCTGACCTGTTTCGATGGAAACTTTTTTTTTTATTTATACGCAGCGCTTTTTGATGGAGACGGTTAACAGTTCGCAGTGGAGAAATTCCAAAACTGATTCATATCAAAAGCATAAGACGTAGTTCTTACTTTCAATGCTTAAGGTTCGATGTATCAATTCAACAACCACAACAAAACGAAGCGAATCTTCTTGCCACCATTACAAAAGATTTCCAATTGCAACAAAATGGAAAGTTTTCCTCTTGAAATTTGTCTACTGAACAAAAACCCAACGAACGAACGCAAAAATGGAAATAGCGACTACATAAGCTTAAGGGTAAAAAACGAAACTATTTGCAAACTAAAGAGTCGATTGTTTGATTGTTTTCTCGTGGGAAAATGTTAAGCCTTGATAAAACTCTGAGAGATGCATGAAAAACAACACACAAGAAAGCGAAATAAAGACTTCGTTTACTTCAAAATGTAACCAGTTTTTTTTGTTGTTGTTGCTTCTGTCCATTGTTGGTTGGCTGTTTTTTTTTTCTTTCGTTCGAAGTTTTCATCATCATGTTCCACTGTGATGTGATATCGATTAGAAATATATACACTCAACGCTCCAATTGCGATGTTAAAATGGATTGGAACACGGTTTGTATGTATCACATATACGAGAGTGTACTACATCGAAGGGATACCAACATCTCAACCTGTTGATTGTTTGACTTGTGTCGATTTTCATTTTCGCTTCCATTCAAGCGCTCACCAAACAAAGCAACAGTTGACTTGAGTGCTTAGAATAGACACACATCGCACTGCATATTCATGAAACAATGATCGTCACATGACCACGTCAACAAATTTCGTTTCTTTTTTTTTGTTTGCTCATGCTAAGCGTGATTAATTTGGCGTAACGCACTTTCAAAGGGTTTCAATTAAATGCATTCGATTTTACATTGTCATTTGCTACGTCACAGTTTCTGACCTTCAATGACTAATGTTAAAATAATTCGAATCGTCTACGAAAACTAAAATACAAACTCTTTGTCGAGGATCTAGGACATAGTCTATGCTATAAATTGTTGAGTTGACCATATCTCATGATTGTTTTTTGGGGCGAATGCGAACATGTTAATCGAAACAATGATAAATAAAATGGTTGATAATGATAAATGGTAGTGGTTGGTTTAATTTTTTTTTGTTTCAAGCCGTGACGAAAACGAAAGCAGTGTCGTGGAAATGTTTTCTTTTGTTCTGAAGCGATGTCAAAACGAATTTAATCCATACTAATTCGAATTTGCTCAAAATGAAAACATAGTATTACATAGAATCAAACGAGCTATTAATGAATATAATCCATAGATTGACACAAATACACCAAACAAACGAGTTTATCGAGGGTACCTTTTGTGCTCTTTTGCACTCATATGCATTTTACAATCTCTCTTAATGGGGTGAAAATGTTGCACTTGAAACAAAAACACAGATCAGTTTTCAAAGATGCAAATCATCTTATTCAAATAGCTTTATCCAAAGGAAACTGTCACCAAAAACGATTAGAAGGCCAATAGTCGTTTATAAATCATTTGACAGGACACAAGAATTGAAACCACTTTTGGTAATATTTAAACAAATGTTAAGTGACTGCAGCAGTCAGCACCTCCTGAGCACGCGACCACATATATAGTATATACAATACACTTTTCCTTATGTTATTCTGAGGACCGGCGGTCAACGTTTACGTGATATACAAGATCTGCTCCTCGTGTAACCTTTCAAATATGGGCTGCGTAGTCTCATCAGTAATTTGAAAAATAACATTTGTAATACTGGATGCTAAATAACAATAAAAGAATTGGCGTCTTCTGCCTAGTGTGTATAGAATTCAAATTGTGACTTGAGAAATAATAAATTACTTCATTTTTTTTTTATAGAGAATTGCGTGCAGATTTAAATAAGATTTTATTTGTGAATAAAAATCACATAAAATCTTAGTAAATTACGTAATTAAAATTGATGTACATGAAAAATGACCCTTATGAAAAAAAAAATAACTTCCAGCCTGACAACTGGCAACGGCAGTCATTTGATTTGGGACAATTTGAGACAATTTGGGACAAAAGACGTGAAAAATTGTTTTTCAACAGATTTTCTTTCTACTTTAAACGGTTTCAGTCGACTGTCTGCTCAATCGCTCCATTTTCACAAGGGTCTCTTATTAAGGTATACTGTTTCTATAAAAGAAACAATTCCTTTTGAATGTATTATTCAAATGATTCTATAGAAAATTCTAAAAATGTCCATAGTTTTATTTTGAATCCAATGAAGATGACAGCACTTCATCGCTTTTGTCTATGCTGATGATGAATTGTTAGCAAATCGAAATGCATTCAAGTTAGCATTTTCTTCATTTAAAGAGAATGATTTGTTTGTGTTCAATCCTTTCGTCTGTCTAGCATAATTAAAATGCATTTCAATTTCTCCCCAAATTAAAAAAAAAAAAATACAACTTTTTGTGATGTCATTTCATTCATTATCGGACGATTTTCTTATCGCAACAATTTTTCCGATATGTCAAAAATGAAGTTTAATCTATGGTCGACCATCAGACCATTACAAATTCGATGGATAAAATACGTGTAATTTATGCAGGCCCATTGTTTTATGGTTGTTTTGTATTTGAATCAAGAGCTGAGCCAAGAGCTTGTTTGGCTTCGCAATTGTTCGTTCAAACGTTCGAATTGATATCAGCATCCAATTTTTATCATTTGCAGGTTTCAGAGAGCAGCCCTTATCGAAAACGCAAAAAAAAATCCGGTGAATTGAATAAATTGCATATGTGCGTTACCATTTTTGTAATCAGAACTCCAATACAAAAGCCGCACACACAAATATGTGGGCGATGTTAGACTTTTAAAAGCAAGAAATCGGATGAGGATGGAGCATCAATGGTTCAATGGCGATAAAATGAAACATAAATTGAATGTTGTAGCCATATACGTAGTGTATATAAAATCCGTGATATGCGTTAGTCAAGTTGAGTTCGTAAGTAGTAAGTGATAATGGTCTTCACAGTAGTAGCCACATCTCTCATGTATATAAATCTAAACGAAAACTTCACTCACTTAATGTATGCCATTCAATCAATTTGAGAGAAGCTACGAAAATTAAATATACACCATCCAAACTCATTATATGCACATACGTAAGTTTAATATGAAAAACACACTTGTGTGTTACTTGTGTTGACTACTCGACCACTTTCTCAAAACATTTGACGATGGTTTTGTCCATCCGGTCGGTTTACGGACTTCAACCATAAATTGCAACCTTCAAATGTTTTAACGCAAAAAAAAAAATGTATTGTTCGATTCAATTTAGATCGTTTTGGGTTCAGCCGCCGTCTATCGTTTTCTATTTTTAAGATAACTTAAGGAAATCTAACAAAACGGGGTGCTTCGCCCCATTCTGAATTTGATTTGTGGGAACAACATGCAGTGGTGATATGATGAAACAACAAATAAAACCGATATATTAATAAATACACTTGTTGAATTTGCAACCAGCAACTAACGATAGTCACACACACACATAGAATAAGACTCCCGCCCGAATACAATAAGTATCATAAGCAGAAAAAACAAATCACTGAATCATCAGCGAAGAACGACGACAGTGACGATGAATGAAGCAGATACAAAGTTGTGTCCTGATTTTATTTGATTCAGCCAATCAGGCACATTTTATTCACGATCTCATTTAACTCCAAAACACACTCTCTCTCTCTCTCTCTCTCTATGCCACATTGAATGTGCGTGTGCGTATGTTAGTGTTTCGAAAAGCGCTCTGGGTTCATTGCATGCGTCTGTGCCTCCTCTCTACAAAACCATGAGCTTGAGCATCACACAGTCAATGGTTTGTCTCTTATTCCTTGTTTGCGTATTTGCTTTTCTGGAAAATCGGTTATCACTTCAATTTCAAATCGCACAGCGTTCTATAAAAGGTGTTTGCGCACCAAACATTTGTTACAGTTTCTTTTCAGCATTGTCACGAATCAAACCGTTTTGGGATAACATTTCGTTTCTAGAATCGGTTTTAAAATCGAAGCTTTTGTGGTGAGAGATAGTGTGTTTGGTGCTCGCGTTTTAATATCGTGATAAAAAAATTGAATCTGGATCTTTGACTATGGATTATCATTAGATCAAACATGTTTTTTTTTGTTTTTGGATGAATAAAATCAATGTCTTTGGAAATAATTAAGCGTGCACTTATATTTATTATTATTTAATAAAGTAATCACATCTCAGATCGTTCATGTTTCGGATGATATGAAATCTGTTTATCTTTTACCGATTGCTTATTAACTCATGCATTAATGAATATTAAGTACTTGTTGAACTTGTTTTGAACACTTTACGCGTGTTTGAAAGGATAACAAATATTTAACAATCATTCAAAACCCTATTTAAATCGACTCGAAGACACGTTTTAGTTAAAGTTTTAATGCAAAGGACAAACAAAGACAAACAATTACCTTATTGCTGAACGGATAGTGAACGGTCGAAAATCTTATGACTATGTCTTTCCAAAAATTTTATTTCAATTCAATACAGGACATTGATTACGATTCATTCATTTCCAAACAAACGAAATTGCAAAAAGCATTGTTCATTTGTTTTTCTTAATTTTAATCAGCTTGTTCATAGCCGAATTATCATTTCAATAAATAGGTTATTTGTTTGAATGATCAAATCCAAAACGATAAAGACTGTTTTTTTTCCCCCACTTAAAAATTACAATATTTCAATATTCGAACATAAAATTGCATTAATTTATCGCCGCTAAATGACTTAAGTTAATGTGTACTAAAATTTTGTTTTACGAAATTTGAAAGCCATTTTTGCAGTAAATTTGAATATAAAATTTGTATGGTTTTCAAATGAATAGGAAATACAGAAGTGAAAAGCAACTGAAATCATTTTGAACGATATATTGAAACATCCAATGTTCCATTGACTATTTGCTAAGTTGTTGTACATAAAGCCTCTAGTGGAAATAGATATGCGATTGACTGAGTGAGAAAAAAAATTAAAACAGTACCAAGCAAATAAGTAAAAGAGTAAATATTCAGCAAGCAATATCAATATAGTTAAGTGGGATACCACTTAAGTAAAACTAATCTCACAAACTGAAAGTGGGCATAAAGTGAAATCACTGCGCACACCATCGTACCATTGCACTGTGTGTGAGTGAGAAATTCGAGAAACAAAAAACGAACACTAAGAGTTTTGATTGAACAAGTAAGAGAATATATTTTTGAATTTGTTTGCACACCGAAACCGAAGCGGGCGAGCACATAAGAAGACAGACGAAAAAAAAACAATGAGTGGCTCTGGTAAAGGATTGTTAGGTTTGTGGCTGTATCGAAGTGGTGAACAAGAATGGGCTGTTAAAGAAGGAAGTCCTTTGCATAAAGAAGATGAACTTTTGGTAAATAGATAAGTCTTGTGTCTTAATAGTGTTTTGAAGGTCGTTCAGAGAGAGAGAGAGAGAGAGAGAGAGAGAGAGAGAGATTTTTGTCCTTGATGCTCAAATGATTTTCGACATACGACCATTCAAAAAATGTTCGATGACTTGCTAATTTGTTCATATCTCTTTTGTCTCAAATAACTGTAGACGTCATCGGCGTCAAATGATAGATTGAAACGGCAAGAAAATATATCACCCGATAAAACATCTATTATATTCACGCTAAACAATCAAGTTGGTGGTTTGGCACGTGCGCTACAAGTGTTTCAAGAACTTGGCATCAATGTATTACATTTGGAATTGCAAAATACACGATCGGATGCGGACCAGGTACAGTCACCATCTTATAATACCAAACGTTTTAAGATTATTCTTTTTTTGAGGAAATAATTTGGGAAAAAAGTGTGTCAAAATCCTGATTTCGATTGCATTTGTATTTTGGGTAATAGGCTGAGGTATTTGTGGACATTGAATGTGATCCAAAGCATTTGGATAAAGTAATTCGTTTGCTGAAGCGTGAAGTGCGATCAGTGAACTATGCTTCGCCTCAAGTCAGTGACGATTTTCCACCTCCAACACCTCTTTCAGCATGCTCATCATTTGGTTAGTACAAAAAAAAACACACTGGATTTTGTTGTTTAATTATTTTCATATTTCCAAATAAACTTGCCTCTGGGTGATTATCATAGATTTCGGTGACATTTTTTGGTTCCCTCGTAAAATTTCCGATTTGGATAAAGTACAAAATGTGCTTATGTACGGTTCGGAATTGGATGCTGATCACCCTGGCTTCAAGGATCCCGTGTATCGTAAAAGGCGTGAACAGTTTGCTGCCATTGCCAATTCATATAAGCAGTTGAGTGTTGAAATTGTCATATCCAAGACTCATCTCTTCTTTTATTCTTTTCTTCGATGTTCTCAATTTCATTTGAAATGTCTTTTTATTGTGTTTTGCGTCTATTGCTAATTTTAGCGGAAATCCAATTCCAAAAATTCAATATACACCCGAAGAAATCAAAACTTGGTAAGCATTTTACATAATTCTATTACGTTATGTTCATAAACCTACAATTTAACAACATTCACACACACACACACACATGCATCTATGCCAACAGATCTACTGCCATCACCGACATCACCACCTTCCCCATTCTATGTTTTTTACCATTTTTGCTAACAGCAAATGTGTTATGTACAAATGTGTCATTCAATAACACAATTTCACACTGCCATACAATGAGCCACTGATTTTAAAATCTAATTATGAGAATAACAAACTTTGCGTTTTCGATGGATTACATTTCATTTGTCAGTGTGCACATTTTACGTACATAATAGTTTGATCTGTTTGGAAATACTTTGCTGCTTTCATTTTTCATGTACACACAAAAAATACCGCTCAAAATAATTAGCAAATATTGAAATGCACTTTTTTGTTTGACACATTAAATTCAATATTCTATTTCGATATTCACCATCAATTATGATTGGAGTTGAAATAATTTTATTAGGTAATAATTTAATTTCAAGTTTATGAATTCACATGACATTTTAATTAGTTGTTTTTTGGTTGTTGTTGTTGTTGTCATTTCGCATTTTGATGTGGATGACGTCCCATTGACACATTTATATTGACTAGACAATCAGATATGTAAAATTCAAGCGGAATCGGTCATAAATCATATTCCATGAACCATGTGCTGGACATGCTTCGTATGTTGAAAAAAAAAAACACACACACACCCAGAAGCCCGTTTTAAGAAAAGTGTTTCCACCATTCAACATAGAGATAGTGGTCGAGAACATAGGACAGTATGATGTCATGTACAAATGGTCAATAAAACTAGAAAAACGGTCCGTTTTGTTAAATTATGTGTGCATACAGATTGCATGGCATAATAAAACACTCATTTCATTTCCAACTAATTAACTGAACATTCAAATAAGCCTCTAACTCAATTCAATTAAAATCGAGTGCAAAACATTTCCACATTCATTGACGCCGTTTTTATGATGCATTTGTACGAATTGAAAATACATTGTGCATTACAGATGAAATGCAATGAGCATAGATCACCTAAATAGCTAGTCTCCCAGCGTATATGTTTTCCAATTCCGATTTTTGTGTTTCTAGGGGAATCGTCTTTCGTGAGTTGCATCGATTGTATACATTGTATGCGGTGCCCGAGTACATGGAAAATTGGCCACAATTGGTAAAATACTGTGGATATCGGGAAGATAATTTGCCCCAGTTACAGGATGTTAGCAATTTTCTGAAGCGAAAAACTGGATTTCAATTGCGACCAGTGGCCGGTTATCTGTCACCAAGAGATTTTCTATCCGGTTTAGCATTCCGTGTATTTCATTGCACACAATATATTCGCCATTCGTCGGATCCATTTTATACACCGGAGCCAGATTGTTGCCACGAACTACTTGGACATATGCCACTATTGGCAAATCCAAGTTTCGCACAATTCTCTCAAGAGATTGGACTCGCTTCATTGGGCGCATCAGACAGTGATATCGATAAATTGGCCACGGTAAAATACAATATTCAATTGAATTTCCATTGCGAGAAAATAATTTTGATTGGTTTTTCCATTATTTTGTTTTTTTTGTTTTTTTTTCTGGGACAGCTTTACTTTTTCACGGTGGAATTTGGATTGTGCCGACAACAAGATGGTTCGTTTAAAGTGTATGGTGCTGGTCTGTTGTCATCGGTTGCTGAATTACAGCATGCCATTTCGACAACGGACAAAATTAAACGATTCGATCCGGAAATCACATGCCAAGAGGAATGCATCATCACTTCGTATCAGAATGCCTACTACTACACTGATTCATTTGAAGAGGCCAAGGATCGGATGAGGTAATCTCCTTTATTCAACCGCTTAATACAATTGCTTACATTGTTTTAACTAGAGGTCGCAATCGGTACAAAAATTGGGTGCAAATTTCGATCGAATCAGTATGCAGCGTCCCAAATCCTGTTCGAGTTCGATTTAAATTTTGTTTAGTCGCTCGAAGATCGGGTACTTACGGATCAATCAATTTTATCTTGTGTAAAGAAAATTCATGACCGGAGGAGGGGGGGGGGGGGTCCGGAGTTCCAACCGAACCCGAATGGGTCGGGGCCCAATTGCGACCTCTATTTTCAACCATTGAAGGAATTGACCATCAACGTTTTAATTTTTTCTACAGAGCGTATGCTGAGAATATTCAGCGTCCATTTGGTGTGAAATACAATCCATATACGCAAACGGTTGATGTGCTTTCAAGTGCAAAGAGAATAACAGCTGCAGTGAGTGAGCTTCGTGGTGATTTGAGCATTGTTTCATCAGCATTGCGTAAAGTGTCGGCACTTGATCAAGATTTGGATGTGGAAAAAATTACTCAAATGCTCCAGGCTGGCCTACAGGTAAGATTTCAATTATTAAATTTCATTAGCAGATTCGGTTTTTTTTATTATTAAGTTTTCCGACACTTGACTGCTTCGTGGTTGTGTAGGTCGGTGATCGAAGCCCTGTTAGCCCAGACTCAGACGGTTCACAAGATGACTCCACCAAATCAAACAACAACAATAACAGCAGCAATATAAATGATAAACAAGATTAAAGTTCATTTGCATTTGACACTTCAAAATATGAAGAAGAACCAAACCAAAGCAGTCGCATCACGTCTAAAGTTAAAATGAATATTATTTTACATTTAAAAAGCCACAAGAATTATTTATGACGAACTTAATCTTTCAAAATCCAAATAAAATAATTAAATTTAAGTTTTTTTTTTTCAAAAAATTGGCGCTTGAGTGAAGAATAATTTGATTTTTTTGTTGTTTGAGTATTTTTTTAAAAAAATTACTTTTAATCAGTTCAAAATATTGGACGAAATCAATTTCAACGAAAAAAAAAATTCTTTTCCACATATATAATGTGCATAAGAAAAATATAAAATATTCATTATTTAAAGCCAGCAAATAGTAAAATAATTTCAATAGAGTAATAATAATAAGCATTATTTTTTATTCATTAGAAAAATCTTTGGAAAAATGAATGCAAAAAATATGAATCTAATTTAAATGTTAAAACAAATGTTGTTGTTGGATTAAAAATCTGTCATTGTGACTGAGTGAAATGAAACATTCCATTTTAAAAAGTACTCTCTTTATCCAGTCTAAATAAATGTAACCCAATTTCAATGTTGTCTAGTTGTTTGTGGATTTTTGTCACATTCAAATCATTTTTTTTTTCATTTTATTTTGTATATACATTTAACATTTAATTTTATTTGAAAAAATAACATGATTTTATAAACATTAATTATTTTCAGTTCAATAAGTTACAAAACATTTGGAATCGTATTTTTGGAAAATACAACAAAAGAAAACATGGCAAATGGTAAATTAGGATTATTGTTTGATTTGGCTGCTATTAACAAATCTTTTTTTTTTTTTTTTAAATTAATTTCGATTGTAGTTGTTTTACATATTAATTTAAATATATGTTACAAAATCAAACCGACTAAAGATATATTCAACAGAAATAATATTTAAAAACGCGTATGTGACAACTGTTGGCAATTATTTCAAACTTCAAGATTTGTTCTGTGTGTGTATTAAATTAAAAATTATCGTTTTGTTATTTGTTCGGGAAAAAGACCAGTTTAGTTTGTTAAATTGTATTTGAAATACGATTCAAAGTATCATATTCAGTAACAATCGATGTAGAAATGTCAACGCTAACAAAAAAAAAAAAAAAATTAATAAAGCACAAATTGATAAATTATCGCTTTGCTTATTCATTTTGTGCCATCACGGGTTAAATCACAGTCTATTACTCTAAAAATGTTATGAGCAAAATAGATTCGTTTCACCGATCAACGGTTTGGAAATTTTGTTGTTTCTATTTTGTGCGTAATTGTTTGCTCATGCACAAATGCCAAATGCACTCAAAACTATTTCGTGTTTTTGTCATTTTTTTTTTCTTGTTTGTCTAATGCATTTTTTTCGCCAGATCATCTCTCTAAATTATCGTTATCGAAAATGTAGCAGTAGATTGGTTCATTTAAAAACATAAGTCCATTAACTTTTTTTGAATTGAACAAAAAAAATGTGTGCTGAACGAATACCAATTAGAAATGGCTGGAAATGCAAACATGAAATCATCGCATCAGTGTCCAGCAATCAATTGTATGAATTACCAAATTTAAAATTTAAAATTTAAGTAGTTCATCGGAAGATTTTTGTGAATCAACAGTAGATTCCGTTTTTCAACACGCTTATATAATCTTTCGATTAATTTGTCTTTCATATGTTTCTATGGGCAGTTGAAGATTCTTTTCTAATGAATGGAGATTTTCTTTAACCAGATAAAATTATTTAACACAATTAATTAAGACATAATAATAAATGCTTAAAACATCCAAAAGTTTGAAACACAAACTACATTCGAGCTGCTCAAACTATAGTTGCAGCTCGAATGTAGTCTCTCGTTAGAAACACATTTTCGCCGATCAACGGTGTCGAAATGGGTTTTGTTTTGTGCGTCATTTTTTTTTTTTTGCTCATACTCAAATGCACTCAAAGCAATTTTCGATATACATAAATCTATTTGCTTTTCTCTACAAATAAAATAAATATGCATTAAAATTTATGAGAGTTTACTCCCAAAACTCCGAGGCTTGGAATAAATTTACTAATATTTACTCCAAAAATCTATTGTATTGGTGTAAAATCTCATACATTTTATATAAATTTACTCTAACTGGAGTAAATTCTACACCATTTTGTTTGTTTTGTTGTTTTGTGTGTACATTTAGTTTCGTCGGGCATCTGAAGCATTATCACCGCTTGATTCTTCATTATCATTGTCCAAAATGTAATCGTACAGTGTACTCGAGCCATGCTCATCGGGATCCGATAGCAAAGGAACTTGATGTGATAACTCTGATGTCGCCCATAAAAATAAATCCAACGTTTTTTCCGTGCAATCGGCTATAAAACGTATAAATGGACGAACATCACCTTCATTGGCCACTTGTAAAAAATCATAATATTTATGCCTGTAAAATTGTTAAAAAAATCGAAAAAAAAGGTAACAAATTTGATTTTCATTGAAATAATTGTGGTTTGTTTTTTTTTTGCGTACCGAAGTTGCTTTGGTATAATAACCGGTGGATAGCCAGATCGCATTAAAATTGTGTTCATGAGCAAACGCGATGTTCGGCCATTGCCATCGGTGAATGGATGAATGTGGACGAGTTTATAGTGAGCTAATGCTGCATATTTCACTGGATGCATTGAAAGTGCATGCTCTGAATTAAGCCATTGAACGAATCGTTGCATTAATATTGATAAATCACTTGGACCGGGTGGAATGTGACCGCCAACATAAACTTGCGTGCGTCGAAATTCACCACCTTCAACTGGATCAACATGGCCCAGAACTCGCTTATGAATCTCCAAAATATCATCGATGGATATAAAATCGTTTCTAAAACGCGAAAAAAAAGAAATCAATTGAACAAAAAATAATAACAAGTGGTCAATGGTTTTATTTCCTTCAGATGTCATAAATCGTTAATTTGCTCATAATTGTTTGTATATTAACAACGACTCATAACGTCTGTGCCCAAATGTCAAGAATTTCACCTCGTAAAGGAAAGGTGAGGAAACATGTATTTCTATTGTTTTGTCGTAGATTCGAATCTTTGTGGTGGCTCAGTTCAATTATTCAATTCACGCTGAATTCAGTATATTTTTGCATTGATGAGCCACACACCCTCTAAAGTGTCTACGACATTCCATTGCCACTATTTTATTTGATGACTCACCTATTTACCAATGTGGCATTAATATATTTCAATGCTGCATCAAGGCCTAAAATCTCATTGTGTTCATCGATAGATTTTCCATTAACAGCCATTCGTGTTTCGAGCACTGATCTGGTTTGGGCCAATGTCATTGTGTTACCCTCAATACCAACTGAATGAAAGATATGCTGAAAATATGCTTCTTTTTTGACACGTCGCAGTGCAGCATTTGATTCATGGATGCTCGATAATGCATCACGTTTAGCATCCAATTTATTCAAGCGTTCCTGATCCAACGATTCAACAATGGTGGCTGTTCGCATACGATTAGCCATTGCAGCACTGTGACTAGGATTCGCTGTTAACGCCTTAAATTTTTGCAAAATATTATTTTCATCGGTTGATTTGACAAGTTAAAGAGAGTTTGACTAAGTTACCTGAAAGTACATCATATCGGCTGAAATAACGTCGGAATTGCTGTGCTCAAGGTATTCACCATATTTATTCAGCACTTCTGGATGCTTTGGTGCCAAGGCTAGAGCATGTTGAAACAGACGCAATGCTTTGTCTAATTTTCCTTGTGACTTCAATTCCAGCGCCACTTTTAATGTACTCAATGCTTCATTTTCATCTTAAAGAAAGAAACAATTGGAACAGCAAAAATTATTTATTGAATCCATATTTATTTGAAACGGCATTCAATGAATATTGTTCATACCTTCGACAGAATTTCGTTTTTTGCCAATTTTATCATGTTGAGGATCGGCAATGCCTTTGAGTCGATCCGATGTTAGCGAATATATTGAATAATCATCGCGAACTTGAAGATAATGTACATCCGACAAGTAATTCGGTAGTTTGCGAACATTTGATGAAAAATGCGTTAAAAACATCATTATTGTGATGGAGCATACAACGCCCATCACAAAGATCATTGAATAGAAATACATTTGCTGCATGATTCTATGGATCAATTTTACGCTCTAATTTTTAATTCTTTTCATTCAACCGACCAAAAAAATAAACACAATTATTTACAAAATGATCTGATTGAGAAAGATTCCACAGACAAAGAATAAACGAAATTTAAAAAAAAAAAAACAACAATTCAAACAATAAATTATTTTCGTCAGCTTCCCGACAAACCAAATTCCAGAAACATTTAACAGAATCGGCTCTGAACTATGAATTGATGACGCACAAATTGTTTCTATTTTGCGATAATTGTAATAATTTTATGTGATAAGTTTCGTCAAGTTTGAACATTTTTAATCAGAATTTTGTATGAAATCAATTTCAATAAAAATTAGTTCACTGTAAACTGCTGTACGTCAGCTGAATGCTATTTACCACATGTACATATGCGAGAATAAAAACAGATACACACAGAATCGTAAACGAAATGTGTCAGAAAATCAATAGAATTCAGGTGATTACGGTATATTGTTCGTCGAACTTTTGCTATTTCTTTTTTGCTATTTTATTCAATTTCATTAACAATGCGTTGTTTGACAGAACCACTGACGTGGTTCCCAATTTAGGGTGCGTTCCTCAAATAGACCATTGTTTGGTGAAGCGAATCTTTGTCGGTTTTTTTTTTAAAACACTTTTTAATGTATTTTAGTGTATTTTTGTGTCAATCCATAAAATAGATTTAAAAAAATTTACTCAGATGTGTCCGACATAATTTCAATTTCAATGACCAATTATTGCCAATAAATTTCACCTTTAAACTTTGGCCTTGACAAAAATGACAGTTTGCTGTTTGACAGCAGCGTATTAATGGCATACAAATAAACGTTTGCTAATCAAAGCCAAGTATTCAAGTGAAGCGCATATTTAAATGGGCATTTGCTTGCATTCGAAAGGAATATTTCAAGTGAAAAATTATAGTGCTTTTCCAAAGCATATTTGTTCGATAAAATGGGTGGAGGAGATTTGGTAAGAAATAAATTATTTATATAAACTATAAATAACATTGAACTTGATGTTCTTGATTATAATTAACACTGATTTGATGTGGTTATGTTTACAAGTTACAAACAAATTGCTTATTTTTTTGTTTTTTTGTGTTTTTTTGTTTTTATATTCGATAGAATTTGAAGAAATCATGGCATCCACACACGTTGAAAAATCAAAAACGTGTGTACGAAGCGGAGCAGGCGAGTGCAGCTGAAAAGCGAAAAATGATGGAACTGCAACGCGAAATCCAAAATGAGCGCAATTTTGAAGAGTTGAAAAAAATTGGTCAAAGCTCGGGAGTTTTGGCAGCTGATGAAAAAAATCGACTGGAATGGATGTATAAAGGTGCTGAGAATACATTAAACCGTGAGGAATACTTGACGGGCCGTGCTGTTGACAAACACTTCGAGAAACAAGACAAGGTTGAACGGCAAAAGGACCCATCGTCATTGGTTGGTGTCACTGTACCAAAAAATCATGTCGAACACGAGTGCATACCATTCTCAATACGTGCATTTAATAGCGCACCCGCGGTAAGCCCCCCAAACAATACGATTACAATTCAATTTCATTTGTGAATATAACAAAAACCAAATAATAATAATAATAATCATTTTCCATTTTTCACAGAGTGAAGAGCAAGTTGATTTGCAGCGCAAAATTATGGAGGATCCATTGATGATGATTCAACAAAAAGAAATGGAAACACGCCAAAAATTGCTCCAAAATCCAGTAAAATTGAAAGAAATTCATCGTCTCTTGCAACAAGATAAAAAGCTCAAAGAATCATCCACGCATAAAAAAAAGAAATCCAAGAAATCAAAAAAGAAGCGTTCACATTCGGATTCCGATGATAGTGACGATTTGGATTCGCAATTGGCCAAAAAATATAAAAAACTCTTGAGCGAAAAGGGTGATAAATCCGAATCGATGAACATTGATAAATTGTTGAATGAAAAATATGAAAAACTGTCATCGGAATTGGATAAAATAAAAAAATCCAAGAAAAAGGAGAAGAAAAGCAAATCAAAAAGTAAAAAGCGTGGCAGCAGTAGCAGCAGTAGTTCCGATAGTTCGGATTCGAGTGCAGATGACGCAAAGAAGAAGAGTGTGAAAGGACGCGATAGAGGTGAACCATCCAAAAATCGAACGGATCGAAATGATGACAGACGGAATAGGGATACACGAGATACACGAAATACGCGGGATAATTCACCACAGCGAATGAGGTTTAATAGAAGATCCAGATCACCGATTAAGCATGATAAATCACGTGAAAATAATTTTCGATTCAATTACAATCCAAGAAATCGTTACGGAGATTCAAATCGTCGTTCACGTTCGCCACAATTTCAAGTTCGGCACAATGACAGAGATCGGCAAATCGAACGAAGGCAAAGAAGTCGTTCGCCAAGAGACAGACGAAATTCTCCCATTGATCGATACAGAAACAATAGAAGAGATGGACGCGACTACGGTCGCAACTGGCCAAATCGTTACAACAATAGAAAGCGTAGTAAATCAAGATCGGTGTCACCGAGAAGAAAACCAAACCGGCGGCAATCGCGGTCACGGTCTCTGTCACGGTCACGTTCTCGATCCAGAAGTCGTTCAAATAACAGACGAACAAAAGAGTTCACATCGTCAAAAGATAATCCACGAAAAAGGTCAAAATCTCCTGATAAACTGAAATCTCAAAAGCCCGAATCGAATGATAACAACAAACATGAACTCGAACGTGCTGTTCGTACAGTTGCTCTACCACCAAAACAATCAAAACACTCATCAAGTTCGTCGAGTGATAGCAGTAGCGACTCAGATTCAGGTAGTGATGATGCACGAAGAACGGCCCCCAAAAACTATGGCCTGGTTACGGCGAGTGGCGATAAAATTGAACTAGAAAGAAAGAACACCGCCGAATTGATGCCAGTTGTTGCCGCAAAAAAGACTGCAACGACAGTGGTTGCTGCACCCGTACAACCGCGAAAAAAACTCACCGAAGAAGAAAAGGAGGCGCGTCTAAAGGAGATGCAACAGAATGCTGAGTGGCATGACAAAGAACAAAGTAGCAGTCGAAAACGTAATGAAGAGAGGGCTCGTCGTGAGACGGAACAAGAGAAAACTATTGAATTTGATCGTAATTACATCCACAAAGAAATGCACAAGGCATTGAACAATCAGGATAGCGTCGAAGCTCGTCTGAAGTCTAACAAAAATAACATTCAACGGATGTCCAGTTCGATGCACTCTCATTTTGCCAAGAAATAATCTAAATATTCTATACAAATAAAATCTTATATTTAAAATCCCCCAACAAAAAAAAAAAATTATTGAGAAAATAAAATGCATTCATCAACAAATAAATGTGTTTGCATTCCCTGAGATGGCGCTGAATGACACTGAATGGCATCTTGTGACGTTGTATCAGCTAAAATTTGGAAGTGAATTCGGTGTTTTGACATGTAGAATCATTGTTTTGCTATCTCAACACAATTTTTGACGTTTCCACGGTATGCGATTTCAGCACATACACATTATCATTCCATTTCATTCGTGCGCTCATACAATGGCATGCATGAAACGATAGCCGCGATCTCTTTCCATCGGTAAATAGGTACACAGAGGTTACGTTTCAAAAAGACGCATCGCGGCGGACATAATTATTGTGCGAAAAGTTTCGAATTTGGTTTTACTTTCTGTAAAAAAAAAATAAAATTATTAAACAACCATTTGCAACCAAATCCGATGAGTGGCAAAATTGTATTTGATGTTATTTTGTGTGTGAAATAAAAAGTGTGTGCAACAGGCGGCTCAAATGTGTAAACATTGACATTTTCATATTGATGCAAACCAGAATTAAGTGGCAAAAAGCTTTGCTGACGACAAACAAATCAATCCGTGAGTGTTTTTCATTTTAATATTTTATTAATGATGGTGATTCGAATAAACCTAATTCTAATTTGAATGAACTCCAATTTGATTTCTCGACTTGTCAGCGATTGATTCTCCTTGTTTTCGTGATTGAATTGAATTTAACCATATTCATAAGGCCGCTGTTATACCGCCACATTTGTGCTCCTGTTATGACTTTATGCCAAGACACTTGTTGATACACACGTAAACCTATTCGCACAAATGCAATACGCTCGGGCAAAAATATAGCTATCGATTTGCAATAGCGATTTATCGAAGACATTAACACATCAATCAGTGTTAGCTACAGGTTCTTTCAACAGATGGCGCTACAATTCAGTTCTGTACATCGGTAATTTTCGTGATCTTCAATGTCCATTTTTGAGTCGATTAAACTAGATGTTTGTGTGTATTATTTGAATGTGCTGAATTGAGATTCAAATGTGTTTATCTCAAAAATATGCAAAATTGTTACATTTATTCTGCGATTAGAACCATAAAGAGAACTTAACAAGAAGAAACCAATCAATTTGGATCGAAATACATTGATCGCCAAATCATATTTTACCATTGATAAGCACAACTGACCCTCATAAAGGTTGAAACTAGCAATTCATTCGATTTGATGTATAGCAAGACCATAGCTAGAGCTGTAAAAAGACACTAAAGCAAGCGAGAACACAGTTCCAAATCAATTCGCTTAATTCTGTTGTAATTCACAATCAGCTTATTTATTTTCAAATTTTAGCACTCAATTCAGGTTAATGCAGAATGAATTGTGAACTTTGTTCATCCAGCCGAAACAAATGGCAACCTCAAGTCATAAATGCATAGAACAGAGGTAATTTAAATTTGTCGATTGAATTTCAAGATGCAATCGTAAAAATCTTATGCGAAAATTTTTCGACTATGTTCCTGGAAAACGATCTATGAAAGAAAAAGAAATCGATTTTTACTACCGCTTTAACCCAATACCCATAGGTTTTCCTGACATTTCACTTGATAAACGTGGAAATTCAAATAATAATACCAAACTGCTTTGAATTCTATTGGAGCTATTTTTGAATTTTCGGAAATACAGTCACCGAAATAATTTTGTCGACATTTTCATTTGTAAATTAAACGGGGGTTTTCCTTTATATTTATGGTTTTTATTGGACATTAATCGAAGAACAGTCCGGAGTAGAAGATTTTACAATTTTTTTTTTTTTGGAAAATTCGATGGTCGAAAAGTGGGTTTAATTCCATATAAAAAACATTAAAATCGGTTTGGAAATAAGAGAGATATTGAGATTAAAAATCAGTGAAAATCGCCAAAATGTGGACTTTTTGGAATTCCAATGGACTTTTTTCACACACACAAAAATTGAATTCATTTCAATTGGACATACACCCAGAAAATCTTACTTCTCATCTTTGCGACCGACCATGGGAAAACTTACAGCCTACCTCTGTAAAACCACTTTTCAATCATTCTGTGCCACGAATTTCCCAAAAAATGATTACAATCATTGATATCTCCAATGAGAAGGTAGCAATGGATTCATAAATTGATTCCAGAATATATACGTTTCTCAACTTTAAAAAAAGTCGTGTTTTTCATGGAAAATTGTGTTTTGTCAGCTGTATTTAAACTTTTGATCGGTTCTGTATATTTTAATTCGATTTGGCTTAATGTATGATCAAATTCTAAAATCATTTTTTCTATGCTCGTTTGCTTGTTCTATACAGGGTGTTTCAGAATTAAGTACAGATATTTTTTCCACAGATTCTCGACATCAAGCCGAGAAATATATCCCATGAAACCCATGGGCGCAAATGAAAGTGAAAAAAATGTTTTTTTTTCGACACTTTGTCAATTTTGAGCTACAAAATGCAGTCTTTTTGGGTAAGTGTCTTCAGTGAAATTGTTGGCATTGAGTAGATCTCCAACTTTGCTGAAGACATCAAAGCAATATTCTCAGTGTTTTTGAAGTTATGGCATTGAAAATGAAGATGAAATTTAAAAAACATTCAGATTTCACTGACGAACCTTACAAAAGTCCAAATTTCCATAAAAAAACATGATCTAGGGTGCACAAAATTTCCATGTTGGTAAAAAATTATTTGATTTTTTTGATTTTGAAAAAAAATATTGGGGTTAATAACACGTTTTTTCGAGTAAAATTACAATTAATGTTTTTTTATAATTTCCAAATTTTCTCTATGAAAATCAAATTTTTTGCCTCATATGTTTTGCTTAAAGCCAAGTAGGCTTCAATATCTTTCGAATGAATCCGGTTCCATGCAATTCTAAAAAACGATATGGCCAGGAGAGCCTCAAAAGTGAACACTTGTTTATCGAAAAAAAAAAAAATTAAAATGCAAAAAAATTGGTTCATTTTCATTTGCGCCCATGGGTTTCATGGGATATATTTCTCGGCTTGATGTCGAGAATCTGTGGAAAAAATATCTGTACTTAATTCTGAAACACCCTGTATAGCTCAAAAAGTCAATGTTAGGACCAGAGACGAAATATCGCACACTCAGTTCAAAGTCCGTCTCACTTGTATGAGAGATAAACCGTTCGTGTGCGCTCCTATGATCACTACGATGATTGCGGTAGTGTATATAACAGAATCAAAACAGATTGAGTTAACCGTTCTGAACGATGTGCGTACAGCTTCTCACTCAAAATCCGATGCGAAGAAGCAGTTTTCCTTTCTTCCTTTCTCTCTTTCTTCTTCATCTTCTTCACTTCGTAGCTGTGAGTTTATGTGCGCACGGCGTTTGAGTCAACAGACACTCAAGTTTTTGTGAATTATCTTCCACTGTTACTCATTCGGTTCGTGTGCTGTATGCCGCACACAGAACTGAGCTGTTTTCACTACTCGTCGCGCACACTCAGTGCGCTAGATCATCTCTGGTTAGGACTCCAAACTTGAGAGTAGGAATATGAAATATACATATTTTTAGTTTCTGTAAATTTTATTCTGAAACGTTTAATTATTATATTTTATTTATTTGTCACCGCCAAATTCTGGCTGAATAATATGTACAGTTACAGGAAAACAAGTTAGCGAAGCCTCCTTGAAAAAACCTGATCTTTTCGATACAAGGGATTTTGTCCTAATACTTAGTAAACACGAAGGGTCACATTTTATTCCTCCGGAGGAGTAATTTTTGTATTTTTTCCTCGCGGGAGAATATGGGAGAATGTTTAGGATGAAATATTCTCCCATATTCTCCCGCGAGGAAAAAATATAGAAATTATTCCTCTAAAGATATAAAATAAAATATGACCCTTCAAATTTACTGAGTACATCAATGGATAACGTATAATAAAGTATTTGAGCCATTATCTGTCAAAAGGAACAGAAATATAAGAAAACGAAGGCACATATGAAATATCTTAAAGAATTGTATAATCAAAAGAACACTACGTTAAAGATATATCACAGCTTAAGTAAAATAGAGGAAAAATATCGCCAGAACATTTTTTTTTTGAATTGATGACGATTTTGATCAAATTCTCCCAGTATGTGTATTTTTAAATATTTTACGAGACAAAAATAGTGGGTGCGCGCATGAAGGACTCTTACCCGCACCTAATTTTCAGATGATATTAGTATGAAGTAAAGCATTATAGCTTATCGTTGAAGAGTATTAAATTCTAAGAAGAGTTCTGTGCACCAATGTACAGTATTCCGATCATTGTTTGGTTCATAGATTTCGGAACAAGAACCCCCAATGCCATTCAATAACATCCAAAAAATGTACCAAAACTGTTATTCCAACTACAAAGTTTCAATGATCCATGTTTTCAAATATTACTATCAAATGGTAATACGGTGATAGCGTTGACCATTGTCATCATGGTTAATATTGCTGTTTATGTCAAACTAAAAATCGAAAAAGTAGAGATTGTCATTGAAAAAGGGGGATTACATTGAATCTAAATTAGCATTTACTGGATGTGTCTTTTGTAAATTATATGTGGAAAAATGTCGAAATGGAAATAAAAATTGATCGGTGCATAAAATGTAAAAAAAGTATAGTCAGACTGGCAAGAGAAACAAGCAAGTCGATGTACTGACAACACTGAATTCAAACTAGCAAGAATGACCATGCATGTAATTACTGTTCAATTGAAAATTGATATTCCACGATGGGCAGGCGAGTTGGGCTGACAGAGACGAAATGAATTCATTAAATTTTCACAATTTTTACCGTACTTGTCTATCATTTGGGATGATTAGTTCAAAAAAATGAAAGAAAAAAAAAGACAAACCAGAACGAAGGAGAAGATTGTCTCGAATTGATTTAGTATTTTGATTCCAATTGTTTGTCGTTTATTTACTGCATTGTCAGACATTGACCAAGCTGCACACACGCTGCACACTGAACACTACCTCCAAATAAATCGATGGATATGGAAATGGCGTTTACGAACCACAAAGAATCACCATTGAGTTGTCAATCGGCACATTACAGATTATGCACGATTTTTTTTTCCGTAGTTTGCTCCTTATTTTTATCCCGTATCCATATACATAAATTAAAGTGGTTGGGTTACATTGTCAATATTCGATTGTGTTTACAACCATTTGATTTGGTCTTCTTTCTTATAATACAACAATAACAACAACAACAACAACAAAACTGAAGCTCCTGTCGGATTGCCGAGAGATTTACATTTCGATTTGCATTTCGATTTTGCATTGTTTCTGTACAGACAACCAACAACAGAGAAATGAATTCATTTTATCAATGCATGGAATGTTCGATTACATTCAATCATTTTGGATTCTTCAGGCCCACCGTTATTCAAATATGACTTCAAACCAAACTTGACAGATTGCAATTGTTGACTGTTGCAATTGTTTTTCGTGTTTAAATTGCAATCAACCCTTGTGAGAAACAAATGACTGTCAGCCAGTCGACTGTTAGACGACTATAGTCATTTAATTGGGGACAATAGACGTCTGAAAACAATTGTCATGTACTTTAGACGGTTTCAGTCAACTAGCAAAATGACAGTCAATTGGCTGCTCAATCCTTTTATTTTCACAAGGGAACATGCCTATGAGGTATTTTCATCATGCACAGTGCACGTTGAGCCGAAATGAATGACATGGCTCTTTTTTTTCTATCGTTCGAATACCAATAGTGCATTGGTTTTTTTGTTCAAGAAATGTTATTTTGATTTTAGATGTATTTAAAATTGCAGAGTTAAAAGACCATATGAGGATAGAAATAATGAAAGCTAAATTGACATTGAACCATCGAAGACTGGGCGATTTTGTTTTATTGCTTTAGGTTTTTTTGTGGTATAAATTGAAAGCCTTAGAATAAGTTTTTAACACATTTTTTGTTTAAATAAAATAAAATTTATTTTCAAAATACAAAATGCGCAAGGCCAACTCAAGAAATGCATAACAGTAGAGCACTTCTTAATGGTAAATCTGTTGATATTTCAAAAGAATCCATTCACTTGAAATGTTAACATGAACTCAATCATATTTTAACATCATTTTGTAACACTTCGATTTGCGCCAACTGAAGTGGATCGTCTCTATTCGAAAAATGAGAAATGGACTTTTCAATATTCATATTCAAAAAGTCTCAAATAGATATTTTAAAGTAATGCAAAATTGTAAATCAGAACCACACATGTTTGAAATATTCGATTAATTCTAAAGTCTTCTCAACTCAATTTCAAACTCCATTTGATTTGACTAATATTCAAACAGCTGTATAAAATGTTGTGAAATCAAAACGTTCTAATTATATTTACTATGTTAAATGTCTATCAACTAATCGAATGGTAAAAATCAAACAAAACCGAACGAACAAAAAAAAAACCAACTGAGGGGCGAAGAATCGTGAAGCCATTGGGTTGCCTGGTGCTACTGTTGTCCATTCACATTAGCATTTATTTAATGAAGATCCATCTATGAACTACTTATGCAAAATGCGATGCATGTGCCAAACCCATTGTCTGCACGCGAGATCTCTTCATTTTTGTTTTTTTTTTTTTGGTTGTTGTTGTTGCTGCCATATTATCATAATATTTGTTTGCGAATATGTGCGCGGCTATAATCGAGTGCCCCTCATTGATTAATAGTAACGTTCGAAAGGTTAAACTGAAAAAAGGTGCACACAAATAACAACACACACAACAAAAAAAAAAAAAAAAAAAACAGAGAGATCCGACTCAGAAATTATAGTTTCATAACAAGAGGTTAAGTATGCTTCTTTTCTGTCTCTGTTCCTGCCCGTTGCTTCTCGCCCGGTTTATCGTGATTTTTTGTTGTTGTTGTTCTTCTAGCTTATCAGAGCACTATACGGGATGGCGCATAGCCAAAATAATACGAATCGATTGAACCTGAATTATAAAGACATCGTGATTGTAATGTACATTTCAAAACAATCCTCGTTTCGCAAACACATTATCATAATTGAAAATTATTTTATTTGAATGTGGCAGCAAAATCCGCGATTTCTGGATTATTAAAACGGCCCCGAAAAACGGCCATAGTCGTTCGAACGAAATCCCACAAAGAATGAATATTGATAAAATACAAAAACCACAATGCATATAGAACAGTACAGTAAAAAAGAATGAGATATGGAGAAAGAGAGCAGCACACACACACACACACACACACTGTGCTTTCATTCAATGAAGCTATTAACCATGGCAAAATGAACGAAATAAATAAAAAAAAAAAAATCGGGAAGCCGCGAGGACGACAATCTGTCGCTACTTTGTTTCTGTTTTTGCATATTATTTGCGGTCGATTAACAGCAAATCTACAACAATAACAGCAGACGGTAGTTTATGAATAAAAAAAAAAATGAAAACAAAAACACAACACAATAAATAAAAAAAAGTGCATGAGAGAAATATGAATAAGCCCACCACAGACTCTCCAAACATTGTAAGTATATTGAATAGTTGCAATGTGAGTTTCGGTATTGCATCTAATGCCATGGCACAGAATTAAAAAAAAAAAAACAAAAAACAAAAACCTCGGCAGTCTCTCAAACCGTTCTGTGTGTGTGCTCTTCTACACAGAGGAAATTCGAAAATTGCAACCGTTTCGGATATTTTATGTGGCAGAGTGTATAGTTTATCTTGTTCCATGCTACTGGTTGGTGGCATCGGCCACCTCCTGCTACCGTACTCACAATCGTTTAATTTCTTCTTTTTTTTTACCACCGCGTTTTTATATTTTTCTTCATTTTTATATATAAATATCGATATAGATTTTTGTTGTTGTTGTTGTTGTTGTTGTTATTCTCTCTTGCATTGTGCAATACTTTTCTATCAATTTTAACTCGTTCATCCGAACAGAGAAAGAGAGATGATGGTTGTTATTAGCTCGACGATATGATTGTGTGGCGCTGAAATGATCCAGCGAAAAATTGAGAATAAAAAAAAAACAACAACAATTTTCAAGCATATTGCATATCCATTTTCAATTCCACTCACGTACATCATGTACACCACAATTTCAAATGATCGGCAAATAAGTCGAAAATGGAAAGAGCAAGAGAAAGAGAAAGAGAGTGAGAGAGAGAGAGAGAGAGAGAGAGAGAGAATGAAAACAGAATAAACGCTGTGTGCCAATAACAACCGCTGACAACAATCTACTGAATTTTTCGTTGAAATATTATATTGTTACCGTAAATCAGCTGAAAAGCGTTACACAGGAAAACAAAACAAGAACAACACGCTACAACCCGAAAAAAAAAACAACAAACCAACTAGCAAACATCGAATGAATGCCAACATGTAGAGAGAGAGAGAGAGAAAGAGAGAGAGAGAGAGAAACATACATTTTCAATAACAAATCTGTGTACATCGAACAGTCAAACAATGTGCACATTTTCATAATCGGCATTTAGCAGAGTCATAGAGAAGAGAAAAAAAACCACAACAACAACACATGCACACATGGTCGCTTGGACTATTTCGACTACCGGTTTATGCTGGCATCACATCGATTCGTTATAAACCATCATTATTATTATTATCAATTGTAATTATTATTTAAAATGCTCAAAATGATGCATAGAGAGAAACGAAAGCATTTTGTGCACCGCAAAATAAGTGCACCGTACACAAAATGAAACAACACCACACACAAAAAAAAAAGAAAAAAAGAAAAATATACAATCGACACAAACAATACACGATTGCGTTGGCGACGATATGGTGGATAGATCCTATTGGATCTACGTACTTGATTACAAATGCCATCTTCTTGAATTGTTGAAACTAACGAGGCATTTTCTGGCATTTTGTTTTTGCTTTGATTTTCTCTTGCTCAATTAGCATTTCACCCTCTCTCTCTCTCATACCGACTGTTCAGTTTGGTTTGTCCAGTAAATTTCAGTCATAATGGGGCCAAATAAGAGCGACCAACCAAACAAAAGGGGAGAAAGAGTGAGAAAAACACAATAAACATGTATAAGCTGTATAGTCATGGTCTCTTTGTGTAACAGTAGTCGCTTGGTCGAACATTCATCATGAAAAATTGATTTTTTTTTTTTTTTTTTTTTGGAAAGTTCATCGAATTATTTTCACGCGAACAGTGCTGTTCCACATCAATTCAAAGTGCACCAACTAAATGCAACACTCATCGGTCGATTTGGAATTTGGATTTTTCTTTTTGAGGAAGTATAAGATGCAAGATGCTTTCATCTCAACAGAATAACAATCGATTTGGTCGGTTCGCCAACCGTATAGTAATGCCATAAAGCACAACAGCAACAACAAAAACACAAATCAGCACCGATGAGGTCAGGCTGCATTACGGCTGAATCGAAGAGACCGAAATGTTTGCATTAGCATATTGTGCAAAGCGATTTAAATGTTTTTCATTCAATGATAATAAATTGGAAGTAATCGAGAGAGAAGAAAGAGAGAGAGCGAAAAAAAAAACACCGAAACCTAAGACGACAACAACAGCAACAATTTGCTGAAATAAAACAATAATTTTAATTCAATGTTTGATTTCGAAAATCATATGTTACGTAAAATGAATTTGCAACGAACTCTATATAAGCTAAATTAAATGCTTGGCCAAAAGTAAAAAGAGCGAAACCGAAAGAGAGCGAGCGAGAGAGAGAGAGAGATAGAGAGAGATAGAAAATCAATCTTTCTCGCTGTGGTTGCGGATGGTGAATAATTTAGTATTTTGCCAGTATTTTTGGTGTGTCGTGGTTTGCCTTGCCTAGCATTGGCGGCGATGTGCTATATGATCAGTACATCGCATTGTACAAAAACGATTCGGTTGATTTTCTCTCTTTCTCTCTCTCTCTCTGTGAAAATTTCGTGTTGAACGGTTCGATTAATGTGTCTCTGTTGTTTAACTACCGCAAACAATTACCGTTGTATCTTCTCTCATTACAGACCCAATCGAATAAATGTTTTTTGTTTTTGTTTTCTCTCGCGCTCTCTTTCTCCTCGATGGTGCTTTCTTCCATTTCTCGATCATTGCTACTTCTCTAAATCGAATGAATCGCATTTGCATACTAATATTTGTTGTACACTGCATTATATTCACATAATCATCATCCCATTTGGCTTTACTGTTGCCGATGTAGCTGAGTTTGTTTTTTTTTTCTCTCGTATTTGCCTTAACATAATTGAATTAAAATTTATTGTACATTTCGGCAAAAGCCGCACGAAATTCAAAATCAAAATAACACACAAACAAACAAAAAATATGAATCGAAATGGAAGCAATCGATAGCCAAATACGAGATCAAGATCGATAAATAGCAATGGAGAGAATGATAGTGAGTTGCAGTACAGCAGAAGTACATCGCACCATTCAAAAGCAAATATCGGAAAAAATGAAATTGTGTGTGTGTTTCGTTTTTGTTTGTTATATTAAATATGCAAATAAATATGTTGCATTTGATCGCACACGATGAACAGAAATCGTGTGGCTACTTGATTGTGCTTCTGCATTTGGAATTTGAACAACAAATCTCTGCCGCTCACCACCGATACGTATTTGACGGTAAATGCATGTAGAAAGCAAACCGATAAATTAAGAGGCGAACAAAATTGCCAACAAACACAGTAGACTAACAAATAACCAACAACAACAACAACAACAGTAACAACTCTGCAGATAAAATAGTGCTTTTTTGTTAATACTGCTGTTGCTGCCGCCGCCGCCGCCGCCGCCGCCGCCGTCTTTTTGTTGTTCCTTACCTATTTTTTGTTTTTGTTTTTTCAACTAAAATATACATTTATTCGACTAACAACACAATCATTCATTATTACAGAAATTTCGTAATTCTAAATCATTTTCTTGATTTGGCGATTTTATGCAATTTTCAATTCATTATTTATTTGTTGTATTTTTGCCATTCAAATGCGGCAATCAAAATTGCACTCTCTCACATTTTTTTTTCTTTTTTGCTACACAAAATTATTTAGAAAAGATGGTTTTTTCGTGGATCATTTGGAAATTTATGATTAGAGATTCCGTTTGATGTTATACCAAATTGCTATTGATTGTTCGTTGAATTTCGATGAATGAATAAAAGTGTACGAGTGGACGTGCTTTAAAACCATTTGATTGTCTCATTATTTTCTTTGTTGAAAATCGTTTTCATTTCTCTTTTGGTTTTTTGAGAATCAGATAATCCTATGGAAAATGCCTTTTCTCAGTGTCATTAAATGAAACTAGATAAGAACTTACAATACATTGCATGATGATTTATCAAGAACGATTCGATTAAAATTAAACTCACACACAAATGTTAGCTCAATACATATTTAAAATGGATCTGTCAACATCATTCTGTTTGAGACGAGATGATTTTTTGGCAGCCAATAGGAATCGTAAGAAATCCATCATCGTTAGTGCCAAAGATTGAGCAGCCTAAGGCCTCACAAAATCGTTTGCCGAAAGAAAAAAAAAAAAACACAGAAACACCACGCAATGGCGCTGAAGTGTTCAAAACGGCGTTAAAAATCAACAGCGTTAAAAGTTCGAACGCGGTGATGAAATGAAAGAAGAGATTGCAAACCAAAGTCTGGTTCTGCCAGACACGCAATCACGAAACTAGATGTGCCATTAAGGAAGTGTTGCATGGAAATGAAATTAAATAAAGTAAGCAAAAATGGGGAAAAAGAGAATCTGGTGTCTGAGCGAAAGACTTTGAAAGAATGTTTAAAACTCGTGATATGATTGGAGCAGAATTGAAGCATCGGCGAACCCACAATATAATGTCATTCTCTCGCCTCTAATATAATAAATAAGAAAAGTGAGAAGTTGACAAAATATGGCGGCAACTGAATTTTCACCGTGAAATTGAAGTGAGGGGGTCTCGATTGAGGCGTATGCACACTTGCACAACAACACACTGCAACGATTTCAAACGATAAACGACAAACGAAACGCTCGTGCAACTAAAGCGAATAAATCTTCGATGAGAGACCACCTTTCGCGTACTAAAGTCAATTCGAACGAATCATCCATTTCAATTACATCCAAGTTTGAAGTTAGGGAATATTAGAAGGAATGTTTTTCTTTTTTTAACTGTTATCAAATGAATAATTGATAGTTGTTTTGTGGGCAATTTTCAAAAATATGAATGTCAATTTATCAAATGCATTAGAATTTGTATATTGCCAATGTAATGGACACAATTGAAATCGTGTGTTTTTACGTTGATGAGCAAATACGTCAAATAAACAAATGCTGAAACCGGCCCCGAAACCCGATGCACCCGACGACGAAAACAAAAAAAAAACGTTTTGTAATCATATTTTTGCATGAGAAGCTCTTCAAAAATTCATTTTTGGATGCATCACGAGCCATCACAAGCCATCATCGGCCACTGCCCATTATCATTGAATATCGATCGGCAAATCAAATACATCGTTAGACTGTTCTAATGGTTCTATAAACTGCAACTGGGTATGGAATGATGATGTTCGGAAAAACAGCGCATTTTGGTGTCGAGCACGAGAGCAAAAATGGCCACAACAAAGGCAATAAACGAATGAGTGCACCTGCATCTGGGGCTCTAGTTGATGCGAACCATTTCGAAATATTGACTTATTTTTTCTTTTTTGTGCGCTGTTGTTGCATCTTTTTCGCGCGAGGAATCTATTGTTGGTTGGCTATAGATGGGTGTATGTGAGCTCCTTTTTTAGGTAGTGAAACATCCGCATGTAAATGAGAGTGTCCATCACCATCGTCTGTGACGCGTCCAATACATAACCGTTATTTATCTTGTTGGTCACTTTTTTTTTCATGAATTTTTGTGTTATGTTTTGTTTTACGACTGGGAGATTTTTTCTTCTTCTTCCAATTCATAAAAAAATGATGTCTCTCATCAGAGAGAGAGAGAGAGAGAGAGAGAGAGAGAGAGAGAGAGACAGAGAGAGAGAGTGAGTGAAAGAGAGAGAAAATAACATTAAAAAAAAACATTCTTCGATGTAATGCCGACTTCGAAGCTGAAACGTTCGTGTGCATGACCGCCATCAGTTAGCGCGAACGTAATTCATATTCTTTGGCGATTGCTCAATGTGTAAATCATCTACCGTCATCATCATGCATATTGTATGGGCTTTTTAGTGTGCGTGCCGTGTGACCAAAGCCTAGATTAAATGCAATTAGATTAGAGACGAAGTACAAAATACGCCATATTTTCATGTGTGTCTTTTTTCATGATAAATTAAACACACATTCAAAAAAAAAAAATCAAAACG
Organism: Aphidoletes aphidimyza; assembly: GCA_030463065.1. Lineage (NCBI taxonomy): Eukaryota > Metazoa > Arthropoda > Insecta > Diptera > Cecidomyiidae > Aphidoletes > Aphidoletes aphidimyza. The sequence continues at coordinate 44,796,841 of CM059997.1, forward strand.
CTCTCCCGAAGAATGGTGTCTTTTCCACGGCAGGGAAGAGGTAATGCTGATAATTTTTCATTCAAATGGGACTCTCAGCATGTTTTAGGTATATTTTTGAGTTGGTTGAAATTTCCTAATAAAAAATTCATTCAAGATGACATCAGAGAATCGCAAATAGCAATTCGATATGAAAAACATATACCCAACGCAAAATAACTACAAATGGATAAATTTATTACGAAAAAAAGCTAAATTGATGTAAAAAGTTAGATATTTCTTATTTGAAAAAAAAATTTACAGCGCGCAACGATATGAGCCGTGTTCAGTTATGTACACATTTTGGTGTGGCATTGCGAAAAATGTGTGTGTCTGTGTGTGTTTGGCTCATTGCACATTGAATGGCCGTTGGCCGCCACACGGATTCGGTCATATTTTATTCTATTAGTCTTTGTCGAACAGACGAAAGATTTCTCTTTTTATTTTCGCCAGAACCATTTTCGTATGCAGTCGTGCTGAAATTTACGAATAGAAAAAAAATGTCACTTCGATAAGTTAACGTATGGATATTTTCGTTTTGCGAGAGAGAAAAAAAAAAACAAATATAGAGTATGAACGTGCGGGCATATTTCACCGTAAGTATCGTACACGATTCGTGTATTTTTTTCATGTTTTCATGTGTGTGTATGTGTGTGCTTAGCTTCCCCGTTCTATCAGCATACTTCAACTAAAAATGGTGTGTCCATGTCCATATCCAGTGTCCACACCAATACAACGTTGAATCCGTTCCCGTTGATATGCATTGCACTTTGAATGCTTATGAAATTCGTATATTGAATTTATTTGGCGACTGTTCTGGGTGCACAAAGCGAGAAAAGGTAAACGCGTGAGATGTGTGTGTGTGTGTGTGTGTATTCTTTTTTCTATCGCTCATTCTCTCGGCACAAATATGTAAATCGAAGCCGTCCAGCGCTTTTATATCTAGGCAATAAACTTTCTGAAAATAAATGATACATTCTGGAACGGTGAGCGTGTACGCACTGCAAACAACATTCACAACATCGCTAATGAAACAGAAACAAAAGTGTATGTGGCGAAAACAAATACGGATTTTTTTTTTCTCACCCAGTGTCCAGCCGAACGAGACGGGTAGCTCACCAGGATTTTTATGTTTATTTGCATCGAGAAATCTAATGCGAGAGGAGAGAGGGAGAGCTTTAAAAAAAAGCACGTAGAAGGCGAATGCAATGAGATATTTTTTTTTTTCGGTACAACACGAAAATAAAACAATGTAAACAAAAACATAAAAATACGGCAGTTTTTGCTGAAGGGAAGTTTTTTTTTTCTGTGCGAATATTAAAGTGCTCGGCTATCAAGAGCCACCAGTCGAATCAAATGGTCGCGAAGGTTGCAATAAATGCTTGTAAATGTATTGAATTTGCTTTTAACGATGACGACGCTGACTGCTGACGACAAACTGTGAACTGATGAGTTCAGCTGAGAGCCAAAGAGCTGAAAGAGAGAGAAAGAGAGAGAGAATATTCGAATAGTAAAATCACCAAGGCTGAGTGCTAGTGATGATGCCGATGGCATTGCAAACCATCCACTAGCGCATGCATTTGGTGGCACAGAGAAAAGCAGAGAGAAAACGTGCAGAGAGAGAGAGAGAGAGAGAGAGAGAGAGAGAGAGAGAGAGAGATGTTAAATTCAAAATTACGACAACATATGTCGTACATAAAATACCATCAAAAACCATTTCGCTACAGATCCATTGGATCCCATTATATCACTCACAAAACGATGAAAACAACATCCCATAGAAAAGTCAAATACATTGCCAACGAGATTTGTTACGGCCATTATTGCTTTTAATTTCTTCTTTTACACATGCACATTTTCAATGTCACTTTTCACCATTTTATACCGTTTGATCCAAATCATTTAACGTGCGCGTCTCGCGTGATTTTTACAAACAAAATGTAATACGAGTGCTTCTACTAATATCGATACAAAAAAAAAAAAAAATGTTGAATTTCTGTCTGTTTTTCTGTTATTCCGTTTTTCTTGTTTCTGCATGCAGAGACTCAGATAGACTCTCCCAAGTATGCCTTTTAACGAATGCGCATCTGTGTATTTTGATCTAAGGTTTGATCATTTGGACCTGCTTTTGAAGATTTCATACGAAACACTAGGTTTAAAAGTATGAAAAATGTCCATAGTTCACTAGATAGTTCACTAGGCTTAATGATGATTCGTACCGCTTCCTTATCCAAACTTTTATGTGATTGAATACCATTTGTCAATATCAGTCATAAGCTGAACGAATCAAATTAGCACCTTGTTTTTTTTTAATGAAATGAATTGCAACAAAATTTATCTAAAATTCTGTTCAGTTCAATTTTGGCTATGCATTAGGTTGCACAATATTCGAGAGAGAGAGAGAGAAAAAAAACCTGCTTCAAAAAAGGCTCGAACGATCACACAGTGAGCTCACAAACAAAAAATTAAATGGCTAAAAATTGTCGTCTATGCAAATCACAATTCAATAACATTTACGCTAAGTGCACTCAACATGCCACAAAGTTCATTCGCAAAAACGAGTATGTGGCACTCAATGAACCGCAGTGTGCAGTTTTGCACTTAAATCATTACTAAAGTTAAACTAATTTCATTTGAAGGTTTTTAAAAATGCAAACAGATTTAGTTTTAGATTTGTTGTTGTTGTTGTTTATTCCACTCTACGAAACCATAGGTGTGATTCGATTTGTGTATGGTGCGGGATTTTTTTTTAGATCGCATTTTTTTTTTAAGTAGATATAATTGTTGTTTTATTTTGCTACAAATAGCCAAACTTTTCCAGTTCTATTATTTTTTTTGTTAGTTCGGGCATCGTTTATTTAAATTGGTATGTTAGTCATTGGGAAGTTTTGGTTGGTTTTTATATAACCCATTGAAAAGCATGCGGTAAAAATTCGACTACCCGCTATTAAGTTGCTTTTCATTACTAAAACATTTGAAATTGATTGAGAGAACGATTGAGTTCTTATAGACGACATGAACGAAAAAAAAAAACAAAAAAACAAAAAACAGAGACCAGGAAACGCAATTGCAGTATAAAACTACAAATAATCAATGTATTTTGTGACAGATGGGCGTTTTGTAGGACATTAATTTCATTTCTCCCGTTATTATGCTCTTTTTCAAGCGGTGCATGATGTTTTTTTGTTGTTGGTTGTTAGCCTCTATGCGCTCAAATCTCTATTTGTATTTTGTGTATATTTACGAAAATGATTTGCATAATAATAAAAAGAAAAAATCAAAAAAAATGTTGTTTGACAATTGAGAGTTGAATAAACCAAACGAATGACACGAACAAAGAGAAATAACAAGGGCAGTGCGCGAAAAACCAATTGAAAGAATCGAAACAACCAAAGAAGCATTAATATGACATTTATTCAATGTATGCTGCTTACCTTGATTGAAAGAACACTGATGACGCAGGCAATTCGCTGTGGGAAATCAAATGGGATGTCGATGTTGGACTATTATGCGGTGCTTGGGTGCCTATTGTTACCGTTGCACCGGATCACATGTTGAGCGATAAACACGTGATTTTGTTCAACTATTTAGCGAAATTAGGTAATTTCGTCAATCGATATTGCTTTGGAATGAATGGAATGAACGAACAACAACAAGCGTATTCTCCGACACACCGGTTTCTGTGTTGTATATTTTTATACAGTAATTCTTCTCTGCTGCTGACAGAGGGGAAGGGAGGGACGAAAAAAACAAGCCGCCTCTGAAAAAAATGGAATGATAATAAGTCTCGTCATATTTATTTAATAACATTTAACGAGACCGTCAAACATGTCAATTTGTTTTCGTTTTACCACCACCACACATAAGGAATGCAACGAGTTAAAAATCAATTGACGCAATTGCAAAAATCGAATCGAATTCACATGCAATGCGATTGCAATGGCATTTCGTGTGGTTTGCTTTATGATGTACACGCTTCATTATTCTTTAATTGTTCGGTGTATGTTTCAATGTGCGAATGTAGCGATTTTTTTTTTGTTATTCGCCTCTGCTGTCATCAAGCATTTTATTTGGCCGCGCATTCATTCTCACCCCCATTGTCCAACTCTCGATGGAAATTAAAAATCATCGTGTCTCAATCTAAAACCTCATATATATGTTTATAAAATGAAAAATGTGTGCATGCCGACAACTGTTTATGGTTTTTTATATTTTTGTCCCCTCCTCAATAATAAAAATACATACACACACACACACACACCACACATCATCCAGCCAAGGAATAAATAAACCAAAAAAAAAAGTGTAAACGATTTTATTTAAAATGTGCATGCCGATTAAACCGCAAATATATCAATTGATTTTGCATTTGTTGTCGTTATTGGTGGTTGGAAAATGGAGGAATAAAAAAAAAAACACACCACTTCATACTCAAGCACACATCACATTTAAATGGTTATTAAATTGCAAAATAACACGTCTGTATGTGCGTTATTGCGTAAAAATGTTTTACAGTCGGTAGCTTTCTCTCTCTCACTCTCTCTCTCTCACTCGCTCGGTCGCTTGCACGCGGCCTTTTCCATTCACATGCTTGGCCGAAACCATTTGAACGATTGCATGTGGGCTGCATGGTACGGCAACATTTCATATTTGTTTTCAATTTTTATTCGCGACAATTTTTTTTTTTTTTGTATTTCTGTGCATGCAAGTGCTCGCTTGAAAATGTGTTTTTGTGTGTGTGTAAGAGAAAGAGAGCGATAGAAATAGAAAGAGACTGCAAGAGAGAAAAAAAAATGCCAACATCAAAATGTAAATGCTTGAAGCAAGATGACATTTTTATCAATAATATAGTGGAAAATGACATGAAATGTGTTCTCTATATGAAGTGGGCAAAACAGCTAGAGAAAAACGGGCTCAACATTGTGTGTGTGTGTGTGTGAATGGGAGAAGGAGAGAAAGGGGGCTATAACAGCATTGGATTGTGGAAAAGAAGACCGCGAAATGAGTGTCGATACAGTGCGAGAGACAGCGGTGAAATGACGATGATATGCAGAGACGCGTGGTAACATCGAGAGAATTTCGTTTCGCAGAAAATTAAAATGCATATGCTACAGATGCGTCAAAGCCAAGAGCCAGAGAGAAAGAGAAAGGGAGAGAGCGAGAAAGAGATCGACCGTGCACAGGATACATAACATATATATGTATTTCATAAACGCTTGAACACGACCGTTAAGTGCATAAAATGCTACACTATCACCAAATTGACATATCGAAATGCGGATGCATGCAATCGGATCGAGAGTCGAAATGCAAATAGAAATAAAAAAAAAATACACACACACACGACGAAAGAAGAGAGAGAGTGAGAGAGAGAGAGAGAAACCAGCAAGTGGAGTAAGTACCAAACAACGGCGAAACTGACTAAATGACAACGATGATGCTCGTTGGAGGTGCAAGGGGTGGCACAACGAATTCATAAAAAATTCAAAGTAAAACAAATGATATCGAGCGAGAATGTAGTATACTTGGCTGCTACTGGTGATGTAACATTGGTAAAAAGGGCCATATACATATTAGTATGTGTGTGTGAATGATCCTTTGTACTGGTTGATGAAAAACCGTCGCTTTTTGTTTTTTTTTCCTGCTGCTGTTGTTGTTGTTAAGTCAAAGGCTCAAAATACGAGCGATAGATATTCTTTTCTCTGTCACTGTCTCACAGTGCATTTCATCTAACAGTCGTCGATTTCGTTTCCTATTGAATGGAATGCAATCAAAGCAGTCAAGTGCGGCTCACTTTTTCACTCTATTCACTCAGTCATTCTCTTATTTTGCACATTGCCATTTTTCTCTGTTCCTCTTGTTGGCGACTGGAAAATTTCCAATCGCTGCTCGAGGCATTGTGAATGATGACGTTGATGATGCAAGTGTAAATCACAAAGCAATACAAGTCGATAGCTGAATTGCTGCGATGTTGTTGTTTTTTTTCTCTGTTCTGCTGTTAATTTTTTTTTTCAAGTGCGCCTCTTCTAAGCACGCACATTCTTTTTGTGCAAAAAAAAAGGCGCGATGCCGATCAATGAAATTAAAACCGCAAAGTGATTTTTTTTTTCAAATTCTTTCTCCATTGAAATGGATAATCCTTTTTCAGCCGTCTGCGATGCTGAAATTTTTCATCTTTTTAGCAACAACAACGAAAAAAAAAACAACTCGTATTGCAAAAGCGGCTTTAGTAATTTTTTAACCAGACGAATAAAAAAAAATTGTATCAGCAATCGGCCAAATACTTGAATTTAATAAAGCCGTCACGCAAAGCCGATCGAGTACAGTTCACACGGTTTCGGCATTGCCCATGAGCAACGGGTAATGAATTTATATACATATATATATATAAAAAAAATAGTGCCAATCAACAGGATTTTAATTACTCAAAGTGCAGTTATTAAATTGTTGAACGTGGGTAAATTTGCTTCGATAATTTATCACATGAATTTTCATGCGACATGCAGAAAAAAAACACACACAAACACACGCACCCAAAAGCGATAGAGAACACACGCCACGGCACCGCCAAAGTGAGAGCTAACCAAATATATATATATATATATACAAAATATATTTGTAAATATGCAAAAAAAAAAAAAATGTTTTATCACAAAAAAGTGTCAGAGTTCACACGCATATAATTTGGTGTTGTTGCATGCCAGAGAGAAAATGGCATGGTTGAACTACAACCATTTACTATTGCTACTCTCAACCAGATTCACTCATTTATTTATTTTTGTTCTTGTTGCCACGTGTGGTGCGAACCGTAATTGGTAGTGTTGATTATGTGCATAGGCCCGTTATTCACATTAAATTTCGTATTTTTATCACCCTTGCACCGGTTGCACCTCATGCAACCAGCACAACCCATACACTTGGGCCCCATGTGCATGTGCTAGCAATGGAATGTGTGTGTGTGTGTATTTTCGCTAGGTTTTTCGTTTCCCACACGCGTGAACCAAAGCGCCTCCACTTTCGGCTAACTGGTTGGCTGTCTGCTTGCTTTTATAGCGGCCAGTTTGTTATTGCTAGTTTGTTGGTTTGATGTTGCGGCCATTGTGGCCGCGTTCGTTTTTACTGTGTCACGAATTTGATGTGAAATTTGTTTTTTTTCAATTTATCCTACCGGTGAACGCAAAATTGAAATAATAACAACATACGCAGTAAATGACCGCACATATTTTCACTATTTATACTTGTTGCAGTCGTAATTTAACCAGTAACACTTGTTACTGTTATGTACAATACTATACATGAAGTAGACGTTGGCAATTACAAAGTGCATCAAACATGCCGATCAAATGCACACCGATTGGCTATTCATTCACCACAAAAATTACAAATGTTTTGCCCACTAGATTAAAGGCCACATGTTTTTATAATTTAAAAAAAAAAATCCAATAATTTACACCATTCACCAAGTCAATGATCATGCAATCAGTGCTTATGAGCGGCCAATTTCTTAGTGGGAACTCAAAAATATATACAATTTGAAACAAACAAAAATGAATTTAAGAAATTTATCTCTTTGCATTGAACCCTCCCTCTTAAACTTGATGTGTTTGCAACATTCCATTCTTGCAAATTAATTCTATTGCAGCGTTAATAGTCAGACGAATGCATCAATTTTTGTGCGGGATATAATTCGGGATTTTCATATGGTTTTATCCATTTTATATCCATGGAAGTTTCCGGTGTGCTCTTTTCATGGTCAAAAATTGCGTGTTTTACACACTTAAAATAGGTATTTTTGTGGTAGAATTTTGGTGTGGTGCAGAAATTACACTTCGCCACCATTTTATTGGTTGCCTAAGCGCATCATCCGAACAATAAAATGTGCAATTGCATTTTGCCACTGAATTTGCCACACACGCAATTCACGTGTACATTCACTGTGCACCGAAAACTGCATTCGCTCGTTCGTTCGTTTGGCGCTGCTTTTTTTTTCTCTCCTCGCTCGTTGTTGTTGTTGTTGTTCTCGTTGTTTATTTTTCACAACATATCACAACTGAATGCAACGATACCCGCTATCATACTGCGTTGCATTTACATTGATATGCAAACATGCTAAACGCCAATTGGCTCCATCAACAATTTTCATATTTGTTCATCATGCATTTTGATGCAACAACAAGCGATACGAAAAATCTCACACAAAAGCATCGTTGGCACGAATCAATTTAAAACTGGTGTATGTTGTCGCCTCATACCGCAACATGCATGTTCATTTCTCTCTCTCTCTCTCTCTCTTTCTCGTTCTGATGTGTTGATTTTCGTAGATTTCAATTTATTTGTAAATCCTGGCGAGACCAAAACATGCGTTGTTGGATTCTGTTCTCTTTTTTCATGCTGTTTTCGTTTGGTTCATGCATTTTCGGTGGCTTTTTTCATTTCATAACTGAGACCACTTTCGATACGAGAGGGGAGAGGATTCGAAATAGATTGGGAAAATATATATATATATATTTTCATTGCCATCAATCAGATGGTCAATAGAACAAATGTATTGTTTAATTGCTTGAAATGCATCAAATGGATCCAACAAACTGTCCAATTTTAATTTCCATCCAATTAACGATTTATATTTTTCAAATGAAGGGCAGATTCTTAATGAACGGTATTAAATGTGTGTGAGTGTGTGTTTTTTTCGTTGTTTATTTCTCATTGCTGCCATTTAAATAATCTGATTTGAACATTTACTCAATGTGTCCATTTTAATTAGAGTAAAATCGGTGATTTTGATCAAATGTAAAAATTAAAAAAAAAAAAATGGCGATTTTTATTTTTAAATTTTCGGCGATTGTCAAAGACAATTTAAAACGATTTGCAAATCAAAATCGATCTAATAATTCATTACAGTTCTTCATGGTCGCGTTTTAAAGTAAATATAATTTTGGTTTGTTTTTTTGGTTTCACTGTAAAATCAATGATATAATGACGATGGCTTATTTCCAAGAAAAACAAAAAGAAAGAAATAAAACCTCGAGCGACCGCAATTCAATAAATAATCGTATTGAAATTCGCGCAAAACGGCACAAAAATTGGACAAATAAAATATATTCTTGGTGTTTTTTGGTGATTGTTATCGGTTTGGTTGGTAACCAGCCAAAGAGTCCAGCAAACTCCATTTGGTGGTCAAGCATCTTAAGGTATCAAAAGTGCCAAAAGTCTACAATTTTTACCTTTTTATGAATCATGAAGATGGGCTAAATTTATTTATTATCTTCACCGAAAAAGGCACACGTTGTGCTGCGCTGCTGGTAATGAGCTGGTTGGTTGGTTGTTGTTTTTTGTCTCCTTCTTTGCGGCCGTTCATTTAACGTTAATAATAATTATGGTGACATCGTTGCCGAAAATGCGACAAAGTTAACGGCATCTTATATGACGAAAGGTGTAATGCAATTCAAATTGATGATGCTATTTAACAGTTGGCCTGATGGTTTTTCCTCTCTTTTTGACTTCGATTTTCGGGTAGACATAAATTGTTCAGTTAGTTCGATTGAAAATCGCATTTTGGCAACGCATTGAATGCAATCAACGAATGTGTATTGTGGTTTTTATTTCTCTCTTAGTTTTTGTTTTGCTGAAAAAAAAAATTTCGCTCCTTTGATTGTGCAACACAAACCAAGGTTTGTTGGCAGAAAAAGAAAGAAAAAAAGAACAACAACCGAATGAACATTTTAAATGCTCGTCCAAATAAAAAGAATATTTAACAATGTGTTTTTTTTTTGTTTTTTTTTTATAAAATAATAATATATTTGTGCATGTGAAACTGAACGCATCCACGCATGGTATACAAATCATATGCATGAATTGCAATTGAGTGTCGAGTGGTACAATTTGCCTAATGGTGTACATCACCGAAGAAAAAAAAAAAACATGCACAGAAAAACCAAAATCGAATTTAGTAAAGAAACAGAAACGGAATGGAAAAACATGAGCATCATGTGATTATTGAAAATTAATGCAACCAACAACAACAACAACAACAAAATGGACATGGCAATTTTGGATATACCGAACGCTGGTCGAGAGAGCACACAAACAGTCACAGAGAGATTGCTCGAGTGCCAGAAAAGCCGATACAATCCGGCCAACGCATAACAACAAAAACAAAAATAACAAAGAAAGAAACGCCACTGAAATAAAAAATATTGAATCGAAAAATGATTTTTTTTTTATCGAATATTCGATTATAAATTAACAAAATATGAATTTACATAATTGTTATTTCTTCGTTGTGTATACATTTGTGAGGTGTGTTTTTTTTTTCTTCTTTTTCTTCTCTGTTGTTCGTGGGCATAGGAATGGATGCGCACAGTTAGACTGAGTTTTTGTTTCCAATCTCAAAATATCGAATATTTTTGGTTACGGCGGCGATTGATAATTCGATTGTCGGCTTCCTCTTATTCACTTCACAAAATAATGAAATAAAATCAATTCATTTACAAACCAATCGCATTTTATTTGAAGGTTGCCTTCAATTGGCATTTTTTTTTTGTTCGTCTCTATTTCGTGGATCTCTTGCTGTAGTTGTTGTGTTGTGGCGCGAGCGCGCGTACGCACTTCGCATTGTTTATGGTATGGTTGCGATCGAACAATGATTAAATCGTCTTATTCATGCTTTCTCTCTCTCTCTCTCTCTCTCTCTCTCTCTCTCTCTGTCTCTCTCTTCCCCCCCTTTTCGCCCTCTGTTTCGAATTTCATCGTTTTTTTTCGAGTTGAATGTGTCGAGTGTAAAATAAACGTAACATCATCGAGTCTGTCTCACGATTGGAGTCGTCTCATTCCGCCATATCCCGGCTAACCGATAAAGATACTGCTTATTAAATTACATCTTTCTCACTTGTTCACTGTTCTCAATTTTCTCTCTTTCTCTGTTACTGGTTCGTTGCGTTGTTGCATATTTAAAAAAAGTCAGAGCGCAAAAATAAAAACAATAAAAACAACAAAGAAACGGCAAAAATTATTGATATTGCTCGGCCGCTTAAGGGAACCAATTGTACATTTGGCCAATAAACCGAAAATTAAAACCATGAAATCCATGTAATTAAATATAAGAATTCAAATGAATACGGAGAGGAATAAGAATCCAAGAATTGAATACGGGCTGGCAAACAATAACGAGCGTGAAAACAAAAATCAAGAAAAGAGAAGACGACGACGACGAAAAACCACATTCAACGGTTCCGTTTCATTCTGTTTCAATGTGATCATGTGTCATACGACTCAAACTCTCTGGGCAACAACAAAAAAAATGTAAATATTGTATGCAATATCATTATTATTGCTATTATTTCGACTTATTAAATATTGTCGTACAAAACAACAGCAACAACAACAAAAAAAAAGAAGAAAAGGAAAACGCATGAGCCAGCAGTCGGCGAATTGCGCCCAAATTAAGAGAGACGAACTGGAAATATATGAAATAAAATATGAGCGACGAAAAAAACTGTAATTAATAAAATTATAATCTCTTGCAAAGCGTTGCTTGTGCCTTCTCATTTTTGTACCGCGCGCGCGCACGCTCGCGTCCGTGTTTTTTTTTTTGTTGTTTCGTTCGTTTCACCATTTATTCCGTCATTCTTAAAATATATTTACTAAATTGTTCATTAAAATATTCAATAAATAACTGATTTCTATAAAGAACGAATGCCAAAATGAAAAGCAACAACAACAACAACAACAACAAAAAAAACCCAATTAAATGAGATCTCGGTATTTCATTTTTTGTTGGTGTTAAATGTCTTTCTCTTTTCGGATGTTTGCTTTGGTTTGTGCGAAGTGCCGTCGTTCGAATCGTAATCTTTGGAGTTTGAGCAATTTTTTTTTCCCAAATTTTTTTTTCTTTTTTTTTTTTTAGCTACAATGAGAATATAGTTTGATTACACAGAGAACAGAGCACAGCATAAGATAAAGTCTTCAGTTGTCTTAATTGGATGTCCCATGCACACTTGTAATCATGCACACATACAAGCGCAAAAAGAGATATGACAAAAGTGAGAAAAAAAAAATTAGTGAATAAGATTTGCTGCTATTTTCACTATAGCGACACATTTAATGAGCGCAACGCAAAGCAATTCGGAACAAATTAACGCTGCCTTTAATGACCATATTCCCCAAAATGAATAATTGAATAAGCTTCTGATATGTCGGATTATGCAGATTAATTTTTGGTCTATCTTTCTATGAATATAAAAATCCTAATGCACTGCACTATAGACGATTGTTTACCAAGGACACACCAGAAGCAACAATTTAGCAAGCCTGTAACATTTGTGCGTGTTTTTTTTTGTTTCTTGTTGGGTTGTCAGTATTTTTGGATTCTCATTGCTTCTTTATATTCTACATGAAATGTTGTTCAACCAAATAAATGCTTAAATTTTAACCGATTTCTAATTTATTTTATAGCTTTTGGACCAAAAGTTTTGGTGAACACAACAATTTTACCCATTTTTGGAAAAAAAAACGTTTCTAATCATCCCAATGATGATTAATTTAGAAGTGTTTCTCACTTCGTGTCCACGTTTAAACACGTTTCATGTAAAATCGATTGCGAAAACAAAAAAATGGCACACGCAAATAAAATGATATTCACACAGGGATTAAATCAATGCTGCTGTTTTGCTACCTAAATGCCGGTCTTTATTAAGTTGTTAGTTTTAAGGAGGATGAATATGTAAAAAGATCGATATTAATTAAAATAGCATTTAAGCATATTTGCTCATGCGATAACATCCTTCTCTTATAATAATTAATGTTTGTTTCACATCAATTTGGCGCTCTAACTCCAGTAACAGTGTTGCCGTAACACCATTTTGTTTGTTCAAATCATCAAATTAAGAGTGAAACAAAAATGAAGATGAAAAGAATAAAAAAAAAAAAAAAAATGAAAATAACAAAAAGACCGACATAATTTCGAATAATAAATTTATTATAATCGTTGAACGACGCGATCAAAGTGCCCATATTGTAAAGTATAGAAACGGATGGAAAAAGACACAAAAAAAACACTAACGAAATGGAAAAATTCAACATTAATAGCCAAAATGCCGAATCTATAGCTGAACTCAAACTGGACGATCACTAAAGCGTCCCCATGTTTCATTAAAATAGTTTAATTAATGAAACAATTTATAAAAACTGTTTTTGTTGTTGTTTATGTTTGCATGAGAGAGCTGGTTCCATTCATCCAGACTTGCAAAGTCCAAACGATTGAAAAGGTAGTTTGTAATCGAAAGCGATTTATTTCTTTTCCGATTTTGTAGATTGTGTTGAAACTCTTGTTTCCATCACACAGTTCACAGGTTCACACGTTACCAATTTTAAATGAGAGAATTCTCAAAAAACAACAAATTCAATGTTTCCTAATGCATTTATCATTCTTTTTATCGTTTTCAGGTTAGAAAAGATCAAGGCTGACGAGAACCTCATTTCTTTCGAGGAGAAGCGTCTCATTTTTCTCTCCATCTCGATCGCAGTCTCATCGGGAAAATGTCACTGACCGCTAATAATAGTGACAAACCGCCAATGAAACCAAATAATCGAAATATGGCCACAACACAAGCATTTTGCTTGCGCTGGAATAATTTCCAATCAAATATGTTGGATGTGTTTGAGCGTCTATTTTTGGATGAACGATTTGTTGATGTGACATTGGCATGCGAGGGACAATTGATAAAAGCTCATAAAATGGTGCTATCGGCAAGTAGTTCATATTTTCAAGAAATTTTCACCACAACACCGTGCTCGCATCCGGTGGTTATTATGAAAGATATCCCATTGAAAGATCTCCGTAAAATTTTGGAATTTATGTACAAAGGTGAAATAAATGTGAGCAAACAAGAAATTGCACCGTTACTAATCGTAGCTGAAGCGTTACACGTTCGAGGTTTAGCACAAATTGATTCATGTGATAATGAACCACAACCATCCACATCCACATCAAATGCAAATGTTGCAATTGAATGTGGAAAAATGACCAAATTGAATCGCTTATTGAAACGAAGTAGCACACGTGAATCGTCCATTGAATCGTTAGTTTTGATCGAAGATGAATCAACACCGCAACCAATTAAACAAATCAGGCACACCACGGATGACATAAATCGAAAATGTATGGACACTCTAGCCACAGTTCAGGATGTGCTAATGGATGAGGTCGCTTATAGTTCATTGCATGGCACTGAAGATGATTTTCTTGAACATCCAACCGAATACGAGGCCAACGATGATTTTAAACCGATTGCCATTGATGCCGTTCAAGTTAAACACGAACGCGAAGAAGATATCATTAGTAATTATTCCACTGATAATGGGGTGAGTGCAAATCTAAACTCTTAATTTCAATTTAATCGTTATTTCAGTAGTCGAACAAATGCGAACACTATTGTGCTCGTGCTATTCACCCATATGATTTAAATACCAATTAGACTTTTAAAATAGTACGTCTGATGATTTTCTATTTAATTATTGCAAGCATATACAACTGCCCGACTCTACACGTTTTTACGTTAAACGCGCGTATTTTGGACTTTGGTTTCTCTGTATTTCAAACTTTGAAGTGCTCAAAGTCATAAAATTTTAATGTGTGTGTGTGGAATAATGAATGAGCGCGTATGTTTTGTAAAGGAGAAAGTGTAATTGATGTGGTTTGATTAGCGTTTTTGTGAATGTTTGTTGTTGTTTAAGTTTGGCTGTTTTCCGTTGCAATCGAATTTGGAATGTAGAATTCACAACGGTGATTGACTTGAAATTCGAGAGCGAGATCAATCAAAGTGTTTAAGTTTTGCAAGCCTTACGTTGAGCTGTAAGCTTTGGTGGAATGTAACAAATGTATAAAAACCAACGCCTTTTAACATGCCGACACATTCAAATTGAGTTCACTTTTGTCGCGTGCAATAAAAAAAAAATTATATCGAATTGAAAATTACAAATATTAATTTTCCAATCTCATGCAAATTTACTGGAACCACAACAAAAAAAAAAATGAATTAATTCAGTGATTTAATCAACGGGAGTTGAACATGATGCTGAATATTCAATGAGAATTATGATCTATCCTTATATGGTACACACGATTATGCACACGCCAATTAAACAGTCATTTAATAAGTTTATCTAGGGGGTAATAACGAGACATTTTCGATTGGATTTTGAAGAATAATAATAATACATGTGGATTTGATATGATTTGAATGAATACGCGTGCATAATTGTGAATTCCGGTGAATTCTGGTGAAATTTTGGTATCATAATGTCAAAATTCACACATACAAACGCAAGTGCCGCAGTGCAGTAGCAATGCACATACTTCGCTTATTCTCGTTCAAGTAAGTAGTGGAGCTGTTACCACTAGTGGTACTCTTCACACTTATGAAAAACTGCTATTATAGTGGAGCTCTTCACACGAAATCACTAAAATTCGTCAGATTCACAAATATTCACCGATATGCACTGAATTCACTGAATTCAACATCGACAATTATGAGGATTTTTTGTGAATATGAGTGAATTGGAACGTTTTTTTGGGATTTTTGATAGATTCCGTGAATATGTGTGCATATTTATGAATAAAATGAATGTTATTACCCCCTAGAAGTTTATTGATTATGCGAGCAGCAAGCAGATTTTCAAAATTTTTGTTGTATTGAGACTTGAGTATTTTTCAAACTGTTCTCATATTCTCTAATCATAAGAATCAAACTGCCTCAAGATAGCTGATTCTTTCAACAACAACAAAAAAATTGATCATTTCAATGAAACTAAGTTACTATACATCGCAAAAATGTGTGTACCAAACTTCTAAATTCAAAATGAATATGATTAAAATTTTCTGCACTCGAAAAAACTTGTGGCGCGCCAAAGTAAAACAGTACTTTTCATAATTTTGTATAGAAAAGTAATTTGTAATAACAGTTTCAACAATTAGAAAATTCCTTTGAATGATTTGAAAAGAGCTGATGAAAAGAGTGAATGCAATTGGTAATGAGAGAAATTGTGATCAAATGCTCATCCATTCTGCCTCCTGGTATTGTGGACTGGATGTTCAATATTATGGATGTCACAAACATAAAACGGTATATTGTTGGTACTGTTCAATGCAGTCCAAAAGTTAATTATAATCACTCAGCTTAATAAAATAATTAGCTGAAAATTGTGATAAAATTATAATTATCTCATTAATGAATGACATCGAAGTGACTTTTGATTGAACAAATAAATGACAAATTGCAAGTGTACACCGTTATGGGTTGGCTGTGTGGCTGTGCACGAGTGACAGTAGTGAGGGGAATGTTCTCTTTCACATCAAAAATCAATGGCAAACATATTGCATTCATCCATATCAATCGATAATTTATTGGATGCAACTATCGTTTGCAGCCCAGTATTTCTGTGTGTGAGTGCGAGAGAGCGGGCCACTCTGCCACTGTACCACTGCCGCTGATCCATCCATATCTACCCGTTTTGCCATTTTAATGAATGTCATTTTCACAATTTTATTGAGTGATTACTAGCAAACAACTGATTTTAATGAATAAACCATTGATATTATTTTTGATATGCTTCGACAAATTGACTTCAACTACAGCAAATCGAAATCGGAGGATGCTCTTCCTTTGAATTTCCGAGAAAATGTCGTTTCGTCGCATAAAATCCATTTTCAAATGTCCTGCCCGATTTTATTGGGGCTCCGATTGCTGCTGAAATGATTACCAATGCCTTTATTATGCATTACTTTTACACATAACAAATTCGATATATTTTATAATCGATGGTTCAACGGAAACTAATCTAATCAAAAATTGTTGCATCGTCTATCGGCTTTCGAAATTCTTCAACTGTGTGCACGGAGACAATTTCATATGATGATACAGTAAAACCTCTGAATTACGGAATCCAATTTTCCGCTAATCAAAGGTTCAAAGGATAAAGAAAATCAACCAGTGTGAATCAACGGTAACACATCACTTCCAGAAAAATAGTCAGTGATTGAGGACTGTTTTTTTGTGTATTGTAAAATTTCACATTGAGTGTTTTCCATGACAAAAAAAAAAAAAAAACTGAGTCTCAGTAAGAACTACGCGTACGTAGTGCTGTGATGGTTTGTTTGTGTTCATTTCTCATGCATGTCTGTCGCACACAGCTCGTCCACTTCCCTCCACAATCATTCAGTATGATAGGAATCATTTCAAAGTGACTGAACTGAAACCTCAACTGAGAACACGATTTCCTACTAATATAATCCATAACCAGGTTTCGTTATTCACAGGTTTTACTGTATTAACATACCGATGACGCTACATGTACCATATTGAATATATGTTGACAATGTGTAAAATGAAATAGCATTAATAGCATATGAATAAATGTTGAACATATTCGACGTATGCAAATGAATATTCGATTTTCAGCGCTCATCCACTGCCTTTCAGTTCAATGTACAGTACACACATTTTAATAAATATCTACCATTATGATACATTGGTTTGGTGGATGCGTGATTTTTTTTTTCTCTCTCGCTTGGCCATAGTTTTTACCATTGCCGAATAAGATGAATGTGTTTTCATCAGTGATGACGAATGACAGAATGAAATATAGGCTCATGCTTTATACACTGCGTAATATACATCCACACACACACACACACACACGCGGACCAAAACGGATGCAACGAGTTGAAAATGCTGCATTTGATCGTTTGCATGCGACCAATGGTTGACCATTTGCATCATTTTGTGAATATAAATATCAGTTTTATTATTTTTTTTTTTTTAAATCACCAACAATATTCACGCTTTCACGCACAACTAACAACTAATACACTTAAACGAACTGACTCAATTGCATGATCGGCATCGGTTCACTTTGATTTGATTGTCACTGATACAATTTATAAAAATTTATCGACGCAATATTAATAGATGTGTATTTCATGGATACACACGTTGGAACGAGGCTCGCTCTGTCGCGTGAAACTGTTTGTTGTGTGGTGTGGATGAAAAAAAAAATCGTGCACACGAGATCAAAAAATGTTGCCAGAAAAATTGGTGTGAAAATGAAATTATTCATGTCGATGCGATTGATGTCATATCATTTATTCAGTTGAGTGTTGTACACTCACCCCATCGACCAAATGCTTTCACTCTCTCTCTCTCTGTCACTTTCTGTGCACATGTAATCAAGTTATTAAATATTGTTTGCATAATAACTTTAGCATACATGCCATTTGATTACCGTTTCAGTTGTTTGGCCGTAACAGCATTTTGCCTACATTTTTCTCTCTCTCTCTCTCTCTCTCTCTCTCTCTCTCTCTCTCTCTCTCTCTCTCTCTCTCTTTCTCTCTCTCTTCATTCAGTGTGGCGGGTGTTCAATCTGGACCATGCTCTCAACCCCTTATCGTTATATGCTATTTTTATAAGCGTTTTTTTCGTTTATTTCGCATTTAGAATTCAACGATGCAATTCATTTATACTAAATAATTTTTGATATTTAGGTAAGCAAGATTTCACAACAACAAAAAAAAACTCTGTTGATATTCCAAACAGTGGCTCTCAATCCGCGTTTATCGCCTACCATCGCATTCACTCTTCGTTATCTCTGTTTTTGGCATAGAATTCGATCAACATTTTGTCTAATAAAATGCGTTACGTAACGCGCACCCGTAGAAAAAAAAAATGAAAATTTAATGAATTTAGTAAAACGAGTTGACAATGAAATATTCGTTGATTTACACCATCCGAGCAATCACTTCATTGCTATGCGCTGGCACAAGCACATTTAAACATTTAAAAAATTGTAGCGTTACACATTTCTTTTTTTTTTCATTCGTATTCGCTGCCATCGAGAATTGATAATTTCTGTAAATACATTAATACATTTATAAAAAAAAATCGCGTTGCCAATCCAATGGGATTTTCTATGTGTATGTGTATGTTCAGGTAATGGATGAGGCAAATGTTAGTATGTGAAGTGTAGCAAAAGAATAAAAATATATATCGAATTATTTGGATGACCGAACTCAACATCAGCCTTAAAATTCAATTAGAATGTAAATCTGCGCTCTCCCTCTATTTCTCTCTCTCTCTCTCTCACTCTCTCCATCTCTCATTCTCCAGCGTATTTTGTTGTTGTTCATTTCTTTAGTTTCATTTGAATGGATCGACATGGCTGTGTTTTTACTAACTGTTTTCAACAAATATCCGAACATTAATATAAATATAGCAAAGATATATATTCTCTGTGTTTTTCAATTGAAATTTAAACTTTCTTTTAATTGGGCCTTTCATTTCACGGTTTCACGGGGAATTTGCTGGAATAACCCAACTTTAATCCGAATCAAAATGTACTCTCATATTTTTGAAAATTTGTCTCTTTTCGCCCAAACTTTTGGGAAAAATATTGTTTTTTTTTTCTTTAGTTTTGTGGAAATCTGGTTTTTTTCACAAAAATTTCCGATTCGTGGGAACAAGGGAAGACTCATTTTCATGATTGTTCATTTTGTCTTCATGTTTTCAAAGTGACAATTATGAATTGCAATGCGGAATTTTATTCAACCCATTTTCAATAATAACCGAATGGATAATCAACACTTTGTACGATGCTTGAAATGGTTTTATTATTTTTTTTTTCACTTGATTGTCGATTCAAACCATGGGAACTGTAGTGGCGGTTAAATTTTTCATGATGTATGTTGCAACAGAGCTGCACTTGGTATATTTGATTGGTGTTTTATCAAAATGGATGAAAATAAATGTTCAAATCGAAACATAGCGATTGCTAAGGAATTATTGCTCGGTTAACTAAATGAGTAGGTCTATTTGCTGCTCCACCTACAACACACAAGCACTGTAACACAAGCACCGTTATATCTAAATAGACGGGTTTCCGTCAACATATATAGCAATTCTTATTTGTACATTTATTTTTATAGAAATTATTGGAGAAAAAAAAGAGAGTGGGCGACAAATAATTTCGCACGGAGAATTGAAAGAGCGCAAAAAAAACGCATACGACATTTTGAAATTGTGAATGAAGATGGTGTTTAAATGAAAATCGACAAAATGAAGAGAGAATGAAGAAAATAAAAATGATTCGTTTTGGCTCGCAACGTTTAAAAAAAAAGATGGACAAATTGGTAGTAGTCGACCGAGAGTAAAACAGATATCGAAAAGGAAATAAAATAAGAAATAAAAAAAAAAGAAATGCCGAACGGCGACCGATGCACAGAAACACACACACATACACAATTAATTACATTTTCTTTGCGCACACTGTATTTGGTTGCCCTCTTCTCTCGGCTGTTGTCTTAAATGGGTTGATTCGAGCACACGCCATTCACAGCGAGAAAAAAGCAGCGACGCACAGAGCAACCATCGAACAGCGAAAAAAACAACAGTGCGCCACAATTCAACCACATTTTTTCGTGTTGTGTCCTGGCTGACTGCTGCCATCAAGTATCGGTTGTGTCTTTCGTGATTATAAAATGCTATATATTTTATGAAATAATCAATTTTTTTTTGTCTCTATAAATGTTGTGTTTCATTTGGATTAAAAAGTCGAAAACGAATCAGATGAGGGTGAGAGCGAGAGCGAGAGTAAAATGCGCTCCGCTCCAACCACACCCCCCCCCCCAAACCAACTAACAGAGCTGAACGATAAAAACGTGTCGAATGGTCGGTTGATTTCGATTATTGTTGTAATGGCTATGATGATTACAATTGTGACCGAAGTTATTGGCATGATCATTTTTGCTATGTATCCGAAAGCTGCGAGAAGAAGCATTGAACAGGATTTGCTTGGCGTTGTGTGATTTTTCTTTACTCCCATCGGCCATATACAAAGTATAGAATGCAATTATCCAAGTAAATTTTATAAAATCCAACAGCAACAGGAGCAGTCGAAAAAAGAACACTCGCTCATTCACTCATACAGACAGACACACACACACACACACACACCGAAGAAATGGAAAACAGAAAAAAGAAATGATGACGAGAGCAATAATGTGGCAGCTAAAAAAAACGGGCAGCATTTTTTTTTTGTACATAATATTTCATCTCATTTATCCGTATCCATTCCAGTGTGTAAAGTTATAACCGCCACAAACATGTACCATTTTTTCTACCATTATCCAGACACTAGAAAAGTAATAGCAAATTGTTACATTGCTTTTGTATCAAATGCATGCGAAGAATCTCGTCCGATCGGTTGGTTGATTGGTCTGTTGATACCGTTAAAACCAAAATGTTGGCTATGAACACTTGAACACAATACACGCCTATGGTTGACGATCAGTAAAACAAAAACTTGGCATTTGCTCCATTCTCAAGCATTTCAAACCTCATGCAAATAATGATATGAACAACAAAATGTGTGGTCCACACATATGATCAACAATAAACAGCGAAAAAATGACGATATAAAAAATGTAGTCGCTCGGTATGAATATACACATGATATGTGCCCGATTTTAGTCCAGCCAATTCCAAACCGGAACATAAAAAAACGGCAACAGCGACCAAAATATAATTATCAATTGAATCTCCCCGAACTCGTTGCTTGGTTCAATCCACTTGACTTGATTTACTGTTTTTTTTCTTCTTCTTATTCTTCATACTTTTTCTCATTTTTGCACACCATTCATTCACTTCGATAGTCCTTTCGATAGCCACATTATAACATTGTTTTTTTTTTGTTTTTTTTTTTGTTTCATTCAATTCAATAATCGTGAACTGTGAACTATGAAATGATTTGTCAAATAAAAAAGAAAAGTTTTTGATGTATTGGAATATTTGGCCGGATTTAAATCACAATTTAAATGTATATATTGTAATTTGTAATGAAATAGGTCAGCATTTTAAATAACACTATTTTCAATTCATTTATTAAAAAAGTGATAAAAACATAAAAATTATCACATTTGCATTGAATCCATCCATGTCAAAGGTAAAATTGTTATACGTTCATTAAAGAAAGTGGCCATTTCAATGAACAGAACGTACAGGCAAAGAAGCCTCAACCGTAGAGAGAACAAAAGACATGCTTCGAAATCGCGTGTTCGCATGCAAAACAAAAGCGCTTAAAAATTTAACACTTTTGATAAATTAAATCATTGAAATATAAATAACGAATTTAAATAATTGACAATACAACGGCACATCGACTCGTGATGAAAGAGAAATTACGCGTACACAACGTGAAAAAGAGAGACGGCGAGAAAGAGAGAGAATAGGTGTGAGACGGGTATGCGAATTAAAAGTTCAGTCAAAGAAGGACCTGGTAGTGGCACGAAATAATCCAAATAAAACGACTGAACCATTGAAACAACAAATAAATAAAACAAACAAAAAACCAAACAACGAAAACGAAACGAAAAGCCACACGAACATGAGCACTGACACGATACACCGCCACAGGCCCAGGCATTGGCACAACGCTCAGCTCATAATGTGTGTGTGTGTGCAGTGCACAGAGTTTAGTTCGGCTTTTGTTAACTTCAATTTGCCACCACTTGTTTAAATGAAGTTATTGTTCGGTGTGTATGTTACTGTCGACGAAACATCGTAAGATAACACATGCGATAAAATAAGTTAAGTGTTAAAATGCTTAACATCATAAACGAACATAATAATGTATTATAACAAATAAATTGAAGAAAAATCTAGTCGGGCAACTGGACAAAACCAAATAAAGCGGCATATATTCAAATATCAACCAGTCCCAGGCAGCACAATGCGGATTCTTGCATGTTAACACAAACAATACAGAACACGATGAAACGATGGATGAGACTCATTCAAAGTGATCGAGATGATGACTGACTAGTCGAATTGCTATCAACGATAGAATCAATTTTCTTTTCTTTTTCCGCTTGAATTTTGACAAATTGACCTGGTAAGAGATATGAAGATGGACATTGGACAATCAATCGGATTGATTTTCGGTTGATAACCACACATCACATTTCAAATTGTGGAATCCACCGAATGAAGCACTGAAGCTCTGCTTGGGACACTGAAACACTATCAGGCGCCCAATGACGAGCATAAAAAAGCACACACAAGTTACATGACAACTGTAATATTCAGTCAGACACGAAAGCAATGGCGATAAATGAATATGTAAAAATGTCCAAAGTGCACAGCACCAAAAAAAAACCAATTCACTCTTCAATTAACAGAGAATGGAGCTCGAGAAAACACAAAACAATATGGAAATAAAATAATGCAGTCACGCAATATTGTAAGACAAAAAGCCAAATTAAAATATTAAAAGAACAGTAGAGAAAAGCAAGAGAGCGAGAGAGAGCGAGAGAGTGACAGAGAGAATAAATGTAGACTGGCTCACGATAAATGGTGTGATCGAATAAATGGGAAGCGCGTGCAAAAGATTACATTGTGTGAAAATTAATATTTTTTCATTATAATTTCCATCTCGCCCATAAATAATGAAACATTTTTCATGCAGAACATTTATCGGTGTGCATGTGCTCTATCGGTTGCATGTATTGTTCTACATAAATGCTGTTCTTTTTCTTTCTTCATTGCGATGTGCCACTGGGTTTGTTTTGTGTATGTGTGTGTGTTTAGCCTCTTGAAATGTTTCTGCTGAATCAAGCAAGGTGCTACAATGTTACTGAACGGTGGCTTCACTGAAATGACTAATTATTATCCTTTTGTTGGGTGCAAAAAAAAAAGGTGAATTTTCTGCCACGTTTATAACATTCGACGTGCTTCTTTCATATTAGATGAAAAGCAGAAAAAAAAGTGGAATGAAATCTTGAGTTTGCACGATATGTGGTGAACGAGTTTTTCGATTTGAATGCAAACCTCTTTTTGCTCTCTTGTAGCTAGCTGAAAACAGTAGCTTCACAATGAGTCCGTAAATCAAAATTCGACGTACAGAAGCATGTTTTTTTAATTAACGATATGAATAGTAAATGTCGATACATTTTTTAAATGCATTAACATACAACATTGGAGCAATAGAGTCTTCGTCTAGGTCTTCGTATTTTAGTTGGCTGAACAATTGAAAATGCATGAATTATCATGGTGTTTGGCAGTTTTGAGGTATGTTTTAAGCATAGTTGAAGCTCTCAATGCAATTCTCAATCTGTTGACCGTGGTCGCGACTTATTGACATGTGGTCAGTTAAAGAAGTTTTGAGAAGATTTATGCTATTCGCTTCGTGCAGAGCATGTGCCTAGGCATGTGCTATAGCAATGATTATGGTTCATTCGTGCTCTTGAATCAAAAGTCTTGATGAAAAAGTATTAAATTCAATTTCAATTCGAATGATGTATTTGCATTTCAAAATGGACCATTTTGGATAAAATGATTCGTGGTGTTTTATTTTATTTTCGAATTTGTTAATTTTATTCAATTTTCCGTCCAAATACTTTGTCATTATCTTTCACATCATTTACATTAGGTATTGTTGGGCCAAAATTTCCAGTCGTTTGAAATATGGAAAATAAATGCTTGAATTAATTAGCCAACGAAAAATGTTTTTTTTTTCTTTTCAAGCATTCAATTAGGCATAAGATAAATTGAACATCAAAAAAAAGAAACTACAACTTCAACATCAACAATAAATGCCATCACTTTGGCCAAAAATATTAGAAACCGCGATACATTGCAGAATGAATTTTTGAATTGAATTAACAACAAAAAAAATGTTGGAAAATATGAAAATGGCTTAATTTTAACACAATTCTAGTTATGCAGAATTATTGAAGTGATATTTAAATAAGTTACATATTGCTCAAAGGTAAAGGAAAAAAAAAACTGAATGCCGAAAAAAATGTTCCATTCCAAAACGGAATTTATAATGACGGCCTCAATTTGAATGTTTGAAGTTAACGGAAACTGACGACAAAAAAAAACAAATCGTTTCACCTCTAATTGGAGATTTTGTTTTTTTTTTGCGAATTGGTTGAGAATATGTCGAGTTGAGCGTAGCATTTTTGTTAAAAACTTTGATTTACTTTTTTCGATAGATCTCTTTTTACTCTCTTCTGTCTCTTTCGCTCTCTCAAATAAATTTCAGTTGACTTGAAATCACTTGAAATGCGCGCCCGATCAAAAATATGCACCGTTTTTCACCGTATTTTAAAGCCGAAAAATGAATTAACGAATAATGAATAAAACAAAACGATGAGCAACAAGAAAATCAGTTTGTAAATGAAATAAAGAGAAAAAAAAGAGCCATAAAAAAATGTTCGGTGAAGAGAGTCATTATGAGGAGAGTGAACAGAACAAAAAAAAAAAAACGAACGGGAATTAACCGAAAAAGACTAAAAAAAGCAAAATCTGCAGCATTTTCCACGCATCCGAAAGGAATAGGAATAACAACGATAACGGCTACTAACGATACTGCCAACGACTGCCAAAGTACAAAAAAAAATAATAATAATAATAATAATAATAACAATGGAAATGAATATTCATTATCACATTTCTATGATGACTTGAAAATGCAATAACAACACAACGACAAATACGAAACGGGAAAAGAAAAAGTTGTTTCTTCTGTTTCTCATATATATTGTGTTTTCTTTTTTCTCGTTTTGTTTAATGTATACAATATTTAAATTGAACGCGGAAAATTCTAAAAAAATAAAAATAACGGTCAAAAAGTGGCGGTCCGAGTGTACGGTGGAAAAGTGAAACAGAGAGACAATACCAAAAATATGATAATGCACGGAAAAATGAAACACATCAACTTTATGGCCAAATATAATAAAGTCAGTCTGAATTATAATTTTTTTTTCTCGGTGTTTGTTTCGCTGCGCATTGGGGAAGTTTACCAGCCATGGTGTTGTTGCTTCCTTTTTTTGTTCACTCTCTCGCTGGGTTCGCGCGCGTTGTTAAGTGAATATATGATGCGATGATGTGAGTCTGTACGTGCAAACATACACATTCACAAACCAATAATCCACTTGCATGTCATATCAAACGGCGTACAGCAACCAAAAAAAACCCTCGGCTACACAAAAATACTATATAATACTCGGGTATTGCAAAAGACGAGTGGGAATAAAATACAACGACAAAATGAACGAAACGTACACACAGAAACAAAACAAAAAAATATCAGCCACTCACTTCAGCGATACACTGTAACAAAAGAAAAATATCAAACATACACAAAAGCCTCACTAACTGGAGCGAACGCTCTCTCGTTCATTCGGCTCATTCACTCGTATGCTCACAGCCAAGCGACGAATAATATGTAAATGTATGAAAATGTTTCATAATTGCTTCACTTTTTTAATTGCTTTTTAAAAATGTTTGCAATTAGTGAAATCAGTTTTTCCCTAGTGCAGCCGGCACACACAAATCTCCACAGGCAATTCACACACACACACACACATAGAGAGAGAGAGAGAGAGAGAGAGAGAGAGAGAGAGAGAGAGAGAGAGAGAGAGAGAGAGAGAGAGAGAGAGAGAGAGAGACAACGGTGTGACAATTCGTCCAAACACCCCGCATAACATTTCAACCATCCGGCAATTTCGAGCAAAGTAAATCCAACTAACCTGATACATTTTCACCATTTACTTCGCAATCCAGCCACTTTCAACCACCGCCGAGAGAATAAAATCACACAACAAAAACCAATAGATTTTTGTTTTATTATTAAATAATACCGATGTGTAAATACTGCCACTGAGCCAATATAATTGGTCAACCGTTACATCATCGCAGCAATGAAAAAATGTAAAGAAAAATCGAAACTATGACCACAAACATTATTTTGGATTAAAATCTTAACAACAATTTGACGAACAATTTCATACTAAGTGCTTCTTGCTAGGCTTCTTGTCTTTCCATTGGAAAAATTAATCTGTGACATAAGTTTAAAACAAATATAATATATATTCAACAATAGCGACTGCTATTTTGCATTTTTAATGGTTCGTTTTTCATTCTGGAAACGTTTTGTAGCGATTATCTTTTACAGAAAATAGAAATCTGTAATTAAAATTATAACCACAGTTGTGATACCAGTTTTGAGTTTCAAAATATGAAAACACCAAGCATAGCTTCAGTGAATTTATATATTGATTGTGAATTTATTCGCAAATGATCGTAATTGATAAACTCTTGCTATAGCTTTTCGTTTGTTTGGTTTGATGATTAGCTTGATGAAGTGGCCGAATGGTCAATGGTCATTGTAGCTTCCTGAAAACGATTACGTGTAGTACATTTTATTCAGCCGTTTTACGTTTTGATAGGTGATTTATATTTCAAGTGTATTCTAAAAGCCAATTGCATCGATTGACCGAAGATGAGAGTGCCATTTGGGCCCGGTGTGTATGAAAATTGGTATATTGTGATGGAATATTATTTTGTTGTAGGTACAGTGTGCAGTGTGCAGTGTGCAGTGTGTCGTGTATTTAGTCGAACACGCTAGCACATTTAACCCGACAAACTACCGACAATCAATTGCATCCGAATGGCACACAAATAATAAATACAATGACAAAAACAGTAAATGCTGGAGCGCCCCATCAATATATTGAAAATAAAACGGTGCAATACGATAAATCAATTTGCAATGTTATAAAATATTGAAATTTATTAAATATGCACTTGTGATTACGAAACAGAGAGAATGATGTTGGCGATGGTGAGCAGTGTGTGTTTGTGTGTGTGTGCCGTGTTCCACGAAAGTGAGACACTGTCTGTTGAATAAATCAGTCGTAAAAAGATGATATCGGGAGAACGTTTTCATCTCATTCGAAGCAAAACACTTAATAAAATGATGCATTCGCTGCAATCGGCCTGCCAGCCACATTAATTTCTATGTTTTTCATAGATATAGATATGGTCTATATACATATACTCTCATTCGACGTCACTGAATGCACTCGACAGTTTGTATTGAGCTTTCCCGATTTCAAAATTCATTTTATTGCCGTTGTGTGTATCGCCAATGTCAACTATGCTGCTCATGAAAACAGACAATCTACAGTGACAACAATATTCCAATCGTTTTTGCTAATTATTGCTAGTGCACTTTATTTAATACAGTGGCATGGCAGCAATACCAATTCCAAGCACCAGGTGAATTTTTAGTTGTCTACATAAGTGATGTGCAAATTATTTGTAACACATTTTTGTTCTTTTGTGTTTCCCATTTTGTAGCTGTTTGGTTTTTGGTGTTTGACGTTTGCATCTTCTCTCGTCTCTGCCATCCACACCAAAGCAATCGGTACAAACCAGTGCCGTTCATAATTGTATTACAGTGTTATAACACTGTACATCACACACACACACACACACTTACGGACACGGACACGAACACGGACACAGACACGAACACACAAGTACATAAATGCTAACATTGATGCTTCTATGCCATTTGCCAGTTAATTACAACATTCGTACCAATGCTTTGAACCTCTATATCAATTTACACATAGCAACTAAATGTTAAATAGTCGATATTGAAAATCACCCATCATCCTCTCGGTAACTAGCTCGGTAGCTCTTCGTCGATTTATTATACATATACAACAATACGTATTTGTAAAAGTGTTGTTCATTGTAAGCTACAAAAATAGAAAACTAAATTTCGGAAAATGGATTTGAAATAATAAATGAAATGATTATTTTATCTATATTTAATTCTATCCGTTAGCAGTGACTTCCGGTTGAAACTCAAATATAATACAGCATTTGTAATCAACTGTATTCAATTTCAGTTGATCTTGAACACAATTCGTTTGAAAATTAAAGTAATCTTCATCTCATCCTTTTTAAAAGCACAATCAAACTGGTTACCATTGGTTTACCCAGTTCCAATTTAAGACAAATCATATATGATTGAGAATGCCATTAACACTTAATAGCAAGGATTGTTACCATTTGAATTTTTAAGGCTATCACAAAACAGAAGCAATTTAAATAATATTGTTGAAGTTAAGGTTAAGCTAGCGGTGGTCTCAAGTGGGCATAGATGTTTTTAACCAAAAATTTCAATTGTTATATGAAAATGTATAAGTCTCAATATTATTTATTAAGAGTGTGGAAAAGTCCGACTTTTGTTTTTGAATTCATTTATTCTTTTTAATGTGTGTAAATTTCCAATAAAAGTATTTTAGAAGTGTTCTAACAGCGACTCGTAACCACATAAACAATATGTTCATGTTAATCACGAAAAAGACACGAAAAAAATATTAAAGGCTTTTAAGTTAAATGTCTAAAATGCATAGGAATGGAAACATTATTTTGTCTCCATCAATTATTTCTGGTTGTTCTTAGAATCGTTGCATTGTTTGTCGTCTATGTGAAAGTTGAAACAGTAATTTGTATTGCAGAACACAATAAATGCATACTCTTATGTGTAATTATAATCCGAAAAATAGGCACATTAAAGACACATCGGTCCAGAACAGTTTTCGTTACGTTGAATGTCATGTTCTCTCTATTTGTGTGTAGTGTACACATCAGTAAATTGGTAAATCTGTCATGAGACACGGGCGTGTGGATAAAACTGGAGATAAACGTGGATCTATTACATTTATTTGTCAGATTCTCTACGTTTATTGAGTAAAGTGATGTGCTCCAAGAGGTGAGCCATCTATGTGTGCTATGTATCTACGTCAGAAGTATCGACAAAAGCTGCGCGCGTTCTAAAAATGCACTTTCTTTCGAAATCATATATCTTTGAAAATTTGAGCAAATTTTCCATTGGATTAGTGAACATTCAGATGAGATTTGAATAGATTTTTACTGGTATCAATTCAAAAGGGTTGCCATTGAATCCTTCATAAAGTGAATAAAACTGTACACGAGTCTATCTTCTAACGAATAATTGGATCGACTGTGTATTATGCGTGGATATACGTATTTGTGTGTGTGTGTGTGTGTGTACGTTGTGCGTATGTCATGAGCAAAATTGGCAAAACCTCATGAAAATTACGGATCTGTGCTTCAACGAGAATAATTAATAAATAGATTTTTGTGTGTGTGTTGTGTGTGTGTGTGTGTGTGTCGGGGAAAAGACAAGCAATGGCAAAACGTTAGATAGATCCGTTTGTGTGCGTTGGTTATATGTTTATCCATTGGACACTTGTCTCGGACATTTTCCGTTAACAAATGACATTTAAATTGTAATTATTTGCAAAGCATTTCGCAATTTAGATGCAGATTTATGTGGTATACGATGCTTAGGCATTTTCCATACACTTGGAATTCATAATAAATCAAAATACCGACGCACATGTGCTCCCTTTCTCTCTCTTTCTCTCTCTCTCTCTCTCTCTTTATCATTCTGTCGATTTCTCTTGATGCCTCTCAATAGTTTACGGTTTTGAATTGGAACATTTTTCTGCTATTGAAGCAATAGCACCAGCATCATCATCACGGTTGCGCGCACTACACACACAAGCCAACACACAAGCTGTAATGTAATTCTCATATTATCATCAGCAAAACGCTGTTTACTACAACCGAAAATCGACTTGATTATGAAATTGAATTGGACACATGTGGGTTTAAATGGCGGCACTGTGCGCCTTGATTCAACCGACAATTCGATTCGCAAATGCAAGTGACAGAGAGGGCGAGAGATAGAGAAAGAGCACCAAAAATGCAAAATCATTTGGTTTGAGCAAAATCATTTGTCTATTCCCGGGAAATGATGTATTTGCCGAATATTTCAAACTAAATCAGCGCCATTCTCATTCATTTCGATATCCTTTTCGCATCTTGCGAGCATTTTCATTCGATTACGTCGATAATTATCCATTTATTTGGTTGTGTTTTTGTTGTTGTTGTTGTTGTTGCCATTTTTCTTATGTCATCGCTGATGATTTTGATGCTAAAACCTCATTTTCGCCCGGCCTAAAATCGTTCACAAGCAAAACACACCTAATAAATTGCCTCCGAATGTATGATGTATTCATTAAAATATTCAACGAATGTTATGCCATATCTCCATGGTTCGACACAACAACAAACAGTTCTTCGATCATCAAAATCGTCCATAAAATGTTTTCGCAGGTGGAATGCTCATAATTAACAATCTATTCTCGAAATCATTTCGAAGAGAGCGTGCACTCTCTACTTTAGTTTGTATCGGTGCAAGCGATAGCATCGTTGCCATCGAAAATACCCTTTTGCCATTTTCTAATCAAAATGCGTTGTTGTTTCTTCGTCGGCGGCGGCTACCAAAAGTGTTGATAATTGCAATTGAGTGGAACGAACGGCCGATTCTAGTGTTCGTTCATACGCTCAATCGTCGTCGTCATCCCCCGTTTCTTCGTTTGTTATTTTTGTTACTTGTTAAAGCTTTTTATTTTGAGTGTTCTTTTTTTTTGGACTGTTTGTTGCACGAATTTCAGCTACAGAGAATTCCATTGCAAACCGAAATGTGCGAATCGAATGCGATTCATATTTTCGGTTTGAACAGCAAAATATCGAGTGAATTTTTCTTTTTTTTTCTTTTTTTTTTAGAAAAGAGTAATTTCCCTTGGAAAATAACTTGAAATCATGCATATCCGACATCATTACCGTAGCATTGCTTCCTATGCAATTCTAGTTACCGTTACCATTATCGCTGATGTTCGTTGCTTCAAATCAATATTTTGTATACCAATCATTCACAAGCGACTTTTAAGTTCTGTATTGAAGTGCATCGAAATATCTGAACCCAATTCACCCATTTCGATTCCACCCATTCACTCCGTTAACTTTAGCATTACAATACAGTAACCAAACACAAACACTTTTTAATATTTGTCTCCATTGCATTGAAACTATTCGATTGTGTTCATTGCAAAGAGTCGAAATGAACACAGTGCATACTTTAAATTTGATATTCAGACTTTCACAGGAAACTCTTTGATGTTTTTGATTGTTTCATTTATTATCGATTCATTTAGTTTGCATCGGACTTGGGGTATTGAGTTCAATTGTAGTAGTTTTTTTTTGTTTTGAATCAGCGCTCTCGTGGTTTGTCATTTTTGGAGATGATCAAATCTAGAGCTGTGCATGTTTCAAATCAAAATATGTAAACAAAGAACGCACTTTTATTAGCTCCAAAATTGATACGATAGACAGATTCAATTCGTAATATATTCTATTAAATCGTCAATGGTAGCATTGTGGTTGAATAGGAAAAAGAGTATGTTAAAAGCTTTGTCCGTTTTTTGTGCAAAGAATCTTTAAAATAAAATTTTCACAAATTCAGTGTTGTTGAATTTAAGTTTAATTTAGATTTATTAGTTTTCGGTAGTGTTGCAGTACCATCATCAGTCGAACGTTATTACAATACTATATTTTTGGGCACATATGACATAAAATCCGTCCATGGATTGTGATGTATAAATTCATTTATTTGTTTTTCTCCATTAAGCAAGAAGATTTCAATAAAATGCGATCAGCCAACTTAATTTTGTCGTCAAATATGTTTGTTGTTGTAGTAGTATTTAAATGACGCCAGAAAGTCTTGCCACATGTTTTATGTGTTGGGGTTGAGGCGGTAAAAAATAAGCGGTATTAAAAATATTTTCTAGTTATCCTTTGTGTTCAGTAAACGTATATTTAACGGTTGAATTGTTCAAGTAGTGAAATCGAACACATATTTTACCGTTTTCATGAACTATACGGTTGAAACAAACAAACAAACAAACAAAAAAAAAAGAATTGGCGGAAGAGAGCACGGAAGAGGAGAAATTAGAGTACAACAATTTATAAACGAGAATTTATGTTTTGTTCGAGAAAAAAAAACAGTTGAGTTTTTTTTTCTTTTTTTTTTGAAAAACAATAGAGACCAAACGGAAATTTCCAGGCGTGACATCCACCAATATAAAATATTATTTATTGAAAAAGAAACAATCAGTGTGAAAAAATGAAACATTTTTAATATTTTTACAACAGCAATAAACAACAACAAAAAATGCAACCCGTTTTTTTTCGTGTCCTCGCATTTAGGTAGTGCAATTTGTTTTTTTTTTTTTTTTTGTGTGTGTCACACACTTTTGGATGCATAAACAATTCAGTAAAAAGCGTGCGCCCGGAAACTAATCTAGTAGTCGGTTATTCGTTCATTCGTTCATCGCGTTCATTGGTTCGGTGTGATTTGCACGATGTTTTATGGCTCGTATTCGCATATCTATGTAATTGATGAGCATATTTATTGGGCCAACATCAAAACAACAACAACAACGAATGAATTCACATTTGAAATGCGTCAGTCAGAGGGATCAAAAGTCAAACTCTATCCAATACAATAAATTATAATGTTCAATTAAAAAGAACACAAGAACATGAAATGCAATCGCCAGCAAATCAATCAATCATATTCTAATGTCATAGCAAGATATATTGATATTCACTCAGTCCCAACTTTTGCCAGCCACCCCCAAATTCCCCTTTGCGCTTCACTTCACAGCTCACACACACACACACACAGAGAGAGAGAGAGAGAGAGAGAGAGGATGAGGAGGTTTATTAATTTTTGATATATCACAAAGTAATTGCATACATTTTGTGTGCAGCCTATCATAGTTTGCCAGTAAATTGCCTTTCGAAAATGTCACGTTCATTCGGGCAGGCCATTGCCGATTGATGGGATTTAACTTTTCTGCATTGAATTGGAATTATAAGTTGATTTGATGACAAAAGAAGTGATAAATTTTTAATGACAAAAATCAAATTGCAATGTTAGTAATAAAAGCGTTTGGATGACTTTAACAACGACCGCTATCACGTTTTTTTATAGACCAACTACCCATTTTCTTTGTTTGAATAGATAGAATATGAAAATTCGAGTTCCTTTATTTATGGATCGATTGTTTCGGCGTTTCAAATATTGTACATATTATTCGGAACGGACATACTTCCGTTTTGGCTAACTGACAATCAAGAAGGAATAATTTTTGTTTGTTTTTTTTTTTTTTTTTCACTTGACTTTGTGTTACTTTTTGTGTTATTTTGGTTTTATTCCTGAAGAAACGTTCAAAAGCTTAAATCTCAAAGCTCAATTTAGTACATATTCGATGATTAAATATGAAATAGAAAACAGTAACGGAATAAATAACTTTGTACAAACACACACGAAAACAACGATTAGATCCTTTATTAAGGCGGAAAAATGTTCATAAGAAATGAATCCGAATGTTTTTGCGGAAGCGTCATAAATTTCCATTTAATTGAAGGGGTTATTTGTGTGGCAAATATTCGACTTCAAAAACAAAAAAATGTTTAATTGATCGTTGAATAATACTGGGTGCATTAACGGCATAATAAATTAAAGTTCGACTAGCCAAACAATATTCTAAGTCATAGAGAGAGAGAGAGAGAGAGAGAGAGAGAGAGAGAGAGAGAGAGAGAGAGAGGCCAGGTTCAGGCCAGCGCCAAAGCACAATTAAAACGGAATTTTATGGTAGTCGGAAATGATTTCTTAATTGTTATTTTTCGGTGGAAATTTTCATTCGTGGAATTCAATAAGAAATGCAGCGGAAAAATAATACAAATTCAATAATTAAATCGCGCACACAGTGTTGTAAAATCGTTTGCAAGCAATTTGATGTCTGTCGAATGAATTGCCCGTATACAAATTTTTCTCTTTCTTTTTTTTTTGTATTACAAATACCGACTCAAAACATATGGCCAGCCCCATTTTCATTTAAAATACCGAATATAATTATCTACAAGTCAGTAATTAATTGTCAGAGAGCCATGTTATAAATAAAATTCAGCATTTCATTTTTCGCATGTGGTGTGTATTTTTTGGTTGTTGTTTTTGTTTTGGAAGTTCGTGTTCGTGAATAAATGAACGATTATAAACATGAATGGAGTGGAATGCATATGCAAAGCGTTGTTGTTAGCAGTGCGCATAAAGTAGCTGATTCTCTCACTCAGGTGTGGTGGCGATGATGGGACTGTTTGTGCAAATTACTTTATATGTTTATTTTAGCCATCCCCTTCATTTTCATTTGTTGGCCGTGGTTCCAATTCTGATGCACTAGCAACGCCAATTTGTTTCGACCGAAACTGGCTGGAATTGTGTATTTCACATATCGTTAATGTGAAACATATTATCTTCTTCAATATGATTCGTTGCTTTTGAATGGTATTTATGTTTAGCTCCAATGTTTGTTTTCATTGTGTTGCATTTTCTTTACACGAATATTTGATTCTATTCAAGTTGAATAATTCAAAAACAATCGGCATCGTTGCAAAAGTGTTTTTTTTTTTTAAATGTTGAAAAGGATCAAATGCAATTCGTATTTTATTCGTATTTTCTCCAACTATATGTGGCTGTTTTGTTATCTGTTTTTTTTTTCGAATGTCCCTCAAATCAAATCACCAGCTGCAATTCAATTTCTCAGCCACTTTATTTGCAAACCACATGAAGAATACACATTTTAATTTTAATTTACGTCCATGTTTTGCATAAAATATTGACATCAATTATCAATTCAAATGTTCATGTTCATATCAAGCAGGCATAATTATATTTGTTTTATTGGCCTGGTTTTGCAGTGAAGAATGAGCAAGTGAGAGCACCCGTAAGACTTGAGACAATTGAAATGATCTTTAAATGAGAAACGCTTGATTGTTATTTTATATGCACTCATTTTAAACTCGTGCTCTGCTTTTTCAATGTGCAGCTATTAGTGTGTGTGTGTGTGTGGGGGTCACATTGTAATACATGTGCAATGTGCAGTTCAATCGCATGCAAAATGTCAATTGGAATGAGAAACCTGTGGAGTGCGAGTGTTGCACCAACCCCCAAAAACCGCCTGTATTTTACCACAAGAGTGCTTTTGTTAAGTAAAGGTTCACTCTTTTTCTCTTTACTCCGTTTTTCACCAAGGAATGAAAATAAATAGCATTTTAATTAATTGATATGCAAAAAGGAAACCAAGAAAACAAAACAGGAAGTGTCGTACAGTCGGTGCGATGCCGTTGAGAAAGAGAGTGTGTGTGTGTGTGTGTATGCTGGGCTTGTATGTTCTGATGTAATGAAAATTGACCTTTTGCTCTGTGTGAATCATATATATTTTACATTAATGTAAAGCACTTCGTACATCATCCAAATAAAATTTTATGACAGCCTCAAACATACAAGTGACATAAAAAGGAGCAAACGAGCCGCCTTCAGAACAATATTTCAAATTGCAATGAAAAACACACAGCCATGCTTTGGTTATATTGTCGTACGATGACGTATGACCAGATTCAATGAAATACAGTAATATTCTGTTAAACGCATAAAGTGATATATTTGATGTCATGTCTGAAAGGTACAATACACTCACGTGAACGACGTGATGAGTTGCAGGCCGCCTATTAGATCGAGTGAGAGAGAGAGAGGCAAAGACATTGACAACTAAAACCAAACCAAGATCGATTCCACTTAAGCGAAGCCTTCAAAGGGCCGTTTACTTAACGTTCAAAAATAGCTAAAATACGGAGACTTGAAAACAATTTCAAAGATCTCAGTTTTGTTCAAAAGTAAATATTCTTGGTTCAAATCTTTGTGCTAAATCAAGATGTTGGTGCTTTTGGTGCT
Organism: Aphidoletes aphidimyza; assembly: GCA_030463065.1. Lineage (NCBI taxonomy): Eukaryota > Metazoa > Arthropoda > Insecta > Diptera > Cecidomyiidae > Aphidoletes > Aphidoletes aphidimyza. Next base: position 44,833,435 of record CM059997.1, read on the forward strand.
GAAACATTATAAAACTGAATATTTGTTGGTGTTGCTAACGGTAAGCTTTGGGTGAGAACATGACGTCAAACGTGACGTATAAATGCAGATGAATATCAGAAACTTTCAATTAATTGTTAAATTAATAACACGCTGGCAAAAGTCGAAATATTCACACTGAAACATAGAATAACGTTTCTATGAGTGCCAAAAAGAACTATGGTTCTGGATAAGAACCGAGCTACTAATTTGTAAAGTCAGCATTGAATTGTCAAAATATTTGTGCTAAAGCTCTTGCGCTTAGAATGGTGCCACTTTTTTAAGCGCGTAGAACGTCAGTGTGTAAATTAAATTTACTAAATTACTAATTGTTAGTAAATTTGACGTATGAACCTTCAAACCTTGAATTAGTTTTTACAGAAATTGTACAAAATTATATTTGTACGAGCAATGTGAAGCAGAGACGAAGAATACGCAGTATTTTGAATTCGGAATTCTCTCAGAATTACTTCGAATTACTTTGAACTATCAAGAATCAGGTTTGCATTAGATGAAATTATGTTAGTAAATCGTGAATTAAATTCGAATTAGATGAATTTGAATAAGAACTGGGCAGAGCAGTGGTGAATTCCACATTCATAATAAAACAATATCGATTCAATTTTCATCATAGTATACTAACTTAGACTCTGCGGGAGTCAACGAATTTATTTTGATGTTTGCATTCATCAAAATGCCTATTGAAGCTACTCAAGCGCTCCTTTGGGTGCAACTTCCTTTCAAATGTATAAACTCATTTTTAGTAATATGTTTCTATTCTTTCCATCCATTTTTCTTCTTCTTTTTTACGTATTCAATACATTAGAACAACAATTCGTGTTTTTGATTTTACACTCATCAAAATCCAAATTGAATATATGCATAAAATACAGCGCACATACACAGACCATTAAAAAATGAACTTTGATGTCGATACATTAAGTGGAATGGTGTTCAGTAATGACGAAAAAAAAACGCCATTTTCTAACAATATAACCAAAATAAGTGCTCTGTTTCTTTGTCAATAAGCCGCGAGAAATGGCATGTGAACCTTCTTCAAAAATCAATTTTAATGTGGTGCATACGCTGGTGTACGAGTGTCTGGGTGTATCATTGTTCAGCATTGCATGTAATTGATTCGATTTTACATGAACAATGCAGTGTTTATTGAACAATTGTGACGCAATCGATACATGAAAAATATGCGCTCCGCTTTGAACATATTCCAATGCTGCACACACTGAGATAGAGTGAACTACACACATTTTGAAACAAAAAATGCTAACGGCTCCTCGACAACTCAAACAAACGAGGAACGCACTCGTTTTACTCCAAATCGTGCATTTGAAGGTGAACAAAAGGAACATAAAAAACATTCCAACATTAGAATGGTCACACATACACAATTTCACTAACCAACAGAATGGCTAGAATATTTCATTTGTTTTAAAACTGGACTTGGCTATAATTAGCTAAAATAAAATCGTCATTTCAATTATTGTTATTCTCAATGCCATGTGAGAGATGAATGGAGAGAGAGAAAGGGAAAAAGCCCTTTGCAAAATAAATGGCGCTATGTTAAAATTGTGTGTCTTCAAAATAGTTAGCACAGTCATGCAATATCAAGTTGAAAGGTTGGAAATATGTTATGTATGTTTTGTATAATTTAACATTATACAGGATCAATTCGATCGACCTAAGCAGCACATGTACACTGTGCAAGTAAAATTTCATTTTTTGCTTTTTTTTTCCACTGTTCTCTCGTGAGTAAACACTTCTCATGTGTGTGTGTTTCTCTCTCTCTCTCTCTCTCTCTCTCTCTCTCTCTCTCTCTCTCTCTCTCTCTCTCTCTCTCTCTCTCTCTCTCTCTCTCTCTCTCTCTCTCTCTCTCTCTCTCTCTCTCTCTCTCTCCTCTCTCTCTCTCTCTCTCTCTCTCTCTCTCTCTCTCTCTCTCTCTCTCTCTCTCTCTCTCTCTCTCTCTCTCTCTCTCTCTCTCTCTCTCTCTCTCTCTCTCCACATGGTGTTATTTGTTGGCTTAACGATTGCCTTTAAAAGAGCGACTATGATGTTAGAAATTTTCGGAATGCATATTTATTAGGCAATGGATATGAATGCGCTAAAACATACCATTTTCCATATTAAAATGCACACCAAACCACATACTCAATTCATAACTTTATAACCTAAGCTAATATAGTCATACTGGCTTGATGATTTATAAATTGTACACGATACAATGTGTGCAACTCAATTTTGGTACCGATTTCAAATGCACTGCCATAGCGAACAATGTGCTTTCTCACTCTCTCTCTCGCTCTATTTGTGTGTGTATGCATTTTTGCTTCGTTTGTTGTTCGCCTTTTTCGTTGCATTCACATTTCTTTTTTTTGGTATGGGCCAGAGCAACAATTCTTATTAGAACATTTATGCAATTCAATACTCGTTTCTCATCGTTTCGTTTTCACGTTACGTGGCCAAACTGTTGAAGATATTTGCCCATAAAACACGTGATTTAATGGGCGAATTCGTTGCAAACGAATATATGAATACACTGAATGATTTGAAAATGTACCTTTTTTGCAATGGCCATATTGCCAAATGCCATGGCTTTGATGAATGTGAGTCCAAAATGAGTGAAATACACAATAGTTATTTTCAACGAACGCCTGGGCCGTATGTAGAGCGCAAGCACTTTTCAACAACATATTTTTTAAAACTATATATTAGTTTATTGCATCCGTTGGAAAAAATACCTTTAGTTTGGCAAATTTACATCAATTTTTGAATTTTATATGCAAAATTCGAATTCTCAATCAATACTTTTTTAAGACCAAAGTTAGAAATATTCTAATTTTTCATTGCATCAAAGTATTCAACTAATTTTCCTCTTTCTTTACTGTCAACAGAATCTTCAGGGTTTTCACTGGATGGATCCAAGCGCACACTCGCTGTCATCGGAAGTCTCAGAAATCGAAGGATCAAAGCCAAAAACCAACAAAAGTAAGAACTTACCAAAACCAACCGTAAAAAACCACTAAATTCACAATTTCCTTGACCAATTAAAAATAATAGTTAAAATATTGTTAAGACGTAATTTTTAAGCTATTTTTAGTAAGGAACGTACTGAAGATTTCTGTACCGTTTGAAATAAAAATCGTGAAAAATCGACCCCAAAAATTGACATTGAATGAATTCCAGTAGTAGAGCTTTACCCCTATCACCCACTGAAAAAATACAAAAATATGGAAAAAAAAATCAATTGTTAATTAAGATATAATAAAAACAATTTCTTTTCGTTCGCAGAAACTGAGACATCATCAACCAAATTGAAAGCACCGTCATGGACAGCGGATCAGTTGCGTGAGGCAATCGAATCGGTGGTAACGCAAAAAATGCGTTTCACACAAGCATCAATAAAATATAACATACCAAAAGGAACCCTCTATGATAACATACTCGGTAAATCGAATCGCATGGAAGTGCTGGCCAAATCGGGTTTAAATGCCACCGATGAAAATACTGTATTGGAGTATTGTTGTGATCTTTCGGCATCGCCATACAATCGCCGTACCCGAAAACCATTGTCTGAAATATTGCAATTTGTTTATCGGCTTGATAATTGCAATCATCAAGTATTTGACGAAAGTGGAAAATTTGCCTATCGCTGGTGGTGGGCCTTTTGTAAAAAGTATTCAATCGTTTCACTGCATTACGATAACAATGCAAACATCAAAATGACCGAACGGAATTGATTTTTATTATTGTTGTTGTTGTCCATATCAAAACTCGAATATCTACTTCATATCCGGGCAAAACACATTCCATTTGCTAAAATGTTACATATCTTATGATTATTCTATGAGTTTGTCGTGCCTTTGCTTGTTTATCTATTTTATTCTGTGTATTTCCGTTTTTATATCATTCTGTCGTTTTTTTGGTAAACGAGTCAAGCAATATTTTTTTAAAATTTTAGACTTGTAAGTCAAAGACGGTTGCAAGTGGCCCCGCATTGCAAGACAATATGTTAGATTGTACGAATAGATTCAATAAAATTGAATATAAAATGAAGTAAATTGTATGAATATGTGGTTTATTTTTGGGTTTAATATGTTAGCAAGCAACATTTATGACGGGTTTGTCTTTTTGCCCTGCTCACCCCAAACAGAAAGGTAAGAAATTCAGTTCTATTTTATTGCTCAATCTGGTTGTTATTTGGATGTGTAAAAGAAATATCGTTGGCCAAAAACCCCGTAAATAATATCGAACAAGAATAAACAAAACGAGCAGTGATTATGGTATGGCATTTGCTACATGTATCCATAGAGATTCCGATATGGTTTTTCTTTCTTATGGATGTAGTTGTTTGTTGGTTCGTATATCATTCGAAATGTCTTTTGAGTAACGACAGCACTGTGACTTATGCCATTGCCATTTCTTATCATGCTGCCATTTCTTTTGATGTTCTTCAAAATTTATCAAATTTGTGCCTGTTGACATCAAGGTATATAAATACAATCGACATACTTATTCAAAAACAATAACCCCAACAAAATACACGGATGTTAATATTTCAATGAGATATCAAAGCCGAATGTGTATTTCAACGAATCAAGTGAAATGAACAAAAAAGCAGCACAACAATGTATCAGCAGAACAGCAGATAGTAGAATACAGAGCACACATACAAACCAAACCAAACCAAACCAAACCAAACCAAACCAAAAGAACGAAGAATCACCAGGCCACTTGATCGAATTTACAAAAAATACTTCTTCTGTGTGCCTCGTTCTCTCTCTCTTGCTTCATTTGATATGTAAGCGACATGACAGATAAACACATTTTCAAGCAGAGATAAAAATCGGCAATGGACAAAAATACAACACCAAAAACATCGATTCGATATTCGTGTATTCAAAAAAAAACACATCAAAAACACACAAAAACATATGCAAAGAGTTGCGCGCACAAAACAAATGAGCACCAGTTCAAAAATCGGCTTGAAATATGCATGCGGTCGAAGAGTGGAACAAATGTACATGTAGAAAAAAATCAGTGCAAACTGTCGCTCTCTCTCAATCTCTCTCTCTCTCTCTCGCTCTCTCTACCTCCGTGTTTTGCATATATATTCCACCGGCGTCATCGACAAGAAAACCCTAAATACATGCATAAGTACGTGTGCAGTCCATCATATCTATTTTGTAATAAAATTGATGGCTTGACATTTGTCGTTTGTTGTGTATAGTTCAAGCCATGGTTGTGTTTAGTATGCAGATTTGATATAGGATTGAAGGTGCGCACGGAACGCACATTTACTGCTATTTGACCACGATTTGGCATTGCGTTACGAGGTTTGAGCCTGTTTCTCTCACATTCCGTACCGAGTTTTCGATTTCAACGTTAAAATCCCAAAACATTTTTTGATCATGAGATAAACAACAACAAAAAAACCATATGTTAATGTGATTTGACGTGGTTGACGTTGAAATTGGAATAAAAATGCAATGCGCCCATTGATAATAAAAAGAGGAACCAACAAACAAACCGTTTAGGTAGGAAGAAAATATTTTAAATAACAATTGTTGGCCGATGAAAGGAAACAAGAGAAAATAAAAAAAAACAACAACGACGAAGTAATGAATCGAAGAGACGGAGAGCCAAGAGACACACGCAGAAAGAAAGCAAATATATATATTGCGGTATATTGTATTGTAATTGGATCGATCGTCCTTGTCGATTGAAAGACATGACAGCTACACACAAGACACACAAATAACGGCACCCATCAAACCATAGCCAGTGGCTGTGCCACTGACAATACATGCGAGAGAATACACACATATACAAAACAGCGAACGGCAAAGAAAAATTCGCATTCATGTTGACGGCCGCATGCATAGGTATATTTCGATAAGCTCAACTATAACAAATGAAATAGTGAAAACTAAATGACATTAAATGACAATCACGCGGACAACGGTCCGAATATTAATCGCAATACAACGAGAGAGAGAGAGAGAGAGAGAGAGAAAGAGAGAGGAAGAAAGGAACAGAACGAAAAATGTATTCACAGAAGGAAACCGATTCATAGATTGAAAAAAACCCACAGAAAAAAAACGCTCAAAACAACAAAAGAAATGTCGAAAAGGAAATTCCATTCACATTTATAATGGATCGTTCAACTGGTTCATGACTTTTTTTCTACCTTAGACCTGCTCCTCGCTCTCTCTCTCTCTCTCTCTCTCTCTCTCTCTCTCTCTCTCTCTCTCTCTCTCTCTTCGTCTCGATCATATTGCCAACCAACATTGCTTGCCGCACTTTTCCTTGATATTTGATTTTCTTTCATCTACTTGCTCACACTTGCCATGGTGTGGACGATTGGCCTGGCGCATCACTTTTTCCCTCGAACTCTCTCAGCACTCATCGTCGTTTTCTTTGTGGCTACTAAATATGATTTTTCTTCGATTGCTCTTGGATTGTGTTTTTTTATTCATTTATTGCACACTCTCTCTCTCTCTCTCTCCTTCTTTCTTCAGATATATCTGGCCAACTTCGACCCCTTTTCTCATTCATCGTCAACATCATCGCCAACAATTTCATGAGACATATTTTCCATTTGGTCATTTCCAAGTACAAAACACATACACACACAAAAAAATCTACCAATCGCTTGTGTGTGTTTTTTTTTCTCTTTCATATGGAACCCATATTTTTTTGTCATCATTTCTCATTTGTTCAATCATCAATTCTTTATTATATTGAATTTTCAGCCAATGCTTTTGTCTTATTTAATTTTAGCAGCGAGCAATCAAGAAACCCGAACGAAAAATGAATTTATTCGCATTTTTTCTCTCACTCTTCTTCTCCCATTCCGTTTCTTGCTCTTTCGTTAAGCAACCGACGAAAAGAAAAAAAAAAACCGAATACAATATGATTTGAATGCAGATGATGCTCTCAATGACGAGCTGCACATAAAAAAGAATGACACACACACACACAAGAAGCAACGAACAAAATAGATATTTCATTGAATGTCATAGAAAAATAAAAATACCCGGAACTTAAATGGAATTGCTTTGGTAACGTAAGATGAATGAACTGTGCTGTCAGCCGGAACTGAAGAAATGGCAACAGCAACAGCAATAGCAGCAGCAGCAGCAGCAGAAAAAAAATGTGAAGACTGAACAGCATTTCGCCTTAATTGGATTGAATGCTAATCGAAACACTTGTATTTCTATTTAAATGTTTGTTTGAATTGATCAATTTGATTTGTTCGATTCAGTTCGATCCAGCGCATACCACAGAGTATTTTATCGACATTTATAATGGCATTTTGTTTGTTGTTGAATGCGGCTGACTAGACCACTGACATCAATTTGAATTAGAGCCACTATCATTTTCAAATGATGCGTACGAAAAAAAAATTAATAAATAAATAAATAAGCAAACGAATTAAATCAAATGTAGTATTTATTTGTATGTCGGTCAGTCAGTTTTGAGGCGCACGGAAATCATTGAGCTATTGTATTACTTTTGCGTGACCAAAAATTCTAATCGATAAATTAAAATTTAAACATGTAAAATAAACTCGATTTTGGTGGATATGGCAAACTCATTTGCTAATTAGCAGATGAAACGGCACGTATATTTTGTTAAATTAAATAAATTTTAAATCGACACACACACACACACACGCACTAAATTCGAAACCGGTAATGCAAGACTAGTCAAGTAACAAAGAGAACGAAGCTAGGAATGAAGGGAGGGTGGCCATGTGGTTTTCTATTATGTTACCACATTCAAATGTGATAATGTATATTCAACAATTCAGTGGGCAGGCGGCGAACCGGGCCAAAGACTGTCACAAGTAAAAATGAATTAAAACAAGCATATTACTATTACAAAATAATAGACGAAACAAAAAAAAAAAAAAAAAATAGAATTAAATAAGCGCTACCTTCACGCATACGATGATTTGATCGCTTTGCGACTTTTTATGGATTTTCGGACACAAAATAGATGTTGTCTCCGCGTGCATACCAAAAATCGTTGTGGTTTATGCTTTTTTGTTTAATAATTAAAATCGGTTTTTGGGGGGGGGGGGTGAAAAACAAACACCAAACATTATCATCTCGCACATGGGGCGCAACTGAGTGAATGAGTGTGAGAGGCGCTTTGTAGCTACAAAAGTGCCATGGCAAACATTGCATTAGATACAATTCAGCCACCGCCGACCATCTATTTCTGGTGATGTGTTTTCCACTCGCATTCGGCCGAATGCGGCGTTGCACTTTGTTCACTTTGTCCACTCTAATTTATATTTATTGCTTGTAATTGTGTAACCAAATCGAAATTAATTTCATTTTATAACAAAACTATTTGTTTTATTCGGATGCCATTGGCCAAACACAGTGACACTGTTTTATGAACGTATTACACATTTATTTATTTGTATTCATGAATTTTACCATTTTATCAACAAAAACGAGTATTGCGTTTTGTGTTGTTCGTGTTTTTCAATTGCACTGGCCCAATACCTTGTGCATGGATGAATTAAATGGTTTTGGCTGTGTGAAATAGCAAGCCGAGAGTAATTGGAGCATTGTAATCGGAATTGAAATTGAAAATTAAATTCAAATCTTTTTACTGAAATTGTTTATTTATGACAGAATTTATAGAAACAGGTGGGGCTCATTCTAGATTTGAAGAATATATTCAAGTGGTGTGATTTTCATGAGCCCATTGATCATCTGAGCGAGCATTGCGAAATTCATTTCAGTTTAGTTATTTTAGTTAGATATTATTTTCATATGAATTTTTATTTCATCGCTCAGAGAGTCACTTGTGTTAACCATGTACAAAAGCATTAAATACATTTACCAAAAAATAATTAAAAACTTGCGGTTCATGAGTGGCGCCATGGCTCTTCATAAACACACACACACACACACACACACACACCTACATTTGTCCAGCTAATTCACAACTTTTGGGTTAGAACATTTAAAATTTAACAACTAATGTTAATTTTGATGTGTCCGATTTATTTAAATTAAATTCTATTTGAAACGATACACCAAAATGAAGCTGATTCAGTGAATCCATTTTGCATATTAAATTTCCAGAGATACGTTAATTGGGACAAGATCCAATTTTCAATTTGTTTAGAGTTTGCAATCGTATTTACTTTGTCTATACATTCATAGTATGAATTCATGATTTACCATCAAAAACAGCCATAGAAGAATTGTAAAATAGTTGTGTAAAAGACAAATCTAGAGAAACAATCCAAAGAAACTAAAGTTGTCATAGAAAAGGCCTTCAGAGAGCCATAAAATAGACGTTTTTCTATGAAAAACATTGTTTTCTTTATCTTAAAACATTTTTAACTGAAACTCATATGAATATTTTGGCTTTAACACTTTTCAATCGAATTAATATCGCTCCTTTTCATGGACTGAACATATCGAAGACTTACAAATTAAAGAAACAAGAAAACGTATTCAAATACAATCAAAATCAAACAGATTTTCTTTCCAAATCAGTAGAAATTCCAGGTATAAGACATTTCTCATTGAAATGATCCGAACCGCAGAAATCATTCCATATAATTATACTGAACACAAATGCAATCAGGTGAGTGTTCAACGTTCACATTCATAATTTGGTCATGTGTCAAATAAAACCGTTTACATTTTGGATAAACAATAAAGAGATTTAAATATAAAAATAAAGATGAATTTAACATCAAAGATTATGAATATTTTCAACTGGCAAAGTACATTAAAAAAGGATGGCAAGCGCATCGTATAAGTCTTTTCATGTGAGATTTTCCAATCAGATTTATTTAACGCCAATGCCCCTCTCACAAATGAATCGGCCGCTATTCTTGTGTGAAATGTGAACGTACGTGTGCGTTGCGTGGGCCCCCAGTCTATATTTCAAATCGAATCGGGGAATTCAAGTAGCGTACAGTGTCGCTATAAAATCGTCGCATTTCATTCTCCACATACACGAACACGACGGAGAAACTTATGGCAGCTAGTTGGCAGCTTATATTTGAATGAGGGGGTCTAGCTGAAGCGTTGAAATTCCCCTGAAGCGTAACTTATTTTGCTGTCGAGTGTATGCGAATCGACTTGTAAATCATTATCATTTTATGCCCCTCTCTTTCGAATCGCTTTGGTTTGGCGTTTTCGTGTTTCTTTATAACGGGCTCTGCTATATAGTCTTTCGCATTGAAAACGCATTGCCGATCCGATGTATGGTTACATAAACGTTGCCAACACATCAAAAACTACCACATATGCTCCATTTTGACCACTAACAGAATACGATTTGAAGCATCATCGTACGAAACGATAAAGAGGTGGACAATATTTTCAAATTGCTGCTTCGTTTGAAGCACGAAGCATCACACACACACACACATACACTGCGAATTATTTGATTTTATTTTCTCTGTTACATCTTGTTATCAAGCTGCTACCTTCGTTGCTGTGTTTCTCTCTTCGCTTGATTGCAATTATATTTTGTATGAATCGATTTTGTTGATCTCACGTATCGACTCAAATTATATAAAAAACAAAAAACCCGAATGCAAATTATAGATACATCTATATAAATTTAAAACAAAAACAAAAATTATGTTGGATGCAATGGAAAAAAAGAAGCGTGCAGCCACACGAATCTGCATGTGGAGAAGAGAGAATGTAAAAGGGAGAAAGAACGAACGTTTCTGCAAGAAATCACCGCCTATTTATGAATACACATTCTTCTCTCCGGGGCCCGTGGTTGTATGTTAGCGACTAGGCTATCGCTTCGTTGCATGATTCGTTGCTATTGGATTGGTGTGTTTGTGCGCTGGGAGCGCACAACAACGAATATTAACGATGGCAATTGCACATAAACTAAAAGGCAGCCGGGCGCATTTTGTAAACAAAAAGAAAAAAAAAACAAAAAACAAAAAGCAAAAAGCACACAATTCAGAGCCCAATGCATAAACAAAATCAAACTTCACCACATTCGATGTAGGGCATAGCATAGTAGTTTTCTGCAGTGACCGTTGTTTTTGAATTTAGAAAAAAAAAAACAAGCAACAAAAACCTGCAGCAGCAAACGGCAATCGGCTACTTTTTGGCAACTGATTTTTTCGTTTTTGATTTTTTTTGTTTTAGATTTTTTGTTTTAGATGTATGATGAAAATATGGAAAAGCAAACGACCATTGAACAATGAAGAATCAATAGTTACAGACCCTTTTTTTGTTGAAGAAAAAGACACACACACAAAAAAACAGTAAAATAACACACATTACATGTTTGGGTCACTAAAAAATTGACTAAGGCTGTGCAAGTGTGCATTGGCTCTCTCTCAAGTTTTTAAGCGTTTTTAAGCATTGATCCCGTGCGAGTGAATGAATTCGAGTCTGAAATTAAGACAGAGAAAGCACGAGAGAATCCAAGAAAAAAGGTGTGCAAAGAAGCAAAATGAAGATACTCAACTGATCACCAATCAAACGGATAACGAAAACAGTAGCCGATGCACGAACAAGAATTTACATAAATTGTCTTTAAATGGATAAAAGATACATCATCATCATCATCATCATCATCATCAACATCAACATCATCTTTGTGCTTTGTGTGCATGTTCGGGCGCACTACAAGAATCGACGATTTTTAAAGAGGGAAAGAATATGGGAGGTAGAGAGAAATTGAAGGATACAACAACAAAAAAAACCAGGTAAGAATGAAAGAGAAAGAGAGCGAGGAAAGAAAAACGAAGAGATAAAATTGATATTAACGACTTTTCCTTCTGTTATCTTCATTTTTATGGTAAATTTCAATTTGTCTGTGATTCATTTTCTTCAGTTAACTTGTATCGATGCGCTTGTTACTGCTGTTGCTTCTGGTTCGTGTGTGTTGTTGTTGTTGTTTTTTTTTTCTCTGTCTCTTCATTCTTTCCACACATTTCAATGTGTACTCGTCAATTCAGTAAGACTGACCTTCCGTTGGTGTCCCCCTTGTGTCTTAATAATAATTCTCCTTCTCTCGTGGATAGTTGCTACCGTGCATCGCAACCGACGGTTGCTGCTGCTACTAACGAAGCACAACACAAGCAGTTTAAATGGATGGCAACGCCATCCAAAGTCAATAATTATGATAATAGCCCAAAATACGTCTTATCGTATTATTCAAAATCATTTCAATTCATTTCATCAAATATTAATACACACACAAGCCATACCCTCCCTATCTATCGACTGGTCTTTTCTTTCTCTATCTCTTCACCTCGCTCGCATTCTACTTGTCTCTACCTCGCTCACACTGCCTTTAACTTCTTTCTTGTTTCTTTCTGTCTTTCTTTAATTTTTTTTTTCTTTTTTTGCTTTCATTAATTTTCGCATTCGAAATGTACGTAACAAATGTCTGTGTTGCATTTCTTTCTTCCTTTGTTTGGCTATTTAGAGAGACAGGAAAGCAAGAAAATTTATTTAAAAAAAAAAAAAACAACAACCTGAGTTTGGGTTTTATGCATTGGTTTTTTGTTCGCTGACGGTTTTTCGAAATGAAATCGTATTATTAAGTTTTTAGCTCGTGTGTTGCTCTTTTTTTCGCCATTCGTAAACCTATTTTGTTGTATGATTTTTGCTTTGATGCTTCGGCAATCATACACCTTCAACCGAATTCGATGAAATAACCAAGCGGAAAAATGGCCAATTCGAATTAAAGACAAAAATAACAACAAAAAAACGAAGCAGTAGCAGCAGCAGCAACAGCAACAAACCCACATACACCAACACATTTGATAAAAAATAGCGCAAAAACAGCACACCACAGCCACAAGCATATTACAATCGAATCAATCCAAGCATTTTATTTCGATGCTCTTCTATTTAAATAATAACTGTTTCACTATTGCAATGAAATAATATGAAAAAAAAACCCCAACCCAAACCGAACAAACGAAATAAAAATGAAATGGCAACAACAACATATACACTGAACGAAACAAAAAATGTAATACGTAATTTATGTTGCAAAATTAAAGACGAAGAAGAAAATTATGGAAATATTAAGTTTGCTTAGTACTTACCTACCTAATCAAAAGAGAGGGAAACAGAAGACCAAAGACGAGAATAACAACAACAACAACAACAAAAGTCAAAGAAAACGAGACAAAAAACAACGCAAAACCTATCAGACAATATTTTTATTAAATTATGCCTTTGGCAATGCCCATTTTTGTTGTTGTTGTTGTGTGTGATATCTGTCTACCGTGGTGCTGCTGTCTTTCTCTCATGTTTTCCTTTGTTATTTAGTATTATTTCTGTTTATTGAAATGAGAAACAGACATTAAAAACGTTCAATCGAATTCGTTATGCACAATTCGATGTTTTGCTGTTGCAACAACAACAACAAAAAACACAAACACACACACACACACACAAAAACCATCACCATTGAATTCATATTTTTATTGGCTGCAAAGTTTGTGGTGAGATTTTGAATTTGGTGTGCGTGGTTTTTATTCATTCTTTCTTCTTCTGTCCTCTCAATTGATTTATGTGAATAAAACAGAGAGAAAAAAAAAGGCGACGGCGATCATTTTCAAGAATTGAAACGTGATCGTGACGAGACATCGTTTCGATCATTCAAATGTATAAAATATTAGTTCGGGAAATTTTCAATCGTTTAAATTGATTTCGATTGTCGATTTTCAACTGTAATTACAATATTAGCATATCAGTTTGGAAATTAATTTTAACCGCAACCGATCAAATCTGTGTCTGTTAAGTAGTCATTAAAATGTACAACAACAACATTGTTACAACAACAACAAAAACTGAGCAAATGCAGGCGCGCCACACCAAAAAAAAAAGCCTCACAACATTGTGTTGGCCATTACTGTCACTGTATAACATTTGCACACTTATAGAATCAATTAAATGATTCCAAGGTCGATGTGAGCTTAAACATGCCCAGTTTCAGTGACATTGCTGCATTTCTGCAAACCAATGGACATTTTCCGAAGCCTGTCATTCATTTCCCCGTAGGACCATATTTTGTAGCCCACCGTATTATTTTGATTGTGCCCAAACGAAATGCAAATCGCAATAAAATATGTAGACGAAGAAATATTTTACATGGCATTTTAATCATTTTGTCAGCAAAAAGCCAATTCCATAAATATATGGTGGAAATGTGTGTATGTGGGTGTCTAGATGTGTGTGTGTGCCTTTTTCACACAGGAAAACCTCTCTCTCTCTCTCTCTCTCTCTTTCTCTCACTCTTGCTGTTCTAACAGTGGAAAATAAAATCAATGTTTGACCTTTGCCACTTCAGTTGCAATGTTGGCCGCAAATAACACCATTTACAAGCAACTAACACTGGGCAAAACTATATATTATCATGTTTACTGTGATTTTCGAAATCTATTCGAACAAAAAAACAAAACACAAAAAAGCACCCGCTTCGCAGTGCCATCTGATTCATTGGATCTAGAAAATTTCCGGTTTTTTAATTCTGGTTGATTGTCACATTTTATGGCTACTCGGCAACTCCATCGCCCAAGAAACTAGAATACAACAACAACAAACAACAGTTAATGTTTGTATCGAGTAGAAAATAAAATCGTTTATTTTTATCTAACTGAGGAACAAAGCAGAAGTCGCAAATGGTTTGGGCTGAAAGTGGCACTCGCGTAGTCATTGATGCGATTGAAATATGACGGGCCAATCCCATGGTCGTTGAAAATGCTATGCAGAAAATATCACAACTAATAACACAAATTGATTGATATTTAATTGAAAATGAAATTTGCTTATTGCATTTCTTTTAGTGCACCCTTTTTGCCGTTAAGTGGAAATGCATTTACAGTCTCATTAGATACGTGCCCAGTGCCCATACCTGTGTGTTCACTGTTCAATGTAAAATAGTTCAGTTCAGTTCAGGCTCTGTTTTAAACTCTGTCTGTTTGTTAGCTTCACTTTGCTTGTCCATTACATGCAAACTATTGACGGAATGAATGAGAGATAAAGACAAATGACGCACACACTGCACACGGCAAACGTGCAAAAACGAAAACAATATGCGTGTGTGTGTGTGTGTGTGTGTGTGTGTTAGAGAATGCATTTGATTTTCAGTGAGTGATATAGGTGAAAATGGTTACGCTTCGAATGTACTAGTTTTTAAATAGGCTGCAAAAGCGATACAACTTAATAAATATCTAATCATTTTAATCAAATAAATTTTACTGGGTTGAATCGCAATAAAATGCAGCCATATCGATCCATCACACACCCTTAGAAAATCCATTTAGAAAGTTACGATCAGACCATTTTACGAATGGCTAATGTGGTATGGTAAGAGTGAGTTATGCTTCAAGGATAAATTACTGAAATGCACATTGAATATTGCATATTGCACTTACAATGTGAGTCTCACTTGCACACACAGAGAGAGAGAGAGAGAGAGAGAGTGCTACATGAGACACTTTGTGGGCATTTGTTTTTGTGTACGAGTGTGTTTGCCTTTGTATCGCCAGCACACACACACATTTTGCTTCAATAAAATGCATAAATGCGATGTATCGCTTTATTTATGCATAAAAGTAGTACCCAAACGAAAAATACATTGTTCGCCTTCGAAAATGCAGAAAACTTCAAATATATAAAGCACTAGATTTATAAAAAAAAAAACAACAAAAAAAAACAAAATTCACTGTAAGCGTATTATTTAAACACTTTGTATTTGTTTTTTTTTCCTTTTTTTTCAAATCAAAGTTGTAATTTCCGTATTGTTGGTTGTGGGTGTTTTTTTTCTAATTTAGCGGAAAAATGTGTTTTTCCATTCACATCACCATATTTGATCGTATCATTTGATACAAAAGTGTATCGTATTTCTATCCGTAAACTGAATCGGTGCTGGTGTTGGTTGTTCCGTTGATAATGTTACCGATTTATTAGCTTGATCCACATTTTTCCATTGTGCGCCATTGAAAATTGCTTTATAACTAACAAATAAGTTTCCGAAAGTGATTGATGTTTGTTCGTCAAAATTGGCTGAGATTAAATAGTCATTGCAGGTGCTTTAATCATGTGGAATAAATGTGTATTATTCAGTTTATTTTTAGTTTTCGTATTGGTAACGGTGAGCCATAAAGTTGAGTATCAAATTTCAAAAAGACCGATTCAATTCGAGGTAAATATCGTTAGTTTAGAATTAATTTCATTTCTATTGGAAATTTGTGGATTTTGTTGTTGTTTTTTTTTTTTTAACAAGAATCACAAAAACTTTTCCAACGCCAATTTTTCGATTTTACCGCTAACGATGAGCTGATGAAGAATCCAATATTGGGCTGCTTATAACATAAAATTTCAACTATTAATTAGAGTATTTTGAGCTTTCAGAAATGAGCTAAACATTTTATAAAATCCAAGGTAAATAAAATGAATCAGCTGTCAATTCACGGCACTGTGTAAATTTTGCATGTCAAGTAAATGGAATACAACTGAGAAAATGCATAAATAGTAAACAGCCCCTTTAAATAGATTTCCCGGTATTTTTTGTATGAGCCAACAAGAGAGAGAGAGAGAGAGAGAGAGAGAAAGAATTGAAGAATGGTATCAAGGAAACTGTGCCGAATGTACAAACATGGCTTTTGAATATTCATGCAGTTGGTAGAAATATCGAATCGATTTACATAAATGTACCTATAGCATCGCAAGTTTTACAATTTTATATGAGAAGGATACGGGTTGTTGTTGTTGTTTTTATTTTTGAATATATATTCCAATATCAAAATCGGACTTGATTTGAAAATATTAAAAAGAAACTGCTACGGAAAACTGGTGCACACACACACACACCACAACAATTGGAATCGTGGTGCATCCAGAGTGTTATACTTATTGGGCGATATGGTGTCATTTTGTAATATGGCACGTATGATAAAGTCATAACGTGAATCGCCGTCGGATCAAGTTGCTGAGAAAACAGTACACACAGCATTGTTCAATTTCTCACACATAAACACAAAACATGCAGAAACATTTCAGTAACCGGAATATTTAACGAAATTCCTTCTCATTTTCCGTGGCATGTCACAACATGCATTAAGCATTTATAATGCCGTCACATTTTCGAACAATGCCTAGACGATTGCGAATTATCATTTTATGCATTGTGTTTTGGTTGTTGCTGCTGCTGCTGCTGCTGTCGCTGTCTGCTCCCTCACTCTTCCTCTGTGTGTCGCTCTCTGTCCGATAAAATGTTATGAAGGTGGTAGAATGCCGTGCAATCGGGGCATTTGCATGTGCATACATTTCGTTCAATGTTTAGAAAATCATACCCCGAACCGCAAATTTATATCAATGACTAGAGTCATTTGGACTGGTATTTTAAAATGCCTACAAACGTGTTTATTGCAAATGCGTATGATGTATGTGGTTAATGATCAATTGCTATACACACATTTTATTTCAAGTATTCATTGTCCAAACAAAAACCCGCTAGCTAGCCGATACTTGTGTGTGTGTGTGTGTGTCTGCCAAAGTTCCCGGGTCTAAAATGCAAAAATGCCTCTCACAAACGAGATACGGCACAAATACACACACACATGTCGGCCAGTTCGGTGTCGTTTAATTTGCTGGACGCTTGCCATAACCTCAACATTCGAATTTTGACTATGTCTCTATTTGATGGCATTGCATTATTTAGAAGTGAAAACATCAGGAATATTATATACGAAATTAAATTTAATTTAACATGTGGAAGTGCGCGTATAAATTTTTCAATCGAATAAAACTTACGATGGATAAATAATAGAAGGCGATAGATAGAATGGCAATGTGGCCGACTTCAGTGTGTGTGAATGCATATGCGATTGGCTTGGATCGTGTATTTTGATTACTGTTCGTTGACTCGACGTTATGTATCGCGATGCTATTTGTCATTATCGTTGCCCTTATGTCATAGATCTGGAGTCACCCACACCACCAACCCCCAATCGCTACCAACACCTCCGCCGCCGTCGCCGTTGCAACCACCACCTCCCTTCCATATGCATGTAGCTCTCGCATTGTATCGTTCTCACCACTCGGCACAGAGAACAAACCAAACACAAAAAGATGAATGAATGTGTAGTGGCTGAACGAATTCAATCATTTATTCATATCAAATGTGCCAAATCGAACAGGCACAACTCTACATTAAAATGGTTCTTTTGCAATTTGTTCAAACAAATGTACACTTGTTTTTGAACCTCCGACGATGCGTTTCGATGGATGAATGCACGAAAGGAAAATCACTATTATCATGCATAATGATTGCATTTATTTTCAGATGTTCAAAACCAGGAAAGAAAATGCAGCGGAAAAAACACACATTTTCAACACACACAAAAAATGGTTGAGCATCGCGAACATTCGTGAATTGGCGAGCTCAAATAAATGTAGTTATGTTAGTTGCGACATAATTGTACGGCTAAATGATAACAGGCCAAAATTCGAACAATTACCAAAATTATGATATTTTCTTGAATATTTCCATTGCTATTGAGTGATGGTGTTTTCCATTGCATAGCCAATAGCTGCAGATGATTCATGGCTAAATTTGTGCATGTGACGATGTGTCCACACAATCCGAGGGACAATCTTTTTCCCACTGGTATACAGCGGGCAACTTTTATAACAGCAAAATGACTTTTGATTACAATTTAAGCTAATATGTTATTTATGGTATTTGTTGGGGGTCGGTAGGTTAGCTGCAGCCATTTTTTTTTAATGCTCATTCAACGATACATCATTTTATTGTCCGTTGCTGCTATTTTGTGATTGTATTTGATTTTTTTTTTATTCAATTCACAATTTGAGCGTTTTCCATTCCGCATTTATCGATTTCGAATTTATTAATTTTTATAATTCCCTAATCATCCGTAACATTTTTTTTATATGTGTGTTGTTGTGTGGGTGCATTTTTTTTTTTTAAAAACATTTCCATGGACAGAAGTCTATGTCTACAATTGATTTAGCTTTATTTGCATGCTGGCATGCTGCCGTTACCGATCATTTCGATTTTTGTTACCTTATATATTTTATATATCAATCATAAGCCATTGCGAAATCACTTTTGTAATGCGCTTTTTATTGTTTGAGACAACAATCGAGAATATTCAAATGGAAAAACGTTTCATTTATTATTGAAAATTGAAATCAATCATCGTGAACATGAAGCGCGCACTTCAAAAACCAATTTAGCATTCAATAATTTTTTTTTTTTTATCGTTGAAAAAGTAGTCAGCTCAGAATGAGGGCAAACCTTCAATATTTTTTTATTTTTACAACAAAAAAAAAACAGTAAAAACAATAGAAAATTATGTACGAAAACATGAGAATACATTACATTTAAATGAGGAAGAGAGAAAAATGCAGATTAGATGATGTGATTGACTTGGCCCCAATTCCCATAATACCAACCACTCAAGCTAAAGGACATTCCAACAAACAGAATCCACATAAACAACAACAAATGTTAACAGATTTATTTTGCATACTCGATTTTAACGAATGTGTTTTTTTTTTCACATTGAAATCATTGAATCGAATGGCTCAAGTCTCACACAATGTTCATATGCTCATTGGATTTTATAATGATATGTAAAATAGCAAATTTTCCATGGATTGAAAGCGATGAATAATTTGAAATTATCTGATATAAATGGAATGAAACGGGAAAATCTCCAACCAAATGCACTTCGTTTTAGAACAGAATTCATGGTGATGGCAATGTAAGCACGTGTTTTTTTTCTCTTTCTGAACTCTGAAAAGAAATCTTTAATCCAAAGTCAGTTCAATTGATTGTTCAATCAAAATGGTGAGGTTCTTTTTCTGATTGTGTCCAAAGAAATGAAGGAAATAAAAGAAAACAAATCATTTAGGTATGAAGTTTGGGGCATAGATATGCAGTTTAGTTCTCCGTTCTGTATGTTCTTGAGGAATTTGTTAATTTTTCATGGTCCTAAATGATCTTTGTTTTGTTTTTTTTTTTTTGAGTCTTCATTGAGACATTGTTTTTCTTTAATCGTAAATATTTTCAAAATCATTTTCAAATTGAATGTCCAGAGAACAGTTCAACAAGGCCATTTAAAGTAGGAGTTAAAATTATGTGATTTTTGTCAAAATTCAAGTTTAAATGTTTAATTTAGTCGAGACAGACTTGGCGAAAGTGGTCTTTTTTTTTGTTTGAACGTTTGGTTTGTCACAGTTAACGTAACATTACAGTACGGGGCACTTCAATCGTGTTTTAAATATTTCTTCAACGAAATCGGCCCTTGCTTGGCAAAATCATAAAGTAAACACAAATTCAAATTTCAAATTTACAAAATTTAAATCATATTTTTTTGTTTTATCTTAATCGCATCGTTATCAGCAAACACAAAATGGTATTGAGTAAAAAGTCGTTAAGAGTTTTTCTAAACAAATGCAATAAAAGAGTCATTTCAATGCTTAAGATAAAGAAAATTATAAATATTGAAGATAAGCTTTGATGTTGTAGGCAATAAAAAGAAACTGGTTAAAATCAAATTTGTGCTGCCTTTTGATTGTAAATAACAGGTTCATGTGTGTGCGTTTGTGTGTGTGTTCATAGTTGCGTTCATATTTCCGATTCAAACCTGCATTTGGTAATTAAAACTGAAACACAAATTGTTTATATTTTTTTATGATAATGGAATTAATTTCATCACCAACATTTTTTTTTTTTTATTACTTCTTTGAAATTACACATTTTTGCTGATGACTGGGAAATTAACAAAACTCCAAAGCGCGCCTTCAATTCATTCAGTTTATAGTTTCTATTAGCGCTTCATAATTTCATTGAATACTTGATCCCCCGCCGATAATTCGAGTTTTATTTGCTGAAAACACTCATCAAAGGATATTTATTTTCTACAATTTGAGATATTAAATTGAAAAGAGATAAACAACAACAAAACCAACCAGAAATAGTTGAATCGTTGGATTTAATGAATGTGATCGAACCGAAGAGCCGAGGTCTTGGAGTTAATTTTAAGAAGGTAATTAGAGATTGATTTGTTACAGATTGCTTCATTTGTATCAATATTTAACGCAAGTGACGGAGTTTTTATGAAATGAAATTATGGTAACACTTTGAACGTTTCGATATTACACTTCAGTCAGACCACCCAGTGCTTCTCCTTTCTTCTCTCGTTCTCAATCACTTATTAATCAGCCTAAAGATTTTTTTTCTCATACACATTGCAAGACAGACGCACACAATTCAAATGTGAAATGTGTTTACATGCAAAACCATTCGAGTAATTAAACTTAAACTGAATATTATCGACTGAAGAGAAAGAGGAAGTTAACTTGTGTAGATTGAGCTGTTTTCACGCCTTTTATACACAATCAGAATTGATTGCATGGAAATTCACATGATAATTTACACATAAACATTTTTGTTGAGAACTAAACAACAAAACAAAACGAAAATATAACACATCAATGCACACTTGCCCGCTTGCTACACAAAAATTCACTTGCCACCGGCACCTTAGCCTCTAAGCACATACCTGGCGATGGAAATTCATTCGGTGTTTATGTTTGATTAATTACAAGCAATCTACCATTGCTGTAAAATCTGTTTGGTATTGGATTAGATTCAAGTCACCATTATCGAATAATTACAATTCTACAAAACATTTGTAAAGGTGACATGTGAACTCAGTTTTACATAAAATTGTAGAGGTTCATTCAAGTGTAAATTCACTTTTTGTTGTGTTACAATGTAAATGGTTTCACAACTGTATGTAAAGGTGTTGTGAATTTATCAAATTTACAAACGATTGTAGAATTGTCATTGCAAACATCGTTTATGCTACCCTCCTTGAGTGGCTCGCAACGCCGATTGCAGTGCTATTGTTTCAGCTGGCAATCGCTGGTTTTGTGCACAAAAAAGTATCAATTTTGGCACAATGTGAGAATGGTTGCGTTGCTTGCGTTGGTCAGCTGTCACTACTTCCAACATTCAAATAACTTTCAGTCCAATTATCGATCTCATAATATTTGCTGGTCGAATGATTTTTCATAAATAAACAACATTTAATTGTGCATGCGTAGGAAATTCTTTATTTTTTCATGATTCACTCAAGCCAATTTTTAATGAGGTAATTTGTCTACAGTCAAAGCTCTCCATAAAGACAAAACGACATATACAAAGTGGATGCAATTGCAACGCTATAAACACTCTTCAATGGATTTTAAATACACAATCAAAAGAATGCTATCAAATTAGAAAAATATCATCTTTGTTATTGTAATATTGATGATTGCTTCCAATGCCGCAATCCCATGAACAGTTTATGTGCATCTCTTTTTCTCAATCGATGAACATTTACATACGAAAAGGACAATTTATCTTATCTTTTCTTACAATCGCCTGTCTTTTTATGTTGCTTTGGTCGCAAAAATCTGTGGAATTTGGAAAACGTAATTTACAGTGTATAGTTTCCAGTCTCTTTCAGAATTTCACACCTAATTTTCTTTGAAATATTCAAAGATTTATTGAATTTTGACAGAGTCATCGTGCGTAATTTGGTCTTTATGCTAGCAGTGAAATATTGAAATAAAGACCCAAATTAACGTAATTAAATAATCAATTTAATTTTTGGGAGGGAGAAAAATGCTTCAACACCGTCCACCATGTAGTATGTATATATATGTGTGTGTGAGTGTTAGTGCAGACGTGAAAAATCACCATTCATTATTCAAACTTCAACATTGAATTTAGCCACCGCATCTGAAACTAAATTTCAATATCATACTAATTGTTAATGACATTGATTGATTCTTTTCGCTTATAATTGAACGTTTCTATCTATGTGTCTGTCTCTATCTCCCTTTTTGTCTCGACACCAATAATCGACCGAAAATTATTTTCCACTACCAAATACGACGCTCTCATCATTCAATTATTTTCCAGTTTTTTTTTGTGTGTAATTATATCTATTTACCATTTACTACATAATACATCTAAAATTGTGATCGTCGAATCATTTTAAATACTAATTGTCAGCCATGGGGGAATGACACGGATCTAATTCCTAGTCTAATGTATGCTAGTTTTGCTAGTTTGTTCTAATGTCAAAATAAACTCTGTTATGTTACTCTTACTTTAATCCTTGCCATACATTTCTTATGATGATTCATCGCGATAAGAATTTAAAAAAAAAATGCAATTTTTCTCTAATTTTCCGTCAAAAATACAAATGTTTCTATTGGTGTCATACCACGTGTAGTCAACTCACATGACAATCCTTAGTCATGGCACAATAAAATGGGTAACACAGTTGTCTACGACATTCTTTCGGTGTCGATTCTTTAATAACCAAATTAGCTAGCTTTAAAGCGGCAACCCTTTTAAAGCACATTTGAAACATTCGGACAACCCTTTTAAGCAAACAGTAAAGCCAAAAAAAAAATCATAAGGAATTTGTATTGGTGTGACGGGACTGCCATTGGAATGGGTTGGACGGGAAGCAAGCCGAGTAGTAACGTCAATTTTCTCGTTCATTTCACTCTCGAACAAGTGAAAGTGATAGCATTCAACAAGTGATAGTGATAGTATTATTTTCGCTAGATAAATCCTCATTATTATTTACTGTTTCATATAATGGAAATGGGAACGCTACTACATGCGACTATGAATGGGGTGTGTGCGTGTGTGTGTGTGTGCTGTGTGTGCTTGCATTTACAAAAACCGCACACAAACACACAAATACATCATCAATATGCAACACAACGACAACAGCAGAAAACGAACATCCAAGCAATGTGAGAGCGCCAAATTTTTGGCATTTTCGTTTTCTCAGGAATTTTCTTTCATGTTGGCGTTCTCTTATTCTTCGCCTCTTTCGGCCTCTCTCTCTCTCTCTCTCTCAATCTCTCTCTCTCTCTCAATTACTTTCCTTTCTCTCTGTGTGTCCATATTATTTTCCCCATGGATGCTGTTATGCAATTTAATTCTTCGATGTGGAAAAAGCTAAGCCCGATGCACTGGCACACAGTCTTCAACTGCTTGAAAAACCGAGTGAAGGCAATCGACAATAAGGCAAGCATCAAATTAGAGCTACTTACGTATATATGTATTGAATCGACACGAATAACTGAATGGATGCTCATCATCACATAAACGCTTAGAAACTGAATGCAGAGAAACTCGAAAAAGCGGAAACGTACAACACACTTCGTGCATGGAAAAGGAAGAGAAGCGCACACAATAAAAAAAAAACAGCAGCAGCAGCAGATGAAGTCAGAGCCAGCCACCGAATCATCGGAAATGGAGAAAGCGAAGAATTTACCGAAACTGCATGGCAATCGGCGTAAAACTGTGAAGAAAAACAGAGAAAGAGAGAGAGAAAGATGAAAAAATATATAGGGAAACAGACAAGACGACAACAATATTAACACAAAGTTATTCGTCTTAAAGCGTTCCTAACCGAATAAGATATCCGGCAAAAGTTGTAAAACCACACAGCACACATAATGCCGTACCCAGCACCCAGATTCAGCACACTAAATAGATCAGTTTTCCACTGTGATGCACATCTCAAATATGCATTCTACACTCGACCTGTATAAAGCAGAGCATAATATGGTTTGAGTTGTTAGATGCTATCGTCTTTAACACTCCATATCGCATACACACAATTTTCAATCGAATTATAAACGTATCTTAATGTTCGTCTTTGAATATTTATTCAATGAAATGTTGACGTTCTCAAAGAGACAAAACACTTTGCATGCATTTACGTATTGATATCTTCTACCTGATTCGATGGGCGGCTGATGCAGATTCCAAAGAACATGTAAAATTGGCTGAATATTCTTTTTTTCTTCATGCTCTGATAGCATCGATGTAAAGTGGATGCAATAAAAGCAGAATCAAACATGATATTTCCTAGTACTGTAAATTATGATAAACATGAACTGTACGGCACAAACAATTCGACATACCGCATGGGTGGTATTGAAAAGGAAAGGAAAATCTTTGTGTGCATTCCTACAGTTTTCCAGGCTTACAATTGCCATAAGCGTATAATAATAAAAATAAAAAAAAAAACGAGGTCTCATTTGCATTGGCACTGTCTTTAAGTATGCCGAGAGATAGATAGAGAGAGAATGGAAGCACAATCCAAGTGAAAAATGTGCAGCATTTGAAATTTCTGGCAAAGTTCAACTGAATAATCGCACTCGTTTTTGTGCTGTCAAGTGAATAACTTTAGCCAAGGCACATCACTGCTCTCTCTTTCTCTCTCTCTCTCTCTCTCTCTCTCTCTCTCTCTCTCTTTCTCTTTCTCTTTCTCCCTTTCCCATGAAAACACACAATAAATAGGTCTCTGGATGTTGAGAGTATAAAATGCTCTTTTGAAAAGTATTGCTGTGAGTTTGACTGACAAAAATTCCATTTGGAAAAAAAAGAGATACACACGGTAACCGGAGAATTTTCAGCCAGGAGAATAGCTTGGTTGTTTCTCATTTCGGGTGGCTAGATGAAAAGTACGGCGATAGTGTGTGTGAGAGAGAGAGAAGGAGAGAGAGAGAGAGAGAGAGAGAGAGAGAGAGAGCGCGCCTGAGATGTGGAACAAAAAGAGTTTTATCTTTTCACAAGGTACTAACAACATAATCATCACACCTAATATGAGCAGCGCACATTCAAATAGACACAAGAGAAAACGTTTTAAGCCAAGGCGATGATGCTACAATAATAATACCGTGTGTAACCGAGCTGTTCTATGATGCCGGGGCACTTTCTCTCTTTCTCCAACTCCATGCGTTCGGTTCGAGGTTTAAAAGGAAATACGACGACGACGACGACGGCGGCGATGGCAATGGGTATGAGTATGCCATTTATCCTAGAACAAACCAAATAATTCTTCTGCGTTAAGCACTTGTTGATTCAACCCATGTATCTGTGCCAAACAATCTTGTTCTCACTCACACCATCCCATACCATACCATACCATACCATTTCACACTAGAGTCGCACAGACACACACACATCCACTCTAGCACATAATTTTCCTTTTGCTATGGAATGTTGGCACACACTGTGGCATTAGATCGCCCTCTCCCCCAGTTAAATCGCATTGCGAACGGTTACTTTGTTTGGTCTCGGTTCCCGTACCGGTCGACAAATGAGCTTCGAAACCGATTCTCAGCCAGTTCAACATGGTAACCGGCGTTCACGGGTGTCTTTATTGAAAACTCAAAAAGGCATACACACCAAATAATTTCCTGCTATTAGCAGCTTGAGAACAATACGACACCCGATGATCTCTTTCAGCACAAGGATTCCAGAGCTGAAGGAAAAACCATTGGGAAAATGAACTCGTTTTCACGTTATCTATCTCTTGTTATTCTCTTATTTTCGTCGCACACATTTTCAGCAGATTCGACAGTCATCGTGTACCATACGGAAAAGCATTCTATGCCAATCGCTTTTTTTTCCCCAATGCATTAAATAAAGAAAACGACTTGTGTTGCTGAATGCAGTGTAAGTTTATAGTAATATTTTTGTGTTGCACAAGTGCCGATTTCGAATGACGAGTGCGAAAACGAGTGCGGAGAGAGAAAGATGAACAACAATGGAAGGTGTTATTTTAAAATGTCAAACCAATTCAAAAGTGGATTAAAATGCCCTGCTCAACTATTTTGTTCACGATGTAGGGTCACAAGTGAAGTCAGAGTTGACTTATTTGTTGTTTGCTTTGAGTTGTGGTTGGTGTGTGTGTGTGTGGTCGATGTTGATATTTCAGGTATTTCCTTCCTGCAGGAACCCTATTTCTCTCTCTCTATTGATGCCTTTTTCACATGAATTTCTTTTTCAAACCATTAACGAAAATATTTAATTTGCCAATTTAATTGGTGACTTTGTGCTATTTATACATGAATATACGTTTTTTCAAATTGTTTTAACTCGAGGTCAATCAGTGTGTTTAAGTTACACAATTCAATCAAAAAACCTTCTGATTTTCCTTCTTTTAGATTAAAAAAAAACTGCTTAATGAGCACGTGAAATATGAAATATTATGTTTATTTGATGTTGATTCGAACAATATATTTAGAGGACAGCTACCCAAGTAAATGTGGATGGGAATTTGAGACCACAAGTGTCACTGTGTCTGTGCATTGAGTACATTCAATTAATTCCGATTTTCGAGCAGAGAACATGAAACATAACGAAAACTTGAAACAACTTTTATTTGGTGAAATAACATTCATAAAACACTTAAAGCACCGCACCAAAAGCACAACCTATTGTAATGCTGTTTCAATCAACAAAATTGCATTAAAACAAAAAACAATATATACATATGTATATAGTAAATGTACGAAATAAGTGGATGAAATAGAGATGTTAAATATATGGTTCACTAAAACAATAGTAATTAAACAGTGCGATCTGTATGTTTTTTTAATGTGCAAAAACAGTAATCAAAATGTATATTAAAATTTAATATATTCACATTTCTGGGCTCATTATTTTCTAAATAAGTTTTCATATATTTTTATAAAACTGAAATGAAAAAAAAAAAAAAAACAAAACAAAACATTCAAGGGGCAAATCATTGAATTCAAAGACTAACCGGAATTACTAGGAACAAAAAATATTGTTGGAATTTTGATGATGTTCAAACTTAATGCCACTAATTGGAATTAATTGGATATTTTGTTGAATTTACGAATAAAATATGAAATATTTTACAGTGAGTTGCCCCTGGACAACATGCCATGCCACGTGTTCATGGTTATTATTGTTCCGTTCGTTTGTCATTCGTTTGCTGCACCTTTGGCTCTTTGGCACCCCTTTCCAACGATAAATGAACTGTCTCACTTGCTGTTTGTTCACCTATTCAAACACAGACAGCGTGGTGGTTTCGAATTTCAAGTAGTTCCGTACAGAGAGAGAGAGAGAGAGAGAGCGAGAGCGAGTGGGAGACAGAGCGAGAAGGAAATTGCTTGGTCAGTCGGCCAAAGAAAATAGTCAAACTCGAGGCCAAAGATGGAGGCAATAATAATTCGGAATAATTCGAAAACGTACATATAGTGTATATATAAAAGGCGGCAACCACATGTCCACATGCAAACATCTATAATAACAATAATAAAACAAATGAGAACAAATTGTTTTCATTAGCATTTGATGTACGTTGCCACAGATCATTAATATCTGTTTTGTGGAAATTTATGACGATTTGAGAGACGGAGTAAGTGTTTCAACGGCAAACGGAAGTGCTGCCACAAGTCAGTCACAGCTCTTTCTCTCGCCCGTCTCATTCTCTCCATTCCCGCTCAAGCTCATGGATTTATTTTGCCTTCCAACACACTTGCTTATGCATCGATTCTCCTCTCTCTCTCTCTCTCTCTCTTCCCGTATTTCGTATACGTTTGTGTATACACACATCTAATTATATCTATTCTTTCTTTTGAAAAATCTTGTACAGGGTGACACAATTTCTCCTCCCAATTGAAGGCGACTGGTTTTATTTTATTGCTGTAATCAATAAGATTTGTTTACATCGTGTGTGGAATATGATCATCGACCAAATGTTTGCCCTTTGATGCAATAATGGCTCGTTTTTAAGCATTTTCCGTGCATTTTAGCAACGTTTTGGCCAATATGGCTACGATTTTCTACCGAATATTGCTGTTTGGAGCTCGGAGAGTCGGTAAGTGTATACTATTCCCATCAGATCTTCCTACAAAAAAAAAAACAAAAAAAATCTGGAGCGCTCAAATCGAAGGTCATTCGAAAATCACCGTTTTGAGGAGTAACACTAAATTTCCAACTGTTTGGGAGATAGGCCAAAACCAGAGCTCAACGATAACGAGAGCATTCGATTGGTCTGAATTTCGACATAGTGAAAATCATTTCACCTTTTACAACGTCAAACATCTAGCTGCTATCACAAGACGTATCGAAATTATGGTCAGTTCAAATTAGTGAAGAGAAATTATGTCACCCTGTATTTTAGATTTAAATAACATGCAATTTATTCACATTTTAGTAGAAATTGCTTCATTTCTTTTGTATTTTCGCACGCCAAATTAAATAAGTTGAATTGGATTTTCTTATTCACCTTCTGCTGATTTTCAGCAGTTATAGAACCCACCATTCAAATAAATCAAATGCAAATTCAAGAGGAAAAACCAAAAAAAAAAAAAAGAAAAAAGTAACGAACATAAAAATGGTCGAGTATAAAACAAATGCACATTTTGCCATATACTTTGAAATCGGTGTAGTTTCGATATAATGCTGCCACAGTGTTAGCTGTGACGTTGCCATTTGGTTGTTTATATTTTTTCAATAATCTCGTACTAGATATTATGCAAATGAATCGAGTACCGTATAATATTAGGCTTGAGTGGCCAGTGGCCAGTATATGTTCGACAATGCCAAGTGACCGTATGCAATCGAAATATTAAAACTGAAATGCTTGAAAATAGAAAAAGAAATAATAACAAAAAAAAAAAAAAAAAAAAACTAACGAACTCACAACACAAACACACAGATAGAAAAAAACGTATGCACTCATAACGAGCCACAATCTATAGTTGGGGCTATATTACTTGTGCCACCACCAGAACCAAAATAAAAAACCTAGTATAATTATTACTATTTTTGATACACTTATTTTGGATTGGGCAACAGCAACAACAGTAACAACGGTGCGATGGCTTCATTTTGGCCCCTGCTTCGCGTATTTTCACTGGAAATTATTTCGTTTTCAGTTTTTCCTCGCTCCTGCTCTCTTTCTCTCCACTTCGGTTGGTAATTTGTTCCAATTTCCATTTCGACAACAAAATCTTGTTCTGTTGAGGTTGAACGCTATTTCGTTCGGCTATTTTGGCTTTGTCTCGACTCTTGCATTCAATTTGTGCCAGCCGGACTGTGTGAAGTGAGCTAGGCGCTCGTGTGGCTCGACATCGATGTTTCTAGCTAAAACCATGAGCTATGGCTTCAAAATACCATTTCAATCAAATGGTATGGGCCACATTTTAATGTATTTCACCGTCGATATAATACCGATTTTGTCCGATGCATTTGTGTTAGCTTATTTGAGCGATTTGTAAGTGTGTGTGTGAGTGTGTGTGTGTGTGTGTTTGTGGTGTTTGTGTTATATTGTGTATGTTTATTGTTTGCCTATTTTCGAATTTATGAATACTAAATCGGCCACCAGACATAAATATTACATCTAAATGCATATGGCTAAATATTACATTGAATTGCTAGAGATCCGTCCACCTTTTTCGTCTCGTTCCCTCTACCACTTTCCAAAATACAGCTACAAACTGTATTTAATGCAAACAGCAGACACATCAACTAACACCTTCTCTCTCTCTCTCTCTCTCTCTCTCTCTCACACTTTCTGCCCGTTTTTATTCAGCATTCTTTTTTCTCTCTGCTCTCCTGAAACTTCTTAATGAAATTTATATATTGTATGCAATTAAATGCAAATTATTTCCTGTACATGCGCTGGAGAGATGTTAGAGTCGCGTAACGTCACTTACAAAACAGTTGCTATTTACCAATTTTGAACGTGTGTTTGCTGCTTGTTTGTTGGTGTATTTTTTCCTCTCTCTCTCGCTCGCTCGCTCGCTCGCTCTCTATCTCTCTATGTTGAATCTGTGCTAAACTCTGAAACAACTCATACTCACATCCATACATATTTTCGTCGGAGTAGTGGACTCACTTGCATCAAAATTACATCAAGCGAATGCATGTTCCAATTGACCGACAAAATAAATATGCAAATGATGAAATTAAACTAAATAATTATCCCCCTATAAAAAGTGCTGATATGGTCAAGATAAACAATGAACACATTTTTATGCGGAAGAGAAAAAAACAAGAGACGACTTCGTCTTAGGAAACCAGTACCGTTTACTACGATGCACTATGAGTTGTTGTTTGATGATGATGTCAACACGTAATTTCTTGGATATTTTTCTTTCAAATCGTTTGTTTCGTTAGGTTTTTTTTTTTTTAATGTGTAAAGTGAATAAATGCATTCGAGCGCGTACTGTTCACCGCAGGTGGACCATATGACATGGTTTAACAGCTGAATGATATGCATTAATGCATCGCAAATGAGTTGCAAAGCTCTTTTTTGAACTTCTTTTAATCACACACACACACACACATCCACACTCAACACAAACCATTCAATTTCATTATTGTGTCTAATAATCACATTCATTAGAACATAAATGTGTTCTTTTGGGATTTTGATCTAGTATTGGGAAAATTGTCACAAAAATTTCAACATTTCAACACAACTTCCAGTCGATTGGAAAAATGTTTTTTTCTTTTTCTCAATAAAATTCACACACACACACACACATATTTCATTGTGCGTGTTTCTATTTAAAATACTTATAAAAATATAGATTTGAAACATACCAAGCACATTGAATAAACACAAATGCAGCAATTTATAATGAATAGGGCTTACGTAATAGCAGCCGTGTGTTAGAATAAAAACATCAATAAAAAAAAAACGGCAGCAGCAGCAGAAGATGAAGACGATTGATGCATTTTTCCTTTGAAATTGATTCATCCAGTCAAGAGTCAACAGCCATGAAATAGCTTTTGCTCTCGCGATTGTGTAGCATATTTATAACATTGATGTCTGTTGCATCTCTTTCTCTCTCTCTCTCTCTCTCTCTCTCTGTCTCCCTTTCTGGTTTTTATTGTGACTGAACGGAATTATGAACGGTGGTTTAGTAATATGTCGAATACCGTTTTTCTTTTCTTCGTCTTCTCCGTTGCTTACAATTTACGATGTCTTTAAAAAAATAAATATCACATGTTTGATGAATTGTTTACACACGTTTCAATCGAATAAGAAAAATTAAAAAAAAAAAAAAACCATACGAATATTTCCTAATTCTTTCATTATTAATAAATACGTCTGTGGCAATTCTTATTTGAATCGCTTTTAATTTGGCATTCTTTTCTTAAAAAGAAAAAAAAACAAAAACAAAAAACAAACACATTGAGTTTACGCGCATTGAACAATCTTTGATTGTGCAGTATTTTGATTGTGCTCATGATCACACATCAGACACGATCAAATAATTTGTGCCAAATGTCGACAAACACACACGTGCGCGCCTTGAATGTTTGACGAACGAATGAAAAACAATATTGATCTGTCAAAACGGTGTTTTTATGTATTTGCATTTATATTTTGAAGTAATTTTCAATTTATTCATAACATAACATATTCGATAATAAAATATAGAAGAAAATTAAAAAAAAAAGATGGGAAAAATGAATAACAAGAAAACGACCAAATTGACGGGTGTAATTTTTGTTGTTGTGTTCATTTTGGTCTTGATGTCAGTGTATGGTATGTATGAGGCACATCTATCGCATTCATAACAAAAAATATGAAGAAAAAAAAAAGAATGTTCCTTTGATGTTACGCCTTTTATAAACCGAACTTATATTTATAGGATCCATATTAGTTGTGAAGAAAATGCCAAAGCCGATAAAAATAAAATGCCATATTAAAACACACACACACACACACACACGCACAGTGGAAACGACGCAACATAAACCGAGAATGATGCGTCAAACACACAAAAACACACGCACACAAAACTCTCAAAAAATCGACAATCATCAAACCATTTACCATATACACGCATCCATTATTCGCTATTCGATTCGTCATATTTTTTATATATCGGAAAACAAAAACAAAATAAACGCGAGAATTTTGCTCAACTCGACAAAAGATCAAAATGATGTGTTGTTGTTTTTTTTTGGTTTTTATTATTGATTTCATATGTTTTTGCTATTCCGTTTTCTTTTTTTTCTTCTCTTCTCTTTGTTTTTTTGTTTTGTTTTTTATTAATACCCATCAGTGTACTTACGATTGCATCGCTTTACCGAGATGAATATTCCCCCGGTTTTTATGGTTGGAATATTGAGCATACAATATTACACTAAACGGCATGCGTATCTCTCATCAAACACACTTTTGGCTGTGTGTATTTTTATGCGCGCATTTGGTTGTGTGTTTTACTCCGTTAAATTCCGAGTGATTTTTCGATGGTTTTAATTATTCTTTGTTGTTCGAATTTGTTTTGAATGTTCGAACATCCACCATAAGTCGACACATGGCCATATTTGCCCAGGCATTTAACGACTCTAGCGGTGTGATCGTTACATTCGAACAACATCGTCTATATGTGCTCGTCGTTTTTTAGTTTGTTGTTGTTGTTGTTGTTGTTTTTCGTTCAATGCTTTCTTCTTCTTCGATGCGCGCGCGCGAGTGCTGTGTGCTTTTTTTTATGTTTTCAAACAACAAACGTAATCAACAGAAGTTTTATTTCATCTGCGAATGGAAAATAGTGTGATAGAGCATATTACAAAATGCAATGCCCCATCAAGTTTATTTTAAATATAAACATAAAATTTGAATAAACATTTATCGCTGCTAAAATAAAAACGAACGATTTCAAAAATGGGGGGAGGGAGGAAGATGAGCGCGTGAACAAGCAAACAAAAGAACAAGGGAACACAAAAAGTGGATTTGAGAATTGAGTGTGCATGTTTCAGTTGAAAACCGAACATTGGCTGGGGTTGTTCAATCATTATCACATGCTTGACACAACGAGCAAAGAGAAGAAAAATCAGTAGCACAATTTTTCTGGCTGAAAACATAACAAATGCTCAAACAATGACGATAATAATTAACATCTTCACATCAAGTAGCATTTAGCATTTATGCAAGTTGGTTTGCAAGTCTTGACATTCAAATCGATAAAACGGTGTAATATAAAACAGGACACAACAGGATGAATGTGCAGAAGAAAAAACAAATGTTCAGGCAAAAAATAAGAATGAACGAAATGGCACCATGCAAAACAAACAATAATAATAACAACAACAACCAAAATAGTGTAATTCTCACTTAAGACATTACATCGAACGAATGACGATGCTGTTATTTCATTGTTTCACACTATGCATTTTATTTTCAGCCATAAGCGAAACAGATACCATTATACAAAAAGACATGGCAACAATTTGAATCTCATAAGATTTTCATGATGAATGCTGCTGGCTTCACTCTATCCCGATGCATATCTCTCTTATGTTTGGCGGCAGCACACACACACACACATACAAACACATGCCGGGGCAGAAAAAATCCAGCAAATGAAAACAAAATGAAACAAACAGCCGATGCGGATGAAAAATATCAAACAAAATGTGTAGATTTTGAATTATAAATTCGTCATTTATAATTGAAGTGATCATGGTGTGAATGAAGGAGACAAGGAAAACGGAATGTGCTGAGAGAGAGAGAGAGAGAGAGAGAGAGAGAGAGAGAGAGAGAGAGAGAGAGAAAGAGAGAGAGAGAGAGAGAGAGAGAGAGAGAGAGAGAGAGAGAGAGAGAGAGAGAGAACGATTGGTTGATAGTCACATTACATTTTTACTTATTTCGAATTATGCGGAACACATATGTAGAATTCGTGCATTTAATTGCACGAAAAGAGAGCAATCCAATCTTAATGTTACATCTTTTGCACATATACTTTATGATCATCCCCAATCTTTTGGATCACTTCTCACCGGGTGGCATTGAATGAATACGACTCAAGTAAATTCCGATTCACAATTGCCACATTCCATGAGCATTTAAATCATTTGCATGGGTTTTTGTACTTGCAAGGAAAATTCCGTGGGCAGGCCGTAATTTGGACCCCTCATGTAAGTAAAAAAGTAGTCATCTTCCGTTCGTTCGTTTCATTCTTTTTCACTTTTTCATTAAACACTACATCAACAATGTAAATTGCACATCGATTGCGGAATGTGACAATGAATGGAATAAGGATACAACACAGCGCGCTCACATTTAATACACTGTCGACAAAATTCATTTTAAATATTTACATTGAAAAACTGCATAAAATATGAGCGAAAAACACAACGAGGACACTCGCTCGTCGAATGTCCTCGTCTTCACTAGTTCACATACTCTCCATTTTGATCGATTTCCCCCTTTTTTTTTTCTTTTTGTGAGTGAGTGTGTGTGTGTGTATCTGTGTTTCACAAATGCAATTTCCATATTTCTTCTATAAATAAACGAATGTAATGAAAGTATTAGTGAGTTCGATTTGTTGAAGAACGGATTTTTCCAACAAAAATGATATTATTAATCCACTGAAAATTGGAAGGCATTTTCAATTAAAAAGTACTTAAAAATATTTCCATATCAGAAACCTTGAGGGTGAACATTAAAAAAAAAAAGTTATAAGAGTTATTAAAATGAAGAGAAAAAAAAATTGTCCTTCGTTGGTTGTTCGCACAGCCAATTAAATGCATGAAATGCATAGTTTAGATCATAGAATGACATGATTTGTAATATAATTTATTTGAATGCACATGTATAATAATTTCTCTAGGAAATATTCGCAGCATCGTTGCAATTGAAACGCATAATTTATTCGGTGCGGTGGAAATGCAATGCGTATTGAATTCTTTGTTTCATTGTTATTCATTTCTTGATTCATCCATGTCATTGCAACGATTGCGATCACGAATATGCTAGCGGCTGGACTCGTGAGCTCTCTTAATAACTGTTCAAGTCCGAGAATCACTTCGTTTTCATTCTTTTTCTTTTCTTACATCGACAATCAGTTGCATCAATTCCAACTGATGCTCATCTTGAACTCTCTCGCTCTCTTTCCCTCTCTTTCTCTCTATCTGGCTCTCGCTAAACTCAGATTCATCAAATATTCATATGATTACTTTCTTCACTGTCGAAAGAATAACAAGATCTAGCACTTCTTTGAATTTATATATATGCCATTCTTGGCAAATACAGCGAAATATTGCAAATATTTTATGAGCACAAAGTGGAATTTTATTTATTTTTAGCCGATTATGTATTATTTCGTTACGTCGCTGATTTTACGATTGCGAACCGATTTTCAATGCAACTAAGCAAACATTAAACTTTAATATAGTTTTGTCTGCATTTTTTCTCTGCTGTTCGAAAACATTTCACATTTAGACATTTCTGTTTTTTTTTTTTTTTTTTTGTTCTTGCTGTTTGGAATAATTTCGGAATTCGGGTTTTGATTCCATAAACATGCATTTTGTTCGTGTAAAAATAGTATTGAACTGGATTCTTTTTTTTTTTTTTTTTAATAGAACTACTTATTTAGAACATTATTAAAGATTGATGGAACAAAGTTCCCATAGAAAGAAAAATGGCAACAACATATAAATGACTTTTAAATGAGACAAAAATACTTATTGAGATAGAAATCAAGTCAAAGTTACACCAAAAAAAAAAAACTCTGGACGCCATAAGCGTGTTCACTGTTCAAACACATTGTTGCTATCAGCTAATTACGAAATAAAATACATTTTTATTGTTAACATGAGGATTGTAAATTGTGAAAAATGATAAGAGTCGAGACTCCTAACGTTGCGCACTTACAGCGCTCGAAAAGAACAGGAAATGAACACGAGAAGGGAACGAACAAACAAACAAAAAAAAAAAAAAACAATATAATAAAATAACAAACAAAATATTATTCATATTACAAACGACAAGTTATCAATATGAGGCCAGGCATCAACTGTTTATTCCGATGAAGTAATAATAATATTAATTTTGAAATCATATTTCTGGAATCGTGCAAATGTACAGCAAGTTTTACGGCTTGGAATAAGAGCCCATTGTAAATTTGTTAAGAGTGATTGACCCAGAAACATATGAAGAGGATTTGAACACAAAATTTGGGTCGCGCTATGGCAAATTACTCAAAATTGAACGCAAAACAAAAGAACATTGTTTTCGTTTTTGCGGGTGCAAAGTGCCCCAAAAAAAAAATCTTCCACCAATGAGACCTTGGTCGTTCCTCTATCAGTTAAAATAGTATTTTTGGTTCCTATCCGCGCACACCCATCGACCCAGTAAGTTTTGTTATTCAACACATTCAACCAGGGCGAGTAATCACTAATCAATAATTTCACGCTATTTTGAATAGAACCAAACAAAAAAAAACCAACAACATCATTAGCATGCTGAGAGACTGACACATCTCATAGAGATTATATTGTTGCTATCTGGATCATTGTCATTAATTAAAATACATTCTTATACAATTTTCTCTCATATTTAATTGAAAACCAAATCATGAAAGAGAGAGGAAAAAATAATATATAAAGATTATGGTTCAATAGTTTATCACACATTGCAGTTAGAATATGAAAATGCATTGGCGTTTTGTGTCAAAAGAACAACCGTTTTTTTTTTAATACAATTAATTTCTTCATTTTATCAACCGTTTCTTTTTTTTGTTCAATTTAAAAATAATATTACAAATAAAATAAAATGTTGCATGACCATTGATAAGACAGATGAGTTCAGGCTCTTTTGAATTTAAATATGATTCTATTGGAGAGGTTGTATAGAACAGGGTGCTATTAAATCCTGAACATTTTGACAACGTCATTGTGAATCAGCTATATTTTGCAGGCATTCTGTTTCAAAGAATTGTTGTGAAGTTTGCATTTTGATGTGAAATTATGGCTCATTTTCGACAAGCGAATTTGTTGCATTTAAATATGCACCGCATAAAGTTAGAAGTGGTTAGAAGAGTACCACCGAAGCAGAGATAGGAATGCCACGGAAGGCTTCACCACAAATACATCTGAATCAAACTCGAAAGATGATCAATACGAACGTGATGATAAATCCTGGAGTGACTTTAAGTTAAATGCAACGCGCGCGCTAAATTGTGCATAATTCGAAGATACACAATGAGCAAGACCATGAGCCCGACCAAGATGGGAAACGATAAAAATGTCGTTTGCTAAGCAACCATATGCGACCGTGTTTCACATTGCACACTAATCATTTCCAATTTGCTCATGCGAAACAGTGTTGAGCTTGATAAAATTGATATCGAATGTACGGTATTCTGGGGAGCACTTCAACAATAATTCGTCCAACGCCGTACTTCTTGCGAAACGATGATCGCACTTGAAATGTTCCAGCAGTCTCTTTTTTGTTGTAAAGTTATTTGGCTCAATATTCATCCCGGTTTGATGTTTGTTCGGAAAACTGATCAGGTTTTAATGCCGGAAAATGATCGCGTTGTCCGAAGTGTCTGGAACAAAATGTTTCGAGATAGACGTGTTTTTTTTTCTTCAGACAAATCGATCGAACAAAATAAACGCACACAAAACACCAAACACCCACATAAAAGGGCCAAGAGAAAATGCATCGGAAAAGTCATGCCTATTTTGGAAAGTGTATTGAAGCGCAATGTGTTGTGATGTATGTTCTTTGGAGCCAGAGCATCAAGCAAGCTAGGCAGCAACGAGTGAATATACAACACACCAAATTCTATGTTTCGTTTTGTGTCTATGCCCATGCCTGTTCGTAACATAAAAAAAAAAAACGTACACAGCGTTTTGTGATTCGAATGCCCCCACTCGCCACGATTTACCGAAGTGGAGAGTAGATGAGTTTCATTTCATATTGCTGCTGCTGTTGCCGCTGCTGGTGCTGCTACTGCTACAAACACTGTCGCTGTTGTTGTTTTACATGAACATTTTCTGTTTTTATTCATTTGAAAATTTATACATGGTGCATTTTTGCGAATGGAGCGGTGCAATTGGCATGGCTTAGCCGTTACCGTTTTCGTCGATACTTTGTATTGTTTTGTATGCCTTCTTTTGAAATTGCAACGTTAGAAAATATTGCAATTTTTACACGGGCTTAACTTATCGAGAGTCCGGTTGAATATGAGATAGGGTTTGCATACATTTCGTTATTGTTGTTGTTGTTGTTGCTTTGAAGCGCATGGCACGGTTGAAACAATACATTCGACTCTCCGATAAATATTAGGCGAAACGAAAAATCTCTCGCTTCTCTATTCGTGTATTGCTCTATAGTTCTGGTGGTTTGTGTGTTGCCTGCCAGCTTTTTGCTTACCTAACTGCCATGCTTGTTGTTGATATGCTTGAATTTTTAGTTCGTTCTTCGTTTATTTTTTTGTTCTCTCTATTTGTTAGAGGCTGTTAATTTTTTATTTCTCATTTCTATTCATCATCTCTGTGTTGCCTTTATAGAATCCATACAAAATCCACACACATCGCGTATGGAAATGTGTTTGGAGAAACGTACGGCATTGTATGCATGTGTGTCGTGCCTCGGCTCTTCAGTTTCGCTGCTAAACAGACGTATCGGAGGCGAAGCAGCAGAGCAGCAGCAGCAGCAGCAGAACAAGCACCAGCACCAGCACCAAACGTACTACACACAGCAAATGCAATCGTTGTCTCAGTCGCACCGTCGTGTTTGTATTGTACATTGATGTTGTTGTATATTTTTTTTTGTGGCTGTGCGCGCTCGAAGGCCTGCATACACACTTGGCTGTATGACTCTCGAGTCTCCGTGTGTACCGTGTGTACCAGTCATCGTTGCTAGTTGGTCGAAATGGTTTTGATTGTGTGTGAAAATGCGAGCGAGCGAGCGAGCGGGCGAGTGAGTAAACCGAATGAACGAAAAGACAGAGAATCTCTGCTTCGTCGAATCATGCTTTTTGTTTGGTGGAGAAGCAAACTACGGTTTGTTTCAATTTGTAAGCATTTAGTATCGTGCTACATGTATTCGGTGCCAGAAGTCACAGCAAACGACATCCAGCCTCAATAATAGATCCATACATCTTGTTTCCGTTTTCAGCGCTAGAATCAATCGCTCTCTCACTGTTATTCGGTTTATTTAGTTGTGTTAATTTTTTTGTTTTTTTTCCGTGTTTGTTCGATTTCTCGACGGTGTGTGTTTTATTCTTCTTTGAAACCGCGCGATTCACATAAAACTTTTGTAACCGCTTGTTTCGTTTACTTGGTAAAAATTTTGAATTCTGTTAAGCGTAAAATCCACAATTGTTCAGTCAAATTTTACATGTTTTAACTCTGAACGCTCGAACGAAACAATTTTCGTTTGTTTTTTTTTTGTTCTTCTTCTTTGGACACAATTTGATTTGGTTTAATTTTCTCGATTAAACATTTCGGATTTTGTGTCTTATCGGTTTTTGGAAATTCGGTGTGATACAGTTAAGACAAAGACAACAACAACAAAAAAAATTGACAAAGAAAAGAATGAAAACAAATGAGATGAAAATCAAATATCAACTTTCAAGCGAACCACTGACAACCCAGTTTTGAATTGCGAAATGCAAACAATCAACGTAAACTTTGGAGCTGATTTCTTGTTATGGTTTTGTGATTTCAACGAATTTAACCACACGAATAGACATTGTCTTTTATTCAATTAGTTGAATGCATTGTTTGCGATTTTATTTCATCAATAGCTGATTTCATTGATTGTGCGGTTTAACAACGGTAGCTCTCATTTTACGTGTGCTTACAAAGTGTATTTATGATTCAATTTTCGATCAGCCGAAATAAAGAAGAACATCATCAACAACACGACAAAATAATAATTAAAAAAAAAAAAACAAAATAAAATAAACGAAAGCAAAAAACCTTTAATGTTGATGAAGAAAGAGCATCAATAAGTTAAAAATAAAAACAGAGACCAAATACGCCAGAACTAAGTGATATTAGTAGTGAAATTGCTGATAAGTTGAATGGAAAATTCAACGATCACTTGTTCGTTATAAGTGATTCATGAACATCAAAATTCAATAGTACGGTTACTATTCAGATCAGCGTGTGTATGAGAGACAGAATATTGGCGTCTCAATTGCGTTAAATTTAATCGGCTGTTGCGTGTGTTTGGCTGCGACAAAGACAACAACAACAAAAAAACTTTCGGTCAAAACTTGTGAAAATAAAATCAAGAAAGAGAAATTAAACTGTGCACATAAAACTGTTGTTTCTTTTATGTCATTTTGTGACAACATCATTCAATTAACCTTTTAAACACAAGTGGCAATATGATGATCCAACATTTAAGCTAGGATTGTGAACATTGTGAAATTGAGTGGAAATTTAGTTTTTTTTTTTTATTATCCACTAAGCACGTAGAAACATCACCCCTGTAACAAATATCAGATAAAACGGGTGCCATTAAACTCACTCGATTCTGAACAATCTCAACGGTTCTGATTTTGAACCGAATTTAAAACTGAACGTGTTTCCTAGTGAATTAAGGGAAAAACGGAATATTTGGTAAAAATGCCGGACAGTCCGCAACCAGTTCCGCGACATTCAACATCACCAAAAACACCAGCTACCAGTCCACCGTTGTCTGCCGATGTTAAACCATCACCATCATCCAAAGCGGCTTCACCAACCGCTTCGCCGTCGCTTCCAAACTCATGGCATACAACACAGGTTATTAAATAAAATTTCAAAAAAAAAAAACAAACAAAAACAAATCAAACCAACTCTTCAAAAAACTCCACTAACTCAAACCCGAAATGAAAAACAATCGGCAACACTTTGAGGCAGCAAGATCGCGAAACTACAAAAAAAAACAATTTGCAACTAATTCGAATGCGATCGATTGGCAGCGAAAGGGGCTATTTCAAGAAAATTTCTGGCACACAAAATATGCAATTTCACATAAACAGTTTTTCAAGTGATTTCCGTTATCAACGCTTTTATAAATCAGTGCGCTTTTTTTTGTTGTCATTCGATTGGTTGGTCGACTTGCAATATGTTTTTTTTTTGCTGACGTTCATTTTTCTTTACAAGGTTCTGAGCTGTTACGCGCTTCTCCTTAATAATTTGATTGCTGTTGTCTGTCCCACTGTCACACAATCTCACATTTTAACTCACAAACACACACATACACATACACAGAAACACACACAGAGACACTCACGTGTAAAATTCCCAATCATTTTACAGACCAATTATAAACCACAAACGACGTCCACACCGTTAACCAGTGAAAAATCACCATCAAATCCGCAACAGTATTGCTTGCGTTGGAATAACTACACATCAAATTTAACAAATGTATTCGATCAACTGTTGCACAATGAATCATTTGTCGATGTTACATTGGCCTGTGATGGTAAATCGATAAAAGCCCACAAAATGGTTCTATCAGCGTGTTCACCGTACTTTCAGTCGTTATTTTTTGAAAATCCATGCCAACATCCAATCGTAATATTGCGCGATGTGAAGTGGTCCGAATTGAAATCGGTTGTTGAATTTATGTACAAAGGTGAAATTAATTTGGCACACGATGAAATTGGACCGCTGCTGAATGTTGCCGAAATGCTGAAAATTCGCGGTTTAGCCGATGTTAAAGGTGAACATGATGCAATTAAATTGGAGCATTCGTCGTCATCATCGTTGCCCGAAATCATACCAATGGCCAAGCAACCGAAGCTCAATGCATGCCCCGACTGGGATCTCAATAAAATCGATTTTCTCATGCGAAACGCATCGCCAGCATCAACAGCAGCCGGTGCAACGGCGGCGGCCGTCGCCGCCACCACCATCCGAAACCAAAGAAAACGCAATTGGCCCAATGGTGGCACAACCACACTGGCTACTTCATCAAACCCATCGGCCGCGAATAGCACAAGCAATCACACAATTAGCTTAAGCAGTAGAAATTTGAAAAACAATAATGGCAACAACAGCACCAGCAACAGTAATAGCAGTAAGTTTGACTTTCTATCTATTTCTACACATACAAATGCTATAAATGGCCAATGCGTGTACGCGTACACATCGATACGATGTCAACACATTGAGTTCATTTTTTTTTTTTTTTTTTTTAAATTAAATTTATAACGCAGAGCAGCGCAAGATCAGCCACAAATTTAAAATTCTCTGAATAAATAGTTTGTTTTTTTTTTTGGTAATGAATGAAATTCTATGTAATTGTTCAATTTTTTGTTGTTGTGTAGGTCTTCCGCACACCGATTCTCATTCACCTGATGATATGGAGATAAAGCCGGTGAATCCAATTGATGGCCTAGAGACACGCTCACAATCATCATTGTCCGAGGATTTACCCGTTGATGCATCAAGCACACCA
This sequence comes from Aphidoletes aphidimyza, assembly GCA_030463065.1. Classification (NCBI taxonomy): domain Eukaryota; kingdom Metazoa; phylum Arthropoda; class Insecta; order Diptera; family Cecidomyiidae; genus Aphidoletes; species Aphidoletes aphidimyza. The sequence continues at coordinate 44,876,543 of CM059997.1, forward strand.
ACACCGCCAACCGTACGAAATTCCGCATTGAACATTCCTGATGGTGGAGCATTGTCATCACTTGGCGGTAAATTGAGCATCATTTACATTTTTCTTCTTACATCTTTTGATGTCTTATTTGAATGCGCAAAATATCCCGACCAATGATCAGTTAAAAAGCCCGTGAACAAAACGATTGAAAAATATTTGCTCAATCTCTCTCTCTCTCTCGCTCTCTCTCTTTGCAGAGACAAAAACAAATTTATATAAAAAGTTTTCTTTTTTTTTTTGTTAACATTCGACCCAATGCATATGAATGTCTGTCTCATCGCATGAACTCTTTTGTATGTTTTCTGCACAGGTCTTCCGCATGCTGATTCACATTCAAACGATGACATGGAAATAAAACCGGGCATTGCAGAAATGATACGCGAAGAAGAGCGCGTAAGTTTTGATTCATACACACATTTGTTATATTTTGTTTGCTATTTATTAGAGTTTTGTTTGACGTTTTGATAATTTATAATTTTTTTTCTGTCGTATTTTCTTTGTTGTTCGATTTGCTCTTTATGCGTTGCCATCCTAATATAATAAAAGGCAATCGCTTTATTTGGCATTCGTCTTCGGCGGATTCTGTTGCAAATACAAAGAGCAAATCATGAATAAATACAAAAAAAAAAAAAAAAAACAAAACAAAAAACAAACAAAAAAAACATCAAAATATTTTGTTATTAAGTATGAAAATAAAAAAAAAACATATATAAAATAAATATTTTATGAGTTTTCGAGCTGAGAATAGAAAAGAAATATTAAAGTGGGAGAAAGATGCCGTAGAGGGTAACAACTCATATAAACGAATGTTATTTTTTGTTATTTTTGTTGCTATTAATTGCTTCTGATGATTGAAGTTTTATGCGATTTTGATTGGAATGACAGAATTTTCGATAACTACTATATATTCTTCCCTCTTTCTCTCTCTCCCTTGTGTTCGATCTTGGCCATTTGCAAATGCGCTTGATTTTATTCGTTCGAATAATATCAAAAGTTATTCACATTACATTCATTTTTTTTCTCCCGTGTGTGTTTGTGTATAGCCATAAGATTTTGCTATGTGAATAATTCCATTTCGGCTTAAATATTTGAAGAAAGTAATTAAGAAATGGGAAAAAATATTAATTTTGTCAGCGCGTTATTAAAAAGCCAACTGGCGAAAAAGTTTTTGAAAATAATAATAATAATAATAATTAAAAAAAAAAGTGGAACAAAAACCCGTAAAGTTGTTCTCGTAATATTTAATATTGCCCTCGCCTATGATAAAGGCATTCCAATGTTTGACGTTCGTTATTTCGTAAGGGGGAATGCCACATCATGCCGGTTTATTTTAAATATCATATTTTATAGTTGTACGAATATAAACATGCAGCATAAATTCATAAATTGCGATAGAAATGACTATACAATATCTAGGCGATTTTCTTTTAGTTTTGTTTGTTTGGCATGCTGATTTACCGACCGGCAGAGAGTTTGACTCTCTCTCTCTCTCTCTCTCTTTCTTTCTCTCAGAGTTGTCTTTCTCGTTCATTCGCTCACTCACTCGATTGCAGGCTCAACACACACACACTGACACAATCCATCGTCGCATCGGGCGTATAATTTCCTTTGCACCTTTATTTAGTTTTGTGTGTGCTTCAATTTGACCAAATTAGCGTTTTTAGCACCGCATGTGCGCGAATATAATAACCCATCACGTTATATTGGACAAAATCATGTTCATATAATAAAATCCGTACTATTGAATGTGGCCGCATCACACACTTGCACACAAACACACTCATTCATTTGGTTCACTCAGACTCTCTTGCACACATCGCACACCAAGCATCTATAAACTAAGTCGGGTATGAGTCGGTATGTGTCATTATATCGAAAACAGTCGTTATGTTTACATTAAAAATATTTTAATTTTTCATATATATTATTTTTGTTTGTTTCGGTTGATTCTATTTGGATTCATCTTCTGTCTTTCATACGGTATGTTATTAGCTGGTGCAAGCCAAATATGAATCTTCTGTTTGTCGCTCTCTGTGTGCTCTCTCTCTCTCTCTCTCTCTTTCTCAATTATTCCTCATCGTTCACTTCATCAACGCCGTTTTTAGTTGCTCCATCATCGCTGTTTATTTTAATTATTAAAATTGTTACTGTTGTTGTGCTGTCGCTGATTGTTTTTTGTTTTCTTTCTCTTTCACATTATCCCGCTTCCGTCTTTAGATTTCAGTTTTGTTTTTGAGTTGAGCTCAACGATGATAGAATAAATACTTTTTCTTCTTCTTTCCTTTTTTTCGTTTTAAATGTAATTTTAAAGTTTATGTCTACATCTTAAAAACGGTTCAACGAATCTCACAGAGAAAGAGAGATGTAAAAAAAAACAAAACCTTCACTCTCATTCTATGCCATCGAGCCTAAACTCAGCCGCGATGCGTAAGAAAAGGAAAACTTTCAACCAAAAAAAACGACAAAATTAAAATTTATATATAAATAAAAAGATGATGATGATGAACAACAACAACAAAAAAACACGACACAACGAACTAAAAACACATGCACATCGTCTGTCCGGGACCCATTCGAATGAAACCATGTATTTGAAACATTAGTCTGTATTTTGTTTTTATATTTTACGCTTCTTTCGAAAAATTAAATTACAAATATGCAATGAGAAGAGAGCGAAGTGGAAATATCGCCCTAACCGTTTTGAGCCAAATACACCTCATTGAGTTGACTTGAATGAGTGAGTGCGTTTTAAGAATATAGTTTTTTTCCGCATTTTCTTCCGAGTATGTGTGTGTGTGTGTGTGTGTGTATTTGGTTTCAATGGGTCGATGCTATTGCACACTGCCACAAGCATCGTGAACACTTTGAAATTATTAATATTCATTGTGCATTATCTCTTGTTGCTCTGGTGCAAAGCCAGCCTCTAAATTGTGTATAAGTTTGTGTTGTGTTTTTGTTTTGTGAGATAGTGTTTCAGATTACTGACGCGGGTTCTCTTTTCCATTTCGTTTCAGTGTTAACTTTTAAATCAAAACTATTTGACTTTTCCGAGTCTCTCTCTTTTTTTCGCTTGATCTTTCTCATTTTCCATCCACTCCATCCAATTCATGTGTTTAGAAAAGCGATAAAAAAAAAACTTTAGATTCAACGAATGAAACACACACCAACTGAACGATCACAACATTTGTTCATTTCTAACTCCTTGCTTCCATTTCATGGACTCAAATCATAAAACATTAAAAGCATGTACTGTTTTCAAATAACAAAACAAACACAAAATTCAACCAAAACAACAGCAGCACACAAAAAAAAGAGTGATCACATAGATGGTTTTAATGTAGAACACAAAATGTTACATATTTTGTGTATTTTTTTTTTTTTTTTTTTTTGTTGGTTCATTTCGTTTTTTCATTTCGGGTGTATTTTTCTGTGCGCAATGATTGAGAAGGCATTTTTAAAATGGATTTCAATCTTCTGCATTGGTTTTATTTCTTTCTTTCTCTCTCTTCCCATCAGTTCTAAGTATAGGCATGGCTGGCTCAAAAGTTATGACATTTTCAGAAAACATTAAATATGAAAATTACAACTGAAAATTCTCGCGGTCGTTGAAAATCTTGTTGAAATCTATCCACCCGGGAGAGAGAGAGAGAGTGAGAGCGTGCGAGAGGGGAAACAAATATGACTCTGAAGCAATTGCTCAGCCGAAATTTGTCTCTCATTCACATTAATTGCATAATTTTCATTTCTCCATTTGTTTTGCACTTTTCTGTTGTGCTTCGTTCATTGAATCACGTAATAACACAGCAACAGCCGCATTAAAATATGTCCTCGCGATCACTTCTTCAGACAACATTTTGTGTAATTTGGTTGCTTCTTCTTTTCGTTCTTTCTTATTATGTGTGTGTGTGTGTGTGTGCAATGTAGACCGAATTTTCATGCAAATAAATTAATTATTGTATAAATATGGAAACGCGCGCGAGCTCAACAACAACACCAGAGGAAGTTATACATGTGTCACAATTTCCACCACAAATGCCTAGGCCTATGGCACGCACGAAACACTTAATAAACCAATGTTTTAGTGATGCATATGCAAGCCAGTAAACACCGAATCTAAAAAATGAAAATAACAGATTTTATGTCGCGCTTGCAGAAAAGAAAGAAGAAAAAAAAACCAACAATCAGCCATTTGCCTGAATGCAATCTCTCTGTCCTCGACCAACGCCAAGAGAAAGAGAGACAAAAAGAAATTACGGGGAAAAAATATATTATAATGAAGAAATGCAATGGAATGCTGTTTATCTGACTTAAATAACTCAAATTATAAAAAATGTAATTATAAGTTATAATCGCATTCGAATGCTTATATAGAGAAAAATACACATTGGGCATCGGTAGTTGAAGTGGTGTTGGTACATCTACTGGTGGCTGGCATATATTGGCGATTTCATTATAAAGTGCAAGTCACAACCAAAAAAAAAAAAAAAATCAAAGAATCCAAATAAGAATAATTCAGACGCAATATATGGCGGCAAACATCATCCACACATCGCATATTAGTTCATATATTTTTAGATTTTTCATATAAAATTTCACATATAAAATGTATTATATTACCGATACAATGAGAGAGAAATATGAATACACAATGCGCGCGTCCGCCAATTGAAATACCCAATAATGCTCAAGTCATTCGAAACACTGCGGCAATAATAACAAATGAATTTATTTATATTCATTTATTTATTAGGTTGTGTTGATGCATGATTCGGCCGCGATGCTTCTGTGACATATACTCTTCATTCCGTTTTGTTTCATTTGGGCTATCTTTTTCACTCTCTCTCTCTCTCTCTCTCTCTCTCTCTCTCTCTCTCTCTCTCTCTCTCTCTCTCTCTCTCGGGGTCTCAACGGTGCAATGATTTGGTTGTTTTTCAAGTGCACGGTGAGTGTGAGAGATGTGAATGAACGCATACGAAACAGAATTAAGAAATTACCAACAGAAATAATAAGCGAAACCAAAAAAAAAAAAAAATTAAAATTAGGGAAATAAAAACGAAGTCAAAGAAAAATTCAAGAGAATAAAAAAAAACTACAAAACGTCTCTGATTTTAACCAAAGAGAAGAAAAACCATGTAAACATTATATTTCGACCAACATTAACATCCACAAAACAAATGTTGCATATGGTCTCCAGCTGTTTATTTCGATATCATTCATTCTTTCTTTCTTTCTGTCTTTCTTTCCTCTCTCTCTCTCTCTCTCTCTCTCTCTTTCCTCTCTGTCTGTCGCTTTGCATCAACCAACTCCTTCACTCGAACCGTAAATTGCACTTTGGTCTCATTGCGTGGCGTATTTAAATTCAAAATCTCTGTTTGGTCTGTGATTCCAAAAGATTGCAATCTATTTGTCTAATCTATATATGAACGCCGGCTTCACATCCGAGGAGTCTAAGCAATTGCATTGAGAGGCGGCTGTGTTTGTATGCTATCTAATTCATGTGTGCCATGTGCCGTCTGCCATGTGAACTAAAATCCAACTTTCTTTAGCCGCGCGGCTCTCAATTTTCATAATGTGTCGCAATATTTCTTTGACATTCATCCCATAGAAACTGGGCGATTCTCTTTATCCGACATGGCTTTCCGAGCCGCGCGGCAAAACACGATGAAAAACAACCAAATTTCATTGACTAATAATGCTGCTTTGAATCGCTTAATCGTCAGCGATTCAGACGATCGTTTCGATTTCGGAATTCACAAGTTTTCATGCGATTTGAAAATTTGCAAATTGAATTGAGCGATCGCAATGAAATGATCAGCACAAAAGGGGGACAACATAATGATTTGGTGAAATAGAAATGAATTGAGAAAATTCATTGAATATCGCATGAAATCGTTGCTGAATGTAAATAAATAATAATTCCATTTGATACGCACGGCCAAATGGTCGACAGTGTGAGTGTCGGCACAGGCCGAATGAAAAAAAAAAAAAAAAAAAAACAAGGAATGAAAAAAGAGAAACATGAACAACAACAGCACACCATCAACAAACGCGGCAATCCATATAGTAATATCGAAAGTAAACACAAACACGTCGCGCTTGTTTTTCATCTCTTTTTCATCGTTTCACTCTCGGCCGCTTTTGTTGTCCATTTTAAAATTGTGGCATTTGTGTCCTCGGCTCATGCATCGGACTGCATCATTCGCATCGATTGCTCGTTAATGATTTGCTTCTCTTCTCATTCTTCTGTTGGTGTTTTATTTTTTTCTGTGCCCGATTTCGAATTCTAGGTTCGATCCACATGAAAAATGAATAAACAAACAAAACAAAAAAAACGGAATACAACAAAACAACAACATCAACGTCTTAAAGTGTATGTATTTAATCTGCATGCAATTTGTTTAGTTAACAAACCGTTTGAATTTTCATCCAGGAAATTATCTTTGGAGTGACTAAAGCATTGAAGTGCACTGAATCAGCCGAGCCAACATGCATTTGTGTATATAAATGAACGTCTCAATGTGGCTAAATACCGCGAATTACGATTTTAATAATAATTTCTCATTTTGATTCTCTCCTTTATTGCTTGGCCGCGAATATTGTTTTCATTTTCAATTTTTAATGGGCATTTAGCTGCTCTGCGCGTTTTGCGCTCGCACACACACACACTCACGCTCACATATGAAATACAATTTAATAAAATATTGTAGTGTTTTGATTATCATTTTAAACGTTATTGATACTGTTTAGTCGTTTATATTGATTATTCTTGTAAGATTTGCTCGCTTTAAATGCTTTTGAATGTTTTGCTCGGTGCAAATCAATGCGCACACCGCGCACATAAATGCATACATTTTATTCCATTTGCTGTGGATATTGTTTTTGTGTTCATATTGCATTTGTGAAGTAATGTGCGGAATTCAAGATTATATATAGCTCGGTTGTTTGTGGCAAATGTGATAAACATTGATGTCGTTATTATTGAGCGATTTTCGATGAGAATGTTGGAACGTTCGCACGGGGAATTTGCACTTTATGCAAATACTCTGGCCAGCAAAAAAAAAGGATCGTATTTTGTAGACAATGACAGATGATGCACTTATCAACTAACATTCCAGCCATTCCGCCAGTTTCCATGCGGGATGAAGGTGGAGCAATGAGAACGGAACATTTTATTTATTTGATTTTTTTTTAAAAATCTGAAATCCATTTGAATTGTGAGTGTTTATCTCTTGTTGCCACCATTTCTCACATCACAATCAAATAATATAATCAATTACAGTTAATTAAAATGTTAATTTTTTTTTTAGTATTTCGTCTAAAATGTTTTAAACGCCCAATTTAAGCGTTTTTAGAAAATATTTTAGCCATTTGAATTTATGAGATAAACATGGTAAACATAATCAATGATGATACGGATCAAAACCGATCATTAAATCCATTTAATTTTCATTAATCGCTTTTCTTCCTATTTTTTTTTTTTTTTTTTTTTGACTCAATTTGTTTTGGGATCCGCATTAATTTTAGTGAGGATTATGTTTAAAATTCAACAATTTTAAAACCGAGTGTGAAAAAAAAACCTCAAGATCATCAAATTGATAAAGACGGTTCACTTCAAAATATTCAAACTCAATCAATTTTATACTCGACCTTCGATCTCCTCAGTCTACCTTCAAATTTGAGATGTGATTGCATATTGGTCTATTGAATGCAAAGCCATGAAGTGGTACAGCTACGTGTACCTCGTTTGCGTACTTCATAGTTTGAAGTTCATACACGTAACAAAGGGAAACATGAATTCGGGCGACGAAAAAATAAAATGTACGACTAAAATTCAGTAAAAATGGTGACATTCCAAACGGCATTTATCTGTCACTGCACGGCAAAAAGACCGAATTTTGAATTGATTGAGTTCGATCATTATGATAATTTTTGCTATATGATTGATAACAACGTGTTGGCTGATACAGTGTAATGAAACCGAATGAAAATTCCCTATAGCGGAGTCCCGAGGTAACAACATTTTTCCGCTATCGCTAAGAACACAGAGAGATTCTGCTATTCGGAGTTTCTGCAATTTGCAGGCGTTTTTGCTATATGCTTATTTGGAGATTGGGCGATTTTTTACGAGAAAATTACCTGAAACAATTACTGAAATTCTATAAATAAAGTTAAACAATTTGTTTATGGGCTATTGGCATCATTTGTATCAATTTATGGCCATTTCCACTAAAATTCTATGTTGGAATATTGAAATGTTCAATTCATTTTTGAACATCTTTAATGTAAATGGAAGACCATTTTAAAATCAATCAATTTTTTTGGGCTCAGCAATCAGCAAAAACAATCAAATTTTTGATTACATGTAAAAAAAAATCCAAATATTAGTTCATACACGAAACAATGCCAATGACTCATAAAGTTCTATGGACGCGTAAAAGGTGTTGTAATATTATTTGTGCAAATCACGAGTCAAATTTGGAATGGTGTATGAACAAATAAAAAAAAAAACAAACAAACAAACAAAAAACAAAACGGAGAATTATTAACATGCAAGGAATTTGACCATTGAAAATAAATCAGCTAATTAATAGAATTTATTTGAAGTTAGTTCCAACCATTGATACAATCTCGTTTGGAAATCGAGCATCGCCCCTTTTGTTTAAATAAGAAATCATCAAACTGCGAAAAAGCGTGAGTGCGTTCTATCTCCGAAAGACCGCCGATCCATAAAACCACAATTATGATAAATTCAATCAAGATTCTCATTCGTCTTCGTTGCGTAGATTTTTGTTTTTCTTCTTTCACCTCACTGGTTGGCTGGATACTGTCTAAAGCAATCGTTTTGCTTCCAATTTTAGATAGATTTGAAAAAAAATGAAGAAGACGAGCGAAAAAAAAAACACAATAATGAATCGAAACATGTTAATCAATATTAGTAGTCAGTGTTAAGTATTCATTTTGGTTGTTGGCTACTTGTGTGCGCTGCATATTCAACGGCCCGGTTTTTGTTGTTGTTACCCTTTGATCACTGTTTCCAATCAATGAAATTAGATAAAATAAAATCTATTCTATTCCATCGGATTATTATTTATTTCGATTTTGGCGTTTTCATCATTTCTAAATGCTCATCCGAATCCATACAGTGAATCTATCAATTTATAATATTTGGTTGATTTTGTTCTTGTGTTTTTTTTTTTTTGGTTCCTTCTCGAATTCGAATTCATTTTCGACAATGATATCGCTATTTACAGCACACCAAAATGACTCGCTCGATTGTTTGGCCACGTTGTTTTGTTCTCCTTGCATAATTATTCTCTGCCACACTAATAACACTAATTTATTTTAATAATTTATTGTAATGAAATCGCTTTGGACGCTCTTTTGCGCCCGCTTACACCAAAGCACCATAGACGGTGATACAGAGACATCACAAACGCAGAGTGAAAGAGATGGAATGAAAAATGATGGTTTTTTTTTGCTTTAGCCAAAAACAAGTCGTAAAAGCACAATGATAATGAATAATGTGGCTGTTTCAAGACGGTATTAAGCAATTCGAATTAATTTCCTTAATTATATCTAAAATAACGTTGTTTGAAGGGATTCTTTATATATTAATTTTTATTTTTGATTTTAATAGCAATTCAAGCCAACGCTCAGCCAATATTCCATGTGTTTTTTTTTTTTTAAACTTCTTATAGTCATTTCATGAACATATGAAACAATGAAGCGTTTTGAAAATTATTATCATTTTTATTGACATGACACACATAATAAATGTTCCACGCATTTGGAAAATGTATTGTCGTGGCTTCGAAAAAGATCAACGCACACATTCTTATTTGTCTCGTTCTTTCGACTTAAAAATTCGATTAAAACGAAAAAAAAAAAACAAAAACAAAATCATTCACGTTTTGAATTGCTAAATCGAAATTCAATGTGCGCTCTGATTTTTGATAACTGATTCTCATAGAGCAGCGATATGTTTGTTGTTTTCTCATGCTCATTTCCATTTGTTCAGTCTAGCGCTGCTAGGGCTCATTCGAATCCATGCAAAACTATTTACACGTCTCGGTAACACAGACACACATGAAACACACATGTGTGTGTTTGTGTGCAAAGAGAATCGATCTTGATGAAGCGATAAACTCACTGTAATAAATGTCTCATTATAGAATGTGCCTGCAATACAACTTTAAATATTTATTTTGACGAAAAATGGTTGCGAGTGAGAGCAATTAAACCTTATCTACTCTAAGCAGATATGAAACTTTTCAATGTGCTTTGGTTTAGTTATTAGTTTTTTTTTTGTCTATCTTTCCTGCTCTCGCTCTTTCTCTCCCTCTGTTGTGCCGGCACAAAAGCAAGAAAAGTAGTGGGATGTGTTTGAAGAATCCACACATATATACATTGGCACAGACATTATTAGTTGAATTAACAATCAATGTTTTTACATTCATAAATCCACATAAAGAGAGAAGATCAACAACAACAACAACAACAACAACAACAACAACAACAACACAAAAAAACAACATAATAATAATAATGTACCAAAATAATAGCGAATACTACACATGAGTGTTAAGTGCAGAGTAAATTTATTTCTAAAGAAATACACTCGCACGATGTACACTGTACACTGTACATTGTCAGTACACTATCGTGTGTAGAGTACAAAAACATCAGCATGATTCGTCTTAAGCGGCTCATCATTTCATTTTATCGTCTAACTCTTCAGACAATTGGCTTGAGCATATTGTACGGTCGTATACGGGTAAGTGCATTCGACGATGATGTGCAGCCACAGTGCAGCCGACTGCAGCCCCGACTGCATACAACATCTCTCTGAATGAATGTCTCGATGATTTTCAACGAATGATTAAAATGTGTTTCAGTCAAAATTAAATCACTTTTGAATTCGAATAGACCGTTTAAATACATCATTCAAAAGTTGGACAGTTCAATAACTGTAACGGTTGAATGATGTGTACGCATATATGCAATTATACATATATAAGAAGAGTGGATCATCTAAAATAGCCCAAACCACGACAACGACCATGAATAATGACCAAATATAATTACACGAATTGTGTTTGAATCGGAAGAGCAAAATGAGTGAGACAACAACGCTTTCGTACGCTCGTGCTCTATGTCCCTCATTCTCTTTCTTTCATTCGTTAAAAAAGAATGAAAAAAAAAAACGAAAAATAATAAAAGAAATACTGAATTCAGAGAGTCAGGCCATAAATTAAATTATTATATGAGATGAAGTAATAAAACGTGTGGTTTTAATTAAGAAATAGTTGTTAATTCCTAGATGTTCTATAACGCCGTTGCCTTGTTGTATATAAAGTGAAGAGAGAGAGAGAGAGAGAGAGAAAAAAAACAACAACACACACAAATTCAATTTATAAACGAGAACAATCATATTAAATTGACGCAAAAAGCGCACATCGAACGGAATGAGTTGGTCGAAAGATGAAAATCTTTGGCATAAAAGAAACAAACAATATATGTGTGAATGTGATATTCCTGAACGATATTTGATGTGATTTTCAACGTTTTAGAGAATTAAAAACGATCAGTTCACCAATTACTGCAATGAGTCAGTGTCAGTGGCTCCCATATTACAACTCTGTACAAAATGCCTGAAAATCAAGTAAATTAGAAAAATGTGTGTGTGAACAAAATTAAAAAGCGCCCTCAGCAAAATATCGGAATCGTATTTTTTTTTTTTGTTTTTTTTTTAATGAATTCCACTGACCTTTGCAATTGTGATTGCAATCCTACGGTTGTGCATCGATTACGTTGGCATCTCAACTTCAGGTAAATACTTGAAATCCAAGTGAGCCAACAACCAACAAGAATCCCATCATCGATTAATAAAATCGTAATAAACGCAGTGTGAGTCCAACTAATATTGTTATTAACGTAAGAAGGATACAATGCTCGTAAATTTTATTCATTGCACCAAAAAAAAAAAAACATTCAACTTTCCCTTTGTTGGCCGCATTACCGTTCGGCATAGCGGATCAGTCAGTGCGTCAGTGCCACGCGCCAAACAGAGAAACATAGAAATTGGAAACCAAGTGGTTTAAACATAATTTAACGGAGAAGGAGAGCAATAGCCGGGAATGGAGTGAGCCGTTTCAGGCCGTTGCTCATGCACGTGCTTCGTTCACAGTTTCCCTCTTTTGTTACAAAACATTACTGCAAATTCAATTTCATTTTTGCCGTTTTGTTGTGGTCGCTGTGGCTTATTTGGTTTTTGTTGCTGTTGCTTTTTTTTTGTTCATCATTTTCATTGAAAAAATCATTTGTGTCATCATAAATTTACAATATTTTATTGATTTTGCATGTTAATAAAAAACAAAGAATATTTCAATTTTCGCCATACCTTTACCTGCCCCACTTATGATAAAGCATTGTCGGTGTGTGTGTGTGTGTGTGTGCGCGCGCCACTTTGCACTCTCTCAATAGATGATTAAATCGTGAACTCATGGCCCGGCTGACAACTTTTGATTCGCTTTTGGACGCAACCATTTTCATTATTGGATTTTTATTCTTGAAAATAGCAATTGTCATTGGGATTTAAATAAACATTAGTCAGGTTGTTTGTCATAACTAGGTTTAACTATTTCGACGAACATGCATGAGACCATATCGTCATCATTGTTTTGGTGTTGTTGTTGTTGTTGTTGCATCTTTTCCATTTGATTTGCACATGGAACTCATCGTCGCCGTCTGTTGACTGCTGGAAGCCAATCTGCTTAGAAGGATCCACGCCATGAAAAATAGTGAAAATTGCTACTGTTTAATTTAACAGAATCCATCATGAATTGCATGCGAACTTCGTGTTTATGTATTTTTAAGACTTTGCTTAATACACTTAACCAACCAGTTCCTTATTCGCGTCCAGAACCAGAGAAAACTCAAACTGTTGGAAAATATGAAGCAGGCGAGTAAGTGAGCCGAAGCGCGAACAAAAAAAAAAATGAAGCACACGAAAAACGATAAAAAAAATGTAGTACATAGCAAGCACAGGTTATAGTATAGAAACGATACACAACGAATGAAAAACAGTAAGAGAGCAAGAGAAAGCCAACAAATTCTGGAGAAAAATAAGACACACACAAAAAAGCGAGATTCACCGAAGAAAAATTGTTTAATATTTACGGCCACATAAATATTAAATACAACAAAATGATGCTGTGAATGTTGTGTTTTTCTTTTTACACAAAAAAAAAAATCTTCTTTTTCATTTTCGCTCTGTGTGTATGTTCGTTTTGTTCTGGCACTCACACTGTACCTTTATAATATGCACTGACTCCATCGTTCGAGTGCTTCAATGCGTACTAACCGATGTGGAAACATTTTTGGGACCAAGCGCACATCAACACCAGAACACACCATGTGCCGGCCAAGCGCTCAATGAGCGGGCCCATACACTTCGCGATCGAGCACAGGAGAACAAGTAATAAAAACTTTTTTGTCTGCGTGATGAATATTTGTGTGTGTTTGTGTGTGTGTGTGCACTGTGCAGTCTGAGGTGTCAGCTAGAATGGCCAAGACTTATTATGATGATGTTCTTAAATTTTATGTGCACTTAACGAATCGAAATTCGTGTACTGTCGAGATGTGTGTGTGTGTGTTTGTGGAAAAAAGAAAAAGATAGCGAGAAAATATGAAGGAAATGAGTGTGCACCTGATGAGGTCGAAATAATGTGTTTATTTGGACAGTTGTGGCGTTTATGAGGTGAACATTGAACAATGGCAACTCGATCTGACATTTCCCCATTGAGAAAATGTCAACTCGTACAAACCGTGTGAATATCGCGCGCCTTAATTTAGTCTCTGGCATTTTTCGCGTTCAAATCCAATGATTTCATTGCGCGGAGCCAACGTACATCTTATTATTCGTTGGATTTCCTTTGGCCCTTTTTTATGATTGGAGTCGGAACACAGGTCCAAATTTGTCTGAATCCAACTGCGTTTGAGACATGCACTGTGAAGAAGAAAAGGAATAAAATGGCTGTATCAAATGAAACACTGGATAATTTTCACAAATTGCTAATACACACAAAAATACTTTTTATCTATTTCTTGGTCGTTTTAGCAGCATTTATCGTTGTCGTAAGACAATTTGAGCTACTCGAATCGCCCGTCTATGACGATGTACTTTTCAGCGAAGAAGTTGAATGTGTGCGAAAAGAGATTATGAGACAGAGAGAGAGAGAGACGGGAGAGGGAGAGGGAAGAAGGAAAGAGCTGAATTAACATCGATACAAACGTGTTATTTAACGTGAAATTATGATTAATTTATTATTCAGTAGGCTATAAATATTCTTCTTATTTTCTGCAATTCTTTCTCTCGTTTAGCGTCTGTGAGTCAAATGTCTGTATGGTACTCATATTTCTTTATACGAACCGTTGCTCTGTGTATAGTTTCGTTTGCCCGAGATCCGATTAGCATCTCTCCCGAACACATTGACTTACGATCAAATCCAGTATTCTATCTTGTTATCAAGTCCATTTGGTTCAATGCTTTTTTTCCCCGTCTCCAAACTGCAAGTGAGAACCGATTTGCACATTCGCAATGGTAAAAAGAAACGACGTGTTTTGGGCCATTTTTCGCATACTACTTTGCTGAATGCCGAATGAATCTGCTGCTACTGCAGGCTGCAGCAGCAGCAGCCAAACAAAAAAAAATCTAATTACTTTGTTTGTTTGTCCGTGTTTATTTATTTACATGAGTATGAGTATATCGTGTATTCACGATGCCTGAATTAATTACTTCGTTATTAATTCTATATGCCTTATTTCGTCGCAAAATGTACTTTTGTATGCTGTGGGTACTTTACACATCTACCGCAATCTATTCAACAATTCAAAGCGAAAAGAGGAAATTTCGAGCAAAAAAAAAAAGAAACACGAGAGACATAAAAAGCACATTCATATATATAAACACACAAACACTCACTCATCTCATACACCAAAACAGCAAATATATTCCAAATGTTTGCCAAATGTTCAGCGCAACGAGAGAAAAATGTACAATTATTCCAACGCTACGATATATATTTAATTGCACATAAAGCAAATGTCGACAGCATTCTTATATTCCCATTTGCAATAAGAGTGTTCAAGTGTTAAAAGTACAATTTTATGTAAAAAACAAAAACAACATTTCAACAACACACCCAAAAATTTTATTGTTGGTTATGTGTGTCCGTGCACACGCGTTTATAGTGCATATTGCACTGTCTTTAGGATGATTTGTTCATAATTTGCATTCTTTCGATCTCCTATTTTCCAATGCCCAGCTCACTCAGCCCGGGCATGTTACTAGTTAAGAATACAAACAAAAGCCGCATTGTATTCAGTTTGAATCAAAAATTTAAAAAAAAAAAAAAAAATGGAATCATAAATTTCCTGTAATATACCAAGTCATACCTGAATGACATACATCAATTAGGATGGTCATAATTAAATGGTTTTAATTTTCAAGACGACCCGGCGGAAAGCGAGACGTAGTGAGTGAATGAGCATCACAAAAGCAACCATCACACTTTGAATCGGTTCTGGTCTGATTCGAATGTGCGCGACACGGCGGAGCATTTTTCAACGTAAAAACCATTTGTATAAAATAATTTACGTAATTTACATCTCACCAGTTATGACTTGTTTCCGTTTAAATCATAATAAATAACGGATTTCGTAGCAAAAGTTCGTTTAAGCGGAATTTTCATTTTCATTTCATCAGCATTGGCGTTGCACGTCAAAA
Source organism: Aphidoletes aphidimyza (assembly GCA_030463065.1). Classification (NCBI taxonomy): domain Eukaryota; kingdom Metazoa; phylum Arthropoda; class Insecta; order Diptera; family Cecidomyiidae; genus Aphidoletes; species Aphidoletes aphidimyza. The sequence goes on from CM059997.1 coordinate 44,892,360, forward strand.
GTGGCTACAGTTTCAACCGTGATTTTTATTTGATGTTCATAAATGTGCGGTTTTTTTAATGCCACAAATGTTCATTTCTTAAAATAATGAATAAGTTGAGCTTTGAACATTTCCGAGTAGTTGTTGTGTTTGCTTTTGTTGTTGTTGTTGTTGTTGCACTTGGGCATTGCATCACATGCATTTTTATGTTCAAATATACTGAAATTTGTCGCATAAACAATCACTGAATTGTGTTTGTATTGGCTTTTCACTCGAATCTAATCACTTAGAAGATTCAAGAACGTATAAATGTTATCCAACAGCCAACAATCCATACGTTAAAGCGATTACCTTTATGCCACGTATCTCTTTCTTTGCCAAGAATATGCGTCGTGGTTGTGTTGTTGTTCGTTGCCAAGCCAAAGACTCAGGACTTGCTGAAGAAAAGCCAACGTATTAAATTCGTAATATATTTTATTCTCTGCCTTATATCTGTATTTATTTCAAAATTATTTATTTATGTGCTGTTGTTGTTTTTTCTCTCTCTCTCTCTCTCTCTCTCTCTCTCTCTTTTATTCTGTTCTTGACCTGCTCTTCTTCACGTTTATTCTGTTGTTGCATTGTTGTTGGTGCTCCGGTTTGGCTGTTGCTGGCTGCATGCTTTCGCTCTCCTTTCACTTTGTCTATCAATTTTCCTTCGAATTATATCGAAATATATGTACATAGTAATAAAATATTACCGCCGACCGGCCAACCAGTCGATCGGCTAAAAAGAAAACACGCGCTCGCACACCGACACAGCAACATAACTTTTGCCATTACTTCTCTCTCTCTCTCTCTTTCTCTGACTCGATTCACTTTTCGCAATTTTTTCCCATTTGTATGTTATTTTTTGATTTATTGTTTATATGTAATTTTAAGTATATTATATTGATATTCGGAGCTTCTGCTGTTTCGAAGTTTTGCAATTGGTTGGTCTTGACTTCTGTCGTTTCGTTTCCCTTTTGCAAATCGATAAATAATGCAACTCGAATGAACAAGGCTAAACAACCAAATAAGCAGACTTGCTGCAGAGAATTACCGGCCGCAATGATTCAAACTGCGAAGTTTACGTGAAAAATGAGATACACAGAGCCACAGATTAAAAAAAAAAAAAACAAATAAACAAACGTACCCCATTCATCGGAATTTAACAAATTTGGATCCATAATTTAGAAAATGTACCACTTTTATGCTCTCAATAGCAAAATCAACTTAGCCACAGACTCTAGCCGACTACCACAAATGAGCTCATGACTTTAGTGCATGCATAGCTCTCAGTCATGTTCGCTCGTCGACTTAATAGACTAGGTGCGTAGGATTAACAATTCATATCTCGTGTCAAACCAAAACCAAAATAAAAACACCGTTTATTACACAAAACTATCAACGCTAGCTATCAACGGCATACATGACATGGCCATTGATCACCTTCATGCAACTTGAACGCACAGCCGCAACTGAAATGACAATTTCAATGATTCAATTACAGTAACACAGAAAAACTCGGATACAAATTTAAGCCGATTGAAAGCGGCTGACAGATTTAAATTAATTCAAATTACTGTTTAAAAAAAAACCACATGAAATATTTAAAAAAAAAAAAAACGAAGTAAAAGGGAGGACGGATTAGAGTGTTTCATGCGAATAGTTGTGTTGGATGATTTCACATTGACCATTTTTAAGTTTGAATAAGTAATCAAAAAAAACTCGTCATTTCAACTATGAATCGCTACCGCTACCAATAAAATATCGAAGCGTACAAAACAGTCAAAGCCGAACATAAAAATGCCTGGCTCGTCGGAACTGCACATAATTCATAATATAAATGCATAAAATATTTATTCTTATTATGTGATATGTTTTAAGTTTTACGGTTTTTTTTTTTGCTCCAGCATTTTTGTACGTTGTAATAAAATCAACGCTACAGATAATACACGAGAGAGACAAGGGGGAGGGGGGGAGAGAGAGAGAGAAAATAAAAACAACAGCAACCAGAGTCAAAGCCCTACGAATCGAATGGTAAAATGCTAAAAGAAAACCAAACTGAAAAAATTATATATAGTAACCATATTCCGAATCGAACGGATTTACACACAATTCACAAAGCGCGCAAAAATCATGCAACGCAATGCGCAAAAAAATACGTCGTATAAGAAGAGAGTAGAAAAAAAAAAGAACAATATTATGGCTCCGACGTTGTTGGCTAAGTCGTTGGGCAAAATGAACATTAAACAGCATCGTTTCCATTCACATTTACCTGTGTGCACTTGTGTTGGTGTGCAATTCCGTAGTTTGTGTTTGTGTGTGTGTGTTTGTGTCGTTGCTTTTCTTTTCTCACAACCCATACATTTGTTAAACATTGTATTTGAACCCGAAGAAGTGAGCAGGAATAATTACAGTGCTACCGCTGTCAAGGATATAAAATACACACTGAGACAATGTAGTTATAATGACACCAGTTACTATTTGTTTTTGTTCATTTTTGCTGGGTGATTTGTACCTTGACTGGGTTGGTTGGTTGGTTAGTGTTGTTGTTGGTAGCACTATTGCACAAAATGCTATAACTACGGTTTTTTGATGCGGTGATATTGCACTTTTCATCGTATCCACTTGGGTATTGCTTTCGGTGCCAATTTCCAAGTAAACTTCTTTTCGCGGGTCATTTATTTAACTACTCGAAAACGTTTATAATAGACATTATATTGAATGTTCGGAATGGCTTTTATTGTATATTTACCTGACGAATACCGAAGAAAGGGCGTCTTAAATCGCCGCGACAATCGTTTTCACTTTTCTTTTTTTTTTGCTGTTGGTGTTGTTATTGCTGTTGTTACAAGACTTCCAGTTACCCCAATATTATATCCCCGTTTATAATGTAAAGCGGCTACAAATGTTTACCTGTCCATATAAAAATGAGAAATCGACACAAACACCAGCATTACAATAAATTTACAGTATGTGAAATGACATGAGAGCAACACAAAAATCAATATATGCAGTACAAATACATTCGAAAATGGCAATTTTTTTTGTGTGTTTCTTGACGAAAAGATGCAATTTGACCGAATGCGGTCATTACATTTATTCTTCGTCGAAATTACATTTTTTTTTTGTTTCAGTAATAATAAATAACAAAAAAGGGTGCAAACTGGAAATACATAATTTAATTCATGTTAGCTAATTTTCAGACAATTTTTACTTTGACGCACAATGTCGTATCAATGCATGTGGTGTTTTGACGTGGTCACTGGTCACAATGGAAGCGGTATATTGGCATTCTTGCCAATAATCTTTGATGTATTGAACTACATATATTTTTTTTATTAGGCTTTGTTCAAATATGCACACAATCAGGCGCATTTCTCATGCTCTAATATCAATGAATATTTTCCCATTAGCCGATAATTTCTATTTACTTTGAACATTTTGACGCTCCCTTTTCCCCAACCTAAAAAAGGTTCACGAAGGTTACCGGTTTTTTTTTTCTCTTGCCTCCTGAGTCATTGGTTTAATTCGTTGGTGTATTTGTTGTGGGCAATATCACAAATATATCTGTGAGCAAATAATATGCGTACAATTAGAAAACAAGCTGCTTTTGACAGGAAAACGGAAAATAACATTAAATATGGCAAAAATGAAAATGAACTTTTGCCATTTCATTGAATTTGGTTGAATAAACATGTGTGTATTTTTTCTACACATATTACACTCACAAATCCGACGAAGGTGAGCCACATTTTTAAGGGCGAAATTGTGAATGGCCACAATTCAAAACGTTCATTAAACGGTTAAGGTTTCTTTTTTTAACTTAAAACTTCGATCGACCCGAGTAAATAAACAATATCCTACTATAATCATAATTCAATTCAATTGTGTATGTCAATTCAACAATAACTTCTTCGATTTACTCTATAATTTTTCATCGATCTAAGGATCCATGAGTTTGTATGAGTATATAAAAAATATTCTTACTTTGAACTGTATTTTATTTTTTCTTCGATTGAATAATTCATAAGCGATTGGAGCTTTCAATACGCGCAAATGGAAAATGACGGGAGGAAAAATATGTAATCGATTAGTAATCTTAAATCAAGATTCAAATTGATGTGCACAACACAATTCACAATGTTTTTAAAGATTTGTTGTGAAAGAAGAACTGGGGCAAACAACAAAAACTGATTACCAAACACTTGTGTTCGGTGAACTGTTTTGATTCAGCTTCTTCAGGCATTACCGTTTCATGGGCAAGCTAATTATCATAAGCAAAATGAAGAAGTGTCAATGTAACGCAACTCCATTAACCGGATAAGAAAATAGCCAATTAAGAGCATGCTTAATTCTGTATTTCTTTCTTTTCTTTTTTCAATTCACTTCCATGAATATGAAAAATATGAAACCTAGGGGGATATCTCTAAAACCTAGCATGCAAATACAAACGATTGTTATAGTTGGGCTCGATTTTTGCGTTTTTTTTTGTGTGTGACTATTGAATTATGTGATGCATGACACACATATATATACAGGAATAACTTAGGTGTTTATACACCGCTCTTGCACAGCTCACTTAGTCATTTGTGTGCAGATTTGTCATTGGGATAGTGTGCGTTCGTCCGATAGCCGATTGAGGACGGACAACCCAGACAGACTACAAAAAATTGTTCGAACAATGAAAAAAGTCCGTTGAAAAACTTGTCCGATTCGTCCGTCTGTCCACCCATAATCGATTATCGGACAAACGGGCGAATAAAATGCTGTATCCGAATGACAACTATGCTTGTGTGTATGTGACTTATCTGCAATTAGATGCAATTTTTTTTTTATAATATGTAAAATATCAATCGAAACGTGCTTCTGCACTTAGGTGATCTTCCCCTAGCAAAAAAACACTTAACGTGTGCATAATCTCAGATGATTGAATGATATAATGCGCTGATATTCAAATGAGTTAAGTCCATAAAGTGGCATCGTGGTCTTTAGACGTTAACACATTGGAAAACAGTCTGTTGATGACAAGCTGGTCAAATAGGATTTGACATAATCATTGTATTAATGAACATGTATAATTTTCACAAATAGGTTTATTTTTCAAATACAATGGTTAAACGAACGGTATTTGCAATCGGCAATGATACAGTTTTACATTTCTTATATTTTATATTTGATGTAATTGTGTTTGAAGGTACAAATGACATGACATATTTGATTTATACATATGTCAAACAATGTGTCAATTGATTTTTATTCGATATGTTACACTCATTATTATTCGAAAAATGTCAACGTGTTTGAACCCGTTTGTTGTTTGTTGTTTGTTTTTTTGCTAAATATGATCTCGACAATATCGTTGTGTTGCAGCTATTGATTTTGTATTGGCTGACGATTTTCTCATGCCACCGTTTTGGCCAATGTACTCGTTCGTTCACTTTGCCTCTTGCTTGCTTACGTTATTTGCGCTTATGCATTTGCTGCCAATGCCTTTTTATTACATTAAATAAAAAAAAAAGTGCATAGTAAATGGCAACAAAACACATCGCAGCTAGAGCAGCAACTGGCAGGCAAAATATATTAATTATTTAGCACTTTTCAGTAATCGAAGACATACAAACACATATTTATTTTATTTTGTACGACTCGATATTAAAAGTGCCGTGAATATGAAGTTGATAAAAGGTGATTTACATAAATTATTGCATCGATCGCACACTTTATTGTCGGTGCACAAGTCCACATGTGCATTTAGTTAGTTAGTTAGTTAGTTTTTTAATTTCTTTACTCATAATTTGTCTTAAGTCCATTGGAATATTAATTTCCATTCGGTGTATTGGTGTGTGTGTGTGTGTGTGTGTGTAGTGTGCTGATGATCAAGTACAATGTTCTGATTTAAAAACAGTCCGTTATTATAAAATTGTTATTAAAACCTAAAACATTCTGTAGAAAATTCTATTGAAACATAATTTATTTATAGAATGAGCTGGTATACTTTGCATTAAATGGCAAACAAGAATATCTATTTTGGTAGAAGGTAACAGTAACGGCCAACAACAACAACAACAACAAAAAATCAATCTAATGACAAAATTATTGTCTGATTATGACAAAAACTAAAATGCATGAAATGTAAAATAGGTTCAACAGAACTGAATAAAACAATCCGGTTTTTTCGATTCCGTTCGAACAGCAATAACATACAACAACAACAAAAAAAATGGCCATTTATACGAATGTATGATTTATTAATTAAATTGACTGCCAATTGATATCAAACGAATGAAGATATATCGGCCATTCCCTTCTGATGAGAATATTGAAATGTGTGCACAAATGCATATTTCGTATGTCAATTAATCAAACAAAATCGAATTTACGAAGCGTCTTAATTCCGGTATTGGTCGACTGTTGTTGTTTTCTTGTTCTTCTTCTTCTTCTTCTTCTTCTTCTTCTTCTTCTTCTTCTTCTTCTTCTTTCTGTTGTTTGTAATTGTTACATCGGATTTTAATGAGTCCAAAGTGGCGCCAGCCACCAAAAATCCCTAAGAACTTTGCACATTAAAAGCGAATCCTTGAATTTTAATTACACTCAATTAACTGCTTGACTAGCTCAATGATTTATTTTTGCGTTAATATTTCAAGTGTCGCCCGATTTCACTGATATTCAAACACGTTAGCTTGAAAATCTTATTGAATGAATAATTCAACTGATTATTTTGTCGATCGAATATATCAAATTAAGGTAGTGTGTCATGAAAACCATCATTAGGAAAATTAACTGGAAAATGTTGCAAATTCGATTTTCTATTGTTGCGGTTGTTTTCCGCGCATGTCCTCAGATAATCCACGGCTATTGATTCAATTCGATAATTATCAATTTTTAGGTGGAAAATCCGTTAAAAATGTATTAAAAGATTATCATTGAATATTAGCCAAAGAAAATTATCCGTTCGTTGTTGTGAATATATAGTTCGAATATGCCATGTCTGTTTAGCCAGAAAAAAAGGGAGCCAATTTGTCGTTCAACATCGAAATCGTTATTAAATCAAAATACATGAACTGAAATCGTTTATGTAAATTTAAAATGAGTCCAAACATTAAACGACGAGTCGAAAAGAGAAATGGCAAAAGAAATTATGGTATTATTTCGACAGAAGTAGACACATTTAATGTAATATTACAATGAAAATGATTTAAAATGGGCATTTATTGACTGACCTGACGAGAAATATAGATGTTGAGGCTGTTCCTTCTGTATTCAAATACAAATAAACATACCTCGATCGGTTACTGATTCGAGCGCGCAACAAATTTTATTAACCATGTAAACGCATGCACAAAATTCCAAGTATATTTTCTATATATATGAAGAGCTAATATCGTGTGCACACATAAACACACAGAGAGACAATGTGGATCGGTGTGCCTGTGTCCATATCCATTGTGTGGCGACATGTGAAAGTATGTACCCTCGATGCATTTATTTTTTTTTTTTTTCGAATCGAAACCAGAAGCATGGGCTTTATTATTTCATATTTTATGAGCCTCATTCGAATAATTGCGCGCAAAAGCGATTCAATTTTATTGAATTTTAATAAGTTAATAGGTAAAACACATGATTGGTATTCGATTTAATGTTCACGTTATTCTCTTGTTTTTTTTTTTTTGGTTTTTTTGCTGCTACGTGTATTGAGTGCGTACTGGTCGAAAAAAATGTATAGCAAATTGAAATACGCCAAAAAAAAGATATAAAATTGCGACGATTGAGTGCATGCGCGCGATATGGTGAAAGGATGACCCATCATTTAAATTTGAGGAAGAGAGATAGAGAGAGAAAAAAAAATCATCCCAAGCAAATTTTTATGATATTCTGTTTTTTTATTTGTTTTCTTAAAAACCAGCAGCCAAATTGCGTTTACTACCCATTATTTTTGCTTGCTCAACGACTCTTCCCCCCCAAAACATAACCAATTTCAATTAAAACTTATGTATTTACTTTTGCAGGCAAAATTAATGGAATCGAATCCATGGTTGGCTCCGTCAACATCGGCATCACTAGCAGGTAATTTCATCACCATTGAACCTTCATCATTTTCATATTCTCCATTTTTGTTTTTTTCCTCATCTCCTTTCATATGGCTTTTTATTCGACAAAATTTTAATAAAAATGTTCGATCAATGTGTGTGTTTTTTTTTCTGTGTCATTTCTTTTTATAAAACAACAAAAGTAGAAAGTTATCAGTATCAATTACAATCGATGTGGCAAAAATGTTGGAGTACAAATCAAAATCTAATTCATAATTTACGTTTTCGTGAACGGGGACCATTGAAATCATGGCGTCCAGAGACCATGGCCGATGCCATAATGAGCGTTCTAAAAGATGGTCTATCATTGTCACAGGCGGCACGTAAATATGACATTCCGTATCCAACATTTGTGCTGTATGCAAACCGGGTACACAATATGCTTGGACCGTCAATGGATGGTGGTACGGATTTGCGACCGAAAGGCCGAGGTCGGCCACAGCGAATATTGTTGGGTGTTTGGCCAGAGGAAACCATCAAAGGTGTTGTTAAAACGGTCGTTTTCCGCGATGCAAAGGAGTTACGCGAAGAGGCTGGCATGCAGTTGTCCGCATTCGGAAGGCATTCGGTAAAAGATTCAATTTCTTGTGACATTAAAGCTTTTACAAATCGATTCAATCAATTCAATCGATTCAAATAAAAAAAAAAAAAAAAAAAAAAACAAAAAACAAAACAAAAACAAAAAAATGCGATAAAATGTGTGAATGATTTTCATTGGCTTTCTTTGACTTGTGTTTGAATTTGCAGCCAATGTTCCCATTCGGCGATGGACAATTGGACTTTTCGGCTGGCCTACCAAATCATGCGCTCAACGCAAATTTGCCAGTCAATTTGGATAACGAATCATTGAGCTCATTGGCCATGAGCCGTTGTTGGCCATCATTGGCCAATCAGCAAGCATCTTCCGGATGAATAAATTCATCATTTCAACGTAAAACAATTCTATTGCGCCGTAACAGCTATTCAATTCACTGAAAATTTGTCCAAGTGTTATGTTACCACGACCAAAACAACTTAAAATAGTATTGTCATTTTCACACACCTTGACACACGCAGAAAATGGAACATACTGGATTGGATGATTCGATAGCGTTAAGAAGCAATAAAAAAAAAAAACAAACAAAGAAAACACGAATAGTTCATGGAAGTTTAGTTCAATGCAAACAGCTTCTCAAAATCATCATATGGTCAGTGGTCATGGCTTGACAGTATCCCATCTTACCTTAGGATTGTGTAACAGTGTAACAGTCACACAATTCAATTGCTTAACAATCGATTGCATTTCAGGCAACCACTACCGAACGAGCACCGCTGAACACACACACACACACATACACAGCACCATTAACTGAAAATACCAATTTTGTTACAATGGCAGCTTATAAATAATCTATGTTATAAGTATAAATCCCAATCACGTTTCCCAGTTGCACCATTTTACGTTTTACAAACCGAATGACGATAGCATTTTAGCTGAAATTATAGCGATGCGTCACTCTTATATGTTTTTTTTTTCTTCATTTTTCTTGTGCTAGTTTTGATTTTAAGTTTATAATCCAATTTTCTTTTTTTGTAAAGATAATTTATTGTTTAGATGATTAAATTTTAATATAGACTTGAAATTACAAATTCACATCAGACTCTTGAGTAAGATTGTAACAAAATATCGACTTTTCAGTTGTTGCTGATTTTCCGTTCGCAATGAATTGCAAAGTCGAAATACTCAAATTGATCTTTAATTTTATGAATATGTGTCTAAAACTAACATTTATACTGAAAAAGAATCAACAATAACACACAGAAAAAAAAAACAATTAGATACAAGTGAACACGAGAGTTGAAAATAACGGATTTAAAATGGCCGTTAGATTAATCGTTGAAAAAAAGTAAATATTAATCGCTCGGGTTATTGCAAGAGCATCAGAGAATGAAGGCATTTATGCAAGAGCACAATCGATGATTCTACTATTCAAGTGATAATCTCAATTCATCGGCATTAGAAAAAAAGGAATTACAAAATGTAGCTCTATAGAAATTTATATATGACAACAAATGAAAGAGAGAGAGAGAGAGAGAGAGAGAAAAAAAAATCGTTAGATTTAATAATAAAATGAAAAAAAGTGCATTTTTACGCGTTTAGCCTAGCTCATTAAAATTTGTAATTGTGTATTGAGATGGAAATTTGAAATAAAAACCATTTGCAAAAAAAAAAAAACAAAAACAATTAGATTTAGTGAATAAGATCGAACACACCACACACACACACAATATATATTATATATACAGACAACAAATTAGACTGCATGCAGTCTCTATTTAGCTGATGAATTTATTCAAAGAGCAATGCGTTAAGATAGATGGCATTTGTCGCTTTTCCTTAAAATGGTACAATCAATCGGGAGCACAGCAACCATCAGCAAACTGTTAAAACATAGAGCGTACAAATAAACAACCCCACATCGTATACTATCGCGTTGCCGCCTCATTTGCTTCTCATTGCATTTATATACAATTCGTTTAATTAATGTCATGTTTTTATTTTGTAAAGATTCGACAAATTTATTTTATATTATATTCGATTCATTTAATAGCTGATTCAATTTTGAATTAAGTTCGTGAATGTTTATAGCATGTATTTGTGATATTTCCGGTAAAATATGGATGATTGAATGAACCCCTATCAAGTGTTAGCAATAGCAATGATGATTTTTGATTTTTCGAAACGCAATGGAAGCAACTAAATATTACAAATTAATAATTTTTAAATTAAATGAACACACACACACACACAAAAACACACAGATAAAACAAACACTTGTAGAAATTGTAGGGACAACAACAACAACAACAAAAACAACTAAATTTTATGTATTATTTAGAGAAATGAACAATCTGAAAAACACATTAATGTAATTGTGACTCGATATTGAAATAGGAATAACATAGACATTTATAAAAATAAAAATCAATTAGTTGTTTTTTTTTTTTGTTCAAAATTTGTTTGAAGAGTTTCATAAATCTTGGATTGCCTTTTGAGCCGTTCGAAAGAGGTAAGTTATTTGCAGAACAGAAACCAAATTGACAGAAACACTGCATTTTGGGTGGAGTGAGATTTGGTTTTTCTTTCGATGACTGGAATGACTGCTGGGGGGATTTAACTGGTATGAATGGCGTTCGAATGCTATCGAATAGTTACGAATGTTAAAGTGAATGTACAAATATGGTCGTGAATGCTTGCGAATTCCTCAGTTTTCAAGCGAATGCCAATACTTTGACATATTCTGTGCAATGACGTCAGTCACAACAAACTCAAGTGTGCTTGTGTATGAACAGCAAGCGAATGTTCACCAATGCCTACGAATGCTCTGTACAATTGTGCATAAACGGACTTGCGAATTCTTGGTGTTTTGTGCGAATGCTGTGTGTTGTATGTTGCGAATTATGTACCGAATGCCGGCTTTCATTCAAATAATCTGGCATTCGCCGAATAGTTAAATCCCCCTATTACTCTCTAATTGAGCATCACTTATTTTGAACTTGAATATAGAAATAATCTGTTATGAAGGTCTGTAGTTTCAAGTGATTCTTCTAAATGTAATTCTCAATAAACGATCGATTACTCGAGTAATTCCTAGTGATCAATTAAGCATTTTTTAAAAAAAATAACAGCAGTCCGGAAATGTTTGATATTTGAACTCGAGTTTTTGGGTAAATTTTCATGGAATTTCTTTCAAGCAATCTGCCCTTGGAACATCTGTAGCGATTAGATGTTATAAAAATACTGTTTTTTTTTTTTTTAATCTTGGAGTTGAAAGAATTGGCCTTTATGAAGTGAAAAAACCTTTCGTTAATTTCAATGAAATTGCCTAGGCAACACAAGGCAACTTAATTCCATTTCTAGTTAATGTGTTAATTTATAGAAAGATCTAAAATTCAATTTGAAGTCGTCAGTTAAGTAGCCAATTTAATGCCAATTTGTATAAAACACGGACTGACTAGCAATCCAATCACGTCAAATAGTAAGCAATTGATAGAAAAATTCTTCAGACTATCAAATGGGCTCAAAGCTATTTTCAAACAATTCATAACAAAAACCAATCCTCGATAAAGCTTCAGTGGCAGACATTATTCATAATATCCTTTATGCACTTTAGACATGGGGATGATTCACGTGAAAAATAAATGGTTTTTCCAAATTTTAAATTTAAAAAAAAAAACTACACTCTATAATTCATGTGAAGAGATTCAAATGCGTCGAACCAAAATTATTAAGTGGTTGTAAATTTAAAATTGAGCAAATTCGAAATAACCATGGTAAATTGTGCGGCGAATTCATTTGCTATGGCAACACTAATATCTCATCTGAGCGCTGTCAAATCTGTCGAAGTATTGCCACAGCTGTTTGCATGACAGCTATCATATAAAAAAAAAACCAATTGGAAAAAAAGAAAACACATCACTCAGATCAGTAGAGAGTGTGTAAATGTTGTGCAAACGATGAAATTTCCACGATAAAAATTAATCGCATGCTCGCATTGTATTTTGTTCAATCTATTTATTTTAAGTTTCAATGCAAATGTGTGAAAATTCAATGAAACTTAGCAAATTTTAGTCACAAGTTTAAAGTAATTTTAAAATCATCATATTTTTTTTTGTTGTTGTTACCAAAAAAAAAAAAATACAATTCCGTGCTAGATTGATTTTATTCAGTGCTTCAATATTTTGTCATCAATCAATAATTCATTTGTGAGAAATCGAATATCAAGAGAAAATATAAATCACATTGTTTCAGGGTTGATTTTTCACAATTGCACCACCGATGATTGACACTTAAAACCATTTTCAACGTGCTCCTTGTACTCCTTGAGCATCAAAAGTTATTGTGCTGTTCATTCAAATTATTACAATTACATTAAATGTTTAGAAGCGCAAATCCTTCTGCAATTGAATGAGAGGGAAACACTTGTTATTGACAATTTATTGAATGTCGACCGTCGACACACGCACACATCGTCATTCAGTGTGTTTGTGTGTAAGAAAGAGAGAAAGACAGCGAAAGCGAGAGAGTTTAGATAATTTGCAATAGCAATCGTTTTGTCAATCTATTTAGCGATTGAAATGACTTTATTCGCTGTTGTTCATTCTGTACAATAACTCTATGTTAATTATTCGAAATAATTGCAGTTGACGTGAATGACATAAGACGTGAATAGCAATGCAAATCAATTTATGTGCTCCGTTGCTGCTTTCAGATGAAACTGATTGAAATATTGCGTTGGATACAGTGAATGAATGAGAAAGAAACCAATTTTACACACAAATGACTCAATGAACAACAAAAATAAACTACGTTTATCGAACGACAACGCAACAAAAATTTATATGATAAGTGTAGATTGTGTTATTTTATCGTGACAGGGTAACAACCATATCGCATCGAACGAAAACGCAGACAGCTTTTACAATTTTGGTTTTTTTTTTTTTGGTCGATTTGCCGACACATCCACTCATCAATTTTGTAAACACATCGAATATCATAAATCAAATTGAAACACCAATTGATTCGTCAGAATGTTTGTGAATGGTAAGACTTGATAAAACGTAACAAAATATTTGAAAATAGTTTTTATTATTTGTCGCTGATGATTAATGGAGTTTATCTATTGGTATTATGCGATTCAAATCCACATGGTCACCATGGACCGTTTATATGAGTCGACAAAAAAATAATACACGCAAAAATTTGTTTAGGTTGTTTTTTGTTGTTGTTTTTTTTTCACTTCATTTTCCATGTGAACGATAAGTTATAGCTCCTCTTATTCAGTCCCATGTATTTTATTATGCATGAATTCCGTCTAATTGTTTGTGTTATTATCGATTTTATACAATGGAATAAATGTCAATTTAATTGAACTCAACTATCACAGTATTTGGATTTAATGAAATGGAAAATAGAAAGAAAGACACAGATTTAGAAGATGAAGCAATCACTTTCAGCACGAGAGAGAGAGAGAGAGAGAGTGGGAGGGAGAGAGACTGAACGAAATTGTGCACAGTCATACAAATGAATCGTGATTTATTAAGTTGAATGTGTGTTTTAATCATGTACTTCTTACATGGGCTTTTTTTTTCTCGCTAAATGGACGTTTTCTTTTCCGCTTCATGTCCTTTTCGTGATACATTTTTTATGTTCACGTGTACAGTGCACATTTATATTTTAATGTTCGACCAAACAATTCGTGTTTCGGCCCGTTCGCCGAAAAGCCGAAAAGGCGAAAGCTCGTCACTTTTAATGTTTGTGATAAACTCATTCAACTGAATAAGTAAATATATTCTCGTGTTTATTGAGAATAAACAATCTCTATTTATGCCTCTGATTATTTACTGCTCGCATAATTTCATTTCAAATGTGTGAGATGATTCAATAACGTGAACTGTTCTTTTATCGCTCACATAATCCACCTGCATAACAACCGTGCCGGACTCACAAATATATCGATGAAATCGTATATATTGGATTTTTGTTTTTGTTTTGGAGGTCTTGAAAATTGTCGCACATTTTAGCGAAATGCCTCACGGAGCTGTAAGCGATGCCAGAAAACACTTGTTGTGCGCGTAGACCACCACGTTGGTGTAAATGTGTGTGAGCTCGCTTGTATGTGTGTGTGTTGAGTACACACACATGACGGTATTAGCGAGTAATGTTACTTTCATAAAATCCAATTCATTCAAAATAATGAGCAACTTTGTATTGTTATATTAAAATCACTCATAATAGAGTGTTTTGATGCGATGCGAATAGTCTGTTGCAAAGCAAACGCGATTCGAAGAAATAAGACATTTTTAGCGCACCCATACAATCACGAATCGAACATACACAATTGTTTGTGTTGACTTGCAATTCCTTGGCTGTTAGTCATAAAATATGATATGGTCGGCAACGTTGAACGTTGAACCGAAACAAGATACTTGGTGATAGTTGAAAGATCGGCGACGCTATTTCAAATCACTCGTTGTACGAAGTCACTTTTATTAAGTCGTATTATTTATTTGTGAGGTAACATTTTTATTTTTTTTTTTCGTTCCTTTTAGCTCGGTTCATTTTCTTCTGTTCTGTTTTTTTTTGAGTTATTGTTGAGCTTTATTTTATTTCGATTTTCTTTTTTTAAGTTTGAATTACATTTTATTTTTATTAGTTTTATGAAACGCAAATTTGTGCACAACGGACTCGGTTTTACCAAAAGCGAGATTCATTTGATGGACATAAACCAAATATATAGGAATATTGGCATCCATCGTGCGACAGCACTGTATTTGTTGAGATTGTGTTAACATTTTTGAAGAGCGAAATTTTTGCAGCCATGCCATCAATTTTCAAAGGAACGTCTAATAAAGGCATCAAATGTGTGTACATTATTTTTTGTTGTTGTTGTTGTTGTTGTTAACATTTTCATTTTAACTTTTCTAATCTGATTTCATTATTATTGCCTCGTGTATGGTTGTAATGTATTACTAATTATGAATTACCTAATAATCTAGTTGCTATTTTAACTTTCTGTATGGTTGATTTATGCATTGAAATGTGCAGGAAATGAAACAATTTAATGTGTTTTATTATTATTATTTATTTGTACAGTGTTGCGAAGTTTACTCGGCTCTGATGCTGGACCAAATAAAGTGATTGAAATAAAAACGGATTCGTTGGGCAATTTGCCAGTATTGCATCGTGATGAAGGTATGGTGCTATATGGTCCGGCTTTGGGCCAAATGGAAAATCGAAAAATCCAATACGAAATCGTTTTGAATCGGCCATGCAGTGATAATTTAAATACGGCTTACAGGTGAGCAACATTTGGAATTTCAACTAGATTTTTTTTAATTTGTTTTTTTTTTTTGTTCTGTATTCAACAAAATAAATTCATTGTTTTGCAGTTTGTACCGTGCAGCAACGCAAAGTGAAGCTGAAGATAAGTTCAATGCGTTTTTACATCGCCTTCCAACATTTGTAGCGATTGCCAAAGAGGTATATGTTTTTTTTTTTGAAAGACAAAAAAAAACGCAGATGAATCAATCATTTGAAATAAAAAACCTAAAATATGTATTTCGAATCAATTTGCCATTCAAATAGATGTATAATATAAGTGGTTTACAAAAACTCTGTGACATTTTGCTGGAGAATCCATCATGGACAATAGCCCATTTGATTGCATATTTCAATCTTACGGAATACATCAACCATTCCAAAGTATTAGATATTATCGATGAACCAGACTTTGCGACCAATATGACTCCAATCCAAGTAAGTCAAATGCATCATCGATTCAATTCATCATCGATTGACAATATTCCAATTTCTATTTTTCTCATAACCATGTTGATACGTCGCATGGATCGATGTGGCAATGAATTTAATATTATCATATTTTTATCAAATCGAATCGGTTATTGTTTAAATCATTTGACTCGTTGAAATTCTTATCAATTGTTTTTCATGTTTTGTTTTTCTTCTTTGCGCTGAATTGTATGAATTCCAGTTAGCTATCAAATGTGGTCACCTCGAAATGGTGAAAAAACTATTGCCGCAGTGTAAACTCAACCATTTGGATAATAATATGAATTCGATATTTCATTATGCAGCACCGACTACCAAGGAAATAATCAATGTAAGTATTTCAAACATAACAAATCAATGATAATGATTAGAGTCGCACAATCAACCATCCCAATCAATACCACGGACAAATACATTCAAATTGATTGTAATTTAATTTGTTATACAATTTCTCTCTCTCTCTTTCTCTTTATTTCTCCCTTTCTTTTACTTTTATTCGTGTGTGTGGCGTGCTTTTCGTCCATCTATTTTACTCACTCTACTTCGTATGATGAAATCACTAAACGCGTGCTGTTGCTTACCGATATGTCTCGTGTGCCTTTTGCGACTTTTGACGCATTAAAACGACTATTGGTCTACTCTACCCGCAGTTGTTGGTCACAAAAAGCACGGAAAACATAAACAATTTGAATAACGAAGGTTACACACCGTTACATTTAAGCTGTCAATGGGATAAGCCGGACTGTGTAAAAGCGTTGTTGGCTGCTGGTGCTGATGCCAATATACAAAGTGCTAAATCCAGAGGACCAGGCAATAATAGTAAGTAAAAATTGTTGACCATTTTATCGTGATTATGAAAGTGAAAATTGTGATTTTAACGAGAGAAAAAAAAACCAACTGACCAACTTGTCTTAAACTAAACAATGTTGAATACATAAATTTAATTAGCCCTAATTAAATTGAATCAATTCCTATGCTCTCAACAATTCTCATAATAATAGCCATAAAAAAAAACGACTTGTTAAACCAAAATCCCCCAAAGGAATAGAGTTGAATGCAATAAGATTTGAAGCAAACGCAACCAATAATTGATGAAGAAATCGAGAGTTAACCATCTTAATTATCGATTTGCTTTGAACTTTCCTCTCTCTGTAAATTCGCTGTTTTTTTTTTTTTTTTTTTTTTAAATTTTAGGTACGATAGCCGTTTGTCGAGAATTGGACACGAGAAAATTGGCAACGAGTGAAATGAAAAATGGTGGAACGCCTCTTCATTGGAGCACATCACGTGAAGTGTTGCTCGAGCTCATTTTGCGCGGATGCAATGTCAATGCGGTTAATTTCGATGAAAAATCAGCACTCCACATTATGGTCGAAAAGAATAGTATCGAATGTGCTGTTGCGCTGTTAGCTCACGAGGCCGAAGTGGATATCGTCGATAAAGATGGCAATACACCGTTGCACATTGCCATTGAAAAGAAACAACTGCCAATGATACAGTGTTTGATTGTGTTTGGTGCTGATTTCGATCGTCCAAATGGTCAGGGCAAAACTCCACGTCACATCGTTGGCAAAAGTTCACAGCGAAACATAGATGATAATATTTTGTACATTCTACACAGTGTTGGCGCACAGCGCTGTCCAGAAAACAGCACGAGCTGTCCGAGTGGCTGCAATTTCAGTGGTGATTATGTTGGTTTGCCACCCGAACAGCCCGAATCACCAGAACGACGTGAACAAATTTACCAAGTGTTGGCATCAACGAGTCGATCGCATCGAAATAACATTGCAAACAATATAACGAATTTCCTGTCCAATTCGACTAGTATGGATTCGCCGACTGGGTAAATGTTAAATTTATTCGTTTTTTTTTTTTAAGATATTGTTTAATACGTATAATTTTAATTGGTCATATTATGTGTTTCCACATATTCGCAGTCCCCAAGAGCCAGCTCTAGAAATAGTTGATGTGAGCGCTGAAGAGAAAGGCCGCACGATTATGGACACACTGTTGAGTATGTTTTTGAAAAAAGAAACCGCACCAAATCTCATTCGCTTCGATAATGAATCGGAAACGATAACATCTGGAGACGAAGCCAATGAGGAAATGGATGGTGTTGAAGAGGCCGATGGTGCATCAGCTGAAGCGGCTGCTGAATCTAGTGAAAAGAAGCCCGGTCGCGGTCGGCTGCTATGCATGGATGGTGGTGGCATTCGGGGTTTAGTGCTGGTTCAAATGTTGCTGGAAATTGAACGACTAGCACAGACTCCAATCCATCATTTATTTGATTGGGTAGCTGGCACCAGCACCGGTGGAATATTGGCATTGGAATTGGGCGCTGGAAAAACCATGAAACAATGCATGTGCATGTATTTGCGAATGAAAGAGCAAGCATTCGTTGGCTCACGTCCATACGCAAGTGATAATCTGGAGAATTTACTAAAAGATACGTTGGGCCCACAAACGGTCATGACTGACATCAAACATCCAAAACTGATGATCACTGGTGTTATGGCCGATCGCAAACCCGTTGACCTCCATTTGTTCCGCAATTATAAATCGGCTAGTGACATTTTGGGCATTATTACACCCGATCGTGAGTATTTTGTAATGGATTCCATTTGATTTCATTGGATTGTTATCGATAAGATTTGCGATTTGTTTTGTTTGTTGTTGTTTTGTGTTTGTTTCAATTGCCATTCATTTTCACAGAGAATCGTCGATGTCCACCTCCCCCACCTGATAAGCAATTACTGTGGAAAGCAGCTAGAGCAACTGGGGCAGCGCCTTCATATTTTCGTGCTTTTGATTACTTTTTGGATGGTGGCCTAATTGCAAATAATCCAACTTTAGATGCTATGACAGAAATCCATGAATACAATATGGCATTGCATAGTGTCGATCGAAAATCGGAAATAATTCCGCTATCGGTTGTGGTGTCGCTTGGCACCGGTCTCATTCCAGTGACCGAACTCAAAGACATTGATGTTTTCCGACCAGAGAACTTGTTTGATATGTACAAATTGACCCAGGGCGCGTCGGCAATTGGTAAATTTATTGTGTGGATTGTTTTTTGTTTTTTCTTTTCTTTTTTAAAAACGTCATCTTTCTTTCAACATTTCAATCCAATTTTTTTCTTCTGAAATCTATCAAAAGGTAACTTGCTGGTAGATCAAGCAACCGCCGCTGATGGTAGAGTTGTTGACAGAGCACGTGCCTGGTGCAGTATGATTGGTACACCATATTTCCGGTAAAATTTTAATTTTTTTTTTTTTTTGTTTTACTCTTGTGTTTTGAACAATATAAATATAACATTTGAATTTCATAGATTCAATCCACAATTGTCCGAGGATATTGCAATGGACGAAAAGAACGACATTCGACTGATAAAAATGCTATTTGAGGCTAAAGCATACATGTATAAAAATCGGAACAAGGTCATCGAAATGATAAATCTAATTAAATAAGAATTCTACATTACAATCTCTCTCTATACAATTCTGTTATATGTTATTTGTGAGCATTTTTTATGTAACACCAGTTAAAAAAAAAGCAAAACCCAAACCAAAAAAAAAAAAAAAAAAAAAAACAAAAAACAAATGGAAATCCACGTCACTCATAGGTCATAACTCGTAAATTTGTCTATAGATGTCATGTGTATTTTGTATCAGTCTATTGAATTTCAACACTTTGAAAAAAGTACCGAAACGAACACATTGTCGCCCAACATTTTTTGGGAACAAGGCTGCAAATTGTAAAACATAATTATCTGTAAGATAACAACAACAATTATAACCTTTAATTAATTGGCCAATAATAATTTATTTATTTTGCTAACTAAAATCTGTACACCACACAGAAATCATGTGATTCTTATTCGTGTATTGAATTGTTGTTGTAATTTTATTTTTTTTTTCTATTTCGTAAGCGATGATGAATTTCAATTCGAAAACCGTGTTACAGCCATCTTAAAATGGTATTTAAACCAGAACAAAGAAAAATTCAGACATTTTATATTGGCTCATAAATGTATTTTATCACACACCCACACACAAAAAAAAAAATTAAAATTCTGTTACAAAAGCAAAAAGACATAAATTGAATAAAATCCTGAAAATTAAGTCAAAAATATGCAAATAAATGCAATTTAAAAATCGAAATGGTAAATAATTAAACATTCCTTTGCAGTGTTGTTCCAAGATAATTCATCTAGATAAGATAACATCTTTTATCTCATCTAGATAACAGATTTGTTTTTGCTTCATTTATCTTAATCTTATCTAGATGACTGCATTTTTCCGATAATTGTAAGATAAAGAACATGGGTTCGCAATGTTTGAAAAGACATCGAGAATGAAAAATTGTGAAAATGTGAATTCGAATGTTTTGGTATTGCGTTCTCACTCGACTTCTAATCGACTTCTAATTTAAATGTTTACATTTTTGTTTTGATAAAATGTTTGACGTATAGTCAGTAAAACAAGTATTTGGCCATCTGTTTTTTGTTTTAAATAAAATTATGTAGCTTAAAAATTCCATTTCCATTTTATATGGAAAAACCTTATTTTTTTTTCTCGCGGTTGATGGCTGGGTGTAAAAATCAGTCATCAGCAATATTAGCATGAAAAATTAAATTGTAGACTGTATAAGACGTGTAGTTTTGGTTAAATGCAGAACTCAACAAACTATTCAAATAATCAATTCTTTCATGGAAAGACAATTCTTTTTTTTTTTGTATGGATGGCCGAATACTTTTTTGACACCTATTTTTTGGAAATAAAATCCTATGAAATTTGTTAGATACACATAATTCTATAGTAAAATTACTTCCTATGGAGATGGAATTTTTGAGCTACATGTCATAGTTTTCTCAAAAAGCCAATTTAATTTTTTTTTTTAAAACAGGCGACCGAATACTTTTTTTACTGACTGTAATTGATTTCCTTTTGAAAGCTTATCCCGAAAATTACACCAAAGTAAATGAAAATCACAGTCCAATTTTGTTATTATTCAAATCAGTAAATTTTCAATCCTCAGCCCATTCAACGACCAACTCAATTCAGTTCAAATACAAGCTAGAGCTTGTTTTTAAAAAGAAAAAAATCGATAATTATCTAATCTTTATCTAGATAACGATAAAATCAAGGAGGAGGAACACTGTCCCTTTGTATAAAAACGAAAAAGAATAATTTATTTAATTTATTTAAAAATAAAAAAAAAATGGCTAAAACAAAAACTATTTAAAGCAATCGGAGATATTGAATGAATTTAACCATTACACAAAGTATTCTAATTTCAATTTCATGCAAAAAAAAACAACACAGAAACATCTTTTGACGTTCATGGTTTTGTTTTCGAAAATTGGAACATTTGTGCCAAATATAGACTTACAAGAGATTGGCAGATCTATTTGTGTAGCTTTTTAATTGTATAACAACAACAAAAAAATTACGACGATTCAAAATAACCTGATTATAACGGTGGAAACCGAATTTTGTAATGGATGTATGAACAATGTTACCACTTATGGTAATAATCTCATGCAAATGCCATCTGAAAAACTGTGTGTTTTTCGGTTCAAAATGACATGGCATGCAATGGATGATGTTTCTTTCATTCAAAACGCCAACACCGCGTGTTAGTGATAACCAAATGAGTGCATGTACAAGCAGATCCCGAACATATGAATGTGTCTGTTTCATTCGAATCGGATACAATTTTAGCAATGTTAATTTTACATGTAATTTTTAAGTATCACACACGATGATGATAAAATTAAGAGTTGATTTTGGTTTTGGTCCAAGTACCAGTAAAATATTCATATTGCATTCGCCTGAACTTTTATTTTAAAGCAACTGCAAATATATATGAAAAATATATATATATATTATCCATCACTAAACAAACAAAGCTTTAAAATCCAAGAAAACGAAATCATTAAAAAAAAACAAACAAGAACAACAACCAAAGCATTAAAATTTCATCATTTTAATCAAATCTCATATTTGATCCCAAATTGATTGATTTTCAATTCTAACTGTTTCAATAAAAACGATTCCAACGACAATAAAAATCCATCACGGCCCTACAAATAGTAAATGGACTGTAACGCTCCAACGAATCGATCATAAAAGAAAAAATGTGAATCAATGTGAAAACACACAACGGTTTTTATTTGATTTCATTCATGACTTTTAAACAGAATAAATAAAGTATTTACTACCAATGGCTCCAATGGCAACATTTCGATCAACAGCACTCACACATTTTGCCCTCCACTCATCAATGTTTTTTGGGTTCATTTTTTACCTGTTTACAAAGTCAAAACAGAACACAAAAATATGTATAACTAGTTTTTCATACTTTTCTAAACAATGTTGTTGGTGAAATAGCAACCAATAAATTTAAGACGATTCGTTAACAAAAATCAATAAATGTTCACACTAACACATGATAACAACAACAACAACAAATCTTGTACCTTGTAATGTTTTTAATGTACCTTAAAACCAAACAACCAGCAACAGCAACAAAAATTACAATTTTATTGGAAAATAAAGATCTATATTAAATTATGGAAAGCTTCTCTCATGTACTGTATACAAAATACAGATTTAAAAAAAAAAAAAAAAAAACGAAATAAATATTGCTCGTTATTCGTATGAATATGTTAATTGAATGAATCATAAAGTGTGATTTAAATAAATTGAATAAATTGAAAAGAAAAATAAATGAGGAATAATAAACAGATGTGGATTTTTTCGTTTAGCTCATGCAATAGTGATGAGTAATTAAGTGATGATTTAAATTTTTTATACATTTCCATTGATGATAAATTTCTTGACCGCATAAATCGTGTAAGAGAAAAGAAGAGTTAAAAAAAAAAACCTGACAAAGTCAAAATGATGCTTATGACGACGATGTTTGGCTTAGCGCATGCATACAATACACACACGTCATGTTGAATTCGCCACACAGAATGTTCAACTGAGCAACACCTTCGTCGCAACAACCAACATGAGCAAAATCACTTGTCAAGCGAATAATGACAGATCGAAATGAGATTCATAATAAAAACACACAAGCAATTGTCTACAAATGGAATTGAATTTTACAATATACATTTTCTAGTTGCTTTTTTTTCGTACTTAGTTGTTGCCCTAAAACTTTAAATTAGATCGATGCATTTGGAAGCAATCAATTGATATTAGAATTGATAAGTTTTTTTTTTTTAAATAAAGAAGAATGTTCATGTTGCGACGAACTGAACAAATTATTTAGTTAATCTGTCTATAAGATTGTGTGCAGTGAAGCCGAAATTCAATCGATCCTGTGCATTTTTTTTTTTTTTTTGATAAATCTTTTTCGGCGAATATAAATTTTCAACGCGTTGAAAAAGTTGTGAATTGGAAATAATAACGTCAAGGTCAATATTGGTAATAATATCAATTGGTCGTGACAGAAAATAGGTATTGCGTCGTAAATCATGGCAACAAATAAACCAGCATCATCGAGTGCATATGCTGCACATGCACATCACCATCGCAGTCCAGTTAAAGGCATTTTGAAAACATCCAAGAGCTTCGAGAAACATGAAACACCCGGGTAAGTGGAAAAACTCATTTTTACTTGGATAGAGTATACGAAATGCGAATGCAAGAACACGAATTTTCACATGATTCATATTTTTTTTTTAATGTTTACGAATTTGCTGCAGAATTAACAAGAGTACCAAATTTGATGAGATTAATGTGCAGCTAACACACCATCCTGCCGATAAGGACTATGGCCACATGAAAATTAATGAACCAAAAACGCCATACCATTATAGTAATGATGTCAATGTTGACGAACTAGATGCAAATTTGCTGGCAGAAAAGTAAGTCAACTGCTCACTGCACACTGTGCTCAGCACTGCTCACTCAATATATTCTATCACACTCTTCATGCCGATAATCAATAACACAATCACTTTCTTTCACAATCTCAACAATTATCGGCATTCATAATGTTTCTCTCTGATTTTCTCTAAACATATGACATTCAAAATTTCGTTCACAGACTGGAGAAGACTTTGACACATTCGCAATTTATCGATCGATCACAAGACGAAGACAGTGATGACGACCAAATCATTGAAACCGAAGAGGAATTACGTAAGTTAATGAAATGTGCAAAATGTGCAGTTCTAAATTTAAACGAAAACTCTTGTGTTATTTGTGGAAGGGACGGGCGTGAATTGCAAGAGTTGCGATTAGAGCAGTGCATGTTTATGAATGCACGTTTTGTTTTTCAATTGATGTTTTAAATTTTTTTCATGTTTTTTTTTTTTTCATTTCTGTTTTAATTTGTAGAGAGACGACGCGAGTTTGAGCGACGACGTAAATTGCATTACAATGAATTTGAAGCAGTCATGCGAGCCCGTCAATTAATGGAACAAGATGAGGAAGAAGATGAAAAAATTGAAGTCGATGAATCCTCACAATCAGCAAACTGAAACTCCATTGAACTCATTTTTTCTTCCAAAACAACAAATAATTAAGATTTCCGGGTGCCTGTATATTAACTTTAAAATTCCCACGAAAATTCTATATTTTTTTTGGACATTTTTTTTGTACTGAAAGTATATGCAGAAAAAGGAGGTGAAAACAGAGTGTTCTCAGGAATAATAAATTTACCATGGTATTGTATTAGCATGGAAAGCCCTTTAATCGAACACATCTCTCTGTTAATGAATGATTTAACATTTCGCTATAACAATAAATCTTCGTTTGAAATAATTTCGTTGTCTTTTTCATTTCGAACTGAATAATGATTAACATTTCAAAGGTAAGGCATGGTTTCAATCAACTTGAAACTACTAAAGTTTAACAATCTGCATTTAATCACATACAACGATAAAATCGTTTAGTATGAGTAGAAATCGAGAGATTGAATGCAATCAACCGGAAAGCCACAAAATGCCAAATGAAGAAAGAATTTAGCTGAATCATAAAAATGACCCACTACCAAATAGAATATGAAGCAAATTAGAACAATTGGTTTCCCCACCCCCACACGCGATCAACATTTGAATTTACCGCGCATTTTTAATTTCAAACGAATACCAGAAAATGATGAATTTAACATGACGAAAAATTCAAAGTCGGTTTATGATTGTGTTATTCGGTACACCTAACAACTAAAACGACACCACTTTTTAATTGTTAATTATATTTTCGATGAGAAATAGAGAGTATAGTTTGAGCATAGGATCATAGGAACTATGAGATAGGAGCCAATTTATCGATTGAATCTAAGTGGACAATCGGATCCATAGTTTTACGCTTCCATAACATAATTATTTTTATGAGTCCATGGATTTGCCATTTTTTTAGACGTGCGCAGTATCGATTTGACTGGATCGCTACGCGTCCGTGTTAAGTGGCGTACAGATTTGTTGTTTGTATTGAACAATCAAAGGTAGATAAGCTATTGTTGGGCATGATCCGTGAGTAAACTAAATAGGTTGGAATTTTCTGGTCTGGTATTCTTCTATCCCTTTCTATATCCAATTTACGGTGAGCTTTCATAAGCATAATATTGCATGTATAAAATGTGCATCCAGCAACTCAAATGATGTTCTTCAATGATTCAGTGTTGTTCTAAACTAACATCATTCTCTATCATTTATAAACATTCACAAAAGCTATAACTTGTCTCTATTCTCTAGACATCACACAATCACTGCCATTATCGTATTCACATGCATCGTAGATTGCCACAAAACTATTGTACATGTCATTGTTGTGTAATTGATCGGATTCTGACATAATGTGATTCCATTTGACTAGAAAATAATATCGTGTATGAATTTGTAACTGAATTTGTGAATTAAAAATCCAACCATAAATGTCTAAATAGATCAGGAATGGGAATTCCGAAGAGGCGGAACAGGAATGTAGTGTCCATGAATGCACTTTTCTTAATCGATAACATGTCATTGCTTGAATGACCTAAGTTGTTTTGAAATCAAGCAAATGCCGCATGGCATTTCCTCAATGCATCATACATTACGCAATATTTGTGTTGGAAAGGCGATTGAACATTTCCGATACATATTCACCATTTGAAACAATCGCATTCAATTCAAGCAATTTATACTCATCAATGTAGCTGTTGAATGATTTTCAAGCAAATTTCAATTCTTATGAGGCGGAAAAATGACAATATAGCCCGTGTGTGTGTGTGTGTGTGCGCCAACATCAATGCAAAAACACTATATTTTATGGCCGAGTCGAGCCGAGTCGAATGCAACAGAACACAATGCAATAGCACTCAAATGCGTTCAATGTTCCTATTAAATCTCAATTTTGTGAGCTCGATTTTCAGGCCCCTATATTCATTTACCGTTTGTGTTTTTGTTGGGTTACTATCAAAAATGCGTGCAATCGCGCCATACCGGCCATACAATATATAATAGAAAAATCAAATCTATTTGCGCGAATGCGCGGTAATTATTTAATGTGCGAGAAATGTGGAAAATGTGACCAAATCGAAAAGGTAAGGGTGATTTGCGATGCTTCAGAGAAAATAGATTCATTAAAATGTCAATTTAGGGACAGCAGCAGATAATATATATACAGTCGACGAGAAATAGTACGAAAAGAGACAGAAAGGGAGATGGAGAGATATTATATAAAATGGATGGACAAAGACGACGAATTGAGGTATTTTCATTCATTTGTTTAAATTAAAACGTATCACTGCCTAAAACACACCTTATGCAAAATAAATAACCCCATTATGCAGTGATCGTTGCATTTGTGCTCATTAGTTTGGTTGCTCAAGTCTATGCGAACCATGAACAATGAGTTCGCATAACAGGCCTTCGCATGCGGTTGCAGGCCTAAATATTTTCACCCATCATTCTAAACCCACTTGCCCACACCGACCTACCTTCACCCGTGCCACCGACCAAAAATCAAAATAGTTTTACCAACATGTTTTCGATTCGGGGGTCCGTTCTTTTTTGGAATCTATCACATTTGCTTAGCTCTAGTCTCATTGTGTATATGGTGTTCCTTTGGTTTGTTCGTTATTTTATTCGATGTTTTATCTATGTCGAAGCTCAATGGTTCCACCGTCATCGTCACCATCACCATCATCACCGTTGCAACCTCCCTTCCGGGCTCCACACACTCACTCACTCACTCACTCACTCACTCACTCACTCACCCTATCTCTCCGCACACATTTATTCTTGCGATGGAGAGCCTGAATATATTATGGAAGCAAATACTCGCGATATTTCAACTAAATACACACCGAGATGGTTCCGAACGATACAAATCAATTTTATACCTCTCTCTCCCGTTGGTGCTGTTTCGTAGTGCATGTGAAAGTCGAGTGCTCGGCCGCTATAATTACCATTTACGAATTTCAAACGATTTCACAACGTTTCACATTTTGTAGTTGCCATTGTCACCGTCGAACGTCGATGAGGTAAATGCATTTTGCTCCAAAAATATCGAGTGTGTGCGTGCTCGTTTTCTCTATCTCTCTCTCTTTCCCATTCTCACTTTGTGTTTTTGGATACGCATACGAAAAACCACGCCGAGAAATAGCGACGCATTTTCGAGAAAAAAGCAACAACAACAATAACGATACGCAACGAAATAAGTGAAGCCGAGCATAGCTGCAATAAGCCTACGTGAACGTTTCGTACACGTTATGCACATAGAACATAAATAAGCATAACTAACTAAAGCAACCGCCAAATGAACGAACTAAACCACCATCTACGCCATACACATATTATTATCGTTTTGGTACGCGTTCGCTCACACACACACACCTATTCTCTTGCAATGCCCATTTGAATTGCATAGAAATTAGAAAATTTTGTGCATTTGATCTCGATGCAAATACGCTTCGTTTCGCATACTTTGTTGTTGTTTTCGGTGTTAGTGCTAAGGGTTTTCCTTTCGTCTATTTTTCAACTGGCTCCTCTTCCCTTTTCCCCGTTCCTCCATTCCTCCGTTCCAACACTGTGCTCCCGATCCCGCTCCATCACTCTATATCTTCTGCAGTACACCAAATATTTTCTCTCGTCCGGTTGTCGATATAGATGCGTGTACACCTTTAACGCTTCTATTCGCAATTTTCGTCTCTGTGCTCAATGCAAAACTTTTCGTTGCAGGCTTATGCATTTATAAAATGCATTTTCTGTAGCTTACGTGTTGCTGACGTAACATCATCATGGAAAATAAGAGAGAGAAAAGCACCCCATCATATTTGC
This sequence comes from Aphidoletes aphidimyza, assembly GCA_030463065.1. Classification (NCBI taxonomy): domain Eukaryota; kingdom Metazoa; phylum Arthropoda; class Insecta; order Diptera; family Cecidomyiidae; genus Aphidoletes; species Aphidoletes aphidimyza. Next base: position 44,921,065 of record CM059997.1, read on the forward strand.
CATTTCTCATCGTTGGCTACCGTCGTCGTCATCGTTGCCGTTGCCCCCCATAGACAATAATTCGATGTGTATGCATCTGGTTCTTCTCTTTCACCGTTGCAGCAGCGTTGAGCTTTCCATTGCAACTGGTATACAGGTATATATGAGGTAGAGATCCCGAGGCTTAACAAAAGAGATTCATCGAAAAAAGTTTAGTCGATGACTGCGAGAAAATAGCTAACAAAATACCAAATATTGATAGATAACTGAATCCACACACACGCACACACACAGACAGACAAACACACACACACACACACGCATTTGGATATATGCGCATACAACACACAGCATACAACCATCGCACGCATATTCTTTGAGATTTTCAACGCTATAGCGTTGTTAGTTTTTAACATTAAAATGAAAACAGCCAAAGAGATTGGTGCGCACAGAGCAGAGGAAGAGAGATAGAGAGGGAGAGAATAACATACAGATAGCCCCGATCAATGGTGGTTCGAGGGCTCCTGTCAAAAAGGATGAGTCGAGGAACAATATTTCGAAACATGATAAAACAAAAGGCTTCAAATATGCAAGGCTCATTTTTATTTTCTGATGGACAATGAATGAGCGGAAAATTCGAGCTGCTCTAGTCAGCCACATTCATTTATTTACACATTTTTGCTACATACGGACTTAGTCGAAACTCAATTGATCGGCTCTTGAGTTCGGCTCCGTTCGATTTCTACGCAACAACAACAACAACAACAACAACAACAAAAAACCGTTTGACATACACAATTCTGAACCACACTGGGACTTTTCAATTTGCATTTGCATACGCTACACACGAGCTATCACTCGTGTATATGCTTCGATTCTTCATCATGCTTGGCACACAATACACATTAGATTTTGCCGAAAACGGGTGCGAATAAGAATACACACCCCAAAAATACTGACCACAGCAGCATTCATTCCATTTTAGTAAATAACCTTTCGTCCTGTTTGTATGTGAGTGTGTGCGTGCAGTGTGGTGTGCAGTATGCACGCTTATCACAAGATATATGTGTCATCTATCGACTATTTTTAGTATAAACAACAGCGGTTTTTCGCAATGCATTTGAACATCATGAACATGTTCGGCTATATAAAATAACAAATCTACGCAGCATCGTATCGAACACATTGAATGAAACGTAATGCAAATACAGTTTTCATTTCAACAGCATGTGTGAAAAAGGGCGTACTGTACGGTATTTAAGCGAAAATATAATTTTAAGACTCAACTTTTCTTTCATTAGATGTCTTTCTCTATTTGGTGTGTTTCTTTGGAGTCGATTGGAAATTAAATTCAATTGAAAATTGACGACTTCAACGTCATAGGTTCCCCTTGAACTCATAATGTTTTATGATGCCTAAATCAGGTTTACAATATTCAAATCATCGGTTTAATTGATTTTAACTGACAAAATAAGCAATTAGAAAAAGAATTAAGTCAATTAGACGCACCAGCATACATCGCATTCATATAACTTTCCTTTTTTGTGCCATTCTCACCTAATTCAATTGAACGGATTTTGTTTTATCGACAAGCTTTTTATTTAAATTGCAAATCATCGAGGGCTGTCGATGTTTTGAACACACTGAAATATACACACACACTCACTTACACATTCACAAATAGCATCGAAACAACAATTTATATGCTTGTACACGATATTCGTTCGAGTTGCATATTAAAATTATCCATATTTTCCTATGCAACAAATAAAAGACAATGGAAAAACTTCTATCGTTCTCTCTTCCCCTCTCTTTCTCTCTCTCTCTCGTTGTTATTGTAATTCTATTTATGGCATGGTCTGGCCTGGCCTGGCCTGGCCCAACACATAAAACATCGCGTACACAATGCACACAATATTGTAGTTGAGCTCAGTTGTTTTTGGTAGCCAAATGCAGGCCCCGAGATCCAAGCACAACTCACACAGTACACAACAACCGTAACACCGAAGCCCGTACACAATGTATAATTTTATAGAAATTAAACAGAGTCTACATTCGAAATCAAATACAATAACATGCAATAATAATCAAGCAAGAAAGCAATTTCGAAAGAGGCAATTTCGAAACTGGTTACTGGGCCGGGTAGAAAGGCAGCGCCACACAGCCATTGATCGGAAGAGAGAGAAAGAGAGAGAGGGAGAGAGAGAGAACGAGCGAGCGAGAAACAGAATGAGAGAGGGAGCATACAAAGCGAAATCAAGTACAACCAAAAGTTGAATTATGCTCACAATATTGTTCTAATTATATTCAGTTCGATTATGAGTAGTTATTTGTTTGCAAATTTATATTTTTGTTCCAAACATGTTTCGGCCAATCAATGATGAGCGGCTGCTTCTGCTGTTGCTGTTCCACCAGAGCTAAAATAAAGCCAGAGTCAGGGCGCGCGAAATGAGAGCGAAGCGATTTTGCAAATTGATTGCGTATTCAAATTGTATGCTCGATGTGTATTCCAGTGAATTTGCCCCCGAACAAGTCGAAGTGTTCATGGTTTTTTTTTGTTGTTGTTGCCTATTATTTAAATATTTTTTAAGAGGTCAACTTGAATTATGAACCAGCGTTGAGTATATGTGTATTATATTCGTTTTAGTTGTTGGCTATGCAACTAAAGAAAAGTACCAGGGATTTTTTTTTGTGTTAATTCTAAATTTGTGACCTCTGTGCAGCAACAACGACGATCAATTTCATTTTGAATGACTTTTTCTTGATTTTCCGCCCAACCAATAATTCTCATTTTTCTTTCCCTATATTTGTAGTTTTGTTTTTTGGTTTTTGCTATTTTTCACTCGAATCGAAAAAAAAAGCGTTCGTCGATTCACTTAAGCAATCGATTCTTTTGAAAATTCCGAACACAAAAAAAAGACGCCAATTCGTCAGGGAATGAGCGAACAGAAAAAATCAAATAAACTATTGGACGATTGTCAATTGATGGAAAATACAAGTGCTTGCAATGTCTCAATATATATTCCGACTTTTTTTTGTCGTTGTTTTTTTTTTTTTTGTCCAAACGTATGAGCGAATGTTTCAAGAGTCGATCACTCATGAACACTACCCGCACCATATTCCGTTTGCATACGATTTGGAAGCGAGTAAAAAAAAAAAAACACACACACATTTTTGTTTTGAAGCATACAACATATAGAAGCCGGGTGGAAAAAAGTGCATCTTTCCGTTTTCCATTCGATCTATTTTACATGTTCGCGAGAACCGTGCACCAAAAATAATTAAAAATCGCTTGCACGATACAAGGGCAATGAAGAATGTGGGGGCTGCAAGAGGAATTCGATGATGGAAAACGGCAGAGAGAAAGAGAAGAGAATCAACACAACGGTACAGCAAATACGACGAACAAATCAAATTGGAAAATTCAAAGAAAAATATATGTACCATTTTTCGGATAATTTTTGCACGAATAGCAAATCAACTTTCAAATTCTCTCTCTCTCTCTCTCCCTCGCTCTCAATATACTCTCCCATTTCAATTTATTCAACGGATTTGGACTCGGGCGAACATTGTTTTGTGTTTTTATTTTGGTTCGTCGTCATCGCTATCGTCGTTGTGCTGTTGCTGATGCAATCGTTCGGTCTCTTTCGCTCCTTTTTCCTATTTCAAGTGGTTCTTTTGAAAATGTTCAAGCTCAATCAAGTCGAGGAAATCGCGCGCGGCCTCTCTCTCTCTCTCTCTCTCTCTCTCTTTCTCTCTCTCTCTCTCTCTCTGTACCATTTTTCTCTCCATGGTGGGCCATATAAAACTATGTCAGAATGAGAATCTCTGCACCTACGACATCAAACCGATGTTTTTGGGTTGGTACACACAGAGAAATATATTACAAAAATGAGACACTAAAATTCTTAAATAGGGAATGAGACACTTTAATGTCTTAATTTTGTATTTTTCATATATTCTCAATAAATTTGGTCTTGAAATTGTTCAATATTTAACTGCGATACCAAACAATCGATTTGTTCTTAATATCCATCAACGCATTTGTTAATCTTCAACAGTGTACACTGTTACAGATGACAAAAACAATATTGTAATCTCTTTCTGCCGCACTCACGGCTCGTGATTTGGTGCACTATTTGCATTTCTTTTCTTCGTTTTTTGATCCGTGTGATGTGCGACCGACTTTTTGCTCTCTCTTCACATTGTCATCTAGTAACCCGTACGCACACTACTGCAACGAATATCTGAGTGAAACGCTCATTCTCTTGCTTTCTTTTGATGTGCGCACGGTTTTGTATTAAGTTGCTCGCACACCACACAAATCAATAGACGGAAAGGAAGAAGAAAAATATAAACAATATGCAAGCCTATGGGTGGCGAATGCGGCGAAAAGAGAGTACAATACTATCCATGTTCAATGCCCACACTCTCTCAACTGTGTTCATAGACATCAAAACACCAATAGACCGTTTAGTTTCACCACTAAATATTGAATATTAGATTTTCAATTCAAAAATGAATTGAAAATATATGAAAATTTCAAAAATAAGACATAAAAGTGTCTCATTCCCTATTTAAGAATTTTAGTGTCTCATTTTTGTAATATTTTCCTTTCTGTGTATTGGCCAGGCAAGCAACAACAACAACAACAAAAAAACGACACGAATTCGAGATGATTGATTGAATGCTTAGAAAGACACAGTCACATACAAAATACTAGTGCATGCACGTCATTTCGAATGCAAAATTATCATCTCTGTCTCTCTGGTCTCTTGGCAGTGACATTCGACGATGCATTCTCATTCTGCCCGGTTTCAATTTAGAATTGCAATGGACAAAATGAACTAAACTTTTTTTCTTGCTCTCTCTCTCTCTCTCTCTCTCTCTCTCTCTCTCTTCTTTTCTCTTGTCGACATATTCGCTCACAAACGAATACTTCCCATTAGCAGAATCGGGGTGTGAGTGATCTCTTTTGCTCATTTTTTTTTTCTTCTTCCCTATTTCGTTGTCTTGTTAGCTCAAATGGAATATTTACATTTTATATACACCATTCAATGGTGTATATAAATGCACCAATGAGAAATCCAGCTTAAACTATTGGCCAGCAGGAAGCAATAACAACGGGACAAACAGACACACGTGAAAACACGAAACGAATTTCCAAAGAAATAAAAGCCAATCTTCTCTCTTTGCCTGTGCTTTTTTCCTATATTCCTCACTCTTTTTTGCCATCAAATGCGCTCTCTTGCTCTCCCCGCTGGCCCTATGTGTGTCTGAATTTTAGTTTTCTCCTTCTATTTTGTGTGTGTGTGTGTGTGTGTTACCGCGTGACTACTGTTGATGATTGAACATCATCGAAAGCCAACGAAAAATTTCCATTTGACGAACTGTCGACACAATTGACATTTCGCAAATCGAAAATCTGATAACAAGCTTCGAACCAATTTCTAACGTTGTCAGTGTTTTTTTTTTGCGTGATGTTCGTTTTTCTTCATTAACAAAAAATTGAAATTACCTCTTCATGTGATACTCATCGATGTAGAAAAAAATTGCAATTACAAGTCTCAAAAGTCATAAGTTTGACATGAGAATGTAATAAGCAGTGCATGTAAATTGAAGATTATATTAAACTCCAATAGGTAGCCTATAGGCTATATATAAAAATAGTTCATAGTATGCACAGATACACTGTAAAGCCGTAAAGTGCAAAGGCACACACACACACACACGCACACACACCGAATAATCAACATCAGATGATCACACTGTACTGTATTCGAACTAATTATATTAGACTCTCGAAAATGTGCGTTCATCATATGATTTCTAGACGTCTTTCTTATGTGTCCAAACAATTGTCTCCTAGCAATAATCCTATATAAGTATATGGCTTGCTATAACACGGTTACCGGTGTTCTTGCAATCTCTATCACTCCGTGTCGAAAACATTAACATTGGCATTGAAATACATCTGTGCCACTAACAGTGGCTCACTATCGATTTTTCAATGCATCGTCTTATGGCAAAAGTTCCTTTGCACTGGCACCCATTGCTTCTATTCTTACACTTCAACGCGTTCAGTCTCCGTCTCGGACTCGGTCTCTCATTTGCTCCTCTTCTCGCTTTTACGCACCCGGGACAAGTATATGAATGCCGTGTTGTCAATTCAAACTATCCACTGTTCAATTTTCCAACGGATCGATTCATTGTTGTTGGTGATTATTTTACGATATCTTGTACAAAGCATTTTGCCAATGTCATTTGCACTTCGATCTAGGGGGTAGCCATTGACAATTCAGCATTAAATCGTTTTTAATTGGAGTTATTTTGAATGAATCTTAGTATTTTTAAATCTATACGTAGCTCGTTTCTATAACAATTTTATTAAATACCGTGAGAGTGATTATAGTTCAAAAATCTTGGTCATGCTTCTGGATTGTTTGCAGCATTTTGATAGAAACTGATTAGTTTCCTGAGGGGGTTTTCGAGTACCTCCTGTGTGCACAGAAAATAATTCTTCAGTTTAAATTGTCCAACTTTCTGTTGGAATTGTGCATTTTACTGCAAAAAAAAAACCATAGTTGGAATTTGTCCAATTTTTTTGCACTGAAATCCGCAATTCCAACAGTAAGTTGGACAATTTACTGAATAATTATTCTGTATGTGATCATTGTTTGTTTGTTATAAATTGCCCTTCAAGCGTTTGCCAGTGAAGGGCATGATCATATAAGGTGCATTGCTGTAGCTCGTGTCTAACTCCTAGACTTTCGATTGTTTTTCAGGTTAAGACATGAATACTTCGTTCGCATGTTAAAACATTGTTTATGAATTTCGCTATTGGTTACAATCCATCTTTTATGACTGAACCAAAAATGTGTTGGCATTTCCATACATTTCGAACATACTTTCATTCATACCGTAATAAATCGAATACCGAAAACACACCTAACCATGAAATAGTTCAAACTATAAAAAAAACATTCGAGAAACACCGATTTCTGTAGAAATTTGTTTTTTTTTGTGTTTATTTTAAAATATTTTTTGCTATTTTAACAAATGAACAACTATATCACATTGAATACTTTGGTGTGATAGACAGAATCAATTGATACATAAGAAATAAGGCACAAAAACATCACAAATTAACAAGGCCACCCGTCGCTTCGATTCGACGTTGACTTTTTACTAGTGTTAAAAATGGCGCGCTTTCAAACGATCTGTCCATTTACATTGATAGTAATATATTTCCATTTTTTGCTACACAACTCAAAATTTGAGTATTAAAAATATCGAAATTATTTTTCTATAAATTGTGGCGTTTGAAAGTTGCAAATGATAATATTTTCTACGTTCAGCTCTAATTTTTAACAAAATAAGTCATTTTGATGCTTAAATCATACATATTTCAAGAAGCAAATAAATATACGCGAGTGAACTGCAAATAATAACGATTTCCCAATTTTCCTCTGATCAAAGAAAAAAAAAAAAGTTTGAAAATCTTTTTGTGAACATTTCATTTGAACGTCTTTTGGCATATTTTCAGATACGTTGAAAAGCCGCGTTTGATTGAAACAAATCGGCAGCTTCGATTCGACACACTTATGTTGAATCATACGCCTTCAATCTCCTTAAGTCTCCTTCAACATGATGAATAGCTCCACTTTATTGAACACGAACACGTGCAACGTGCATATCGCAGATGGTATGTATTTTGCAGGGGAAATGCTATAAAATCATCGAAACTAACTAACATCGCATCGTTATCAATTTGAATCCAGAAATGGTTCAACTGTTCGGAGAAATCGGACCCCAGCCGTTGCTGTGCCATAAACTAGTTGGCCGCACCGAATGCATGGGGAATTCTAACGAACTGCTGCTCCTCATCAGCACGAATGCGATCGTGCAATCGAAGACGATAGTGGGACTAACACGCAACTAACACATAAGCCCAATCCAACACACTATCAACACAACCAAATCGATTGAACATAATGTGGCATCCAACTAGCAACTGTCTCTGCATGCAAATGTATGCATGCGGCGTGGAGGTAGAAATTAAAATAAGTGCGCGCGAGCAAGCGAGAGAAAGAGAGGAGAACAAAATAAAAATTGAAGAATGTGAAGAGAATGAAAAAAAAACGCACATGACAAAGATACAGAAAAAAAAACAGGGACAATTTGTAGGTTGAGCATGTGAATATTAACGCCTTTTTGTTATGCATGCACGTGATTTATTTATGATAAAATGTGCATGGGTAAAATTGTTATGCATTCATCACATGCGAATTACTGTGGCTACTTTCGACCGCACAACATTTTTGTTGTTGCTGTTTGTTTCTTTTTTCAACTTTTTTGTTTGTTTGGTCGATACCAATTTCGTTTGACCAATAAAAATAGAGTCGTTGAAAATTTGAAGAAAACCAATGATTTCTGAGGTTAAAAGATTTAGAAAATGAAATGTTATAGATTTTATTGAGTAAATATTGTGGGAAAACATTTGTCTGTGTGTGTGTGTGTGTGTGTGTGTGTGTTGAGTGGTGAATGTTTGCACTGTATACAATATCAAACTAAAAAAATCTATTTTGTCATCAATTCCCGAGATCGTTACACAGACAAGTTAAAGAAAACATTAAATCCCATTGTGACCATTTAAAATGAAAAACTTCCGATGAAAAGATCTAAATTAAGATGTATTGTGAACTGTTTCAACTTAAGTGATTTGAAATTGCTTGCTTTATTTGATTGGTTGCATGTGGTTAGTTGTTCTTGGCGTATCGCTTCCGACAATAAACCATTTTCATTGAATATAGACCGATTTATTTTGCAATATACGAAAACATTTTATTAAAATGTCTTGGCTAAAAATGGAATAAATTGGATTTTGCGATGATAAAGTGAGAAAGAGAGAGTGAGAGAGAGAGAGAGTGAGAGAAAGAAAGAGGTGGAGGTGTTTGGTAGACCCACTACAACACGTTCATCATCATGCAAAATCATCATGCACATTTGCACATACAACATCTCACTTATCGTCCATTTGGTATCGGACTGGTGTTAGTCTTGATGGGCTCGAAATTTATCCGCTCTTCTGTTTGAATTGAGACTGAAGAGTCCATGATATATACAAAATTAAAAGGTTATTTTGCAATTGCATTATAGGCAATATCTTATTTTCAAAATGGACGGCATTTTCATGTATAATTCAGGTGGTTGGCAAACTCACTTACGGATGCTCTTTTCTATGGGAATAGACGAAGAGTGACACCGACGCGAGAAGAGGACGAAAAATCCAGCACACAGCAGATAGAGAATGGAATGCGAAACGATGTTAGAATATCCATTGGCCTGGTCGACACTGGCCCCATAGCAATCGATATAAATATCACAACAATGTTGTACACAAAGTGAAACAATTAATGTGAAATGTGATCTATGTGCGAGTGCATAAATGACAATAACCTCGCTGTATTCGATGCATCGAAACGGCAGCATCACCGTTTGTGCATGTACAAGTATGCATGCTTCATTTATAGATGAGAAGATAAGCATAAAATGCATCATTGTTACATTCGGTCAGTTTAAATGAAATTTATCTGCTAATTTCTTGGCCGGCCACATCTTTAAGTCCACTAGTGATACAGAGAATAATATAAAAGCCGATGAGTGCAGTGCATGTAAATTGAACACACTCACACACTCACACATACTGTTTGGTGCTTCAACATTTAGATATAAATATGTCATTTTGACAATAAAACACATACAAATCTTGTAGATATCTGTACATCGTTTTTATCTGCATTCATTCAATTCTTGCATTCGTTAATTGCTGCGATAGATGCATTAAGATCGACACAAAATTAAATTCAAATTCGACCATGTGCTTGTACTTGTGCACCTTTGCCTTAATCCAACGGGTGTGTGCAAAAAAAAAGGTGGTCACTCTGTGGAATGGTCGATTTAAAATGAATTCACAGTCAAAATTTAGGCTCGTCCAAAGTCATCTTCAGACATCATTTGATGTAATCGATGTGCAGACAGATCATTATTTATACGTCTGTTTGAAATGTGCGTTTGCCTATGTGTGTCTGCTATTTTATACGTGTGATTACGTGCGTATGGTATTTTATATTGGTTTTTCCACCTTGTCGATCCAATCTATTGCGACACTAGGGCCCAATAACACTTAATTAAAACAACAATTTTACTTGAGCCTTACGATTAAAGCAATCGTACCAGCCGAAATATTTTCTTGGAATTCAATGAGCTCATCAAAATACACATCAAATCATTATGTTTTCAGTGCGAGGATTGTCGGAATTGAATGCGTTGTGCCCCTTTTTTTTAATGTTTTTTAATTGACAGCATATAAATGAAAGATTTTCTCACAATTTGTGGGCAAGAGAGTGTCTTTTCATTTAACACAGCAAAAACCATTTCATAAATGATGAATGGAACCAACAAATGTCTATTTGAAGTTATACAACAGCAAGAAATTTATATTTCAATAGGCATAGAGATGAACTAAGACTACATATGTGAAAATGGCTCATAGACACACCAACCAACAACATATATATATATATATATATATGGACAGGGAATAAAGGATCGACACACAGATAGAGATTTCCAATGCATTATCAAGCGCTCTAGCTGCCTCATGGTATAATTGAATGAATTGGTATGTGTCTGTTTTGGCACAAGTGAATATGAGACATTTTTGGAGACTGGAAAAATTGAGTTACAAATGCATCGTGAATTTTCACCGCTAACACTTGAATTGCTTTTTGTCATTCGCTCGCCCGACGAAGGAACAGTTGCTGTTTATTTATTGACGGATTGTCGTGTCATTGTTGAATGCACTTTGCCGAAACCGGGTAAAGCCGTAAACCCCCATTGAAAATACTTATTTCCACTCGAAATTTGATAATTGCATCATCAGAGTGGAAATTCGGTGCGCCCATCAAATGTTGTGTGGTTCAAGCAGGCTTATTCAACAGTGAGCATTCGGAGCAAGCTGCGAACGAACGAAACATTGTTGAACAACAAGTCAAAGCGAGAGAGAGAGAGAGATTCTCTCGCCACAAATAGCGACGTAAATGAGATTCAAATGAAGACTTTGTGTGGCCGCATTTTTGTTGCCAAGATTCATGAGGACAATGTATATGGAAATCGGCGCGCACACAAACGGTTCGAGTGCGTCAAGCGCAAAATTGTCGTTGCGCTTAACGCAAATGTAGTCCTCGGTGTGCTATGTGTAACGACCAAATGACAAAGTCTCGGCTCAATCATATGGTGTGTTTCATTCATCTTTTCGGTCTCGAGGCTCTCCCTTTCGTTTTCTCTCTCTCCCTTTCTCTCCCACTCGCTTTAACCCCGAGCTTGTCGAATTGTGTTTCATAATTACCATTGTTAGTCTAATATATCATCGTGGTCATGTGCAGCATACACATTCACCATTCACAAATCTAATCAGGTATTTTGTATTTTGGCGTTTTCTACTTCTTCCACTTACGCTCTCCATTTAAGTTTGCAATATATCCAATATCGGCTGAATCTACACTAACAATCACAATGATAATGATGATGGTACGCAGGATGCTGAAAAAAATTACCCGAATGTATGCACACTTGTTATTGGAGTCATTGGATCTTTATCGCTGATGCTGACATCATCAAATTTCTGGTCCAAATTTGTTTAGTGTTCAACAAAAGTTGAATTAATTGATAACAAGGGGGGTTCCGGGTGGGAGGTGGAGGGGGGTTCCGAATCGGAACTTCCGATCAACCGCCAACTATTTTGAAAATGAATAAAACCTTCAAGCATCGCGCAACTGCTATCAACAAAATGCCAAATGAATCCTGGTTTGGTGGTTTTTTAAAGCTTTTAAGCATGAGATTCATAAATATCGAATAAATGTGGGTGTGTATTTTTCTCTGCTAAAATTCTATGCATTCGCTTCAAATCCGTGGATCTACATTTGTTTGAAAAGCCAATCAGTTTCACATCCCCAAAAAGCCGAGTTCAACATTTTTTCAGCAGAAGAAATACAAGTGGCCTTCGAAATATGCATCGTTCTTGAAATTGCGCTGGATATCTGTTTTTTTTTTTCAATATAATATCTCATTTCTTCGGAAAACCGATACCACGCATGCAATTTTTAGGTGCATTTATTGATCCCAACCATCACATTTGAATATATGTGTTCAAAGACCATTCTGAGCATTTATTTCATCTTCAAAATGCGTTTACCGTCGGAATTATGGCTGTTATTGCTTTTCCTTTTCCAACCGGAACATTTGATTCGATATATGGTAAAATCCTTTTGTACATGAATTCATTCCAGCAATAAAATGATTGTAGCATACAACTGGGGGAGGCGGTCATATACAATTTTCATGAGTAAATCGAGTAAGATGCCTAATATTGGTCGCAATCTCGCACTGCACACACATATATAGTGTGATCGTAGCGGTTAACTCGAGTGCTCAAAATTGATAGAATATGTGAATGCTGAAGAGTAGCGTGTACAAAGTAAAATGAATGACAGAGAGAAAGACAAAAAAAAAATTAGCAATATCAGCAGCAGCAGCAGCAGCAAACACGGTCCAGATAAAATTCGAATTACAAATGCAGTGGATATTGAACAACGGACAATGGACAATTTGGGAGCAATTCGAAAGCTAAAACGAGGATGCGTGTTAAAAATTAAAAATCTTTTGGAAGCAACGTCGATTTTCGACATGTAAGGTACCATTTCATTTGGATGCCTCTTTAGACTTCATCAAAAATGATCATGCTGCATCGAAATCGTGCAAAGTGAAAGAGAGACTTTCCAGTCAAAACTGTGGACAAACGTGAGCGCGCGCTAGCTCTCTTCTTTTTCAATGAGTTTGTGGCAGTGTTCGAGTGTACGAGCTCCTTTTTTGTGTGTGTGTTGTATCTTGGCTCGTATGTGATGGCATGCACAATTTCGATATATGTCTCTGTTGATGTGCAGCTCGTGCGATGCACACAAGACATAAAAAGAGACGAAGAGAGAAAGCGAGAGATAGAGAGAGAGGGAGAGAGTGAACAAATTGGTAATGCGTTTTGAATAAGTAAAGTTGCAATTTCATTGGAAAAAACAGCGAGACACACAATCACCGCCGCACATTGAATCCACACACACACACACACCGGAGCCATCTCATTGTAAAGAAAAGGAAGAGGCATGAGATTGCCTTCAAACGTACAGCCATCGTAATAATTGCATTTTGTTTGAGACGACACACACGAACGCAATCCATCGACTCAATCGAATAAATAATTGTCGTGTGTCTCTCTATTGCGTTTGCTTTCCCCAACAAAGCGACGAAAAATGGATATTTATGCAGATGCATCATCATGAGCCATACACACACACACACACACACACACACACTGCCACAAGAAAATGTAGCAAATGCAGCAGACATTCACCCATCCTCTCATTTTTTGCTCCTTTTGAATTCATCGAGCAATTCCAAAGAAAGGAAATGGTATGATTTGAACAGAAACTATATGTTTGATATTGATTTCTGTTGAACTCGCTTCTGGACAGATATTCACACACACGTAAGCGCTCGCGCGCTCCGGTACACACAGAGCATGGACTCACTCACGCGCATACATTTATCACTTTGAAATCGGCATTGCGAGGAGAACTAAATGCCACAAAAACTACTTTAATTTGGCACACAAGTCTCGACTCTGTATCTCTGGCTCTCTTCAGTTCAGAAAATATGTGTAATCAGAACGAAATAAATTCAATTACCCGCATGTGTACGATTTGCAAATTCAAAGCACCTCATTGGACAATACATTTTGGCCGAATAAGTACAAAGTATTGTGTGCATATGTGTGTGTGAGTGTGTTACATGCACGCTAAACGCTTGTTCGCTCATTTGCTCCATTCGTTCGCTTTTCCCATTTTCGAAAATGTTACAATTATTTACGAAACGCAAATTGGAAATCGGTTTCGATCAAACAGGAAGAGGTTTTAATTTTGGTTTTGTGTCTCATTACCGGAGCCCAATATCGCCATTGAAGAAACAACCGACCAACAGCACGGGTAAATCGTTATGCAGCAAATCATTTGCAGTAAGCTCATATGTCAATCCCATTTCTGTGTTGAAAATGTAACTTATCCAATTGGCGGACATTTCTTACCGCATTTTTGTTTTTTTTTTCGTTTGCTACTGTTGCTAGTAATTAATCGGCCTTCGTTTTGAAATGAACCTCAAAAGCTCAAATCGTTTCCACATGATGAGAAAAGTTCCCGTAAAATCGAAAGCAAACAAAAAAAAGCATTCCAACACAAAAGCTACGAACTTAATTCGATGAGATTGTACGCCAAACGCTTGTTATTTTATAACAATTCTTTTAACATAATCAATCGGTACAGCGTTTCTCTCCCTCAACTCTTCCTCTTGCTCTCAGTTGTTGTGCGCTCTTTTTTATTTGCATCCCATCTTGATTTCCACGCCCATCTTTCCACTTTCGAAATCATACTTTATTCGTATGATAGCTACGATTCTCCACACAATAAAATTGTGCTAAATTGGTTCACAAACGAATTAATTGCACACAATTCGAATATCGGATTCGTGTGTGATGGCCAGGCCAAATCTGCACTTCTTGTTTTTTTGTATTCGTTCATAGCATGTTGTTCACCAATCGTTTACTCGCTTTCTTTTGTGTGCTCTTGATCTTTGTACAGGGTCATTCATTACACATTTCCCTAGTTTCTTTTGTGTGTAAATAATTCAAAAAATTGCAATAGATTCGAGGACAATTGATTTTCAAACCCCTCAGGGTTAGAACTCTTTCCAGTAAAATGTTGTTTTTCTTAGAGTTTGGAAGATCATTGGATGGTTTGCATTTAGATATCTCTACAAAAAAAAAAAGTCTTGAGGGGTAAAATTGGGCCAGTCCAAATCACCCTTTTTCGAGACTAACTAGACGACTCGGGAACATATTACGCAATTAATACTTAAGTTAGTGATTCGGCGAATAATTTAATTTGAAACAGAAAATAATTGAGTGCTGATTTTACAACAAGGCTGATCGATGTCATATTTCACGCATGATGTGACATTGTAAACAAATTTTGTGAACGAACAGGAAAAACTGGGGAAATGTAAATGAATGACCCTGTATTTACCTGGTTTGCACATTCCGTGTACATTCTTATTCGGCTCATTTTGAATTCAGTGTTTGACTCTAATATAATTTGTACATTTTGCTTTTATATGTTTCGCCAGGCACATCACTGGCGTAATTCAAAGGCAGTGGCTGGTTCAGGCAATGTTGAAAATGAGTAATCATTTGTTTGTTGTTGCTTCGAAATCTTCCAATTGATCATTAGCGTTATTGTGTGTGTATCGATTCCCTTATATGATTCGACCTATACCTTTCATTGATGCCACAATCGCTTACAGTGTTGTACTTTTTTTTTCCCATTATATTGTCTGATGCGATTCGAAATACATTCGGACTGTCCGAATTGTGCGTGGATATCCCTCATAAAAAAAAAAAAAAACATTATTCACAATTGTTTATAACATTTTTATGAGAAGAACTGGTGCAAGTACAACACACTATTTTGAACATTTCAATCAAAATCTCAATAAGAAGTTGATTGTATGACATCTTTTGATTTCCGCAAACAAAATGGCATTGAAATATGTATTTTCATGAGGGACATCCTTTATTATGAAAAACAACAGAAATACAATCAATGTACAACAATTATCATTATAATTTTGCTAAACTCAATTGTTTCTTTTAAAAGGAACTTTAAATGTTTTCAAAGATGAAATAAAAAGAGATGAAAAAAAAGAACCAGCAGCAACGAATAACAAGAAATGATGCAAACGGAGCTTAAACGTTTTTTTTTTTTTTAATTTAAAAAAAAAAAACTGAACAGCGCCCCAGTAGCCGAAGATCATTTTGATTAGCAATCATTTATACACATCTCGGCTCGCCTCTTTCCTCTTTTCACCACATTCAAGCAGTCATCACTTGTGCACTTGCATGATGAAATTTGCATAAAACCAGTTTTTAGTCCTTCAACAGCTATTCATTCAACGTTGAATGATATCAAAAGATTCCAACATTGATTCTCGCAAATACCTAACCATATATTTTTATCGAGCTACCGTTCCCTGAACAGTGTTCAGGTCTTCACCGAAGACTCTTTCGTCTCAACTTGAATGGCTCAAATTTCCAATCGTTTTTCTTTTTCTGTACACGTTTTTATTTCACTCTCAAAATCATACAGCATAAAAAACTTTGTTTGGTAAAATTCGCAAATTTGTGGATATTCATTTGTCTTCATTGAATTGAATCACGTTGAGATGTTATAAACCAGACATTCAAAGTGTATTTAATTAAAAAGTTTGAATTTTCATTCAATACGCCGATCGAATGAGACAGTTCGATGAAATGGAATACGACCGAATGGAATTATGCACAAGAGTTGTATGGCTTTAGGAAAAAATCGGATTTAATATGTTTAGTAATTTAATACGTTATAATAATATCCAGATGATCGATAAGGATTCTATTGATTTGAGCTTCATTTGCGATTGAAATGTATTCCAATTTTACTCCCACAAATAATTTAAAATGTCCATTTTATGTTTTCAGCATTCAATCATGAAGTCTATTTCATTTAATTGATCACAGATCAGCATCTTCTTGTAAATTACTTGTTAGGCCTTCTTCAGAATTCGACATCGATAAAATGTTTTACAATCAAAATGAATAATATTCACAAATCACAACAAAAAAAAATAGACAAAAACAACGTATTCATTTTTGCGTTATTTGTTATTATGAGTTTAGACAAGACACCCAACAATACGATTCAAGAGTGCTGCAGCCAGACAACCCGAGAGAAAAACCGAATGAATTATGAACTTAAAAAAAAAAAAATAAGATGTGGTCGACTAAATAAAAGTATTATTCAACGCAACCAATATTAGTGGTACGCATTTAAATATATGAAATTAAATTTTGCCACAAGCGTTTTCGACGGGCAATGTCAGTATAGCGTTTTTCTGGCATTCTGTTGGCCAACAGTTTTCAACAGAAAACCAAATGAAAATGAATAATGATAAATTCTTATGTATCGAAATCGATGAAATCGTGGCCAGTTTTTGTTTTGTTTTGTTTTGCTTTTACTGACTCGAAACACACAATGTGAAGACGTTGAAATTAATAACATGCGAATTGATTAACGCACTGATGCGGCAGACATTCGGTGTGCATTGTGCATATCACTATCACACAAACACACACACTGCGGTTTGCGATGCATCGTCCATAATTATTATTTTAATCAAAATAATCACATAACTCCTAACAATTATTCAAACGTATTTTGATTTCTTCAGCATCGTGCGCGTTGTGTGTGTGTGTGTGTGTGCGAAAATGTGTTATTTTGGCTTTGGCTGCCGCGTTTTGATGTGCATCAGTTTAGTTGCACCGCAATCATTTACAT
This sequence comes from Aphidoletes aphidimyza, assembly GCA_030463065.1. Classification (NCBI taxonomy): domain Eukaryota; kingdom Metazoa; phylum Arthropoda; class Insecta; order Diptera; family Cecidomyiidae; genus Aphidoletes; species Aphidoletes aphidimyza. The sequence continues at coordinate 44,938,575 of CM059997.1, forward strand.
TTGTATCCAGCTATTGCATTTATAAATTCACGGTCAAATGTCGACATAATCGAAACTCACGCAGGTCTTTCTTCTCATTCGCACATTTAATTTTTCACGTTTGTCTCAATCAGTATCAAACAGAAAATGCATGGTCATTATTTTATCCGATGATATGATTTTAGTTTGCATGATTAGCATTTGGTTTACGGCTGCAAGCTTTTCCATAACATTTATTTTATGGAAAATATTGGAATTGATTTTAACATTTTATCCGCTGAATGATCGATCAGTTTCAGTTGATGCATTCAAAATCCACAATTCAAATGAGGTAAAAACCATTTTTGTTTCTCTGGATTATTAACCATATCGCTAAGAGCTATTGAATCATTGAATCAGTTGAAAGTTTAGAACGAATTTCGAATAATTTTCAATGTCACATTGATATCAACAATATTTATGACCGGATCAAAAACGGTGAATGGAACTTACATATCAATTAATGCTTTCGATTTTATGGATGAGATGTATTGAGCTCATAAAATCAAAATTGCACCCGCCCAACAAAACGCAGTCAGTATCAGTAATTTAATCAGTCAACAAACACCAGATCTTGTTAAAAGTTTAATTCTGTGGAAATATAATATGAAACTGGTGGCTAATTGAATTCCGTGCGGTTTTTTTTAATTTGTTTAACTTTTTTTTTGTTGCGACACACGATGTGAGCAAACCTAGATGTAATGTAAGCATACAAATCATGTTTGTTTTGTGTGTAAATGCTTTTATTTATCAATATAAATCAGGCATGAGTAAAATCATTCGTATTGATGCACATCACACGATTTGACTCTGCTTCAATCCCAATCAAGTCTCTAAGCGAATGAACATTTCCATATTTCAGCATCGCGATGTTATTAAATATTAATATTGATAATTGTATTAAATAGCGAGGCGAGAAATTTATCAATTAAACTATCAGATAAATTATCGAAAATCAATTATAGATTCCATCGAGCACATCAATCACCTGACACTCAAAACGGTGTGCTTGAAATTTATGTGTGGCATCAGGCATCGTTGTTACAGAAAACCATTGACATTGCCATAAACGAATTGATTGGTGTTGGCTGTGTGATGTTGGCCACACATTCACATTCGTTTTGACATATGTTTGTCCCATATGATGGCATACGATGGCTTATGCATTGGTCCCACTTGTACTTGTGACCGCAAAACAACACCAATCCACATTCAAAACGACAACATTTCATGTGCTACTTTTTCTTCAACTTCTCAAGATGCTGCATCCATTTTCAAAAACCATATGGTGTTAAAGTGCAGCTTTTTAAGCTGTTATTTATAGCAATGCAAGGAACATTTGGTTGGACCAGTTTGGCTCAGATCATCCAATGTCCAATAAAAATCTAACATTATAGCCTATGCTTGAAATAAGCGGTATCCGTGACAGTGTGCTGCAAACTTGACGTTGGCTCTCTTCAGGATTTAGAAAGGACCAACTGTTTTCCCTTTGAGCAATCGTTTTCTCGTAATGAACTGTGAAATTTGTTCGTGAATTTGATGAGGTTTTCCGCAAGAATAAAATCTTTAAAATAGAATTGTTTGCCCTCCACCTTTTTGAATTTGGAACTTCAAAATATATCTATTTTTTTTAAAAGACAATTTGATAGTTAAGCAAAATCCCTAATTTCCTTTAACTTCGGCGCATATCTTCCAAACACACCTCTGCACATTTCATCGTTATGCAAGACAACAACATTTTTTTTTCAAATACCAAAAACATTAATTCATCCAATTGAGTTATTATTATTTTTGTCATTGACCCAGCCCATAATGCACTCTGATAAATATGACGACGATCTCAAGGAACGGAAATAAATAATAAATATTAAATCTTTGGAATGATATTGCCATTCGAAGTGGTGCAATTTTTGCGAGCGCCAGCTCATCCGCAACTTATTATACAATCCGAAACGATGATGAATAATTAAGTTATTTCTAGACTAAAGCAATAAATATCATTTACGTGGAATCATTTATTTTTCTGTCATGGATAAATATACTTCCACTTCACTTTGCGTTGCCCATTTTTGTTTTTGTTTTTGTCGCTACGTTTGCTGTCGTGTGTGCATTTTATTATTATTGTTAGTGATGGTACAAATCAGTCGGATGGAAATGAATGGCAACAGAAATTGGACAAAAATTACTATCCAAAATAGATGCAATAGCTTCAACACTGGGCAAAAATACAATTGCTTTTGAATAGAAAACAGAAGCAAAAAATTAAACAACAACAACGGTACCCTAGTAACATTCGACAATTTAAAGCGATCTCCTGTGTATAAAAATCAGCTATGAGGAAAACTGCCTACAAAAAATAACAAGGTACAAAACATCAACAACAACAAACACATCCACACACACACACACACCAGAGACAAAAAAAAGTTGAACGGAAAACAAGAAACTAACTCACGGCAAGAAAACTAACAAATCATTTTTATTTAGCGACAGGAAGGTAACAAATTTATTATTTTTGATACGAAACGAAGCTACATGAAAAAAAAAACGAAAACATCGACTTTGGTGCAATCTTTCTTTTTGGTTTCATTTATCGTGGCAGGCAGCGTGTTCGTGTCCGTTTTTAGTTCACTGAGATCCTCACTTTTTGGTACATTTGAAGCTTTATTTGTGCTCTGTGTGTGTGTGTGTGTGTGTGAATGTCTCGCACTCGATCAATTTTTTTCTCGGTTGGCGTATTGTGTCGTCATGTACTAAAAAATTTCTCTCATACATTGTTCGTTCAATTTTATAACTGCTTTGCAACATCGACTTTTTCACCATTTGGATACCGAGTAAGTGGGCAGCCAAACGCAACTACGACAAGAAATAAATAGAATTTAACGAAAAACAAAACAAAAAATTGGAAAGAAACTATGAAGCACATGCACACACACACACACACACACACACTATCCAACCAAATACAAATAATAACATTTCGGGAGGGCAACAACAACAACAACAACAACAAAAAATCCGAGTGAAAATAAATGTTTGCAAATGATTTAAGCTCGCGGAAATATTCGTTGTTGTTTTCTTCTTCGGCTCTAATGTATTGTATCCTTCGGTTGTCCCATATATAAAAATGCAACCGATTTTGTGTGTGTGTGTGTGTGTGCTATTGCATTTCTTCTCGCTGGTTCGGTTTGCTTGTTTACCGTCGAGTTGGCTTGTTGATGTCCTTCCTTCTCCGATTCACTTTGTATTCCTTCTACCATTTCTACATTTCATCTGCACACATAAAACATATTAATATTGTTGTTTTTTTTCCCTCCTATTTTATTCTATTTTTTCAACTGCTTATTTAAAATATAAAGTTTATTTTGAACAACGAAAAATTGAAATAATTTTTTTTGTTTTTTTGTTTTTCATTTGGATACACAATTCTCACTCACAATTGCTCGGTTTTGCTGTTCGTAGTCCGCATTTTTTTTTTGTTGTTGCTCGGCGCTCGTTTTGGTTTGCCTTTCACGCGCTTGTATGTTCACTTAATTATGCTTGGTTATTGTGCTTCTGTAGCTAGTTCTTCGTTCTCGCTTCACTTCTGACTCTTGTGCGCTCGTTCACTTTTTGTTACTGTTTTATACTTATACTTCAGCCGTTGTTGTTGTTGTTTACTGCATTTCAACGAGAGAAAGTTTTGATTCTTTCGTTTTTTTTTCTTCTTCTTCTTCTTCTTCTTCGCGCCAACTGAAATAAAAATACACAAATAAAACATTCGAAGGACGACAACAAAAATTACGAAAATGATAAAAAAAAGCAGAAAATGGCAGGCGCACATAATTTTCAATACTCATGCCACCGTTTTCATCGCTGTTTGTAAATGTGTGTGTATGATTCTCTTTTTTTTTTCTCGGTATATTGTCAACGGTACCGCGTTGCCAACCTAGCTACTTATACCTGTGTGTCATGGAATACCATTTACAGTGGATACCATTTTTTTGTTGCTGCTGCTGCTTTTATTGTTGTTGTTGTCGTTGTTGTTGAATATTAAAATGTGAAATGTAAAATGACGTCAAAATATTAAATGAATTCGCAAATAAATGGTGACTTTTTGAGTTCTTGCAACATTCTCCGCGAATTTACCGTCCTACCACAAGCCATGGGCATTAGATGGATTTTCACGGCTGTTTTTCTCTGTCTCTCCTGCTCTCCCTCCCTCTCTCTCTCTCTCTCTCTCTCTCTCGCTATCATTTTATACGTGTATTTTTGTATTTGTCACTGTTGTGTCGTTTCCTTTTCATTTTATTCTTTTCCATTTCATTAATATTTATTTTTATTCGATGTCTTGGATTGTATTCGCTGAATGGTGTGAGCCATTCTCGTGTTGAAAATGCCATTTCCACTCTAAAATAACAAATTTCCATTTTTAATTTATTTCAATTTTCTCAGCAATCGAGAAAATGTATGTACATTTGTATAAATGTTCAAATGTGTGTGTGTGTGTGTATGTTAGAGAAGTTGCAAGAGTGTGGGGTTGGGTGGATGGCTATAAATATATTTATAGATATTTTTCTTTTCATTCAAATTGCATTTATAAGTTCTTTTTTTTTTAGTCGGTTGGTCGTTGTTAGTCGTGTGCTGTATTGTTATTTCCAGCTGTTCCTTTGCAAAAAGCATTTACTTGATTGTTCTATGGCATTTGGTGTGCTTTTAGCGCGAAATAAATGATGAACGCTTCGTTTCCGGCTTATGGTTGCCATTCATATTGCTTCAATTAATCTACCGAGAACCAACAAAACATACACACACATACACCAAAAGTTCGCTGTTCACATCCACAATTTCAAAGTGGAAATTCTGTAAATTGGGAAAAACGAACCAATTCAATAACTGTTAGATCGGCTCACCAACTCACAACAAGCGCAAACTGAAATAATTTCAGGCCGCTCTGACATACACACCAAAAAAAAAAAAAAATACATACGCCAAAATGTAGTCGTATCCTGCGTTTGATGATCGTAAAAAATGTGTTTAATAATAATAAATTCCATTTTATTATTTATTTATGTGTGCACAATGTTCTTGGCGGTGTTGTGATGTTGAAATGGAACCAGTAAAATAGAGTGTGAGAGAGAGAGAGAGTGAAAGAAAGGGAGAGGAGGAGAGAAATAAAGCATCATTGATGGAGAAAAGGCCATGGAGAGCATAAGAACAAATGCACATACAATCGAAATATGTTCGACATTCGGTATGTGTGTGTGTATGTGTTGTTGCTTGTCGACTAGTTGCCATTTAGTCAAGATGTATTTCATTCGACTTTTTTTTTCTCTTCGGTCTTTTGCTCCTGGTCCGCTTCATTTTCTCCCTGTTTTGTTATGTGTAATATTTAACTTTTCCATTTCTTCCATTAACGGTGAAAGAAAAAAAACCAGAGAAAAATGCTCCGATACAAATCGACACAGTTAAGCTGTATTATCAAGTGTTGTGTGCGCATTTTCCAACCAGCGACTCTATATTTTATTGTGCATATAGAAATTTATACGTCTACGATGCCCTCTGAGTTTGTTTGAATGTGAGTGTGTGGGCTTCTTTTTTTCTTTCTCAAATATACTTCATTTCTTAGCCAATATTTTCTATCTTTCTCTCTCTCTCTCTCTCTGTGTGTGTGTATCTCTCTCTATCTCTATCTCTATTACACTTTCTTTCTTTCGTCTTCATTCTCGGCTTAGATCTCTTCTATTTTTTGTGCCGCTATTAAGCGTTTCGTTTGTTGTTTGAACTCAATGAAGCTCACGCTATTCTCATTCACAGATGAATTTGGAGAATCAAACACCGAAGACTCTCTCTCTCTCTCTCACTCTCTCTCTCTCTCTCTCTCTCTCTCTCTCTCTCTCTCTTCGAGTTCTTACTGTTTCTCACCAGATTCTATGCTTGCAGTTTGTTACGTCGCATAAAATATCTGCAGACAGAATATTTTTAACATTCATACATAATTCCCGATGTTTGAAATAAAAAGAGAGAACACTTTGCAAATTACGAGGCCGAAACGAACCAAAAAAAATTGATAAAATGAAATGCGATGAGATTTTGTGTATTAAAATTGTTATTGGATTTTTTTTTCTCCATCATTTTAAATATTGATTATTTTTCCATTTTATTATCGAATACTTTTTCAAGCGCACCAAGAAAAAAAAACCCGAAAATGCAAAGTTAAAGGAAAAAGGTCTAGTCCGACTAACGAAAAGGACTAATGAATTCCGAATGTGCTAACTTAGCAAATGATGGAAAAGGTTTCGTTGATGCAACCATAAACATTAATTGATTATCAGAGAAAGTTATTACTCTATTCACATGTCTGCAACGATCGATTGAATGATAGCCAAATCATAAAGTCTATGTGGCTCAAGTGGCAAAGTGTTCGGTTGTTTTTTTTTTGTTCGTACCAAAAGGTTAGTTCAACTGAATATTTGTTCAGTTGGACGCTTCAATACATTTGGATAATTCCACAGAAAAAAAACCGATTCAAAAATAAATTCAAAAGCTTTAAAATAACAAACCTAAAATGCGGCGCATCATCAATAAAAAAAAAAAGAAAACCATTTTGCTTGTTTCTTTGTATAATTCTTTGTTTATTTTCCTTTTATTCATTTTTCATTAGCCGACATAGAGGCATTCTTGTATTCTAAAGACATAGCGGTTTTTTTTTCGGAATTATAAAACGATTTGAACTCAAATTCATATTTTAAATTTACATATGTGAATAGCACCAATTCACTCAGAAGTTGGGCTAGTTTCTTATCTGACAATGTCAGACTGACACCTTTTTTTTCTTCTTTTTCTCTATTTTTAAAATGCTTGTTTGAGCACGCTCACGCACACACACACACATGCAAACACATGCTGTGTATTTCTACTGACACCACACAAAATTGTTACTTAACAGATTATCACGGTGAAAGCGTGAGATTTGCATTGCGAATCAGTTCTTTGATCTGTCTGCAGAGCATCATGCTAAGCAAGAATATAATACATTGGCAATAAGTAGGTCAAACATGACGTATCTAGAAATACTAGAGACCTTTAGTTGCTACTATTGATTAGCAGAATGCCATTTTTTTTTCTTTCAACATTATTGGAAAGTAGTGCTTGATGATGAGAAGACTCTCTTTTTTTTTTTATTTACAAGATCAATGAATCAGTTGAATAGGTTTCTTACATAGAACCAGTCGTACAAATCAAGACACATCGAAGCACTGCTATCGATCTGATGGGGTGTTTATTGTTAAATAAGACACAGTGTTTTTTTTTTAGTTCTTGTAATCAGAAGATTTATGTTACGCACAATTTCAAGAGTGTGATTTGTTCAGTTAATTTGTCATCGCAAGTGTTTTTTTTAAAGGAAACAAACAACTTTTGACTACAACTAAAAGTTAATTGTCGATTGAAAATAACTATGTTTATGAAGGGTGTATTGTTTTCGCTACTGGTGATCAGTGTTAAATTGTATGCTCATTTCAATTGTTTGGTGTCATTAAAAACAAATGCAAAACATGTTAAACCATTTGATTCAGTATAAATAGAAAATAAATTTCTGATTAAAAGTAACCAAGGAATTTATTCCTCAATTGATTAAATTGTAATTTACGATCAGGGTTCACTGTGGTGGTTCAACACGATTCGCTCAGCAATGCTTTGGATGGGGTGTATATGATACGTTACAGAGAACTGCATCAACAGTACAATCGTATTTGGCCATCGAACGCAACATCAACGAATCTCAATTTCAAATTCCAGGTTGTTTTTACAAAATTAAATTATGCCGTGATTTGAAAAAAAAAAAAAAAAAAAACAAACCACAATTTTAAAATTTCTTTATGAAAAACAAAATGTATACGTAGGTGCAGAACCACGTCAAATATGGATGTTGATTCGCGAAGGAACTCGAACACCAACTGAAGAAAAGGTTGCCGAATTAAAAGAGTTAGAAGATGTTAGTTGATTGATAAAATGTTGTCCAACTTTTGAATATCTATGACGAACATCGTCATTGACGATGAATATCGTATGTTTTTAATAATACGTTTTCAATAAACTTTCATTTTTATATGTAGCTTCGTGATGAGATTGTCGAAAATTTCGAAACATCAGATAGTTATCTGTTCTGTGAATCGGATTGGAAGAAGCTTCGAGAATGGAAATGGAATGAAAACATCACCAATAATCAAGAGCAAGTGTTAACATCACGCGTATGTAACCCTAATGCAAAGCCTATTATTGCACATGAATGGTGTGCAGACCAGAGGCGGATACAATCAACACTTATAAATATGTGCGCCTTTGTGTTTTTGTAGGGCCAAAATGAAATACGATTCATTTCGCGAAATTATAAGCGCTATTTTCCGGAACTGTTTGACGATATTTATAGCCCAGTTGCATTTAATTTTACACACACTGAATCGGATGGAACACGAGAGACTTTTAATACATTTGTCGATGAAATGTTTGGCTACAATGCACACATGAAAATTGAAGCTGAACCCACCGATGAAACCGAAAAGCTTCTTGAGGTTAGCAAATGCACAGAGTAAATTGAATTAACAAACAAACAAAAACAGACAAGTAAAAAAAAAAAAAAACAAACAAATCAATTTGGGCGGATTCGATTGAATTGTTGATGCATGCGGGGCATAAAAGGCACTCAAGTGCAATATATTTCAGGTGCTTGACAAGCGAAGTTTGAATGTTTCGCCCTGAGGCGCCATCATAACATAGGCACAGTTTGCACAGGCCCTACAATTTGTGCCCTTCAATTAGTAATAATTTTAAAATACAATTACTATTTACACATCAGCGTTTGTTTTGTTTTTTCGTGAGAAACTCTTACATGTTAGTAAATTAATAAAAAAAAAACCGAATTTGTGTGTGTGTGTGTACATTTCCAGCCATTCAAAGAATGTGCCGCATTTACGGAGCAACAGGAAAGCTTGGACGAGTCTGACTCTGAGGTATCGAAATTTCAAGATGCGAAATTATTTCAAAATGTCATCAAAGAGGTGAGCAGACGCTTACATTTTCGTAAGAAATTGAAGAAAAAGGATTTGATGAACATGTACGATATGTGCCGATATGAACAAGCTTGGCGTAAAAATGCGACCAGTGTTTGGTGTTTGGTGAGTCAGATTTTTAGAAAGTCACTATTTAAATATTTAAACACTTTCAAATGAAACGAATTCAATGAATTTGATTGGTTTGGTTGGTTTTTGTTTGAAATTTTTTTTTTTTTATTTTTTTTTTTTTGTCAAGATGTTTACACCAAAAGAAATCAAAGTGCTAGAATATGCAAAAGATTTGAGTGACTATTATGAATATGGCTATGGTTCCGAATTAAATCGATACATTCAATGTTCATCGGTTCGTGATATGGTGTCACATTTGGAGTTTAGCAGAGATCCACGGGTGACTGTGTATTTCGGACAATCATCAACGTTATTGTTGCATTTAACGGCGATGGGCGCATTTAAAGATGAACAACCACTGACTGCAACCAATTTTCAAAAAATGCCCGAACGAAAATGGAGTACCAGCAAAATGAGCCCATTCGCTGGCAATTTTGCAGCTGTACGATACAGTACAAAGCAAGTGAAATTCTTTCTCAACGAAGAATTGATTTACTTTGATTGGTGCAAACATGGAATATGCCATTTGGCCGATGTTCGACGGAAATACCGCGAATTGGATAGCTGTGAAACAACATTTTGTCCCAGTGAAGATGATTCCGAATCACTTTTTTCATTATTACTTAAATCATTTCTTTAAATTTAAAAAAAAAAAAAAAACAACAACTTTTAACATTGTAAAAATAAATGATTAATTTTAAGGTTAAAATGGCTCGATTTAATTTATTTCACATTCAGCTGAGATGTAATGTACAAGCTTTGATTTTAAACCAGCTACATAAGTACACACAGTATACATATATGAGTCACAAAAGGGAATAAATTTAAATTCAAAATGTGGACTCCTTGAAGCGTAAACTTTCATCTGTTCGATGGATCGATAAACAAATAAATTTGATTTATTCAAACGTTAGCTTGTTTTGGCTTAACTTAAAATTCTAACAGACAATTCCATGCTGTATCATTTTAAACAACACTGTAATTTTAGTATGTTCAATGTTCATAGATCTGTAAATTGTTTGGTGATTTCTGGAATTTTCGCAATGAATTTTAGTACCGGAAACTACAAAAAAAAAATCAAATTCTTAATCGAATTCTAAAAAAAAAAAACAAACAAACAAATAAACCGAACTGAATCATTATTTTTCTATGAATGATATGTTGCTTTCCATACGTTATACGATAGAAAGAAATTCCGTTGTAAACACGCATAAAAATAATTTAATAATCGTTATAAAATGATTGTAAACAAGTAGCACAAAACCAGAACCAATGAACATTTCAACAAGCGTGGAAAACACAAATTGGAGCATAGATGAAGGTTTGCCGGAAAAGACAAAAACATAGAGTGCGACAGTGCCGAGAACTAGAGACGAATGGAGAGAGGATCATCATCAAAAATACGTGTGTTCCAACGTTCTGTTATTCAAATGTAAATAAATGGAAATATATATTTTATATATATATATGTATGCCAATACACAAAATGGTGTCTCGGTCTCAAAATCGATGTGGAACAGCATCAAATACGATAAAATTTTAAATAAACTCGACTCTCAATATTAATATTTTCACGCTTCTAAGCTTATGCACGCACATCGCATTGGTCCAATGATTCCAAATGCTAAACGTGTAATCCAAATACAGGGAGTGTGTGTATGTTTTTTTTTTTGTTGTTGTTGTGTTATTTCGTCGGAAACAAAGCAACGGCATCAGCAAGACAAACCATAACAATATTATTTGGAAAATTCATGTATGCCAAATCGAATACGAATACGTGTACTTGGATTTTGGCAGACCAGTTTGCCATTCCTCATTCCAGTTTTACCAAACCATCATCACCACCATTCGCCAACCATATCGGATGCAACTAATTTTAAATGCGCGCAATAACATAGAATTGGCCCTGGCGAAAAAGAGTTGATGCTCGTTTACGCGTTTCACTGGCATTCTCTCCGGTGTGTGTGTGTGTGTGTGTGTGTGTGGATGGAACGTTGCGTGCCATATTAGCCTGGATGGGATTGTGTTTCGGTATACAATACAAATAAATAATAATATTAAATATATATTTAATATTGCATAACGCACACGAAACACAAACACGTGCATTTTTTATGAAGATGCTTCTACATGTATAAAAATACACGAAACGCTCTCGATAGCTCGAACACATCGTCGATGGCCATACGATGTTGGAATCATGCACATTTGAAAATATATTTTCTCGAAATAGATACAGAGAGCGAAAGAGAAAGACCTGAGACCAGAGACCATCCAATCCATTGAACATACGAATCACTCGAACCGGACGAGCGAACGACCAAAACAGCCAAAAAAAAGGGGTGAAAAAGGGAAAGAGAAAGACATACAATGTATGGACTCTACTACGATAGAAACGAATATTTTCGAAATTCAAAGAGAGAGAGAGAGAGAGAGAGAGAGAGAGAGAGAGAGAGAGAGAGAGAGAGTGAGAGAGAGAAAGAACAGACGCGGAATCGAATGATTCCGATGAACCGACCACACGCACACATATTTGCATTAGCACAGCAATATTCTAATCGTTGAAAATGGTTGGCGCGCAATAACTGGTTACTGCTTTCTGTACATACACCTTGAATCGAAAGGTGATTTTGCTTAGGCCGAATGAAATGAGAATGCGGGTGGGTAGAATTTTGCAAAAAGCAAAACCGAAAACGCAACGGCACGAAGGCACGATTCACGGCATCATCGGAACCACCGAGCAAAAATATTGAATTAGTAATATGCATTAGAATTTTAGATAACTCGTAGTTTTGTTGTTCCGATTCTATACGTCTGATACAACATTACCGAAAATTATTGGGCCAGAACTTGAACTCAACGATGTATTGAATATCTCTGTCTCTGCCAGAAAGAGAACAAGCGGCAAAGGGAATGGGAGCGGAACCGGGAGCAGGAGCAGGAGCAGAAGAGTTTGCTTCGTTTTCTACTCTTTCATCTCTTCTCGCATGCTAAAACTGCATGCAATGAATACTCAAATGCTTAAACACAATGGCAATAAAAACTGAAACCATTGATGAACGATAACGAAGACTCGAAAACGGTTTTCGCATGTGTGGATGTGATGTGTATGCATGTGCATTGTGCATGTATGTTGCTTATGTATATGTGTATGCATGTTTTCGTTGTTTCGCGTTTTAGTTTACGGAATTTCATATTCTATATGCTGCGAAAAGCATCTATTGCATTAGGCAAAGTCCCATCGGTTAAGCATTTCCATATATTGAATGAAAGCATTTTGTGTGTGTTTACTGAGTATGTCCTCGTTCGAATGTTCAACATTTCCGCATTTCCCGTGTGCAACGGGCAAGAGAGTGACAGAGATGGCCTAACATATAGCGGTAGAAAATTAACTCATTCCACGGATGTTGGCGTTAATATTGGTCTGATTCGGGGAGCGCGAATAATCAAACGAATCCCTCAGAATGTTGCTTCAAAATACGTGCCATCCACCACACAACCATTACAGACACGCACAAAGATGCGAAAAACCCAACTGTGCACACCGGCCGATCCAATACCTACATCCGTATCGACATCTTCTCTCTTGCCTCTCTTGTGTCACGTATCTCCTACAAACAGAAAACAACGTTTTGTTACATATAGAAAATGTGGTGTGAGAGAGAGAGAGAGAGAGAGAGAGATAAAGAGAGAGTGACAGGCGCTCGAAAAATAGATAGAGTCAACACACTTTTACGAAACAATAGATGGCATCGATATTTTTCGGCGAGAGATAGTAAATTAGGATAAAACGCATCAGACTATTTGCATCGAATTTTCCGATGCAACTTGATCTATGTGATGCGGTCGAAATTCGAGTGTTAAATGTCATTCGTAAATGATAAAGTCTATTCACTATAAATATACGCACAACTGAAATGTACGCAGAGCAGTTTTTTTGTTGTTGCTCTCAATCTCTCTCGCTCTCACTATCTATCAACTAAGCTCAACGAAAGTATGCATCATGTGCATATATCCGTATTTTAGTAACCGATTCATCGGTCTTTGTATTTCGTACATTGGACTTGATGGTTGCACCATACAACATAGGTAGATCTAATATTAGAGTGCATATGCACTCACAATTTCAAAGAATAAATATCAGTTGAATTCCTCATGATGATTTTATTCAATACAAGAATTACTATGGCACAAACGGCAACGGTAAAAAATTGAGCTGTATCAATTTCTAATATCGCACGTAATGAGTTTGGCCAGGAGTTTTTTTTTTGGCCAGGAGTTTGGCTATTCAAAGAATAAACCGATGTATTACCTTTTTTTTGGTGTGTAAGATTGAAATTTCACTATAGATTTTGGATTCCTTTGATAGACTCACATTTTGTGAAATGGTCGATAGACGATAAGTTTACATGTAAATGCATTTAAAATGCATTTGAAATGCATTCAGACTTAAAACAGTCAATATTACATTTTCGAATACTTGAATATATGAATTCGACTTCAGAAGAAATTGGAATTTAACGATTGTGAAACCTACATATCAACTGCAGCAAACACGAAAAATACTTTGCAATGGTCAACTTGTGTGATGTGTTCTGTATCCATCCTCTCAACTTTGTCGGTTGAAAATTCAACATTTTTAGTTAATATTTGAATGAAAATAAAATAGGAATGATTGACTTAAAGGACTTTTAAATGTTGAAGGTAAATAAATGTTGGTTGTCCAAACCTTAACACCATAAACAATTCTTTGAAACGAAAACTGAAGCTTTTATACTTATCCTCTTGATGATCAATACTATTAAGCCATGTGGCTTAGGCCATATACACGTCGTACCACCAACACAATTTTAATATTAAATAGTGTAACGTCACAATGCCCTCACATTACTGTTCCGGTTTTACTGATCGTTTGCGCGTAGCTTCTCTAAAACAAAGTGCATGGGATGAGAGGTAGAGAGAGAGAGCGAGAGCGAGAGCGAGAGAGAGAGAGAGAGAGAGAGAGAGAGAGAGAGATAGGAAAAAGGCATATACAAAAGACAAAATCACACAATTGCGACAAATGTGAGTTTGACGATGAAAATAGTGCGTGCGGGTGTATACCATTAAATGGATTTGCACAACACAAATATAATGTATACCCACATTCGCATCGAATTTATTCCAATTTATTGATTGAAATGGTTTTTGCAAATGCCAATTCATTGTTGTATCTATGTAGATCTGCAACGACACCATTGGCTTAGATGGTTTGGCTTATACGGTGGTAAGCAGAGAGACAAAAATTCCTTGTTTTCCAATTCTTTGCTAATATTTTGCCGCCGTTGTTGTTGTTGTTGTTGGTGCTTGCTCATACTATTGTATGCATTAGATGGCTGCATCACGGTTTTATCAATATATATATATTTACGTTTGCTCTTTGAATAATATCGAATCGAACTCATCTGATGACTATGTTTGAATGTATTTTCAAACCGCATATCTCGCCCGTACAATTCGAGTCCAGAACGATGTTAACCATCGGTTGGGTTGGGGATATTTTTTGAAAAAAAAAAAGAAGGAAACCATAACATAAATATCATCATTCTCTCACGTATTAGACACATACAGTGTTACAAATATCAACGCGGAAAATGAAAACGATGGTACTTTAATGTATCAGGCATTCGGTTGTGCGATGGTTCTCTCTCTATCTCTCACTCTCTCATTTGTGTTGCCACTTTAAACATTATTTGTATCTTTCGAAACTGAAAATATCGAATTCAATGAAAATATACCCTCAGCGTCACAAACACATATTTTCTATTTGAATATACTTGAGCATTGCTTCATCATTGCAATATTCACCGGTGTTTGGTGAGCGACTGAGCGAGCGCACGGCTAGAGCGAGAAAAAGAGTAAAAGAGGACGAGGGTGGCGATTTTGTTTACGGTGGGCTGTACAAGAATGTTATTATTTTGTTATTGATTGCATTGAAACGTCACATATACACTCGAGCTAAGCTTCACATATTTTGAGCATAGAATTTATACGTCCCCGTTATACAATGTGCAATTTACAATGTACAGAATACATTGATTCACATCGATGACATCCCGTTGCTTGAAGTTTGCAAACCAGTTTTGAAGAATGCAAAAGTTGGTAGATTGTCATTTTCTATGGTGAGTATTTTGTTGTAAAGTCCATCTGATAATTACATCATATGATATGTTTAAGTTTAAATAGAATTGTTCACACAAAAGGCTAGCCGAAATAGGTGGTCAGATTCAATGAGAACGCTGTAAATTCTGTTCAATTATGATCACGAAGTTTGTTGATTGAAAAAAAAAAGCGGTTGCTTTGACATGAAAATGATGAAATGTTCAAGCTAACTGGAAACATTGTGATAAAACAAATGGCCGGCACATTGACATTACATGAACAATGCGCAAAAATACAAGCGTTTGAGTCACAGTCACGCTGCTGCTCCCAATATCGGTATCGTTGTTCGGTGAGTTCTTAAAATGACCGGTATTAAATAGTGCGTGAAATGGGTGAAAATTTTGGATGTTTTATTTTGGGCTGAATTTAGGTCGAGGCGATTATCGAGGAGAAGTGTGCGTGTGTTTGTGAGTTCATTCAATGAATGAATAGCGATAGAGAAAGACCATTGAAATAGGATTTGCTTGCTCATTTTACGTCATATGGGACCGGTCAATGTATTGCACTCGATTCATTCGAATCATCCTCTCATCCAACAATACCATCACGGGCACGCACTGTTTGATGTTGTGAATGGGAAATTTGTGCACGATGTCAGCAGTGAAACAAAAAAAAAAGTGTCACAAAATCGTGGCCAACAACAATGAAAACAATAATAAAAAGTCAATATCATTGGAAAAAATGCATATTGGAGAAATGCATCGAAAATCGTAGGAAACACCAACAGACACAGCCAAATACACACACACACACACAAGGCACTCGACGACTGTCGAGAGTCGGCTGATGACACAGATACAATGCATTGTACATGCAATTCAATTGAATTCAAGTACACGTACCAAAAAATATATGCGCCCGATGACGATGCATTTCGCTCTTTATGCCACCATTAATGGCTCTCACTTGCAATGAGGATATTGTACCCGAATATGCACACGCAAAAAAAAGAACCAAACACTACAAATCAAGCACGGAAAAAGGGAAACGGTAAAGTGTTACAATTCATATCGAGGTCTGTCAACCGTCCGACCATGCAGACCATCACAGTGATCCGATGGACGATGGAATGCCCACTTCAAATTCTCCATTCATGCTACCAGCATATTAATATATTAATACTATAGTGTTGAAACCACCTTAATGAAACACAAATGTATAATTTTTTATGAAAATTTCATCAAACTCTCGATTTCAATTTTATTCAAAGTGCAACACTCAACTAACCGGAAAAATTCGGCTTAAAGCCGGTCCTTCAATGCGTTTATCACAAATTTAGCATTAAAATAGAAGATGAAAGAACCGCCACGTTAATCGACACAACACATCGAATAACAACTAGTTAAATGCCACAATTCTGTGGCCACACATTTCCAATGTGTGATTTTGGTTGTGCTATTTTGATGTATGCGCATTTTTTTTTCTACCTTGTTTTCCACACGCTTCTGCTGTTTGGTGGTTGTTGTTCTTTTTTTTCCCGTCGAGTGTGTCAATGCGTTGTTGTTTTTACATACAAACGGCATATTTCTTCTGAATTTCCACTTGTATGCACTCTACTGCACCAATTTATTCATAGGACTCGCGCTATGCAACCAATATGCCCGTTAATTCACATGCAACAGCAGCGAAATGATAAAAAAAAACAAAACGCCAATTCAATGTCAATGAATATAGTGGAATTCTATACAATAATAATTGAACCAAATTACAAATTGGTACACTTGTGATAAAAAAAAAAGAAAAAAACGGGCCAGCGTATGCAGACTGTGAGCAATACGAGTGTGAGCTTGGATGTGTATTCATGACAATCGGCTCGTGTTAGTCAAACAATTGCAAACAATTTATTGGCGGGGGGGTGGAGGGGTAGGTGTCGAGAAAAATGCCACTAATTGAAATATTTTAGTTGTTGGCGAAATAAGCGCACTTTTTGGTTGAATCGAATTTCGCACTTGTGCCGGTCAATATTTGGACGGCAAATCAAGTCATTCACAGCTTTTCACTGTCAATGAACAATTTGCTCAATAAATTTAATGTGAGTTCTACGTTTTCTACATTTGCAAAATATGCGGAAGGTATTTAGGCGTTCAATTCTGTCCTTAAATGAACACTAGCCAATGGAATTCAATGTTAAACCTAGTGCTACTTGTTGATACTGTCTCAACTTTTGTGAATTCCTATGAATATTCTCTGGCAATGTAATTTGAAGAAATGAGCTAGTCCGGTCAGTACAATGTTCGGTTTGAATTTGAGGAGCTGCATAGTTGAATTTATGACGATAATGATTCATGTGAAATTCCCTCGCTTTGTTATTTTGCGCCATATACAATTTTGGCCAATTTCAAATTATTACACATTTAAGTTCGACTAACTTCCGATCTAATCAACTCGAATGGATCAAACCATCTCAAAATGTTTAAGTTTAACACAAAATGTGGAGCGTAGAGCATAATTTAAATGCTTTGAAACATTTTTAGTGCACCAAAGGTATGTGACCAGCTTGATTCCGTACGACACACAAAACTACAGTTGAACTTAAACCACAAGATATCTCTTCGCGCTATTTCGAACATTTCAGATCAAAAACATTAAAATGCCGAAAATGCTTTGTGCTAAATCAAGTCACACAAGTTTGCTATAGTTGATTGTAATTGCGAGTGGTCAGTCTTGATATTCGTAAATCACCTGACTCGCTTGTTTTTCGAGAGAGAGAGAGAGAGAGAGAGAGAGAGAGAGAGAGACACAAAAAAAAAACAATCACAAACAGTTGCAGTGATGAACGTTACGGCCAGTGTATTGTACAACATCATTTGCATTGAGTAGCAGGCACATTCACATCATCGAATTACAACGGCCCAGCCAAAAGGTAGAGCAATGGACGAAAACCAAAAAACGTGGCATTGCATAAAGTAGAAGCCCCAGAATCTATATGTGCGGAGATAGGGGGGTTGAAACGCGAGGAATTATATTGCGCGCCAAATGCCAAGCACAAATAAATGTGTGAGCTTCATGCTGTTGTAACACAGAAATATGTCCTGTTCTACCCGTTTTTCTGATGGCAAACGAGAGAGGGAGAGAATTAAAAAGAGAAAAAAAAAACAAGAATT
This sequence comes from Aphidoletes aphidimyza, assembly GCA_030463065.1. Lineage (NCBI taxonomy): Eukaryota > Metazoa > Arthropoda > Insecta > Diptera > Cecidomyiidae > Aphidoletes > Aphidoletes aphidimyza. Next base: position 44,957,059 of record CM059997.1, read on the forward strand.
CGGTGTGTGCGAGTTTTTTTTTCGCACACTACCAAAAAGAATTTCAAACAACACACACATATACATACTTGCACGTATCATCATCGCCACAGACATATATCTAATGAAATAAACAAGAAAAACGAAATAATAAATCAATATTTTTTTGCTTGGAAGCTGCAGTCGTCGTTGTCGCCGCTGCCGCCGCCACCACCATCTCATCGTGGTCGTAGTCGTCGTCATCATCGTCGTTGCTTTTGCATTCGAAATATATCGAGTAAAGTTTTAATTTTTCCTTTTTTTTTTCGTTCGCCTTTTTTCCCGTATATTTTCATCATAAATACGGCGAATTTTTTTTGTACGGCTGCTGCTGCTACTACTGTTATACGCGCGTATAAACGCCACTCTATTGCATATGTAGAGACAGAGAAGGCAAACATTTGAGTTTTAGGTTTCGATTTGAACCGCCTCACTATATGTGTACTGATAAATTTTGATTTGGTTTTATTTTCTTTCTCTCTATATATGTTTTGTCGTAGACGCATTACAACAGCAACAACAACAACAACAAATGGTTTTTGTGTGTTGCGTGATTTATTTGAACGTGAAAAGATCATATGCGATATTATACTTATTTTTGTTGTGGAGCAAATTGCAATCTGAGTGTGGGCACCACACAACGGCAATGCACTCGTAAAACCGAGTGAAACGAGCAAATCGTTTATATAATATGCACGCGCAATGAGTGCGATGAGAGAGAGAAAGGGAAAATGGATTTGTGTGCAAAAATATTTATTAATCCAGCACAAATCATGGATAAGTATCCAATTGTGAGCTCAAACAAAAAGTTTAATGAAAATTCCGGATAAAATATAATTTTATGCGCGCATCGAAGAGATTGACTGTGGATCCCCTTTCAGTATATTTGACTTGGAACGATCGTTGGCTGGACCTCAAATGACCCAAGTCCAAAGATTTATTGCATGGATTTATTTCATTATTGAAATGAACAAATTTCTGTTACATCGATATTTTCAACCGGCTCTATAATTCTCGTCAAGCTTTTTGAAAGCATCTGTATGTGATCGTTAAGAAGATTTTTTACTCTCGATACAACTTTATGGATTGATTTAACGCAAACCATGTTTATTTTTCATTCTCTCTCTCACTCTCTCTCTCTCTCTATCATTTCCATCTAAAAAGTATTTTCATTAAATGTAATCGATACAACAGAAAAAAACACGATGGGCCCATAAATAAATATAAAATTTTGCGTCAACAATTGTATGGCACCAGCATAAAACTAAAGCACATTAGCAGAACCAGCAGCAAAGGAACGAGTAAAATGTCTGGTAAACAAAATCCAAAAAAAAAAGTGCCACACAATTTTGTAACGACTGGCAACAACAAATCTGAAATCATTTTTACGGCCGTGGACTCGTTACAGCCTTCAGTTCAGGCAGAAAAAAAAAGAAATTACAGAATCAAAATAAAAAATTAAAAAAAAAAAAAAAAAACAAGAAAAATAACGCAAACGAAAATTTGTAGTCTATAGCAAATGTGAAAGTTGTGGATGTGAGTTTGTTGTATCGCGTTTTTGGCCCACGATTCACCCGAAAGGATGGAGATATATTGAAAATACGGCGGCTGCGACGCACATCTCGCTAAAGAAAAAGCGCACCAAACAGAGAAACAAATAAAAACGACGTCGAATGAAATTTTTTTTTTCTATTTAAAAAAAGAAGAAAACAGGAAAATATAGGCACAGAAAAAAAAACCATTGCAAGCACATTTTTTCAAGCATATCCGGTATTCTAGTTGCAATGATGGTGATGCCATTTCGAGATTGTGTTTGTGTGTGACGAATCCGTGCGTATTTCTTTTTTCGCCCCAGCACATGATGCCTATACGTGGAGAGAGAGAGTGTATGCATACGCATGCCACACAAATTGTGAGAGAAAAAAAAAACGCGTTAGGACAACAACAAACGTAGTCACTCTCATTTTGGAGACTGTCGTTCCAGTTCACGAAAAACGAAGAAAAATGGGCAGCTAGCAGAAAACAACGCGATTTTTTTTCGTTGCAACAACCAAAAAAAAGCTCACGCTTTGTCTGATAGACGAGTTCTATGCCTGTGTTTGTCATCGTCGTCGACATCGCTCTGTATGCTACTGTTACAGTCCGTTTGGTTCATAATTTTCTTTCTTTTTTGTTGTTGTTGTGTTGTTTTTTTTTTGTTTTTTTTTGGAGGAAGGCAGAAATACTCGGAAAAATTCACAGAATGAAAAATATATGCACGAGAATGAGAGAGGGGCGAAAACGGCAATCACAATCGCGATTCAACAGCACCTGTTAACAGGTATTTTTGTTATATGAATATAATACTTTCTGAGTGAGTGAGTCATCGGCAGGAATCCATGGTGACGGTGACGGTTTACACCCTCCACGGAGCTACTCTCTGCGCCCATCTAGCAAATTGTGTGTGTGTGTGTGTGTGTGTGTGTGTGTGTGTGTGTGTGTGTGTGTGTGTGTTTGTGTTTGTATACAGTTTTCGCATCCCAGTCAAAAGAATATATTCCGCGCTCTCAATCGACATCGACTTTGTTGTTTTGTGCGAATCTATCGTTTCAGTCTCTCATTCGTTCGCACGCCCGCCCGCCCGACCGAACGTCCACTCGCGCGAGAGAATCATTTCGTGCATTCGATGAGTGCGTGCTTTTTTTTTATCCATTGTTCCTACAATGCATCCCCATCCACCATTTGGGTTGCAATTTTGAGGGAGGCTCGACTTTTTTCGGTTTGATAACATTCGATATGTGCACACACATTGGGGGCCAATGCAAAGTGTGAGAGTGAGAGAGCGCATCACACACAAGGTTCACTTTTTCTCTGTGTTTTCTGTTTGGCAGCATCTTTTTTCGTTTTCGTTTTCGGTATTTCAGTGTCGATGTTGATGCTGATTCTGCTCCTAGAGTACTGTGCGATGGTGGTGTGGTGGTGTTGCTGCTGCTGGCCGTGCATTTCATTGTGCCATTTGATATATTTTATACAATTTACATTCACGTGCATATTGCTTCGAATGCATGGCGAAGGACCAATACGAGCTCGAAATCAGACTTTCGTTGTGCTCTGCTCACAGGAGTGAGAGGGCGAATGAGCAGAAATTTAAAAAAAAAACCTGTCGTTGATGTCCTATTCTTTTTCTTTTCACGTGTTTTTTTTCGCGCGCGCATGTATTCGTATGTATGTGAGTGTGTGAGTGTGTGCATCTCTAGCAATGTTGTTGCTCTTCGTCTATCATTCTGACGGCAGAATCGAGCATTGTCATTACCAATGCTGTTGCTGTTGCACCCTTTCTCCGCGAAATAATTTTTTTTTTTTTTTTCATTCGTTCATCTGCCTCGTGATCGCCGAAAAAATAACCAATTTTTTTCTGTTTGAATTGTTTTTTTTTTTCTTTTTTTTTTAATTTCTCGTTCGTTCGCCTGCTCGTTCACTCGTTTCGTTCGTTCCGTTAAATTTTCGCCAAACGAATTTCAGAATGATGGTGTGTTAGTGCACCAAAAAGGAAATATCCAACAAAAATTTGTACCAAATGTACAGAGGAGATCAGTTTGTTTTTCCTTTTCGTTGTGCGAAATGTGAGCTTGGCTGTCGCGCGCGCATACATACACATCCGCGTGCATATATGCATTGTGTATGACGTAGAGGAGGAACAGGGCTATCTACACGAGAATGTAATTTATGTCAAATCGGACTCTTGGCTATGTATAATACCGACGAATTCTTTTTTTTTCTTTTCGGCTAAATGTCGTTGTATCATTGTAGGTGGAAATTATTCGCGCTTTTCCATAAGCAAACCCGGCTTCTGTGTATGGAGCGGGCGCATTCTCATAGGCGAATTTGGAATTCGTTCGGTTGAAAAATATATATAGGCGAGAAAAAAAAAGAGAAACAATAAAACAAGGAACCAACTAAAATATAAGAGGATGAGCTCACGAAGACAGGAACCGGCTATGCCGCAGGGATTGAACGGTATACATGTATATAATTTTTTTTACGCCTTGTTCGCTCTTTCGTTGATGGAACTTGACGTAAATTCGCATGCTGTGCCGTAAGTGGACATTGACCTTTTCCATCAACGGCATAGATTTTCTCGGTTTATTTTTGTTTCGTTTATTTGTTTCTTTTGTTATTTACCTCGATATGTATTTTTGTTGATGTTGTTTGCGGGTAAATTTTAAACATAAATTTTTAATTCCATTTTTACCCCGTTCTCGGAACATGGAAATATCATAACATTGTAATCAAATGGTAACCGAAAGAAAATGACGCATTCACATTTCAATATAACATTTTAGTTTGAATTGAAAATCAAAATGAACACACACACACTCACACATCCAGCATTGAGGCAAACAAAAAAATTGGTCGATGGAAAAGAATATAACTAAAAATAAAAAAAAAACTGCGCTATGCGCGCATAACAAAATCCGAAATAATTCATTATTATTTTGTTTCGATGAAATGTGTTTAGTACACAGAAATCGAGTTGTTCGTGTGCACCCACGAATGCATTGACACTGAACCAGCTACTAAACAACAACAATAACAACAACAAAAAAACACCAAATGAACGACGATGACGACGACGACAACAGTGAAAAAAATTTATTTGTCCCCCTTTTGTTTGTTTTAAAGCTAAAACATAAAATTTAAATGGGAGTTGAAACAAAACAGCAACAACACCAACAAAAAGTTTCACAATTGTTAAAAAGTATCGTTCGGTCGATGACAATGATACACCAAAAATAGCGAATTGCCTTTGCTTGTTTCGATTTACTTGGTGGCTCAGTGGTGCCTGCTTCTGTTCAAATCTCTAGTACACCCATTTTATACTGGCCGTTTTTTTTTTCTGTTGTCGTTGTTTGCAAAAATGCATGAACCTTATCATATGCGATACAGTGGCATAAACGGAGACAATCAACTCAACAACGTGCGTCATATTCACCCCAAAAAATATTGTGTTGCGTATGTGAAAAGTTGAGCTATGAGCCTCTCTCATCCTATTACACGCGCGAACTTTGTCACATGTTCAAATGCACACTTATGATGCGATATGAAACATTTGTTTCAGCAATTCTATGCTCATATATTATATATTAAATATTTATTTATTTCGTTTTTTTTTTCTTTTCGTTGTTTTGTTAAATGTGTGGAACATCGTTGCAAAGCGCTTGACTGTATTTTTAATCGCACATATACACTCATGAAAGGCACATGACCCTCTTCGATTTTACTGATGAAAATATAATTTGTATTTATACGAATTACGAAGGCCAACTGCAGTAGCAGTAAAATAGCAAAACAGTAACCAAACAGTAAATGGCAAATAAAAAATTAAAATCCCAACTTACATTGTTCGTTCATTTGAATGTTCGCTCTGTTTCAATTCATTTTGTTGTTGTTGTTGTTATTTTCACCCACCGCGACACACACCGAATGAAACATCTCTGTACATGTTTAAATGAATTTAATAATTTATGTTTAAAAATACATGTAAAAATGTATGCAATCATAAATATCATAAATATGGCTTTGGTCAATTTAATGCAATGAAATTTTCGAAACAACAGCGAGCACACAACAGCGATCAAATTAGAGACGTTTTTAACCAAACAAACCAAAAACAAAAAAAAAACGGCAAGTAAAGAAAGATGAGGAGTAAACATTACAAAGCCACAACAGCTTACCGACAACAAGTTCTCTCCAAGGGCTTAGTTTTCCAATCCTATAGCAGAACACTGTAAAGTTTCAACACAGCAACATCGACAACGAAACAAAAAAACGAAGAAACAAAGAGTAAAATACTGCGGTGATAAAAATCTATTCTCTTTGGCTTCTCGTTTCCACCGTAAAGTTAGTCAAAAGAAGAAAACCTAAATCAACAACTTGCCCAACGAGAACGGATTGCACGCCACACAATGACAACGTGCACAATGATGCAACTCAAGATACACGAAATTATTTCCAATATTCCACAATCGGCATTCAATTGGCAAAAGAGAATTGGTGCAATAGCAACGGCAACCGCTAACGACTGCAATGGCAGTGAGTCAATTCGAAAGTTGGCATGCAATCTTTTAATAAATATCGGCCACTTGGGATGCACATAAACTACGAGAAAGCTGCAAAAAAAAAAACTGTGCTCCTTTCCAAACGGAAGCATTCAATGGGAAAAAAAATATTTTATTGCACAAAAATAAAAGAGAATTAAACTGCAACATTCTTGTTATTGCTATTTATATTTGTTTATTTTTATTCTTTTTGTTGTTGTTGTTGTTGTTGTTGTTTCTTTTCTTTTCATTCCAGATTGTTGTGTTTTCGTTACTTATCTCTCTCCCTCTATACTTCACTTACGGCTGCCTTTCAATAATTTTTGCTTTTGAATGCTACATTTTATATTGTTTGAAACTGAACTGTTTATAAGTGTACATATATATATATTCCTATTCACTGTAAAATAATTTATTCTTATCGATAATCTAATTTATAACCATGCACACATGTGTGTTGTTGCTATTTCGCTTCTTTTTTTTTTCTTTTCTTCTTTTTTTATTTAAAAAGTTTATACTTCGAACTTCATTCTGTCTCCTTTATTCACCTTTTAACGACATTACAATGAGTTTTTGTGTGTGTGTGTGTTTTTTTTTCTTTTCATATTTGTGAGCGTGAGCAAACGAGTCAGCAACCCGCTCCAATTTTTCGTATTTGTGCCTGATGTACTATGTGTTGCAATTGCATTTTTCATTCGCATTTTCTTGGCTTGAATTCTTTAGCTTCATCATTAATTTTTCATTCTATTGGCTGATGTGTATCAAATAAAATTCGCCTCTTTTTTGGACTTCTTCTTTTTCATTTTCTTTGCATGTGTGTGTGTGTTTTGTTCATCAATTTCAATTGCGCGCGGTATGGTTGCCGGGTTTTGTGTTTAATGTTGTAGAATTTTTTGTGTTTCGGGTCGCCACGCCGGAGGGTGGTAGGGAGCAATTTATCGGCTTTTCAACCTTATTATAAAACGTATGCTCCCAAACAATGTATTTTGGCTGTGTGTAGAAATGATAATTCGGTATTTTCGGATATTTTATTCGCATTTCAAAAAATCGATAGAAAAAACACACTCACATTCGATTTTTTTTGTTTTGTTTTTGTGTCAGAGTCTTTATTTTTCAATCAATTTTTTTCGTTTGGACATTTCTCTTCTGATATATTTGAACGGTTTTTTTTTCCACCCGAAAAGATATTCGGGTCATGAATTTCATTGAAACATGTTAAATCAGACATGAATAGTGATTTAGCACATCAAAATCAGAAAGTTGTTCTTCTTGTCTTTATTTCATTCAAAAACCAAAAAATGAATCATTCGAATCAATTTCCAATCAACCGTTGTCTCATCAGACACACATTTCAACTTATTGCCTAAGATTCTATAGAACTTATAAGTTGTGTTTATTTAACACTGTTTAAGCTTACACTAGTTGTATGGATCGTATGTGTTTATTTGAAATACTATACATGGTTTCATTTATTGTTGTTTTGTTTAATTTGTTTAATCCGTAAATCTTAAATTCAAGGCCTATACTCTCACATCTCAATTTTTATTCAATTTTGTTTTGTTTTTTGTTTTTTTTTTTTAATTTAAATATTCATTTTGCTTAAAAATTATAAATTTAATTTTGAAGAAACTCCAAAGATCAACAGAAATAAAATGCTGGAAAATTCATACGTGTGTTTTTTTGGCGCTTAAAATACGTTCAAATCAAAAATCTCACGCCTTGGCCACGGGACAAACACCAATCAATCTAAATGTTTGGAATATTTAGAACATTGACACTATAGCCCAGATTTGGTGTAATGGCATTTCTTCCGTTTGTCGCACTTATGTCTTCAATGTATACAAAACTGTGGAAATTTTGATTCGTTTTTTTCTTTTGTTTTTTTTTTAAATTTTCCCTCGAAATGTGAAAATCATAATAATTTGTCAAGCAATTTAATGAGTAAATAATTGTTTTTGTCTAGCAAGATTGGGTCTATTTATCATTGATGGTTAGCAACGGGAACAGCCGTGATTCCAGGTTAATTTTTGTGTCCGATCGACATTTTTCGAACCCTATCTTATCGCTCTCTTTGTTCTCGTCTGTTTTGTGTTTTTCTGTACTTTTGTGAACCGTATTTGAGTGTGTATTTGTGTGAATGTGTCTAGCAGTTTGCACTATTTTCATTTCTATATGAATGCTTGCACTATTTCTATAATAATAATTCATGATCATGTGTTGTTGTTTTGTTTTTTCCTTTATAAATAGAATAGAATAATGAAGTTGGTTTTTCTTTAATCAATGGAGGAATATTTCATAGTAATGTTTATATAATAACGGTTTTTTTTATCCCCATTTTCAATCTATATTATTTTAGCTTTGTCACAACATTTCTAACTCTGTTTAGGGGGCGCAGGGAGGTGTTGATGGTCTGTCTGTGTGTGTGTGTGTGTGTGTGTGTGTGTTTGTATGAGTGTACGGTAAATTTCAGTTGTTTTGCAACTGTAACTGTGGCACTTCTCGAACCAAAAAGAAAAAAAAAACCCAACAAATAATCCAAAAAACGACTTTGTGTATATTTTCTCTGTCTTACCATATCAACAAACTATTTATGGCCATTGTGAGTTTCCATACATCCATAATCCGTATGCTTCCCTTTTTGTTACTCTTTTTGTTTTGGGTTTTCCACTCCCCCTTTTTGTTGTTGTTTATTCATAAAATAGATCTCTTATTGAAATCGAATATGCATACAAAATTCCAACGTATACAATTTAAAAACGAATCAAATGATGTTGATAAATTTCTGTTATGTTGTTTCAAAAAAATCAAAATTAATAATAATTACATGGAATTACCAGAAAAAGAAAGTACGCTAGAATCGATACCGGAAAAAAGGGGAGGAGGTTCGTATTCAATCAGAATCAATTGATTCATTGAAGTGATTTTTGTTGTTGTTGTTCAAATCAAAAATTCATTTCGGTCTTTCGTCTTAAATTAATCAAAGTATATTTTCATCTTTTGTTTCATTTCATCGAACAAAAATTGTCAAAGGCAAATTAATATATTAATAAAAACTACGATAATACAACAATAAGCTACCTGAGAGTTCAATGTGCTTAAAAATGTGTTTTTAATTCTCCGTTTTTTTTTCTCTTAATTTTCATATAAAATTTCCTCTTCATAAATTTTTTATCTAATTTTTTTTTTTTAGTTTAATTTTCATAAAATTTTGTAATTTGTTTTTGTTTTTCATTTTTGCGCTAAACTCTTAAATTTTTCATAAAACGTTTTCATCATTTTTGTTTTTTTATTTAAATATTATCATTTTGCCTAAAATTGTCCTAAACAGTTTTTTTTTCTTCCATTTTGCGTTTTGTTTAATTTCTCTGAATTAATTAACCCTCAACAAATGAAGAGTAAAACTTAAGAATTTCAAAAAAAAAAAAAGAAAAAAATAAACAGAAACAAAATTACAAAAAGAAGAAAGAAATGAAGACAACCAAAAAAAAAACAAACAAACAAAATGATAAAAATTGAAAAACAAAAGTGCCAAAACACAATCCAAATGATTGAAATGTTCAATAGAAAATCGCAGTTTTAAAAATCATTGACACACATATTCCGTGCATATGTGTAATTGTTTTGTGTTTGTGTGTTTGTGTGTGTCTCGCACTTTTTGGCACAATCCGGTGTGTGCACACTAGTTCAAAGCGTTGGATATTATAAATACCGTTAAGCTTGAAATGTGGATACATGCATCACATGGGATTAACTGCTGCATCGTGATGATGTCGATCGACTGCCACTGGCATTCACTAACGATGTCCAATTCAAATTGTTTCTACTAATGTTGATCGGTGATAATGCGTCTGATTCGAGCTCATTCAGCTGCAAACCGAGACCACCATTGCTGGATGTGCCGGCCGAAAAATCAAGCTGGGCATTTGGAAATGGGAAAATGGGCTGCCAATCGATAAAAAGAGAAAAAAAAAAAACGAATGCAAAAAAAAAAACAAATACATTTAGTCTAGTTGAACACTGACATGTCTCAAATTGAATATTGGTAAAATTTAAAATTGAAACTCCAGTTAATCTGTTCATGGATTTCAATGGAAGTAACATACATTGATCACTTACCGTGTTGGCATCAAATTCTGGCAACGGAATGCTGGTTTCTTCACGAAGATCCTTATCATCACGGAATACAACGGTTTTAACGACACCTTTAATGTGATCTTCCGGCCAAACACCCAACAATATTCGCTGTGGACGTCCACGTCCTTTGGGCCGTAAATCCGAACCACCATCTATTGACGGTCCAAGCATATTGTGTACCCGGTTTGCATACAACACAAATGTTGGATACGGAATGTCATATTTACGTGCCGCCTGTGACAATGATAGACCATCTTTTAGAACGCTCATTATGGCCTCAGCCATCGTCTCCGGTCGCCATGATTTCAATGGTCCACGCTCACGGAAACGTAAATGATGGATGAGATTTTGATTCGTACTCCAGCATTTTTGCCACATCGATTGCAATTGATACTGATAACTCTCTGTAACAGAAAACAAAAACCAACATTAAAAATTGTCAATGTTTTGTTTGAAAAAAAAAAAAAAAACGAAAATGTTGTGTGTCAAAAACAATAAAATTGTTCGAAAGATCGATTTTATAGCCACTAATAAAGTAACTACAATTGTATACTTAATTCATAAATTGTTACACTCCTAAAATTGAGTCTTGATTATTCAATTTTGATGTGATTTCGTGTAGGCCGAACATTAGAATGAACAACGATTGTTGTCATAATCAATTTATAATAATAATCAAGAAAAAGATATTGAAACAAATTACATTATATGTGAATAAGTCTACTTGGATAATTGTCTTAGTATATGAGCTATGGAGTGTATGAGTGTGCTTGTTTTGGAGCGTAGGTAACAATGTGGCTGCACTAGTTTACAAAAAGAGAATTTGTGAAATTGTTGCGAAACACGACAACCTCAAGCCGAAAGGGAAAAAAAAAATGCCGGCCTCTTTATTAAAAATTTAATCAACCAAAAATATCAACTATGGATGCATATGGGGGAATTTTTCTATGTGTGTCTTTTTTTTTCTACAATTAAATTGAACGATAGAAAACTTTATAAAATGAATTTTGAATTTTGAATTAGACAAACGGAGTACCGAACAAACAAAAAATTACATACCGATTATAAACGGAAATAACTAAATGAAAAATCATTAAACTAGAGACCATAAACTTTATTGTTGAAAACCCAAAAACCCAAAACCGAAACTTCAAATTAGTTGAATATTCTATAGAATATATGCATTATAAATACGACATGGTATTTCGTATTCATATCGCTTCTTTTTTGTTGTTGTTCGTCGTTAATTTTATTATTAATAACAATTTAATAAAAAAAAAATCGGGTTTTTGTTCGTCGTACACAGTGCACACACCACACACACACACAGCCCGTTCTGTGACTCATAGGCAATCTATCGTTTATCACGAATATGTGTGCGTCTATGTGTGAAGTTAGATAGCACAACGGCCTGTCTGACTAACTAATGAATGCCATTAAAATAAACTATTTATGAATTTTTATTCGAAAATGCCCAATGAACGCGAACCACCAAGACATGTACAATGATATTATTAAGTTTTCAATATTTAATGCAAACTAACTTTTTACGACACCCGTCGTCAAACCCATATATTTCATTCTGGACTCTCTCTCTAGCTCTCTCTATGTTGGTGCATATTATTTTCGCGCCATGCACGTTGCACACACACATATTGTTTAATGTGGCATTTTGCACGGTGTGTGTTGATGACTTTCAATTCAAAAACAATATGCGTGTGCTCCTTACGATGTGTATTGGCAGCTTAATATCGGTGAACCTATAAATGGCATGCCATTACATTTTGCCGATTTTCATCGGTTTTGCTAACTAATTTTTTTTTTTTTTACACTATTGCTGTGTTAGAATTGTACTACTTGACAAGACATGTTGTTATTGTTCACGTTATGTCATCTATCGCTTAGTGATTTGGTTCGATTCCACATATGCCAGACTATTTCGATTGTTTTTCAATCAAATGAAAAAATCCGAAAGGCTTTTCAACGCTAAACCATTACTTTTTTTCTGCGATTTAAATGGATTAGATTTGCTGCATGTATGGGATTTTCGCGGCCAAATCCAATTGAATGCAATGCGATTGACAGGTATCAACTTGTACACATATTTATGCTGTATGCACATTGCACACTGTTGCTTACTCTTGCACACCCCGTGCATTCATTTTACTCGTGATTATTCTTTTTGTATTGCACACACGCACACGCACACGCACACGCACACGCACACATACACACGTAAACAATTTGGTGGTTGTACGCGCGCGAAACTTATATTTAATTAACTGTTTGACTCGATCAAATTGAAACCGTTGTCAGCTCCATTAAATTTTCATCGTTTTATTGTCGTTAGTGAAATAATAATAATTATTATCAATGTTTTTTTTTGTGTGTGTGTGAATTAGACAGAAATAGAGTCACACAAAACGTCGCTGTACATGAACACAGATGAACACTGTGGTAATTTTGGTGATATGTGTATGTGTGTGCGTGTTGCGCTACGACTCTTTCGAACAGATTTTAATGACCGTTGCTCGATTTGACGTTAATGCACCATTGCATGTGTCAAATGTGCCGTAGATAATTTTACACAGAGTAATGTAGATAATTTTACACAAAATAATGTAGACAACTGACTGTAATACACAGGTCTTACAACTGTAAGCGGTGTCAAACAATGTGATCTTTTTGATATTACTAAAATCTTTGAATATGATCGGGTTTTTTAATTCCTTTACTATTTTCTATATGTATTTGTTATCATTTTATTTGAAAGCCTTGAACATTAATTTTAGAAAAATCCTGTACAAAACGGTGATACTTTGATGAAATTGGTGGACAAAAGTGGTATTGATATTAGAATTACCACAGAACCTAAGAATATAGACCACATATAATTTGTCTCTATTCTCCCAAAATAAGCAGCGTAAATTTATGTTGTCCATTGTAATATGTACAAACGAAATTCAAGAGCAATGCTGCATAGCAGAGGTGTACAGCATAGGTGCACATATGGAGAGATAGAAAAACTTAAAAAATTACTTGCTTAAACCCGGGCAATTAAGATAATGAGCTTAATGAAAAATTAAAACCGAAAAACAACAACGAAAACTGAATTAATAAACACCAACTAAATCGTTGGCCAGAAACCACAATACCCAACATAATTAAAAAGGGAAAATGTAAATTTATATTGTTAAAAAATAAATAACCAATATTCAATGCACGATCTATCAAGTCATTGTGTTTCTATTAATTGCATATACTTATAGGAAGTGCATGAACACGTTCATACGGCCCCATACACACATTGTTAGTCAAAAGAACGTGTGCACTTTCTAATTTAAATTGCTTTAATATCAACACTAATTACAATCGTTGGTTCGATTATTTTAAATACTCAATCGATTATTAAACATAATACATTTTATTAAACGAACACGAACAAAAAAAAAAAAACATAAAAAGGAAACGAAAAATGCAGACAATGAACAAACGCTACGCTTGTGTACAAACGCTACAAATGTGAGTTAAATAGTTGAGCTAGAAGTTTCATTTGTAGGGATGTCAATCAACCAAGGGGAAAATAGAGATAAAAATGTCTATTTGTCTATTTGAAGCTGATATGTCTTCTTTTGATGTAAACCTGTCTCCCACAATTTGAAAATTGTGAACGACAGCAAAAATTCACACCAAAAACCATTGACAACAAAGAAAATGTGGTGTGAATTGCGTTTGTGTGATCGCTCACTGCATTCTCGACACATCATTAAACCATTATCAAATTGGTTTAGTTTAATTTAATTTCTCCAAACTGACCTCACTGTGTGTGTGTGTGTGTGTGAATAAGAAAAAAACAATTATTCTAAAGTTGAACCACAATCACATAGATCGAAAAAAGAGCAACATTCACTAGACACAGTTAAATTAAGTTCGATCTAGCAACGAAGCGAATGTGTATTGTGTACAGTGTACGAGTAACACGCTCTTTCGTGGAGATCTCGTGCTGTTTGTTATTTTATTGCTTAAATGGTTTTATGATTATTAATTAAGCTAAAATAATATCATGTGTCGGCGGCCATGACAAAATGCCATCGAATATAATGAACAAGAGAGTGTGCGCTCGACAGCAAAACAGAGAGCAAACAGTGTTTGTTCTGTCTTTTTTTGTTGTTGTTGTTGAATTTTAATTTTGTTTGTTGGAAATAAAACCACAATTAAACGGATGAATCGATTTAATGCATCAAAATATTTCATTACACGAAGTGACGCAATTAATCAGTTTTATCTATTTTTGTAGAGAGGCACCGCCACGGAAATTTCACTCAGTGAAAATAGAGTGGCATCAAGTTTGAGCTCTCTGGTCTAGAGAGATGGCTCAATAAAACGAAACAGAGATAATGCACCATTTTTGTTGTTGTTGTTGTTGTCAGTGTTTTAAGACAGCACAGACAGCATGCCGTTTTAAGTCACTTAAATAAAATAATCAAATAAACGGTTTACTTTTCCGCATTTGCCGAATGGCTGAACGACAAGTATTGCAATAGGTCCACTTTATTTCATCAGAAATTTTCTATAGAAAAATAAGTGGGACCAATGAATCCCCAAATGAATAATGCCTAAACCGACACCGACGAGCTTTTATTGCGTGGTATTTTTGCAGTCGCCCACTATTCAATCCAAAAATTTCCTTTTGATCAATATTGATAAATTATCAAAGCAATGAACAAATGGGGAAAATCTGGTGTTACGCACTTAAGACCATTTATTTCGAATTAAGTATCGAGTTCGACCGAAACAGAAACGCAACAGTGCAATGAACAATTTATAAATAGTACGAATGCCAGAACGAAAACATAAATGAAATCTTATTAAGGGCCCCTTATCGAGATTCTACGCTGAAATAAAACTACAGCGTAGTATAGATCAAATTGTTTTGCTCACAAATACAATTCTTGCCATTGAATCACAAAGCGAGACACAACACATTTCCATTATTATCAAACGCATCAACATCATAAGCAGCATGTAATTTGCAAAACCTTTCGTCGCAAACTATAGCATATTTCGACAGTTTGAAACATAAATAAAATGTAACATAAATAAATCAATTATAAATTATAAATTTGATGGTAAATAAAGATGATAAAGTGTTGGCTGTGTGTGTTGCTTAGCACGGTGCAATATTTTGAAAATTGTCAAAGTGAAATATGAATGGAATGCACAAACAACACCGAGATTCCTGTCTTAATCGCTATCCCGGCGCATAAGATGCCACGAAAAAAAAACAAACAAAGACAGATTTATCAGACATCAAGCACTAAATACATGCCAACCAAACATGCACCGCATAAGAAAGTCAGTGCGAATGACAACAAGACAACGAGACAACGAGACAACGAGACAACGAGACACATACAATTGTATTCAAAATCAAATTCAATGACAACACGTTTCACCAGGACCTCTTTTTGCGTTGTCATTCCGGTAATGACAGACGAGAATGAGACACTAAGCGTTGAGCGGTGTCACGACGGAGAAAATGACAGAAAAATAAACCGAAGGATCGCTAAAAACAAAAAGCGCAAACAGAGAGATTTCAGAGAAGAAGAGAGAGAGATAAAAACCAGAAATAAAATATATATGTTTTAATTTTAATTAATACCAACAATCAACAGTCACTATACTATTTTCGTCTCTAATTAGTCATTTGCTGAGTGAATTGCATATGAGGCACATAAGGGACAGTGAGTGGCGAGAAAGAAAGAGGGAGCAAGAGAGAATTTTTCAAGCATGATAAAGAAAGAGGCACCGAGAAACTCGATTACAATGTGAAAAGTGTGAAATCACACTTATTTCATGACGAGATGGAGGCACCGCAGATGGCTGACGACTGTGCCAGTGCAGTCATTGCTACAAGTCAGGCAAACGAAATGAATGAATTTTGGCCCCGAACAAGAAAATGGGAACAGTAGCTGTGAATTGAATAGCAGCAGCAACAAGAACAACAGCGATGTCAATGACTATACGACAAACAACAATGATGACGAAAAAAGAAGCGAAATGAGACAAAAACTAAAATTGACCGACTCTTGCTTTCTCCTTATTTCACTCCTTTTGTCGTTCCTGCTCTTTCGGAGTTTTTCATGATGCAACGATAAAAGATCGACATCGAAACAAGCACTTCGCAGCTATTGTGTGTGTGTGTGTGTGTGTGTGTGTGTGTGTGTGAATGTGAATGCGTTGAAAAATTTATTACCTGTTTGACCCATTACATGATCAAGCACACTTGCAGGTTGGCGAGGCGAGGCGAGTAAGCGAACGAGAGTCAGAGCATCGTGTGCATAAAAGCCGCTCTGTCGTCAAAAATATTATTAAATATATACGGTGTAGAAATTTAATTCAATAATTTGCTGGCTTCTTTTTCCCCGTCACATGAATTATGAATTACGGTGAGCGGTGTGTATGCGAGGCTGAACAAACGCAAACGAGAATGAGTGAGAATAAGTGTGAATGCACGCCAGGCAGCGTACAATATAAATGCCAACACCGATGATGAATTGCAATGGGATATTTGTTGAGCACCTTTATCAGCTGGACATGTAATATTTTCCGTGTGTGTGTGTTTTTTGTTGTTGTTGTCTCGTTTGAATTTGTGCGTGTTTTTGTTTTGTGAACTTCTGTCACCATTTCGTGTTGGTTCTTTTTTTTCATTCAACCAAAATCTATTATCAGTGTGGCCGGCAATTTTCCATTCATCAGCTTCTCGATTTTGATTTATGGAATTTATGTGTTTCGTTTTTTTTTTCACGATGCTTTGAAAAAATCACACTCCATTATGGATTGGTGTTATTGGCATTGCAAAAGATGATGATTATTTGATTGGTTTTGTGAATTACTTGTGAAACGAAAACTTTGCAATCGAAGTTAGTTTGCCAATTATAGAGCAGATAATTATGTGGCAATTTAAGTGGAAAATAAAAAAAAAAAAAAAAATAAAACAATGAGAACGCGTTATTCGAGAAATCAATTGATACAAATAACTGGCAATTAAATTTTTGCGTACTTTGGGAATCAACCTGAAAGGCATTTATTTATGGTAATCAAATACCCAAAACATGGAATTTTGCAACTTTAATTCCAATGGATTTAAAGCGAACCAACAGCAGAGAGAGAGAGAAAAAAACGGGTCAAAATGCTACTGATACAACTCGTTAGCGTTTTTTGTTTTGTTTTCGTACGCATCAAATTTAATGCAACAAAGAAGTAATCGTTAATTTTGAATAAATATATATAGATATTATTTGTGGGAGAAAGAGGGAGAAAGAGGGAGAAAGAGGGAGAGAGAGAGAGAGCAAAGAGGGAGAAAGATGGCTTCATCGAAACAAATGAAACGGTGTAGTTACAGTGGCAGATTGGTGCTCACAAAATAATAACATGCAATTTATGCCGCCATTGCAATACAATTTCACGAGAAATATAATTTTAGCAAGACTTTACAAACACACAGCGATACATAAATACATCAATTCTGAATCGACTCGCTACGGTATACGACATAAGCCAAATTCAGTGGCAGTAATCATACTCAATCCTCGAGGAGCGCATGACTGAGAGGATTAAAATACAAACTCTTGGATATCACCATTCCATACACATTCCTTTTCTTTAGGGAAGTTATGGTTGACCAAATGTAACATCAATCGATCACTCTCTTCGCTCGTATTTTCAGTAACCAATATCATCGATCGAAAAAGTGATATCACTCATATAAAATCTTTGTGTGAAATAAACACACTGTGCACAGACCGGCTGTTCGGCAGGCAACATTTTTCGGTTATTCGGTCTTCACCTCATTATCCACCGGGATAAATTACCACTGCATTTGAATCGTCGTTGAAAGTCAGCTGTTTACAAATTATTACTGTTGAAAGTATATTATTATTATGAACTGTTCTGTCTATGCGTAAGTTTGCCTAAGAAAATAATAACAAAACTATTAAAAATTTCGGATTTTGCAGTTGCCATGTGCACCAATGTGCCTCCGACGCCACACGGCAATTTTTCATTTTTCGATTATAGATCTTGAGTGCTGATACGTTCGCTCATTTTCATTAACGTTTCCATTTTACATTTCATGGACTTGAAGAGGCCAACAGTCAAAGTGATTCTTTCACCCTTCCTTTTTTTTTCCTTTTAACATTTTCCAATTCCCATACGATTAAACAAATGTACAGTGCTCAGTAATTAGCTCAGCAACGGCACAATCATAATTTATTCATGAGCATTATAATTACATATAGAAATTTCACAAATGATAAATGTGTACGAATTAATATGTTTAAATGGGAAACCAATGGTAGAAAAGCACGCATACTCGCGTCATATAGCATAAAATTGATTAACGAACGAGTGTTCATTGCTGCAATGATCCATGGATGTTTAAAATTAAGTGATATTATCTCAATGGGGGTAAAATTGATCCATTGGCAGGACATGAACCGGTACCAAGTGCGAGAGAACGCCACACATTTCCACGATCATAATCCGAAGTGCTGACATATTTACTTTTACGGTACGCCACTTTAAGAAGCTTCAAATTGAAACACTTTGTTGAAAATAAAATAAAAGTCAACAAAACACACATTCAATTGGAAATCAAACAATGTGAAATGGATTTTTTTTTTTAAATAAAAGTTGCGAACAACGACTCAAATATGACGAAAAGTGAAGCTAAAAGTGGAGAGAAGAAATGAAGATAGAAAATAAAAATCAACGATGCATTGCATGGAAATCTAACAATGTGTATCGAAATCGAGGCTGATCGATCAACCGGCTAAATGCATAAAAGTCATGCACTTAAAATCGCGCAAATAGCCCATCAAACGATCGCAAACTCCTCTTTCATATTCGACTGAAATGTGCTGACAGCCGCAACTTAGACACAATCAAATGCAAAAACGTTTGCTTTGTTTATTATTTGTGTGTGTGTTGTATGTGCATGTGGATTTTTGCAAACGAAATCGACACTTTTTCCAATTTATTTTTTATTGTTGACCGTGTTTAATTAATTTTATCGTTTTCAATTCGATGTTATGGAATTGAATGTGTGTGAACTGGCATTTTATTGCGTTTTACTTGATTTCACGATGTTGATGGCGGCATTTGTTCGTTCGTCTATTTTCGAGGCGATTACTCATTCCAGTGCGAAAGCGTGAGGGAGAATGCGATCTATAGAATTTTTTTTTTCGAATACAGTTTTGAGGCAATTGCTGGTACTGATGGCTGATTGCCATTTGTATGTGAGACTTTAATGAGTGATTGTTTTCCCGCCTGTTGTGACCTTCTTTTTTCTCTCATTCTTCTTTGAAGCCCACTTAAGACGAATGAGCAACAACAATAATCTATCTAATTGAATGATTTGGTTAATGTTATGAATAAATGAAAATGCAAACACTAAAAGCACTGCAATTGGGCCTATATCGTTGAAAGAACAACAAAAAACGAGTTTGTGCGTAGGGTTTTAAATTTGGCGTTAATGTGCTAAAAATGCAAGCATTCCACTTGATTTCTATATTTAATATTAATATTTGATGTTGCATGGCGTATTTAATGGTTGCCACGGGAAAATCTACATCTTGACTTGATGAAGGTGAATGTATAGAGAGAGAGACGGAGTGAGAGAAAGAAAGAGAGAGAGAGAGAAAGCGACAACACGAATTAAGGCGAGAAACACCAACTACATTACCAGC
This sequence comes from Aphidoletes aphidimyza, assembly GCA_030463065.1. Lineage (NCBI taxonomy): Eukaryota > Metazoa > Arthropoda > Insecta > Diptera > Cecidomyiidae > Aphidoletes > Aphidoletes aphidimyza. Next base: position 44,977,037 of record CM059997.1, read on the forward strand.
AACAGCAGCAACAACAACAAATAATCATTAATAAAAATGAAAATTTTGCCAGAAAAGAGAGACGTAACTGACATTCGACATGTACAGAAGCCACAAATACCCGTGTGCCGTTAATGCCATTACCGTGCTACTAGCACAACAAATGTGCTGCTGAAATTGTGCAAATAAAATTCATAAATTAATTCTTTATTTTAATTGCGGATGTGATGAGAGGCAATAGCGTCGATTTACGGCGCAACATTGTTTCTAACTGCTATTGCTTTTTGGTTAGCTCACGCTGTTCCTCTCTATCATTTTCTCACTTTCGATATGACTCGAATCATAAAACAGAAATGGTCTGTGTGTGTGTGTGTGTGTGTGTGTGCAATCATTTTCATGACATTCGCTTAAGCTCTCCAAATGCATATGCACATCGCAAAACTCAAAGTGTGTATTGCATCGAAAGCATCTCTCTTTCTCTCTCAGTCTCGGTGTGTACCTTGATTGGCTGCGCTATTACATTGCACTGCATGAAAACTGTTTGATTGACAACCGAACTGAAGCGTACGCTGCTCACGTTCGCTCATTTAGCACCAGTGGTTCGTTGCCACCGTGTTTTATATTCTCCGTGATATTGCAAATACTGTCGAATGCCGTTGAAAATCCATTGAATCCGTTAAATTTGAACGGCTGTGTGCTGTGGCTTCACGTGTGCTCAGCCAGCAACACCAGTTTGACTGCAGATAATTTGTACAATAATATCTTATTAGTGGTGTTCATCTTTCTGTCCTTATTTCGATCGTCTTTTCTTGTCGCACGCGCACGCAGCATTCTCTTGCTCTATACACCATTCTCCTTTCGGTCGATCTGCGCTTTCCACTCCTCTCACTACTTCCCGTTTAATTGTTGTTTTTGTTTTGGCCCGTCACAATTTTTATTTTTATTTGTGCATTCGTCCCATTCGTTTGGCTTTGCCACTTTCGGATCGGAATTGTGCTGTTGCATTGTACAAAGCAATTAATGCCAGAACAATTATGTATATATATTTATGTGAAAACGAAATATGCAAAGTGTTCATTTTATTTTGGGTGCTTAGATTTTAATGATGTTGGCGGCGGCGGCAAATGTTTTATAAACATCTATACAGTTTGCTTAAATCCTTGCCATTTTGTACGATGTACGTGTACATTGTCTCATTACATTTTCTTTATTGTAATCATCGTTGACGCGTCAATTTGAAAATGTTTTGTGCGCACGATTGCATGCTCACATGATCGTATTCTCCCGGTTTCTATTTTGCGCTATTTTTTCCTCCCCTTCTCCCGATCGGATTAGTTTCGAAAAGAATTGTCCGATTTTTTCGACTTAATGTTCAACAGGCGATCACACACAACTCAATTATTTGCATCGATTAAGTCAAAATAAAAAAAAAAAAATAAAAATAATAAATTGCAAAAAAAAATCTCATTTGTTTAGAATCAACATTCGTTTAGTCATTCACTAATTACGGCTCGTATAATGTTCAGCGCACAGCAAATTTTGTAAGCGTTTAATTTTAGTTAAAACCATAATTTTTCAATGAATGTTGTTTTTGTTGAACGTTTTTCTTGAAATGTAGAGAAATCCAATGTGTGTTTGTGTGTAGCTTGATGCAGTTGAGTTAATTAGAATGTCATTCGCAGGCGGTGAATCATTCAAATGAAGTAACATTCATTTGTGACTCAGCCACTCACGCTTAAAGATTTCAATATACAGAATAGAACATTTCGTATCGTGTTTCGTGATTATCTTATTCCAAATTCATTGAATCGATTGATATGAGCAAAAATTACAACAACCGAACTTAAATCATAAGGTTACCTGACATACTGTTTAATGAACTGGATGGTGCAGCATTCAACCAAGCCTGTGAGTTTTGCAGTAGTTTAGCCTGAAATGAAAATTGCAGAGATTAAAACAATGGCCCAAATTTGATGGTCTTAATAACATTTTTTAAATTTATTTTTTATCACAAATATATTTTGGTTTACGAATTTGGTCTGTGAATGAGCAAATAATTGGTTTGGAAGTCATTGGTCAAATTTGAACCCATACATTAAGACTGCGAGTAGGTTAACATTATCGATCGGGAAAAAAACGTATCAACGCTAGAGCATGTGGTGGAGTACCTGAAATGGCAGGTGCACCGATTTGATTAGTATCGCGGGTTAAATGTATAACGATTTTTATCCGTGCTAACGCAGACCTCGGTCAATTAATCTTTATAAGTCTAATTTTGGACTCAAATCCATCGAATAATATTGTAATGCATCGTTGCACCGAATGTCTAGGTGAGTTTCTCATGTCAATTGATCATGTATCAATACATTGTCATTTACACATAATATCTACACGTCAAATTCCGTTCGGATGGTGACTTATGTTCATTTATTTGCATTGCTCCAATTACAAATGATTGATTTGACCCAACACCTTGCTATCAGTTTGCCACCACCCCATCCATGGGAGGTAATATCCATGAAAATTTACCAAAATAACACCAAAAATCGTTAAATTGAACAATGCGAACTGACCATTGTACTCGGCTAATAAAATTGCAATGCCATTTTTTTTCGGTTGCATTATCGCAACAACAACCAAAAAACGATCTATTGCTGCTGAATATCTATTTAAATATTCTCGTTGGTTTTGTTTACATTCGATTGCACCTTTTTTTTGTACCATAAATAAATGTATAAAATGGAAGTTGTCATTGATTCAGTTGTTTGATAACAACACAACAACAACAAAAATGCATTTGTACACACACACACACACGCACCAGTATTGGGAAACGCATCGCATATTTGCACAGTATACCAATTATCCACCGCATGCACAACAGCAACAATAACAACAAACCAAATGGGCATCAACTCAACGCGCTCACCAAAGTTCAGAGTTGGTTTGGCACTTGATGTTTGACTTGATTTGGTTGATTTTTTGGTCGCAAAATTTATTTATGTGATTCATTGAATTTATTTAATTGAATTGAAATGAAACAACAACAACGACAAAAAATGAAGTGAAAAGTTGGCACGTTTGCCATAAATGATTGATTGGATCTCGGGTATGCATCACCATTTTTCATATTATTGGAATGCATCCATCCCATTGAACGGGTATATTGAACACATGGACAGCACTACATTTAATTTTACAATAAACATTTGGTTTTATTTTATGTTTTTTTTTTGTTTGTTTTTTTCATATAAATAAAGTTTTGCTGTTGTTGTTGACTCGTGTTTGTTGAGTAATTAAATGTTTCTTGGAACGTTGTAATGGTTTCAATTGTATAAAATACACAATGATTTTAATCAATATGTTACCATAATACATTCGCCAATTTATAAAAAAAACACACACACACACAAGAAATAAGGAAGGAGAGACGTAGAGGAGAGAGTTCGACTTAAGAGCCGCATTTTCACTAGAAACTATTTTGAGCTAGGATCACTCAGACTTCGATTTTATCCAGCTGTCGAGGATCTCGATTGGCCAACACACAGCCGAAGAAACAGCCATTGTGTTGTGAATGTGTTGTAAATATAATGTGTCTATTTGTTCCGTGATAAATGTCCAATTTGCTTCAATAAATGGAACAAAAATGGTTTTGCAATTAGCCTGTGTGTGCCTGTGCGTGCGTATGTGTGTGCGCGCGCGCGCATTCGCAAGTAGCAAATCGAATAATTGCAAAGTGAAAATGAAGCAAATTATGAGCTTCAAATGAAACAAAATACTTAAAGGGAAATTGGATAAAAAAAAAACTGACTGTAAAAATAAAACCGGGTGGCAAACAAATGTGCGACGCAAAAAAAATTTACCAAGAAAAGTGTTTGTGCAGTTAGTGCAAATCCGCGTACAATAATACTGTTTTTTTTTTCTGTATTTATTCTGAGTCGTAATGAAACTTATACTTTCATCTCCATGGCAAAATACAATAACTAAATGCCATAAATTTGATATATTTCCAATGCACATATTGGATCGGATCAAGCGGGCGAGCGCACCATAGACTGCGCCCCATTGTAAATGAAAAACGAAGGTGAGAAGGAGGTCGTGATCAAATGCACACACACACAAACAAAACAACGTAAAACAATCAAAACATGAAAAATTAACAACAAACTGTGCCAACCGCACAATTCAACGGAATACACAAAATGAACAAGACGAACACAAAACTGCAATTACTTATTTAGTTGTTGTTGAAAAATAAAATCGAGATTGCCTAAAACTTTTTGATTAGCGCAGAAAATTGTGAATTGTGTAAAATGTAATTGAAATTGCCAGTTATGGGGCGCGTACTGAATGGTTATTGAGATTCTTACGTACACCAATTACAACGATTGATTTCTAAGAAGAGTGTGTGCGCGCGCGTTTATGAAACGCGCCCCCCCCAAAAAAAAAGTACAAAAATGTGAACAACAAAATCGCATACGCGTCGTTGAAAAGAAAAAGAAAAATAGAGAGAACAGACTATATAGAGAAAACGGTTGGCAATTTGGTTCTGTACGAGAGCACCAGCAGTACCATTGGATGAATTGGTTATGCTCTCCATCAACGTTACACACCGTGCAAGGTGATTATTTGCATTTAGTTATTGAAGTTTTTATGGGTTTTCTACTGTTTTAATTGCTATAATTTAATTGCTCGATACATGCATATCAAAATAAATGAATGCAAACACGAAGCACAACTTTTCCAAACACCACATACTCACACTCACATGTGTGTGTGTGTTTGTGTGCTTCTCTTCGTCTCTGTGCACATCATGCACAATCATTTTCTCACTGTTTTTTTTTTTATTATTTGGTTCACGCTCTTCGCCTTTTACCTCTCTGAACTTTTTTAATTTGAATTCTTTCATTTGCTGCTGTTGTGTGTGTGGTTTTTTCTGCTTTTGTTTCACCATCCATTTAAAATATAATACATCAAACAATAACAAATTATGTGGACATTGACGTCAAGCCGTTTACACATTCTTCTGTTGTTTTTTTTTTTGTGTGTGTTGTCTTTGTTTAAAACAAAGTGCTTTACATTTTAATCGGTGTAATCATTTGTTTTACAGCTTGTAGCAGTAATAATATGAACCCATTATTGAAATGCCATTATCAATTTGTCGAGATGAGTACCTCCCATTTCAAGCGCACGAATATTGATGTATGTGATAGCTGTATAAATGTTTATTCATTGAGCTTCAATTTATACATTCGATTGTAACTCGTTTTTTGTTTTGTTCTGTTTGGATCGCTTTTATCATTTAAGGTTTCAGGGCAATTTTTCGGTTACAGAAATGTTTATTAATTTACAATATTTATACAAATCGGATTGAGGTGGGCTTTTGAAATTGGCCATAACGAATCAAAAGCACCTGATAAAGTAATATTGCAGCCAATTATCGCCATCACAAAGTTAATAATCTCATAAATATATCGGTTTACCTTGTTTTCGGTTGCACATAATTAGCACAACAGTTATCGCTACCAAATTTTTTATTTATCGATTTATCAAACAACACACCAAACTACAGCAACACCCAACCAATTCAACTGAGAAACAAAAAAACTGAAACTGTTCTATGAAAAACCAATTGGTGGCCAATTTTATCGAATGTTTGACAATGTCAATTAGAAAGAGAATCTAATGCTGTACATTAAAATTCATCGTTAATGAAATGTGTAGCTTATAAATTTTGTGAATAGAAATTGGGTGGATTAAGATGGACAATAGACATGTCAGTTCGGCCACCGAATCGACCGATTGACCAATCAACAATATTTTCTTTCCACATTGAATTACAAAGTAAAATTGACAAAAGTAATTATTAAGCATTTTAAGAAATATAAATTCTATTGTATATATTGTTTCGACAACATTTTCAAAGAGCCGACATTCATAAAATTTTAATTAACGTTAAAAACGAAGAATAACGAAAGACATGTTGAAAAGACGGCCAATCGAATTGAAACACCCAGTGACAAGCAGTAATAGTAATTTTATAATTAAAGGTCATTTGGATTGGCTGGAGGCAGATTGAAGAATGACAGAAGAAAATAAAGGCGCGCGCGCGCACACACACACACACACTCAATGATTAATAGGGAATCCTCAAGATTTGTTCGATTTTTTTTTTTTAACAATGGATTTGATTTGTTACTTTTTTTTTCGTCACATACTCAAAACAATTTTTAATTATACGTCTAAATCAATGGTTGGAACGATCATTTGCTATAGTTATGGACTACAGCCAATCAATGAGAAAAGACAAATATAATAAATATCCAAATGAATATTGCTTTTTTTTGTTGTTGTTTTTACTATCGATATAATAAAGCAGATAGACGATAAAATCTCATCGATATTTCATTTCGCACAATTTCATGCGGCGCACCAAAATTTACCGCCGAACGGAATCGTTTACATGTTCAAAGATAAATGCAAACGTAATTCACATAACGGCCACTTCAACGTTTGGGGACGTCTGCTGTTCGTGTATTTGGCAAACACTTGATTAAATATTATGCTCTGAGACACACAGACAGGCACACGCTTATACACTGTTATGACCTGAAATTCTCTTGATAATATTAATATTGCCTTAATTATAGCTCATGGTTTTTTTTGGTGGTATCCCTAATTATTATTACATATAGTATATCGGAGAAAATCAAGCCCAATTTGTTGTCTGTCGCGACGTCATTTTCAATTTACTAGGATTTTTCAACGCCATCATACTTTGAAAAAGCTTTCAACAACCGAATAACAAAAAGCCTTCCCAACGAATAATCTTCGAGTGTGTTTGTTTTTTTCTTCTCCTCATCTGTTTTCTGTTCAAAACTGATGAAATATTCAACAGTCGTTCAAGTTAAAAGTGACCAATCCAAGAAGAGGAAAAAAAAAATCATGCATCTTTTATTGAGCCAGATATTTTGTTTTTCGTCACGAAAACACCAACAACTCAATTTCTTAAGAAAATTGAGACCAGCGCGGGGCGCAGTGAGAGTTTGTATGTTTTGTTGTTGTTTTGATCTGATCATCGAACTTGTATCTTTTTTTTTTTTTCCTGCGATCTTTAAAATTTCATTGGATGTTTCTGTCTCTCCCGATTTCATTTGTTTGCCAATGCAACAGCGCTCACAATAAAAACCGAACGTATCAGAAAATTACACACAGTAGACATTTTGGCAATGCCACATTTGCACTGACACGAAGAATGACACACAAAAAAAACAACAACACAACAAAAATATTACCCAGTCAAATTTGAAATTTGAGTTTAATGCGACGACGAAATGTATATATACACATTTTTGGGGATGGAAGGCGGGGGGAGGTGGCAAAATAAAATTGTAAACAAGATCCATTTGTTTTGGCAGCCCAGCCACAAAATGCAATTGTTTTATTGAGTTTTCGCTTTTGTATGAACTTCGAGTAACATTGTTCTTCATCAAGTATTCATGTCACCTGATTTAGTGGGTTTTATGAACTCGTGCGACACATTCACTGGTGGTGAATTTGGTAAAATGGCAGTGAATGTGGAGAAATTTTGTGTGGCAGATTCGTGTCTGGTTGACTTGACGCTTGTGACTAATAAGCAAATACCAAAACCAAAAAAAAAAAAAAAAAACATTAGATACTTTCCAAGTGACATATACAGAACACAATAAATTTAATAACCATTAACATGGTGTCTGAGAAATGCTAGTGACATTTTTCACTTGATTTCATTTTCAGTCCGTGGCCGCGAGATTCAATTCGCCGAATTAAGAGCAAGTGTTCTGCAACAACAACAAAAAAAAAACTCCATTGTTTCGGAAATAGAATTTTTGGCCAGATTTTCCGGCTTCTTTATTGTATTTTTGTTACTGAGGTTTTCGTGTGAACATGAATTCTATTTTTGATGGCAATCGATATTGTGCAATGAACACACAAACACAAACTCATCAATGGGCAATGGCATTTTCCACGTGGAACACACCACCATAGCATACAGCTAGGCATAGAACATCGACGCAAATGTAATTCATTCGTCTGTGTGTGTGTGTGTGTGTGTGTGTGTGTTTGACTAGCAAATGAATAGTCTTGGCATTCACACCCATATCGAAAACAGATAAAAGCGAACAAACAAATTGTAAATGAAAACGTGTCACATTATTGTTTAAGATAGTTTATGATTCAAGCCATTCTACCCCCTCCCATAAACACGGGAATGGACACGGTATACCACATTTTGTGAAAAAAGGGGACGAAATATTAATTCGATATTTTAAATGTTTAATTATGTGTTTTAAATAGAAATTACGAATGAAGAGAAAACAAAATTTGTGAAACAAGTAATAGCATGTTTCCATGTGTTTTATTGTTAATGAATGTAACAAAAAGGATTTGATTTGTCGTCGCTTGAACACATATATCTGTATCGATGTATTGGATGTGTGTATTTGCGCACATACCATGACAAAGGATTACTTCAACCATTTCCACTTTACCTCATCCAATATAGTTTAATTTTTATTCCATTTCCATACCGTATATTTAAACATAAAAAAAAATGATACTTTATTTTTATTTCGAACGGACACATTATATTCTGTGTGCATATTCCTTTTTTTTTATATATATATTCCGGCCGCTTGTTTTCTCTATTAATATCAACCGGGCAGCACACAATGGCATATTGCCTTAATAAAACTTTCAATGGAACGATATCAATAATTAGTGGTTGTTGATAATTTGTTTTCCATTTTCCGTTTCGGAGCTTAAATTCGATGCATTGTTATTTTGTGTGTATGGAAAAAAAAATATTGTCATTGTTTGTGGTCGCTCACAAACTAATTCTATTCTATTTCGGTCTCTGTTTCGACCGAACCAGTACAAAATGAAATTTATTTTAAACGTTAAATTATGCATGATAGTGGTTAAGGATTTAAAGTTTGTAGCCTCAAATTTTCGATTAAATGCTGAATTTCAAATGTGGTTTTCTTTTTTGAGAACTTTTGTCATTTGTCTTTCTTAGTTTTTTTTTTTTTTTTCAAGCAAATATTTTTTTACACATTTTATCAAATGTTGGGGTATTTTATAAATAAAATGAAAAAAAAAATGCAATGGAAAACAATTTCTAAACAATTGGTAGTGGGATCACAGACCCTCGGATAATTTATGTGATATTAAAATGTAGCAAACGAAACAAAAAACAAATAGAAATGAGTAAAAGGATTTTGCTGGCTTTTTCTTTACTATTTTATACAAAACAATGAAATATGGTTTCTTTTCATTTTCGATGCGAGAGAAAGAAAAACAAAAAAAAATATTGACGAAAGATGAAATGCCTAAAAACAATGAATGAAGCCGAACAAAAAAAACTTTCGCTGTCGCGTTTATGAGCGCATATGAACACAAATGAAGAAGCTGAAAATCAACAACAACAAAAAAAAAACACTGAATGAAAGATGTGAAATCGACTCATCGAAGGTTTAGCAATAACGACGCATGTATTTTGTGAAATGCATCGGAGAGCATCCGACTTCCACCTACTTAAATAAAAACCACACGCACACACAACTCCAACACGAAGATGCAACGAAGAATCATGCTATTATGATGCAATGATCCAAAGGAGCGCTCCACACATTTCGTTTGATGTTAGGCATGGCATTTATTGCATCACATCCAGCATGAAATAACACGACAACGCGCGACCAAAAAAAAAAATCATTTCATTTTACACCATTGTATTATGACATTGTGTGTTATGTGCGGACTGCATTGAAATGTATACAGATTTTCTTCACTCGTTCCATTGCTTTTTAATCAGCAGCAATGTCTGCGAACTTCATATTCACATGCAACAACACACAAACACACACACACACATACACCCAAACGCGAGCAAGTGCGCGTACGGACGTAACGGCATCAAGTCACCCACAGAGAAAATTGCATACGCGCGCGAGGAGTGTTCATTCGGGTGGCTTTGTCATTTGTGTGCTGTTGTTGTTGTTGTTGTTCTCTTCTTTTTGTTCGATTTTCTTTTTGTTTTTATTTCATCATCAAAAGAAAGCAAGAGCGCGCACATACACACACACACACAAGATTGGTAAATGCGGTTGACACTTATGAACTGGCGCTCATCTTAATCATCAGCCATGGTTCACGACATTCAACTCATACATGTGATGCGATAATAATAATACCAAATTCAAATTGTGCATTGTTTGGAATGTGCACCAAAGAACATTCGCAAAGTATGAGATTGTGTGCGTGTCTGTGTGTGTGTGTGTACTGAGCAATATTTTAACTTGAGTAATACCATCCTCTTACATGAATACCGTTTTGCCATTGCAATTTCTTTTTCTTCATTTTCATGATCAGCTTGAGCCCATTATCAACACTAGTATCATTTTCCACATGATAAAAGACGAGAGAGAGCGACAGCTGTGGAGACAACCAACACTGACAATGAATTTTATGTGGTCTAATAGTTTGACACTCATCTTTTATAATTTGTTGCCTTTTATATATGTGCGCACTGTCACCACTATGCACATTATTAATAATACGGTTGCATTAAAATACGGTATCTTTTGAACAAAATAAAATCCACCTCTGGTGCCTCGATTTGATTTCTCATCCCGATTGTTAACACAATCTGATTTCATATTATGCACATTTCATGTCAAGAACAAACGGAAGAAGAAGAAAAATTATTAATAAAAACTGGAGAGCAAAAACACAAAACAATTAATTCTCGTTGAAATCAACGAAACATGAAGAATAAAAAAAAAATTCAGATCAAAGAAATTGCCACGCATTGAAATATAACCTTTATTCAACTTTACATTTTCGAATCGTGCTTTTTGTCACTTATTTGTCCCGGTGCTCATATGAAGAAGCAACAACAACAAAAAATATGCAATAACTCATGCCCTGAAATTGATACACACCATACAGAGATAGTCATATGGTGCATTCCATTCGACGGATAATGAAGTCACAGAGAAGGATTGAATAAGCTTGATGAGAGTTCTAATGAAAATATGCTCTCTCTCTCTCTCTCTCTCTCTCTCTCTCTCTCTCTCTCTCTCTCTATCTCTAGCTCTCTCTAGGTACGTGTGTGTGTGTGTCAATGAAGTGTGATCTTTCTAAAGCTTGCACTTGACTCGGTTCTCTGACTTCTAGTTTTCGATGCGATATCACACGAAAGAATTTCTAGAACAATTGGCCACTTTGGCTTGTGATTTGGTCGATTGTGATGAAATTAGTACTGTACCAACGTATAGACTAGTTATAGTTAGTAAAGGTCAATGGGGATTTTTTGGAATGCTGACACCTCAATCTGACTTTGTGGTTATTTTTTTTTTGTTAAAAATTGGTGGCTTGAAACAAAAAATTATAGAAAAATTTCCGAAAGGATTTGATGTTTTAAAAAATGCAGACATTCTGGATTTTATTGTTGTTGTTACATGTATATTTGGTTGACCTTATCGATTCACAGAGTACAAAAACGTGTTCAATTTTATTCAAATTTCAAATAAAAATAAATCATACAAAATGAAAGTGAAATGTGTGGAACAGGCTCCAAGTTGCTGTTTTGTGTGTGTGTGTGTCAAATATTTCGTACACTTGATCTTATTTGACTATGACACCCGTGTGTTATTTGCCCGTGGAAAACACAATCGAGAAGTGAAGATACCAATTTAAGTGTTTGTTTTCTGGTACGTTGTGTGTGTGTTTTTGTATCACTTCTCAATCTTGTTGGGTGTTTTTTTCTGGCATTGGTGCTGGAGCTGAGTTTTCATGGAATGTTAACGAAATTCCATGTTCTTATTCAAACAATTTTATGAGCGGGTGTTAAGCGCCTGCCAAACAACCATATACCATCGCATTACGGAACAGTGAAATAGCAAAAGGAGAGAATGCAGCGCAAAAAAAAAACACACACAAATACACACAGTGTGCTTTTGATGATAAGTTGTATGTCGCGGTAAGTGCTGCATTTTGAAAGAGTGAGAGTAAATTTACCGAGAGAAAGAATATTGCAAGCAATCATCAAGCATGCCAACTCATCTTCATGCTCATATTATTTTATTTATGTAATAATAAAAAAACATCCATCGAAATGAAGCTATCTAACGCAAAGCACATCTATTTCGCGTCGGCAGATCATGTAGAGAGGTTCACGCGCTCTCTCTCTCTCTCTCTCTTTCCCATTCAATCTCTCCCACAATAACATGTGACTACTATTTTTTCACGATTTAATATTTATGAAGTTTTAACAAACACGACACAACAAAAAAATAAGTCCAATGATACTGTTTCCCATGTAAAACATGTATATGTGGCACTATCACGTCGACAACACGAGAGCAAAACAAAAACAAAAAACTTAACGGGTACAGAAAAAACCTTACTCTGACACATTGTGTTACATCGTATTTCCCTTCGTTCACTTTCAAGAGACACAGCAGCAGCAGCAGGGAAAAAATATATGAGCATATCTACATATAACGAAGAATAACGAACAAGAAGCGCAACAACAACAAAATATGTTGTTGAAGTACTTATAGAATTTTGTAATGCTGTTCAGTTGATGGCATCTCTATACAGGGTAGTGAGATTTGGCTAGTGATCATAAGCATTATTTATCATTTGCTTGGGTAAAAATATATTGTGAATAAAAATTATGAGGTGTTTTGTTGGCACCCTATGTGTCAGCACTAGTGCCAGCACCGAATAGGCCATATTTAAGTATGCATTCTCTCACAATAGAATGGCTCAACCATATATATTATGTGGAACGGAATAATAATAACGGCAACATCGTTTCATAAATATTTAGCCAAGGCGAAATGGAATTGGCTGCGATGCACAGCACAGCACACACACACACACAGCTTAAGACTCGAGACGTTGGGTTTTGAGACAAGCGGTTTTCAGCTTCATGATTTCTCAACGTATATTTTGTCCATGTTGGTTGATTCATGTTTGTGTCTATGCATACATGTTATGTACTACATTTCCTTTTGCCGCTTTCTGGCTTTATTATAATGCCACCATTGGTGGGTAATATAGCAGCATTCCAGTGGCAAATCAAGTGGAAGTGCATTCCACTCTCATTTTCTTGCTGGACAAAAGAAAACTTTTTTTTTGTGTCTCTTTCTCTTTCTCTCACTTTTTCCATACGATGGATGGAGAGCTATTCTATTGAAAATATGCATGTGTACTAATACAACACCAGCGGGACAGATTTTTTTTTTTCAGAAGCGACAAAAAAAAACCATCAACTTAATAATATGTGTGTCATTTGCAACAAGAGAAACGCTCCAACGAACGGTTGGAATAAGGCAAATATATTGTTAGAAAGGAGTGAAAAAAAAAAATGAAATAAGTTGATGCTCACATCAAATAGCTATTAAAAGTTAAAATTTTGAAGCGAGCCGCCGGTTATTGGACCTTAAGTCCATACAATTGAAAAATAAACATGACGAAATGAACGGAAAATGAAAAAAATCGTAGCGAAAACTTTTGTGTCATTTAAATAATCTTTTCCGCACCCAATCGATCATCAGCAAGCGTAAGCTTGGTTGTTCAACGGAACATTACACGTATAAAATAAACGTCATCCGTAATGACGTAAATTCAGCATGTCGTCGCAATTCTACGAATGATGATAATTAATTACGGAATAAATCTGTCCAAAATTTAACAACAACAAAAAAAACACACACACACACATACACAATTCTAAATTATAGGCTCGTTTAAGTGGGCGATTATTATGTGAGAGAGTGAATAGAATCAGTGTGTACAAAATGCAATGCTGAAAATCATAAATTTTCATGAATGTCCGTGCATTCAGCTCGATGCATTTTGATATGCTCAATTTAGATGAATGCCATAGATGAATGCCATAGATTTGCGGTGTGGCGAGTCATCAACTAATGTCTATGTGTGTATGCGTGGAATATCGCTTGAAAATACGTGTCACTTTGGCCAAAGATTTATTTGTTTGTCTCCTAATTATTTGTCAGCCGCTCTTCAATTTCAACTCATGCTCATCTTTTGCTCCTCGCTCACTGAGCGTGCGAGTTTGTGTGTGCTGTTTTTTTCTTTTTCGTCGAAATGATTTTACCAGAAATTTTCCAGTAAATTTAACCGCAATTGTCGCACGTTTCATGCACTAGCACGTGTGTAATAAGTATGCTAACATATTGGATGAAAGAACGACAGAGAGAGAGAAAGAGAGAGAAAGAGAGAAAGAGAGAGAGAAAAAAAATGGTTAAACATTGCACAGATTCTACATATCTGTGGTGTTGTATGGCTTCTTTTAGCAACTTTTTTTTTCTCACTGTATTTTCCGCATTCATGTCGTTTTGTTCATTTATCTCACACTTTTTGCGCATCTCACCCATCGGACTCTTCATTTGTTTCATCAAACAAGGCATGACTTTTTCCTCTGTAGACAACTTAACATCAATTTCACTCGAAAAACCATACACTCAATTGCAAGTGCACTCTCTATTGACCTTAAAAACTAGAAACATTGTATGTGTGTTTGTGTGTGTGTGTGTGTGTGAGAGCGCGGGGCTGGTTTGAGTGTGCAAAGTGAGAGATTGAAAGAATGAAAAAGGAACGAGAGCTAGGGAAAAGGAGTGGAAATGGAAAACGTCCATTTATTTGTGAAGCTGTTCGTGCTTTGTAATTTTCATTATTATTATCCGAAAGCCGTGATGCATTGTGTATTGCTCAGCAGTTTTTCAGCTTGTTCCCACACAAACGCTTCTCCGCGACACATCCCAGAGACTTTTACATCGCATTTATCTTATTCAAACGGAACACATTCTCATTTAGGAAGCATAGCGCGCGCACGCTCTCTTCTCCCTCTTCTCTCTCTCTTGACAATCTCTTTATTTTTTCATAAAACATATCTATAACATGTAGATTATATATATATATATATATATGTATAATAATTATTCAATTCATTCAGCATATAAATAAAAAGACTTTCCTTTTTGTGTATTGTATGCATCCATTGGGGTAGTGGATATGTGTGTGTGTGTGTGCAGGCGAAAAAAGAACTTGTCTCTTTTGTCATTGTTTTCATATTAAATGTGTCTGCACTCAAAATGTATTATGTAAAATGTGCTGTAATTCATAAATATTGCTTGGATTTGCAATTTTGCATCGTTGCTAATGCGCGCCTCAGCTGAATGAAGAGAAATGAGACATTGTTGTGTGTGTGAGTGTGTGTGTGTGTGTGTGTATCGCGAATGCGATGTGATGTGCAAAAGGCATCAACCGCCCACACTCACTCGTTCATTCAGTCATAGCCATTCTCTTCATTCGCAATTGACATCGACATCGAACCGATGCGCATATTTTTAAATTGTTTGGAAACGAACGAGAAAATGCAAAACAGCCCAGCATATAAACTAATGTCTAAATTGACTGTCAACCGTATGTTAGCTTGTGAACAGAACATGGCACGCTCACACTTTGTTCAGATTTGAGACGGAATTTATATGTGTGCGTGCGATATGCTGCCTTTGGCTGCTGGTGTTTTAATGTTGCTGAGAGATGAAATGCCTCGTCATTTACATGGCAAATAATTTGTGTATTAATTTGTGTGTGTGTGTGTGTGTTTTTTTCTTTTAAATTTATTTTGTACTTTAATGTGCATATCAAGCCCAAACACTAAATGGCTGTATTAGTTTTACGGGACGTTTCTCTCTCTCTCTCTCTCAAGTGGCACGTGATGATTTAATGCACTTTAAAATCGCTACAAAAACAAAATTGTTAATAATACATTTTTTTTTTATTCTAATAGAATAAATGCTTTGTCTTCCGTCTTTTCGGATGATTTCATTGTACAAATGCCTCACGTAATGACAAAATATACAAATTGTCTCTGCCCACGTTCGCTTTGCATTCTCGCTCGCTTGCTCGCTCGCTCTCACTCTGTCATTCTGTATCGTTTGGTGCACGGTCGCGTGCATATTCTTAAAATTAATTTTATTGGCCATGTTCATCTTTCAGCTCAGTTTTGATTGTGTTACGTGAAAATTAAGTCAGAAAATTCTCTTTCTTTATTGCCCAATTAAAAATGATTAAAATAAATCGGACAGGACTGAACAAGCGCAGATTTTGTAGCATGACCTCAGGTGTAAGTGAGGTTTTGGTTTTTTTATTTTCCAAATGTATATTATTCTCTCTACAATTCTGTTCACTTGAATGATATATTTCGCAGTTGGTGTCTTCTTCGTTTTGAATATAATATGTGTATTTTGTGTATATTCTATTCAGTTCACTCAATGTTCACATTGCTCAACCCATATAAAATTTGAGATTGAAGTCAGCAGTTCGTTAAAACTGAAACGGATGGCCACCGAATTACAATATTTTGTCATACAATGTTTTGTCACACTCTCACAATAAAAACTGACGAATAAATTTTTATATTACGAATTTATAACAATAAAAAACAAAAAAAATACAGACAGTTCACAAACAAATTGCAAAATGAAATAAAAATCCTTTTTTATAACGTCTTTTGCATCTGCATAATCGGTCCGTTTTGTGTACGAGCCAGTATGCGTTTGACTGTCGATTTGCTGTTTTATGTGCGAATGAATCGTAAAACAACACAACGCCACAGCAAAGAATGAAGAAACATTTCGGAAGACTCTCAGTAGTTTTTGTTATTTTTATGTTTGTTGTTCTTCAATTGTCGCATTTTCACCATTTGTTTTTTCTTTTACTTCTTCTCTTGTGTGTGTGTGTGTGTTTTTTTTTTTTTGAATATCACAACCGACAATCCTGAATGCTCGGTGTAGAAAACGCACAAAGTATCGCATACTTTTACGATGCAGAAAAACCATTACATTGTTTTTAATTAAAAAGTATATTCCGCGTTTTTATGTTGATATTTCGATACTTTTTTTTTCTCATATTCAACACTCAAAAAACTTTTGCTACTGCTCTTGTTCTCCTCGTTCATCGTTTCAAATTGCGGCAAATTGTGAAAATGTTATTAAAAAAGTTAAAATAATCATTTTCCATTGAGAGGTGATTGTGTATGATGCATTTGTGAGTCATAATAAAATCCGGGTATTTTATGTTTAATGTTTGCGAATGAACAAAATATGTTTTTGTGTTTCTCTCAAAATGAAATAAAATGGAGCTGAGATGATGAAAAAGGGAGCCATTGACCGGGGAATGGAAAAAGTTAAACAAGTTGTTGGCGAATCGAACAACCCGACAAAATAGGATTCCTTCAGGAATCGAACGACTGTAATGACAAATGGTTGGCACAAGTTGCAACAACAACAACAAAATCGGATTCTCAGGTATCAATTAGACATAATTTATCGTCATATCAATGTTTGCAAAAGACGAATCTTCTAATCGATCAGATCACTTTGTGTGAATTTCTCATCAATTTGAAAATCATTTGTTTTTTTTTTGTTTTCTATTCATAATGTGTGGAAAAATGTGTGCGTAACAAAATAGCGACTATTGAACTGTTGCGGATCAATTCAAAAAATGGATGTGGTAATCACAAATTGCTGCGTGTTGTTCCATCATTTATTTTCAACTTGAAAAAAAAAACAAAATATTAAAGTTGTTTATTTGATTCGTTTTTTTTTGTCGTTGTTGTTGAACAATTGAACCAAATTATCGAAATAATTGCATTTAATTGGGCTTTTACTGTGGACTGGCTCCAGCTAGAAGCTCACATTATTCGGAACAATCTATTAACAATATAACATTTTAAGGTTTGAGATGTTTGCTTTTGACATTATTTTAAATGAATTAGTCAGACAGAGACGATGTAACAGAGTTTAATAGAAGCAGAGAAATAGAGAATAAGAGAATGAGAAAAAAAACACATACACAAATATTTCCTATATAGGAAAAACAGCAAAATTACATTAAAAAAAAAAAAAAAACATAGCTGATCTAAAACATCATCAAATGTTACATCACATTATGATCGAAACGCACGAAGCAAAGTAACTAAATAAACTTCAATAAAATTCAGCTTCTTTATTTTACATCCATTATCGGTGATTGTTGTTAGAGTTTTAAAACTAATTTCATGTGTGAGTGTGTTCATTTTGTTCCTTTTTCGCTCTCAAGCGTGTGTGTTTTTATGGGTTTGTGTCTCCGGTGTATAATTTGAACAATGTTCAATGTTAAATGCTCATGCCTAACCAAATTGTGTCTAGCCAATTTTCATTAGATCGGCTTTTGTTGCTTTTGATGTGTTTTGTTTTTAGTCCTTTTTATCTCTCTGTTCCTCTCGCTCTCCGACACTTCATTTGTCTCTCTTGTTCACGTCACAAAGTTTTTTGGTATGTAATAATTTGATTTGATTTTCGGTTAATAGAAAATGTTTCGCTGGAAAAACGGTAGATAGTTTTAACTACTTTGATTGTGGGATGTTGATGAGTGTGTGTAAAATTATAATAGAATATTGTCGTGTTCGGTGTTCGGTGTGAGGACAAAAATACTACACAAAACTATTTGCAAGCTGATGGTAATTTTAGACAAGACAATTGTTCATGAAATATGAACAAGGAGAAGTGTAGAGAGAACGAACAACAAACAAGCAAAAAGAATTACAAATAAAAATAGCGCGCCAAAAATTTGACGAAATAAAACACAAAGAAAATACCTCATAAAAATGCACTGCGCACGTACATCGTACACACATAATTATCTGATGCCACTGTGGTGAATGGTAACCAAACACTCGAGAGAATGTGACATTCAAGTTGCACGGCCACAACCAACGAAACATATTTAACAGATTACTACAACAACAACAATAACCCAAACCAGAGGAAAACAACTCTAATTTATTATTATAAAAATAAAAAAAAAAAAAAATAAATTATAATATTTACAATTTAATTTAATGGCATGCACAATATTTTATTATTGTTATTTGCTTCGCTTGATTATTAAACATGCGGTTGGAATTTGGATGGATTATTAAACAACATGTGTGATTGTGAATGCCACGTTGCATACGCGCGATGTGTATCAGTTCAAATAAGATGTATTGTTGCTTATGCTAAATTTGTGTTATCCATATCTCTCGTGTAACGGGTAACAGGCAACGGATTTTTCAGAGCATTTTCGTTATGTATATGTGTCAAAAGAGCTGACAGAAGAATTTCAACAAAACACAAAAAAAACACACACACATAAAATACAACCAAAGGCAAAGTCGAACAAACTGAGTTGAGTGTTGAATCGCTTAAATAGCAATTGTTCAAAAGCCAAGACACAGAAACATAGAAACATATCAAAATGAGCAACAATAAAAGAAGAAGAAGTAGAAAATAAATTCCATCCATAACAATAACAATAATATTAACTTTAATTCGTATAGACGGTTTTTTTTTATTATTATTATTCGTTTTGTTTTTATTTTATTTGAAGAAAAAAGATAGGCTACGATCACGCGCGCGTGTATGTGTTGTTTTGTCTGTTTGCATTTTGTGATTGCATCTAATGCGTTAGTTTAGATCATCGTATGCGATGTTACAGCAGACGTGGCTTGTGTGTATGCTTGCATTTTATTTTCTCTTCTCTTCTCTTCTCTCTTTCTATCTTTTGTCTTTTAAAAGATAAAACGCATTGTATAAACAACGATTATTAATTAATCGGTGAATGCATTAGAAGAAAATCTCACACAGAATATCTTCATACTGTAATCAACACAATTGAAAGCAAATAGAGAAAAAGTTGAAAAATCAACAGAAACTTAGATGTTGAAATTTGTTGTTTAATCTCTTGCGATTGATTGCACTGAATGGAAAAAAAAAATAATACAGAGACTCATATTTCCTTTGATCGGATGGATGTTCTGGAAGAATGTCATGCAGAATTGGATAAAGTCCTATGGATTAGTCTATGGCCTTTCGTTTCGGTTGTTTCTTGTCAGAGCATTGTCATGTGGAATTTTTTCGAGTGAATTTAATGGGAAATGGATTGAATCATTTGAATGCGCCTAATAATTGTAAGCACCATTAAAATCGCATTCAATAATAACAACATTCACATTAATTACATTTCATGTTCGTCAGTCATACACAAACACATACACTGATAACACCCATTTCGTATATATATATATATATACATTGAAGCAAATGGTCCAATTGCATTTAATTTTCAGCTGTAAAATAATTCCATTAAATATTATATAAAATATCATTCATTTGTATGAGCGAGTTGTCTCTTTTTCTCTCATTTTTTGTTTGTTTGATCATTTTCTTATTTGGTTTTCGTTTGCCAAGCAATAAATTTCTCAGTGATTTGTTATTGTAAGAGATTTCATTTTTATTCGATTGCTTCAACAGAGTTGTACAATTATTTTAAATTTCTGTCTCTGTTTTGTGCATCAATTCCCATGCAGACGTTTGAGACAAACAAGCAAGACGGATAGAGGGAGAGCGAGAGAGAGAGAGAGAGAGAGGAAAGCAGAGCGAGAAAACGAAAGAAGCAAGAGCGCGGCTCACGAAATTGATGTTATATGGCTTGTTTAATGCATCTTCGTTTTTATTATTATTCCGCTTTTCAAAATCCATTAAATTTATTAATATTAATATTTATATTCGTTTCTTTTTTCATGTTCCATTGGATCGGATGAGCACAAACACACACGCACATACACACCAATCGAGCTGTTGGATGCGCGCGCGCGCGGGTAAGCGCATCAATGCCACAACATGCACGCAACAATCTAAATAACACTGTGTGTAAAATGAAACGAAAAGTAAATGCATACGAAAAAAAAAACTGAGAAAAATCCATTAGATATTGGTGAAGAATTAGCAGAAGCAATTGTGAACAGCTAGACCCAACATTGTTATGAAATAAAGCAGCTTTTGAAAGTTATTCGTGTTTTTAAAGAAAAAAAAAAAGAAATGGGAAGCTTTTCGTCTTACACCAGATAAATGTTGAAAGAAAACAGATTTGTTTCATTTCTTCATTCTTATTTCACTGACGTTGATTTTAAGCGGCAAAAGAAAATTCTTTAAAATGTTTATTTGACAATGCTTTTTTAAAATATGTTTCTACTATTCTACTCCGAACTATTGCACTTTTTCATGTGCTTAATAAAACAATCAGAACTTATGAATCAATGGAATTTTTCGTTGATCTAAATCGATTTTATATTGATTTGATTGGATCGTGTCGATGATCCGAGTAGACTAGCTTACTCTCATTCGTGCATGTGACCATGATTTTGGGTGCTCAATGTTCATGTTAATGCGATGTGAAAATGTTGCATGCAAAAGCAATTTACGGAAAGGCCATGTTAATCGTGGTGATTTAGCATGACATGAAAACACACCTTTTCTTAATGATTTAAAATTGTCGAATAGAAAAAAAAAGTTCATTCACTCGGCCTGTCTGAACCAAGCGACTCAAGCCGCACCAAGCCAAACGAGCATCCATTCAATTGAATTACAATTTGCAAAATTCTAGATCCTCCGTAATGTACGCCCCCCCCCTCCCTCCCACAATCTCATTTTGTTCCGTTAAATAATTAGCAATAATCAATCAATTGCATGACATGGCAACGCTTAATTCTCAAGCGAAAAAAATGAACGATTTCTACCTTTTAAAATTGTAACTCAATAAAACATAAAAAAAAAACGTAACAAATCATTGAATGCGTGTACTTTTAGATACATTGAATAGATAAGCCATAAAAAAGCACATTCAAAATCACAACATTGTGTGTGATCGGCATTTGTAGTTCGTTTGTATGTCTGCTATCGCATGAGCATTTTTTTGTTGTTGTTTCGTCTCTCTCTCCTCTCTCCCTCTCTCTGGCGTTATTGTTGCCGTTGTTGTTGTGTTTGGTAATAGTCAAAGTTGTTACTTATTCTGTGCCACAAAATAAATTCATATTTTTTTTTTTTGTTTGTATTTTTTGTATTCTGAATTATCGTTATTGTCGGTGTTTGCCATGAAATCATTAAGCGCGCGATAGATTGAAATGGCAAATGCACAGAGAGAAAGGGAGCGCAGCGGTGGAGAGAACGGAAAGTTTTGTCATCGTTCGAAATGTAAGTGCGGCTTTGAAAATTGTTTAAAATGTAAACATATTCTTTTCATTTTGCTGTTTGTGTGTTTGTTTTGTTGTTGTTGTTGTTGCTTTCTGTCTCTTTTACTCGACTATTATTACAATTATTATTATTTCAGAGTCACATTTGGATTCATAAATGTGCGATGTTTAGTGCTTTTGGTTTACGTTGTTTTACGATAAATAGATCACAATGTGGTTTAAATATTTTTCGAATTATGATATTTTTTTTTTTTGTTGGTCGTCGTCGTCATCGTTGTCGTTTATTTCTATAAAACCGCGATAAAACTAATGCAATCAAGTGGTGTACAGTGTACGCTCGACATGCAGACGCTCAAACACCTACAGTGAGACAATTAGCGAAAGAGAGAGAGAGAGAGAGAGAGTGAGCAAATGCCGGTGAGTTGGTTCGATTCACCATTTGTGCGCTCAGTGAAACTCAGGTTCGAAAATGCTTTATTTGTTATCTAATTTATCAGAAGAACATTAAATGCATTAGATTGGCACACAGTTTATGCCTCATGACTGGTGAGCTCAGTACCGGTGTGCTAGTGTGTGTGCACGGTGTTTACAATACAAAGTCTATAAATTGTATGACAAGTCACAAATAAATGTTTCGAATTAAATTGAATAATTATAACAGAGCAAAATACAAAATCGCGCACAACAACAACCAATACCAACCGCCGCCAAAATGAAATGATATAAAATGTTGTACGTTTTTGTTGTTGTTGTTGTTGTTGTTGCATTGGGCCGGGTATCGTTTATAATACCTATTATAATATATATTGTATATATTGGCAGGCTGGCAAAAACCACGAGCAAAAAAAAAATGCACAAGTAACGATGACGATAAGTTTTTTCGAAGCGCACAGAAAATGCAGAGCAAAACACACACACACACACATGCACACACATGCTCAACCACATAGAAAAATGATTCCGCGAGCCCGAACAAACGAATTTACTTCTAATGCCAAACAAACAGCAGCAACAACAATGTAACTGAACCGAAAGCAGCTAAAATAAACATTAAAAAAATAAAGCATTATAATTTATAAAACAAATCTATACAGTTAGTGTACAAAGTTGCAAGTTATTTTTAAAATATAATAATGATAAAAAAAAAGAGCTGATTACACATTTATTCCGCCGAGAGAGAGAGAGAGAGAAAAGGAGAGGGACGGAATGTGTAAGACTCAGCACCGGAATGAGCCGTTTCATCGTGCTTCGGTGTAATGTCGTTTGTGTGTGAAGTACAATCGTCATGCATTTTATACTACATATGAAACGACCCGAAGACTCTGGTCGCATAAAATTAAGAGAATAATAATAAAAATGTTGGCGCACTTTATTTTCTTGCTTTTATATGCATAAACAAGTACACACACAGAGAGAAAGAGAGTCTGTCAGTATGTCAGTGTGGGGGATCAAGAGTGAGGAGGTCAATTTTGTGTTTGCATGATTTTATTTCCATTTGATTTAGTTGCAGAAATTCACATTTCACTGTGTACTGAATTTTCAACCGGTGCAATCTAAATCTCATCGTGCGATAGCTATAAAAAAACAAAAGCGGACGCTTTTGCAACAAATTATTTAACCAAACAAATCCAAATTTCCGAATGAATCCAGCTGTTTGGTGAATACGCTTACGAGCTCCTGTTGCTCGCCAGCACACGCACACAAACACACTCATCTCTGGTTCCGGTGTGGCGTCCGGAACTTTTTCCGTTCCGACAACATTCAGGGCAATGTGTGTGGTGAGCAACGAAACAACGAAATGGAATTGGCTTTTATTCTCAAATCGATTGTTAAAATTCCGTGTGTTAA
This sequence comes from Aphidoletes aphidimyza, assembly GCA_030463065.1. Classification (NCBI taxonomy): domain Eukaryota; kingdom Metazoa; phylum Arthropoda; class Insecta; order Diptera; family Cecidomyiidae; genus Aphidoletes; species Aphidoletes aphidimyza. Next base: position 45,000,999 of record CM059997.1, read on the forward strand.
AAGTTTATACGTTCCATTAAACAATCGGGAGACCCGAATGCATTTGGTTGATTCGTTGGTTCATCCCTTGAGCCACAAATCGGTTGAAAGGTCAACTCTATATATTTCTCGACTCTATTCATCAAAGTTGCTGGTATAAAAGCGGTTCATTATCATTGTATTGAATCATCCGATTTGGAATTATGACCTAGAATTGTTGGCGATAGGACTGGCGGATCAGAGAAAGAGAGCCCATCAAGTGAAAAAGAGACCGGGGAAAATGAAACATCTTTATCCAACTACACATTTAACGTACTAAAAACACACTGCAACACAGAGAATAATCAAGTTTTTATCGACCATTAACAATACGATGCCTTTGAAAACAAAACAAACAAAAAAAGTGGCCATATAAAAACTCAAGATATTGTCTGGCCACTACATTGTCTGCACACAACAAAACAGTTGCTGAGCTATGCACTGTGTGCACATATCGCAATGTTCATGTTCAATTTTTACATCAGTTTCGATCAAATGCGATAATATTTAGCTGGATTGCAGGAGAAAAACGGTCAAGAGAGAGAGAGAGAGAGAGAGAGAGAAAGGAAGGAAAATGAACGATTTTGTTCATTCGATTTTCAAACGATACGCACACACAAATCGAAATGCCAAGTCGTCCAAACTCAAATACATATCCAGACACATACACACACAATGCAACGAAAAATGATTCGCAATGAATTAAATATTTATTTTTATGTGAATTGTAACGTATTTTATCTACATAAAATTAATGAATATAAATGAAATGATGTAGATATAAATGCAAAGAGAAGGCACCAAAACGAGCTCAAACGCGAATGAATGAACGAAGAAAAAAAAAATTATTGTTGACGTCATTAAATCGGTTAGTTAATAATTTTTTTGTTTTGTTTCGTCGTTTCTTCCCCGGCCAAAACTATTAAGTACTTTGGGAACAAGCATTAAAACAGCAATAATGGCGCAGCAAAGCAAATGCTCGGTGTGGCAAGAATGAGACGGCAAGGGACGACAACGAGACGTTAAATTAAATGAAAATGAACATTGAACACATAGCGAAGACTGAGAAAGAAGTAACACACAGCACAGCACAGCACAGCACAGCACAAAATAAAATAAAAATTAAACAAAATACAGCCACATCAGAAATGAAATTGTATGTTTTAATACGGGGACTGGGTGATGTTGTTACTGCCTCGAAATTGCCATTATATTTACAATACACAAATTCAAATATGTATTTAAAACACAAAAATATTATATATATATATATATATATATATATATATATATAAACAACAATCAACGTTACATTGTAACGAAATAATGATTTTTCAAAAGCAATAAAAATAATTGTTTTAGATAAAAACTCCAGCGCAAAGAAATGAGTAGTTACAAAGTAATGGGCGCGCGTATTTTCGTTGTATGAATTGTGAGCGCGCAACGAGAGAGAGAGAGAGAGAGAGCAGAAGAAATCAAGTTAAGTAATAAGCAAACAACAATGATATGGAAACTTTATGGAGTTGAAAATGATTTGGAAAAGGAAGAAAATAGGAAAAAAAATCCACAGAGAGACAGAGAGAGGAAGAGACACACAGAGAGAACGAAAAAGGTTGATGGCATCGAATTTAAGGAGGCGAACAAATCAACAGCAAACATGAAATTTCCGAAGCCATATCCGGCTCCTAGAGACCACATTTTCATCACAGAACACCGTACTATGTGCGCACGTAACTATGTGAAAATAATCCAATGAAATGAATGGAACAAAACAAAAAAAAAATGGATTTGAAAATAATATAAATATAAACGGAGCTTAGTGAAAAGCCAAATGAAATTGATCTCTGCTCATTTAAACTCAAATATATATATATATATATATATATATATATATATATATATATATATATATATATATATATATATATATATATATTTTAATTCGAATTTATAAATATTATTTGTGTTTGCCCTGTCGTTCGAATTAATGCTACTGCTCTTTATTCAAAATCGCTATTCAAGCATTAAGGCGTTTATATCGTGGAGCCGTGACGCGGGCTCGCACATTACATTCTGGATTCTGAGCAAATGCCTGTTCTGTTGAATGTCTGATCTATATTGCACACATTTGACTCTTCACAGACACACATACACTCACACAAAGACACGCTCAACAAAATGTGACTCAAAATAACTCACTGAATAACAAGAGAGACGATGGAGAAAAAAAATGTGTGGTATCAAATGAATGCGTTTAATATTATAATAACAATGAGCAAATACGCGATATGTGAATGTGGAGTGAAAGAGTCAGCCTCAGCAAATGCGTAATGATATAATAATAAAACTAATAGCATTCGATGTTGTTGTTAATACGATTGTTGTCTTTCGTATTTTTTTTTTTACTTTGTGTCGGTTTATGTGCACGTTTTGTTTTTTCTTTTCTCATATCTCTTCGATTTTTGTTCAGTCTTATTTAAACTTTCTATGTTGTTGTTGTTTCGAGTCAATTTTTGATTGTTTGTATTTCACATTTGAATTCTTGTAAGCGATTCTGGATGGTTTAACTAACAACTAGCAACGTCATTGCTTGCTCTCGAATCGCTGGTGTTGTTGCTGTGCGTGAGTTAGACCTCATGAGCGTAATTTGCGGGGCGCTCATTGCATTTAGTTTTTTGGAACATGAATGAGAAGATTTTTGTGTGTGTGTGTTTTTTTTTTAGATCGTCAGCATGGAATCTATGAAGCGCGAGTGCAGCCGCGTACACACATTCACGCACTCACCACTGCATTTTAAGGTTTTATTAAGCATTGATGCTCAAATAAAATAATAATTTATGCGTCTGTGTCTAAAACGAGTGAGATGTTTGAGCTGTGCGCATGACAAGCTAGACACAGAGAATCGAAAATATCAAAGATCTCAGCGCAACATTCAGCGTTAAAATTGAAGCAAAAGACGTTTGACGCCAAACAGACAAATTGTAATGAAATGTTACTTAAAAAATTATTCATTATTATGTTATTTCATTTTAAAAAATGAAATAAAGAAATGCATTCCGTTGTGCCGTGGAATTTTTCTGTTATTGGAGTAGATAAAAGGCGACGAGCAATAAATATATGATAGACACCGGCATATTCAATGAGCATCATACGCATCGCATCGTGCACACAGCACCATCTTCCATTGTGAGAGTGTGTTTTAGTCGACGCGACTCACGCATCGCAATATAATAACGATGTTGATTTTCAATCTAGCGGAATTCAGAACATTTTAACATGTTTTGTTTTTTTTTTTTTCATTCTTCTTCCTTCGAAAAACATTCGGCAATTTAATTTGGCAATTGCATCATTTAATAGCTAAATAGAGTTCCAATTGTGATTTAGTTACTGTAATAAATTGCGTCAATTGAATTGAATTCAAAATATAAAATCATGTCGTGTGATAGGATCGCGTCTGTTTTTCGGTGGCTCATCATTCTGACTGATCGATTTGACTTGGTGAAATCGACATCTTATATTATTGCTATTATAATTTGAATAATTTTGCTTTTTTTTCTCTCGAAAATTTGACATAATGATTTGAACACATGTAGGCCTCTGCACACTAAGTACACACAGTGCGCACACATTTTACTAAACTTGTCTTAAAAAATCCATTTATCACTGGCATATGCCGCACAACCCGCCTCACCTAAAACCGAAATTGTTTTCCTGTTTGTAAATGCCCCCCCAAAACAGTATCGAAATTCATTCACGAAACGCCAACAAAAACGACGGAATAAGAAAGAAAAAAAAAAATTATAATAACAATAATCTTGCAACAGAAAAAGTAAATGAAACATAAATACATTAAGCGAAAATATACACCGAGAAAAAATAATAAAACAAAACAGCAAAACATTTAGACATATTTTTGGATTTAGTTTCTTTTAGTTTTAAATACGCGACTTATAGCGTCTCTGTCTTTCAGCCAGCTCTGGTTTTGTTTTCGTGTTTATTGGAAAAACAGACAAACTGAACATGAATAAACATTTTAAATAAAATTTAATTTCGCCAACAACAATAACATACAAATACACACCCAAAACATACGCCACATATATACAAATATATCAACCAATTGAAGAAGAAGAAGAAGAAGAAGAAGTGCCGAATCGTAAATCGCCGAACAAAAGTAAGACAATTATAAGCGCGTAATGTACGCGAAAAGTATGTAAACATTTAACTCAGGCAGAAAAACAAAAAATGCTGTTCGTCGAAAGATATTTCGATGAAATCTACAATAATTTTTTTTTACACTCGTCGATTCAGTCAGGTCTTTGGTAATTCATCGCATTTCAATCTTCCGCTCCCCTCTCTCTCTCTCTCTTTCTCACTCGGACCAATTTTGACTTGGAGGTCTTGAGCAGTTTTGCTTTGTTTCTTTTTATGACTATTTGACTGTTCATTTTATTACATTAAATTAAATTTATTTTTCGTCGTTATTCGCTTTCCGTTGATTTTATTACATATTTTGATATGTTTGTGTTTATGATTATATATATATATATATATATTGTATAGATATGTGTCTCTCTGTATCTAGTACATGTATGCTCATTTTTGTTGCTGTTGATCGTCGCTGGGATTATTTTTTTTTTATTCTGTTCTTTGTGTGCTTCGTTTAGCATTTATATCGATGGTTTTTCTTGCGTTTGTTGCGCTACAATATGTAGAGAGCACAGAACAAAACAAAATAAAGAAGAGCATTCACAAAGTTGTACATCGTGTATAGTGTGTCTAGTGTCATGTACTTCGCACCATACATTGTTAGTTATTGATGTCGTCGCATGATTCGCTGTCAACGGTACTGGCTTTACCATAATCGACAAGTTTTATCATTATTATTTATGTGTATAAATTGTATAAATTTGATGAGTGCTAAAATAAAATGAAAGAGATAAAAATACAAATGAAAGAAACAGGCGAAAAAAAAAATACCGACAACGACACATGTACACCGGCCAACACACACACATAAGCGACTGTAATACACAGCCAACTACAACAGCCATACTACGGCTATTGTGATTACGATTGCTATTAGTCGATGGCTAGTACGACAATGAAGGAAATAAATAATAAAATATTAAAATGTCAAAGACAATGAAAATGAAATTGAAATAATCGAATCGTAACAACAAAAATCGCCGCCGTCATCATCACTATATGAAACGAAAAAAAAACAAACAAACAAGCAAACAAATATTACATTTGACGCCCGAGCATTTGCGATACAGTGTTTGGTTCGACCGCTATCGCTTTATGGATCATATTCAATAATAATAAAAATATATATATAAACATATGATAAAAGTAATATTTAGAAATAAATGCCAACGTGATCAACGCCATGCTGCACCATGCCTTAATAGACTGCAGTGCACACACACACATGAAAACGTCCGACGCAACATGATAAGATATAGAATTGATTTCGGATTTTAAAACTTGTTAAACGACTCGACGATCATTTTTACTATTTTTCTTGAAGATTTTATCACCTTTTTTTTGGCTTGTTTGTGTGTGTTTTTAGACATTCAATTACAACTCTTACTTTATGGATCCGCAATACGCCATTCAAATGTTTTCATTAGAAAGCATTACGTATTCCATCAAAATGGAATGCATTTGGAATTTGTGCTTCGTCGGATATCTTGGATTTTAAATTATGAATTAAAGTTCATTTCGAAATATTTAAGCATCTGCATCATCGTCTTGACGTTAAAAATTATGGTATGAGAAGTTGGGCATTCTGTTATGAAAATCATCGCTAAAAATTGGCTCAATTTTCAACATTCATTCAATTCATGTTTTATGTACAAACATCATCAAATTCCATTGATTTGTGTTTTACGTCAAACATCATTTTCCGTTTGACTCATAAATATTCGAGCGAACGCTGCACAAAATTGAAATCAAGAAAACAAACAATTCTTAAAAGGTTCATTGACATTCACATAGAGGAGACAAAGCAAATGAATTAGAATTATAGGCTTTTTGGTAGCTGTTGTAACTCGATCAAAGTTTGGTGATGGAGTTCGGTTGAGTCTTTTATTTTTTGTTTAAATGCATCTAACCCGAGTGGAAACACAACCTGTAATAATCGAATGATAAAATAGCCTTTTGGAAAATTTATTCCATGGCGTAAAAAACAGCAACAATATTTTTTTTTTAAGTCTGATTGCTAAAATGGTAAAAAAGGCAGCCTTCAAATTGAAAATGAGCAACCAAATACGCCAATTCTACCATAGACCGTCGAATAATTTATTTATACAAAAAAATTTCTTTTCTTCAAAAATTTCGCTTTCGTTTTCGTATATTTAATATTCGCCATATTTTGATGTTTTGTTTCCATTCTCTTGCAATATTTTTGTTTTTTTTTTTCATATGAAAATATTGTTATTAAAATTAATGCCTGTGCGCCGGTTGTCGTTTCGCTCCCTATTGAAATTGGGAATACGCGTTTTGCTGTTGTTGTTCTGAGGTATTGCCTCAGTCAGACGGCTGGTCTGATTACCGAATCCAGTTAAGAGTAAAAACGAAAGAGAGACAGAAAGAGGTTCAGTATTTGGTAGTCGCTTAGCATTCTATCATTTAATTTTCGGGTGGTTGGTTGGAATACACACCATGATGTTATCGATAATGTGAGGATAAGAAAAGACCATGTCATTTAGTCGGGGATTGCTGGCTTCTAAGAGCATTCGAAAAAGAGTCGATTTTCAAAAGACATAAAAAAAATGTGGAAAGGGACCAAGAGAGAGAGAGAGAGAGAGAGAGAGAGAGAGAGAGAGAGAGAGAGAGAGAGAGAGAGAGAGAGAGAGAGAGAGAGAGAGAGAGAGAGAGCGAAAGTGAGTGAGGAGAGTAACAATAATCAAATCAAATGTGCTTTCTGCAGAAGGCAAGGTTGAATACTCTATGTTATAGATTTTATTATAAGCGAGTTGTAATTTTAGCATGATTCCATCCAATGTGCGAGTGTGTGTTGTATTTCTCTCTTCTGAAATTGTTTCTTTGTTGTCTTTTTGTTTCAAGTTTCATCGTAATTCGGTGCTGGTGTAATTTTTTCAGTGTTTCACCTTCTTCTTCGTGGCTATGACTGACTCAAATATGCGTTTCACTCGACCGACCGAGAATCACATTTTTCTCATTATCCATCGGTAGCAATCAATGCAATCACATATACAGCCCGACAAAATTATCATTCTATATAAATTTATATTAAATAACGAACGAAAGATAAAAATGAGCCGAATGATTTTTTTAAAAAATTTAGAGTCGCAATTGTTCGGTATATTGTACATTTTTTGTTTGATTGTATGTGCTGTGTGCCATTCGTAGTGATTCTTGTACTTGGTACATCGCTATTGGTAGAGATTTGAACTCACAAAAAAACGGCACCACAACGACCAACTACGTCACTTATGTATTAAAAAAAGCGCCCGAATAAAATAATATAATAAGATATAATAGCAATAATAATGAATATTTTCATTTTTATAAGTTCTGTGCTGTTATTATAATATTTTTTTTTCTCATTTTCTCTCTCTCTCTCTCTCTCTCTCTCTGTCTGTTTCTCGTTGTTATTGCTCGAGATGAAAGAAGAAAATACAAGAATAAAAAAAGTGTGCGACGGTAGAACATAGAGAGTGAGTGAATGTTGTGTTTTTGTTTCTTGTCGAGTCGTCAGTATTCGGCGATATTCTGTTATTTGTTTCTGTTTTCTCTTAGCTTCAATGCGCCCATCGTACACACACACACACACTCATATACTGACACATTACACCGTACCCATTCAACTTGGCTCTGTCAGTCGTATTATTATTTCATTTATAACATTTTTTGTTGTTGTTGTTGTCGTTCATTCGTTCTTTCTTTCAGTTCGTTCATGTTACATATTTTTCATTCTTGCAATGTCGTTTGGCGATGTCGTTGATGATTGTGTTTGCGATTTTGTTATTGTAGCTGATGTTTTTTGTTGTTATTTCTATCTCATTCTCTCTCATCTCTTTTTCTCAATACTTTGTCTTATGGTATGTGCTAGCTCTCAATACTTATGTGTCGTGTTATTTTGTTGTTCATCATCTTCTTCTTCTTTTCTCTTCTTTTTCAAAAAACAAAAAAAAAAAAAAACAAAAAAAACAAAATTATAATATATACTTTTTGCTCGGAGCGATCTTCTTGCTGAGCAACAATATTGCCGTGATATATATTATTATTATTACTATTTTCAGTGTCGTTTGCCTGGTTGTTGCTGTTGCTGCTGCTGCTGCTGCTGCTGCTGCTGCTGCTGTAGCCGTTGCATTTTTCGTTTTCGTTTTCGGCATTTCGGCCATGTGTGTACATATTTTGAAGTGTATGCCACGATAAAATAATAATAATATATGTAATTTAATGCATTTTGTATAGATTCTCATAGTACACATAAACCGGAGCACACACGCGTTTATGCATATGTGTGTCGATGGTTGTTTTTATTAGTGCTGTTTGCTGCACTGTCGATGTCGTTTGTTGTTGCTGGTTTTGTTTCATTTTTTCTTTCTTTCTTTCTTTCTTTCCGTTTTATTTTTCTCTGTTTCGCTCTTAATTTCTTTTCAATGCACTACAAACACATATTGATTGCAGACTATACTATAAACGGTGTAATGTCTCTGTGTCTCTGCATTTGGTCTATTATTTATACGTACATTCGATTGCCCTTGCATTGATGATACATTTCGAATAAAGAACATATATATCGACCGAATGAATGAGCCAACGGACAAAAAAAAATGTGTGTGTATGTATCCATAGATATATATATATATATAAAATACAATATAAAATGGAATATAAAATGGAATAATGTTTAAGGAAATTATTTCTATAAATAGTTTTGTCTGATTTTTAAGTGTTTCAGTGTTATTATGCTCGTTTGTTTTCAGTACAAACAGCAGCAGCAGCAGCTCTTTGAGTGATATACAATATTTATAGCGGAGTGGAAGCTGGCTTGATGACTAATGGACCAGTTGCTACATTTTTATGATAAATTACATATTTTACTTTGAAATTCGTAAAAATGGAAATCAATTATCTTTACCCATTCGTAGTAATTCTCAAATTTTGGTACACACCACGCCTCGATGGGCTCAGATTTGAACTTGAAAACGCGTCAACACGGCATCACGACAACCAATTTCGTCGCATATGTGCATATTCAAAAAAAAAAAAAAAAAAAAACAAGCGCCCGAAAAAAATTAATGTTATACGATATAATATTCAATTTATAGCTTCTGTACTGTTATTATATTCTTATTTTCATCTCTATCTCCGTATGTCTCATAATTGCTTAACATAGAAGAAGAAACTATGAGAATCAAATAAGTGTGCGACGGTGGAATATAGAAAATGAATAAAATATTTTCGGTGAGCATTTAGTACGGTGCTATATTCTAGTATTTGTCACGATTCTCTGTCAGCTTAAATGCACCCACCTCCATGGCATTTGGACTATATACGGCTTTCTTTACACAAGATGATCGAATCAATATAGCATCAAATTCACATTTTATGAATCTTGTAATTTGCCAGACGACACGAATCAAGTTTTGGATAAATTGTTTTTAACTCGCAAATCGACTAGCGCAAAACATTTATCTTCATATAGATAGCTCCAGTGTTTACCAATGCAGCAGTGGCTACTAACTAAAAGTACGAAGAATTTTTTTTATTTTGCGTTAGAAAGAAGCTTGATGGTGTTAGGGAGGATAGTGTATTTTTCACTCAAATATTAATCATTTATTAAATTAAAGATTGCCAATAATCCACATTCTGGACAGACTTTTCAATTTATATTCACTTCCATCCTAGGGCCTTAAATTTGTGCCGTTTCCAAGCGAATGTAATTAAATCAATATCGATTTCGCGAGAGATTGCGGCTCACGGAACACACACACAAAAAAACCAACTGCGAAATTCCAGTAAAAAAAAAAAAAACAACTGTAATCAAACCAACAAGAAGAAGAATAATCACAATTCTGATTCTTGCTATATGATTCCGTCTCAATATATTTCATCATTGAATTTATGTTTGTGTTGTTTTTTTTTCGGGGCTGGCACATGGAAAATGGGCATTATAAAAAGATCTCTTGCTCATTCTAAAAAATGAGGCAAACGCTCAATTAAATGGAATACGCAATATTTGCGCTTTGTGATTGCCATATATTTCTTTTGCGTTGTGAGCGCGCCCTCGTGCTCGCACTCTTTCTTCTTGCTTGTTTGTTGTTGTTGTTGTTGTTGTTGTTGCTCTTTCTTCAAAGCGTTTATTATATGCAGCCATAAATTATATTATTGTATTATAAAAATTATTTTGGATTGTTGGCTTTTTGTTGTAACACGTGTATTTTGGGTTTGGTTGTGTTAACGACGCTGCCGACGTCGATTTTTCGCTTCACTTCTATATATTTCGCTAGCTTCGTAATATAATTTAGTAAGTTTTTTTTGTCTGTCTTCAACTTTTCTGCGTTCATTCGTACACATTCGACTCTGACTTTAGTTATTAATAATTTTTTTTCGGGAATGTAAGTGTTATTTCATTTTCGTTTGTTATTTTTGTTGTTGTTTCTCTCTCTCTCTCTCTGTGTGTATTTCATTCGTTCGATTTGCTTATTTCTTGAATTTTCAATAGATACGCGCAAGTATTCTCGCCCCTTTTTTTTTTTAAACAAAGAAACCAAAATTAAAACAGAATGGTCAGAGCAAATACGAGCGAGTTGAATAAAAGCGAGAGAAGGAAGAAAAAAAAATCCCATTCAAGACACACTCACACAAACGTGCAACAAAGACACCAACAACAACCACAACAAAAATCTAAATGAATAACCGAAATAAATGTTGAAATAAAAATAATAATAATTAGAAAACAAGACTGAAAAGAACGATGAAGATGAGAGAGAAAAAAATAAACTAAGAAGAAGAAGCGAGCATTCGATTGTATGAATTCCACGAGTGAATCAATGCCAACCAACATGATTCATGATTTTCGATATTTTTTTTTTCGACTATGTTTAATTCCTGATGTTGTATATTATTTTATTTATTTTTTGTTTTCTTCTCTCATCTCTTGATTTCTTGAATTTGTATTCATTTGTTCACCAGACAGGCATCGATCGGCTGTTTCACTCTGTTTCAAGCCAACGGCTTCCATTCTCTATCTCTAGCTATCCATCTCTATTACTCTTCTACCTTTACCTTGTTCGGTTCATTCTCACTCTCTCCCTCCCACCATCTCTCCATCTCTCTCTCTCTCTAGCTCTCGCTCTCGCAATCTGTTTGATTTTTGTTGTTGTATTTCTTCACTCTTGATGATCATTAAATAAATAAATGAAAAATGCGCGTATTTATACAATGTATTACATTAATACACATGCACAAACATCCGAGCGATTCATTTGACGGTACGCAACATAATCATATCGCATACTCAATCGGCACATTGCTCAAATGTTGTATTAAATAATTTTGACTTTGCTTATTCTTTATTTTTCATCTTCATCTCTTGCTCTGATATATAATATATTCTATTTCGGTGTTTGGTTTATGAGCCTTACATACAAAAGAGAATATACGCGATGAAACAAATTAAAGAATCATTTTTCGAATAAATTTAACATCGGGCATGAATATGGCCGAAATGGGGAAAAAAAACAGACAGACCGACAGTGCCAAGCCGAAAGAGAAAATCATTAGGATATAAACAGAAGAGCGTTGGTGTTGTTGCTGCTGCTGCTGTCCAACTTGATTTCTATTTGGTTTCAGTACTTTAAATGCGGCTGTTGTACTACGCACCTCTCTCACTCTTATTCACTTTCCCTGTGTATCTATATGCCTAATTTTTTCCTATTGCATTTTGGAAACACACATTTGGCATATAATTCATTTTTTTTTTTTGGTCGATCTGTTATGTATACGCGTGCGATTTGTATGTATCTTTTCTATCGACGACGACACCAACCGACAACAATAGATAAAAAAAAAAAACAACAACACCAACAACCAAACAGAACCACGAGTAAAAGAATCGAAAGAACATAGCCAACATTAAAAATGTAATTATAAATAAAGGGACGGGGGGTGGCGAATGAAATTAATTATATTTTTAGATAACGAATGAGACGAAGTATACACATTTTAGATTGTATTACATAAAAATAACAATAATAATTTATTTGTTTTTATGCTGAATGCCGAATGACGTTGGTTGCTTTTATATAAGCGACACAGAAACGGGAGAATCTGTCATTTGTGTTGTTGTTGTTTCTGTGTTTGAGTTGAGTAGCACAGGGTTCATTCGAAGAAAATAATATGACGAGTCGTAGCAGAAGCAGAGCAATGCGATGCAAACATTATGACAATTTTTTTTTTGTGTTTCTTTTTCGTTTCTTATTGCTGTTTATGAAATGGTAAAAATATATTGAACGAATAAAAAAAAAAAGAGTTTGTGAATAGACATTTTTTCTCGTTAGAAAAAAAAAACTTTCTGTTTGCGATCCAAATGATTTTACCCTTTCTTTTAATCGTTCCCAAAGTGAAACAGTGCAAGTGCGCACAGTCTACGCGCTCACCCAACCCCCCGTCACCGAGGTTATAAATGTATATATTTTTGAAATAAGGATAATGAAATGGATTTTGCTGTTCGCTTTTCATTTTCGGTCAATGCGGCCGTCTCCCACCGATTCCCTTCCGACGCCCCCGATTCGTCTAACGTAACACAAAAACAACAACAAAAAAAGAAACAAGAATTATTCATCGAAATTATAAAAATGTCTATTCTCCTGGCCGATGTCAAGTCATCGTCTTGCTCTCCCTTCTTATTCGGAATTCTTATGCGTTATGACGAAATGTTTGTAGAAAACTCAAGTCACTCTTACCACCGATGTTCGCGAGTGAACGAGAATAAAAAAAAAAACAAACGACAACGACAAAAAAAATCATTATTATTAAAGAGTAGCAAAGAATATACGAAAAAAAACGCACCATCTCATAAATATATTTACATTGAAACAAATCGCCAGCACACACACACACACTCACAGACACTTCCACACATTTTTACGGTCATAACGTGCAACGCACACACAGGGTACAAGAGCGCACCCGTTTACAAAAGAACCATCCAGAAACACACACACTCACACACCAATGAATAATGGAATAAAATGGAAAACATAAAAAATTATATCTATCATCGGAATATAATATTAAATACCGAGAAAATTTAAGGCGAATGACTTTGGCCGGAGCGAAAGAGTGAGAGAGAGAGAGAGTGTGTGATAGAGCGTGTGCTCGTTTGCAATAGCTTGAGAGAAGCAAAGTAAGCAAAACTTTGAATTTCGAAAATGTGCTTGTGTGCAATACACAAAGGAGCATGACGTAACTCCGTCTCTCATACTCTCTTAACTTCTCTGGTGAGCTGGTGCCTCGATGCGCACTCATATTTTAATATTTCATTTCGGTAAAAAAAAAAATAACGAATTTTTTTTCACGTATTTTGTTCTTATTATTATCTTTGCTGCTGTTGCTTTTTTACAATTCATATATTCATATTTACACAATAACAATTTTATGTGTGTTGCGTATTTTTTCTTCTTCTTTTTCTTCTCTTCATCCATTGCCTCTTCTTCTTTGAACGCGTTTTGTTCAGTTCTATTTTTTTTTTTTTTTTCTTAATAAAATATTACCGAAAGACGAAATCCAAAAGCAATTAGATAAAATACCAACAGAAAAAAAAACACACGAGAAGAGTCAAATGGTTACAAGATATACAGACAGGAGCTAAATGCAAACACAAACACTCCACATACCAGTACCACCAAATATGCCGAGCCAGCATTGCTTAAATTACGGAATCGAACAAATTACACAAGCATATGAGAGATGCGAGAGCGGCGGCACAAACTAAAATTGAACTTAACAAACTTTAGATAATAATTTATAATTGAAGAGTCAAAGATAGCGAAGAATTAAACTCACACACACAACACACAAACATACTAACACTTATGCTGCCAGAGATGAGAGATAAATGAAAAAAAAAACAACGAAACACAACTAACAAATAAATAATAGCATTTATTTGGTTTTTAGTAAAGAAAAAAAAAACGTAACGATGCCTCATAGATCATTTTGTGAAGGCTATGAACGCAACACACACATCACATGAATGCTAAAAAAAAAAGTGTAATTTATATTGTATTAAATCATCGCTGGAACTATTTTAAAGCAATCATGTGAGGTGAGAAAGTGTGTAAGATGTTTTGAAAAAGTATCTCGTGTTGCTTCTATTCACTTCCTGATCTGTGTGCGATGGAAAAATCAACATCTTAACATCGTTATGTGTCAACATTTTTATGCATGCAATTTCAACATATGGCAAAAAACAAATTCCCCCCCCCCCCCCTTGGAGCCAATCAAAGGAAAGTCAAAGCAAAATTGAGAAAAAGAGAAATGTTGCCTGGTCTTCAACAGTCAATTCACAGTTTGCTAATGATTCAACTCTAGACCAACACTTCATCGCTCAATAAATGAATTTGATTTTTACTCTGTCATCGCAATTTTTTAGCAAATGCATTTTCACTTGGCACACATGTATTCGAATCAAATATTTCATTTTATGAATAGTAATTGATATTTCTATAAACAAATTTTAGTGTGACGAATCTAAATCCGTCAGATTTGCCAATGAATTAATTACCAATCTTGGAATGAAGCCTTTAATTTGTCAGATAATTATACGGCAATGCACACAATGCTAATTAATTTTGAATCTTTAATATTTTATTGACAACAGATGCGAATTTATGTTGATGTTGTTGTTTTTTTTCAAATGATGAAAATTACAACAATTATTAATTGAATTGATAATAATACAATGCATTTTGCTAACACTAAGTAAGAGTTCTATTTTTAAATCAAAATCACCAAGTGAACATGTGCCGAATTCCGATTCCAATATTCATATCAATGGAATGCTCAAGCAAATTCATAAGATCGCAAAAGCGCTGTTTTATCGCTGTTATTTTCTTTGTTTGAATTAAAAAGAAAAGTAAGCAAATGTAGTAATTAATTCGGCGTCTAAGAACTTTTAAAGCTACAGCGTAAATTATTTACACACTTTAAGTTATATGGAATTTTTTTTTTCTTTTAATACAAAAAACAACAAGTTAACTGCTTTTACGACAGTTGAAATATTTGAATCAATAAAAAATAACGCAGTTGTTTTGTTGTTGTTGTTTGAACACGTATTTATCTGTAAGTCCCGATCAAAGGCTCATAATCATAGGTGTATTCAATACAGATGTAGCAAATTCCACATCACCACCAACGGTTATTTATTCAAAAGGACGATACGTGAATATACTTCAGGGAGTAAATATGCTTATAAAAGTGTTAATCTTGATGCCGGTGCTTGGGGTTTGGGTGTTGGAAGTTGGTGTGGTAAGAAGCATCATTCAACTGTACAGTTGGTACTGTACAGCACATGAACACACACACACACATATGGAACTGGGAGACACTTTCCGGCAAAATATCGCAACATTGTACACATTTCACTTGCTCACTGGCAATGTTTCTTCACATCAATTCGGGCTCTCTTTCTCTTTCTCTCTCCCGCTCTCACGCACTCATATTGTAACATACATATCTTTCATACAATTCCCATTTTATTAATACTGTTATTACCCTGTCTAACTATATGCCAACAATAAACATGCCATACACCACACACTAGGAGTAGAACCGAGAGAATGAAAACGCGAGAAAAGCTGCTTGCAAACGGTTTTTAGCTTGCATCTAAATTCAGTTGTATGGTATTACGTTTAAGTCACAACAAACCAAACCGGAGAGAAGAGAAGAAGCAACAACAACAACAACAACAAAAACGCACTCCTTCAGCATGTATATTCATACTCAAAATGCATACCGTACCCATAAAATGTTCAGTCTCTCTTTCGCACACACACTTTCTCTCCGTTGAGTGTATGTAAGTGTATTTCAGTCAGTCGTTCTTCAACAGTCTTTCCGGTTTACATACAGTTAAATTCCTTTTTGTGTCAAATAAAAATGTCATAAAAACGAACTCTTTCTCTCGCTCTCCCCTTTCCCGTTATTATTCCCGTATTCTGGGCACAATCAAGCCGGTACGAATAATATTGTTATACAAACATGTTTCACAATGATTTAGTTAGTAGTCAGAAATTCGTCGTCGTGTGTACTCGTTTCGGGTGTTTGCACTTGGTCTATTGAAACTTTATAGCCTCTTTCTCTCTTTCTCTTGGTTCTCTCTGTGTGTGTGTATATTTTGTGGGATAAATGCCAGTCAAAACGGAAAATGACTTTCGCACAGCCATTTGTTGGTTTGCAAATGCAAAAATACTTGTTTTGGGGGGAGAATCTTTGGATATGGCTTCAATATGATATCTTGCAGTGAAGGCACACTAGTAAAATTCACTTTTAAATAGCTTGTTTACGGAAAACCATTCTGAAAACGTGGTGCTGCGACGATGAATGAGAAAAAGAGGAAGAAAGAATAAAAGACAGAGAGCGAGCAAAGTGAGGATAAACGCCAGAAAGTAAAAGTGACATTGTGGACGACAAACTTCACGGATAACAATAAAAACCACCACCGGCATTCAGACAACTGTTGAACTTTGCACACAATCGGGATCGAGAGAGTGAGAGAGAGAGAGAGAGAGAGAGAGAGAGAGAGAGAGAGAGAGAAAGAGAGCGAGAGCAGAGAGTGTGCTCATCTTCACATGCACAATTTTCCACATATATTTCAAAAATAAATTCATTGAAAATATGTGTATATACAAATAGCTACAGTAACTCGGGTAAAATGGACAAACAATAACGGGTAGCATTGGTGCAAAAAAAAAAGAAGAGCAGAGCACACACTAAAACTTGCCCATGAAAAACACATTGTTGGTAATGTTGAGCACATTTTTGGCTTTACAGCCGAATTGTTTTTTTCTCGTTGTGAATGTTTACTGAACCGAGACAATTTACTTTCGGAAAAGGTTTTGGCCTTGAAATCGCCTCTAAATCCTTGAACACTTGAAATAATTTCCATTTCTATGCCCCTCGACTCCGCAACAGCTTAACAGACACACAGCGCCCAATTTCTCTATTGTGAGACGTGAAAGTGAACAGCACCCGAAAAATGAAAATGCAATTCTAGTAGCTAGTTCGTACGATGAGACACGCTTCAATATTACCCGGATTATTTTCTCTTGTTCATATTTCAATATTTAATTGTATTTGGCTCATTCTTCTTGCTCCGGAAAAGGAATCGACTTTATGAATTGAATTTTAATTAAAATCAAATTTTCTCGCAAATGTTCGATGGTGTTCGAGCACCTCAAGTGTTTGTGTGTGACAGAGTGTGTGTGTGAGAGAGAGAGAGAGAGTGAGAGAGAAAGAGAATTAGTCGTTTTCTTAATTGTATGATGTGCAATGCATGGAAGAATTGAAAACTGGCTTTATGTTTGCTCAAACATGTTCCCTCATGGGTGTGTTTTTTTTTTTCTCCCGGAGCTCTTCAGATTATTCGAAAGACACAGATGCGTATTCTAGTAAAAAGTCACATTAAAAAAGGGCAACTCATAACTAAAATGGAACAATCTTCGAAGTGAATACTCCGGTTCTTGGTTTTTGATTCGTGTGTATATTTTTTTTCTTCTACTGAATATTATGCGACAAAATGCGTAAATGAGCTCACACTCATTTGGCTTGTACGAAATGAACGTGAATAAAGGCCCTATTCCATATACACCGAAAGCGACAGAAAGAGTTATCGACAGAACAATGAACAAGCAGTTTGACTTTGGATTTAACAAATGTTTTTCTTTCGTTAAGTCATTGCCATTGAGGCAAACTTCAACTTTTACTTGATGATTTCTTTATGTGTTCTAACTCAATGAAATCAGCCTTCCTTTGTTACTCTTAGGAATAGAGAGAGAGAGAGAGAGAGAGAGAGCAAGTGCGCGCGCGCACACGCTCAATAATGTAATACTCTTGGGCAATTGTTCACCGTTGCTGTTATTGATGGTGATAGTGTGAATTTGAGCGAATGTATAATAACCATTTTGTGTAAAGAAAAGTTTTCTCGTGTCTTTCACCACACAAGATACAACAGAATACAATAAACATATACTGTATACTATACAGTGTACAGCGACGAATATTCTATAAATCTTAATATAATTTTAAATAAACTGGAATTGATTGTGTTTTAAAGAAAAGAAGACGTGGATGTGAGTGTTCTTGTCTTGTTCGTTTGGTTTTGATGTAAATTTGAAAATGTGTACGTAATCATTGTGGTCTCATTTTTGATCGGTCTGGCAAGCCGTATGCAAACTGAAGCATGGCTCCAGATTTGGGTGATTGTTTTGATTTTTGGATTTGTTGTTTTTTTTTTTGTTTTTCTTTTTAATTTTCCAAATAAGAAGCGCATTAAGAATGATATTTAATTCCAACGTGAATGGAAAGAGATTTTATGCATTTGCGCGAGAACTGACAATAGGCACAGAATCTATATCAAACATTTTATTAACTGTATTGTGTACATATTTATGATTTTTTTTGTTCCGTTTTCTTTGTCGTTGTTCGTTTGTCGTTTGCGATCTGATCCAGTTGTGAGCATTTTATGTTCATATATTCGTGTGTGAGTGTGTTTCTTTATTTTGCGTTCTTTTCATTCCGCTCTCAATTCAAAATCAGTTCAGGGTCAAATGAAATTTCTAGGCTTCAATTACACATATTTTCCCCTCATATAATATTTATATTTTATTTTAATTCATTTGATTATTGTTTAAAATTCATTCTCTGGTGTGAATTGTTATATACATTTGTTGTTGTTGTTGTTTTTTATCTTGTTGATTGTTAATTGTTTGTGTGAATCGTCACATAATGCGTAGTTTGTTGCGCTTTCAATGTGACGTGTTGGTTTTTTTTTTCTCCTTTCATTTCTGAGTTTTATGCTGTGCATATTTGTATCAAATAACTACGATGTCGTCCCTTCTTTAATTGTGTGTCATTGCTCGAATCCAAACACACACTTTGATGTGCCTTTTTTTAAATTCTCCAGCATGGAATCGGATTGTTAGTTCTTTTCAAGTGTTTAGCATGCAGCTATTCGAATGTGAATGTTTGAGCTGCTTGATGATGCTTATGCATATTATTGTTGCTATTGAAATATAATTATAATTTTCAAATTTTTTTTCGTTTTGTTCTTGTTGGTATTTTGTTACCTTCCTTTTCAGTAGATTTCATACTCAATCATCTTGTATTTATAAGAAGAGAGAGAGAGAGAGAGAAAGAGAAATGAGTAAAAGGTATGGCGTGCTAAACGGCCCCATCAACGGGTGCCCGAATGAAAATGCAAAATGTGGAATTTCATAAATTACATCGGCCAACAATTTTACACAACGATTCTCAATATGCTTGTCTTTTTTTCGTTTTAAATTTTAAGACTTGAAGGGGCCATCATTACATCCACAGTTACTTTTATGTTACTTTTAGTTCTTTACTTATGGATTTTGTTTTTTTCTCTTTCTAACCTCTGAAAAAACATTGAATACAATGAACTTGAATCAGTTGAATAAAACTTAAAAAAAAAAAAATGAAACGATCTGTGCGCAGATTGTCTTATGTGTACTATGATGTGAGCTCGTCATCTCCAACTGTAGATATTATACAATGTACCGCGCGTCGTATGTGAATAGATCAATTATTATTATTACTTAGATATGCATCATTCTCCATTCATAAACATTCACAACTCGGATGAAAAATTAACAAATCCCAAGGAGAAAACTGATAGAACAAAATGATAGAGGGAGAAAGAGAGAGAGAGAGAGAGAGAGAGCAAGAGAGAAAGAAAAAAGGCAACACACAACAAACATACGTAACGATTTGAAATTTGAAGAGCAAAAAACACATAATATAATAAAACACGAACGAATATACACGAATATATAGAAGCGCGATTGAATGGAAAGCACATTGAAGTAATAATATGAAATTCTTGTAGTTAATCATTTCGATAGACTTATTTACAATAAATTTAATACTTAACGTTATTTCCTTTTATTCTCTCTATCTCCATCTCTATCTCTCGTGTTTGTGTTATTCCCATTTACATTCTATTATAATACATTGAATCGTACTTGAAATCTTTAGCTAAACATATTGTCTTGATTTAGACTCTACTTCATTTAAACACTTATTTTCATTTTTTTGTTCTTTATTTTTCCCTCTTGGTTAAAAAGCTGGTAAATGATTTGATATATGGTCGATGTTTTTTTTTTCACTTGGAAGAGCAATAACACAAATGTATGTTTTTATTCCTTCAAAATGAATGAAGAAATTAAATGAACAAACTCCTCAAGCTCAATCAAATCAGACCAAATCGTATTGAATATGCTCAACAAAAATATGCGTCTTTTTGTTGTTGGTTAAATCGAAATAGAGAATTTGTTTTTGTTCAGCTACTTACTCGTTCCTCTTCGCGTATCATTTCAGCTATTCCCGGCTTAATCTCACAGTCATCAGTGTTGGAATTTGGTAGAAGTGATGCCATTGCCATTGGATCAATTGAACCGGCTGCTGAGAGGAACGGTGGTATACACTTTGTGTTGCTAAATGTCAATTATAAATGATATAAAAAAAAACAGAGAAATTAGAAACATTTTTTGTCAGCAAATAACATTGCGATTGATCATTTGCAGTGGACAGAGGAGAGAATCAGAATTCGGCATTAAAGCAAATTAGCGTTAGAGATTATGGATGGTTATGGCGGCACATTCAACGGCACATGATACTTACGCAGATTCGGATTGTGGTGCAGGCGATGCGCTAATATCGCTGCGCTGATCCAACGACAATGGGCTTGATGTGGTTCGTTTTATTTCGGCCGATGGACAGCGCCGTTTTCGATTTGTGAAATGGCGTGATGACGATGCATGTGATGCGACTTGCTGCGATGATGATGGTGTCAATTGTTCACGTTGCTTATGCTGTTGCATCGAAAGATGCTCCGTTAAATCCATATTATTAATTTGCCATTCAGTTCGAGCGGTGATTCGTTTTTTAGCAGCCGGTGCTGAATCTATTTTCATAAATTTCAAATATTCATCAAATGCATCTAAAATCGCTAGTTGTCTCGTGGCAAAATGTTATTGGTATTTTAGGAAAAGAAAATCGAAACAGAAATTGATCAACAAAAAATTAGTGACTTACCGTTTGCAGTGTTTTTCGTTGCCGTGGTTGGTGTCACATCGGTTGCATCATCGATGGTGGCCGATTTCTCTGATTCGGAATTCAAATCGAGATCACTTTTAACATCGGCCAAACCGCGAATTTTTAACATTTCGGCCACACGCAACAGTGGTGCGATCTGCTCTTGACGAACATTAATCTCGCCTTTATACATAAATTCAACGACAGCCGTCAATTCCGGCCATTTTACATCGCGCATTATAACGATCGGATGCTGGCATGGATTATCAAAAAATAATGATTGAAAGTATGGCGAACAGGCGGACAGCACCATTTTATGGGCTTTTATTGAGTTGCCATCGCATGCCAATGTTACATCAACAAATGATTCATTTTGCAGCAATTGATCAAAGACATTGGTTAGATTCGATTGATAATTGTTCCAGCGCAAGCAAAATTGCTGTGGATTTGGTGAACTCTTATCGTTGATTGGCTTTAGTGGTGCCTTTGATAGTGGTGGTGTATGCGGCGATGGTGAACGATTCACCATATGCTCATCTTTAATCATCGGTGATGATGGTGCCGCTTCGTCTCGTTCACCGTCTATGGATGACAGTGATGGCATTTGAGCCAATGTTGATGATGGCACCGGAGGCGTTGCCACCAAAGCACGTGGTGACAATTCAGGTGATGTTGGCGTTGTAGACATTGCAAATGTTTATCTACTTAATACACTCGCACGTTGTCCAACTCTCTTGTAAATTATTTGCTGCTAATCAATCTCTTTTATTTATTTATTTTTTTTTTTTAACACACAATCGAAAATTTGTTCGATTCAATTCAGAAAATGAAAACGAAATGAACAGAAAAAAATAAAAAGAAAAACAAAACCAAACTAAAACCAGTTCAAATTCACTGAAGTACGTGCGCGACAGCAATCGGGTACTTGTGTGTTTTCGTACACTTTTTTATTGATATGCACATGAATTTCCGTGAAATAGAATGTTAAACGCTTTGAAATTGTTGCAACACGCTTTTATAGGACAACATTTCCATGTTTTATTTCGGACTTCGGTTCGTTCTTGTTCAACGAGTCCATAAAATTCCCGCTTTTTGAATTTGAGTCAGTTTAGATGTTATTCAGAAACGCTTCAGATCAACAACAGAAGTGTATGCACAAGTCAAATCCGTTCATTGAAACTGTTTCATATCGTATTCATATATATATATATTTTGTATTTGAAATTAAAATAACATCGTTTTATGATGTGAACATTTGTTTAGATTTCAGTTTGTTTGCTACACAGCTACTTCTTTTACATACGATTCCCACTTTTAGTTAAGTAAGACAATTCAATTCAATTTCTTTTGTGTGGATTTTTTTTTCCGTGCTATAAATTTTAAACGGCAACACAAATGAAATTCTATTGTTTTCAGGTAAGCTCACTTTTCTTTGACGTCGTTTTCATTTACTTCCCGTAAAAAAGCACTGAATAAATTTAATTTTTTGATATTTAATAAATTATTCGATAGAATTTCCACTTCCCACACACAACAATATATCATGAAATAGATTTTGTATATATTTCTTATTGAAGAAAAAATTGTACAATGTTTACGAATCGATTTTTTTGGCTGAATCAATGAAATAAAATCACTTGAATTCGCACCAATTTCTATCGCAAATGTTATTAATTATTTGGTTGGTTTTTGTCCAAAAAAATGCATTAACAAATCAAATTATAAACCAAACGACAACACGACGTTATATTACGTTTCGTTTCAATCACTCAAATCATATGATATTTTAATCGTGCTTTCAACTGTTTTGTAATTTCACACTAAAACAACACGACGTTCAGATGCACACTGAATACTCGGTTCGTTTTATTTTTTCCACAAACTCCAAGTAAAGCAAACGTCGCATGGGCTGATGGCAGTAGTAGTATTAGTAGTAGCAACAACAGCAACAACAGCAACAACAGCAACAACAGCAACAACAGCAGCAGAGAGCACTACGGGCACTGTGTTCACATCCACATGAATGCATTGTTGTTGTATTGCCGCACACACAGTACAACAGCTAAACATTGGATTGCGGATAGCGGATAGCATACGGGCGTGCGTGTGAATGAGAGCACCATTGAGGAGAGTGCTTTTGCTGAATGAATTGCAGAAGCGTGAAAGCGAAAGAGCGAAAGAGTGAGAGAACGACAGCCAAAACGATGAAACAGTCATAGTGATCAAGAGACGATTACAACCGAACGTGTGTCGATTCATCGCGTGTTTTGACGCGCGAGAAACACACAGAGTATGAACCACAGAGAAAGATAGAATATGCTGTTGAAACCAACGTGCAAGTGACATTACATACATCA
This sequence comes from Aphidoletes aphidimyza, assembly GCA_030463065.1. Lineage (NCBI taxonomy): Eukaryota > Metazoa > Arthropoda > Insecta > Diptera > Cecidomyiidae > Aphidoletes > Aphidoletes aphidimyza. The sequence goes on from CM059997.1 coordinate 45,024,692, forward strand.
ATGTGCCTTCTCATAATGTAAAATATAGATGTTGTATACAAAACAAAATGCAAAGTCGCCGGTCGAATTGAAGCTTCGAACTCATTCATGTACTGTGTAGCAACACTGCACGAGCGATAAAACGATAGAGCCGAGTGCGATGAAGTCGCAAGAAGCAGTTCGTACGGTGGATTGATATGCTTGCACAGTTGGTCCATAATTTTCTACTATAAAAAGGTATAACATACGGCAGCAAAATAAACCTGCTTCGAAAACATAGAAATCGAATGGTATGAAGGGGAAATGCGGAGAATACTATGATGAGCATTGCTCGACTCAGCAATGCAGAAAAATGCATTCTTGGTATAAAATACCTATACGTGATGACGGATCGTTGAAGATGATGGACGCATATTTTTCGACTTTGAGTTTTTTTTTTTTTGGGGGCAAAGAAAATGTAATTAATCATTATGAATCCATTATGAATCCATTGAATTTTTCATGACTTTGTTTTTAGAATTCACTTTTGTTAACCAAATTTTCTGAATTTTTAATGCTACTCAGAAATGCAGTCATAAAGTATAAACGCATTAAAAGTTATGGTACGAATGGTTTTTGTGAAGCGCACGAGAATGATTGCGATGTATTTTGTACGACAAAAACATCGACCAAAAAATCATCGCTTATTTCATGTGTGTGTGTATCGCTCGCTCGCCGCCATACGACTCCCAGATTTCGATTCTCGGTGTGTCTGTGCATATGTGTATTGGATTGGGAGGGCGAAATTGTCGATAGGTTTCGTTTTTCTGTTATGATAAACGTGAACCGAGCCAACTCACATATGAGACAAGTACAAGTTTTTTTTTCCCCACTTTTTTCCCGATTTCTTTCCATTTCAATTGAATATGCGTGTATTTTTTCTATTCGATTCGGCCGTAGCACGATTTTACAATGCTTGAAGCTTAAATTGCTTTTGATGTTGTGTGTAAATGTAACACTGACTGGTCTGAACTGAGTATCGGTGTGTGTTGAAGTTTCGTTGCAGTTTTACACCGAAAATTCTCTCTCTCTGACATTTTTCGATGTTTTGTGGATCAACTTGTGAAAATTCATTCTCTCGTCTCGCATTGATTGCTCGGCCGCTTAACTGGTGCCTCTTTTCTCGCGCGCACTCGGCGCACTTGGTGCACACAAGCAACTGCAGCAGCAGCAGCAGCAGTATGGCTTGAAAGTGGCCTGAGACTCTCGTGTGAATGAGATTACCGTATTAACAATTCGGTATATGGATATGTGTGTGCATTTTCTCGTTCGTAAAATATACGATTGCATATAATATAACATTTCGAAGTTGAGGAGTCGGTCGCTGTTTCGTTGGGGCTATCTCATCCATGCACCGTCTGCGAGTGCGAGAGAAAGAACAACTGTGCGGCGACTGTGTGTGTGTGTGTGTGTATATGCGCGTGCATATATGTGTGCGAATGTGGATGTGAGATGCATTGTTTTAGTGGCGAAACGGAATCGAATTGAATGTTTCGTTTTTATTGAAAAGATCATCACACACTCAGCATATTTTGTCGCTTGTTACGATGAAGCGCGAAATGTTATTCCTTCTTCCTACAAATATATCAATATATGCATATGCATGGCACACTCGTTCGCTCGCTCGCTCACTCACTCATTTTGAGTGTGTGTATCTGCGGCGATCAACTTTACATCAAAATGGCCCAACCTCTGGTAGGGGCAAGCGATTTCTTTGTGTGTTTTTTTTTTGTTTGTTTGTTTGTTTCATTTTCCTTCTTTTCAATGCTACTCGATGCATATGCATGTATGTTCTAGTTGCATGTTGCCCGTTTTCAATTTTGTTCAATGAGTTTTCTGCAATTTTCTGCAACTAATGTTTCTTATGTGTTTCGATGATGAAATCGGATATGTCGAAGAACGATTTGCCAAATCTAAATGAACTCTGACACATTTTGCAGTGTATTTTTTGTTGTTGTTGGTGTACCGAAATCAGCTGCATTATGATAAGATACCTTGACATATGACTCCAAATGCACTTGTAGAATCTTATGGCATTCACTGAATGTCGGCAGACATCGCTAAAGAAAAACGATGCCACAATTTTTGTCGGAACAAGAAACACAAAAAAATAACATTTTCAATGGGATTTAAAACAGAGACACAATTTTCATTTCACATTCGGGTTGTTGATTTTAGATTTTGATCAAATAAAGAGGCGTTCCTCTCGCCTATATTTACCTTGAGTTTATTGCTCAATTTTTTTTTCAATATCACTGGTTATTGCAATCCAAATGAACCAATTTATTGGATATATTCAATGGAATATTTTACTAAGTTGACGACCAAATTCGATATTCGTCATCCTATCGAATTGTTAAAACACCACGTACGACTAAATAAATAAAAATGTTCAATCAACAATTCGTCGTCGATTTTCGTATTTATATATATCATTGGATGATAGGCTCATGAACATTTTGAACAATGCAAAATATAATAGCAACTGTTTTTGATGTGAAAACAAAACACAGAAAAAAAAATTGTCGTCAAATCGAAACGTTTTATTTTGTCATCAGCTTGTTTTTTTTTTATTAATAAATTATCTTCGTATGTGCTATATTCTTTTGTTAGCTTTAAAATAACAATTAATGAGAAAAGAATGCAGACGATGAATTGATGTGAGTACATCAAACGAATGAAAAACAACAAATATCTTGTAAAGATGAACAAATTTAAGTCGTGTCAATAAAAAAACGCTGAAATAAACTTCCACTTTGATCGATAATAATAAAAAAAAATCCGGTGTGTTAAACTGTTTTCTGGCTATCAATTACACTGAAATTCGTCTTCAGAGTGAAATCAAATGCCACATTTTAAATCCGTATATGAGGATTGTCTGATAAAACACTTTTGGTAAATTTAAATGCCGAATATTTTTTGAGCCAAATGCTTATTTTATTATCCAAATGTGAAACCACAAATTGGTTAGGTTGTTCCATTGCATTCCAGATAGACATTTATGTATACATTTTTGATCGCTGGTTGGTGTTTGCTATTGGTTCCACTGGATCTTGATCAAGTACCGATTTTTGTTCGCATTTTTGCGGTTCATATCCTGGCGGTTCAAACTTTTGTGTTTTAAACTCACAAGATGTGAAATTCGCCGATATGATATGAAAATAATTTAAAGAAAAAAATAGAATTTTTGTTCATATTTCACAAAAAGGCACCAAAATGAACCGAACGATCAAAAAAAAATCACCAAAAAAATGTTGGCAAACTTGTCAAATGTAGTGAAAATGAATCTATTTTATAAACTTATGTCTTAATTTTTCCGTATATGGCTGAAGAAATATCTGTTTTGTACGTAAAAAAAATCTTTTTCCAAGCCATTCTCATAACATGATGATGGTGTTGATCAATTCTTAAGAAAATAGTTAGAATCCAACTGTTGGATGTTGGCACGCAAAAATAAGTTTTAAATTTATTATTTTTTTTTATTTTATTTTCATGCATAAACATTTACGCAGCGCTGTGAAGGGTTAACACTTTCTGCACAGCATTTCTGCAAGAGAAACAAGAAAAGTGAAACGAAGAAAAAAAAATTAAAAAACAAACACACACACACAAAAATGTGCCCAACTAACGAACGAATGAAACGAACAAATGCGCTGAACGAACGAATTTTATTTATGTAGAAAAGGCTGTGCCAGAAATCGATGAGAGAAGAAAAGAGCTAGAAAATATGAAAAGCAAAATCAGCAATCGAATAAAAATAAAAACGTTAAAACCATGCACACGATAAGTTATTAGTGAATTTGCGTGAATGAATAACACAGAACACGGAATATATGTGGTGTGTGTGTAGAGTATACACACAATACACAACAGAGTCGATATAATATATTTATGAAAACTCCGCCTACCGCCGTAGTCGTAGTCGTCGCTGCCGTCATCATGTCCGAGACTAAAGTAACACCGAGAGATCTCTCGACCATTTATTTGTACATACATATGAGTCATGTGTGATATGTGCAGTGTGTACTACTCGGGAGCCGCCGCCGTTTGATCAGTGGATCCACTTACGCAATTTTTTTTTCGTTGTTGTTGTTGTTGTGTTCGGCTCTCTCATCGTGCTCATCGTCGTCGTCATCGTCATCGTCGTCGTCGTCGTCGTCGTCGTCGTCGTCGTTGGTTGTTGTTTTACGTTGATATTTTCGGAGCCGCTTTCCGGGCTCCAAATCGAATTCTCATTTCGAAACGGATTAAATGGAAAGAATGCGCTCGCTTGCAAAGAAAATACGATGCTGTGTTCTATTTCACTGTGTGTGTATGTGGGTGATCTGGATGAAATGGAGCCCTGTACTGTATACATTTATACATACACACACACACACACGCATATGGTCCATATACTGCCACAGTCCAGAGTATAAGTTTTTTAAAATTTTCTTTTTATTTGGTGGTCGCTATTTTTTTTCACTCCCTCAACTATCGATGAGTTTCCAACCCGTGCATTTTCTTTTGCAAAATACCATAGATGTTATTTTGCATATTCGATTCGCGATACATTCGGGTGGATACACAATAAAACGCCATAAGCATACGAATGCATGGTACAGAGAGCCACATGATCTGATTTCTGAGAAGAGGGGCGCTGGCACACACACCCAACACTGTTTATGCTATTGTGCTATCTGTATGCAATCGATTTCCTCGAAAAAATGAACATTTTCTCGTCATCCATGATTGAAATCTACTCGGTTGCATTATTATTCACTGGTGAAACCGACATCCTTGTCTGGCTTGGGTGCATTTTCCTTCGTTTTGCACACATTTTCGTTTTCTTCTCCATTGTTTTTTTACTCGTTTTTCATTTTTTGGTTCGGCCATCGTGTTCCTCATTTTTTCGGCATTTTAATTGTTGTCCTGCACGAACGGTGCGCGTTCGAACGCAACAATTTCCAATCCATTTTATTGTACACACACGTCATCTAACTATTTTATATATATATATAAAGCTATCGTTTTTGCATCGCATTGCATTGCATCGCCTCCATTGAAACCATCCATCTATTCAACATCGTACGTATTTTGTTGATGCAACGGAACGAGAAATACGTCTCGATCCATCTCTTCTTCAATCGTTCATTATGCACCAACTGAGCAAAATCAATCATAGAAAAGCTGAGATCAGATGAAATGCTACACGAATGTGTCCAATGCAATTCAGGGGGGCCTATGTAAATACATTGTAATGGTATTGGCCAAAGCATTGCAAAGCGCGCGCCGACCAACCATACTGGCCAGCATTGGTTCGGTTCGTTCGACAAAAAGAATGCCAACCACAACGTCTATCATTCCCGATTTGTGTGTACGTGTTTCACTTTATTCTCCCTCTCTCTTCCATTTGATCGAACTCTCGTTCGCTCGCTTGCTCTTTCTCTTCGTCACTCCTCTTCTTCTTGCCACACTCTTGTCACACATGCATTGTATATACGCATATTCTGTAAAATGCATAAACGGTTTTGTTTCGTTGATAGACTTTGGTTTTCAATGTAATATATGTGCGGGCGAAATGAATGTTTCTCACACATGAACGCGGCATTGAACAAAAAAAAAAAAAAAAAAAAAATTATAGCAAATCGCGGCTCAACAGAACAGAACAGTACAGAGCAAAAAAAAAAGAAAAAATTGGAACCACAACTCTCGAGGCATGGCTCGTCGATTATTGCACTATCGGAATTCTTTACTTCGAAAATCCGATTGCTTGCCTCTATGTGCCCGGGTATTGTGTTAGTGAATGTATGTGATTGTTCACCCGCTCGCGATGCGTATACATTTGCACACACGAAAAATGCATTTTCAACTAGAAAATAGAAAGATGCGAAGAGAAAAACGACGCTTTTGTCAAATCTATGCACGGCACAATGTGGCACGAGAACGACAATAAGAGAAAAAAAACGCACCAACACACACACACATACACGCATACAGACACTGTGAAGCAAGTCCCAAAACACACAATGAATAAAAAGGAATTAACGACACCCATGCAATACCCATGCCACGATTGATGTGGGAAAATAGCGAACGCCACAACAAAAATAAGCAACAGCGACGACGACGTCGAAATCAAATTTTTTTGATGGGCATACATCAATTCGTTAAACAATCGGCATTTGCTGGACGCAACAAATGTGAACTGAACGCGCGATATATCATCAAATCACATGAACGAAGAGCCTACCAGGGCAACGAGAGAGCGACGATAAAAAAAAAACAACATCCCAAAGAGAATCGTGGCCGACGAATGAGAATACTTGCAATCATAAATGGACGAATCGTGAAATTATAAATAAGCACCAAAGAAAATAGAGAGAGAGAAGGAGAGAGAGAGAGAGGGGGAGAGAAAGATCGCGAGAAAAAAATTGTTGCCCAGCGATTCTAACAGGAATACACAACACATTCTCATTTGTATATTGAGGAAACGATTTTCGACGGCTTTTTTTCGCCATTCGCCATCTCGTTCGTGTACTGTCTTTTTCGCTATAAATAAAAATAAAAAACAAAACAAAACAACAAAAAAACATACAAGAGAAGCCGAATAAGAGCCACCAACAACAACAACATTGATAACGACAGCAGCAACAGCACCATCAACAACGGCTATATGATTTGTTTCACGGCGCTTGTAGTACATATTATACCTTTCGTTTTTGGCCGCTTAAATTTCAACATGCAGGTGCAACTGAAGTAGCTTCGAATGCAAAGAGAGAAATATTAGACATCATCAGTTCAGGTTCGGGTGGTTACAGTGAATGCCTATTTGGCATGGTAACGTGGAATGGAACAGTAGCAGGCGAAGCAAAAAACCTAAATAATGTTCAATCATCACATTATTCGCTTTTCATTTCGTCTCTCGTTTTGTTCGGTGTCGGTGTGGTGGTGAGTGTGTATGTGTGTGTGTGCATGCGAGACGAGTTGCACACGGAAATATTTTGCAAAAGATCCCCATCGAACCATCACATCACGGCACAAACAAATGATTGTACAAAATGCGCTTGGATACGAGCCGAAAGCATATAGGCGAAACGGCGTGAGCAAAACTACATCACTTTAACGTCCGCGCCCGCGCCCGCACTCGTACACATACCCGGTCAATCGTACATTGGTTGCCTTTGCCCGCGAATAGTTGAAGGAGAGAATGAGACATCGTCACACGGCCACCGAAAATGTTGACGAGTTAAAAATGCCACGCTACTTCTCATGTTATGTGCGAAAATACGAATTTTGAGGATGAGAACTGTGGAGATGTCTTGATATGCACAGAGTGCACAGTGTACACTGAACATTGCACACACAATACTCTCTTTCTCTTTCTCGTTCACGCTCTTTTGCTTTTCCTCGCTGTCCATCTATCTCACTTTCTCTCTCAGATAGAGAGAGTGAGTGAGTGAGTGAGAGAGGGAGAGTGAGCTTCCTGCTCGATCGTACAGTGCACACGCATCACGCAAACTTAACGGACGAACCGAAAAGTACATAAAATGGAAACTAAACGAAACCAAAATTCGAAAAGGCCCAGCCATAAAACCATATGCGAAAAGTAAGAGGCGAAAATATACATGCCACGGAAATGTGATATGCATTTTGCATTTTATTTGTGCATCTCATCGACAACGTGGGCCCCCCCCCTCCCCCGAACACATACCAGACAATCGGACACAGAGAGAGTTTTCGAGATATGGGATATATGGTGAGTTTCGTCAATGAAAACTTGTTATATATTTCTGAGGTGCTAGCGGGTAACTGATGTGCATGGCATGGTATGGCTTGGCACGGTGACGATGCATCGCATAAGAATGATGAATTGTTTATCGTACATAAAATCAGCAAATTTTTTTGTTGTTGCTTCGTCTCTTTTTCTCACTCTGTCAGTTTTCTTCTTTCTCTTTTTCGTTTTCGATTGCACACATTGCACCCGAAATGGGGCAGTTAAATGCATTTTTGTAGCGACATTTTTAGCAAACTAAGAAAATCCAAAGCCAATCAAATCTCAATCATGGTGCTGCAAATATGAAGGTGTGTGCAGTGTGCACCATCATGCCCAACCACCAAATTTCCACCTTTTTCACCCGTTCGATTCCCAATTTTGGCAAATATTAAACAATGTTCGAAAGCGAACATGGTTTTCATTCCACGACCAATTATTCCACATACACATACACTCTTGCAAACCAATTTTCGTTATTCGGCCAATCCGAGCGAGAAAATGCATTTTGGGTGAAAATGCATGAAAATTTCATAATTTCGTTGCACGAATTTCCAAAAGTTTCAATTCAATGCATTAGAAACTGTGCATCGCTTCTAAAGTATCACGATGAGAGTAAAGAAAAACGAAAAAAAAAAATACATCACGTTCGTTAAGTCTTTCATCGTTTCGTGTTTCAAATGTTCCGAAGTACGCATTCCAAATAAAGTGAAATTTTGAAACGGCATACGATGAAATAAAATAGCAAATAAGAACGGAAAATGCATTTTCCATAAAAGTAGCCAAGTATGCAATGAGCTTGAAAATGCATTGACAGCATTATCACAGATGACGGACATTGAAACATTGAACATCGAAAACAGACGGCTGAACCAGCTTCAGCAGCTTCAATAGCATTAGCAGCAGTAATGGCAAGTGGAATATATCAATGTTATATGTAAATTAAACAATGTGAATTTGAGAAAAATTGATAGTTAATATTGTATTGGATGTTGCGAAGCGTTAGACCAAATCATCGCTGCTTTTAATACACATGAACATGCCAAGCAATACCAACACCAACACCAAAACATATACGCGCACAAACAATTTTGGTTCACTTTTCGGTTGGCATGGAAGCCAGTTGCTAAAGGCAATAGAGTAATAAAGCGCAATCCCATAAATACTAGCATTTTGGCATTTTCTTTGCTGTCATTTCGAGCCCAAAATATGGGTAGATCGTTTAAACGCAGAGACTTTAATGCTGACATATAAATGTTGTAACGGAAAATGCAGAAACATCGAGACCACATCCATTGATAAATGAAAATTCATCAAAAGATTTCAACCATTTTCCAATGAAATATAGAAATAGAATTGTCCAATTCATCTCCCCTGTTCAAGTATCCCACTAAACTGATTGGGTAACATTTTTCGAATTTGCACATTCCCACCGTATTCCGTTCACTCTTCATTCTCTTTGCCTGAATGTCGGTAATACTTGGTGCTCTCAATATGCGTATGTGTGTGTGTGATGTTTCGAGTCGGATCTCTGATGCAGTTGTAGTTTTCTTAATAAAGTTTTCATTGGTGACGTGCTGTTTAAAAATTCAGCATTGTTCGGGTATGTTCAAAGGATAGAGTGCAATGGATTGAACACGGAAGAGGAAGAGCGAAGACGAGAGAGACAGACATACACTTCAGTGCAATCTATACGAAAATCCTGGTACATGTTTCCACTGTAAATTAAACATACAATTAATGATATTTAATTATTCGTCAAAGTGGATTTTATTATGTGCCCGCATGGACATTGAACAGTGGCACTCATACACACACACACACACACACACGACACATATGAGTCTCTTTGCTGTCTAGCCGCTTGATGTGTTTGAATTTGAAAAATGGATGAAATTACGAAGGCAAATGAAGTCCAGCTCAAAGGAGATGAAGAAAAAGAACCCACCAATAGAGTCGACGCCAAACAACAACTAGTTCCAAACAACATGCACCTACAACATATCACTGATTGATTAAATATCCAATATTATTGATGGCATCAAGTTTCTGAACAAAGTTTTATTCGAAGATCCATTAGAAACATTCAATCGAAACCAGCTAAACAAGTACACAAGCCACAGAAATATACAGAAATATACAGAAAGACAGACAGACCCATAAAAATTGTCATAGCCACAGCACACAATTCTATCGAATGAATTGACAGAAGATGGATGCATCCAAACTCGAAAGTCGCATTGATTGTCTTTTATTCTCATTCTCTCGCTCAGATGCAGCTGTACCGTACCATGCCATACCATTGCCAGTCCAAAGAGAGAGAGCCAATATCAAATCTAATTGTTTTCATCCCATAGATTAAAAGCTCACTTAATTTAAATAGAATTTCGATTGAGTTTATAAAATATAAGTTTACATGCTTGATTCGAAATCGGTTGTAAATAATGCTTGGGACACTGCTTTTAAATGCATGGCTTGTGACTCACGTCTCTCTCGTCTCTGCAAGTCCGATCTATATGCTTATTCTCACATCCCTTCATCCAAAGTCCTTGTGTTCAATCCATAGTTTAGATAGGATTATAAGTAAAATCAATACACGTGCATCAATGTTAAATGATTTTGTTGATCGTCGCGTTGCTTGCGTTGTTTATATAAGCGTTGAGTGCACTTAAAACCTTATTATTTGTGGGTAACGTTTGGAATGTTTCCATATGCATTAAATGCTTCAGAAGAGAGAGAGAGAGAGAGAGAGAGAGAGCGTCAAGCACTAAAGAATCTCTCTACTTCAATCAAATAATATTGCAATTGATATTGCACAAACTGGAAAGTGTATAAATATTAACGATACGCATCTCAATTACTGTTCACTTGATGAAGGTTTGCATTATTACAGTGCAAAACATTTAATTTCCCAAATCTTAGCTTCAATTTACAATTGAATGATGGCGATGCTCTCACCCAACCCGAATCTATTACACGCCACATTTAAAGCATCGCATATGTGTGTGTGTATTTATGCATGGATCATATTTGTGTAGAATGCATAAAAATGCAACAAATTACATCATGTTGAATAGAAATATATATAAAAAATGATTTATTTGAGAGTTCTTCCTCATCCAGATCAATTGAAATCCAATGGATAAATAGTCCCGTAAGCAATTAAATTCAATAGAAATGCACTCATTAGGAGCCAGAACAATATGTCGTACGTATATAAACAAATAGAAGGTGACAATTTATAAAAGATATCAATGTGATTTGAATAAATCTATAGATTGAACCGTAATCGAACGAACGTGATCAACAAAATGAATGTTTGCATGTAATCTCCCATATTTCGAATGGAAACGTTCCAAATTTAATGGATTTCTTCACAACAAAATTTTAATCGATTCAAGTGAAAAATTGGAATGTCCATCGACAAACGCATCACAATCAATCGAATCACATCGATGATCCGTATACAAAAGTTGGGGGTTTGGGTTCGGGCAACATGCAAAGAAAATAGATTGAGAGAGAGAGAAAGAGAGAGAGAGAGAGAGAGATGTTTTCAATGGATATTGGACAGTTGGACACCCATTGGACACCATTGAATATAACAACAAATGAATTAATCTAACAGACAAACAAGCTAACAAACACAATTTATTTCCATCTTAGTTATGCAATTTCATTAGTTTGACTGAACACTGAACAGGGCTCTCTCTCTCTCTCTCTCTCTCCATCTCCCTCTGGCTCAGTTCCAATATACCAATGTATCACACAACCAGGATAGATATGGATGTAAAAACAGCAAACAAATTTTCACTCTTCTGGCTTCTGGTTCTTTGTCGACAGCAACATGCACATTGCACACAGCATACACAGCATGCCTTTATATTTACGGGGGGGGTTTTTACACTTTTCAATAGGAAGATATTGAATGCAATTGCAAAACCCCAACTATGTGAATTCGATCATGATCTATATCTCAATTCACGTGAACTATTGAAAACTACATAAACTCAAATTTCTTGTTTTCTTTTCTCCCCTGTGCTTTCTCTCTCTCTCTCTCTCTCTCTCTCTCTCTCTGTCGCTTTTTGCACGGAAAATTTCGGTTTTTCTTCTTCGATGGCCGTTCGATTCTGCAATACGAACGACATAAGGCAGTCAAATTGAAATGACAAAAGCATTATCATTCAATAGCACATAAACACACATTTACGACATTACAAAATACCATTTCGGTGAGATCTGAGTTGTTGTCCCGTCCAAGTACGAACAATTCCATGCAAATGCCGAATTGGCACCCAGCATCCGATCGATTCCAATATTTTTGAGCTGTGCTCGAAACTTCGGGCTCATGTCACAGAATACAGAGCTCACTGTGCAGTTCTTTAATGTGTTAATGTGACACGAGTGAAACAGTTGTCCACGTTTTTGTTTTTTTTCTTGCTATTGAATGCATGATCATGCTTCGAAGCTGTGAAAAGTGTTTGTGTTCTAATGGACTCTTGAAATTAATCAGTTCGAAATAGAAATTGTTCGGCGGCCGCCCAACAATTACTGCCGTAAATGTTCATTTTGACATGGAATTGTCGACACACAATGCACGAATACATTTTATCGATATATTTTGTGTGAGGCTGAGACGAGTTCGTATATTATCAAGCATCGTGCATGGTGCACGGGTGCACGGTGCATTCTAATGGATGCGTCACATCAGACAATTCATACATAATTTTCAGTCTCTATAATATATAGTATTACACATGTAGTAAAATATATATTTTTTGTTATATGTGTCGGCTGATGAGTATGTCGGTTATCGGTGCGGTGTGCATCGGTTGTCGGAGCAATCGAGAAAAAAAAACGTGAATATACTGCACACACCTGAACTCCGACTAAAGTCGAAAACTACGAAGTAGATTAGAACATTGAACGCAGGTACGCGTTCTCTTGTACACAACTGGCTAGGATCGGGGTATTTACGATACCTGCACTAATGATGCTGAATTTTAATGTTTCGGTTTACATTTTACGGTTCACATGCACACATTTTCACAAAAGTTTTCAATATAGTATGCTACTGTTGCTCCACAGCGCATTCTGTGTGTGTGTGTGTGTGTGTGTGTGTGTGTGTTACGTATTTATTCTGAAGTCACCCAAAATTTACGGAAAACCGATTGCACCATTGGTGAAATGCATCGAATGGTATTGAACGGGCATAAACTGAACAGTTTTTGTATTTTCGATGGTACGGAAATTGTGCAATCTTTTACTTAAAAATCGAGATAGAGATAGAAAGAGAGCGGTTGAGCGAACAACAGAGATGGGGAGAGAGAGAGAGAGAGAGAGAGAGCCGTTACGGATGTTTGTGAGCGAATAAAATATGTATTAGAAAACTTCGATGATTGAATTATAAAATATATATGCAAATGTCGGAGTATTCGAATACACAAACACACACACACTCACACATATCGAACGGACGAGGATCGAAAAATCGAAAATCAAATATGGTGATTGAGTGGATGTAGGCTCAAAGGTTCGTTGTATTTTCGGCCTCTTTTCTCCATTTCCTTCACAATCAGTAATATATTATCAAATAATGTTGTTATTTTTGCGTAAGTGCGGACAGAGGTGAACCGGGGGAGGAATGGGACGCTATTATTTTGCATGCATTCGAAGCTCTCTTTTGCATCACATCGTTTTCTACGTTTTGTGGAATGGCCGGGCAAAAGTAATGGTTGGTGTTTCGTTCGTTTACATCCTTTTTCACTCTTTCTCTCTCTCTCTCTCTCTCTCTCTCTCTCTCTCTCTCTCTCTCTCTCTCACACTATCTCTCTTTCAGTCCCACATTTCGACCGAATTTTTCGATTCGGATATTTCAGCATTTCGACAACTGTTGTGCCGTTACACATCCAAAACCATACATACTCAGGGCACAGTGTACACACTGGTACACTATCACATCTCGTTGAATTCTCTCGCATCCCGGTGCAAACGCACACCGCAAAATGCATATAGCAAAACCACAATTTATTTATCTTCAAATGCAGGTTTTGTCTCTAGTTGCGTGTGCAGTTTTCGGGTGCATTCCGTGATTCGATGATTTTCGATATATGCCGAAAACCAATCCCCAGAATACAACAAATGCAGAGAAAGCGATAGAGAGAGAGAGAGAGAGAGAGACGGTAGCCGTCGTGCACAGTCTTCGACAATTATAAGTTGCATGTATGCCAACATTTATACCCGTGTTACCGATTTAATAATAGGGATTTTGGAGGAAACGAGAAAAAGCCCATCTCAACCGTGTGCATGCGTATGCTCGACGCTTATGTGTGCATTTGGCAAAAAAAAAAATATTTGTTTCGTTTCCAGGCTTTTGGTTAGCATTTTCGGATTGGCATTGCAAAGTGAATTGTTTAATTCGAATGCAATGGTTACATTCAAAACATGCATATTTCAATGGATTCGGTTCACGCTCTCCAATATATTGCATTCGGCTGTATGGTGGCAATCTCTCAAACAAATATAACGTTCACATACATATAAATTTTATTATGCGAATTTGCACACACCAAAATCCAAATGCACACGATTTATAAATGCATGGTTGAGAGTTTGGGCGAATGAGTGAGTGTGGAGTTTTGTTCGGTGCTAGAGAGTCCAAAGCCAAAAATGCATCCAAAATTGCATTCTTCGATGCGTTTTGTATTTTAATGGTTCAGCGTAAAATTTCCAACCGTAATTTATAAATATTATAAATTATTACTGAATATTGAATATTGTGCATGGATATGCCATGTTGACGAAACGCCATCCCATGGCATGATGATCACGATGTGAATATGAGATGCAACGATGGCTATGAAAACTTTTGAGTGAATCAATCGAGAAACAAAATATGAATATATGTAATAGCAAAGCATTCACAAATAAATGAGCATAATCAATGAGGTGTACAGTGTGTAGTTGTGCAGTGTGTGCACACAAAGGCACCTACAGCCGAAGAATGGATCAAAATTCATTAGTACATATCCGTTCTTTACTTTTTGGCAGTGGAAACGAGATTCGACGGATGGACTACAAATACGTGTGTGCGTGTGTGTGCCGTGTGTGTGTGTCGATGCATTCCAATGCAAAACCATTCGATGATTATATGCGCGTATTATTGGTTATTGTCTCGAATGTTTTTGTTTTTCGGGGCGAGAAAACTTCTGTGCTTCAGCATTCGTTGAATACTCGAATGAAATATCCCTCTTTCTCCTTGCCTATCTCATTAAACCGAGTAACGCGCGAAGCATTCAATAAAATCGACATTGTCGTTTCGGTACGGCTGTGTATTGTGTGCATCAACAACAACAATAAATACGAAACTAATCAACATCACAAACACTGGCTGTGTGCACTACGCAGGAGAATGAGAGCGAGAGAGCGAGAGAGCGAGAGAGCGAGAGAGCGAGAGAGAGAGAGAGAGATTGGAAAAAAAGAAGCGTGAACAAGAGATTGCATTGATAGCGAACGAAAACGACGATAATGCAATTTCATGAACTCTCTTCATCCATCTCGTTCGGCTGATTTTCACTTAATAATTGAAATAAAACAATGAGTACCGCAATAAATTTTCGGGTTTAATGCATTCAACTAATCAAATATCCGGTTCGTTATTTGTTTGGAAATATTTGTGCATTCCTTTAGTTTCAGTTACCTATTTATGCCATCACAAATCAAGGTATAGTGTGCTGTACACTTGTGAAGTGCATGGCATCACACGACGGTCACCCGGACCAGTGATAACAGTGTTATTCAGTCGGAATCGAGAGATGGTTTTCGTCAAATCCCTCTGTCTGCTCTCTTACGAAAGGTATTTCAATTTATGTCATTAGGCGGTCCATTGAAGTATTTGAAAACGTTGAAAACGGCTCAAAATTATGGACACATCATAAACACATCCAAATTTTATTCATTCCAATATTCATTCCGCATTTCAACGTACAATATTTCTGTACTGATGATTAACTGAAATAAGAACATATGTTCGATGCTTTTTTTTTTCTATCCACGTCGATTTATTCTTTTCCGGTGGCATTTCGCAATATCGACTTCACTTGAATTCTCTGACTGCAGACAACACTCCGTTCATATTCTGTCTTCATTTTATGATAATTGCCGCTACATTTAGTAGCGTAATTAATAAATGTTCCCAATTGATTTGAACCGAAAAAAAAGCGAACATCAATTCGAATGAATTCTATTGACAGTTTATTTGAATATAGGTATGTTTCTATACCAATTTTGTATCTAATTTCCTCATTTTTGTTTTTACCTAATCATCTAAACATACATAACAATCTATTTCCAAATATCGATCCGGATGTTGTACGCTTTTGCAACTTAATTCGTAACAATTTGTTTTTTCTCTCTCGCGTATTTCAGTATTTTATTGAATTGTTCATTATTTGTACATGGGATTGTATTTTTTTTTTCTCTCAGTTTAGTTCATGTTCTCGAAACTGTTTCTCTTCCGCTCGTCTCCGCGACTGACGATTTTCATACAAATTCTGGGCCCAGAATACATTTGTTACATCATTATCACATTTTGTTGCGATACTAAAATAGTATTAACTATTCTCATGAATCATCGATCGATCTCGTGCACGATTAACGAGACACTCTTTATTTTCTCTGACTAGTCATTTTTAGTGATTTTAATGAATTTCCTTTAAATGTTGTTTTTTTTTTTTTTTGGTACATATTTTGGTTTAACAGCTATCTTAATACATTGTTCTCTCATTCACATATCTGTTTTGATTCATTGTAAATTTGGACAGAAAGTAACAAGAATTACGTTCCTGTAGTGTGAGCTCGCAGTTTGAAATTTCACCATCACCTTAACTGTGTGAATATAAACTCCGTACTATCGTCTAGAGACCAAGTAGCTATAACTCTCTCTCAAATTGTATGCATTTTCAAACTTATGAACTAACCTAAACTATGGGTTTCAAACTATTCATCCAACTTTTCGAATATATTCGATTTCAATTGATGAGCAAAGATGTTAAAGTCAATGAAATAGTTGTATCAATAAAGCGAAAACTGTTAAGCCTTTTGCAATGATGTATCATGTAACTAAATTACGCTTTGCTATCATAAATACAAATAGCCAACAAAAAAATGCACGAAGCCAAAGTATCATTAAGTGGCAATGAACATGAATTTCTCTACTTACAAAAAAAAACACTCACACACAAAGTGTGAAAAAACACGGGAAACAGCGGAAATAATTGTATTGTCAACAGAAAAATCGACAAGCATGTGCGAACAAATGTCAACATATGGTGGTAATTATGTAAATAAAATATCATTATTTTGCGTCATTAAATTATCATCATGAATTGAAATCCATGCATTTTTGCCATTGTTTTTTCCATGATACATACAAAAAAAAAACACATGTTATTTTTTTGTTTTTTGTTTAATGCGCGGTGTATATTCATGCGATTTAATTTATCGAAGAGTCAAATCGATATTTCATTGATGATTGCATTTTAAAATAATTCCTCCATTTTATACGTATGGCGGCAATTTATAGATGGATGAAAGTGAAAGCTTCAATTGAATTTGTTTTTTTTTTTTTTTTTTTTTTTAACCAAAATGAAGAGCTCAGATATTTGAGACAAATTTAATCACTATTTTTTTTCTATGAAACTTTTATTTTAACAATTGAATTCACAATCTCATTAAGAGATATTAGAATTTAATAACGGTTTTAAATTCAAATTCCCAATGAAATGGGCTCAATTGAAATATCACTATGATTCGATGGTAATTGATAAAGTATAAGGCCCAACAATTGATGGCGTTTATTTTATTTTTAGACATACATTCCGCAAATCAAACCACTTCTGGTTATAAATCCATCGTACAAATAAGATTAAAACTGTTATTTCCAGTTTATTCAATGATTTCCATTGAACAGATCGAGCATTATACACTTGACCATGAAATTAAATACAAATATATAAGTTATTTGACCTGAATAATGCATAATTTGGGTAAGGATCGCGAGTCAATCGCATACATTTGGAAACTGGGACAGTCACTTCAATTATTTCGATTATCATTGAAGCGAGAAAATAGCGATTCGATTACAGAAAACAATCAATTTATTTGTATACAAACAAATAAATTAGTGATACTGATTTATAGTGAGTTAAATATTTATCGCTCAAACTCTATACTCTATAGTCTACGGAACATAGATATCGGTGCTGAATTGTTATTATTTTAATTTATTTTGATTTTGTTTTTTGTTTTGTTAGTGCTTTTTTAAATTGATACTGATAAGTATTTGTCAATATGTGCAATATTTGTTTAAAGTAATTTGTTTGGACTCGATTTTCAATTACAGATTTATGAATGACGTGAACGTTCAAACCTTCTTCTAGGGGCTGATTGCAGATTATCAGGCCAAAAAATGCATCAATATTCCCTGATATTCCAATTTTTGTAGAGAAATGTACACATATTCAATGCTGTTGCCTGATGTCAATCTTAGCGAATGTTATATGAATCCATACATGAATGTGGTGGAATTATTGAGACTTTCGATGGTTTATAAGTTATGTGTGAAGCAAACAAACAATGAAATGGTTTGGCCTCAATTCTTCAGCACCAAAAACATTTTTTTTTCATTGAATTCCTATTTTTTCCGAAAAAAAATTCTCCGATTAATACCAATTGAAGGTTTTTTTTTGAGAAGGAAAACAAATACTTCGATACAGCTTGAGGATTTGATTTCTTAACATTTATACATTCTGACGTTTGAAAACAAAAAACATAAAATTTCAAGTGCTTTAATTTTACTCAAAACAAAACGATAAATGATTCATTTATTGTCTAAACACAATTATTCACAATTTTCTAAGGTTATGCAAAGTGTTGATACCTTTGTTTTTGTGTGTATGCCAAGGAAACAATCAACTATTGACTGATTAACATTTAAGTATTGAACTTGAACTTGAAATGATATTTTGAATCTTATTGGATATTTGCAAAATTTGCAATTGAAATAGCCTACAAAGCAAAAATGGGAGTGCGTGGCACTATCTGAAGGATTGATGTTCATTACAAGTGTGTATAGCAAAAGATTCGATTAAATATGTACATGAGTTATATGATGAGCTATTGAATATTATTAATTAGGTGATTATTATTTACAAATGCAATCAATCAACATCGAGACAACGCAATTAAATTGGCTTTCAAGAAAAACACAATTCAGTTGCAATTCCAACTCCACAGAATTAATACCGCATATATTTTAGTCAATAGAGAACCATAGTATTTATCATTAAAGGGACATTCGAAGTACTTGGCTTTGATGAAAAATACAAAACATATAGAATACATACAAAACTGATTTCAGATGTTAAGCATGAAATAACTTCATATAATTGAAAAACAGACAAATAAAAGTACCGCTGCCTATATTGATAGAGTAATCCATATTGTACTGAACTGCCAATGTATTCATTACTCTTTGAATGTTGATGATCTTAAAGGCTATCCAATAGAATGTTCCTGGTGGAAAACAATTTCGTGTCATGCAAATTATTATGGGATATAAAGAGTTGTAATCGTTATACATGATGATATGCTGAGATGGTGCATTAGTTCGACGTGGTGTCCCATGTTCATTTGCAGCAAATGATTATAATCTGCTTATTCATAGCGGCTACTTTATTTTACAAAAATACAGCAAACATTTGGCTGCTTATCCGCATTTATTTGAATGCATAGTTGAAAGTGTGCTGTCCACGCATGTAGGTCAAACCATGGATTTCGTTGGTATGGGTAATGTTACCGCTTTTAATATGGCCGATTGTTGAACATCTCAAATAGCTATAGTTTCAAACTTCCTGTTTTACACACCGTTATCGATGCCAATGGCTCTCGTTGGGTAAATCATAAAATCAAAATCATCTTTAATTGTTGAATTTCTTTTGTTGTTCGGTTTTAAAAAAGAAAAAAAAAAAACAGATTTCAGAATCGTGAATCAATTATATATATTTGCGATGAAATGGGACATTATCACCAATGTCAGAATGATTTATTGGATGTTTTTAATATTGATGGTATTCTTCATAAAACTGGACATAATATTGAAATTGGCATGTGCTCTTGGCCATCAGCAACCTGCATGGAACGAGCAAATGACGTGCACAGACAAATTATGATTGACAACTATGGCAAAAATGGTATAATTTGTGATCAATGAACACAGAAAACTGTTAGGTTTATATATTTGTTTTAGTTTTGTTTCACTCTTTTTAGATCCCGAGTGCATCGAACGTGTCAGGCAACTATACATCGACATGGACATGCATCAATTGTACAAAAAGTTTGCATACGGAAAATATCATTCAATTGAATTTTTAATTGAACAAGCTTCTTGCGAAAATCCTCTGAAAAATGTACTGTATCAAATTCTCGATTTATTGTTCCATCGATACATTCGGCATTGAAATATAAGAAACTTGACTGTTTTCAATTAGGCTCGAGAACAAACCGTTCGCAATGATAAATGCATGAAGTTTTTAATTTGCTCCTGAATAGTCAGTGAATTTATAATTTTTTTTTTAGATTGAGCATTTCTTCCAAAAAAATCGATGCCTCTAAAAATGTTATCGAAAAATGGGATTTTATTTTAACTTTCACAACCATATTCAAGTACAAGTGAATGTTAGGCAACAAAAACAAAACAGCAAATAAGATCTCCTGGAAATGCCTGAAGATATAAGGAGTTTTTTTTCCAATGATAACAAATGACTCGACCTTTTCATTTGGTTTCATGCCAATTCATCTTGCCAACATTTCAATACAAACCAAACCAAACCAAACCGAACCAAGCCAGACCAGATCAAACCCAATTTTATTGAAAGAAAGGTGTATGTGTTCTCAGGCATTCACATTGAAAATGTTTGTATTTTAATGTAATGAGATTTCTTTGAAAATATAACGACCTCAAGCCGTTTTTTTTTTCTCATTGACATGATTTAATGGATTTAGATCGTGTTCGTGTTTTCTGACGAGAAAAATTCTCGAAATAGAATCAATTCAATAGAAAAATCGATTTATTTTCGAAAACATTTGGAGAAAAAACAAAAATGGTTTAATGTGATTTTTTATATTATCAGCGAGCCAGTGACGAGTCTGGGCCAATCATAATTTATTCAAAGTTAAAATTCCAATTATGGATTCGAAATTTATTTGAACACTTTGTTTGCTGAACAGAATGCCTAAACGATTTGTGAAACAAACGAAATGTTTGCGCAACTGAGAATAAATGTGAAGTGCAACATAAAATTTCATTTTTTATTTCAGTAAACTTGTGTTGCATTTTGAATACATATATTTTATATCGAATCTGACTAGTTGAATAAAAATGTGAAATGTTAAACTTTCACCGATGCATCGAAGCTACATACAATGCTACAAATGGAAAATAAGTCCAGACTCTCTATGTTGTTTCAAAATACCAATATATTGGAATATAATTTGAAAAAGAAAACTGAAGGAATATGAAAAACAAGCCAAATCACCTCCGCATACCAAAAGCATAAATCGAAATAGTGTGCTAATCAAAAATAAATACCACAGCTAATGATATGTTGGAGCACATTGAATTGCCCTTGTGCCTCATGTGAATGCACAATTTGCTGAATGTTATAATTGTTATTCATATTTTATATATTATACTATAATATCAATTTCATTAGCGTGAAAAAGCCAATTCTGCAGCCCATTGAGAGAGAGAGTAAATTTTAGATATCGATGAGCATGAACGAAAATGAAATGAGGTCATAACCAAACAAGAGCATAAGATCAGATGAGAACAAAAAAAAAAAAAACAAAACACATCAGGTTTTTTGTTTGTTCATTTTTTTCCATCCATATTTAGTAGAAAATTACAAGTCTGCATGCTTGTATAGGCATTTATTATTTGTGTCCAAATAAAACCATAAAAATATTAACGTTATTCTCTCATGCAAAAGTGCACTTTTCTATATAGTCACGATGCTAATGATGTGGCCGCTTCTTGCCACTTTTCTCATTCTCTCTTTCCTCATGCATGTAACATACTTAGCAAATATAATACACTAATTATATACCATTTTCACTGTTGAGCACAGGCGTGGCGGTATCATTGTATTTCGGGTCCGCCGTTGCCAAGGACTTTTCATGCATATTTTAATTTAAACTGTCGCTTCATTGATTAATAAAAAAAAAAAAAAAAAAAAACGAAGAGAAGTGCATTCGCACACTTCTCCATTCACAGTGGTCATCGTTCATGATATAGAATCTGCGTCAGATGCAACATTGCAATAAAAAGTGGAAAAGTTAATTTTGTATCTATTTTTTGAATGTATTTATAAGTAATGATTAACTCTTAAACCAAATTTGTTTTTATTAATTTATTGAGAATCCATTGACTTTGAACTCTACCGTATGAAGTATCCATACGGTATTGCTATTACACTCGACGAAACCAAGTACGGATTCATTAAATATTTATTGCACTGTCAAATGCTTAAGAAACTGATTGATTGATTCAAAATCGATAAATACCAAAAACTAAAAACAATTAAATCAGATAACTGATGAATGGCAACGAAAATGGTTGACCTTGAACTCATATTATTATCGTTTGATATAGAGAAATTCCAAGCGTTGACGCCTTTATTGAACGCCTTAACATTGCTTGAAATACGGTTCACCACTTGTTCATCGAGAGCATGTAATTTTAAATGTTTTCCATAGCACTACATCGTACTGCTGTATATGTATATATATATATCGAATTGTTTGTGACCCTCTTCCGATGTGTATCGTAAGTTTCGTCAAGCGTTCAGCATGATGCCAAAAACCATTTATTTGCACAGTTTTATTGACGAAAATACTTAAGATACACAACAGAGACGATTGATCGATCGAGACAACCCGACCCAAGATAACGGCATCCAACCCAAAAATATATCACATGTACTGAAGTGATGGTTAGCAAATTGTTTACACATCATAACAGAAAATCGGTTTCGCATGCTCTTGCACAGCATCACATTAAAGTGCCAAGTGCAAGCCCCCAACGTAAAATGAATTGCTAAAGTAAAACACAGAACAAACATTATACACACATTCGAAAATGGTATGCACGTCACACGACAAAACATACACGGCACATAAGAAGTGAGCATTTAGCACCAGTGCACCATTTCGCTATGATGTGCATGGCGAAAATCTGTGTAGTCGAGTCAAGGCTTTTGCCAAGCATAACTGTAAACACTTTAGAAATCATCTGTGTACGCCATAAGAAAAGCGAGCGAAGGGTGTGTGCGTGTGTGTCGATGTGTTTGTGTTTGTGTATCACACAAGCTAAAGCCACTTGGGCGCGTTTGTACATAAAATTCGTCTGGCAAAACGTCTAGCCGGTAGCATACACCCGACTTCCATTTCCAACGGAAAGTGGATGTTTTGTCGATGTCGCCACGACGTGGCAGCAATTGATAGCAACAACAACAACAACAACACGAACAATAACAATAGCATTCAGTCAAAGGAAAAGGGAGACCCGAAGCACCCGAATGTACACAGATAAACTGAGTAAACTCTCTTACGAGTTTCTCTCACGATGTTCCACTGAGACGGTTTCCGTACGTTCGACCGTTTCTTGTGCGCTCTCCCTTTCTCCCCCCCTATCTCTCTCTCTCTCTCTCTCTCTCTCTCTCTCTCTCTCTCTCTCTCTCTCTCTCTCCATCCCTCTTTCACACACTCTCACTCCATATCAAATGCATAGAGAATCTCTCAGTATGTTTTTGCACATTATGTATTCTCATCTCGACCCGAAATGTATACGATGCGAAAATTCATTCGCATTGTGTCGTTTCATATCTCACAGCTTACGACTCGCTACACAACTGCCTTTCACAATGTGGCGTTCAAAATGTATCTTCCTTTTTCGGCAAAATGTGTGCGTCTCTCTGTTTCGTCACTCAACAAGGGTAATGTTTGGTATGCCGCATGTTTTGCGTATATATTTTAGCTCCAAGACGTTCTTGATCTTGCACTGAATGCGAAGTATTTTCCCATTGACGCCAAACGTGCTCTGTCTCTCACACTCACTCTCACTCTCTTCCTCTCGCTTGTGTCCATTCTAATATTCTTGGAGTATATTGGCTATGTAATACATACAAGTGCCAACAATTTCCCAACAGTTTTACTTTCACTTTCAGTCAAGTGCAAAATGTACGGCTTTGCCACTATCTACATCTGTGTTCGTGTGTGTGTGAGTGTGCTATTTTTACTCTCTCTCTCTCTCTCGCTACTTTCTGACACTTTCGTGTGTTGGCCTGGTATGCTTCTGATTTATTGCAGTTGTTGCTTCGTAGTCGGAATTTCATATTGCTTCAAGATCAACATACGTCACTATTTACAACGGCTACGTTTGACCCATTCGAATGCCATTTCTTGCATAGCGAACATCAAATTGAATCGGAGGAATGAGAGGCGGGAGTATACAGCAAATACGAACCAAAGTGAGTTTTAAAGGATATTTCAAGCATAACGGGAGAGCACAGCACACTCCAATGTTGTTTATTCATTTCAGAAATTCCATTCGTAGAAGAAAGTAAAAGCGTTTGAGCTAGCTTTTTTTTTGGTTCAACTTTTCTTGATGTTACAATATATAGTTCGAGAAATGGAAAATATCGCGTTGGTTGTTGATTATAGTGATTGTTGCCGCTGGCAATCTTCTTTTTGCTGCTAAGCATCTGAATTTTATATAGATAATTATTACATGACAAAAAAAAACGAGATGAATTTACTGTTATTTTGAACTGTCCTGCTTTTGACACTGTAAGAAAATCGCTTTTAAATTATAGGCAACATAATAACATCTCATACGCTTTGTATCATTTTTGAGTCAATCAAAAGTCATAACACAAAAAATACCGAAAATCGATAGTGATGAAAGAATACTGTTGCAACGTGAACAATGTATTGGACGGAAAAAATCACATCGAAAACCGGACGACCAAATGATGTGGCAGTTCAACGAGAGAGAGAGAAGTAGAGAAATCAAGGAAAAAAAAGGGAGCAATTCATTATTATTTTAGTCCTTTTGCCAAAACGGTTTACCACAAATTAGCTCAATCAACACATAACATGTAAATGTGGCCTGTCGCCATCTTAATATAGGAAAGCGAGAAAGAGAGAGAGAAAATACCCCAATGAATTGGTTGCTGAAGATTCGGAATGCCGACCGAACACCTACGAATTGGAATGATGGCCAAATAAAAAATTGCCACTTTATTATTATAGGTAATCTGGATCAAACAAAAAAACGAGAGGAGAATGTGGCAAAAGTGCGAGAGAAGACAGCAAACCAGCAGCATTGTACCTTTTAATGGTTGCACACATTCGACCACGGGCTTCAAATACATAAAAGAGTAAAGAGATCAGCTTACAAACTGCCACCGCACCACACATATTATTATTATCTTTTCTTTTGTATTCCATGCGAATTGGTATTTCTCTCTAGTTTTTTTTTGTTCCTTCGTTACGAGGGCTGAATGTACGAAGGACCGGCGAAAAGAGATGTACCGACAAACAAACAGAGCAAAAATTTACTCGAATAGAGAACAACAACAAAAAAACACCAAACTCTAAAGAGTCGAGATTTGATGGGAGTGCGGTAGTGAAGTTAATAGTCAATGCCAAATGCCTTTGAAGATGTTAAATTGTTGGATACATTACCATCAGAAATGGATGCTGCCCAACAGCGCAGCAACATCACATCATGGTTTTGAAAAAGAACGAGTAAAAATAGTCAATGTTTGCCAATATCAAGTGTGTATCCAAAGTGAAAGTGAAAATATAAAATAACTATATAGATAGAAAATAGCTGAACTTCAACCGACGGATATTGAGTGCGCCCAGCTTGAGTCTTGATAGTCTTTCATTTGAATAATTCCCCAAACCATTTGATTTAGCTATTTAAAATGAAGGCACTTTCAGTGATTCTCAACATTTTTTGCGGAGTGGGTGCAAAAGTGGTACAATGCCGTGCTCTTGAAGGCATTCAAGACAAAACAATGAACGCCTCCGGATAAGTGACATTATTTACACAGTCTTATTCGCATCTCGTACACCAATTTTGACCGATTATCTATAATATGTGCGGTGCAATATGAACCAACCGGAAGTGTATGCGTGTGTGCATTGCGTTTGTTTGCCAAAGCTTCCAAAAAGTGAAAGTGATTCGCATGATTATCATTGGTGCAGTAATGTTTACAAATGTACAGTTACAAGGGCATACCACACCGAACAAGTCAACAAAACCGAATCCAAGGGATTCTTACGACAGCGGAATGAGAAACGAAATATTTGTTAGTGAACATGAATATGTTTGTGTGTCCGTGTGAGTGTGTGAAGTCGAACAACGAAAATATGTCGTATGCATGCAGCGTGCAAGACGATGACAAAACCCTATACCAATAGGATAAAAAGTTAACGTTTCACACATTTCTCTCGCATAAGGCATAAGTCAATGGTAATGGGTATTCTCTCTCTCTCTCTCTCTCTTTATGTTCTATGTCCCGTGTTGGCCATGAAAAGTCAGCTAAGCGTATCGTCGAGAAGCGTATGGGGGTTTTTGTGCCACACACTTGATTACTTTGTTGATGTCGTGAATGTCGCTGTGAATGCTTGGCGCTCTACGTCATCATCAGATTACTCAAACAACTGCATACACTTTTGAGGTGGCAATCAGAAGGTGTGGGGTGTGAGTGTACCCAGGTCAAGTGGATTTCATGGTATAATGCTTCAGAGATTTTCAGAAAAAGGTTTATTTTATTCTCAGATTTTCCTCTATGCACAACTCACTCTTTCTTTCTTTCTCTCTCTTTCCTTCCTTTTCCACTCTCTCTCTCTCTCTTTCTCTTTAGATGTGTGTGTGTGTGTATGTGTTTGTGTAAAAGAGAGAGAGAGAATATGTGTGTTTTTATTTCACTTGTTATTTTATTGTTGGTTGTCCGAACGATGGTCGGCACATAGTACTACATTCAGATTCATGTTGCAACCGGTTGCCTCTTTCAACGAACGACGTTGCCTTTCGTAAGCAAAATTGCTTATAGTGCAATGCAATTTAAATCTATATATGGTGTATTTTATTTTTCGGTGTTTTTCCTTTATTTTCTTCTCGCTCATTTTATTTTCTGTTTTGGGGCTTCGTTGTCGCCGTTTTTTGTGTGTGTGTGTGTGTGTGTGTTGGGTTTACCTTCGGATTATTTTCAAGTCAACAAGTGTAAATTGGTGGCTTTACGCTATTCGTTTAGTATTACGTTTTTGTTATTCTGCAAATTTTATCTCTCGCCACTTAAACCATACGCCATTGAATTTGTATATGTTTATTTGGGATAATTGGGCCAGCTTGTAGCCACACGCCCATAATTTACTCACATCTTATTCATGCCTTTTCATCCTGGTGAATGTGGTATGTGTGAAGCGCCCATATCACAAATTCAATTGTTCCGTTGCAGTTAACCCACATCGAAATTGTTGAAAGTCAACCTCATATCTCATAATATTTATTACATTTTTATCCCTTTTATCCTTTTTATCCTTAAATAGCGTCACCTCACCGGCGGATTTTATATGCTTGCGTGCAATTCTACCATTGAATAAACGTTAAATGCTGAAAAGTGTGAAATTATGTAACCTTTTAATTGTTCAACTGTAAGCCACACGTTGGCAAATCGCTCTACAAACTTCCAAATGAGTAAATTTCTGTGGTTTTTTTTTTTACGTCAACGAATTAAATAAATAAATAAAATTAAATAAAGGAGTAGTTTGAACATGCAAACGATTCCAATGAATTCGCTTTGTACATGAAAAAGACAATATAAATAACCCATCCTGTTCAACACGTTTTGTTCGGTCGGAAAATGGTATAGCAAATGTGATAGCATTGATGAAGTGTTACTCGTGTAACTGAATTACCTTTTTTTTCAGTTCAGTAACAATCACTCATTCGCTAATTAATTCCCTTGATTTACCAAAAATAAGTCATTATTGTGCCACTTCGTACACGTATACATATGAACACATCGTAAACACATCGCTATGAACGACCCTGACGCATAATCAACATACACAACACAACCGATTTATGTGAAGCATGAATTTTGAATGTATGAGCTTAATTGTCACATAGCTAAATAGCCGGTACAATATGACCCAATTAAAGATCGCTTAATTAATACTATTGAAAATTGCAGTGAAAAGAGTAACAGAGAGAGAGAGAGAGAGAGAGAAAGAGAGGAATATCCGAGAGGAAAGCGATATGGCAGATGATATGGTTGGATAATTACATCGATACCACTTTGTACATCAATATCGCCGAACCATCTGATATTGACAACGATAACGGCGGACATGCTGACAAAAATGAATTGCTGTTGTTGTCGTTGTAGGGGTTTTATGCAAAAATGTGCAAGAGAAAACATGTTGATTCAATATTTTATCATAGATCGAATATTTCATTTAATCTTTTTTTGTTGTTGTTGTTGTAAGATTGAAAGTGGTGGGTAGTACAAGGAAAATTCAAGTGTGTAATGTTCATGTTCACTGAACTCGGTCCAAGTGAATTGATGATCTAAGCCCAATAACTGTCCGATTTAGAAGAGAAGCTGAGTTCGCAAATGTGCCTTACATTTCAGATAATTGGATTTTATTGAATTCCAACCAGATCATCCAGATGTGGTAAAAAAAAAGAGAGAGAAGAAAAACCGCTCTAACCATGCATCACTGTGATGCAGACTTAAAATAATTGCATTTCAGCGAAAACAGACGGTTTTGCTTTATTTTGTGGGATAATATTATATCAGAACCATGGATCGCCATTTGACGCGTAACAACGACACGCTGCCAAATCATCGGTAATTACATTGAAAAATGTACAGTACACGACTGTTTATTATATGGCAGCTAAAATATAATTTGTACAATGTGTACATGGATTGTTCATCTGGTTTTTTGTCGTTTTGAATGATTTCAGAGTTCACAGAGGGGACTCAATTTTCAGCTAAATTGTTATTCGCTTTAGACATATATTTGTTATGCGCCTCTAAGTATTGAAACAAAAATGTAATAAAAACGAATATTATTTTGGTCTTTCATTAGTGTGTGTGTGTATTTTTAATGGAAATGATTTTTGTTTTTTTTTATAATCACGAAATGTGTGACCATGGATTTGTCGAATTGGCAACACTAATCAATATTACAATATTGTTAATTATACGCTTGACTAATGATGATGAAGAGACACTTTCTTATTGAAAGCATACATAATGAATACACAATTTTATTCGGGGCCCGGTCTATTTCAGGCATCAACAATATGATATAAATGGTACAGACCATTTTGAATATTCATTTGCGCAAAAGAGACAAGAGTTGAAACCGATGTTATCGGGTCTTTGAACTCACCCGCATTACAAACTCCCGAGCAATCACATCGACTCTACTAATAGGAGAGCTATGCATATTGTTTCACCGCATTTTATTTTCTTGTTCCTTTGCCATAATTCTTTTATTGAATCGCTGTCATCATGACGACCCATTGCAAGTGAAAATGCTTTGCTCGCTTTACCACCACCGCTAATACATTGCCATCGCTAAAAATGAACGAACACATCGCGTTCGGTTTGGATTGGTTTGTATAGCGATTTTTCTATACATTTCGATCGCCCGTCGGTATGGCTGTATATGTGCAGTGGAAATTTATTTTTATATCAACTTTGGTTGTCTTTTTTTTTCTTACTTGTATGACATTCGTTTCGTTCGCCATAATTTGGTCCTTTCTTTTCTATACCGTTCATTGTTAACATTGTCCGTTTATTTCTTTTTGTTCCCGTTTCCCTATAGTTCTCTCTCTCTCTCTCTCTCTCTCTCTCTCTCTCTCTCTCTCTCTCTCTCTCTCTCTCTCTCTCTCTCTCTCTCTCTCTCTATTGGCTTCGTGTTTTTTTCTCGTTTCGATTTTATAATATTCGTTACGTTTTTTTTTTTTTAGTTTTTTCCATGTACTTTGTATGTGACTGTGTGACACCCTTGTACTTCAAATCATTTTGCTTTATTTCTATCCAGTTTTTTTTGTTGTTGCTCTCTTTCACTCTCGACGCGCACACGAGACAGCGGCAATTTTCCATTCAACAATATAGAATTGTAAAAATTTATAAATATTAATAGATACACACAAAATGGGAAAGACCCCATTGGAACACAGCTCCGGACCGAGAAAAATGAGCGATTTTTTTTTTAAAACTTATTTTGGGTGTATTGTAAGCGGCGACTTTTCCACCAATTTTTTTCTCTCTCTCTTCATTGTGTATCAGTGTGTATCTGTGTTGTGTATTTGTTCTATCTCCCTTTTCCATTTTTTTCATTAATTCTTTTGTTTTTATCGTATTTTATTCCATTAGCATCAACCTCATTCTCATCCTTCTCGATTTACTATGGCAAATCATTTATACGCGTTCGCTCTTTCTCTCTGCGCGCATTTTATATATAGATTTTTGACATTAAAGAAAACGGCAAACTGTACAGAAAATAAAGAAATATTGGAGAAAATTAAGAGCGAAAAAGTTAAATAAGAGAATGTTTGCAACGAATACAGTAAGAGCGCACGAACAGAGAAAGGACATATGACGCGACCGTACTGTGGCAAAGCGAAGAAAAAAAAATGAATTGAATCGATTCTATATACATTTGATAGCAGAGAATGCTTTTGATTAGATCAACGTCCCTTTTTATTTGTCTTCATTCACATTTTTTTTGTTCCTTATAAAGTGACGCATTTGCAACAACCAACCTTGTTCCAACTGTATTTTTATAATATTACATTTGAAAAAGCTATCACGCATTTAGTTTCAACAAATCAACCGACGAATTGATCATAAATAACATAAACAAATGTTAAACGTTTTTTTTTTTTTTATTCTTCCGATAAACATATACCAAATCACAAAATAGAGAATAAATCAATGGCACAGTACCGTTCAAGTGGATTCAAGGAATAAAAACACATTCGGATTGGACACATTTTTTCAACATTTCAATCAGTATTCACTTGACGTGAATTCGGGGACATGAATTTCACGAAAATTTACATCATATTTTTAAGCTGAACATTATTTAGAAACCAAGCAGCCAAGCATTGATTTCAAATGCCGATAATTTTTGATTATTCACGTAAATTTAAAATAAAATTCATTTTGACAAAAATTACCGGTGTTTTTTGATTTGCATATTCGATGAGTAAGCAAGGATGAATCTTAATTTAAATCGATGAAAGGTATTCATTTATATTTCGTATATTTAAAATTGAAATTGAATTGTGATTTCATTTCATTTCATTTTGATAACAAAATGTTGAAGCTTTTATAAAATGCACAAAGTAAAGTATGTTACCATCCATTGAAATGAATTTAATATTCTAGCCATGAGAAAACTCAAAGCATAAACTTAATTGAAATGAATCATAATAAAAGCTGTAAATATCCACCGAAGGATATGTGATTTAAAGAGAGAAAATCATTTATTCAATTGACAGGGACTCTTTCAATTTGTCCAATTTCTTGATGGTAAATATCAGC
Organism: Aphidoletes aphidimyza; assembly: GCA_030463065.1. Taxonomy (NCBI): domain Eukaryota; kingdom Metazoa; phylum Arthropoda; class Insecta; order Diptera; family Cecidomyiidae; genus Aphidoletes; species Aphidoletes aphidimyza. The sequence goes on from CM059997.1 coordinate 45,056,162, forward strand.
TCTGGTGCATTTTAATCCTTTGAAGCATTCATTAATAATGAATTGAAGACTTGTCATGTCAAAAGCCCTTGCCGTCAGCGCAATTAATCCATTTATTTCATTCTTTTTGTTCTTTTCGTTGCCGTTGATACCGGAATGCTAAAGAGATTAGATTACTTTTGTTTGTGTTTTTCTTCATCATGGAACATATACGATCCGGTTTGATTGGCAATATTGAAAGAAAAATATTATTGGCTAGAGGACACCTAATCTGATAAAATCCCATTCTCTTTAACTCAAGATTTTTGATCGAAAATCAAATCTCCGTGAATAATTTGAATAAAAACTGTTTTTTTTTTTTTAATTATATTTTTCTCTCTGGTGAGCATAAACATTATATTGACTATTGTATAGCATGCACACTGCACAGCTGTACACATCAGCTCTACTGAAAGCCGGTAGCAAATATTTCGAGTGCGTCATGGTAATTTAATTGAAAAATATTAAACAGTATGCGACAAATTACGGGTGCACTGTGCATGTCATGAAAATCCAATCGAGTTTATTAGTATATCGTGAGTTTTATCACGTTTTATATCGTCAATACATTTATTCTGGCCACAATATCACTGTCAATAAAAACACTCTCACACATAAGTGATAGGCTCCGCTTGTGATACCAAACACAAAAAAAAAGCACACAGAGAGAGTGTAAACGTATCACGATAACACATCAAAGGTTCATTTTGTGTGGCGCGTCATTTGATGCACTGTGCAATCGCGGTAAAGCTTGCACACGGATGCAACTGGGTGGTGGTGTGTCGACCTTGATTTTCATTTCAAAATTGCATACACTCACACACTCACTCGACAAAAAAAGGCCACAGTTTTTTTTTTTGGTGTGAAACTGCAGCTTCGTGCAGTTCATTTTGACTTTTATTCAAATGGCTAAACAATTGTGTTAGGAAAATTGTGAATAAATCAGAATCTTTGTCTCTGTCTATCTGACTGGGGAGGTGGAGGGGCAGGAGGTCTCTTTCCCTCATGTGCATTCAGTGGTATGATAAAATCAGTGCACCCTATTTTAGTGCTTGGCGCCAATAAATTGCATTGATTGTGCGTGCAAATGCATCAACACGTGTTATTGCACTCATATATGAAAATGGTGTGAAAAATACCATTTTCACCGGATTTGCACGCTGCATCGCAAAAATAAACAGGCATGGGATGCAAAACCATAAACACGGTCGTGCCATGAAAACTGGCTCATTCACACACACACACACACACACACGAAATAAACAAAAAAACGGCTCAAACACTCATACTCACATACAATTATCCATTAAGCGTGCTGTTTGTGCATTGCTCGCGAAAAACTGCATAAAATGTTGCGTTGCGTACGCGATATGACTTTGTTTTGAGCAAATTTGTGTCAGAGATTGAGTCAGTCATTCGATGAAAAGTGAAAATTGTTACATTCCAAACTAGCCGGTTTGTCTCTCACACTCGACCCCGCCCGATGCCATGCCACACAATATCAAGTGCGCATACAAAGAGAGAGAGGGAGAGAGAAAGAGAGGGAGAGCACCTGAATCACGATACAGCGGCCAGCAATTCACTTTTTTGCCGATGCGTTTTGTAAATGCATTCAATCTAATTTCTCATTTGTGAACAGTGCGCCCAGTGCACGCGAATCAAACTCAACACACCGGTTGATGGGGGCTTGGTGAAATGCATTGCCATTAAATACATTGCATTCGACATACAAACATGTGTGCGGTCGCGCTCGCGCCCCATCGACAGCACACACGAAAAAATGTGCAGCAAGCGAAAGTTAATCACACCAATCCCAGTACAAATAAAATGCATTCCGGGTGCAAAGCTCGAAAATATTACACAAAAATGTAAATGTTGTTATATTCGGTTGAGTTGGAGAGAAGTGCAACCGGGCAGTTTACACTCACTCTCTCTCTCTCTCTCTCTCACTCTTTCAGACGCACACAGTGTCGGCGAGCCCGCAATAATGGATTATTTATGCGAATATCAGACTCAAATGGGGTTTTTCGTTAATCGACCAATTTGATCGACTCTATGTGCAGTGAATGACAATGCACCAATGGCACCATTTAGCCCCAGCAAATACGTGTGTGTTGCAATTTTGGCATTTGCCCACCATAGCATAGAATTTTTGTGCCCATTTCAGCAGCTATTTTACACTGGCCTTTTTTTCACTATCTCCCTTTCCTCCCACTCCTCTGGCCTCTCACTCTATCTCCCTTTCTCACTCATTCATTTGACTAATGATCACAATCATCTGCGGTGTTTGTGTAACAAGTGAATTTTTAGCGGAGGCTGGTTAAGCGCGTGCACATAACAATTGGCATGTTACATTGTTCGAATGGTGCCTTATTCGGATGACGTGAGCGCGTGTGAATGTTAAATGTTAATTGATATGTTTATTTCGGGTTATGCTCTGATTATCCGTTTGGCAGTGACATTTTTCGTGTTTGAGTGATGCAGTTTTTTTTTCGGGGTTCCGTTGTTACTTCTGCATTTGTATGTCTGGTACACATGTCGATTCGCGTTTAACTGTTTCAATGCAGAAAATGCAACGATAAAAATGAAGCGGCAACGTTTATCAGGCTATTGAGAATCTTAATTTGAGACTATTGAGTGTAGAAAGGTCATGAGCACAATCATTGTTTATTCCTTGAACAGTGAGAATTTTCGGTGGCGTTCAATTTGTTCATTGATAGATGTTTTCGCATGATGAAATGTTGATTTTTCAGTGTATTTAAGATTTTCATGTTGATGACTACGTAAAGGAGATGAGAATCTTTTAAGCTTTTCCAGAAACTAAAAGTAACGCATTTTATGACCTTCGTGTGATGAAAGTTCATGAACCCGTGTGAAAATTTGACCGAATCAGAAAACGTTCATCACTGATTTTCTTTGCTACTCTGGTACTTTGTTTCTCGTTCTACTGAATCAGACATACAATACGCGCCATCGTTAAGTCGTTAAGCAGATAAAACGCAGCCGTTAAAGGATGCTGATGAATAAAGTATGGCTTAAAAATGTAATTTCGAATTTGTATGCAATACAAAATCATCATCTTATCTGTCAAATAAACGGATATTCTGTTTTATATTTTGAATTGTAGCCTGAAGCCAATATTTCTCACAATTCAAAAAGCACAACTCCCAAATATTTGCACGGATGAAATCGCTTTGAACTTTGATAAAACTATGGCTGACAACAAGCCACCCCAAAATGCGAGCAGTTCGTTTCTTAATTGTAGTTGTTGTTGTTTTTATTTTCTTAAAAGTGTTTAAATGAAATCGCATCACATCGCTGTTGACACAATGCATATGGCCAAATAGGCCAATAAACCCAGTTGCAATCACACTCGGTTCCAAAACAGAGACGGTTTATGGTGATGGCGTTTGAAATCACGACGATGGTTAACAGTACAATGAAACTTAAAAGGGCAAATCAAAGCGATCTAAATGTTCTAATGCCCCGTGTGTACACTGTACAAGTGCTCTACATACATTGAATCTGAACCACATTCTCCCTCTTCCGAATTGAAATATGGTATACACTATACAACACCGGCCAATCGAAGCTAATCAACCGGCACACAATAATGCAATAAATTTTCGAGTGTGCAAAAGAGATAACTGACAAAGAAATTGTTGGAAACGGCCACTAACACGATAATGGCACTCAATGAGTGCGACTGAGAGAGAGAGAGAGAGAGAACGGGAGGTTGAGACCGACATCGAAAAAAGTGAGCAATACAACCGAAAAGCGAGGGAAAAATGCGGAAACACACAAAAAAGGCACACATGACCGACGGTATAATGCACATACAATCAATTGGTTGCAATCTACATAACAACATGACCGATAACTGCATGCAATGCATTATGCTTTCGTGCGAATCGTTTTCACTAGTGTGTCTGGATGTTGGGGCTGTCGTAATATGTACGCTGCGATGTTTCGGTACACTCGGCAAACTCGGTCTATCTATCTTGCCAGTTCGGTTCGGCCGGTTAGCTGGCTGCAGTTGGCTATAGCTGGGACCTGCCTGGTTGGATTCTCATTCTATGAGGCAAATAACACATGACAATTGAGAGTGGAATTGTTGTATTTTTGGCCACTGAATATCTGATTTGCCTTTTTGATGGTGCAACGTGTGTTTCACCATTGTGTTAGCAGTTGTTAGTGCATCAAAAGTCATTGTTATCATCGAATTTAAGTGGGTTTTTAGAATACAACAGTGTAAAGAGCGCACTCGTATTTTTCCGCCAAAAATCAAAGCGCACACATTCGCACAACCCATCCACGGGCCCCACAATATGACACGGCCAATTTGGCGAATCAGCTACGACAAAATGCACTAAAAATTAACAATCGTTTGTTCAGAACTGATATAACAAAAAACGAACAAACGAACGCGAACGAACGAGCGCACGCACGCACACAAGCCAATTGTTGAACTTGAACTTTAGGCCTGAACCGAATGACAAATTATTGCGGCTGGTTCAATTACGAATCAATTGGATTGGTGAATCGGTTACCAATTCATTTGAATAAATGCTAGCTGCTGCCGCGTCATTAAGGTTCTTTTAGTTACCTCATACTCAGACACACATCGAGGACTACATGCATTCTTCGCGTATCTCTTTATTAGTGCTGGCTGGTTGGTCGTTATGTTTTTCGTGTTTTTTTGTTTTGTTTTGTTTTTTTTGTTTTGTTTTTTTTTTCAATACACATTTTCCATTTGTGTTTCGACACTTATTGCATACTGCAAAAAGCTTTGCAAAAAAAAAAGAATCGCTTTAATCAATAAATGTACCCAATTAACGATGGCAATTCTAGTAATTATTTACCATTAGCCCATAATAGTTTTCGATTGGTAAATTGCGAGACAAATAAAAACCAACAATTTATCATCAACTTGAAACGCATTATCTTTCATACTCCGTTTCTCAAATTGCAGACATTTTATTTTTTCCATTATTTTTGTCTGTCAAAAATGTTGAGTGCACTTGTTTTTCAAGCAATTCGAATTATTCATTCATGAAATTATGGTGATGATGATGACAATTCTAAGTATTCTCTGAATATATCGGTAATCAGCTCTAAAAATGTCTCAGCTTTTAAATCATAAATACCTTCAATTATGTAATAAATACACAACTAATAAGTGGGAACGAATAAAAGGCGCATTTGAATTCGGAGAATAATTCAGACTGACTAAATGAGACATTAATAAAGTTCAATAAGAATACATACGTTTGTTTTGCAACTTTTGATTGAGACTTTCTTAGTCTAAGAGTCTTAGACGAATCATATAAAACGTCAAAATAATATTCCAAACGAAAATAATCAACAAAAATGTTGGCATCATTTTTCATCAGTTGTCAAGTTCACGCATGTTTTACATTCAAATAAATCGTTTTCTGTTTTTCTTTTTCCATTTTCAACACAAAACGCTTGTCATCCATATTTTACATATTATTCACCGTATGAACGATAAATCAAATGCTCGAAAACCATGCACTTCGAATTCGTGGACAACAACAAAAACACTTCAAATACTCAATGACACCAATATAAATATTTTCCGCTAGAACAACAAAACGGCTATAATAAAATTATCCAGTGATATGCAGTTTGTTTGTTTTTTTTTCCTCCTTTTTCCGAATATCATATTCAGATTTCTGTCAACGAAACCGATTCGTTTTGAACGTAACGCATGAAAACAACCGGTAGGTATCAATCAGTTTGGTAACACACACACACACACACACACACACACATCATAGCAAAAACCAAATGCACTCAATTTTCCAAATTCAAATCCGAATATGGATCGCACGTTGAACGGCAATTCGATGCATATTTAATTTATCTTTGAGACAGCCACTTGGTTTTTTTTTTATTCACTCCAATTCATAGCACTGCGAATCAGTCAAACAAAGACGCAATTTAAACTTTTTGATCAGTTTCTAATAGTTGTCCTAATTTTGATGTTATTCGATTAAATTGCTTGTCGAAGCATACAAACGAACACACAAACACACATAAAAAAAAAAAGATCCGAGGAAAAAAATATTGATGAGAAATGTGAATAGCTGTCAAAAATTTCATGGAGAAAAAAAATGAGTGTTTTTGCAGCGAGTATTATACAGAGAGACGTGGCAAAACCAGCACATGGTGAGCATATTATATAAAATAATTGAAGCGACAACGAAAAATATGGGCATTTGAAAAGGGGGAGAAGAGGGAAAAAAAAGCTTGTGATAAAAATTGAAACCGCAAACCATTTGCTAGCAATTATTGGGATAGTTTGAATGTTGACGTTTTGAATCATTGTGAGCTTATGCCGTTTTCTATTCAATATTATATATTGGCATTATTGATCCTTCCGCCAATAAAAAGTCACACAAATTATCTTTCACTTGTCAATTTTTTGCAACTGGTGTGGCACATTTTCGAGTGAGAATTTTGTTTTATTCAATAGTTTATTAATTGGGTATGACAACAAAATTGGTTATGTTCGATTGTTTTATTGATACTATTCAACAGCTCAATGATTCGACAGCCAATTTTGTTTTTTTTTTTAATTCACTTAATTGAGTTATATATTCAGTAGTGAAAAATCTAGTTTCGAGTTATCTGAGTTTGTATGTGACTTTTTAAAATACTCACAAGAATGCCAAAATTGATTCAAACACATTTGGGCTGTCCATGTCCATGAGTTAGTGTTGTTAGTACTGATTCTTAGCATTTAGTACATATATGTAGTGTCATTGAAGGATAAACGGTCAAAAGTACGAAGATTTGTCTTACATAAATTTCAAAAGTGTCTTGCGACCTACAGAAAAAAAAATGGCTGATCATCAAACATATCATTTCTGCTGCACAGACAAAAAGCTTGTATTCGTCTATTTATTTGAGTAATCCAAATTATTAGTACTAAGTGCTAAATTACTCCTACTAATGTCCAACCCTGAAACATATTTCCGATTGTATTCACCTTGCAACTTGATTAATAAATTAACACAATACACACTTTTCAATCACATTGATTTTCTCTCGCCTCCGATTTGGATCGAAACAAGTGAAAAATGAATGCTCAAATGCATGTTAACCGTATTTCAAATTTTATAGAAATTGACGTTGGTGCAAAATCATCATTATTTTATGAAAAGTTCACATTCCACATTCCATCTCAAATCCAATATTAATGTACAATTTAATTGTTTTCGTTTGGAAATCAATATGGCAGGAAAAATCGTTATTCACGTTGATGCCCAGCATTGGCAAATCATATCGTTCATTTGTGTTTTTCAGGTTGTGTGACGGATTCGTACAGTCTTTCATATCAATAAAATAATTTATTAAAATGATTTTTATTTTCATTCATTCATTTGTGTGCTGGAATTTCAACTGTTTATTTGTATGACTCGTTTTTTTTTTTTTGGTCGCGCGCCTGTGCTCATGAATTCGGTTTCATTTTTATTATGATATTAAATGTAAAAATTTTATGACAAAAATTAAAAGTGGTCATTTAAATCAATTATTCAGCATTCAATTAATTTGGTAGTGGTGGTGGCGGCCACACGATGGCATTTTGTTGTTCGGCTATCCGCTCGTATGCTCGTTTCCATATTATGTATAATATTAATTGAATTAATTCTGTCGAATTATGAATGTGCGTCGTGCACAGCACACACACACACACAGCCATATTTTTATTGATGTAACGTCGAGTTACAGATGTAAACGGTGGGCCTACAGTTTTTCCATTGTGTTCCACTTCATCTACTTCGGATATTATGAATAGCTCTGGTAAATGCCGTAATACTGTAATGCGATAAGTACCATCGGATGATGTGTAAATGACTATTAATTGCTTGTTCTGGAGACATCACACAAAGAATGTTACAATATATGTATAGCTTTTAAATTAGCGTTTCCAAACGGAAAGCGTTCGAAAAGTGTCGATTGTTTTTTTCAAATTCAACACGAAACTTTTGATCGCATATCAAACTGCAATAATTCAACATGGTCTCTTCATTTGACTACCGAAACGATTTTAATGACCACAAACATAACAGTAAACGTATTGCATCTGCTGCTGCTGCTGCTGCAATAGTAACACAAATCAAGTAAATTTCAATGAATAAATCTTTTAAGATCAACTTTCAAACGCCAACCACAAGTTTTCATTTCATGGAAGTTCGTCGTATCAAACTGGACAGAAGAAAAACGCTTGAAACTTTCAAATACAGAGACCAAACTGTAGTCCAAAGATTGAACATTTTCATGATTTTTTCTATAGAATATACTAACTTTTGAGATATTATAGAATTTTTTAAAAAATAAAACTGGTTGAAATTTTCTCAACTTTGGATGACACTTGGTTTCTAAGCGAAATATGGTTGCAATCAATTGTGACATTAACAAATCGAGTGATAACTGGCCAATTAGATCAACATTGACGTAATGCATGGAAAAAGTCTTCGATTTTCATAATGGTTTATAATTCGAACTGAAATAGGAATATTTTAGCTTGCAAGCATTCTTTTACTCGTTGCTTTTCCTAAAGTTTGCACAACGGCAACAAAAAAGTGTTTGCGCTGCAGCAATTTCAACAAAAGTTTTCATTCCAACACATTTTCCATATTCACAAAATGATTCATCGGCGCTGCGTTGTAATAAAAATATTTCCGAATCGATAAACGGCAAAACATTTTGTATTTTATGTTTATTCTCTCTCGTTCTCGATCGAACACATTCATTTTCTACACTTTTTTTTTTCCAGTGTCGGCGTTTAATTTTCTGAATAGCTGAAAAAATTACAAGATGCGAGAAGCGAATGTGCGGAAAATGGAGCGTACAAAGCGAAATCAAGAAAAGCAACAACAAAAATTGACAGCGAAAACCAAATGAAGAAGAAAAACGTGAAATTATTACACGTTTATACTGGATAGCGAAGCGCAATTTCGTTTTAATTAAACGGAATAAAAACAAAAACAACAACAATAAAAAATACACGAAACACAGCAACAACAACAACAAAAAATAGTGGTACAAGAAATAGCGCATACAATGCAAAGTGCGCACATAAACGCAAATCGAAACCTATAGATACGATATACTTGAGTATTGGTAATGTTTTACAACGTATTTTTGATGCGCGTTCTTTTTTGCTGTACTCTCTCTCTCTCCCTCTTTCTCGCCCGTTCGCTCTTGCTTGTTTCCTATCTATCGAAAATAATTTTAGAGTGTGTTTGTGTGTATTTTTTCTGTTTTCGTCTTCCATAGACGGTGCAATGCTCAACGAAAACGGCCAAATACCGACACGGGAAGGAAAAGAGAACAAGCAATACGTCCATCAGTTAGGTCGATATCAATGCGTACGAGTGTGAGGCTCGACTCGTTCGGATCAGCCGATTCAAACGGAATAAAAACAATAAAAATAACAAAAACACTTACACAACGACCGATGAGAGAAAAAAAAGAGCTACAACAATAACATATATTACACACACACACACATACACACACACACACACACACACACACACACACACACACACACACACACACACACACACACACACACACACACACACACACACACACACACACACACACACACACACACACACAGAAGGTAGATGAAAAAAAAAGTAATAGAAATTGCGAAAACCATTAAAAAATTGAACTAATGCTACTGTTATTGCGATTGCTATTTCCACACTTACATCCGACGAAAAATGTGTGCACAAGCAATTGTGCACGGCGCGGCCATGGAATCACATAAAAAGTAGAGAACAATCGGTTTGCTCATTCCAACTCTTAGCTACTTGACGTTTACGCTCGTTCGCTCGCTCACACTTTACCGACCGTTCGTCCGTTCGCCTTGTGCAATTCCGTTACCTCACCGCTGAGCACAAACAAAATACTAAATGTGCTGTAATGTTTGTAGTTAAAAAATTTGTGAAAATTGTATTTAGTAAATGCCAAAAGGTGAATGAAGAATATGTTCGGTGAGAAAAGCTCCATGCCAAATGCGATAGCAACAGCACAGAGCAACAATATAGTATATATGAACCAGGGGGGGGGGGGAATGCAGGCAGTGCGCAAATATCCAAACACAAAAACGGAAATTATAGAATAAAATAAGTGAATCTAATCGTTGAATAAAGGAGCAGTAAGAAGAATTGTAAGAAAAGAAGCCATTGAAAACACTGGTGCTATCTGCACATGTACAACGGGTACACTTCTGCTTGGCCTTGTTTCGTCCACGTGCGCGATTTAACGCTGCATTTCGTTTACATTTAAATTATCATAACGAAACACAAAATCAGTGCGACCATCTGAACGGAAGAGAGGGAGAGACAGAGAGGGAGAGAGAGAGAGAGTGAGACTGAGTACTGTATTTAACACGGAGAAAGGAACAACCAAGACTGAATGTAGCTGTGTAGCATCTACAATCTCGGCTGCTGTACACTTGGCACACTTGGCACACTTGATGATGTGTGCTGTTGTGAATCTGTTGTTAACTTTTGCGCTTTGTTGCTCTGTCTTTTCTATTTCTCGCTGCGTCCCTCTCTCTAACAACGGTATCGTGTGTAGTTTAACTAAATGCTTGCCCACTTACCTTGCATCCGATACTCTTTTTAATGTCGTTGCCTTTGTTTTATTCAAGCTCGATATGCGCAAACAAACAGCAATACAAAACTGGTAACACTGAAATATCAAAATTGCTAAGCTTGGTTACCAGCTAATGAATTGCTTTCAGAACCCAGATTATTGCGATTGTTGGCCATTTTCCTTTTGCATTCAGCTGAAGTTTGCACTGCTGCGCTACTATTATGGTGTCCCGCTTTTTTGTTTCACCTTTCATTCCATTTCACTTACCGTAATCATGTTTGATCGTTATTGGGTGCTTTTTATGAAGTGGCACAGCAAGCTGCATTTTTCGGTATTAGTTTTATTAAACATTTAACGTTCCTAAATTGCGAAAACTTATGATTCCTGAACCCATTGAAACGTCATCGAAAATTACGTCGAGAGAGCGTGTGAGCTTATTTTCTCTGCGTTAAATGGTGGATACTGTGCAATTGGTAAGCAACCGTCCGTGGTGTTTTAAGACACTCGGCGTACTCGAAATGCATTTCACTTGATTTTATGTGAAATTTAATTTTGTATTTCTATTTTTTTTTTAATTTCGTTTTTTTTTTCTCACATTCTCTCTGCATTGCAACATGAACACTTTTTGAACAGTTTCTTCGATTTAGCAGCATATGTAATAGGTGTGTGAGTGGAATGCTGTAGCCAAAAAAAGGATGGTGGCATAAGCACACCGACTGTTTCTATCATGACGCGTCGGAACAGAAGGATGCTGAATTGTGCAAAGAACCTATTTAAATAATGTGAATCGAGCGAGAGAGAGAGAGGGGGGGGGGAGGGCGGAGGGGGTCTGTTTCAGGTTATTTCATATCGAACCGTTTTTGCACTCATACCTATCACATCCAACAATGTCTGCACCCATTTTTGTAGTTGTTGTTTTTGTTGAAATTCACCAGATTTTTCGCGGAAAATTTTAAGAACAAAGTCAAATACACACCATTTGTATAAAAATCATTTCATACGGTGCACCAAATGCCCCGCACCAAATATCTTTGTTTGCTATCGTTCAGTCGCCGTGCTCCTACGTGTAATATGGCGGTATAGGATAAAACATACATAAAATGTTCGGAGTGTTGGCAAAAAATTATAGCACACAATATCTATAAGCATATATCGATACATACTGCCAAAACCAATTCCCCCACGTATCAATCTCTCCTGGAGTCTCGGCGATTCACTTGGTATCGCGCGCACAGACAAATGAAAATTTACGCCGCGGCGTTCATTCACACATTTTACGTTCCACATACACGCATTACACGGAGCACACTGTTTTTCTCTTTGTCGAAGCAGAGCAAGAGCTACCGAAAACGCAAAAAGATGTCAGTAGAGTGGGTGTGAAAGAGAGGCAAAAGCAGACGATTTTACCAAATTTTTTTTTTTATTCATTTTCTTCAAAATCGAATATAAATATGTTTTACAAGTAAAAAGTTCCATTTCGTTCGGAGGAACGGCTATGAAGAATGGATTGAACCAGCTACCAATGGCCCATATGAATGGAGTATAATGTGAGAGCATCTGTATATATACAAATATACATATATTTGTGTCGAATGGCATTTCGAGATTGGAAAATGGGAAATGGTGTTCGCATTGCACAAACTTCGCAAGTAAGTGTGGTATATGGCAAATATGAAATATAAAAAAAAAAAACACCAACAAAAATTTTGCATGGGAAAAAAAATTAAAGCGAATCACAAGTATTACGCGCGCCGAGACTCGCGCTCAGACTCAAAACGACCAAGTAAAAAACAATAATAGTAAATTCAATGTGCAATGGAAATGGAAAAACTGAAAAAATACCATGGCATTTATTTGTTCACTGACTCCCATACATATGTATCCCGAGCATACTCACACTCACTCACTCTCTCTCACACACACACACACACACACACACACACACACACACACACACACACACACACACACGAATATTCGCACACTTTGTGCGAAATTTTTCGTGTTCGAGCTGCGTATTTGCAACAAACCCAGCTAATGTTACCGCTCTTCTATCGCTCGTCTCTGGATGCATTCTCATGCTTCATTCTCGTTTTTTTTTCTACATTCGATGGTTGTCGCTCTCTTTTGCTCACCCAATTTCCTTCGCTTCCCACCTATCTCTATGTGTTGTACATTCAATTCCAGTGTTTTTTCTCTCTCCTTGCCGCTGCCACTATCGCTGCTTCTTCTTCTTGTTTTTTGCTTTATTATTTGCACACTTCAGAAAAATTTTTAATTACAAAGCTACAATAATTTATCGTTGGTTATCCAACTCCACGGAGCAAACAAGTGCAAACATAGACACAGAGAGAATAAGGGAGAGCGAGAGCGAGGGCGAAAGAGAGAAGAGAGAGAGAGAGAGAGAGAGAGAGAAAGAGAGAGAGAGAGAGCAAGAGCGAGAGCGAGAGAGCGCAAAGTGTACCGAACTCGATCGGAGAGCTACTGCAGCATCAGTAGCAGTAGTAATAGAAGTAGCAGCAGCAGCAGTAGCAATAGCATTTGTGCCAATACCGGTCCATTCGGGATTCAGTAACAACAAGGACTATGTTGACGACGTCGACAACAATAAAAATGGATTTGTGTGCGCGAGCGTTAGTGCTTCATTGTATAGCTCACATCTCTCGTATCGTTTATAATATTTTATTCCTCTGTTTTTCAGCATATTTTTTCGCGTTCTCTCGCTCATTCTCTTGTGATTCTTTTTTGTTTGTTTGTTTTGTTTCGTTTTATTTTAATTTCTCTTGTCGTCGTCGCCGCCGTCGCTGTATGTATGCGAGTGGCTGGCATCGTGAAAATCGGAGCGCACACAACGCACAGTAGCACCAATACATTCACATACAGACATTTTTTTTTCGCTTCATTTTCTACAAGTTTTATTACTTCGTTCAACAAACGTGAAGCTCAATTTTATGCTTTTGCATATAAATATAGAAAGGAAGAGAGAGAGAGAGAGAGAGACTCAACAACACCGCACCGAACAATGTGAGGTATTGAAGTAATAGAGAGAGGCCACAGACGGCCAAACGATGAGTGTGACAGAGCCAGCAAAATATAAATAAAAATGCCAAAGAATTATGTGTAGCATTAATTCATTGTATAGATTTTGTTATTCAGCTTGATCTTTCACTTTCTTTTTTGTTGTGTTATTATTGTTGTGGGGGTCGATTTTTGTGTCCTGTCGCTCCCTGTCCACCGCTTGGTATACATGTTTTGTTTATAGTCATTGTGCATGATGGTGCCATGTATTGGTACGTTTGTGAAATGGGCAGGTGAGAGGATGAGAGGGGCGACTCAGCTCAAACAAAAAAAAGAGCGTGGCGTACAAGTGAGCGCGCGATCATACAGACGGCGAATTTTTCCGGCATCAATACAACAATATGCATAAATGAAAGCTTGTCAATGATGATGGGGTTTGAATCAAGGCACCAACATACAACATACAATGTCTCGAATTTAAAAGGCATCATCACTCGATTCCTATGCGTATTTACTTTTTCACATGCAATTTTTTTGTCTTGCTTGTTTGTTGTATGCATACTCGGTTGATTTTCCACTAACTAAATGCTGGCGCGTACGGAATCATCTCGGGGTCTCTCGGTACGCAATTTATGCTTGATTTTAAAATGCCACAAGTTTATTTTATCAATCAGCATTCATCGTTTTTTTTGTGTCTGTTTTGTTTCGTGATAATGGCAACGTTCAATTTTTCGTGGCTATATTCAGCCACATCGGACACGACAAAAACGAATCGCTTCACACATAAGATTCAGTCATCTCCAATAGTTTGGTCATTTTGTTTTATTAAACCGAATTTTTTCAGAGCAGTCTTTATTTTGCTTTCATTCCATTGGCTCTCTTTCTCTCTCTTTGGTCCATTGTATTACACTTTGTTTCGCTACGAAATCGCGTACATTCAATTTAATGGCATGTTCATTCATAAATGGTTGGTCGTGAGCCAAGGAATAGCGAATCTAGTGAATCGAGTGTTTCTGTGTATATTTAACGAAGGAAATAAAAATCGATACTGATGATCAATCGGAACTCGTCGGAAATTCCCTGACCAGGGACAGTCAGTTAAGTGACGCAATTCAACTTCATCCCTCGCTCTCTCTCCCTCTCTCTCTTTCGCTCTCTTTTTCGCTCTCTTTCTCAATATACACATCTCTCCCTTTCTCATTCACTCTCTGCCTCGCCTGTAATAAATCTTTAGTGTGTAGAAAGCGTGCGACAATTTCGGAAAGGCAAGCATTTATGTAAACCAGCATTAGGAAGCTGATTCATTCACAATGAAGCCAATGAAGGGATTTTCATTGGAACGCAGCCTACGCAGAATATTTTGCTCTTTTGTTCTTTCACGTTTACAAACGCATATGCATCGTTCATATCTACCAACAGCCGCCAGAGTCACACGACAAATCATCTTTGACTGAAATTCATTTGTCAATGGGAAAAAATGTCGTGACGTCTGTGCGTGTATGCATAAAAAGCTGGAGCCGTGTCAAAATGACGCGGATAATGGTATGAGCATAAAAGGGTTCGAAGTCAAAAAATAACAATGACCCATCCTCCTGCCTTCCTCCCTCCCCGCTTAAAAAAAGAAGGAGAGGAGGAACAAAAAAAAATATTGACGGAACTAAACGCAGAATTGTTATTCTAATATGCTTTCGCATGTAACAAGGCAAACATGAAACGCATCACTTGAAATGGCAATTTCGCGGCCCCCAAAAAATCGTACGAGTACCACGAAGACACACAATTAACCCTAGGGGGTAGACACACTCGTATTCTCAAAGCTCACAAAAATCAAAGAAATTGCAGAAATCCACAAAATCCACAGTATTCAATTTGGAAACAATAGACGGAAGAGAGGGTTAACATCGATGATGAACTGTGTAAAGATTATAATACATTCAAAGATGCTCAGTCTCTTGGGTATGTGAAATGTTCACAGTGAACCGTTACAGGCTTCGTTCCATGTGCGTGTTCGCAATAGGAAGTAGAACACAGAGACTACATTGGGCCTATTCCTATAGTTCGAGCTATATATAGTTCCTATGAGATGGGCGCTATGGAAGCGCAAAACAATGGATTTCATTGTCCATTGACATCCAATCATCTTTACACCTTTTGCTATAAGTGTGAATGCAATACCGATCGGTAAAGTGTTCAAGGAAAAAAAAAATCTGTAAACAGTGTCTAAAATCATAATTTAGATGAAGAAAAGAAGCCCAGTTGACAGTTCGAATCTAGGAATTCGTAGATTCAAAGAAATCACGTTTGGACTCATGGTGTCAACCCCCCAGCAATAAGTAAATACTGTACATTTCATCTGTTAGAGCTACACTAAGCACAGAGTCCAGAATGAGTCGCAATAACAACAACAAAAATATGGAGAGAGAATGAAAAAAAAAAATAGAATTATGAAAAATGTATAACTCTTTTTTGTGAATGAATTCAGTGACATTTTGAATGCTGCAGCAGCAGCAGCAGCAAAAAAAGCGAACGGCCGTCTGTGAAAGAGATTCAACGTATAAGCGACACAAGAAACCAGGAGGCAATGGTCCCAAGCGCATAAATTAAACATCGCCATTTCTTCCCTTTCACGTTCCTCGTCTCCTGCCTCTTTTCGCAATTTTTTCCAAATGCTTGCAACAATTTTTTTTTTTTTAAATCTTTTTATCGTTGTTTTTGTGCAATGTGCATATTTTAGCATCTCTCTTAGTTTGATGGTCGCTACATTCATCAACATCAACATCAGTATTTTTGTGACAGACGATGCTTCTTGAATGCTTACCCACTTTGCTTGCTCTTTCGTTCGTTCTTCGTAGGCTTCCATCGTACTCTATAAGTATACACCACTCTTGGCCGAATGCAAATAAAAATTTGGTTATTTCGGATTTTCTTACTGTTTCCATGTTTTTATTCTCTGCGTTTTTTTTTTTATAAACAATCAGTGCAAGGGGCGCAGATAAATAGAAAGCTTAATTTTGTTTGCAAATTTCACCTCTCATGCCAATGCGTATTTATGGCAATTATGCCACTTCACAATGCAAGAGCCCAACAATGCACAACGATCAAATGGCATAACATCGAGCACAAAACCATCGCAAGCCAACACACAAACTAAGCAAAAACACACCATTTCACAGTTTAAACCACTGCAACATGCACACACACACACACACACACACACACATACACTTCAACGCAGCAAACATTTCAAGTAACTACTCTTTATGACTCTGGAGCACATAAAGTAGGTCTTTTGAGTTTTCAATAGTTTGATGAGACTTTCCACGGTAACAAAATTAGCTTTTCAAATATAATTTACATTTTGAAAAGAGGGAAATGGTATTTTACACGATTTTTCACATTTTATTTCCACTTATGAGCTCTCTGGCATTGCATTTTCTTTATGTTGTGATGCGAGATTAAAATGCGTGTAATTTGCCTATCTGGACAGTGTCCAGTATGTCCTACAGTAAATTGTGTTAAAAACGCTAAATTTTGAATGTTGAATATTGTTCGATTTGATCCCAAACTAATTTAAAATGCAAGCATGGACTTTTTATTTTTTTTCTGTATCATTCATAGTGACCATTGAAAAAACTAAGCTTAAAGAGATAGTTCTTTAAGTGACAGCCACACTGCGATGACAAGGCTCACTTTGTAGGGTTTTTTTTTAGATGTGAACACAGAACAAAAAGAGATGGAAATATACATCTGTATCTATCCGTCTCTCTCCAACATGCCACTGCCAGAAAAAAAACCCTTTAAAGTGAGCCTTGTCATCGCACTGTGGTGACAGCTAACACAGGGTGTTACTCAGTTATAATTTTGGGAGACATTTCGTCTCAAATCGGTTGAAATACGGAACACAACCGATTTTCGGACGACAGATGGAGCTCTCAACCGAAATTCGGAACGAGCTCTCATATAATACTCTTCCGAGTTTTGGGTGAGAGTTCCATCTGTCGTCCGTAAATCGGTTGTGTTCCGTATTTCAACCAATTTGAGACGAAATGTCATCATATTTAACCGCGAAATTGTAGCTGAGTACACATTCAATGGCACTGAATATAAAACTGTCGAGAGTCTTGGTCCTGAAATAATGAAAAATATATTTCGTGTGATTATCGATCACGTAGTTCTTCCGCCTTGAATTGAAGAACTATGTGTTGGATCGTCTTGGACGGACAAAATGTGTCTTTATGCCGAGCCGTGCCCATAATTTCGAAACCTTTCGAACTCACTTTGAATAGCCAACATTTTATTCACTGAACAGAAACTCAAATTCCTTGGATTTGATGACTAGTATTTTAAATTTATTGGAATTCGAAAACCCCTATGAGTGCGGAACACATTGTATAATCGTCGATGCAATAAACATTCGCTCAATACGAGGCCATTCAAATGGGCATCACCTGCAATTTACTTTTTTCGATTTACGTAAATCGCATTCAAAAAACATATCCTGATTTGATATTTTATTATACCAGTTTATGGTTTGTATCAGTTTCATTTGAAATGATATCAAACGATTCATGGGATAAATATTTACAAGCGGAAACGTTTGCAAACATGTTTTTATTTTGTCAAACTGTAAAAAAGAAACAATTCAAGATTTTTATTCATACATACAACCAGGCATAGACAAAATTAACACTTGTGATCAAAATGCCGAGAAATGTCGAATGAACCGTTTGTCCTGGGAGATGAACATTGACGAGATGAAGCAAGCCAATTCAAATTCTTTCTTCTCTCCCCCAAAAAAAAAAATCACAAACATTATTATTTTAATATTTAAACAGTTCTCCAAAAATTGAATTCTCATTGAAAATCGAACAACATAAGCAGACATTCAAATATATCAGTTGGCACTAGGAATCTGGCAAAAATGTTCCACGGTCAACCCCTAGGCTCAAGCAACAATTGCATTCATAAAATAAATTGTACGTAAAACTTTAGAAAAAAAAGGGGAAAAAGTGAAATGAAATGCAGAAATTAAACTGATTCAAATGCAGTTGCGATGTGTGAGGCAGAAGAACGAGAAAGGGAAGGTGAAGTAAAGTGAGAACGACAATGATGATGCCGACAGTAGTCGTAGCGGGAAAAATTCAGAGAGCGTAAGCGGAGAGCAATGTGTGCATTTGCCGCAAAGGAGATGAGTGTAGCGTAAATTGTTGTGAGTGCCTTGCTAAAGTGTTGTGCCATCGTTTAGCGTTTGTATGTTTTCAATGTGAGACGTACAAATAGCATTTTACGAAAACTAAAGAAAGGACCGTTTTTTATTGTACATTTAATCTAAGTGAACATGGCGAGGAGACAACGCGCAGTTGAATGCCAATGAAAGTGGAAAAGAGCACAGAGAGAGAGAGAGAGAGTGAGAGAGAGAGAGCGAAATAGAAAGAGACACAAAGTGAGAGTGAGAATTACTACAAACATCCAAGCCAAAAGGGTACAAACACAGAAGACAAATGAACGGCTGAATTTGTACAAAATCACTTGTTCCTGGTTGTTGTCACCGTTTTTTTTTTTCACTCACCAAATCACATGAAGGTTTCCGGATTCATGCATTGCGAGCCAGAGTTCTGTAAATGCGGTAGTTACCTTTTAAAACACGACAGTTTGCGCACAAGGCACACAGCTAGTTGCTTTGGCTTTTTTCGCAGCTTTTTATTCCTTTCAATTTTCCCATTTTGCCCATATAGGTATCTCGGCGACAATCACTTGATTTCGGATGGATTCACAAATTAAAAAAAAAAAAAAATAGAGAAAATTTTAATTGTTTGATCTGGTAAAGTGAAAGAGGTACCATTGCATGGATTCTTTTCACTCAGGCCCAATTTTGGAATTTGCCAACACGAAATTCTTTGTATAATGAAATTTTTTTTTTGACAATCCACTTTTTTGGAAAATGAATTTTTTTCCCGTTTGAGCTTTTCGTTTGGCTATTTTCGGGGAGAGTTCTTTTTCATCCACATCTCCCCATCTTGAATCATGGGCAGACAATTTCGGTGTGTCTTTTTTTTCTGTATGTCATCATCATCAGCTTCATCAGCATCATCATCATCATCATCATGAACGTGGTATGTGGCGATATACGTGTTTGTGTTTTTTTTTCTCTCTCCACGACAAGTATGTGGCCCGTTCAGAGCCTCGCACTTTGGACCCCATTTGGCTCGTTCTCGCTCAACTCTATCTGTGTCTGTCTCTGTATCCCCGCCTTCCACTCGAAATGTTTGGTTTGTTTGTAATTTTTTATTTATTTTATATCTTTTTTTTTTTAATTTTTTGTTCCGCCGAATGGATCTTTCATTTCCAGCACGTTTGCTGCTCGTGCATATGAGAACGTCCATACGGCGACAGCCGATGTGTGTATGTGTTTTTTTTTTCTTTCTGTGTGTCGTCATTGTCGCGTTATTTTACTTGTGTCGTTTGTATGTTTGCCGTTTGTTGAGCAGAAAATGTGAAAACTGCATGCCACATAGATATATATATATATCGGGGGAGAGCGTAAAAAAACAAAAATTCGACAAGAGCAAACGAACGTTGTTTGTGCTAGCTAAAGCTAGTGTTGCTCTGGTCGTGGCTCTGTATGCACCAAAAAGGAAGAAATAAAAACATTGACTGCCTCGAGACTCATTTTAAATTATACAAGATACACTTTATATTTATTATATTCGTTGTCCCTTTGGCTTCTCTCTGCCATGGAAGCGGTGGAAAGGCGCGCGCGCCTCGTCACCAAATAGCAAAACGAAACAAGTAAACGGGCACGCGCGCGAACGGGCAAACGAGCGAGTGGTATCCACCGTATGCACTGTGTACAGTGTAGTGTAGTGCACAATGTATCTGTGGATTGGATATAGGCTTTACAATGCACATGTAAGTTTGGTCGTTTGGCTCATTCACTCTCGCTCTTTCAGTCCGGGTATCAATGTACCGATTTTTATGCGATAGGAAAAAAGGATTTTAGCGCGCGCGAAAAAAAAAATACAACGGAAAGAGCAAAATGTTAATGTAGCGACTGAATGACGTTGACTACGCTTGGCTGGTAGAGTGAAAGGTGAGAGAGAAAAAAAGAGAAGGACTAAGAGAAATACCATAAACTGAGCATGAGAAAGAGTTGAAGCGAGATCGTGAACAGCAAAGTGTTAGAGTGAGAAAGAGAGGGAGAAACAAGAAGGAAATCTCTAAATATTTGATGGGATTCGTTTGCTGTTGTTTTTGTTGCTGTTGTTGTTGTTGTTGTCGTTATTTTCCTCTGTTTGTAACACAACATATACAATCCATATCAAGCCATCAGGCTTTCATTTATTTATGCAACGCCATACATGTTTGCATAGGCTATAGAGAATTTAGAGTTGTGAACTAGAGATAAATAGAGAGAAAGAGACACCAACACCGAATGAGTGTCGAATATAATATTGCGCGCAAATTATAAATAAAAATTTACCCAGAAAATTTATCACGGATGAAATCGAGAAAGAAGTGATATAAAAGGCAACCGAATGGTTGTTTGTAACAAAAGAGAGCGAGTGAACGAGAGCGCCAAACTCGAACAAAGGTAGCAACAAATTGGTTGCATTGTTCAGTGAAAAACACCTTTCACAATGAATACCCGTGTAATGCATGCCATCGCAAAAAGCCATATGCATCTGTCTACCTCACAACGCCATACACCATTCGCCGTGGCCATAACGTACCAGCGAAAGCGATTCGAAGCAGCCGAAGTGCTTTTACGCGGAATATTTTTCTTGCTATCACATGCTCTTTAATTTCTCCGTTTCTCCAAGCATATCGATGCAAAGGTTTTTGCTGAATCTTCGATTTTTCTATAATATTGGCAAATCAAATAAAATTCTGACCACTGATGGAATACTGTGTCAGCCAATTTTACGACAACGGCCATAAAAAAAAAACTTTAAAATAAATGTTTCAGGTGTTTTAAATTATGTCAGAGCAACTGGGGATAAACGGAGCCACTCGTTGTTGTTTTTTCCGTTTGTCCGTCGAATGTTGGCAAACTGTATAGTTTTGTGTATGGCGCACGTCTTGACTCGACATCAAGCTCACTTGAGTTAATTGCTTTTGAAATGGTTTGTTTTTTATTTCTGTTAAAAAGAGTATTTTTAATAAAAATTCTTTTGATCTTCTCTTGCTCAATGCTTGACGAGGTGCACAAAAATAAACCGCATTCACTATCTCATTTTTATTTTCACTAAATTGAAGCTCAGTTTGAATAATAATTCATACCGTAGCTGCACCAGTAGCCGATTTGTAAATGTGTTGTTATTATATATTCTTTATTTGCATTCCGATTGCCAGCCTCTCTCTCTCTCTCTCTCTCTCTCTCTCCCTCTCTCTATTCGACCGTTTGCGTTTTGTTATTCGCTTATTCTTTATCCCAGTACCATTTTGCCTTCTCGCTCTTAATGTGCATTATACTGATTGTCCATTATAATCATCTAGTAGCAATTTGCATTTAATTTTTGTTGTTTTTGTTGTTGTTGTCGATGATTTTTGTATTTGTGCATTCATTTATTCGGGTTTTTGCCTGTCTTAACCGTTTTTCAACGTTTTCATCTCTTTCGCTCTTTCGTTCATCAAAGTATTTAAATTCATTTGCATGCATCATCACAAACGATGGGATGACTCAAAATGAGTATAATTGCGATTCTTATCGTTAATGTCTTCTTTTTTTCCCCCCACTGTATTTCGTCAAGTTGTTGATTTGTATGCAAAGATATCAAGAAAATAATGCTAAGTTGAGTTGCAGTTGCACTTGTTAATTGAAGTGATAGAGAGTGAGTGAGAGGCAGAAAGAGACAGAGGGAGAGAACGAATAAAACAAACCGAATGAAATAAATGAAATTTATTTAAAATAGAACAAACAAAAGTAATGAGTCCCTTTATAACCAAAAAAACAACAACAACAACAACAAAATGGAAAATTGTAGCTCGTTGTAATTCACAGAAAAACAAAACCAACACACAAAAAACACAGTTGGCGCAAAAGTGCTTCAAAGTGGCTTTTTCTTATGAGAGCACGAAACAAAAATAACTAATTGCATTTTTAATAACCCCATTTCTCTCTGAATCTGAGATTTGCACGGTAGCACGCGGTAACGACGACAAGCGACACCGCGTCCTGCTGCAGTGGATTTCATTAATTACAATGCCTAGCAATTTAATTTCCAAGCTTTTGCGAATTGACAAAGTTCTATGTGAGCAAGCACGATCAAGCGGCGATCAAGCGGCACATATATGCAACAGAGAATCAAAACTGAATAATTGAATAACATGTCGAAAAATAGTTGAAAGAGTGAGAGAGATGTATTCGCAACTAACCTGTTGAAAATCGGTCTGCATATATGTGTATCGGGAATCGGTTTGTGAAAAAATGATGATGTGTCATTATCGTAACGTGATGAACAAAACAGTTACATTGGCTTTGACCATTGGAAGTGACAGGAGCAGATTTACACCTATGCAAATGTCATACACGTCAACCGAATGCATGAATCGCTCTCTCTCTCTCTCTCTCTCTCTCTCTCGCCCGCCTTTCTCGATCTGCTACCGACATTGTATGTGAATTTTGTAAATGTTTGTATGCTGTTACTTGCTGTTTTTCGGTTCTCGCCTGGCTAACAATCACAGCTTAACGTGGTCATTTTCGACTTCAGTTCGTTCGGTGTCAATTTCCATTTTTCAATTTTTTTTCCATTCGTTGTTACATCTCTCATGGCAATGAGCCGCTTGATTTATTTATTTATGTTTAAACAAAAAAAAAAAAAAATTACATGCAATTTCGAAAAGTTGGTAACCAATGCACCGAAAAAAAACGAGAAGTGATATGACAGGCATGCAACTAGGTATGCAATTGAATGATATGTGTCCATATGCTTATGCATATCGAAGAATCATCAAAATATAAATGGCAGCAACAACAAAACAACAGACAGTACACATGTCACTTATCGCAGAGATTTGTTAATCGAAATCAAATTGTAAAAGAATATCACAAATTCGCGTCGAGCATTACATCATCGTCTCTGCATTTTCAAGCGAATGAATAAGCACGAATCAAATCTCAGTTAATGTTCTCTCATCATAAATTTGCCGTTTCTATAATGTATGATGTCGAAAAAAAAACATTTGCATTTTTTGTTTCTATCACTGATTTTCCTATATATGCGAATTTGTTTTTCAGTTTGTTTGTGTTGTGATTATTTTGTTTTTTTTTTTTTTCATTCCTATCGTGCTATTTTTCTATTTTTCCTCATGTTATTTTTGTCATTTGCATTCCTTTCACATGTGTACGATGAATATTGTTTTTTCTATTCATGTAAAAAATTGTAAATATTCATATTTTGTACGTGTCAGAATATACTTCTATGCTAGGCTTGGTGTTGTTGGTATTTTGTTGTTGTTGTTGTTGTTGTTGTTGTAATTCAGCTGTCTCTTGAACTAAAAGTGTTTGATGCAAAAATCCAATATGCAATGGAGAAATGAAAACAATAACGGTGAATTTACATCGTAGTACATGAATTCGTTCGAGCTCATAGCAAGCGACCGATAACAAAAGTGTCTAACTACTATAACACACCATCGAATATGCAATTGTAAAATTGCACATATATTCAAATTGCAAATTTAAAACAACTCTCGTTTCTCTATGGTTCGCTCTCTATCACACTGTTGGGCTCTATTCTTACGAACCCTCCTATCCCTCTCGACTCTCTCTCTCTCTCTCTCTCTCTCTCTCTCTCTCTCTCTCTCTCTCTCTCTTTCTCTCTCTATTCGTTTATAACACAATATTTTATGCATGGCACTTACTTAAAATTATTCCACACATACTCAACGCCACTTTAATGTGCAATGTGTAAAGAGATATGTTTTGTTGCTATCTGGTAAATGGTTTGTGGCATTAATTCAATTCGGTCTTCATGCCATCGAAAGTCATTAGGAAAATGGTAACGAAAAACATACACTCACATGAACTTATGCATAAATACGAGACGCTGAGGCATAGAACTACAATGACGATCGTCAATGGTGCGAGAGGGAGACAACGAGACACAGACCAAGACCAAGACAGAGACGGAGACCGCCGATAGAACTATGCCTTTCTATCGTGGAATAATAAAAAGGAAGAAGAAGAAGAAACCGAGAAAAATGAAACACATTCGAATTACATTAAAAATGCGAGAGAGAAATAGAATGAAAAAAAAAACACAAGAAATAACAAAATCATATCGAAAATCTTTGGTCTTCGGCGAACATTACCAGCGATCACACAGCATGAAAAACGCGCTCGAAATTATATTTCGAAGTTGCAACCGCAACAGCGTGGCAAACTAGCGAAAAACTGCAATAAAAAATCAAGAACTGCTTGGTCCGTTGTGTGTGTGTGTGTGTGTGTGTGTGTGTGTGTGTGTGTGTGTGTGTGTGTGTATCGCTATTCTTATGATTCCCATTGTTGCCTTGACATGGGTTCATTTTATGGGTCGCTCATTCTTTCAGTCGTATGATTCGGTTCAGTTTCGTTACGTTTTGATTTATCCAAACCATGGCTGTGACTTCCATTTCCATTGCTGAAATGAAGCGAACAGCTTTTTTTTACGAACAAAACAACAAATAACCAAGCAGGGCATACTATCCAATAAATTTATCAGCTTGAATATTTTTATTAAATAAATTTATTAGATAAATTTGATGCGTCCACCGTATCGATGCCACGCTCCAAAAGAAAAACAATGGATTCAATTGATAGTCACACTGAATGTTTGAGTTACACGAGACATCCAACAAAACTCAAGTTAAAACTAAAGTTAACATCCAAAATTCTACTTCGGTCCAAATTTCTACTTCGACCCAAACATTCAGTGTGACTATCAATGGAATCCATTGTTTTTCTTTTGGAGCGTCGCATCGATACGGTGGACGCATCAAATTTATCTAATAAATTTATTCAATAAAAATATTCAAGCTGATAAATTTATTGGATAGTATGCCCTGTAACCAAGCAACAAACAACGAAAAATAGAAATAGGCACTGGAACAACAAGAAAAGAAAATAATTTCATATATGCAAATACAAATTATAAAATCATTTTTCGTTGTTCGTCTAACTTCTTCTCTCTCGGCTGGCGCATGCACTGCACAGCACAGCACACCAACCAACCACTTCCATCCGAATACACTTAGCATAATAAGAGAAACGGCTATAAGTTACTATTTGATTTTGATGAAGTTCGATGTGTTTTTCCCGTAATGCATCATACATTGTTTCTCCGAGGGACCCATGAGCTCCTCCATTTCTCCATGGCTAGCCTCCATGTACGTTTCTTTATGGCTTTCTTTTGTATTTTTAATTATTGAAATTAAATTCGATTGTTTGATAAAATGTGCCAAGTGGATACACAATATCCATAAGCGATGGCGCACTTCATGCACTCCATGAGTGCGCCGGGTGTGTGTGTGTGTGTGCGCGCGCGCCCGCTCGTTTGCGCTCCGGCATTCATTATGGCCTGACAAAACGATACATACTACACATTATTGTAGCGAACACAATATTTTGTTGAATGCTGTATATTTTCGCCGATTTCGAAGTTATATCATTACAGCATGTATGTTATGATTATGATTACTGCTTCATTATTTTTTATTTCGCTTTCGAAACGTTTAAAATTCCATTTGTTTGACTGAAATGATTGAAACCCGAATGCCAAGACATTTTTGCGACGTTTGTATGCCCTTTCTCTCTCTCTCTCTCTCTCTCTTTCTCTATCTCCCTCCGCATAGCCCGATGCTCTACATATCAGTCATTTGTTTCCGTTTTAATGATTTTCATTTTTACAATTTATAGATTTCTTGCTTATTCTTGGCAATGGAACGCGGAGTGCAGCGAGATAAAAAAAAAACACAAACAATAGTCAAAATAAACAACAACGCGACCAATAGAGAAATAGCAGTATAATTCTGTTTTTCGTTAAGATATTCTGGGTGATAAAATGGCGATGAAGACACACTCATTCCACGAGGCTTTTGTGTAAATGGTAACAACATTAGCATTTTTTTTCCTTCAAAATTTCCTATCACCTAAGCGGGTATGCATCTAGTCATGTTTTATCGCTGTTTTGTTGGTCTCTCATTGCTCTTGTTTACATTTGAAAAAAAAAAAAAACTAAAAATTATTCAGTAAATATGAAAGAACTTCAAAGGGAAACGACTATAAAAAAAAAGATTATGTATATAACCGTATGCAATTAAAAGAAAAACAAGCAAAATGCGCGCTCTCAATAAAACACATTGAAATATCTTGATATTTGTAGTGAAAGAGAGAAGAGGAACAAAAACGAGCGCGCATTGCCGTGGAAAAGCAAATATAAAATTATTTCAATAATAAAACAAAAGAAAAGTATGTTCGGCATTCAGTGAAGGAATTCATCTGATCTACTCTCTCTCTCTGTATACAAATTCATACAAACAACACAAACACATGAGTACACATTGATGTTCTCTCTGGCTAAAAGTACCGAATCACAAAAACAATCGATTCACACCGTAAATGCTTTTGAAAGCCTCATAGAGACCAAAATTCTCTAATATCTAATATGTTGGCACAAATGGAACTGTCAGACATTACGAGATGGGAGCCAATAAATTGAAATATGCGAAATCATATTTATTGCCCGATCTTCGACATTCCAACCGATTCTAAACATGGAGCAGATATGAAATGGTTTAGAATATTCGGCCGTTATTCATGTTCGGCTGCTTAGTGCTCTTTCTTTCATTCGTTTGTGTGTTTGCCTATAAATATATAAATTTCCCTTCCGCATTCGTAAAATGTACATCAAGCTCTGAATGTCGGGCACAGCTTTGAAAAGCCTTGGGCAGTTTTCACTCCCACTAAATATCAGTGCAGTAATACAATGAGCTGCCAAGCAAAACGTTGCACTCAAAACAAATTCATTATGGTCTCGTATAAAATGTGAAGAAATGGACCATTTAACTATATACGATTACAAATCTTTGCAAGTAGCCGGAACGGAGAATACCATCGTGACATATTGTTAGCTGTTTAAAGTCTGAAGTGAAACATTTACGAAAAAAAAAACAAATATCAAGCGCTAAATGAATGAGATGAGCGTACTTTGTGTATATCATAAATCTCGACGTGAAAAACCGTTTCTTTCAAACTATTTTGCATTTGACCGTTTCATGGTCTAGCACTATGAAATTTTGTTCACCAAGTGAAGAGCCAAGCACCACATGTTCACATATGCAACTCAATGGCACAGAATGAAATACAAAAAAAAACACACACACACACAGAGACACATACAATAACAATAATAACAACAACAGCAACAGCAGCAGCTTCGTCAAACAACGAACAAAAATAAAATCCAAAACGAACGAAACAAAACGAATAAAAAAGCACACATACACACAGCTTCATAAAGCGAACCAACAAACGAACAGGAAAATGAATCTAATTTGCATTTAATTGGTCCATATTTAGTGTGTTATATATCCACACATCGAAATCCATACACATCGACGACGACGATGACGACAACACGGTCGCAATACATTTAATGCCACAGCCCGTCGCCGTATGCCAATGTAACTACTTAAGAAAATATTTTTATGGAATAATTGAGATCATTATATTTCCATACGCGCGGATTAGACCGGATGAAACAAATTAAATATAAATAGATGTTAACAAGTAATTATTATTAAAATGTAAGAAAACTGAAATAAAAAAACAACAAAATAACATATTAGAAGAGATCGCGCGCGCGCGCGCGCTCGCTCGCTCACAAAGAGACGCAAACGGCTAACGAATGCTGCAGCAGCAGCAGCAGCAGAAACAGCAACAAATTATCAATTCACTCGCTTAATAAAGACCTTTGCGAAACAGAAAATATAAAACACACAAAAAAGCCCGCATTCTGAAATTCAAATTCAACCAAGTTTGGTTTAGTGTTTTGTTATCGTTATCATGCAAATGTTGCTCACATTGATTTTGTGCTCACCGATTCTTTTTGTTCAGAGGAACTTTTTATGTGAAGCAACGTTTTGTTGTTGTTGTTGTTGTTATTGTTGTGTTTTGGATTTGATTTCGTCTTTTTGTCCTTGAGACTGCTCCGGGTTTGAGTTGTGCCAACCAACATCGCAAATGCATCAATTCAGCTACTAAATCACTTGGATGCAACATACATACGGGGAATAATTGATCATATTTTGTGTATTGGGCAGCGTTTTATTTTCTTAGCAAACTTGAGAATTGGAGTATTTGGAACAACTCTTTCTTCAAAACAATCAAAGTGAAGAACAACTAAACATTCAGTTCTGATTTGAGAAAAAACACAACATCTCAACCATCGTGTACAAATGATCAGTTAGTCAACTCATTTGTCAATAAGAATTTTTCTTCTAAAATAGCTTTCTTCAATAGAACAATGAAACGACTGTAATCTTCTACACATGACAATTCCAATAAGATTTACTGAATTCATTGTCAATTACTTTTTCACGAGATGATAAAGTAAATCCTGAATATTTTCTGGTCTTCAGTCCAAACTTGGTTTTTTGTAGAAAACGAGCTTCCTCATGATAATCGGACTATGAATGCTTTCCAGTTAACAGAAATCCGACCAAGTCCAAGGTGGTCGACACAAAAAGAGAAGTGCCATTAGATATGTTTGATGCTTTGTAATTCAAAATTAATCAACAAATTATGTGAACAGTCCAACGTTCGGTGCCCAAAATCGCCCGAAATCATAAGTAGGTAGTTTGGTGGTGTTTATACAAAATTCACATATCCAGGAATGATCTCAAGAAGTTGTTCTACTACGTTTATCTCTATAACAAATATTCGACCGTTTGCACATGTTCTATCATTTTGCTGATGATGCACCCCATTGAATTTCAATGGGAGAGTAAAAATCGATTCCAAAGCGAATATTTAAAATGTATTAGATTTTCAATCAAATTAAGCGAATATGTTGATGATTTATGTTTCATATTCGAATTAAACATATTGAATATTGTACAACCGGATTATTGTATGTTTGGCATGAGATTCCCTTTTCGCTATGTGTTTTGATGGTCGCAACACTTTTTCACTGGATATGTGAACCCGGTGTGAATAAGTGTATGTGTGTGTGTGTGTGTGTGTGTGTACAGTGTTACACGGCTGCAGACGATTTTGTGATTAATAATTAAATATTTTATAGGCTTAGAGATATGTGTAATCTAGCAAACCGAGCGATAAACCGAACCAAGCGAGAATGAAAATCCGAATAAAATAAAAATGACAACGAGAGAAAAAAAAAGAGTCAAAACAGTATGAACATTGCACATGGATCTCGGATGCATAAGAATAAAACAAAAAAAAAACAAAACTTGTAACAAGAGCGAGAAAGCGACAGCGAGATCATACAATCGGATGCATGGATTCGTTGTGTAATTTTCGTACATTAAAACACCTGAACATCAGCAAAAAGACGATGAAAAAGTGTTTTTGGTGTGGCATCGCGAGAGCGCGCCGCTCGTTCATTCATTTCTGTTTTATTTGCATATTACAATGGATGCGTGAATGTGATATCCACACCTAACTGCATTCAGTGTCGTACTCACGCAGCTAACTCATAATACATGAATTATTCAGACGCAATTCTATTGCATGCTTCCCGCTTTTTGTTTGTTTTTCACATTTTTGCGCTCTCTCTTCGGTCGCGCTCGCTCAATTCGTTCGTCCGCTGTTGTTTGTTTCAACAGCAAAAATTTTTCCTCGATTTGCTTAGAAAGAAAAAAAAAAAAACAAAAATGTCGGTATACTTGGCTACATAAAAATCATATAAATTCACATCGAAATGGTCCTGCATTTGAGATTAATGATCGTCTCTGACTGTGACTTGAACTGTCTAGTTCTTGAAATGACAAATCTTTTTACAAATTGACTTTTCTGTAGCGGATTCGAATTTCAAGCGTATATCACCACATGATTTGTACAAATTTGTGCGTTGTGGATGTGAGTTACACAGAATCGTATGCTTTTGTGTGCTGGCAATGAGGTGGAAAAAGACTTCAATCATGGTTCTTTTTGCCTCTCTATTGAATATCAAAAATAGACAATTTACCCAAAGACACTTGTTATGAGACGATATTTTTCTTTTTTTTTTTGGCCAACGTTTCAAAAGTAAGTCGCAGCAAATTTCTAGTCAAATCTGAATACATTAAGCACATAGAATCCACTACCTTTTTCCACGTAATATCAATGTGCACCGTCGAAAAAAAAAAATCGAAACCGAACCAAAAAAAAAAAACCATCGGCTTTTAATCGGAAAATATTCATGAAGGAGATGATTTAAATATGAAATTCACATGGATTGCCTTTTTTCCGCTGTCTCCTGAATGGAAAATGCGTGAGTGTCTGTTTCTAACGGAATACCAACTTTTTTTTTGTGCATGAAAAATTCAAATTTTTCTATTTTGCTTTATAATTCATTTTTTTTTCGGGGGGAGCCTTTGTTATTAATTACTTGACATGTATGGAACACGGCTGCTATAGCGGAGTGCATAGTTAGCACGGGTACGAACGAGCAAGAGCGTTTGAAAAGAATACGAACGTTGAAAACTTAATAATAAATCATTTGAATGGTGAACGCGTAGAAAAAAAAAACACATTTTTAATACCCCTTTTCTAGTTTTTTTTTTGTCTCTATATTCTTTCGCGCTGCTGTTGCCGTTGCCGTTTTTATTCGCGCTTACCCTGTGACTGTTTTTTCGATAGCAGTTCAACTTAAGCGTGTTGAATAAATTGAGGTTGGTGGGTACGGTTTGTATCGTATTTACATTTTATTTTAGCCACTGCTGCCCATGATTGCTGCGTCGATGATCTTTTTTCGTGTGTGTTTGTGTGTGTATATTATATATACATCTTTTCTCGTTTTTTTTTTTCTCATTCAGTCGCTTTTCGCGGACCCGCGATACATGTGTGTAAAGGGATTTAAGCGGCCGAGAAAAACCAATGACAAAAACAGTCACACTGTTCAGTCCATGTAAATGGAAAAACAACGTCAGAAGCAAACGATAACGTGATGCAAACGAAAAATACATTCATTTGTTCAATTCTATTTTTTTGGTGTGACGTCGCCGAAAAAATCGAAGCCAGCATAAAATGGTGAGACGCCCTTCGCTTTTTTTAAAAACGGCGAAAACAACAAAGACTAAACTCAACGGAATATCTCTTATATGATTCGGTGATATGGAAATTGATACAGAAACCAGCTAACGAGAGAAAGAGAAAGAGAAAGAGAAGGAAGAGAAGTAGAGAGGAGTTGAGGCCTGATACATTTGCAACAATAGGAACGGATGTGTCAGTAATCTAGATTTTATGTACATTTTTCTGGCCAAATGAGAGAAAAAAAAATCAAGCACAACAACAACTGGTCGTGTGCGCTTTAAATACATTTTCTTGTTGCTCCGCTGGTGCAGTAGTAACTCTGGCTGATACAGAGTTCGCTATCTCTCTCTTTCTCTCTCTCTCTCTCTCTCTCTCTTTCTCTCCCATCATTCACCGGCACGCCTGTCCTGGACATTAACATTAGAGAAGGTAAACGAAATGTACAAACAAGGAAAACCAAAAATAAATCATAACGAAAGAAAGCCAAATTTATCCAGCAAATAACAGTAGCAACACCAACTGTGCAACAATTGTGTTTCGAGAGATGAAACAGTAGCTTTGGAAAGCATCTGAAAAATATTTTCGATATTGATACGTTCGCGTGTCCACTCACCATAAACGATACGATGAAGGTATGCTTTTGTGTGGCGTTTTGGTCCAGAGCTAAATGAAAACAAAAAAAATAGACACACTCAATATTAGAGAGATGCACATGTTAATAGTTTCTATGCAACCGATCGTGAATGCAATGAGAAAGATAGCAGAAACCAGCATCTCCAGTCTCGTAGTCTGGCTCACATTTGCAATACCGAATGAAATGGTTGTGCCTCTTTTTTCAATCGCTTACCCAGAGTTCATTAGAAATTTGTAACCAAAGCCTTTGATATTTTACTCGTCTGCTAATGGCAGAAAGAATCTGATTTCTCATTCAGATATCAACTTCCGAATTGCATAAGAATTTCAGGATCACTCTTTTTTTTGTTGTTGCTGCTGTTGATGCTCTCTGGTGTTCTTTTGTGTTCTCCTGTGTTAAAGAGGCAGGTTACACAGGCTCATTTCTTTCATGAACTAATGACGTTGATCAATAAAACTGGGTCGGAAACACAACAAATGCATCATCTTTTGCTATTGACTGTTAAAGCTCTAATGCATATGCATATGCAATGACTGCATGAAAAGTTGCATTCTCTTGAAAAGAGAATCCGACGTGTTTAAATCAACGTAACGTAAGCGTCCAATGGACTTCAGAAGCAGCATATCGAAGCTTCAAAAGATAACAATAGGCTTCAATCCTTCTTTTTCTCTGTCTCTGTCTCTGTCTCTGACTTTGTGTCTCTCGTTTTCACCTTCTCCCGAAAACATTAAGTCGAAAATCAATAACAATTTTCGAAAAGCCTATATGAAGCCCTGGATGATGTTGCCTAGAGGGACACATCAAATAAGTGCACTCACGTTCAACTTTTGCTTGTGAAAATTTGATTACATCAGAAGAACGTGTGCGAGGAGAAAGAGTCCAGAGAGCGAGCGCAGGATATGAGTGAGCATAAAATGTTTATGCGTAAGCAGTATGCATATCCTCAAAAAATCGGTTGCAGCACAGAGTGCTGGGCGAATAGCTAATGCATATAGCTTTAGAACAGTTCGAGGCGCCACGAATGTACCGAAAAACACCTCTTCATTTCTAACCACCTTCCCCACCCCTCCCAACATCTCGCTCGTTCACTCTTTTGCTCTTGCTATCGAACGCTGTTGCAAACCTGCAAATCAATTCCAAACGACGTAACGAAAAATAAACGGGATAATAATTTTGTACATACGGTGTGTATTCGTTTTAGTGCTGCAGTTTTTGGGCAATGTGAAATACCAAGGAGCAAGGAGCAAGGAACACAAGCTTCATGCCATTCAACTGATGAGAAATCATTTTTGCATCAGTCATGGAAAAATACATGGGCTATGGTTGTTCGTGTGCCGTTGCGTACCAAAACGAATGAGCGGTGTGTGCTCGGTGCTCGTAGTGGAGAGCGTATCAACCAAACAAATGTTAATGTGATATTTAACACCGTCTCAATGCGTTTTTGCGATTGTTTTCAGTTCCTTCTTTTCTTGCATTCAGAGTTTCTGTGCATTAGTGAGAGCACAACCATCAACAGAACGGTGCCCGTACTGTGTGTGTGTGCTGTGTGTTGTGTATTGCATACATACTGAATTTGTTGGCATGTGTGCGAGTGTTCAAGTGTTCAAGTGTGTAAGTGTGTACCGGGTAGGTGTGTGCGTGTCTGTGTGTGAGTATGCGAAGAGAAAAACATGTGAAGTGCGTTGGATTGGTTTTATTTGTGCTTTTCACGAGTTCATACGATGCAAGATCGAGTACAGGGATAGGGCATTTTTGTGCTGAATTTGTAAAACTTTCGACGTACGACGATCAGAGGTGGCAGCGAATAATAATAGTCGTCATAAACTTGCTTAGTTCGTGCGACTTTGCCGGGATTCTTTTCGCCATATATCCCGAACCTCTATATTCTATCGCCTCGGCTGCAAGCGTTGCTGTTGTTGGTGCCGGTGCTCCAGTCGTGTTGCTGTTGCACTCTCAAATTCAACGTTTTCTAGTCAATTCACTTTTCCACATTTTCTATATAAAATGCGATGTGAATCTTTGCTCGGACGATTCGGCGGCTCATATATTTTTGTATGACTACGGTGGTGCTGTTGGCTGGAGATATTCGGACGGAATGCGAATATTTAATGTACAAACGACGAGTGAGCAGAGTATGTGTGGCCTGTGTATTGGATGGCGCACACGGATGGAAAAGTGATACAGAGAGAAAATATACAGGAACCGACGACGATACGATGACGATGACGACGACGACAACGGTGGCGGCGGTGGCGGAGGCGACTGTTGAGCAGTGGCCACGACGTACATCGTACACTGTGCCTCAGCACACTCACACACACCACCACAGTCTCTCTCTCTCTCTCTCTAACCCTCTCTCTCACTTACTCTTTCTTTCTCTCTCTCTCTCTCTCTCTCTCTCTTTTACCAGCACACACAGCCGAAGCTACATGCTCGATGCTTTTAAAATCCGTCAACAATGGGGAGCTCCCCGATATATTTTCGCCGAAAACCAAGCGAGCGAAAGAGACAACGAAAGAATGAGGAGAGACATTCGTCTAGAGAAGTACTACTTTTGCTGGAAAAACCGTTGTTTTTGCCCGTTTTCTGTTGGCGATACGATACTCGCTTTTGCTTGTACGATGAACGTCGGTCGCTTTTTACTCTTGCTGCACACAAGCACATATCGTATGCATCAGAGATGGACACGTGTGCCGTCCATTGCATTTCATTTGAAAACTTGCTGGATTTTGGATAATTAATGAACAAGTACGGGCTGAATACAGTTTCAGTGCGGGCTGAGCAAACAGCCAACGAAAATATTGCCCACCTCTGCCGTATGTATATGCTGTGTGCTCCTCCATTCTATTCCGTTCTATTCTATTCACAATAGAGAAACGGTGTGCATTTTTTCCGTTCAATCATTCATTCGTTGTCTCTACCAATGCTCTGGTTCTCGGCTTCATGTACGACGAATGTTGTTGTTGTTTTTGTTACTTTTGCCGTCGTTTCTGTTGCTGTTGCTGCTGCTGCTGCTGCTGCTGCTTTATATCGTTTCGGAATTATTCTAAAATGGATATTTGTTGTTGGCTGCGAGTAGTCGTTTTGTTGTTTGGTGAGAGCCTGAGAAGAGTGTGAGAGACTTAAATGTATATGTGTATATATTATTCGGTGTTGTGTGCTTTTTAAATGGTTGAGAGCTCTAATGGAAAGAAATCTAATATCAGTTTAAAGCGAGACGTCGTGTTGTGTAAAAGTGTAGAAATATTTATTTTCATCGTCCGTCGTAACGGTTTTTTGTGTTTTCAATCCACACGAAATTGTGTTCGGTTCTTCGACATTTTCATTTTATTCGACAGACATACACAACAATTGGTTATTCGTTTGGTTGAACTGTTTTTGTTTTTTCTGTTTTCGGGGATTTTTCACTTTCTAATTCTAGTTATTTTTTTTTTTTTTTTAATTCGGGATCGCGCAATGCAAATTTCTTTTGTCAATTAATGAACGCACATTGAATACTTTTTTTGTTGTTGTTATTTTGGTTCGTTTAATTCTTGCTCGATCACAGGACACATACAAATTTGTTTTTTTTTATTTGAAAAAAAAAAACCTGTTAACAAAACCGAATCCGTCTTTCATATCAACGGCCAATCGCCAAATCAACCGCTGCAATTGCAACTGCAACTGCAGCACGCATCCTGTTGTGTGATAGCCCATGGTGGCAAAAGTATGCAAAAAAAAAAAACAAGTGGATAAAAAGAACAAAGTAGGCGCATATATAGAATAAAAATCCGAACCGAAGCTAAACAACAACAAAGAATCACGAGAGTGTGTATGCAAGTGCATTGTAATGTGCGTACAAACACATATTTTTTGGTATACATAACGATCCTTTATCACATGCCTGTGGTGTTTTGTGTTTTATGGATGATTGTGCGTTATTGATTTTAGAATAGGCAAAATAACCGAACTCCATCAGGTTATCGAGTGCATACTCGAAGCTCAAATCACATACACTCGCTCGCACGCATACTACGAAATAGGAAGAATGCAAAAACTCGACGAAAAAGCGATAAAAACATTTATAGCTTTCTGCTGATGTGCTTTTGCTTGTATTTGCGGTGAAAAAGAAGAAGAGAAAGCGAGCGACGAAAACGAAAATTTCGAGCATGCTGAAAAGCGATAAAACATCCAATTGAACGGCAAGAGTGACAGAGACAGTGAAAAAGCTACACCACAAGAGAACGGCATCGGGTGAGTGAGTGACACAGAGAGAGATAGAGATAAAGCGCGCACGCGAGAGAGATCGCGAACGAGAACGAGAACGCGAGCCAGAGAGAGAGAGAGAGAGAGAGAGAGAGAGAGAGAGAGAACAAAAGGGAAGAAAAGTGCACCGTGTGCAACTTAATGCACCTACTAAAACACACATATAAATTGCAAAAAGGGTGATATTTCTCTCTGTAATCGATGCCATTTGATATATTCACTGCTTAAGCTCAATGCGTTACACGTTCAATTTTGGCATATATTGTGTGTGCATTGAGCCCTTTCGATACCATCACAAATACGCGCATAACAAGTGCAGCAAACCCAATGAATGAAATCGCTAAACGGCAACAACAATAGCCACTCCACTCTAAACGAGCAGCAGCAACAGCAAAGAGACTATATAGAGATAGAGAGTGCGAGTGCAACAAACACGACAAAAAAATTATATATATATACCGAGTAAGCTGACTGACTTTTCATGCCATGCCTCATGAATGACATTGTGTGCTCTTGTTCAAAGTTACCAAACGCCAAATAACACGACCAGATAAAAAAAAAAAATACTTTCTTTTGGCAATAGCGCTGCATTCGATGATTCGATGCATCATCAACATACAATCAATTCAGCCAGCCAGCCAGCCAACCAACCAACCAACCAAACCAACCACCAACACTCAACTGAATGAGACAACGTTCTCTATTTTCGCACATTTTATGAACCACTTACAAAAAAACTAAAGCTGAACATCGTTGACATAACAAAAACCAAACGAACGAACAAACAACAAACACACTCAAATACACACACACACAAAGAACATTATTTAACACCAAAAGCACAGATTTTCAATTCGGCGACCAATATTTACCGAACAATATAGGTGATGTTAAATTTTGTTGCGACGACGCCACTGAAAATCACCCCGAAATAAGAACCATTTTTTTTTTTTTTTTTAAATTTTGTCATTAGTTTGAGACAAGTGAAGTTTTAATCGAAACGAATTTAAGAGGATTTTTTTCCCAATAAAAAATTATGTCAAAAACAACGCCGGCAGCGTCACCATCGCCTCCGTTGCGATCGGTGAGCCGACATCAATCGCCTCAATTGAAACAAAATTCAATCGATTCATCAATTCATCGTAAATCGTCAGAGACGATTTGTGATTCACCGACCGATTTTCAATTGCTTGCCACCAAATCCACCGATGCATATCAAGATGATGAACCATTTTCAGCAAATTGTAAGAATGATTTTACGGCTTAACATCAATATCAATGAAAAAAAAAAAGAAAACTAGAAAAAATTTTAACAAAACTTCGACAGTAAAATACTTGATATTTTCCACTCCACTGAAATTTGTGCGAAGTTTGTCAAAATTTTCACTATGCAAAAAAAAAAAAACAAACAAAAAAGATTCATGAGATATTGGTTGAGTAAAATTTGGGCATTTTTCTGAACTTTTCAGTATCAACACCAACAATTGATATTGATGCTGATAATATATGCGATAAAATCACCGTGAACACGGCACATCAGCAATTTTGCCTGCGCTGGAATAATTATGGTCGCAATTTAACGAATGTATTCGATCAACTGTTGCAGAATGAGTCTTTTGTTGATGTTACACTTGCATGTGATGGACAATCAATAAAGGCCCATAAAATGGTGCTATCGGCCTGTTCACCGTACTTTCAAAGTCTATTTTTTGATAATCCATGTCAACATCCAATCATTATAATGCGTGATGTCAAATGGACTGAATTGAAGGCGATCGTTGAATTTATGTACAAAGGTGAAATTAAGGTGAGCCAAGCTGAAATCGGGCCGTTGTTACGTGTCGCTGAAATGTTAAAAATACGCGGCCTAACCGAAGTCAATGGTGAACACGATTTACATTCCGATACGAAAAAAACACGTTGCGATAGTCCACGACCATCGTCCGAGCAACGAGCTGAAACACCATCGATAAAACAGATACGGCCACAGCTCAAACGATTGTCCGCCGAATGGGATGAAAATCAAAGTAACAATTCACCGCCATTAGAAAAGCATCGACGGTCAAAGCGATCATCACCAGCGTTCGATCGTCGTTCAACAGACAGTCCTAGAATTGGTAAATTCCTATATCACAAACACACACACACACCGAAAACCGAAATCCAAACCTAAACACAAACTCGCACATCCATCGAATCAAATTCGAATCGAAATGCATTTTGCGTAACGCACGCCACTGCATACGAACACTTGTTTGACATTTTTAAGATGATTTTCTCACGTTTTTTGTATACTTCAATAAATTGTTGCATTTGATTTGAATGGTTGTGCATCATTTGTGTGTGTTTCGAATTTTTCGTTGAAAAGTGCATGTTTTGTCGATGAATGATTTTCGGTTTGTTTTTTTTTTTGAAACAAAGAAACCAAAATCTATTGCCACATTCACGACCCCATTAATTCGAAATTGTACTTCGAACTTCAGATACAGCGACGGCAAATGAATTCCCCAAAAATACCAATGCCGCACAATTGACATCGTCAACGTCAAAAATTCGAAACAATATATCGCCATCGTCGTCGTCATCGTCGGCGGCAGCAGCGGCAGCGGTGGCGGCTGGACGTCATACGACCAACATTAGTACACCATTGTTTCCAATATCATCACAAACATCAGTTGATCCATTGGCGTCATTAACAACTACTGAAGAGATGGAAATTAAGCCCGGCATTGCCGAAATGATACGTGAAGAAGAACGGGTAAGTTTATGTTTCCTTCATTTATTTATTGGCATTACAATTTCAGAAATGTTATTCCGGAAAGCAATTAAATTGAAAAGTAATCACAAGTTCTTTTTTTCTGGTTACAAATATACCGAAAACTGTCCCCCCCCCCCCACATAAGAAAGTTAAATTGAGAAAAACGAAAAATGAACATAATTAAAAATACGCTTTTGGGAAGTTTCTGTTGATCGCATACGATTGAGTATAAAAAATGCAATGCTTCAATTTTAAGATTATAAAATTTCAATGTGAATTGGTTTCACATTCAGGGCAATAATTATCCCATGTTCTTTTTTTTGGTTGTCGATG
Organism: Aphidoletes aphidimyza; assembly: GCA_030463065.1. Classification (NCBI taxonomy): domain Eukaryota; kingdom Metazoa; phylum Arthropoda; class Insecta; order Diptera; family Cecidomyiidae; genus Aphidoletes; species Aphidoletes aphidimyza. The sequence goes on from CM059997.1 coordinate 45,096,044, forward strand.
GGTGTGAGGAGCATGAATCAAAAGATTCACAACCACAAGAAATTTACAAAAAAAAATCCATTGTGCTCGATTCAAAAGACAATAAAACATGTTCGTAAATTATCGAAATTACTTCGATATATAAGAAATTAAAAGAAATGTGTCCTGTCCACAAAGTACAAATCCAATAAAGTTAAATTGGTATTTGAACTATTGGTCTAATTACAGTTTCGGCGAAGGAGTGGGAGAGAAAACCGAATAGAAAAGAAAACTTTTTATTTTTGAAATGACGTCGTTGTCGTCGTACTCCACAAATAAATCCGAATATTCCAACAAATTGAGACCATTTTATAATCGTTTAAACAACATTTCTTATTTGATTTTATTGGACAATTGGAATTTCAATCGAGTTTATTTAAATATTATAAAAAAGCAACCAGCCGACCGACGATTCTATAGCATGGTATTAATGTTCGACAATGCAATATGACAATTTTGTAGAATCAAAAAATACACGCAAATCTATCGGTTTCAATTCAAAAACAACAACAACAATAACAACAACGAAAAAAAAATATAAACGGATTTTTATTTGTCTATATCTATTGAACATATTCATGTTACACATATAATAAGTCAATTATTCAAAACGTCTAATTATCTAATTGGGGTTGTTCCCAACGTACAAAGTACACACAGCGCAGTTTTTGGCTTTCGTCTGGCCTGTTGGAATTTTCAAATGTTATATTGTCGTCATTGTCGCATTTTCAGCCCATTGTCAATGACAGACATACAAATTCTATGTAATTCATTTTTAACATTTATTATTATATTTAAGACGAAAACTAAAAAAAAAAAAAAAAAAAAAAAAAAAAACAACAAAAAAATCGTCATGTTCTACATTTTTCATTTTATCCAATCAAAATGGTATCATCCATTTTCCATGGAATGTCGTGATTCGATTTGAAAGGTTTTGTTTCTGTAACGGATTAAAAATTCATGAAAACTGATAAATGTTGAAGGAGAACGATGACAAGTTTTTACTTTAAAAAATAAATTGGAAAAAAATTACCGATTTAAATATATTGTTTCAAAAGAGAAAGACAACAACAAAAAAGCACATCGTTTTTTACATGTATTTTTCACACGTGCACCTTTGATCCGAATTTCCAGCAGTAACAGCTATTCGAGTTTGGTTCGACCAATGAGAAAAAAGAAGACGCACCAATCGTCGACGCTTGTGGCTTGAATTTTTTTTTCGGATGACATTTTTTTTTAGTTTTGCGTCGGCCATTGTCTGTCATTTTGGTCATGTCTTGAATTTCAAAACCTATTCGATGTTTTTTTTTTATACTAAAGCTCAAAGAATATTATAATAACTTGTTCCGTTCATTTTGTTCATTCTCTTTTATATTCCGAGGGAATCGAGATTTTCTTTTGACGTGTAATTTATTTGAAGGCGTCAGTTGTTGTGAAACACACACACACACTCAGAGAGAGAGAGAGAGAGAGAGAGAGAAAGCGAACGCGAGAAAAAAATAAACTAAAAAAATAAAAATCTTAATGAAAAATCAAATGACGGTAGAATCCAGTCACGTTATTAGATTCATCAACTAAATGCTTGCTTTTTAGTTTGAATTTTTCCAGGAACTATTTTTCCTTTTGTTCTACTTCATTTAATGAGTACTTCGAAATTGAGACGTCTTTGAGACTAAGTTATTCATAACAATTACATTGCTTCGAAAGCGAACCCTTTTTTTTTCTCTCACAAATTCATTTGTAATTTTTAACTATGAAAGAAAAACGGAACGGTCAAGAGTTTCAGGCATTAAATTAAATTTAGAATACATTTTTATTCGAAAATATTTGCTTCTTAAAGCTTTTCTTCATTTATTTTTTTTTTCAAGCACTGGCGTTGTGTTCACCTAAAAAGCACACTAGAAATAATATTAAAGTGTAAATTTTGTATTAAAATTCATAGTCATTTGTTTGAATGCACATTTGTGTGTGCGGTACATTGCAAGTAACAGCCGCAACAATCGCGTAAAAAAAAAAATACTTGAAAAAGTAAAATTCAAATGTGGAATGCATCATGTAATAAATTCAGGTGCGTTTCCTGCCTTAACAACAAAGGTCATTTCGAGTGGTTTGTTAATATAACATTAATTACATTTTATGTTATTTTATTGATGTTTGCATTAAGTTGGAAAATGCGATTGGCATTGGTAGTGTTTGTCCGTTCCTCATGTGCAGTAGCTCTCTCTCTCTGTCTCTCTCCCCGCACACACTCACAAACAAATGCACCTCATTCGTTTTGTATGTTGTGCATTTTCATTGCCATTCACCAAATTTCACACGGACTATTCTGCAACGGTCTTTGATGTTTCGAATGGTGTTGCTTTTGATTCTATATATTCTTTTCGTACGACTGGCACTTGCAATCGCTGCAATTTTTGCTGCTGCTTGGATTTCTGTCGTTTTCATTAAGGAAATGATGTAAGCAAAAGGGGTTTTGCGAGCAAATTCTCAACACATTTTTTTTGTGGTTTCTGGTTCTCTTGGTGTGTTATGTGTTGAGCGCGCGCGCGCCATAAATGCGAGTTCAGTGCACACTTTAACATTCTTCAAAGGCGTAACGTGCAATTTTGAAATTTCGTATTGGAACGTGAGAATTTTATAGATCAAAATATATTGATGGTCCTTTTTGTAGTCCCTTTAATCCTTTTTGACTTCAGCACATCAAATCGCGCGCGCCTCTTACTTTTTTTTGTTGTTGTTTGGGTTTTTCGTTCGTTTTGGTGAACATTTTTCTCCACATTTTCCAATTTTTTTAATACAAATTATATTCTTTTTCCACTCACATCCAATACATTCATTTCGATTCTTCGTTTAGCCTCATCGTGTACGGGTACACCCGATTCAAATATGCTGTTAATGGAACAACTAGTGCAAAACTTTCTCGCAAATATGTGTATTAAGTGCATTGAGCCGTATTGCATTTAGTATCCAATAATATAGGCAATAAATTTTTATAAGACGTTACGTATTTTTCACGTCATTTCAAACCATATTCCAGTACCATGGTTTCGCCTTCGATGGATTGCACAGGTCCCAGGGTATTGTGTGCAAAATGTGAAGTGAACGAAAAAAAAAAAAAACAATTATAAAATGAAAATTGGCTCGGTGCACGACCTACCGCCTGATATTTAATTCGCGCGGCGTTACATAATCAAAACGTGCCAAACCAAATTTTATTTCGCATTCACAACTAATTTCCCCGAGACCCAAAAAAAACAAAAATGAACACAAACATACACACATGGAATAATTCAGAATTGAGCCGAAAATCGAGCAGCAAGAAAGCAGTATGCGGCGCCTTTTTTTGGGTGTTATGTGTGTGTGTGTGTGTGTGTGTGGTTTTTACATGCACCATCCATAAGACATTGAAATTGCCGAAAGCTTAAAGTGCATTATTCTACCGTTTGGTTTTTGGGCACACAATAACATCATCACGTTTAAGCACAGCATTTGTTCATTTCAATGTTACGCACACAAACACACCGGGCTGTGTGTGTTGGCTCTCGACAAAGAGAAAGAGAGTTTTGTGTGTACGGGAGCAACAGCGAATTCGAATATCAAGTACTTATAAGGCTGTAATCCTTTAACGTCTTCCCCAACCGACCGAAGCACTCTTTACAGGTGTGGTTTTCTTAGCACTATTAATATTTATAGTAAAATAAATGAAAATAAAGAAAATGGCATGGAAAATCGTTTGAGCGCGCGCTCGCTCAGCGCTTGGTGAAATTGAGGACATACACTCGATCGACCTGATATAAAGTTGTGCACAAACATGCAAAGGTGGGGTTTGAGGCGGGAGGGAGTGTGAACGGGGGGTGGCAAGGGATTGTGTAGAAGATGGAACCTATGCATTCTTAATTTCCGGCACTTCTTCACTCATTCTTCGGTTCGCAATTGTTGTTTTTCTTTCAATTATTTTTCGTACATTTGTTCATCGCCTCCTTTAAGTTTTCCATTCAGGCGGAAATTCACATGCAGACTTCATTCATATTCTTGAAAGTTATTTTTTTTTTTTTACTTTTTTTCTCTTCTTCTTCTTTGTTTTGCTCTCTCTGTGTTTGCCTCTATTGTAACGTATATTCATGAAACCTCAAGCCGGATTCAATATGAAGCGGAGTTTGATACTACCAAAAGCCATGAGCTACTCGATAAAATATTAGTTTATTTTTAATTCGAATAAAATAAATTTTGTGCATTTGCGTCCCTATGAATGTTTTATCGCATATTCTGAATGAAATTCAAGTGAGGCTCGCACACACACACAAAATCCACTTTCAACATTTCGCACACTTTTAGCGTTTCGTCGGTTTTTCGTCTTCTCGCATAATTTCACCTGGCTCTTTTATTGAACGCTGCTAGGTGTATGACGCTTTAGTAAGCGTGTGTGTGCATGTGCTTGTGCTGGTACGGGATTCAAAAACATTTTCGAAATGTATGCATATTTAGTACAATATTAATGACGCCGAATAGAGCAATCGAAATCTAACATAAACTAAATGAAAAACCAATATCCAAATTATGGTAAAAGTTGCATAAGTGAAGCACAGTGCAGCGAATAAAGCGTTTATTTTCGCTTGCGTACTTCCGCACCTGATTTGCATATAACAATTCAGTTTTTGAGAGAGAGAGAGAGAGAGAGAAGCAGAGGGAAACAAAAAAGAAAAGAAAAAAGATGAAGCACATTGAATGGTGTAAATATGAAAAACGAACAGAAGAGTTGAATTGCGAAAGCTACTTTGATTTCGCCCCAAACGCCTGCATATTCGCATACTGAAAAACTCGGACAACCTTAAATAGAATTAAGAAAAGCACACACACACACACACACACACACACTAATAAATGCATGGACAAATTGCATTTTCCAAGTAGCACACCGTGCAATCGACTTGACCAGCAGCAGCTGATGGGATAACATAAAAAGCGGCGACCACGACCTCAACCATCAAATTACAATGCAACACTATTTCGACTGACTCAAAACTTGTCTTAAACGAAACTTTAGAGCTTGAAGAAATCCAAAAATGTATACATGCTTTATTAAATGTTGATATGTATGAACATTTATTTACCCCAATTTGTATCCAAAATGCTACGGTTCTGGTTGAATGTTTTCAAGCGAATGTTTAAATCCCTGTGCATTTGTTTACCATTTTCATTGCGTTTGTGTATGTATTATCGGTTGTAAAGGAAAAGAAAAAACATACCAATGTAACATGAACAAAATGTATACGAAACAGTTCCTCCTCCTTGTCAACGAGATCCTTAATTAAAAGTTATTGTTTATGCTTCGTCTTCAATGTGAAGTGGTTTTTTATGGCAATATTTTATTTCAACAAACAAAAAAATATGACATTGAACATGATAGTGGCCGTCCAAGTCTTGGATACATCAATATAATTGATATGCACTCCACATTCGTCCGCAAATTATTTCACTTCACACAAAATAATCATTTTCTTTTACCGCTGATTATCATATATTTTGCGACATACTTAATTTTCATTCACAACAACAGATATTTATTGCAAAAATATTGCTAAATTGGTATTGGTTAGTTATTTAATATTGAATTGAATATTCTTTTTTTTTCTGAGTCTGAGACGATATGCAACTGAGACAGACAAATCGAACATATTTAAATTAGTGAACATCTTTTTCACGAGCAGAAGAATAAGAATTGAATTTTAGATGAGGTACAGTTGGAAGAAAATAAACCGTATTTTAATGAAACATGAATATTAATGGATTTACAGAAAAACTTATTGTTTATTAAAAGTCAAATTCAACGCCTGAAATATAAATATATTTATATCAAGAATTTTATTGGCAAAACTACAGGTTTGCATACACCAGATCGCGTTCGAATATCGTCAAAATGGCTGATGGAAGAGCATTAACGAGCGTTGAAGAAAACTCAAAAGAAATCAATTCTTTTTAATTTTATAATTTGACGTTAAATGAATGTATTTAATACGCCGTATGTTAATTTCATGGATTGTTAAACTATTGAAAAAAACTGTTTATTTTTTTTTTTTTTTAATATTTGACTACAAGTAACCGTATTGGCCTTGCTTAAAAATAAGGTTCTCTGAGACTCTGCGTATATGTAGTGAATATCGTATTTTTCAAACATATCCATTAAAAACGGTAAAATTTTAAATCAAGTCTATTAAACACCTTATATTTTTTTACATCAATTTTCCATGATACACTTAACGAATCATTTTCATGTGGTTTATTTTTATTCTGATTTCGATTCGTAAGTGCTAGTGAAAAATCCCAATATTTGACATGAACAAATAAAAATTCTTTTCGTTTCATATAAATGGTTTTGGTTGGTTTTGTGTATGTGTGTGTTTGTGTATGGATTTAGTTAGAGTTGATTTTTTTTTTGTGTATTTCGAATTCAATTGAAATGAGCGTTTCAGATAAAGTGATTAATTAATGGCTCGTTTGGTTGGATAAGAAAAGTAACGATACATAAATGAACTCAACGTCGATTGGACTGTGAGCTGAATCAGCTAACGAAATCGATGTTAATGAATAAATAAAGTGCATTAATTGTTTCTAATTAAAATGGATCCATAGCGATGGAAAAACAAAGTAATCGAAATAAAACAACTTTTCGAAGTGTGTCCATGAGTGTTCAAACTGAAAATGGTTGAGAGTTGTTTGTTGTTGTTATTACCTATGTGATGTGGAGCGAGGGAGGGGGAGAGGGAGGGAGGAAGGGAGCGCATTATCTATGACGGTGTTTGTATGTGCGCTTTTTTCTCTCGGTTAGTTCGATGTCAAGCACATTGACTCGCATTAACTGGAAATGATGACAATGACAAAAATATCAAATGGAATGGGCATTGGCTAAAAAAATTCCACACACTACCTGTTGTGTGTGTGTGTGTGTGTGTGTATTGTATGATTCAATCGCGATTTTGCAATAATTCACTAATTAAACGCAAAACGACTCGCTCTCACAAATAAATTGCACTTATTTAACATTTTTGAATTAATTTAAGCGAGTTGAAGAGGGGAAAAAAATTGCATGCTAGACAGTGCAGAACAACTCAATGCAATCACAGAAATTGTATTTGCATTGCCATGATCTCTCTCTCTCTCTCTCTTACTCTCCCTCCATCAATCTCACACAATTTTTCATGCATATTTCTTTATTAATATATATTTTTTTAATGATTTGATTTTATTCAATGGCTTCCACTTATTACCTAATACCGATGTGCCGAGACTCATATAACAGCGACATATTCAATTAGGTAACAGTTGATCGCGCTGTGACTGCGCGTCAACTTCTCTCGTTTCGCTGTACACAAGTCTCTGTGCAAAGAGAAAGAGCGAGTGTATCTGTTTCGCTCTCTCTCTTTCCCTTTCTCTCTCTCTCTCTCTCTCTCTCTCTCTCTCTCTCTCTCTCTCGATTAGAATTAATAAAGTTATTTGCTTGATCTGAATCCAATTAAAATTTATGCTTTGTGACTAATGAATCAATCAATATGTACTAATTGTCTTGTTGGGTGAATACGTCACGTTGGCCTAAGTGCAGAACCGCGTTTTCTTATGATTTTCCGGCCCAAAACATGTGCGAGTGTGTGTGCGCGAACGCTCATGCACATTACAACCATTGACTTTTTAATACAATCAAGCAAATCATTTATGTCGTCTAATTGATAATTGATATGCATGTATTCAATGCAATACCCGCTGAATGTGTATGGCGCTGCATATATTTTCTGTGCCCGTTGTGTGTGTGTTTTTTTTGTGTGTCTCATTTTTCGTACTCTATTTTTGTGTTATTTTCTCTATTGCTTTGTCATTGTTTATTTATGATTGACTTCGTAATATTTCTTTTCAAACGAATTTGGCACGAAAACTTAAGCTCATAAAATGCTTTAATATTGATCAAAAGAATCAAACAGTTTTCAATTTTATTCAAAATTGACGGATTTTATTTTGCCATTCGCTTTGAGCTGTTGAAACATTTGCCGTTTGGTGTTTGTGTATGTGGTTTTGTGCTTGTACTGGTGCCTTAACAAGTGTAAATGAAGACGTTTTGGTTTTGGTTGAAAATTATTTATTTTTCGTTGAAATTGCCCGATTTTGACCGTTGAAGCGTAATACTTACCAATTACCTCAGACGATATATAAATATCACCTTCCCTTATTACTTGGAACCATCATTTTCGGCACGCTATTCCGTGTTTCGTCCATGAGACCGAAAATCATTTTATTAGAAATTATTCTAATTGTGTAATAAGTTTGATGTGAAAATTATCGAAAAATGTCTCAATAAACAGTAACTGGCTAGAAGGTTGAAAATATATTCCATAAGTAGTGTATTCATAGCAACACTCCAACACCGAAATGATTGAGAACAATGGATTATTTTTTTGTTTTCGTTCGAAATTGAATGAAACATGTATATATTTACACCATAGCGAACGTTGTCGTCAGCAGACTTGACTTTCATTTTGAAAGCAAACCGACAAGTGAAATATTCTTCCCGTTTATAAATAATAGATATGTTTGGTTGGATCTCTCTGCCATTGGTGTTGTAAAATTTTAAAGTGTGATAGCTAAAATGGAGGTGGTGCTGACTGGATTAAAATGTGCCTACTTGTTTACATGTCGTTTTGTTGAAAACAAACAACTGAAACCAACCGACGAAACGAAACAAAAATTGAACTATTCACACACCGCATATGAAGAAGCACATGCGATACATTTTTAATAAAAAAAAACAACTTGGATTTGACCTTTAAAATTGCTGTGTGTAGGGTAAAAAAAAACAGCAACGAAGTACAATTTTAAGAACGCCTCGAAAAATTTGAATATTTGTACTCTTCTTTCATGGATTTTAATGTTGCATGTGAATAATAACTGTTTTTGGGATGTAGAAAGTGTATCGAGTAAAATAAATCTTCCACGCTAAACTCCATTTCATGCAAGCCAATTGGTCGCACTTTACATTTTCAGTGGTGGATTCTTTTGTTTGTTGTTTTTAGTGGTCAAAACTAAATCACACGGTAAACCACATCACCGTCAGACCATCAGCTTTTACACGCTTTTATTCTCGTACAAAAACACATATAAATAAATATATTTAGACAATTATAATCCATCCCCTTAAAATGGACAATGAAGACATACCCAAAGCGTCGAAAAATGTTGATCGAAACGAACGAGAAAGCAAAAAAAAAAACAAGAACAAAAGTAAATTGATATGAATATATTAATCTGTTAAACAACAGCAGCGGAAAAAAGTGAATTGTATTCATTATTGTTATTATCAAATGGATTGAATGTCTTCATTTCGGTGATGTGTGGCTTTGATCGTGCTTTGCGCTTACCATATATTTTTCTTCGAAATACTGTTTTACGAGTGTGATTCCATTGTTTACTTCACTCTGCCAAATGTGGTGTGTGTGTGAGTGCCTATTTCAGCATACATAAACGTTTTTTTTTTAATTTGATTTTTTTCCCGCCCCATTCTCTTCTATCTCTTAGTCTGTCTTTGTATTGTGAATTTAATTATGATATTTTGTACATTTATGTACAGTACTCATCGCCACCATTCAAACCAATATCCGATTACTTCTCACTGGCCATGGCCGTTGCTGTCTATCAAAGTATATATATATTTTTTTAAAGTGTAAAGCAAATACAGCAGCAATGGAAGTGCAATTAAAAAAAAGAGAATCACCCTCTCATTGGAATACACACACACACACACACACAAACAAACACACAGTCAGCAATAAATAACAATTCATCGCCGGGAAGTGAGAGTGAAACTAAAAAGGGAGCACAAAATCATCGACACAAAAAATAAAAACAACGACAGAGAGATAGAGAGAAAAAAACACATACTTTCGACAACCTCCCTGTTAAAATATTTATAAAAGTCCATATTTTACCATTCATTGTATACCATTTTTGTATGTATTTAAATTTAATACGAACATCACCCATAGCCAAATCTATTAGATTGTGTTTAATAAATGCGCGCGTGAAAAGAATGAAGACGCTTCTTCGTTGAGTAAATATTATGCGCCGCATTTTGTCGGGGGTTGAAGTTGATAATTTTGTTTTGTTTTTTTTTTATTTTTTTTTTTTAAACAACATCAACAGGCTGCGTATTCAGAAGAGATGAAGACACGGTACGACGCATCGGACGCACACACAATATTGTAATAAATAAAAACGCATCAAAAGTCCACCCGAAAATAAAAAAAAAAAAAATAAAAAAAACGAAAAACAAAAAATGTCGGGGAAAAAAACCTAATACAATCATGTTGCATGGCATTCAACAAAAGCCAATGTCCAAGCTTTACAACCCTTTCACTCCGTTCCATGTCTGATGTTCTTGATTCGTGCCGGGCTGCCGTATTCATTCTATCTCTCTCTCTCTCTCTTTCTCTCTCTTATTCGTTCTCTTTCTCTGTCGCTTGTATATTTAAATGTTTCTTTCATATTAATAAAATATTAAATGCGTTATGAATGAAATAAATTAAATGAAAAGCAGCAGTAGCAGCAGCAGCAACAACAAAACACCCACAGACACTTACACATATACGCGAGTTGAGTGAGACAGCGTAGTAGCGTCACAGCAAAGCCATTTAGCGTCCGCTTGATAAGAATAAAAAGTAAAAGTTGATAACACAAAATATAAGCCAGTGCTAACGGCAAGAGAGAGAGAGAGAGGGCAGTAGATGAAACCAAAAATAGAAAGCAAAAGGCATTTATAAGAAAAAAATCAACCGACACCGCTGCTAAAATATATTTACCTGAAACAAAAGAAAATGGTTTGGTGGTGGTTTTAGTGCATGAAGGTGATTTCTTTTTTTTGCTTCTTTTTTTTATTCGGATATACTTTGACCACCATCGCAATAATGTTATTCACATTGGCATACCCAGAGAGAGAGAGAGAGAGAGAGAGAGAGAGAGAGAGAGAGAGAGAGAGAGAGAGAGAGGGAGAGAGAGAGCCAAAAACCACCACTCGCTCTCACAGCCATAGACAAAACCCGACTCTAATGAGAGATGAGTGGCAGCAAACAATGATAAACAATACACACACACATCTATACAGATATATATATAAATATCGTGCCCGAATACATGGACAACGACTATAAAACGGGACCCGATTTTTTTTTTGTTCCTCCGATGTGTTATAACATTGGTAATATCCCGACATCGATTCTTTTTTTTCGGTATTCTTTTGTTGTATTTTTTTTTTATTTCGTTAGCTATGTTGTTGCCTGGTTAATGGTTTGGTGGTTTATTTTGTCTTGCTCTAGCTATTTCATTTTGCTCTAAATGTGTCCTTCTCTGTCTGTCTGTGTCCATCTCTCGGTATTTTCATCAAAATATTACACAATTTAATGACCATTCCCTATCATGTAGTCGATGTAGTATTGTTTTTGCCATAACCCATTATTGCCATACCTTATGTTCTTATTTAATAATATTATTACGAATAGAAAAATGTGTGTGTGTAAACGATGTGTTGTTGTTTTTTTTTCTCTATGCAGTTAATATCTCTTAATGTTTTTCTTTGCTATTGTTTTCGCTGAAGGAATTTTATGATCGGACGCTGGTTGCAGTGGTTTCATTCGTGTATTTATGTCTGTCGTATTTTGCTTACATTATTCTATTATCGTTTTCTCTCTCTATTATATGTTTTCTCTGTTGACCTCAAATGAATGTATATATTTTGCATTCCGTATAGCATATAAACACATTTTATTGGAATCAGTGTCGCTTTTTAATGGCTGCAAAAATCAAATTTGATGAAATAAATACGACCAAATATGATGAGTCTGTTTGAGATTGTGGCTCAGTTGATGATAATCGCATTGAATTGTGATTTTCGTTATTTCCATGAAATTCCTCTGCATGGCGAGACAATTGGAAAAACATGAATAAATGGATGCTTTAGAATATCAAACTGAACGCATTAAACCTCTAAGCAAAAGACTGAATTTGAAAGTCGATGAGAAGTACTTCTCGTGTTGGTGACTTCTTTCATTAATATATTCGACATATTATTAATTTGTTATTAGAAAAACACAACGTCAAATTAATTCATTTGTATTTTGCTTCGTTTTTTTTTTTTGCTCTTTGTCAAATTTCGAACATTGTATCGCGATAATATGTAATGTTAATACAAAATATGGGTCTGTTATTATGTGTAGTGTGAGTGTGTTAGTGAAAACAATAGAGCCCTTTAAGTTGTTATGAAGACACAACACACAATGAGACACAAAGAATGAGAGTGAACATTTTTTTTTTGGGGGCTTGGAAATATTTGGTTTTAACTTAATTAATATGTTTGCTGGCTGGTTGGTTGATGTGTCGATTTCGGATTTCAGTGGCGATTGTGGTGGTGGTGGTAGCTGGGGGTGGAGGGCAGCCAGCGTCCTGGCCATTGTTCGTGCACGTCTTTAGGTGTGCGTTTACTTGAGCCCACGAAATATTCAATATTTTAATTTATTTATGTCACAAATTATTTCAATTTTCGACTTATTTTCAGTTATGTATTGATATTATATGCTCATTCAGTATTCCCATAGTCCAATTTATCACATGCCATTTATGAATTTTGAACATGGCGTAATGAATGAAACACAAACGTCAGACAGGGATGAGGAGAGTGTGGAAAAGTAATGGATTCCAATCAATAGAAAAAGGAAATAATAATCACTCCATACATATTCATAGAATAAAAACTTTATTGAGACAACTGAAAGTGGTGCGAGACTCAACACTCCGCTTTCACTCTTCCATTCCATTCAATTCCTCAAATATATATGAGGCGCGTATTGTGACGTTTTTTTTGTTGTTGTTGTTGTGAGAGTTGTTGTACGACAACGACCGAAAAACCGTATCATCATGACACTTTTATTTGTTATTCACGCAGCTAGCTAGCTGTTGGATGTTTATTTATTCGCCACAATTCAAATTATATATCAATTAAATATAATTATCATTTCTTTGGAAACGGAACGACATTTTCATTCTAGCATTTTCGAAATTATCAATTAAACGCACATAAAATCTAATAATCAACTTTGTACACAACTGTCTCTCTACACACCGCACAAAGCCATCACAGAATTTTACAGTAGAATTGCAATGAAAAAAAAAAAATGAAACAAAGAAATGTTAATGAAGAAAATGGTGGTACTTCATTTCAATTTACATGAATATTATATGATTTTGTTTTCTTTTTATCCCTTTTTTTTGTAGGCAAAAGTCTTGGAAAACTCACAAACATGGCCTGGTGTTCCGTCAACCAATGCGCTGGCTGGTAAGTCAATTTCGACCGTCACTGTTCGATTTTGAAATTTTGTTGTAACAATGCATAAGAAATAAGCTCAATTTTGGATCGCCTCTCCATGTTATTCACGACACAGAAAGTTATCAGTATCAATTACAATCGATGTGGCAAAAATGTTGGAGTACAAATCAAAATCTCGTCCATAATTTGAGATTTCGTGAGCGTGGCCCACTGAAATCATGGCGCCCAGAAACAATGGCTGAAGCGATTTTTAGCGTTCTAAAAGATGGCTTATCATTATCACAAGCCGCACGTAAATATGACATTCCGTATCCAACATTTGTGCTGTATGCAAACCGTGTACACAATATGCTTGGACCGTCAATGGATTCTGGATTGGATTTACGGCCAAAAGGACGCGGTCGACCCCAACGCATTTTACTCGGAATTTGGCCAGATGATCATATAAAAGGTAATTGTTACCATTATAATTTATGCTAAGCGATTATCGATGCGATTCGATGCGATTCGATGCGATTCGATTCGCCACTCCATATGCCAATGAATGTAATTTTATCGATTTCCCGTGCAGGTGTTATCAAAGCCGTTGTATTTCGCGATGCAAAAGATTTAAAAGACGACCCAAGTATACATTTAGCAGCAGCGGCCGCCGCTGCTGCTGCTGCCGCTTATGGCAGACAATCGGTAAATATGTTTATAAATGTTATTTATATTGCGATTTCAAAATGTTGTTTGTTTACGGAAGAGGGGTTGTTTTGTTTTGTGGTCTTGAGTTGTGTTTATTTTCGTTAATTTTGTGGCCATCCCGTAGCCGGTTTATCCGTTCCACGACGGTGCGATTCCTGGTTTTCATTCATCTCCAAATGGTTTAATGTCATCTAGCTCAGGAGCTAATGATTCTATTTCTTCCGAGGCAGCCGTCGCCATGGCCGCTGTAATGGGTCTGCGGCAACAACATTTGAATGCTGCCGTCGCCAATCAACATCATTCCGAAACTGATTTGTCCAATTTTAATTTACGCTCAGGTAAGAATCAGCTTCACATTTATTTTCAAGGTGCAATCCCATCGCATTATTTGTTCCGTGATATTTTGAAATCATAAAAATGGGTAATCGTCTCGAGGACACAGACATTTTTTAATGGTTTTTCCATTGTATTTGAGTCATAAATTTAATTGAAAAACAATTTTCAATCAAAATCAATTAAAATTGTAATTGAAGACAAAAACACTCATTCAGATAGCGGCGGTGTAGGATGTTTGAAGCAGCCAAAATTGGGATCACCCGCCACATCTAGTCAACCGAGTAGCCATGAAATGAATTTTCCGATGCCACGATTAGCATCACCAGCTATACCAAATATTCATAGCATTAGTGGATTGTCGAGCTTGCATTTGATGCAACAGCATAATTTGAGCGGTAACAATGACCTCATATCAAATCGTACACGTAATCGCAGCAATGATGCCCGAACACCACCGCATACCGAAACATCAAAACATTGTCACACCGAATCGATGAGCCGAAATGAAAAACCAACCCGACACCCAAATGCAATTGAACATCAGCTAAAGCATTTGAATAAAAGCACATCAAGTAGCAGCAGCAGCAGTAACAACAACAACAATAATAACAATAACAACACCAAGGACACATCGGTAAGAAAAATGCACCCATCCAAACAATTTTATATTTGAGTCAATTTTTTAAAAAAAATCATTGAGCAATAAATTTTCAAGTCAATGGCACAATTTCAGACAATTTCACAGTGGTCTCCTTCTCTTTTTTTTTTTTTTTTTGTTAATTTTATGAATGTTTCTGAAAATTAGGACCAAGTGAACAGTCCGGGGGTTGAGAAGCAAATAAATTTCCCGATCGATGATTTTGATTCAGTTGGCGTTGATATTGCCATCAATGGTCTGCCGTTTAAATCATCTTTGCATGGATTTTTAGCGTCAACATCACCCAACGACGATCCACCATTGTTCACCGATGAGCTCAACGATTTCGATGAATCGCAACCAAGTCCAAACTCAAATACCAGAGACAAAATCAAGATGGAACCATTGACTGAATGTCGAGGTCAGTAAATTAACGACCAAACAAATCGCAGCTACGCTGAACACAATTTTCACACATGAAATTTGATTTATCGTTTGATCTTTGTTAATTTTTTTTTTTGATTTTTGGCTTCAAAACATTCCAACGTGAAATTGGATTCAATTTCTGCGTTGATATAACTATTATATAAGAAATGAGACTTGAAGAAAAGTTTCTTTGTTTCTATATTTCATCTTGTAAGGCAATTGCAGCTCATACATTTCAATGTAAACAATTCATTTATGTGAATGTTTCGATGTAATTTGTTCGGATACCTGTGTTGTATGCCGAAAATCATTTCATTTCACATAGTTTTTTTTTTTTTTTAACGAAGTCTTTACTTTTCAAACAAAACATTACACCCCTTGTTACATACGCTCAGATGAATGGCATTTACTTCGAAAACTAAAACTTTAAAGTTGTTTGAAACTATTACAAAAAGCGTCCAAAACGGTGCTTAGCCATTCAAAGTAGTTGTGAGCAACCGAGAAAAGTTATTTCGAAATCGGCTCTCAACTATTCAATGACAACACAGGAAACCGAGCAGGAAACAGACAGAATATTCGAATGATGAGCAAAAAGTGTATGAGTCAATGAAGCCATTTAGTATTGGAGACAAGAAATAACCCATTTTATGATAAACTTTATGATTTTTATGACAAATCACAAATCAATACCAATTTCGAAAAAATACTGTATTTTTTTCAATGCAACATCACAAATATGAAGAAAACCAATAAGAAAATCGAAAGAAATGAGAGTAAATAAGAGAGACACAACCCTAAAAACAACAACAACAACAACAACAAAACTAAAGAAAAAATCAAGCACACCGCAAGTGTATTGTAATATTTGTAACGTTATACCGTGCGAAGCACACGCAATGATAGTCGTGAGTGGCTTGCGCTCGGCACATTATTAAACTTTTTCGGGGGAAAAGCAGATAAAATACAAGTTATAGATAGCGAACAGATACAAATTATTTGTAAATAATTTCGAAGAAAATCGCACCGAATCTAACCTGAACTGAGAACTTGGTCTCGGTGATTGTTTTCTTCGGATTTCATTTTGGGAAAAACTTCATTGTGGATTTCACAGTAGTAGTAACACTGTGAGGGGAAACCGTTTATGAGAAACACATACACAGACACACATTAACCAATCTTAAGACGAAAAGTTTGGGTCTTGGATCGTTTGGTCATTTACATGAAAATCATCACATTTTCTTAATTTAACAAAACAAAAAACAACAAACAAGTGAAAAAGGAACACGTTGAACCATCATAATTTTTATAAATATTTTACGAATTTTAACAACAAAAATTTAAGGTCGTTTTGATCAAAACGACACCAAATTTTTGGACGGCCGGTCATAAAGTGTACAGAAATATTTGAATTTCGGGATAAAAAAAAAACCTTTCGGCATAAGAAAAACTGAGTGAGGACGGAGCAAATTTTGACTCTTTCATTTAATTCGTCCAACGAACAAAAAAATCAAAAAAAAAACAAACAAAAATGTTATTTAAAGTGCAACGAACAAAACGGCAATTTTGCATGCAAACATTTTAAGCCAAAAAAAAGCGATATACTTTAGTTCCTTTGGGTGGATAGAGATTTAAAAAGTTTTTTAAAAACAGTAAAAAATTATTTTGTGTTTAGTGTTTTTTCTGCTTTGTGAGAAGCGAAGAGACCAACGTTTGGGAGACAAAAAAAAAACAAATGTATTTAAAAAAAATTGTGAATGAAGTTTTTTTTTAAGAAGATGAAAAAGAAAAAAAAATGGAAACCAAAAAATGCGTAAATATTTATAAAAATTATAGCTAAGAAATTTTTCATAACAAGATGAATACAAAAAAAAAAGATGCAAATTTGAAATCGTATTTTCGGATCAAAAATGAAAAGAGAGAAAAAATCGATATTTTTAGCGAAATTAATATGTTCGAAATTTGTAATACAAAAAAGTGCCTTTGGACAAACAAAAAACAAAAAAAAGAAGAGAACAAAATCCCAAACTTTCTACCTCTATTTCGATGTTTTGGAATGATTAATCACACACAACACACACACACACCAACACATACATACACACACAAACGAAGGAGAAGACGCAACTTCATGATGCGTCTCATGAAAATGGCAAAGTTAAAAACGTCAAACTATGTGCTGGATTAAAAGCAACAACAACAACAACAAAAAGGAAAGAAGAAAGATTACAAACATTTACCGATCTGCATAAACTGGTTTCACTGCATAAAAAAACACAAGAGAGAATAGGAAAAAATGAATATCACAGAACAACAGCAAACAAATGGCCACTATCTCGGGGAATGCTAACATGAGCCAAAACTACAACATTCACTAGCAACAACAACAACAACAACAACCAATTCCAACAGCAACAAAAATACTTTCTCACGTAAGTTTAAACAAGAAGCAAGCAAACAAGAAAACAAACAAAAAAGCGTTAAAAAATAATACAACAACACAACCAAACAAAATATATAAAGAAGAAGAAGAAGAAGAAGAAGGAGAAGAGGAAACAGAAAATGAGATGAAAACACCCACACACAAACACAACACGATAAACGAAGTGTCGAAGTCAAAACATGAACAAAACAAAAAAACAACACATTTTTTTACAAAATTAAGATCAATTATAATGTAATTTATTTATGGAGAAAACAAAATAATTAAGTAAATTTAACGAAATCTACTAATATATGTATACATTTTTTAGGCATTTCAGATGAAACTCTTTGGAAAAATGTTTAGGAAAATATTTTAATGCAAAAAAAAAGAGAATAAAAAGCAAAATTCTATGAATGAAAATGATTTAGAACAAACAAAAAAAAAACGGATACCAAAAAGGATAAACAAAAACAAAAACAAAAAGAAATCACACAAAAAGCGATACAAATTAGCGATTTTGGTTTTTATTTGATATGAGGAAACTTACACAAATTTCCTTTATGTTTAGGTAGATTTTGAAACGTTTCTAACTTTTTTGATTGTTCATTTTGGCGAAATGATGGAAAAAATTGTTTATTTGTGTTTTTCGTTGGCAATTTTCATTATTTTCTTTTTCTCGTTTAGAATAGGGTTGTGTCCAAATGTGATTTGCACATTAGGAGTCTATTCTTGAATAAAAATCGATGTGGATACGTGACTCAGGCATATCTGCACGTATCACGACCACAACGACTAAATGCGAATAAGTGGAGGTGGCAGAAGACAGGAAACATTTCATATTTTTAACCAGCAATTATTTAAGAAACAATGAACTAACCAGGCATTCAAAATCCATCTCGCATAAAAATCACACAGTTTCAAATTCGGACGAGTACATTTTTGTAAATGGTTGAATAGTTTAGCTATCAATAATTCTTCTTATGCTGATGCCAAGTGTTCGAATTCATGCTGTTGTTTTTTTTCTTCTTTTCCACTAAAGTGAAATCAACATTTTATGAAAATGATCGAAAACATGAAAATCCTTAGAATCTTATTCTGTCTTTACAAAATTCTATTATTTTCATCAAATGTTGATTTCACTTTAGTGGAAAAGAAAAAAAAAACAGCATTGAAGTATCGGGAAAAGCGGGAAAGATTATATCCGAAGCTTGAATTCCAAGTACATGGAACCAGCATTAGTCTAAACTATTTGAAGTTGTGCGTCTAAATTTGCTCAAAATTAAAACACTTCACCTGGGCATATTGTGTACAGTTCTAGGCCGACTGATAAACTGTTGCTGGATAAATGTCTAGTGTCACAGTGACACTAGTAACCAACAAAATATGTTTCATGATATGTTTACAAAGGAATGCTCGTCCATACACGGATGCTGGGTTTGAAGTGTGTCAGTGTTTTGATGCCTAAATATAGTTTGATAAATGTAGAAAACGAGTGGAGAAGAGAGTATTTTTTCAAAGCACATTGTGATGTGTACTTATATTTACCAATCCAATTGTACCAATTCATATTTTTGTCTTTCGTTCACATATTCACATCATAAAAAAACAAAAACCAAAACAAGAAACAAATGAATTACAATTTCCTCACTTTATGTTGTGTTTCCACAAATGTTGGCCTATCATTAATTTTAATAATATTATTTTAATTATCTGAAAATGGCTTATTGAGTTATTTATTAAGCCTTGACTTTTGCGTTCATATAAAAAGCGCATTTAATTTGAAAACACGATAATATGTCACATTAAGGGGAGGGGAAAAAACCACATTCAAAAGAATCGCATTCGCCGGCGATTGAAACATTAATTGACGGCGTTTGTCACAAGCACCGGAAAAAGTTCATCCATTGATTAATTTGTGTTATTTTTTTAGAAGAGAAAACCCACACACTTGAGCTAAAATCAGATCCGATTACGAGAAAAAACAAAAACAGCACAAACAAATTAAAAAGAGTTGCGAAAAAGATCAAAACAAGTACATAACAATACGATGAATATACAACACAATCATTTACCGAAATAACATCCAGCAAATACGCCAGTTACTGGTACTGCACATGCAAAAATGCAAAAGCAGAAAAACGAGAACAGATAAATGATGCAATAAAATATATAGTAAATAAAATGGTGAAAAACACATTCAGATGTATAAGAAATGAATTATCCAGCAAATGAATGCACAGTGTGTGTGTTCAACTCGACACACATTCAACCAGAATGAAAAATGATAGAAACGGAAACGTTCAGATGATTTACAATTCAAAGCTCAAACCAATATCTCACAATCACCATCAAAATACAATCAAGAAAACCGATTCAATCAAATTGGTCATACAAAAAAATTGAATAGACAACTCACTGCTCACTAATCAACCAATAGAACAAGATGAACAAAACAAGCAAAAGCAAAAAGCCAATACCATATCGATTGCACATCTTCATAGATACAAATGACAAGACAACTAACAACAAAACCCATCAGATTTTAGGCAAAAAGGATGAAATATACTATACATACAATCATAGATAGATAAACATGGTCACATCACATGAAATAATAAAATGGATTGAAAATAAAAACTACAACAACAACAACAACAACAACAACAAGAGCATAAATTGAGCAATAGCAGAACATGTGAATAATCCAATAGAAAATGATAAATGAGACATAGCAAAATACAATTTCAATTCAGACCATATTCAAAATATAGAAAGCAAAAGAACATACGAAACTAATCTTTTTCGTGACATCTTAACTATAGCAAAATACTGCTAATTTATAATCATTTTCAGGCGCAAATCCACAATTTAATTGATTAATAACCGAAATAAACAACTAATAACAATAATAATAATAATAACAGCAACAACAACCAGAACAACCACATCAGCAAGAGAAAACCGACCGTTATTAACACAATACAAGGCTATAAAATATTAAAACTAAATTAAAAAAAAAAAAAAAAACAAACACCAAATAATGAATATAATATAATCGAAACACATTACATTAATAATTACTCTTTACGTACGTATAATATACCCACAAAAAAAAAAAAAAATGAAAATGAAATGTCCGAATGGCGCACGAGAGGTTGACAATGGCTAAATGATTAAAATGAAGAAGATTTGATGGAGAAAAATGAAAAGTGTCCCTTTCTGCAGTCGGATGCGTCACATATTACATATTGAATTCATGTATAATTTATAATTTATTGAAATTATTCGTCATCTTACGCAATGATTACAGATTAATTAATAAAGAGCATAACGTATAAGGAAATAGTTTTTATTCAGATCACAAGTCTACCAAATAACAAACAAACAAAAAAAAAACATGGGCTCTTGAAAGATCGATGTGGTGCTTTGGTGCTCGTTTAAGCCACGGGCTTTTAAGCTCATGGGCCAATGAGCTGGCCAATGCAAAGCACCTATAATCGATTTGACAACAGTCATTCGACAAATCAACTAATTTTATGAGCGCATCATAACAAATCAAACTCACACACACACACACATTCACATCCATAACAGAAATAATAAACAAATCTATGCAACATCTGTTTTTTTTTCTATGAGTAACAACAAAATCAATATAATCAATTTTGCTTTGATAAAAATGTGAAATTACGCAAAATTCTTTTTTATGTGAAATCGAATTGGCTGATTTCAGTATCACCCAAGAACAACAACCAAAAATGATCAAGTATCATCATCATTGCTTCATCAATGTTAAAACAAACAATAAATTGTTTTTTAAAGTCTACAATATCCGTTTAATGAATTTATCAAATTTGAAGAAAAAAAAAACACACACACACACCAAATTAAATAAATAGACAATTATCACAATTTAAACACATTTTACATTTTAAGACAAAACGAAGAATTAACAGAAGAAAATAAATGATAAAATGAAAGAGAAAAACAGAATAATAAAAAAAAAACAAACATTTCCGCAATTTATGAAAATAGAACTTAAAAAATAAAACCGCTCAATCAATAAAAAGTAACCAGAATTCAATTTGTAGCAGAACAATACTCGATGTTATTTCATATTTAACAGACAACAACAAAAAAAGAGGCAAAGAGAAACAAAATGATACACACACAAGAAAAAAAACAACAACAAACTCAAATCAATAGACACACAAAACAACTCACACATACACACACACACACACACACACACACACACACACGTATGCCATGAAGATACCGTTACAATTTACTATGATGAATGTATTATTTGATGAAGAACAGTTTCAGTTGTTTTTGTTTTTGTTTCTTATAATCGACAAATAAGTAAAGTAAGTGTTCTTTTTTTTCTGCAAGGAAGTTCTGCTTTTTTGTGTGTTCCATTTTTTCTGTTTGGTTTTATCATAATCAAATATACGTATTTTTTTTTTTTACTAAAGATTAAATATTTTGAATGAACCCAACAAGTTCGTGTAAGTGATGCACTTCAATATGTTTTAAGTTAGAGTTGATTTTTTTTTTTTTTTTGGTTTCATTTTCATTGGAGTTACTTTCGAACTGAAATTTGTTTTTTGATGCGATTGTTTTTTGATGTATTTCAAATTCTGTGAATATTTTCATAAGCCTCTAGCCTTCTAACGTATGTAACGGATTTAAGCTGTTTAGTAAACAGTGTTTACAACGTTGGCTACAGGTTGTGTGGTAACCGATTCAAAACTGAGCTACACGGCGAATTCAAAAGCATACTAAAAGCTCAAAAGCTCTGTTTGCCCCAGTAACCATCAACCAATTGAAATATGTCACAACAATCCTTTTGAATCTCTGTTTCTTTGGAATTTATTTGCCTTTTTTTTGGGTTTTATTTTTCAATTTTGCAAATTTTGATCAAAAGTGTCAAAGAGTTGTCACAAATGTGTACGAAAATAAATAGCAAAGTAACTTGGACATACTAAAAACAAAAAACAAACAAAATACTTATACGTTTTGAATTAAACAACAGAAACAAATACTTAACAAGAAAATTTCAAATATAAATTTCATTATTGATGTGTCGCATTTCACCAAAAAAAAAAACAACAACAACAACCATATTGAATTATGATAAAAATACAAAGAAACTATAAAAGCAGCAATAAAATCTTTAAAAAAAAAGTACTTCAAACATTGTGTGTTTGTTATATATTAGTAAGGTTTGAAATTGCGCCTAAATGTACCCGATTGGAGTGACGAGGAAAACAGTTCAACGGTCGGATTTAATAGGTTTAGATAACACATTGCACTGGAACTGTTGCAGCAATTGACAGGTTTGTATTATCTCAGTGACACTTGCTATACCTTTCTCTCTCCGCAATATATTTCCGCATCGGACATTTTTGTAATATACAAAAAAAAAAAACGACCAGAAAAGGGTCAAACATGGGGACAGTCATACTATGAAAGCTAGCAGAAGCTAGCAAAGGCTAGCAAAAATTTCAGTACACTGCTATATGATTTTTCACAGTTTTTGTATTCTCTTTTGTTCGGATGTTCTTCGTTCCTGTTGTAAAATACATATATAGGCTAGCAAAGGCTAGCTGAGGCTAGCAAAGGCTAGCTGAGGCTAGCAGAGGCTAGCAAAGGCTAGATGAATGAACGTCCCCATGGGGTCAAAACGTCTGATGTTAAAATTGAAACTGAACAAATAACCAACAAGCTATTTTCAAATGATTTTTTTTTTTAATTTATTCATTTATTTATTTATTTACTTAATAAATAGAATTGTTTATCAATTTTATTGTAAATTTTTTATTTTGAACTTATGCAAATTTCCTTATATCTCTAGGTCAATAAGCTATTGCAGTGTTTGCATCAACATTTACTTGATTAATATTCTTGTTTTTTTTTTCTTCTTTTTATTCATCAGTTTTTTTTTATGTCTAAATATGCGTTTTCAAACAATATTAAAATATGCAGCAACTCAATGTAAATAGATGTGTCTGTATTTTTACAATTGTTCACGCTTTTTAAGCAACTTAATAATTAAATTGATTCTTATTTCATTCAGTTTGCTGTTTTTTTTTTCTATTCATTCAATAAATATATAACAAGCTCAACGGCTAATTGTAATACTATGAATAATGCGTTAACGAAAACTTGCGACTTAAAACTAAAAATACTAAAAATTGATGATTTTTTTCTCGTGTATTTTTTTTTGTTTCAATCAATAAAATTGTTGGGATATTTACTAAATTAATCTGATTTTCATTTTCATTTGTTTAGATTGAATTATATATATATGTTTTTTCCTTGTTAATTTACAAATTTAATTTTCTTATGCTTAACAAATTGTTATATGCGCCAAGTGTATAATTGATGACTCGATAAAAAATAAATTTTATTCATAAACATTTTTGTGTTGTTATCCATTGAATGTTTTCTTAGCAAATTACTTTGAAAAAAAAAAACACATCAAAGAAACTTTACTAAATGGTTTAGTATAAATTGCTTGCCATTTTTTTTAAAAAAGGGGAACAAAATAATTGGATTTTATCTAATAAAGCCACATGAAAAGGGATATCTTTTTTTTCTCAACTAAATAACAATTATATTGTACACGATATTTTGTTTATAATATTTGTTTGTTTGTTTGTTTTTTTTGTTGTTATTATTATTGTATGCAAATGAATGTCGTTTATATGAGAATTCAGCTTCATATTGAGATTTATACTATTCATACCGCATTAAATTGTTTATGTCTTGCAATAAATATGCTTAGATTAGTTCCCATTTTTTTTTTCTTCAAAAGTTGAATTGGTCTGGTTGCCGGTTTTTAATCAGAAAAGATTGATGAAAAATTGTGTTCATTGTTGGAAAAAATTGTGAAAGTATGGAGTAGATTCTGTAGAAAATGCTAAAGTGTATTTGGAATTATTCGATTTGTTTGCTACCACTGCGATGTGTTCGTCGATGAATCGGATCCAAAAATGCGGCTGGAGCCCATCCTTCACCTCCGTTGTTGCCTGTAAATAAATTGAATCAATAAAATTTTTTTTTTTTTTTTTAATAATTTTGTTTTGTTGTAAATGTAGAAAGACAGAAAGAACAAACAACCACACAAATTCAATATTTTCTTTAATAGACTTTGATTTCAGGCGGGTTTTTAGCCCAACAAATGTCCTAAATCAGCCGATTGATAAGAAAATTTGCATGAAACGTAATCAACAACGAAATTTACCGGAATTTGAAGAAGAAGTTCAAAGAGAACAAAACGACGATTTATATTTCAACATTTCTGACGATTAAATTTTGAATCAAACGAAGAATCAATTGAAAATTCAAATTTAGACCAAAAAAGAACAATAACCATATTAGATACAAAATTGTCTTAATTTTAAAAACATTAATTTTCACCAAAGTTTGTTTGTCGGCAGACAATTGTTTATGCAATTTTCAAATCAGTATTCAGTTTAGCGACTATTGTGGTTTATACGATTTGATAAATTGATGGTCGTTTACTTGGTTATTCTCTTCATTTATATTATTTAATAC
Organism: Aphidoletes aphidimyza; assembly: GCA_030463065.1. Taxonomy (NCBI): domain Eukaryota; kingdom Metazoa; phylum Arthropoda; class Insecta; order Diptera; family Cecidomyiidae; genus Aphidoletes; species Aphidoletes aphidimyza. The sequence goes on from CM059997.1 coordinate 45,121,490, forward strand.
GAATTTTTCATGATTCTATGAATATTTTAATCGTTAAATTATAATACGCAACAGTGTATTGGAAGAAACATCAAATTTGTGTAATGGTTCATAAAGCCATTAAGTTTAAGTCACATTTGAAAATAGGACTACTTCATACTCTTTGCAAAAGAGTTCAATTTCATGTACATTTCAATTGCAATCGAATCGATGTCTGACCTCAGTAACTTATTTTCATTATCAGATTTTATCATGATCAGATAACAATTGACATGAAATGAAACCAAACAAGAAGTTCTTAGTATGAATGAACCGATTTGTGACTTGATAAGAGTGTTAATAGGCCTTGGGGCAGCATAGGTTCAAATTGGGGCGCCAATCATTTAACCGTAAAAAAAAGAGATGGTTACTTACCCAATATCTTGACGTACCACCATCCAGCACAGCCAATTTTAAGCAATTCAACAACGTCACCTTCTTTCATTGAGACCTCAGAATGCCCCATTGCACAGTAGTCAGCTAATGATATAAAACGATTACCCTGAAACGATTGAGACAGTTTTTTTTATAGTTTTATAGTTCTGATGTTCAAAACTTATTAATTCAGCACACAATAAAGCTGCAATGCAATTGATATGTTAGTGACAACACTATTTCAATGAGCGGCTGCAATCTTAAATTCACGTACAAAAAAAAATTGATTAATTTTAAATATCTTGGTGAAAATTCAATTTTAAACGTTTCTAAAAACACTTGTTCATCTTCCATATGGACCAAATGCTATGTTGTGAATTGAAGATTGCATTGAAAAATAAAAAGCCACTGTTAATCGGCATTCATCAATGAGTTTTAGTATATAAATCCAGAAACTATTGAGTTAAATTTGATGCATTTCAGTGAAATTATTCTGTTAAAAAAAAAAAACAAACACATAAAGCATTAGCCAATCGCTTTTGAACAAACGAAAAGAAAATCAGACGCAAACTCAAAAACACAAACTCAGAATGAAAAACTATACGTTTGTTAAATTGAAATTTGTTTTTGGTTCTATTTTATTCGAAAAAAATAATAAAGTGTTAGTGAGTATTTGGACATTTTAAAAGTGTTTAAGTGTGCCGCATGATCGTTTGGCGTCGAATGTGTTTTGATTTCATTTGTTGGTGGCGAGCAGCAAATTAATTATTTGGCATGAGTTTTAAATTCTTAAAGAATTGTTGTTTTAGACTTACATAAAATCAAATTGTTTTGTATCTATTTTTTTATTAAATCCATAATCCCCCCATACTGAACCACACACATACACACATTGAACTAATTGATTTCGTTAGCATTTTTGTTTGTTCTGTTTTTTTTTTTTTTTTTTTTTTTTTTTGTCTAGGATGCTGCACATCGTCCACGCACATTTGATTTGGTTTGCCATTCATTTGTATTCGAATTTCCACATAATTGTTATCGTTGAACATTCATATGTCATATGTTCATTTCTATTTCGAACCATTTTCAGATTTCTCATTTTTGTTTTTTTATTTCTCAGTCTTATCGAAATTCTGCGTTTTTTTCTAATCTGTTCAATCTTTGGTGTTTTTTTGTTGTTGTATTATATTTTTTTGCTAGCAATTTTGCTCTTCATTCTTTAAACATTTATGTCCATTTGTTTGCATGGCTTTGGATTTAAAAACACATTCGAAAGGTGTTTTTGTGTTAATTTGCAATGAATTTGGGTCGTCGATTTGGTTGTGTCCGAAATGTGTCGAAACAGTTGAACGGATGCAAAATGCGCACTGCAAATGCTTCAATCTTCAACCGAGACATAAAATGTGGAATTCGATTTGTGTTGGCTATCCTCGATTATCGATGACGGCAGTGATGGTAGCGCTGGAAGTGATGAACGTGATTCGCTCGATTTGCTTGGCTTTTGCTGAAATGGTGCCGTAAATACGCTCCATATATCCTTTTCGGTTTCAATTTTCATTTTTATATTTTTTCATAATTATTATGTCGGAAAGCATGATATTTTGGATTTCGATTAAACGATCATTTGATGATTTTTGTGAATTAGTTTGGTTGATGTTAATAGCCAATGCCAAGGATTTGTTTGTTGTTGTTGTTGTTGTTGTTGTTGTTGTGGTTGTTGTGGTTGTTGTTGTATAATGTGTGTTTATTTGGTTTTTTGAATTTGGTATGTGAAATGTCGAATGATGAAGGATATACAAAAAGTATGTGTATTTATTTTGGTGTGTGTTTGTGTGTGTATGTGTATTACATGTATGTTATGTGTGTTGCAAATGTATTTTGATGTTTTCGCATTAATTTCGGTTAAAAAGGAAAATGAAGAGAAAAATAAATATAATTAAAAATGATTACCAAGTATCACAATATCAACTAAAAAAACATAAACAAAAATAACAACAAAAAAAAAACTATATCATCCCCCAACAAATTGAAATTGATAACAATTTAATGAATGAAACGAACATTTTTTTTCTCTCTTTTCCCACAAAATCAATGATTAAGACAAAAAAAAATGTATATAATTTAGGATACAGCTACAGTATTTTGACTTACCGGTGCTGTGTCTTCGGCATTTGGATATTCATCTTCACTGTTTGAATAGTCTGAGCTCCATGCAGCTTCATGATTATCGTGTTCGGATGATGATGAGCTGATTGGTGCCGCTGGTGTTGTTATTGGTCCACTTTCATCGCTAATATTCGAGCAACGATTGGTTTCATTGCTATTCGTACTGTTGGTATCAACGCTCATAGCTCGTTGTGGTGTAGCTACCAATGGATTTGGATTATCCCATGAAACGGCTTGTCGCAAAGGTTTAAATGGATTGGCACTGGATACAAAAACAATTAAAAAAAAAAATCAACGAAAATATTCATATGATTTAAAAATGCGTTTTAAATGCTTGCAACCATTTCAAATTCACATGCAATACACACCTGTGGCTTAGGCCATATTGCTTAATTTTTTCATCCTTCAGCTCCTCAAGCTGATTTAACAGCACTTTTTTAATTTCAGCCACCCATTTATTTTTGATATCAACCGTCATTGCTTGAATGGTGTGAACCTCTTGGCGTCCTTGTAGCCACACTTCAAAACGACGTGCATCACCGCGCACCGATTCAGTTAAACCGATTTGTGACATTTTCACATAGTGCTTAAATTGATAAGTACTTTTGGTATGGCCCGTTTTTGATGCTTGCTTACAAAATAGCATCGCCTTTTGATAAAGGAAAATGTGACGTTGTTGTGTTTTCAAACGCAATCGAATGTCTTTTTTCGATTCGGTCACCACTTGGAACGAATCCTGCAGCAATAGTTCACCCTGTTGCGTTAAATCAGCAGGAAAACCAGTTATTGCAATTTGATGCATCGAATCGTTAACACATTTCAGCACGATCAGCATACAGTCAAGGGCCTTTTGTAGCTCCTTTGCACATGTACCATTATCACTAAATCTATCGAATCGAACGAAAAAAATAAAAACAAAAACAACACAAAAAGAACAATGCATTTAAAAATCATTTCAATCTATCGAAATGAACATATTCATACCTTAGCAAGTCTTTGAGTAATAGCTGATATTTGGTTATGCGTTGTACCGGTTTCAATAGATAAGCAGCCAATGGCAGCTTGTGACCGAGACGTTTTTGGCATTCTTGTAGAAACAGATGTGTATCGACGAGCGTTTCACGTAACCGTTCCGATCGCGGTATATTTTGGCAATAGAATGAGTAGAGACGATAGAATGTATCACGCTGTAAAATGGTTTGAGAAAAAAGAAAAAGAAAAATGAGCATATCATCTTAATTAGATAACATTCCTTATGGCCAAGCCGATTGGGCGGAACAATCCATTCCGCCAAACGAAAACGAACGAAACGAAAAAAAAAAACATTTTAATCAATGCACGATCATCAAATATTCACTTACCCGCTGAACAAAGCATAATGCAACGAGTTCCGTCGTTGAAATACAATTTTCCAAGTCTTTCAAAAACACTTCGCTATGAAATGTATACAATTCGTTCAAGTTACCGAACAGAATATCTTCTTTACCATGCAATCCAGGCGGAACTAGTGATGCCATTTCTTCTGAGTGGATTTGATCACGATAACCCTGTGTAGAACAAAAGGCGTGAAAAAAAAACCAAATGCACAGAAAAAATAGAGAGAAAAATATAAATAAATAAATATACACCATACGAAATGTATAGAAGAGCAACTTTGGAATAATGTATTAATAATAAAAAAAAAAAACAACAAAATTATTATTCGAAATGGATGGAAATGCCGTTACATTGCTGCGATTTGCATTGCAAAATGCTTCGGCCATGTGAGCATGTTCAAGAGCGCGTCCGCCACGATGTCGAGTCACAGTAAGCTAACGTGAGCCAACGAACTCCTTAGCTCATTCTAAGACTGCATAAAGCATTTTTGAATCTATGCTGTGGCGGTCATAATCATAGAAATAGAATGAATTACATCAACTGACATCAAACTCGATTAAATGCGAATGCTGTAATTGATAATCTTTGCGCCAGCAAATAAACATTGGGTTCGTGGAATAAATTAATCAATTTTCCATTATATTTTTGTTGCCGTTGTTGTTGTTGTTGTTGTTCGTTTTGTTAGTGTGTTGGATGCTCTTGTTTGTGTTCATATTTTTGCTGTTGAATGTGTGTGCTAGTGCAAAACGAATCAAATGTGCGACAAAGAAAAGAAAGAAAAAAAAAACAAATCGAAGACAGTAAAGGATTGAATAAAAGCACAGCACAGCACAGCAAAGAAAGGAGAGAAATAAAAGAGATTAAAACAGAAATTTACGGAAAATTTACATAATTCGAACATAAAGTCGACGATGGATGCAAGTGATTATACTCGTTATGGCGATTATAGATGCGACTTGGTGTTCGATGCAATTGTTGCATTGCCGGTTGACATCGTCTGCGACTGTTTGTCGTTGTCATCGTTGCCGTTGCAGCCATCGTATGATTATCATCACGTGACAAATGCAATTGATTTCGCGAATAATTAAAATCATAATGATTATTCGATACATTGGAATAATCGCCGCTTCGATATGGGATTGGTTGGAATGAATTCAGCATACAACTGCTGCAGTAAATATCACAATTGGAATTGTCCAGATAGCGACGTCCAAACATTTCATCACGATTGGATGGTGAACGGAACAGCGATGGTAGTGAACCCGTTGACGATGACAACGCAAATTGATCTTTACGCTTGCGACGGCCGGTGGTCATGCAACCGCCGGTGCAATGATCAAGCGCTGAACTACAATCAAAGCTGCAGCTCTTTGACAATTTGGCGGTTGTTGCTTGGCTGTAATGGTGATGATGATGGTGATGATGGTGATGATGCCGATGATAGTGATCCCGGGTCGATTGTGTGTGCATTTGAGACGGTAGCTGCGATTGTGCCGTCGATTCGTTTCGCATTCGTTCGGCCGCTAAAAAGTGTTGCTTGGTCACATGATAACGTCGTTGCACATTATCAATGTACGTCTTTGGCAAATCCAATTTTTCACTTTTCATTGCGGCCGTTTTTGGTATCGAACGATCAAGAATTGTGCCGAATTTCGCTTGCACATACTCATCGGCCGTTGAATATCCTTTCGATTTAATAAATTTATTAATTAATTTCTTGTACTGACGTTCGGTATACTTCTTGGCTAATGTTGACGTATCAAATTTACTCCATTTGCTGTTGAATGTGTAATGTTCATCCAAAAACAATTCACAAAAACGCTTCACATCCTCATAATGGTCATTTTGCTTTGGCGGCGATGCAATGAATGCACTATCACTGACCGATCGCTTAAAATCTCGTTTTTGATTTTGATTTTGATTTCGATTTCGATGGGTTGAGTTCAGTGTGTAGCTAGCAAATTTGTCCGGTGATATTGCTGTGGTTGCATTGAAATATCGCCACTCTTGTTCACGATCTCGTTCACGTTGCTTTTGTAAAATTTTCGAATTTGTTCGCCGATTCAAGCTGGTCGTGCTGCCAATATATGTGGGTGGTTTTCTTTGGCGTCGATATGTGCTCGTTTCAAGGCGATCAACCGTTTTGAATCCATCAAATGATGGATTACTCACCATATTAAAGTTACTATTGAAATTGTGATGTGGCTGTGGATGATTGTGATTGTAATTGTGATTTTGGTTGTGATTGTGATTGTGTTTGTGGCCTCTGTGGCCACTTCTATTGATGCTGTTGTGATGGTTATTGTAACTGGTAAGACTTTCATATAAATTGCCAGTCGATTTCCATCGATACAATTTCGAGGTGTCGGTGGCATTTTCATAGAGGCCCGTTGGCACATCTTCATCCATAAATGGTGTGTGCATATTCAAACGTTTTCCTTCTTCGGCACAATTTGGTGCACCGTCTTCATTCAAATAGTCTAAAATGTCGTTGTAATTTTTTTTATTTAAATAGTCTTTGAATGCCGTATCCTTGACAATGTCCGAATATGAATTGGTTTCAAAATAATCTTTAAGCACTTTAAATTCGGTGTCTTCATCCAGACATACTCCATACGACACCGAATCGAGCATATCCTTCAGTGAATTGGTGTAACGTCGATTCAATGTACTTTTTTTCACGTGATTTAAATCAATCTGTTTTTCCACATACGAACCGATACCACTAGAACTTTGTTCGGTTGCATCGCACTGCCGTGTTTTTGTACTAAACTGTTTTTCATTGGTTAGCGTTTTTGTGGCCGCACTATATTTATTTGATGTGGATGTTGTGCTCGATTTGCGTGTTTTAACCGTTGTATTTGTGGTGGTGCTTGGCCCAGTCACAGCTATGGCGGCTGGATCATCACCATTCGTTCGCAACGAACAATAGAAATTTTCACTCAGGTAATTATTTTTGCCCGATATTGATTTTTGATTATCGCTCAATTTCCGGATTGTATTACCGAATACATAAAAATTATCGCCGCGATAATGTGATTTGGGGAAATCTTTGGGTGAAAATTTTTCATACACCGGACGCGGAAACAGTCCAACACCGTCACGCTCAAACAAGGACGCACGAAACGATAACGGTGATTCGCTGCGTGATTTTAATCGACGAAATGTTTCAATTTTACTTTGAAATCGATCGACAAAACTATTGGTGGTGGACTTAATTTTGCTGAAGCGGAATAGATCAAATTTACGTGAGCGTTCTTTTGGTGCGGTGGTTATGTTATAATTGCCGAATTTCATTATTATCGGGCAGCCGTTTGATCGGCTGCAAACCCCAATTTATGTTTTGTGTGATTGTTTTTGTTTTGGTTTTTGTTGTGGCTGCGGAATTTCGATTTTTCTTCCTCCTCTTGATTGTATTTTTTGTTTCTATTTATTTAATTCACATCAAACTAAGTTGTTTTTTTTTTCGTTCGTGTTTGTCGGTCGAGGCAAATAGACTCTTTTGATTTATTAATTTATGTTGAAAGAATTCATATTACACAGAAACAAACAAAAAAACAATTGGCATAAAAAGAAAAAAACGAAAACTATTCCCGCTGTAATTTTGGCGTGATTATGATCATTTGCAACGTGCAATGTTCGATTCGATTTGTTTGCACCGTTTTTATTAACTGCATCGCCACTTCAATTGACACAAATAACACAAAAAGAAGCAATCAAAAAAAAAAAAAATCAACGCTCGAAAGCATAACGTAACGTCGTTTTTGTTGTAGAACTGTTTGCGCCCCTTTTGAATGTGGTGCGTTTTTTTTCTCCACGGATTTAAACAAAACAAAAAGCGTAGACAAAAAAAAATTAAAAACAATTGATTGTTGGTTATTCTTCGTTGTTCGTTCTGTTTCTTTGGTCTCTTTTTTGTTCGAAGTCACTTTCTGAATTGTCGAATTGAGGTACTCGAATGCGAGAGAGCTATGTAATTATCATTGCCGACTTTGTGTAGCAGAGGCGGAGATGCGCACGATTCGTAACAATTGTCACAATTACTCGTTCGTATGTGTGTTTTTTTTTCTTTCTTTCTTTAAATTGATTGCCAACGATTATTATAATTTTTCACCCAATTGTTTAGTGAACTTTGTCTTTCTTTGCTGCTTTCTTTGACAAATTATGGATCGCCCAATGTTTGGGCTCGGACGTGTGTCATTCCAACAAACTTGTTTCAATAATACCATACAATATTGTGCAACTAAAAATCACAAAAACACACTCGATGAACGTTTGAAATTGTTTCGTTTCATTGACATGAATTTACAAATCACTGGGATTATTTTCAGTCCAATAGACCGATTCAATCGATAATAAACATGACAAATCCGCATATTTACACACAATTTTTTTTTTTTTTAAACCGGTTAATCGTTGGAATCGTTACATCGTGTTGCTAATAAATTTGCTACGTTTATCGAGCGACACCAAATTGCATGTTCATCTTCTCAAGGCAAAGATGCTTCGGGTTGGCGTTCAGCAGCAGCAGCAGCCTTTTCAATTCACTTACATGACACACGCGCCGTGCATTGTCTTTTCAATTTGCAATTTACAATTTGCAATCGAATGTTGTTTTGTGAATAATTGTTGTTTTTCTCTCTTTTTTTACGGATATTTTCTCTCTCTTCACATTGATCATCAGTTTACGCAATATTGACTGGTAAACCAGTTTTGCATTTTTTTTTGGGTCGTGTTTTGTATTTAAATCGATATCGTTTTGCACATTCTATGGAATGATAGCTGGTAATCGTTTATGGGTGTAGTGAAGGCGACTCTTTACTATACTCTCCGAAGCACCACCAAATATCAATCAATTGAAAATCTCGAACAAAAATTACACACAAGATATGGTCCAGCAAGCACTTTCTTTAGGTTGAAATACTTTCATTTTATCGCTAATTGACCGTCAAAATCAAGAGATAACAATCGATCAACAAGAATTTGTCAAAAGACAGACACTAATGAATTATTTTGGATCTAAATGACACTTCGGACAAACGACACACAAAATTCAACACACACACACACACACACGCACGCATACACACATTCAAATTGCACACACGCACTGTGGTGCAATAGCAAATGTAAAATATAAAAAAAAAAAAAAAAATGGGATTTGTTCGGTGGATTGTTTGCAATTATCGACGTGATCTAGCCGAGATCAATGTGAAAACTAACGTAAATCCCGCACTGATTTGGAATCGAAACGAACGATTTTTGCCGTTAGTTAACTCAATGAGCATGCTATACGGCTACGTGCACACGTCTGCATTTTTGACTTCATTTGTTGTTGTTGTTGTTGTTGTTGTTGTTGTTGTTGTTCGTATCACTCCATTGTTAGGCATTTAGATTGTATGTGCATCGATGTTTCCCTCAGCACCTCACCAATATCGGTATGTGGCAGTGTGGATGTTCATGTGCATGTGTATGTTTACATGTATGTATGTATGTATGTATGTGTGTGTGTGAGAGTATGGCTTTATCGTCAAGTGTTTATGAAAAGCCCTTTTTTCCGAATCGATCGTATTTATCTATAAAACTTAAGGTGTATAACAAATAATTAGCCATCAAATGTTATTGTTTTGCCAGTACCGTGCATTGTTGGCTAGTGTGTTTGAATTTATTGTTGCATGGAACATAAATCGGTGTAGCGTGTGTAAAAGCTGCACAAATTCAAACCCAAACTCAAATGCAGCTCGCGCAATGGTGAAAAGAGCCCGTACCATAAATATTAACGAGCTAAAATACGGTTGCAAGAGAAAGACGCAAGAGAAGAAAAAAAAAACCATCCAATGAATGGATCCAACAATGAGCAACAGCAATAACAACGAAAAAATAAAACAAAAAACAAAAAACAAAAAACAAAAATAATGAAAGAAGTGGTGATAAAACCGAAAACATTGCTTACTTCTAAGCGTTCAATATATGTTGCAGCTAAATAAACAGTAGTGTTCAGCATTAGCTACCGTGTCCATTTGGCCATGTATGAACGATTGAACGATTCAACGTTTCTCATTCAATCAAACATTGATTTTCCCAATGCATGTGGAGTTGTTGCTGTTTTTTTTTTTTTGCAATTCAAACATGTAAAACATTATTTCTCTCCACATTTTTATTGTTCTATGCGCAAAGTGCGAACTTATTCATTGTTGCTGCTTCAGCTTCTGATGATGGAATTGCGTTTGTGCTGTTCGATCGACGTGACAGTGTGTGCAATGTATATTTTTGCATCGTATTGGACGTCTTCTTCTTCTTCGATCAATGTGTAGTCTGGCATAACTTAATAGCAAATATTTATATTTCAAAGTAATGCGCGAGCGCATGTGCATTGCGCGCGTCGGGTGGAACAATTTATTTTGCTGAGCACATGTGATTTTGCACATGCCCATCCACATATATTGAATATAGTTTGAGAAAATGGTAATTTTCCAATGAAAATAAAATGAACAATGGTTGAATAAGTAAGTTAATCATTTTATCGAACTTGCACATTTGGAAATAAACATAAATCAGCATATTGTTAGACACTTGCTCCGATACCCACTTTTTTTTGTATTGCATTTCGTAGCCAATCTAAGTCTAATAGAAATTCGGCGATTATGCATTTTTTTGTGGTTTTTTTTTTTCATTTCTTTTGTGCGGAAATAAAGAGGAAATGATCGATGAAATTCACATAATTTGGAAGTTGCCTAATGAATTGTGTGCATCCTCTTGCGTCTATTATCTTTCTAGTTGCAGCTCTGATGCAGTGATTCTTTCATTTGGTTTGAAGAGGTTATACACAAACTGAACGTATCTCGTTTGCCATTTGCCATTTTTACGAGTGTGATTTTTTCATTCGAATATGTGTTACATGCACTCAAAATGATTATAATCCATCACAATTCGAGTTCTCTATTGTTTATATAACATTTCGATCGCGATGTGATCGTGTTCCAATCAAAATGTAATTACTAAGATTACACTTTGGAATCTTCATTAAAAATGTTAATCATTCGATACGTTTGGGGCCAATTTTTGCTTCAAACCGTCTTCATCGGGCGATGGATTTACGATCCAATCGAAAATCAATCAATTGGTATTCGAAAGTCGATTTTCAAACACTTGACTTGGAATTGTTCAATTTCTATTTTACTTTCTTCCGTTACGAACAAAATAAAAATTAACATTTCGATATTCACTTGCGATTGCTTTCGGTTTGGTTCGCTTGAGCAGCAAGTTAACACTTTAAACTCTCAAATCAAATGAAACTGATTAAAGCTGTAATCCTGGTCTCACACCTGATCCTTCAACATGCTTAATATACATATTAATTGGCTATGGTTATATACCTTTAAAAAAAAAAAATCATGGCAATCCATGCCAACAATTTCAAAAATCTCTTCCGTACAGCAGATTTCCTCATTTTTCACCAAACTCTTTGCATTCATAGAATTCAATGATTGATCTGATTACAATAATTTTACACACTAAAGCCGGGTAAATCACTCCGCGTACTAAAAAACATGGGAGGCTCGCGGATTAGCTCAAATCAATAGAACCCTATTTAGCCCGCGTAATGAGCATAGACGAACAGTCGTTAGCAATTATATCATAGAAATTGTGTCTAAAGTTGAGCACAACTCACTGACTAGATCTTTTCTTTTCTACTCATCTCTTCTCTTTTATTCTCTCTCTATATCATCCAAATGGACAATGCCGTTAGTTTTACGCTTCACCGAATTTTAAACCATCTTCAATTATCATAATGTGATGGTTGGCAAGTGCGTGGAGCATATGGAGTTAATGAGGGAGGGGTATGTGTGCGTACTCAAACATTACAATTCGCACGACGCTTTGTTTGATTTTTTTTTTTTTTTTTGTTAAGTTATTTACTTATTAAACTGATTAACTGAATTTGTGTATTGTTTTAAAGCCATCGGCCAAAATGATTTTCTTCGTGTAAATCATTATTTCATCTTCATCGAGCGATGTGTGTGTGTGTGTGTTGCCTTTTGCGTGTTTTGTTTCAATTCACCAGCAAATTCATAAAGCGTACGCAAAATATGCTCGATAAATCTAATAAAGATCGTGAATATGCCAATTTAGTATTGAACGTTCCAACGGTTGGTCAAATGATGAAAAGTCAGTTTTCAAGCTCGAACGGTAAATCAATTGGAGGTACATGAATACAATGAGTGATTGCGAGGAACGCCTTTATACAAAAAAACAAAAACAAAAAGCCGCCGCGTATCAGTTTGAATTAGAAAAAGAAAATAACGTTAAACGCGATGGGGGAACAATACACGATCGAACAGAATCACATTAGCATTCCTTCATTTGTTTCTCTTAATTTACTGTGAAAACATGAAAAATAAAAAAAAAAATAAAAAAACAAATGGCCAAAGGCAAAATGAATTCAAATAAACAACAGAAAGATGATGAGCAAAGAAAAATTGCGCTCTTACACCACAATGGCCACCACATATTCTTGCATTTGCTTTTGTAGCTCTGTTGTGCGATTCTCAATTGCAAATACAACGTGAGATCTAAATCGTTTTATTTTCATTTCGGTTACTGTGAAATCGAAATCACGCTATAAAACATTACAGAACCATCCCCTTCTTTATATTGCTTGGCATATTTTATAGCCGATAAATTTTATGTGGAAGAAAATTATTTAAATTTGTGCGTGAAAATCTCATCTTTTATGGTGTTTTTTGTTGTTATTGTTGTGGTTTTTCTTCATTTATTTTTCGCTCATCCGATTGATCAATCGGATGTGCACTGTACACAGGGCGGCACACATCAGCCCATTTGGTAATGTGTAACGGAGAGTACAAGCGAAGTGAAATCGAAAATCTAGCGTAATTTTTTTTTTAATTATTATAAACCACACACACACACACACACACACACACACACTGAAACCACGAGAGCACAGCACCTCAGATGCAATCAGAAATTGTTTTAAACCAATAAATTATTTCTTAATCCAATTTGATAGGCGTCATTCAATCAAATCAAAACACTCACTTACAAAAATGTTTCACTTTCTTTTAAACGTTTTGATCGATTAAAAAAACAAATTGAGGCTATTTTATTTATGTTTGTTTTGACGAAGTGAGTGTGCACACGAGCGGGCGGGCGGGCGGTCAGGCGCGCGCGCTCACCTGTTAGTATTGGCAATGGTCATCCGGTGAAACAATACGCGAATAGACGATTGAATATATAGACAAAAAAAAAAACGAAAGTTATGGAAATTAATCGGTCGGATTTATTGTTCTATGAATAAATTAACATGGTCACATGGTTTTCGAAAATATATAAGCCAAGTGCAAAAATTGCAAATCGCACCAATATCGGATCTTGTTGTATGTATAAAATGAAGTAAATAGAGCACGGCGAATAGATGCACTTACCCTTAGAATGGAGCCCATTTCAGCCACATATATTCGTTCAGTTTCCAGCAATTCAGCTAGAACATGGCCTCGTTTTGACTTTCTCGTTTCAATGTCCTGGGTGCGAAATTAAAAAAAATTCAAGTCAACAAAATTGATAAGGTTATAAATGTCAAAACAAAATTAAAGCCAAACAAAGAAATATTGTTTAAATTCCAATTTGACTGCAATGTGCATAAAACTTACACTTTGATTTTGAATGTGATGTTGCGATGAATTATCACTGTCTGGACTAGATATTGTGTCTCCATTTAATGAGATGCCGGAATCCATCGGACCTTCCATTGACTGCGGACGTGAGCTCGACCCATCAACCTACAAAACATTACATTAAATGCACACACACACACACACACACACACACAAAAAGAAAAACATTTCAATTAAATTGCATAAATATAATCCACTTGTGTTTATGAGTGTCTTTTATGCGTCAATCAAACTAATTGATAAATTGAACAAGGTACTAATCGATTTCAATTTAGTATTTTGGTATACGATAAATTCTTTCATTTCATTTTTTTTTTGTTTTATTTTGTATGAGAAAGCTGTCACTAACAGTTCACTTCAACATTTGAAGTGATCTGTTCATTAAGTGAAAATGACATTTGTCACTTCAAATTGCCGCAGGATAGAACGATGACTTCAATTATCGTTTTTCATCGATCAAAATGCTATGTTGATAAATCAAATTTGCATCGAACCGCAGTAAATTCATTGAAATTTCTCGCACAAGTATTAATGTCCATGCGTTAATTGGATTTTGCAAGGTTTGCTTAACAATGACCTGATCTGTTATTGACTCAAAAACATTTCTAACATTAATAAATTTCTACATTCATTCATTTTTTTTCCCTCATCCATTTTACTTTCATGTCATTGACTACAAATGTTCATAGCACTAAAACTATTGTTATTGTGAACATTTTCAGTTTTTTGTTGTTGTGTGTGTGTTCAAATTATATCAACTTCGAACAACCATCGGTCACATCAATTTTGTTGTGGCTTTCGTTTGTATGGCGCAATACATGGGAAATCATTGAAATAAGCTAAGCTTGAGAGGTCATTTACGATTTCAGATCTATCATACAAAAACCGCTTTTCACAAATATTCAATCAGTCAAATCGAAATAAAGACGTTTTTTTCTCTCTTCATATTTCTTTGGTAATGTTGTGTTTTATTTCCTTCTTCTTTTCTAGCGCCGTTCAAATATTTGATGTGTTTATTTCGGCTTAAATCGAAATAACAAGTGAAAACAAGTGTAATGAGACATCGTGAATGGTAATAATTTTTGAAAATAGTATCGCACCCACATGGGATGTGTATGGTAGGTATGAAAATAAAACGATATGGATGATTTATCCGGGCCGTATCACCAAAATAGTTGCTGTTGCTAAGATAAAAAAACACATTCGTAATGGTCACATTTTAAGCTTGACTTCCTTTCTAACAGGCGGAAGTGCTTTTTTTTCTGGCCACATGTTTTCTGTTCGACTATCGGAAATGAGTTGAACAATACACGGTTGTCGACTCGGCTACTAAAATAAACAGACAAAAAACAAGACACAATTTGTGTGTCGATACAAATAGTCGTCGGTGTTTAAGCAATCGGATTTATTTCTCCTCGTTCGCATCAAAAATTGTCGAAATGTCGATGCAGCACATACAATAGACACATATTTATTCATCAAATATGTCGAACAAAATATGAACATTATTTTAATTTCATACATGGTAATTTGTTCGTGTGACGTTGCATCGCGCGAAAGAATGTCTAATTGAGTGTACAATTATGTGCATTTTCTTGCATCGACAATTGAGTTCCATCCATGGCTTTTGTGTTAGTTAGTGTGTGTGTGTGTGTGTGTGTGTGTGTGTGAATTGCCTTTTGCATGTGGCTTTGTTATCTTTTTGGTTTTTTGTTTTCTGCGTGCACTGGAAAATTAATAAACAATAACAAATAAAAAAAATAAAATCAGAGAGAAAACAAAAACAACATCACGAAACAACAAAATCAAAACGAAGCCAGACGAGAGCGAAACAAAAAACAGAACATTCGGAAAACAATGAATGTGTTCGGTGTTGTGTTATTGAAACCTCAAAACACACATAACAACACATTGGTTGATGGGCGCGCTACCGCAATATGCCGTGCGCGCGCACGCACTCGAGGGGCTCTGGAGCTCCGCATTTTTTATTCGACGCTATTTTTGCGACGTCATAATTGTTTACCCTTTCTTTCATTTAACCGTTTCATGGTGTGTCCCTTTTCAATGGTTCAATTTGGAATTGCGTTACACGCGCGCATATTTTTCCCATTCTGTTCCCATCGATCGTTGCCCGACATTTCTAATTGAGACATTCCGCTCTCGACTCTCGCAAGTGCTTTTGACTATTGTGTGTCTGTGTGTTTCGATCAAATGAAAGCAATGAAAAGTACTTTTACAATTATAATCGCTTGCGCTTTACGATTGCAAGTGAAACGCGCGCACGTAAATTAAAAAAAAAAAAAAAAAAAAACTGTTGCTAAACACTTTGGTTCAATCGATGATTAATCGGTTGTTTGCTTGAAATGCTAATTTTATTGAAATCTGGCAGAATGCGAATGTTGTGAAGTGTCCCATTTTTTTTGCACTCATTCGAATATTGCGCATCATCCGGAATATCTCAAGTGAATAACGCACACAATCATCACATCAACACCTCAACACCAGCGACTATTTATGATCGGCAAAATAAAATCGTAATTAATTGAAGGTTGCCACATTTTTCGATAACTTTTTCATAGGTTTTTTTTAGAAAAACCGAACACACACAAAAAAATGTCATTTATTTGACAACTAAAAATATTTGTGCCGAGGACACAAGTTTGTCGGGCAATTTACAAATTTACACCAATCTATTGATGTTGTTGATTTTTTTTTTTTTTTTGCTGAAATATTCCTACTCCGCGATTATTTACATTTCACATTTTAATTTCTCAAAATTATTGAATTGATGCCATGTTATTTGTTTCCATTCCCATGGGCATTGGTAAATAGTAATTTATACGTGTGTTGTTCGAAAGAATATTCGAGCCGATCATTCGATTTCATGCTGTTGAAATTGATAAGAAAACGGCATATGGTGAGAGTGGCAACAACAACAGCGGAAATGTGTACTGGAGCCAACACGAATAAAATGACATTCAAAAATTTGTTGATGATTACTTCGTTCAAACATTTTTGCCAGTGTTTTATTTACCAAAATGAAATATTGATTCAACATGAAGACCAATTAGATTTATTTCCATTTATCTGGTTATGAATGTGCCTCTCTGTTGGAATTTAAAAAAAAAAAAAAAATCTCTTTTGTTCTCATAAACACGATTCCAATGTGCTGTATAATTAAATCGTAGCTGATCAGCTAGTCATTGATCGAATCGTAGATGTCTGTTTTCATTCGCAACAATGAAATAGACTTTGTAATTAAATTCGGTATCATGTGTGTGAAAATTATGTGTCGCTTTTAGCAATCAACATTTTTATGAATATTATTGAGCGTTGAGGGTCGTTTCAGAAAGATATAGAACATTTGTGATAAAAAAACCTTTGCTTTGCTCTGAATGTTGGTTGTAAGTATTTTGCTTTAATGTCATGTTGATTATTTGGTTTGTTATTTCGTGTTGTCGTTGATTGCTATTGGCTGTTATTGTTGCTGTTGTGAAAAGCCCGTGGTTATCTGCTGAAATTTGCGAAAATAAATCCAACTCAAGTATGTGCCATTCAATGGATGAATTTGATTTTTTCCACAGTGCATACGGCCGCTGGGTATAGTTTATAGTGGGCTCATAATACGTAACAATCGTGTAAAGGTTGCCGACGTCAATGTGAGGCGAGTTCATGCGAACGCGCGCGCAATTTCATAGTGCATAGTAATACGTGTATCGAGAACGTACGCACTGGCGGTGCTCAATGAAACTCAATCAGATGGCGACAACAATGGCATTTTGGTGCACTTTTTCTTTTTTTTTTCAGTTTACTTCATTTCTCTTTGTTTCATTCGTTTTTATCAGTTGTTCATTTCATTTTCAATTGAATTCAATTTCCATTTGACGTGCGCAAAAAATACACCATTTTTCTCGTTCACAAAGTTCGTAGTATATGACAATCGAAGAAAAATGGCAATCGTAATTTTAGGTATTGTGTTTCTTTAGTTGTGGGTGTCACTGGAACATTGTGTGTGTGTGTGTGTGTGTATTTTAATACTGTTTTGTTTTTATTTGTGCTTTTTTGTGAATTTGGCGGCAACATTTGCCACAATCATAACCAATTCAAATAAACAAATGGCAAAAAGATAAAACAGAAGAAATGAAACAAAATAAAAACAGATAGCACAACGCAAACGCACAAATAGCCTCGAGCAGAGCACACACACACACACACACAAGTACACAACACAATGGATTCACTTAATTGCATTGTTTTCGTGCATTCGGCGAAAGCCAAGATATAAATTTCCGAAAGCGCGACTTTTATGTGCGCGAAGGCAAGAATTTTAATTTGCACTACTAAAAATCGGTTGTGACGGCAAACGAAGGGGAATAAACATATGCATCCAAATGTGGATGCTGTGTGCTGTTGGTAGAGTTCACGATTTATGTTTAATTTGTGTCGGCTCAAGATCATTTGTTAAACCGATTAGTCGAGGTGTCAGTTTAACGAACAACAATTTTAAATCAAGTGAAACCGACAACATGTCATGAGACTTCAGCCGATGGGCCAATGAGCTTAAACATGGCCAACTAGTTGTGGAGTACTTTTAATGAAGTAAATAAGATTTTGGTTCAGGTTTACATAATCGCCTGAAATGATCGCCGCGTATTGTCAGTTTGACAAGTAGCTGAACTTCAGCCTAGGCTTGGGAGCATGGGCTTCGACAGCCAGAGCTAGCCGTGCAAACCATGGAACTTTATTCTCAGCGCAGAGTTTGCTTATCAAGTGTTTTGTTTTCGCTCCACTGGTCCCATTCATATCTCAAGATGGATGGATTAAGTTGTTATAATTGACTGAAAGTGATTGGTTTCAAAATGTATGCGACTGAACGTGTCAGGTTGAAAAGGTTAAGGTTAACCACTCGTTCGAACGATCGATTGTGTTTTATTTTAACTGTTGTAAGATGTACTGTTAAAATTGTGCTCCAAAAAATCACAGAGAGAAAAACAACAACACAATAAAAATCCGCCAAGAAACGAAAAATTGATTGGTATTTTTGTTTCGTGTGTACTTTTATTTTTCTTCTTTTTTCAATTATATCGTTTCACATTATTCATGCAAATGGTGTGGTCTATGAAATCGTGAACTTAAGTGATTTTTGTGGATTCCACCATAAGCCGCTTGACCATTATGCATTGATACGTTCTTATTTCGTTCGTGGTGCCGCTATTCTCTTATGTACTGTAGTTTTTTTTTTGTCCATCATATTCATTCACTCTCTACGCTTCGCTTTCGGGGAGCATGATTTATCGATTGAGCGAGATGTTTGTGTGTGGAATTTCAATTTCGAATGGTTATTCGCACGGCTTCAATATATGCCAAAGTGTGATGTTTGAATTTGTATAGAAATTTGATGAATGTGAGAAAGATGCAATCACAATATCGATATATATGTTATATTTGTTATATCGTTTCACTTAGTGCCAAAATAGCCAATGTATCCAAAATCGTCCGATTCTTTCATATTCACAATCATTTTTTTTTTTTTTTTAATTTCCAAAAATTACTTTGCATGATTTTCGGTTCAAATGGATTGTTTTTTAGCATGGATGTACATATGTGCACCGGTACTATTGGGTAGCTGGGTAGTTGGGTAGGTTGATGAATGATGTTTGTGTGTGTATTTGTGTCTTTTAAACGCAAGCAAATCAATTCAAATTCTCTATCATGGCTCCAGCATCATTTTGAATTGCTTTCTGTTTAGAGAAAGCAATAATTTCTACTTTTTTTTTATCTTCTTCTTCTTCTATTTCAAATTTAAATAGATGCTCAATGTTAGCTACTCAAATGCTCAATGAATAATAAATGAATTCGTAAACACTTCACAGATCGATGGGGAAACATTTTTTTTTTGTTTAAATTTATTTTCAAAACGCATCTATGAATAGATAGATAACTAACCATTGATTGAATACTAAAAGACCTGAGATGAAATGTGTTGGCAATGTAAAAGATATATACAAATTAGCACGTTCGATTTTTTTTCATCTCTTTATCTTCGTCAATGTTTCGATTTTTGTTTTCTTACTCTGAAAAATGCGTTTTCTTTCTTCAACTTTTTACATATTTTAATAATTTTGTATTTTGTTTGTTTATTTATTTGTTGTTGTTGTTGCTAAAACTAAAACAAAGTATGCGCCAGTGAAATCGCATGTAATTGTAAATCACCGCTTTATCCAATTAGCAATCCTTTTTTCAAGGGCCCAAGATAAATTATCACACGCTTCATTGGGAAATCAGGTAATCTGGTGCTTCTATTTCACCTGACGCATCAATTGGGATTTATTTGTTTTTTTTTTTTTTAGTTCAAGTTCAAATCATTCATAAATTCCTTTCAAGAATTTTAAATTGAGATTGATTGTAATTTGACAGAGTAAGCAAATAAGAATGGTAAAATGGTGATTCATTCAGATGATGGCAAGCTCAAATGACGGGAAATACACGTATGGTGGATGTTGGGCAAAAACAAATCAAAACGGGCTGTTCAGTGTACACGGCCACAGCGGTGGAAAGTTAATGTGTGTGAAAGAGTTATATTCTAACGGCACATCAATATTCGAAGGTAAATAATGTGACGATGATGGTTTTTTTTTTCGCCGTTTGCCGTTCGATTGCCTTGAGCCGTAAATCAGTTACACCACATTAATATGTTTGATTTTTGATGTACGTTTTAATGTTTCGATGGCAATCGAAAAATTTTCCGTTTTATGACTTTGGGTAAAATATGTGATCAATGTACAGCTGTACAGCAGTGACCGTACACAATTAAATCAAGTAAAATAATCGAACGGAAGCTTTGGCGATTCATTGCTCAACGATGCTAACAAACTTGATTTAATTGGTCGAATGAGGTGTTTTTTTGGTTTTGTTTTATTTTGGTTGGACATCGTTTTTTGACCGGGCAGAAAATTGCTTCGTTCGGTTGAAATGAGCGTTGGGGGCATTGCAAAATGTGATGAAACCGAAGAGATTCACACCGAACCGAAGGGTTCGTTGTTGTGTATGTGTCCGATGACTGTGGGCTCTTTCGGCTGGAGGCCATAATCATAAACAAACACAAAAAGACAATTTATTTTATGGATTAAGAGTTTTTTTTTTTTTTTTGGTTGGTTTGTATTTTTGTGGTTTGATCGCCATCAATTATACGACCATTCGCACATACTCATCATTATAAGACAATAACCGCTTCGAAAATTCATGTTCATAAATTTCTCGTCTTTATTTCAATCGTTGAGTGAAATTCATGTGTTTTTTTTTCATGCTCATTTGCTCTTTCAAAGATCTCGAGCGTTCTTTTGCTATCTCTCAGTGCGCAGTGCGAGAAAATGAAAGTCGCTTATTCTGGCGTCCACATGCTGCACAATAAATCGATCCAATCAAATGATTTCCATTAACATATGTTTTTTTCGGCAATTTCCAGTGTTTCTCTCGATTTCTATAGCAATTGATAGTCTCTCATGGCACAATTGCCGGTCATGAGCATTCAATTTAATATTTGTTAAGAGAAATATTTTTTTTGAAAAAAAAAAAAAATTCAAGAGAGAAAAAAGAAGAAGAGAAAAACCGTGTTCATGTAACCAACATTATGAACAACGTGAAGCAATTAAAATCTTGAGAAAGGGAAGAAAACATCCGAAACACTTAACAATTAACGTAATCCAATTACTGAATCACAAGTCATTTGAGTTTTGCTATACTTCCATTGATCACATGCATTTTTGCTTCATTCAACTCGACGTTGGGTTGGTCGTATTAACAGCCAAAACTTGTTTTCAACTGAACTCAACGGGTTGAGGCTTTTTTCGAAACAAACGAAACACTTGGCCATTGATTGCATACATTTTGCATACGCATTCGGTTTAATTGAATCGAATTAAAGTGGAAAATAGTGTCAATATGTTAAGAGTTTAAGTTTCAATTTCAACGTTGCCGCGCGTTTTTTTTTTTGGTTTGAGACATTTTTATAGAGTTCAATTGCGCTGCGATAATGCTCAATTTGCATACTAAATGGATTTTTGCCATGACTAAAATGTATCGAAGGCAAAATAGACGCTGTTAAACGGATAGGTTTACCGGTTACATTAAAATGGGGATTTTCAACAAACGTTAAAAGAAAAAAAAATAGTCACGTTATTACCTCAAGATCGTCGTCGTCTTCAGCATCACCACTACTATTTGTGCTACTTTGATTCTGTGAGCACGTACATGAATCGCTATTCGAACGAATCTCATTGGAATTGGAGGCCTTATCCGAATCGGCTTTGCAATTGCAACACGCATGCTCATCGTAATAGAAGCAATCATTCCAAAATATGGCACCATCACAACCGAGACGGCTTGGGAATAAATTCTTTAGATTTTTATTCGATGCCGTTGCTAAATCGACGCTGGACTGTTTGAGCGATGCAGGTGTCAGCAGGTGTGTGGTCGGTGTTATACCAAAATCATTGATATTACATTTTCCATCGATGTCCGGTAAATCGGTTGGCTTTTTATCGGAATCACATTCATTTGGCACCGAATCATAATAATCGGACACCGATCCAACCGACGATGATGTCTCGTAGATCGGCGAACTCGAAACGGGCGGATTTCGTATGAAAATTTTCACACGATTATCATCATCATTTTTACTAAACGATGCAGTTTTCTCCGCCGATGACACCACATTATTGCATTTTTTCGTTTCAATGGTGGTGGTCGAATTAAAATCCAATTTTTCCACACTTTTACATTTCATGGAATTATTGAGATTTTGTTGATTTGGCATAAATTTGATTGGAATTGTTGTGCCACCATTTCCACATGCATTTCCACCATTGACATTTAAATTGGTGGTGTTTTTTAAATTTTTTAAATTATTCAACGTTACACCGTTGCCGTTGAGCTCCTTGATTAAATCGTCATCATCATCGTTGAAATCTTTTGTTTTTAAATACAATTTCGATTTATTGCTGATCGTATCGATTTTTGTGATGCTAATGTTATGGCCATTTTTCATTTGATTGTGCTCATGATTCATCTCTTTTTCGCCATTAATGGTCGTTTTTGTGTTGATTTTGTCATTGTTGTGATCGCGATTGACATTGGTTAGAGCGGCCGTAATCGATGACATTGGGCAATTAATAAATGTACAATTTTTATAGCCGCATGTACTTGACGCTGCGTTGCAATTCGATTGAAAATGCCCAAACAGCGGCACACCATGCTCAATCGATACGGATTTTGATCGTGCTTTATCCAATAAATAAAATCCATTATCCTTTTCATAGTCGGCGCTATTGCATTTTGTCATTCGATTTTTTTGCTTGGGCGGCAACACGGGTGGCGATCGTTCGACTTTGCCATTCGATTCAACCGGAAACTCTAATTTCCGTCGTGTTCGTAGGCAATTTTCATTGAGCCGATTCAAATTGGCGTCGGAAAATAAATACGATGGTGCCGATGATTTGCGCTCTGACATGCCACGCAATTGTTTCGGCTTGTAATCGCACAAGCATTTATTTTCAAAATCAGCGCTCAATTTTTTGATTTTTTTCGTTGTTGATGCCGTTTTATTATCATCCATGCATTCACTTGTTGTTCGTGGTTTGGTATCGCTTCGCACTGGAATTCGTCCACCATCCAATAAATCATCGGCCGACGCACGTCGCGTTTCACGAAACAATTGTCCAATGCGTGACAAATCGACTAATGATGAATCGCGTGACATTTTCTTTGCGGATGGCACATTTTTCATATACTTTTGACCACTTGCCATGCGGCTCACATTTGACCCGTTGAGCAGTGATTTCGTTGCCTTCACAAAATTCCAACTATTCGATTTATTTTCGTAATTGGGCGGCGGAGCAGCAGGTGCTAAACGCTTAACGGACGCCTTTGCACCACCACCTGATGCCATTTTGTCAGTATTGTTTGCATTTGGCATTAAAACACCGTAAATTTTATTGTCAACATGCCGTTCATAGCTTTTGCTATCGAAATAAAATTGAATATTGTCGATGGAATTACGCTTTCGGCTGTCAAACATTGAATACTTTTTCTTGGCTTTGAATATGGCATCATCGTTGGTGTATTGGAGTTTTTCCGATTTTAGAGCGGCCGTTGTATCGCATGAATTGTGCTTCTTGTAAACGGTGTATTTAAGTGGATTTTGATGATGGCTTGGCATTGGCAATGGCTGTGATTTGGATGGTGATGTTTTGGAATTCGGCGATGTGGTTTTTTTAGAGGAGGCGATACTGGGCTGTGTATGCGTATTCTCTGTACAACCCGATAGTTTAGCTAATTCACTGACTTTTAGCAAACCATCACTGTGCGAACGCTGATACAATTGTTGTTTTGGATGGATTCGCTTTTTTGCACGCAATTGTACCACATCGCTGTCATCAGCCGATGTTGTTAAATTATTTCGACTGCGTGACACATAACTGATTTTCAGTAATTCCATTTTTGGAATATTTTTATCCACATAATCGGCATCAACAATGTCCGATGCATTGTCCGAACATGATGTCTTACGTGACGAATTTGACATTAACGTTGATGACATTACAGTCGATGTTGGCATTTGCTTACCCATTTTCATATTCAATGGATATGAATTCGTTGGTGGCGTTTGCATCATTTTTTAAACCTATTAATTTATCGATTCTAGTTTTTATTTATTTCTATCAAATAGAATTTTTGAGAAACCTTCAATTTCATTGTCCCATTGTCTTTTCATGTCATTTCAGTCATTTTTTTTTTGTGTGCGGACAAACACTTTTCCGTTTTTAGATTAATTCATTCATTTCACAGTTTTTACGGTCAATGTGAATGTTCTATTTTCCAATATTTTCACTTTCTTTTCTTGCAACTTATGGTTGTTTATCTGTTGTTCACAATCGATTAAATTTTCACAAAATATATCTAATGTTATTGAAGAAATGCACAAATCAATTCCGGTTAGTCGTTAGATAGTCGTCGTCGCAAATTGGTTGAAGCGTTGCTGGTTTTTGTCTCAACCGGTTTCTTCGTTAGTGTCGGTTTTTTTTTTTTTTTTTTGCTTTATATTGTCGATGTGGACTCTTCTTTGATATCTAGACAATTACGCAGCAATAACAATTAACTGATGGCTTCATATTACTTTTATTCTGGCACTCTTTCAAACCACTGTTGATTTGATTGAAGTTTCAATTTTAAATGCTTTCTCTGTTGCCTTGTGTATTGCTGGAAGCTTGGCTGATCGTCGTTCAGCAGGAAATCAACGCTTTGAAAATCAATAACAAAATGAAGCGCACAACAATTCTGACTCCAGCGTATTCAATGTTATTCAGATGAGAAAGTCACAAATTGCTTGCCAATCGTCTAGTGTATTGATTTTCTTTTCAACAGAATCCAATGTATCAATTGCTAACCATGGAATTATATACTCGGTTTTTTTTTCTCTCTTCTCAATTAATCGACTTTGAGTAGAAGTTACTGATTCTTTGTTGTCGTTGCTACTGTTTCAATACGTTGTACACTGTTGTTTTTTTTTATATATCAGTAAAATTACCATTCGATTGCATTGATAGTTTAGTAGCGCCACAATGGTTTCGTTGTCTGTTTCGTGATTAGTATATAATTATTGTACGGGTTTGTGATCTGTTTTTTTTTTCAGCTTCGAATATACTGTATGTGCGCGCGCCTCCGTATAATATCTGTTTCCGGATTTGATGTTTAACTTGGTACAATTTGGTCTTTTCAGTTTCGTATTACTTTCCTTTTTTGCTGCTGCTGCTGCTGCTACTCATAGTTGCTTGTTTTATTTTGCAAACTCTTCACTTTAGTTTCAGTCTCTTTTTGGTTCGGAATGCTTAGTGGAGTTGGTTGGTTTCTTTTTCATATAGATGAGACCAACAAATTTCATAATTATGTATATAAATGCTCCGTATACAAATTAGAAACGTGAAATGATCAGTTCAACTTTCACAGTGAATAAAGAAAAGCAAAAATGCGCTTAAAGATTGTTTCTTTTTCTTTTCTAAATATAAATTCGTCATATGACTTCGATTTAAGAGAATTTTGTCAATTCTTTTGTCTCTCAAAATTGGTGGTGAATATATTGAAAACATAAATGCACGGACCGTAAATCAATAATTTATCAAATTGATTTTTTTTTCTTTCGGTGGAATTTTTGTGGTGATGCCCTTGATGGTTAAATGTGTCCAATTTTACTTTGCTTGGTTGCTTAATGATGATTACGTATCTCGGTGTATCGATATATCGATGATCAGGCTATTAACAAATGCAATTTGTACTTTTCGGCTATTAAATGCTGTGTGTGATGCTATTTGACTGTGGGCAAACCCACAAATGTTATGTTTCGTTTAAATCAAACAATTTTCTCGATACGTTCATTAGGCTCACGGGGCGTTCATAACACTCACACACACACACACACACACACACACAAAAATCACTTATGTCCCGTAAATTGAATACGATGAACAGAGAAAAAAATCACTTAATTGTATTTAATGCGTTGATTGAAAAAATGCCGCCACGCTGATGATCCGTCATATATATTCACTGTTAAAATGCTGACGAAGTGTTCCTGATGGCACCATCAAAATCATTCATTGATCCGATGATTATATTCCAACCAAAAAAAATTACACAACAACAATTGATTAATCTGTCCTCGAAAAATGATAAACTCAATTTTGTTGGGCTTCGAACTCAGTTTATCAATTAAGCAACAATACTTTTGCGCTTCGCTTGCAAAATGCGACTGCCACCGAAAAAATGCGGTCCAATCAAGCAAAATGTCAGTCAACTCAAACTCGTTTTGTCAACGAAGAAATTTGTTGTTCAGTTTTGAAACAAATTCACACAAACAACAAAAACAGAGAAAACACCGAAAAAAAAACACACACACAAAAAATCAACAACAAAACATTTCATTTGAAATGAAACGAAAAATGAACGTGCTTCGCGAATGTGTCAGGCAACTGAGCAATGTTATTCTTTTGCACGATTCGTTTGAACTGTCTGGCATTCGTGTGTATGCGTGTGATTTTTTGCTTTTTATTCCCGTATGTCCATTTACTCGATTTACTCGTTGATTGTGAAATCTGCAGTACAGATTTTGTGCAGCCGGACAAATTTAGCGATGGTTGAACAAAAAAAAAAAAAAATGTCATTGCACCACTGTGTGCATTTCGTTGTGATGATGACATTCAAGATGAAATAACTGAAGACAAGGTGCTAGAGTTCAATCAAGTGATGTTCAACGAAAATAATTCCTTTATTTGGCGATTTGTATTTGTTTTACACAGATTTTTTTTTTTTTATTTGTCACCATTCAATTCAAATAAATACGTAGAAATTCTTCATTGTTTTTAACAGTCCATTGAATTGCATTTGAATCAGGTGAAATGACGATGAAAATTCGGCATCAAATTTGGTTCAATAAATCAATTGGAATTTCGTTGTGTTGCTTCTTTGCGTGTCAGAACATTTGCGAACCAACGAAAATCACATCACGACAAATGCACTTTTTTTTCTCGATTGCATTCAACTTTACACAAACTGTACGCTTAAATGTTCTGTTATTTTCTCAATTAACTTCTTTGTTCAGTTTTTTTTTTCTCCGTTGCAAGCAAAATTGTTGTGTATTTCCGTATATTTTTAAATGATATTTTCTTTATCACAAAAACAGTGACAAGTGAAACGTAATTCTTAAGTTCAATTGCAAGTTACACAGAAAAAATAGTCAACTGACTTTGTGTCATACAAAAACAACAATACTTTGACCGTTGTCACCAGTTTTCAGTTCAGTTTTAGTACGTTTAAAAAAAACCACATGCGAACCACTCCATAAAACACTTTTCAAATTTCTTCAGTTTTTTTTTTTTATTGACGCGTTTTTATTCGGTCGGGTTTTATTTTCCCTCGTTTTTATTTTTGTTTCACCAGTGTATATATTCTTTCATTCGAGAAAGACGGAAACCGATTTGGATGTGCTGTTAATCGTACATTGTATTAAATTATGAACTAGACAAAATGAAGCTACAAGACGATCGTAGTCACTCATCGCAAATTCCTAGTGTCATTCACACAGAAAACGCGTCTGTTTCGTTTGAGCACAGTTTGTTCACTAAACGTTTGCTACTTCGCAGCGACACAAGTCTCTCTACCTGTTGCTTGTTCGCAACGCTCTTTTCCTTTCTCTCTGCGGCATTCGTTGTCGTGTGTGTGTGTGTGTGTGTGTTTCTCACTGTGCTGTTGAGGGCTCAACCGACAACGCTGTCGCCGCCGCCGCCGCCGTTTGCTTGCTGTCGAGAAGCAATCTTTGCATTTCGATTCAGCATTACCAACAACCTATGCCACGCTACTGTTACTCAATGCGAAAGAGTATATCTTGCAATTTGCTATCGCACATTGCAGCCGCCTCTTTTTGTGCTCGCGTTTGTTTTTATTGCACAAACATGCATAATAACAATAACAACAACAACATCAGAAAAGTATCAACAGCAGCAGCAGCAGCAGTAGAAGAAGAGATGTGCAGAGCGCACATCTTAAGACATTCTACAAAGACAAACATTAGACACCGTATTTAGCACACTTTTCAATGAGAGATTTGTTTGTTGCCTTTTTTAGCTATTTACGCTTCTTCTTTATCGCATTCCACGCGCTCGCACATTTTATACAGTTTCAGAACCATTTATTTTCAACATTTGATTTAAATAAATTGTATTCAATTCTCGAGCTGAATGTTTAAACGTCACTACTTCGATAAGTTGTCTTTTGTATGTTAAAGTATAGTCGATCACATAATCAATGGACCACTCAATTTCTGCCGGACGATTCAAGCTAATAAGTTAAACCAATATACAAAATTTTACAACAACAAAAAAAATCAACAATTTCATAACCGATTATCAGCATCTTGTCAGTTGAAATGGTTACATGTCATTGAAGGCAAAACGGAACGCAATGAACGCTCATCGTGAGATTACAAAGCGGTGAATGTGTAAATTCCAATGAATATTAATAATATAACAAACTTTAATTAAATTTTTTTAAAAAAAATATGTATAAAATAATAAATTTATTCTTGCACTCGGTAATGTGCTCTTCTGCTCTAATTAATCCCGAAAAAAAATGCTGCACTCTTCTTTTTTGTTTATAATTGTAAAAATATTTGGCCTCATTACTGTTGTTGACTGTTTGAATTCTGATTCGTTCAGCTCTTTCATGTTTCTTGTTTAGTTTGGTTCAGTAACTGAACTTCAGTTTGTGTGTTCTTCGAACTCAACAATTGCAATCGAGAATTTGGATTGGTGCACTTCAAATTTTCAAAAATCATGCAACTTTCAACAAAATATTGAGAGAAAGAGAATGAAATCATCGTTTGATAAACACATCGATCGCATCGTATCAAAACGTAATCAAACCTAATAAAATATGCTCTTTATCAACTTTCTATTGATTTAAATGAAACGACCTTGTTGGCCGTCACCAAATTTAACACTATTCTTTGTTCGAAAATGCTCACATCTTTGCAGGTTTGAGCTTACTGTTTTAATCACGTCGGAAATTCTGCGTTCGAAATCATTTTTTTTTTTCATAAAATTCTATTGTATTTTTACAATACATGTAAAAAAAAATTTACTGTTAGGCCTGAATTCAAATGGTTATTAGACTGTTTTGAAAAATGAATTTTATTATTTGTGTGTCACCAACTGGCGAAAACCAAATCGATAATAATAGCCGAACGATATTAATATTTATCGATTCATTCGGCTTGACAATGAATGGTGTGTTTTAAATCGAAACATCATAAACAAAAATTAAAGTATTCATTTGTTTGAACCATCAGCAAATTATTATATTTACGCACGCAATCTGTTTAAATACACTTTGAGAATGATGGGCGAGCGCGCACATACATACACAGGGCGCGTACGTCTATTTTATTTGGTTCCGAGGCGAAGTAATCGGCCCTCTTGAACGAATGGCCGATCGTAGTGTTTGTGCGACGGTGTGTGCATGAGACGAGATGGCCAAGTAAATAAATAGCAAAGTGAGAATAAAGTGTAGGCTGAAGTGTTGGATAGCATGCGATGCGATGCCAGGGTTTGAAATTTCCGCTCGCATCGATGGATATCTCAATAGAGTCAATCGAATGAGCTCTCTCAAAACGGATCTTTTGAGTAAAATTTGATCCATTTATGAGTTTTTTTTCTCATGAGTGAGTGAAACCCCTCCATTTGAGTCAGAATTTGAGTATAAAAATTTGACAATTAAAACGTTAATGACAATTAAGTCCCAAAAAAAGGTCATCAGTTAATTGGCAATTAACGAAATTTGCTCAAAAAATAGATTACACTCAATTCGAAAGATCTGTTTTAAGAGAGTTTTTCCGATAAATCTATTGAGAGCTCAATAGATGGGATCGGAAATTTCAAACCTTGTGCGATGCGATGCCATGCCATGCTATGGAATTGCGTAAATTGTGATTTATTGACCATTCCTGTACACTTATTTCGAGATCGAAACGGCGTAAGACCAATTCGTTGGTTGGATGCACTTAAAGGTCATTTGTGTGGTGTGTTTCTAGTGCAGCCTGAGCAAGAATAGCATCACTACATCAGCAGTATGCAATCGGCTTCAGAGTTCATTGAAACAAAAACAAAAACAAAAACAAGTATGCAAACAATTAGAAGCACCATTTTATCGTGTTTGCATTGAATTCCAGTGCGCATTCAAATATGCATATCTAGTCAAAACGAGTCAACAGTTTGTGTGTTCTCCTCATTACATGAAACATGGAGATGAATGCGCCAACTTCGTACCTTCTGGACGGTACATTTGAACAAAAAGTTGAATGATTTACCAGCAAATCGATGAAGGTTTTTGTTTGGTTAAACCATGGCACTACCGAATATTTTGCATGTGTGCGGAGTGAGAATATGAATTGTGTGCGTCGGATTTTGGTCTGGCTTTGATTCTTCAACGAAATAAGCCTCATCATACGAGGCGATACCAAAAAGAAGTCTTTTGATTTTAAGCCGCTAAAATGCATCAACTGCAGTTCAATTACTTTTTAAGCTATAGCCATACAGAGTTGGCGGTTTATAAATAAATCACCGATTGAATTGATTCTCTTTGGTCTTTTGCTCACATCTTATAATCTCATTCTCTCGTTCATTGTGCACCTCGGCAACATAACTTCTATTATGCACTTCATGAGCTATTTCAGATCTTTCGCTGCTGCTTGATTTTTTGTGTGTGTTCACGGCAGCTGTCCGCATTGTGGAACGATGTGTTTTATGGTGTGTGTGTGTGTGTGCATGTAACAAGAAAACATCGCGCGAACATGAGAATTTGTGTTCACCGTATTTTTCGTGGTGATGCCAGAACCTCGTTCGGTAATCGTAATAATGCGAGAACGAGTGCGATGGCTGTGTCAGTTGGGAAAAGTATACAAATACTGAAATATCGATTACTTGCATTACAATAGACAATTGACGGTTTTACCGTGATAAAAAAGAAGCAGAAATGCAACAAGCCACCCAACAGCCATGAAATAAAAAGTGATTCGCTTTTTTTTGTTGTTGTTGGTGTAATTTATCAGAAACAACAACAACAATAACAACAATCATGAAAACCAGGTAAGTACCGAGTTGAACCGTGTGGCTCATTTTTCCGATGAAACGATTTAACGAAACATTATTGTGTGTTTGAGATGAGTTCAAACATACGCAAACGAGACAGTTCACACAAAGCTATTCAAGATCTTCACACACTGGCATCAAGTGTAATGGGTTTGATTGCTTGAAAACACCGACCAACATACACCATATTATGTTTAGCCGGTACAACGGGGCGCACCGCACAAACCATATAGATTTATTCGTATTCATTTCGTTTCATTGTTATATATTTCTCTAGCTCTTGCTAGAGCGATAATTTTCAGTCAGTATTACTATCATTACTCGCATTCGATGGTTTAAATCATAGCTGCACCTGACAGCTCTAATTTACCTATTTAGTGTCTGTTCGTTGTGTGTATGTGGGTATTTTTGTTCACTCTCTCTCTCTCTCTCTCTCTCTCATTCTCTGTGTGTCTCTTCTTTTCACACTGAGCCACCAAGGCCTAAAGACTTGTACTCACGCGAAAAAAAAAACAAACGCACGAAAAAAAAATTGTAATAACAAAAAAATTCAAAAGAAAAACAAAATGCAGGCAGACCGGCCACATCGATGGTATGGATTCTTATACAAACAATAATGCGCATCAAATGTGAAATATGCTTAACAATACACCAATTTTCCCTTTGTTTGCTTCACATTCCAATGCGATTGGGGTTGAAGTTGTTGTTGTCGCCGTTCGTAAAAATTTAATTTGAAAAAAAAAAAAAAAATGAAATTCTCGAAAGAAAAAGCCATAGCACAAACACTATGCACCGCCAACATTTTTGGAATAAGTTTTGGTTATTGTTACACCAAATAGAAAAAAAAAACAAAACAACAACAATTTACTATACATCATAATTAACAAATCGTGTGATCGATGTATTTGCTATGGTTTTTTTTTTGTTTGTTATTGGTGCCTGTGATTGTCTTTTGGCTCGAAAATTGTTCGTTCGATTTCATTAGATCGTAAAAGTGCAAACATTTTTCACGCCTCAACTGCAAATTCAATCGAGTACTTAATATAGATGTTATTTGTTTGTTTGTTTGTTTGTGTTTTTTTTTTCGGTGTGCTGCTATTTATTCCATATTGTAACATCGTGGAATTTCGATTCTCGCCACACGTAATCAAAAACTATTTGTTGTGTTTGCGCAAAACGAAAAAAAAAGAAATAACAGGCAGTAAAAGTCGAGCAATCGCGATTGAAACAAAACTGAAAAAATATACACGAAACACACCAGCAACAAACACAAAATTGCACCACACAACAACAACAAAAAAACCTCAATCACAAAATCAAATCAACAAATTGGAATTGAAATTGGCGAGTGAAATTTGAATTTCCGAATGCCAGCCACTTTGTTGATTTGCTTGTTTTACATGGAATGAGCGTGAGCGCGTGTGCTGCTGTTCAAACGATAATCTTGTTGTTTTTGTTGAACATTTATTAAATTGAGATTTTCGGAGTTCTGGTTTTGCTTTGAATCGGCGGCTTGGCATTGTTAGTTGTTCTCTTTCTCTCTTATTCTGTTTTTGAAAGACAACTTGCACGTTTTGCTGTTTGAACACTTCGTAGATATGGGGCACACCATGTGCTTGTTGTATTTCTATTTTGTTTCCAGGTTAAGTAATTAAAATGAAATGAAAAACAGCACACAAGTAAAATCGAGAACAATAAGAGAAACGAAAAAAAAAAAACATGAACCACACTGTATGGGCAATCTTGGAAGTGAATTTGAATAGGCACACTCAACAAGTGATTATCATAAATTCTTATCAATAAATTAGATCAATAGTTTTACATTGAAACTGAAGCTAACGCACGACCGTGCGTCCAACAGCGCCAATTGGATGCGGTATTTTGGCAATATAATCATTTTAATCATCCCTCAATGAGTGTACGTTGCACGCAAACCGATGGAAGGTAAGAATTTGAGCTCACTTCGAAATGGTCAACGGGGTTTTGTTTGTTTGTTTGTTTGTTTGACGGAATTAGATATTCGCGTACACACATAAAATTCTGTGTGCTGTGATCGCTACAAATGAACGCTCATAATTCCCCTCAGTAAGATTAATCGTAATAAAAATGTACGGAATCTAAATTGTAAAGCACCAAAGTGGAGCAGTCAATCCATTATCGTCGAAAATGTACCATTCGATTGTTGAATTTTCTTTATTTTCGAGAATTTGTTTTTTTTTTTTATTGGAACGCACAAACGCAAAAGAAAACCAAATTAAGGCAAATAAACTGGGCCATCGTCGGCGATCGTCGGTTAACTAATGCAAATCAACCTACCGAGTCCGGGACCTTGGCTCATTGAACTAGAAGTGCATGTCCAAAGAAAAAAATTCACAACACACAAAAGAATAATACAGCAAGAGCATTAAAATCCAACACAGAAATGTGCTTTCTTCAATGAGAGATTCATCATGGGGCTATGGCACCGCCCAGTTTGTAATTATGATACGCGATTGCACGAAAACCATCTGACACATCGAACACATTGTGTTGTGTGAAAGATGAAAAATGTACCGTAATGTTTTCGGCGCTTGAGATTCATTCGCAAAGAACAAATGGCATTTTAGCTGAAAACTACCGCTAAATTGGCAATTTGTATAAAGAATTATGGACTTATTTTTTGAATGAGCCAGCTTATCTGTTGAATATCAATTTAACACATTGTTAAGATCACCTAGCCGATTTATTTATACTCATTTGTGGTACAAGTTTTGATTATGTGCCGTGGAACAGGTTAAAAATGAATTTGATGTCGATGGAGCAACTTGGTTGAGGCTGTGACGATAACTCTGCATAGTTCACGTTATTCAGAGTGAAATTGGTAGACTATTTGCAGATAAAATGGTGATTTTGGTTGTGATAACCTGATTTCAACTGACTTAGTGGCTGGTTGTTATAATGATACTTTCAGATCAGAATTCATACAACGGTTTCTTTCTGCTTGAACATTCTGAATTTTCATAAATTCATAGCAAAAATTGAATGCATAAGTTATGAGTCATAACGAATAAATTGTTCGAATTCCAATTCATTCAAATATTGTATCCTGGCGCCAAAAACCCAGAAGAATTGATCAATTTGAATTGATGAGGGACTTCTGTATTGTTTAATAAATTCATTGTAGCAAAATAAAATACCAGAAGTCGATATACAAACACAATATTCCATTTGAATGTTACTTCAAAATCCCAATCATTTTCACGTTGTCCATCTGGCCAGATTTGGAATGTGCCACGAATTGTCTGAGTCTGCGCAGATTTTCTATAATTTTTTTTGTTTGTCCAACTTTTCATCGGTTTTTGCAATTTGATTTAACGGTCATTTTGTCGGTATTCGTACATTGGTTTCGGTCACATCAATAACACACAAGGAAATAGCAAACAAAAAACCAACACTGAATTTAATTGAATTTATAAATGTTAAAATAAAACAGTGACAGTATAATGTCTAACATTCAAAGTCGGCTTTATTTTATAGGATGAGATGAAATGAGATGAGAAAGTGTGAAAATATGCTCGGAATAGTAAAATTGTCGCACGTTAGAGCATTTACTTCGAACATTTTACCCGGAATAGAAGAAAACCAACTAATGTGCATCGCATGACATTTTCAAGTTGTGAGTCGGTCGCATTCAAAGCATCTTCCTTGAAATTTGTTTTCGACTTACTCTTACCACTCGCATCGTCAAAATTTAAATTGGTTTTAATAAAATACAAGAATCAAACAGATGTGATGCCATTGTGTTTTAGCATTGTGGTCGCCGTACTGCATACTTAATCGTCAACCGACAAACGACTCAAATGGCAAATAATAATCATGATGTGATTTGATTCGTCGGTGTATCATGTAGAGTTAAAAGAGTAAGTTTGCGATCACTTTTCACTACCTCACATAGTCCTCAATTCACATTGGCAATGCAACTTTCAGCATGAAATATGCGCAGTGCGCACACTTCAAAATGAATCCATTTCGAATCTCTCGTCATGCAATTTACACACACACACACACACTGAGAGTGTGCCATGAAAAGAACTAATGAGCTTGAATCTCTCACATGGAATTGCACGAAGCATCAAGACTTTATTAGTTTCATTATTTCGGTTCTTTTTCTCTCTCTCTCTCTCTGATTTTAATGACAATCAAACGTGAAAATCGTTTGTTTATGAAAAATAAATTCAAATATAAAAGTGGAAAAAGAGATGAAGACAGAAAAAAAAAAATCAAGCAACAGTCAACAACAGCCACCAAACAAATCATAAAACAATGCAATCAAGCGTGTGCCAGTGCTATACTGTGTGTTTCACTGTTTGCTGGATAAAAAATGGATTAAAAATGGGCTCTTTTCATTAAATTTCATCATTCCGCTTTAAATTCATAAATTAATCCGATCTTTTTTTTTCCATGCAGATATTTTTTGCACGTTTTAATTTGTTGTTTAGACTAAATTAGATAGCAAAACAAAAAAAAATGCGCTGACGCTGAACTATAGAAGCGTGGGTATAGTTGTGTGGTGTTCGCTGCTGCGTTCATTTTGTGGTATAAGTTCAATTGAGAGCGGTTAGTGTGCATTTCGTGAGTTTAAGCTGTGTGTGGTGTGTTTTAATATGAAATGGCGTTGAATATGAAAAGGGAAAGAAAGATGCGCACAATATGGTGGAATGATTCATGATACAAATGAAAGTGTGCTCGTGCCCGCTTCAAACTGCGACATTTTCGGTATATATTCGCTCTTTCTTTAACACTGCCATCCAATTTGACTTTTCGGATCACCGATGAAAGAGATTCATATTTTGAACACTCAACGACTCAACGACCATTTGGGGGTGGGTGGAATAATATGAAAACAAAAACCATCATTCAATGTTTTTATTCCAATTCCCCGTTGTTGATTTTTGTTTTTTGTTTTTTGCAGACAGAAACTTCTCTCAATGCATCTCGCACACGAATTGCAATAAAACACTTTCACAAAATGATATTATTATTATCATGTGCCATTTTTTTTTATTTGTTTCGACTATTCGATGTGACTTATAGCATCCCATTTTGGGAATTTCATTTTCTATCTGTGTGCTCGTTTCGACTCACCTCTGCATTACATCCATTTGTATATCGGTGGCATGTGTTTGCGCCTAGCGGCATTAAATCATCCGTCGATGACAAGTTGAAGAGTTCAGCAACACTGTTGCGAAAAGTCATTTTCTCTCACCATCATTATTGCCGTATCGCATAAACGAAATCAGAAAAGTGGTTCACCGTAAAAGAAAGAAACCGTTCAAGTGAATTGCATTGCACATGCATTTGGGATCGCATTGATCGTTTGTGTGCGCGCAAGGTCGTTTCCATGCAGAAATTGCTGCTAAACATGAAACATCAGTACAGTTACCGAAATGATTGCGCGCTCGTTGAATGTGCATCTTGTTGACCATGCACAATATTGTGGTCGACTCATTTCGATGCCTCTTGATATCGGATTATTTAATGAATACCGTTGGTTAACCCACTGAACGAATATTTTAAAAATCCAGATGCTGTTAATTATTGACGATGCGATTGACAAAAGGCGAGTGCCAACATTTTAAATCGAAAGAAAGAAGCAGAAAAATGGAAGCACCGTGTTTTGTCGTCAGTTTTATAAAAAGAAAAAATGTTGATTCGTTTCACATTAAATTGGTTTCATTGAGTGCTGAAGATCGATATCATCATTATGGTTGTTTCAGACCATTTCAAACGGAAACATCTAATTGTATTACACAATTGATGCTTGTTTATTTCGAATTGATCTGCTGTGCTCTAACTATGCGTACACAAACACAACTTCGTCTCGTCAATTCACAGAATTTTAAGCCGGAGAGAAAAGAAGAAGAAGAAGAAGAAGAAGAAAAAAAAATGATCAACATATCGGTTAGTTGAACGCAGCATGCGAACAAATTGCCATGCATCCGAAGTACTCATTTTTCTCTTTAGCATTAGTTTGTTTACATTGCATAACTGTTGTTTCAGTTTCGTAGGCAAAGTTGTAGCCGGGGACCCCGGCACATTGCATAACACAATTACTGATGTGTCTGAACCATTTATTGACCAGGCCTGACTGCAGCATATGCTTGTAACGGCTGCAATCAATTTCTGCACGGCGCAAGACGTGTGTAGATGGTTAGGAATACAGTTGAACCGAACCGATTTGTATCGGTTGACACACATTTGAAACGGGATTTGACTTTTGCAGCTCGACAACTCGAGTTAGCTAAAACATTCAAAGTGTTTAACGATTGCATTGGCCATGTGATGTAACATATAATTGTTGCGGGATTCTATAAAACGAGTTCGGTTCGCAAAGTGTTACGCAACGGATTCCTTGATCTTCGCAATAAAGATCATGTTTTGAACATTTCTAAATCAACATTTTTACGTTTTATCATAAATTCATCATTCGAGTATGGTGTAATAACCTAGTAATGTACCGGGATAATAAATTAATTTGTTGTTGATGTGTGTAACCATTTATGGTTTGAAGCGTGAAGAATGCATTCTTATGATGCAATTGTGTGAACCGGTTTCTATTTAACCTATATTCATTAGCGTTGCAACCTGCCGCTTGTTGAATCATACAACTTGTTCGAATTCACATTGACATTGATCGAAACAAACCGAACGACGGCAAATAACAAATTGGCATTAGAATCGCGGTGTGTAAAAGAGAGAGAGATAGATACAGCACCGGAAAACCCGCTGATTTCTAGCTAATGATCCAACCGACAACAACAATACGAATTGAATGGGTTTTCAATTACGATGATCTTAAATGTGGGTTCGCCCAAGTTGTTTGCTATTTGCAATTTGCGGAGGATGTTGGCATTTGATTTGCCTGTCACCAACATCATACGATTCTATACGGTTTCCTCATGAGTTAACTTACTGACACAGTCACCTGCATTTTACTGAACTGCCGTTCAACTAACATCCACAAACTGTGAAAACGCAGTTGCTTCGGATATTCAACCTTGATAATTATTAAATCGAATATGTAATCGATGTGCAAATAAACTGTTTCAATGCGTCTTAATTTGATCAAGTCTAGTACTTGATATCATCTCATTAAATATTACAGCATCTTTTCAGCTTTAATGTATGGATTAATAACCGTAATCGGTCGATTTATTGTTTCATCTGCTCCATTTTATTATGTATATACAAATAGTATTTTCCATAAAAAGTCAATTTTTACCGTATTTTTCGTTGCCATATAATTCATTATTTTATTTCTACCTATTTAAACGATGACGACAATGAAATGCGATTTCAAACCGAACATATTTGTTTTTCTCTATTTCCCAATCGGCTAGATATCAATTTTTATTTGTGTATAAAAATTGAATCCGAAAACGATTTATGAGATTATTAACGGTAATAATGCGTTTATTTACATGCTCGATCGATGTGCATGTTTCGCGTACATGATCAATGAGTTAAACGCTTTTTTTCCACAGAGACACCATTCATTGAATAAAAAGAAAATCGCAACTGATGCGATCATTTGCTGCGAATGTGTTTATAGCATTCGAAATTCAAATTGAACGTTTTCAATTTATGGTTTTGAATTACATCCACAATGGATTGGAATCATCTGATTGGGTAAGCAATAAACAGGCATATTATCGAGCGTTATCTCGTCAAAACGGGTGCAACAGTTTTGTCACATCCCACAACTGCCATGGCAATAAATATTGATCGTTGATTTTGCCACAATGTGCCTCATACCGGTGAGTTCAATGTGAATTTTGTTGCACATCAAATACGCAACACTGTCGACTGTTGACCGTCCGTACATTCCAATATCTACAGGCCAAGTGCTTGGATTCAAGCCTCTTTCTGCTGCTGATAATCTCCAAATCATCTCTCGCTACAAAAATCAAATGGAATACGAACGTTAAAGCGAAAGCGAATTCCAACCGAAATGCCGGAATGTAATTGCTGTTCTGTTTTTTATTTCGTTCGAAAATCTCAGCTACATAAATGAAACTGAGCACAATTGCGCCCGCACTCACACAATCGCCCCGCGCGAAAGAAAAACAACAATCCTGCAATCAGTATCAGAAAATATTAGCATTTTCGAGTCTTTTCTCATTCAGTCCGACATTTATTGCATCGTACGAAATTCCAATTGTCATTTTTCAACATGGCTTTGACTGTATATGTT
Source organism: Aphidoletes aphidimyza (assembly GCA_030463065.1). NCBI lineage: Eukaryota > Metazoa > Arthropoda > Insecta > Diptera > Cecidomyiidae > Aphidoletes > Aphidoletes aphidimyza. The sequence continues at coordinate 45,161,047 of CM059997.1, forward strand.
CACTTCATTGCGCACTCATCGCACATGCTCTCTGGCTCAGCAAGTGAGAGAAATGAAGAGAATATGAAGAAGAAAAAAAATGCCCAAGCAAATGTACACAAATCTAAATCACTTTATCGACCTTTGATTGAAATCTTATAGTTTTTATTTCTACGCTCTCGTTACTAAGCCATTTGCCATGGCATGCGATGGATTATATCTTCAAGTCACATAAGATTTCATGCTGCTGTTGAATGCCTGCGTGATTTTTTTTTGTTGCGTTTTTGCATTGCTTTGCTTCGCTTTGCTAAAACAATTTTCTACAATCGACCCATTGGATTGCCGTTTTTTTTTTTTTGTTTTACAATGCAACCATTTTACGGGCACCGTTTTTCATGGAGCACAATGGTAATGGGCAATAGTTCTGATTCTTCGGAACGGCACACCAAGTGAACTAACAACGAAAGAACAGCAAACGAATTGCAATGAAATAATGTAATTTCATGAAACCAGTTTTTATCGGTTCGAAACTTCACAAAAAGAATTGAGCATCTCGTCGAAATGAACACCACCAAAACTGATAAAATTGAATGATGGAATGGTATTTTGTAGATGTGTGAGTGTTCACTGAGTGCTCAATGCTCCAATCGGTGACGACCATTCTATTTGAGCACAAAATACGGAGCTCGAAAATTTCGACATGCAAAAATGTGCATTTCGATTGTGCGAAATTGATTACACAAATATCATCGCGGATTTTTGTTTACCCCCCCCTTCCTGTTCTGTCGCTCGTAATCACATCATGGCACTCAATCAGGCTCGAAACGAGACACTTTTTTGAGAGAAGACAGCATTCGACCAGTTTGCATTGTGACAAACTCAAATGAATGCAATTTTGTTCGATTATTGTCGGATTTTAAGTGCCCCGATGCGATACACGTCCACGAATCCGATAACTGCAGAACCGGTTGGCAAACACAATGAGCGCATATCGTTACATGATATCATTTAAATGGTGTGGCTCAACTATTATTACACAATGAATGGTATTTTTTCATCAGTGATTTCTCGCCAGGGATTGTCACCACTTCTGCTTGACCAAACCGAACATTTCGTGACCACATTGAATAGTTGACAATTATTTCAACAATTATTTTGTTTTTGAGGCCTGGACGTTGAATATGTTATTTTTGAATATTATCTGAATACACTGGGAATAATGCTCATTTGCTCATACGCAAATTGGCATTCATTTGGACTAGATTTCTTATTCGAGTCAATGGACGATTGAAATTGGTCTCAAAGGACGCTGTTTTCTCTTGCATATTTTTCTCTTGCATAAATTAAATCGAATAATCAAATAACGGAAGCCAACTTCATGTTTTTTTTGTCACCGGATGAATTAAATTTGTTTCCTTATAACAAAACATGATTTTTATTTTCTTCGAAACTATAAAGATTAATAAACTCCAATCGATTTCATTTGAATCAATAGAAACATAAAAAATGCACACACAAAAAAAACAGAAACAGTTAAACGATGAAGAGCGTCTTGATTTGATTGTCACTTTGAAACCAAGCAAACATTTGCATGAATCGGTGCTACTGTTTTCACTGTCACTTAAGTTTTTTTTCTGCGATGCGCGTCTTTTTTTTTTGTAATAAAGAAAAAATGTCTACAAATGCTTGCGTTAATCGCCTAGACCAATGAAACGTATTTTTCCCTTGAGTTTAATCACCGATTAGCATCTCTCAGTTGTGCAGAGTGTAAAAAAAAAAAACCAGCAAAAGCATTGAATATTTCGAAATCAAGCGTGTAGAAAAATTTCAGTTCATCATCAACAACAACAACAATGAAGAAAAATGCCATTAATTTGTCTCTCGTGCTTCTCATGCGATGCACGGCAAAAGAAAAAAAAAATTGTGCGCACACATCAAATCACTTTTAATTAATTTAATACGATTGTGTGTACACTTTTGTTTTTGCTTTTGCTTTTTTTTTTATTCATTGAAATAAATGTGTGACAAAACGCAATGATGACAGAGTTGATCGCAAAGAAATGCCAATGGGACATTGAACGAACGATTAGCATTGATAAAAAACAACAACAACAATAACAACAATTGGCTAAAGTGACAAGCGCATGGGTCTCAGTGTAAATAAAAAAAAAACAACAAACGAAAATCGCTGGAAACGTTGTCAGTACCAAACAATGAACCAACGACAATGACATGCTACGAGCTACGTGCTTTGTACGCGATTTTGATTGTTATACGCAATTTTTTTTTATCCAAAAGAGAAATGACCGAAGAAATTCCATTCGGTCGACGACGGCGCTTATGAAAAATGATTGCTAATGAAATTTCAAATAATTTCTTTCGTTGTCATAATTTTGTTGCTATTGTTTCAGTCATTTCATTTTATACGCACTTATTCATTGGGACACTTTTCACCAAAGCACCGTCGGCATGGTCAACGCTTGTGCACGCTTGGGCCCAACCTTTTTTTTTGTGTTGGTCAATTCGAACTGGGTCACAGACAAAACTTTTCTTTCTTGATATTTTGGTGCGCACACAGCGCACGCACTTGCATTTGCTCGTCGAAACCCATTCATTTTCAAACAAACAAACAAACAAACAAAAAACTGTTTATTGCGTATTAACTTGTGCCCAAAGTGCCAACGGGAACAAAAGTACAATATCAACTGTTCAAAAAGCGAATAAACTTGAATGTTTTTCTTTTTTGGCCAAATAGTTGGCCATTTAATTATATAAGCGTTAAAAATCAATTGATTATGTTTTAAATCAATTATTACAGTTTTACAATAATATTTAATTTTTCTTTTCAATGAGCGATTTTTGTTGTTTTTAAGCCAAAATCAGCTGTTTCAACACGTACAAATTTTATTTGGTATGAAATTTAAGTCGGGCCACAAAATTAAGTTGGTTTTTTGAAAAATTGAAGGGAAAAGTGTGTGAATTGGCCCAATGACAAAAGAAAAGGAAAGAACTCTTTTTTTTGCTCTAATATTCTTATATGGATTCGCGAGATCGTATTGTTTTGACGACAGGTTTTTTGTTTGTTTGTTGTTTAAATTTCGATTCATGGTTTGACAGGTTTAATTGAAACGTCTTTTAAGTGTGTCCAATTTAAAACAACGCCAAGCTATTTCAAAAACCATCCATGAATCATAGACGATAATTTGCGAAACTAAACAATTATCACATTGGCTGAAGAATGAAAATGGAAGCCACAAGATTATTCAAATGGTTATTTTGTGTAATTTGCATTTTTGTTATCAAATGACATCTAAAATATAGTGCCGAGCGAAGAAATTTCGAACCGAACGAAGAAAAACCAGAAATCCAACCAGAAATTGCATTAAAATAATAACAAGAACAAAACTCGAACACATTTACCTTGATGCGAGACAATAAAATGAGACGAGAGATCGCCGAATTATGAATGGACAACAACAACAACAAAACGACCGCAGAAATAGTGCGTGGCGCACGCACGCGTGCAGACATTTTAACACAGTGACAATTCAACAAAACATTAAAACAGCTCAAAGAATTCGGTCAACTTAAAAATATTTAAGAAATTAGCCTAACGGGAATCAGCAGCTAGAAGTATCAACATGGTGAAAATGAATAACAACAGCTATGAAATGACGCTTTCGATGGTATAAAACACACGACGCAATACTGTGTGTTATGAAAACGTCGGTTGATGGTAATGCTGCTGTGTCTTTTGGCGGTGAGACGACAAAACCAGATATCCAAAACAAAGTCACACATAAAATGAGTTTTTATGTTTTTGTCTGGCCAAAATGTGGCCCATCAACCATAGAACTGGTCACATTTTAAAATTCTATGCTGGAATTAGTGCAGCTGATGTGTTCCGATGACAGAATTGTTTGTGAAAATTTATATTGTTTTTAGTTTTTTTGTAACGGAATTCCAATTGACATCACGATAAAAATCGCGATGAAGAGATTTTCATATTAATAGAATTGCTTTTGGATGAATTGATCTAAATTGATTAACCCGTCCATCAAATGGAGATTTACGGCACTTTTATGAAATGTTCAATTGTCTTCATCAAAAGCAAACATTTTGCATTTTTCAAATGGTAAGCTGATTCGTTTTATCAGTTGGCACAAATCGTGCAGTTAACGTTTTTTTCTTTCTTAAAAAGATGATATTGATTCTCAATGCAAATTTCAATTTCAAGCATCCATTTGATTTTCCGTTAAGGAATTAGAAAGTTAACATTTAGAACCATACGGTAACCGGCAGTGTCGACAATAAATGTTCAAATTGTTTGGCGTTAGTGGTTTAAAATTGATATCACAGTTGGTTGGGCCATTTCCACAGTCACCGTTTAATTTAATCCATATCTAGATCACGGCGAATGGAAAGTCAACTTTGAATGACATTTTCACGAGATCCATTTCAATTTGATAAATCCGCTTCAATTCAATTTAATAAAAGAACATTTTCAGAAACGAATTATACGAAACATTAACATGACGATATCAAATTGTTCAGCGTGCTGTTATCAATAAAATGAAGTTGTCTAATCAAATTGTGTTTCATTGTGTTCAATTTAACAAACCAAATTTATTCAACGGGGATTAAAACGGCTCAAAACTAGCTTTAGCAAAACGCTAGCAAAACAAGCATTAATTCAAAACGAAATAGCTCAATTTCTCGTTCAAATCCACTTAAACATGAATTGAAAGTTTTTCAATTGCACGATTAAGCATTTTTTTTGTTTGTTTGTTAAAATAGTTCGTTAATAAATGTGCGTGATTTGAGACTTTAGCCGGATGTCGATAAAAATAGTTCATCCAAAGTTGATTCCACCAAATGCATTTCGCCCGACTCAAACTCAATTGTATAATATTTTTCATTTTGCGCATGCAATTGTTGTCATGAATCAGCCTCAAATAACGAAAAGAAACCAAAAATGGACGATAATTTTTATGGAATTGATAAAATGCATCATCGATTTCAATTTGAATGCTCAATGCTCACAGTGCACACTGAGCAAACGAGAAATGCTTTGTAATATTCATTTCAACATAAATAACTAGCGAAGCGCATCGAATCAATATGTGAAGACGTATTATTCAGGCAGAGTAGAGAAAATCATTGTTTACATTTGATTTGCGATTGAAAATCGCATTCCAGGTTCGTTTTTCAGCAGTTGTATTTGATTGCAGCCGAGTATCGCTTCTGGGTAAAAAGATAATTGAACCAATTTGAATCGATGATCCCACTTAATGGCGAATACTTATGGCTCATCGATATAAACGGCTAAATGTTTGCAGATTGTTTTTTTTTTTTTCTCTATTAAATGTTTATTCATTTGAATAACAACGGCACACTTTTCGATAATTTTTTGAGACGGTACCCGAATATAGCAAAAATATATCATTTTCATCATTTGTAATCGCTCATTTCCTATATCCAAACTAAATTCCATAATGTTTGCGATTACGGCAACAGCATGAACCCGCCCATTTATATATAGGTAAACCATATTTATCTGTGCGGCTAGGCAGGTATTTTGCATAATTTGTGTTTTGTTGTTTGCTTCTGAATCGGAAGTTTTGTTTCCTATTTATTTCGGTCAATAAATATTCGCTCTAGTTTATTAAGCCGTGCGCTATGAAATTATATAGTTCACAAACCTATTTTGTGGTCAATAAAACTGTGCCCATAAACAATGGATTTTAAACAGATTCTTAGCGTAAAGCAGCGGGTAAATTCATTGATCTTAAGATTAATTGGTCGACGAATGGGAAAATGGCTGAATATAATAGACACCGAACAATGTTGTTGTTTTTTTTTTCTTCAAATAATATAAATAATGCGCATCGCATTGAATATTGGAATGTTTATTGTTTGATGTTGAATGATGCTAAAAGCTCAAACCAAACGATAATTCACTTTAAATGAGCGCGTGATTATTGTGATTACATTCGATTAACTCTCCAAAATAAGTTGCCAACTTGCCAACAAGTTTGGATTCCTTTTGTGTGTGTGTGTTTTGAATGGTGTGGTGAAGATACAATCAAGTGTGATCAATTGAAATCGATTTGGCGAATGTGTATGTAGTTTAACAGCCTTAACCGCGTTGAAAGCACGTCTTTCAAAAGATCAATTCCAAAAATGTTTGAATTTAAAGTTAACTTCTGCTTCTTGCTTGGAGTTTATCCATTGTTTATTGATCTTGTAGCAATGTCATTTGATAATTTTGTTGACTGTTTTTGTTTGTTGCGTTGCGAGAAAAAAAAAATAATCATAAATGTGCTGACTCTTCTCGAAGAGCAATCACAATCACTTCATTCACTTTCGGTTTCGATAAAAATCAGCAAATGAGAAAATAAAAGCGTCAGCACGAGAGCCTCTTAATGACAGAATAAAGACGAATCATTGTACGTGACGATGCGCGAATAGCCAGACTATGCCGATTTGTTTATGTTCGGCTATATTCATTTTTGACAACTTTGTCAAAAGTACTGTTGAAATCATCAACCAGCAGGGTCTCTTACATTTTGTGCACTTTGTGACTACAATCCAATCAAAATAATGAATTGTTTCTGATGTGAGCCTGACTGACTATACTACAGTATTTATGATACACACACGCTCTGAATTCCAACTGGCGCAATAAACCTCTTAATTTTTATTCTCGGCGAATAAGAGGCCACATTAACAAAACAATTGAGAAAGAAATGAAGAGAAAAGCCAATAAAATGAGAGAATCATAGACAAATGGCGAGATGGCCACGGAAAAACCGACAAACAACACACATATTGCCTAGATGAAATATAATGAAATTAAAATCGCTGACGCACAAGTGACAATTACACAGTCAAATGGCTAAACATAAATGACATTTTTGCACACACACACACACCCTCAAAAATATGTTTAAATCGAAAATAACAAGTAAATGGTACGAAGCATGCAAACGATATGAATAGTGTGATCTGTGTGCTATATTCTAGAAAAACGTAAAACCTTGTCATCAAAAGCAGTGTGAAATTGAGTTTTGAAAAAAACAAGATCAGCACACATGCGATGGCAATGGCGGCGATCAATGGTAACTAAAACTGTGACCGTTTCGTCTGCCTACCACAATTGAATCGCAATGATTACGACTACGATTGTTTTACATTGAATTTTATGCTCACGTGTGTCAATTTACTCATTCGAATTGTATTTGAAGACGAATTTCCAAGTGAATTGCACAATTGAATTGTTTCATTGTCACCAGATGCATTTGCATTCCACGTGATTTATTCAGCCACTGCCACAATTATCGGTAACTGAACGCTGAAAACATAATTTTTTTTTTTTATTGTAATACAAACACATAATTAGTATGATTGGTGGTATTGTTTACTTCTTCCATTCCACATCGCCCATTCATTCATGGCATGTATTCACACTCTTCTCACCCATTCATTCATTTCAGCCAGTGTTGTATCGCGTTTGATATTAATACTCCATCGTCTGTGTCCCTTGTAAATCGAATTGTTTGTGTTTGTTTTCGACTGCATTCCCGTTCACAATTGATTAAAGTGAAAACTGTCGGTTGATTGTCACATTCAGGTGTACCTGTTTGTTTGTGGTGGCGAACAATAATTCACTCTCAATTTCGAGAATTTAACGACAACAACCAAAAAAAAAAAAACCGTCGCCATTTCTTTTGAAATAAAATTGTAAAAGGAGTGAAGCCACCAAAGAAAACAAACCATTTTATTTTCATATTGTTTGCTAATTTACGATGATGATACGACACTGATTGTCACTCAAATTAACACCGTGTTCATGGAAAATACACACAATGTGGGCTAATGAAAATGAAATTGAAGCCAAAATCCAGTGTGGAAGCATTTTGCAGTGTGAATGAAAATCGAAAGTGGGCGCTTCTCAATTGCACAACATTCATACTGAAAACGCCGTCAGTAGCTTCATCAGTGTTGACATGCATTTCAACACTTGTTCCGGCCATCATAATCGCTTTCATCGCATGCTACTGGTTATTTACACAGACAAAACACAACTCAACATACAAATTCAATTAAAAATCATCGTGTAAGATCATATTGTATTATTAAATTCTTTGACTACCGTCATCCACTGACATAATCAACACCGCACTAACAATTACATGAGAAATAAAAAATCAATGCGCGTGTCGCATCAAGAGCGCATTCGCCAATGACCATATACAATTATAAACAACAATGGCAAACCAAATCCAGACGCGTATGCAATCAAAAGACAACGACCAAAAGAATTATGCAAATAATACAATAATTGTCAACGCAAATGGAAAGGAAATCAAGTGATTAAACAATAGACACCGTGAATGGAATAGTCAATCACATTTTGATTAGTTCCTAGTCAGTATGTCCGTTGCAAGTCTCACCGGACTGAACCTATTTTCGGGAAATGACATAATCATAAAGTGGATTTTCGTGTGAAACCGATGTCATTTTTTGTTGTTGTTTTTTTTTTTTTAGGAATGCATTGTCTACACAATTGCGATTGATCGAAAGTAGTAAGTTTGCTTACATCATTCAGTGAGACATTGATTGTGCACTGCGTGTACACACAGTACCAGTCTAGGTACGAGTACACTGAACAGGTGGGTAAATCCGAATTATTAAACAGATTGTTAAAACATTTAGTCATTCAATGGACTGGAGTCAAAGGACTGAAACAGTCAAGAACATCCCATTTAAATCAACACGAAGGTCAAGAGATTTCTATTTCTTATTCAAAAATCTGTAATGATATCGCTAGTGGAAGAAAAAAAAAATGAGCAAAAAAAAAATCACACTAAACATTTTTGTTTTCTTCCACTAAACACCTGGCATCATGTTTTGATCGTAATTTAACTAATTTGAGTAACTGAAAACTGAGATGTGAGTAATATAATGAAGTCAAGATCGGAAGTGAGATGCGTTTTGTGTGTGTGTGTGTGTGTGTGTTCATAGTATGACATACAACTATTTGATAAAAGTTTTAGAATTTATGGGTTGGTTGCTTGTTTTAGTAAAATCTGTTGAATAAGATTGGTAAGATTTCCCACACCCGTGACAATAGCATGCTTAAAATTGAAAACAAAAGCTAGAGATTATCATTTCCAGTGCAAGAGAACGCAAAACGAAAGTTTATTGCTCGGTATACATTTTTTTTCTCCTGTGGTGAATGCAAAAAAAAAAAAAAATTGGGAAGGAAAGCCGCATCAACAAAAACTACATTTAAACGCAGCAATCAGTAAAAACAGATAAAAAATATTAGGCCGTTAAACAATAGAAAATACATATACTATTTGTATAAATCTGAAGAATATTTTTTTTTTGTAGCAAGCGTATGCAACGGCAAACAAGTGTGTGCTGTGAAGCAGATAGCTGCTATGGAGTAGCAATGGCTAGGGCCGTATCCAACTAGCAGGCGTTTCGATTTCAATGCGATGGGCACTGAGTATTCATTTCAAACATTATCTGCATTTGAACATTCTCACTATCATTACAATAAATAATATCAACAACAAAAAATCACACAAACAAAAATCTATTTAAATTACGATACATTTATTTGTCTGTTTAGCATTGTGCCGGAGTTTAAAATGCTTTTCGAGCAAACAGATGACGTTAATGATGATGGCAAACGGGGAAAAATCCATGACAATTGTTTTGCACGTGGTTGATTTGTTTGATGCTTGTGCACATCGAATGATATATTTGTGACCGACTCGGAACCAGTCAATCTGAAGAAAAAAAAAACATTGATCGCCATCATCATTTATGAAAAGCATTCAGCATCAGTGAAGATTTATATTGGTTTATGTTGTACCTTGAAGCATTGCAAGACTAAATAACTGAATAAAGGAATAAAATGAATAAGAAATGAAAAAATTGCACCACCAAAGAGAAGAAGTCGCACTCAAGCACACCGAACACACCAATATGGAAAAAAAGTAAAAGTGAAATTTTCACCACAGTTTCGATCACAATACCGATGACATTTTTTTTCGTTGTGTTGTGTGTGTGTGTGTGTGCTCGCCACTCGGTGTCAGTTTAATAAATGTACAATTTTCTTTAATGATGACCCATAACAACAGGAACAATAGTAACTAAATTGGATGCGCTCAATTTTCACCTCTTACTCGTCCCCTAGTGTTAATTGCTTTTGTGTTGATATCATTGAAATACGTCAAACGACTACATAAACTTTAGCCGATGCCAGTCAGCAATGACAATGACAATGGCAGCACTGTGATTAAAATGGAAAGTTTCAATTTTTGCCGTGAGTCTCAATCGAATCAATTTCTTTACAGTTTCTTTTACAAAAGAACACAGTTCGCTTTGAATTTTCAAGTTGAATTGCATCAGTAACTAACTTTCGTTGCTTGAATTCGATTTCAATTTGTTGCTGTTTAGTTCTGCAGCTAACGCACGAGATCAGCAACCTGAAGAAGTAAATCATGAGCACTTAAACATATTTTGTTAAGCTGATTCGGTATCGTTTCCATCGACTAATTCAATTGCACACTGAAGAACAAGAAAATAAAAACCCGGCACCTTTCCACATCGATGATCTTTCAAATTGAAAATAACCGTTTTCGTAATTTCTTGTGGCTGTAAGAAGCAAATTGTTTTTTTTTTTCGTTTTGTTTCGTTTCATACTGTGTATTATTTTATTTTTTTTTTGGCTATTTATATGAGCCAGGGACGTTCTAGAGTTAGATTAAAATGAGTTCGTCATTTATTGTATCGTATCATGGCTCTTCTCATACATGGACGTTGGGTGAATGAATGTGTGTTTCGATTGACCAGAGCCGTTGCTCATTGGCACTTAGCACGATGGCACTTAAAGTGTAATTTAACCATAGAAAACTAGCTATTGATTGCATCATTAAATTTGTTAATTCACCAAAAAGAATCTTTAAATATCCATTAGACGGGGGCAAGATCGATGTCGATCGCCGATGGTAAAAAAAGAAATATTACACATTAGCAGGAAATGAGCACTTTTAGCCACTACAGCACACAAACACAACGTCTGGTAATTTGATCAAGAGCATAGAATTGCTTTGTACGCGATGGCTACGGTTGAGAATGATCGTCAAAAGAATATAGGAATCACTTGAGCGCACTTTATGAAGTTGCCGTTTCATTTCACGTTGGTTTGGAATTTAAACGAACGCTTGACGCAGCAGTAAATTGTGATTTTGTTTTTCCATTATCGCTAACTTTAAATCGAATATAAATCATTATGGGTTTAAAAGCATAACGAATAATAATATATCAATACAAAGCCTATGTCCCACGAACAATCTGTTGCGCAATCGTGCGCATTAGTAATTGATAGTGATCATCATAAATTGAATATAAAAAAAAAAAAAACAATCAATAATTGTGGCTGGATAATGTCTTATGTGATATGGACGTGTGGTCACCTGGCCATTGATTATCGGCAAGCGAAAAAAGATTATTCCGCTCTGATCACTTTATCGATCGGAAGCTATCAATTTGACCCGAAGAATGCTATTGATATGCAAACAAATCTAGTGCACAATTTGCATCAAAAAAACCAATGCGCATTTGCTCTTCCAAATTCCAAAATTAGTGTGCGTTAATTTGATTGATCGAAATGAGTTTTGTTTTTTATTCAGTTCAACATCATAAATTCCGCGGAACTTCTGCCATGGAAAATTTCTATGGCGAAAATTGTGAAATCATTTATGCGAAACAAAGCGACTTGACTCGCTTTTTCACTCAAACTTCAATGAACACACCGCGGTGCTTTATTCAAATGTATGTAAAAACAAAAAAAAAAACATAAATAATTCCAAATTTCATCAATCAATTGACAACTCCAGTGGAGCACGCAAAATAATCGTTAGTTTTATGGACACGCATAACAATAGTAATCATAAATAATAATAAAAAAAAAACCGATTGCGTTTTAAAACTGATAAATAGATAGATCACTCTGTCTTTAACATATTACACAAAGACTGTTTATGCGACTCTCTGGTAGCCCGTTACACCAGCTTGACCCTGATGAGTGTGCTTACATTGTGATCTCTTGACATTTACTTTATGGTGATTTATCGAGTCAACTAGTTTTTTTTTTTTCAAATCGCTTGTAATTATCAGTCAAATCGAACCCAGATTGACCAATAATTTGCTTTACAGCTGAACGTTACTCAGATTGTCCGCACCCAAATCGCTGCTCTTTTTTTTTATTATAAATTAATCAATTCGATTGCATAGTTGCTGGTGTGATCGCTGCCTCTGCTTCTTAAAATTAACTGTTATTTCAATTGTCTGATCCAGAACTGATGACTAGTCACAATGTGATTACATCAATCGAGATAAGACATGAAATATTCCGCACACTTTCTTCACATTTAACGATATCACATATTTTCGAGCTAATGAAAAGAAAGCAAATAAACGATATGGCGAAAACCGTGAGCATCGTCCACAGATACCAGTCGAGGTGAAGTTTGCATATGGTGTTGCTGTGCGTCAAATTTTTCGTGCTCTTTAACTTTTAGTTTAAATGCCAAACAATGAACTCTGAAACAATTTCGAAAGGTTTTATTACCTGTTGAATTCATATCAACTTAGTTTAAATAAGTTTTGAGTGAGTTTTTTTGGGTGACGTAAAAAAAAAATGTGAAAAAAAATGAATTTTCCATAATTCCACAATGTAACAAGTTCATGGCTTGATAAGCCTTAATCTGCAGACTATGACAATCGACTTCAATGAATGAACTAAAAACGAACCGAGAACGAACGACCTTAGAATGTCAGTGTTGGAATGCGTATACTTTTACCATTCGTAGAACTGAATAAAGTGCATTAAACTTGTGGTTTTGGTATTTCTGGGTCCGTCTATCAAAATATGTCTTTGGTTTTTTTTTTTTAATGTACACATCTAGCAATTGCTGTTTCAAAAATGTTCTTTCCCTTTTTTTTACTTTATCTCTAATTACATCGAAATTCCAATATCCATTGAACAATGGAGAGCGACTAGAACACCATCATGTAGAGAAGAGAAAAAAAATTTGTTCGAACAACAACGACAAACAAAAATAAGCAACCAAAAAAAATGATAAAAGGTACGCTCGATCGAAGAATGATAAGCGAACATCAAATATTATTGTTCGTTTCTTTGAATTTTAGCAGTTTTCATCGCTTCGTCACCGTTGTTGTCACCTTTTTGACATCTTTTGTTTTTCTTTCTTTCTTTCTGTATACATTCTGTTTTCTCTTTCTTCTTCTTCTTCTAATTGTTTCGTTTGTGATTCGAATTGTCATTTAAATGTTTATCCAAAGAAGCTATATGCTATTTCTGTATTAAACGACAAAGAAAAATCGACACAAAACCAAAAGTGAAATGACAAATTGTAACATAAATATTAGAGGCAAAAAGGCAACGAACACGTACAATGTAACCCATTAATGAGTGACTTTTTCTATGTTTCTATGGCTTTTTATTCGACGTTTTCATTTTATTTCCCTCTCTCTGTCTCTGTCTTTGTCTGTCTGTTTCTTTCTCGTCTACGATAGCGACCGAGTTTGAGTTTTTAAAGTTGATTTGCTTAGACTGAAACCGATTCATTTCCGAGTAAATGTGTTTTGTGTTTTTTTCTTCTTCTTTTTTTTGCTGTTATTTGAAATTTGAATGTCATGAGGCCATTTGATCGTGTTCAACTCGATAATGAATATCACTTGAATTTATCCAAGAACTGTTTTGTGTGTGTGTGTGTGTGTGGTTAAAATAGAAAAAAAATCCAAAAATGTAACCTGTCCAATCGTTTCACAATGTTACGATAGTAATGTCTTTCTTTAGATGTTCGGACCGTTTGTGTCGGCATTCCTAGCATCTCATTCAGAGGAAATGCTTTGAACAATGAAATGACGGATTAAACGAAATGCTCAAATTCTCTTATCAAGCTTCTGCTGATGGTATTTAACATGGTATTCTATGCAGTGTCCGTACATTCATTGGAATGTGTCATGCATGACGTGATGTATCTGTCTGTCGATCGCCTCTGGCGGTGCGTCATTGAAATCTCAAAAATAACATTTAATTTTTTTTTTATTGTAAGTTCGTTTAATTTCTCTTTCGTGCTATGCATTTTTGTTTTGTTTTACCGTGAAAACATTCTCTTTCGATGCATTTTCCACCGAAAAACCGTTATTGAGACGAGTGAAATTGTTTCCTCCTCAGAAAATGAACGTCTATTGCTTTGAAGATGCGTTCGATATTCATGCGGAACGAAAGAATTTCGTTATACTAGAAATCAAAATGATGTTGGCTGCTTTTATTCGGAAACAAAACGGTTCAAATTACGTGATTGCAATTGCATTCACAAATTTTTCAATCGCCTGTTTTTTTTTTTTTTATTCCTCTCTATCGATTGCACTTGAATTGAATCTTGATTCAAGTTGCTCGAAAGTTGATTCATGAGATTAATGAACTTTATCTGTTGTTGAATGCATGATCGATGACGATCCAACTGCCCCAACAGCAAAGCAACAAGAAACAGTTTTAAATTGATCCAAACGATCAATAAAAGCAATTGCCAGTTTGTAAGAAGCAACGTAATATGATGTGCATTTGATTCGATCCGGTTGGTTATTATTCAATTGTGCACCAAAAACGGGAATGACGAACGAAAAAAAAAAAAAAAAAAAAAAATTGGCAGCGGACGGCGAAACATGATGATTCGGATTACTTTGGATAATCGCAAAAATGCATTTGTCCGACGTCTGACGACGTCCGACGATGTGTTAAACAAAGCGCTAAATTGATTTAGCAAAACGATAGATATGAAAACATTACAAATCGTTACACGTTTTATGTTAAACTACGCATTGAACATTTAATTAATAACTCTCGTAACAAAACGTTAATAGAAGATCGAATAAAACTTGGCCGTCGCCTGAAACGGTTCAATTCACATGTTCGCATTTATCATATTTGTTGCGTTGGTTCATTTTGGTTTGAAACACTTGCGCACACACACACACACACACACACTCGCATATTTATTTTATGATGTTTTACAATTTCTCTTTCAATTTGCGCATTCAATGAGACCCGAGCCGCTCAATTCACCTTCGTAGAATTGGTTTCCTGGCTAACAAATTTGCATAATTTCAATGTGTAAAGCCGTCAATAAAACAATTTACGTTACGATGGTTTTTTTTTGTGGGTTGTGCTCGAGACAGATACAAACACTCCGTCCAAGCTAGCAAGTCAATGCAGGTTATCTTGGAATCCATGAAGAGCATCCATGTCATGTGTGCGATCTTTTTTCCACCGGTCTTAATCGGCTTTTGGATTGGCCGTATCAATCAAACTTGAGCCGTTGTCTTTCATCTTCATTCAATTTTACTCAAATAAAATCGATGCCGCCAACAATAATGAGGTATGTTTTTTTTCTATTCATGTTTACATATGCATATGTTCGGGCTATAATTAAACTAGCTACCACTTTCTTAACATCGATTATCGATTGGTAATCAATTCCACATGAATTGTTTTGAGTTTATGACACTTCGAAATGTATCTTGATTTTATCAATTGGCGTCAATCGAATCGCGAACATAATGGCATTGATTACAAATAATAACTGTTTTACTTGAAATTGCGATTCGTGACTTAAACAACAAAAATACACACATTTAAAAACATTCGAATGTGAAGTAGTTTTTCGAGTTTTTATACCTGCAGACAATTTTGCCGTACAAATCGATATTTTTGTTGATGAACACATTTTTATTAATAATACATTCGGTCCATCTGTCCAGTCAGTGTCAGGTTTATCTCTTTGAAATTTTTTCACGCGATTTTTATTGCATCACAATTTCGCACGGTTAATCATGCAATTGAACAAATTGAATTGTACCATCTTTGTTAAATTAGACGAAACACAATTTTAACGGCATCCGAAAAGACGTTCATGTGCTCACGGGTTCGTTTATACCAGTTGACTATTTTTGCTAACGTAATTTATATATTTTTTTTCTTCAAATTTACAGTTTGACTTCGGAATGATAGACCGGTGTGTTGCAATTTACATTGTATTTTTATTAGTGTAAATTATAAATAAGTTTGTTCTGTCATTATGAAGATGTCCTGTGGATCGCCACGCTCTCTCGATACATTGTAATTGGATTTTGATGAGGTGTTTGATGAATGCTGCTGTTGACCAAACAGAAATAAACGAATACAAACATATACAGTTAACATGCGACTCAAGTCCAATCGAAGAGTCAGTCGATCTCATCATTGTTCACCATCTCTGTTTTGTCAGTTTTTTTCCCGCCATTTTTGTCGATTGCTACATCATTTTGTCGAAAATTATGAGCAAAACACTCCATTGAAGAACATTTGAATTAAAACAATTCAATAACATCAAATTGATGTGAATAATTAATTCTAAAAAATAAAACCATTTTTTAACCATTTTCCCTTCACGGAAAGAATGAAATATTTAAGTCTATTGAAAATGTGTTAAATGGAATGGATGGTT
Source organism: Aphidoletes aphidimyza (assembly GCA_030463065.1). Taxonomy (NCBI): domain Eukaryota; kingdom Metazoa; phylum Arthropoda; class Insecta; order Diptera; family Cecidomyiidae; genus Aphidoletes; species Aphidoletes aphidimyza. Next base: position 45,177,621 of record CM059997.1, read on the forward strand.
TGAACATAATTTGAAATTGTGTTCAGTGACAACTCAATTACATTCACGAAGTGAGGCTTCTTCAGAGATTTATATCTCTGATCACTTCACTGATAAAGCGCCCATCGTTGGCTTCCATTTTCTCATTATATAAATTACTTTTGAATTGGAAATGACTTGATGGTGTTAAAATGTAGAGCTTCAGAATTAAATGTGAACTTTCAATTTCGAAAACAAAAAATCAATTTCATTCTACTCAATTCTAACCATTTGTATCAGATGGCCTATATTTTAGTTAGTATTTCTTTTAATTTCTTCATAATGGAACGTCACAACTGAAGAATGTATTGTTTATCTACTGACGAATCGTTTTAGTAGCTTTTATCTTTGGAAGCCATTTGAAATGGAGGAATTTTCTTGCCGTTAAGACTATTGTTTAATACCATTTTAAAAATGCCTGTCACCATTTCTCTATAAAACAAAAATAGATTTTATCTGTGTGCCAAAATACTATTTGAATCGATTCACCTTTTTCTATACGAGTTCGATGCGAATTTTTGTAAATGTCAATTTTTTTGATTTTTTCAAACTTTGTTTTTTTTTTTTTTTGTATCATTGTGATCATTGTGTGTTTTGCCAATGGCCACTCAAAAATGAACACCATTTGACATCAGCCATATCAAAACAAACACAGCATGTAAGTCAAAAGTTCAGATCAAATCTCACTTACCCGTCGATGTTGTGATTTTCGTAATCGCAATGGATGTGGAGCACCCTGAGCTGGCTGCAATGGTACGCCTGGCTCTGGAATTACCTGTTGAACTGGCCGTTTCGGTTTTATGGCTAATTTTTTCAAGCAAGCTACACGTTTTTCACACATTAACGACACATCATCGATTCGTTGCAATACCTATGCCATGGAACAAAAGACAAAGAAACATCATTTATTTGGCGATGTGCAAAAAAAAAAAAAAAATGCCGCGATAAAACACATATTTTCATTTGATTGCTATAGCATATATGCAATCCGATTTATTTGAGGAAATTCTTAGTCTTGAGAGTTTCGATTGACAATTCGTATTGAGATGGGATATAATCCAATATACAAAAATTATCAATCAATTACATAGATTGGTAGTTTTTAGCCAATTTTTGGCCGTGGCGCCAAAACTAAAAGTAGGATTATTTCAAACTCTATTGCAGACAACTCATCACTACTTTTAGAAAGGAATAGCTCTGAAATCCATGGAGGGTTTCCATAATTTTGACCGGTAGTGTAATTGAATTGAATACACATTTTCAGGATCTTTATTTCTGATGAAATAAGTCTTAATCTATGACTGATCAAATGAATGAGAGAATGAATTAAAAATGATGAAAGTAGCAGGAGAAGTCCGGATGAGAAGAAAATATCAAAATGGAAATTTGCAGCTTCTAATATGAAAGCCATTCCTCTAACTGCTTTGTGTCGAAAGATTTTGTTGGAATTCAATCAAACGTTATCATTATTAATGTTTTTTTTTCTATGATTTTCCCATCTCAATTATGCAATATCCGAAAATAAATTGTGTTGAGTGAAGACTTAAATTTTCCACTTTGCAAAACGGGTGATTTGCTTGATTGGTATTGAATAATCTCTTTATTTGAAAGTTCAAGTCTAACACCATGTGAGAATTGAAGATTCCTAGCGTCATCAAATAGTGCTAACGCATCGGAGTGCTTCATTCATTATTTCATTAGACAAATTGGAAAAATTATTTTGTTTTATCATATGTTCATGCATGTTGCTATTATCAGGTAAATATGATTTCATGTGCTATTTGTGGCATGACTTGAAACAGCACTAAGCATGTGTTAAAAGCATGTGTTAGTAAATTGGTTGGCATCAGTTTAAGTCTGCTACGGAATCTAATTGTTGGTTGAATAAAACGCTGGTGTAAAATTGAATTTAAAATGTTTAAAATAATCGAACCATACAGAGATGAGAATTGCAACTAATGACACAGGAATCAATTTGTTGTTTGTTGATTTACTAGAAAAAGAAGCTGTTTCGTTGTTATGCTCACATTCGAAAACGTTCATTGTGTACGGTTACACGCAAAGCCAATGTATTACCAATGTAATTGAACATACTTGAACTGATTCTTTGGTGTGTGTGTGTGTGTATGTCTCTTGCACTCACTTGATGATGGTGATTTTGTTCCGCTCTAGCCATCGTTAATGCGCAAATTTATATGCAAACGGTGAATGGCGACCGAAAACGAATAAATTCTCAATAAAATAAAATCGATCGGCAAAGAGGTGAATTTCCAGCCTAGTTAAAATTACATCTTTCAACCTCAATTGATTGCATAATCGTACACATCAACAAATCATTGAACTTGTACGTTTTGATTCGATTCGGTTCGTCTGCATCGAAGATCGGCACAAACAAATAGAAGAAGAGAGAAAAAGAGACTCTCTTAAATTCGATGTGGCCGTTTATCCGATGTTGTGGTTTTCGTGCGTGTAATTGCGCTTCAGCCCATCGATTGTGGCATGAGCACCGAGCACTGAGCACACCACACCAAATCTAGATCACTATCGTAAATATATCGAATGCACAATAATAAATTGCAAAGCATTTATAAATTATAGACGGTGAGCGCTCTTTTGTTTCATTCGTTGTGTACCTCGGTGTTTTTATTATACACAGCAAATGCAATGTGGACTCCCGATGACGATGTTTCGCATTAACATGCGCATCACAACTATTTACCTATGAGTGCTTCTGCACGTATGAACTAAACTATTGGTCGTTCCGTACACACACACACACATACACACACACATAGATCGCAAACGAGCGAGTTTATTGTACATCGACATTTTGTGCATTTAGTATGTAACCGTTATATATATATATATATATATGTTCGTTATGCAATGCAGCAAATTGTTTGCCTTTTTCGTCACTCTCTGGTCCACAGCCGAGAGACAATCACCACGATTGCTTGTTGTACTCATGTATTATACTACTCTGGTAGTTTTGGTTAAATTCTAAGAATTCTTCCTATTAAATCCATACAAACTACAAATTAGTACATTCCGTTGTTTTTCTTAGTTTTGTCTTCACAATTTAATAGATTCAGTCGTTTTGCGTCACTTCCTCATATCTATGGATGTTTAATTGATGATGCGATAACATCGAATTGAACTAATTCAACGAATTACTGACGCTAATTCCCTGACGCTTTGGAGTGCATTCTTTGCGCTTTTGCAACATTGGCTAAATTTATGTGACTGGTAATGATAATGATCGATATATGTGGTCAAGCGTCATCACGCAACTCTTTTTTTTGTATTGCGCTTCAAACAGAAGAAGAAACCCATGGATCTAAAATATCATTTTTCATGAATATTTTTCCTATTTCCCACCATACGAATTTCGCGCACGTTTTTCTCAGCTGTCATTTTGCCGTACAATTTGTGCGGTATTACCAATTTGAATTTCGTGTAAGTTTTTTTTTGTTTTTTTTTTAAATATGAAATCGATGGTGTAAATAAAATTAAATGGCTGATATCCTGTTGATTTGGTAATCGCACAGCGCATATGTTTGTGTCTATCTCTCGTTCTCCCATCTGTCCATCTTTTGATTCGTCGTGTATTGCACATCGCCTTACTGACTGTGGTAAATACTCTGGCCAGTCATCATATTTATTTACTCAATTTTTGCATTTTCCATTGGAATGTGAGAAAGAGATGTGATTTCTAATTCTGTGCATCAGTGGTTCGACAAACACAAAAACCTCGTTTGATGATTAGCCAAGTTGTGACAAACAAGCGTACACACTCAATCCAATAGCCATCACTACCAGGCGTCGACAAATTGCATGATGATTGTGGATGTGGTGCTCGTTGACCGTAAATATCATTACACAGGAAATCATCGACAAAAATATTATTATCATTATACAAAAGCAAAGCTGAACAAAACAAACATAAATAGACAAATCCAGCAACAGAAACAGCAGCAGCAGCAGCAACGTCAACAGCGACGACGACAAAGTGTGTCTCAAACATTTGTATGCTTTCCGAGGTTGGCGGAGGTTGCAATGGCATGCAGAATCTCGACAGCAAAGTAAAAAAAAAAAATGTCGAAAACCACTTTCACTGTACACATGCGGTGGTCAGCATTCTCTTCCGATTTCCTCTGCGTTTTTTTTTATTTTCTGCACAACTCTCAACCTCCACATACCATTTATGCAATTGTATGCTGACTCTTTTAGCTTCTAATCAATTTTACGCGTACGCATTATTAAAAATCCATTTGATTTTTAAAAGACTTGCATTGGAATGGTTTCCACTTCGTTGCAATTTAAAACTTGCAACGTAATGAATCTGAAGAGGTGCATAAATTGCCCAATGAAATGAAAATCACTAGTGAATATTTGCTTCATGTTTTGCCATTTAATCAAATTGTTATCACATTGGTACATGTGCAACGATTTTTGGACTTTCAAATGAGTCTTTGGCATAGACAATGCCATTCGTTTTCGTCGCCTTACAACGATATACACACACACACACACAGTGACCTTTAATTATATTCGACGACAATATTGTCGACAATTGTCTCTAATTTTCACATATTTTCCGTAATCTTATTTGCAGTGCTCATTTGAGAATTTTCACATTCACGAATTGTGTGCATGTCGTCCCACAATTGAGACGATGTTTCAGAATAAAACAGCCGTTAATCACCCAACAATTATGGGATTTGATGCATTCCGCGTATTTGCATTTCACTCGAATCGTTTTTTTTTTGTTGGTTTCGTTTGCATCACGACGTGAAATTCCGATAATTTCCCATATTAGTATGATTTGAATGGAAACAAGCATTACAATTCGAATAGCTCAAACCATGTTCATTATTACTGTCGAATGTTGGAATTGTGTTCATAAACTTTAGCCCCGATGGGTTTCGATCAATTGCAAGCACAGTCGCTTGTCAACGCAACTGTTGAATAATACGATTGAAGTGAAAATCACTTTCCAATGAAAAAAAAAATCACATTAATCTGATAAAGAAAATCATCAGCTGATGTTGATTCGATGTGAAAGAAATGAAAAAAAAAAAAATTAAAATTGCCATGTGATTTTATAAAATCTATAAAAGTGCTTGTTTACTCTGTAAGCTCTACAGTACTCGAATTTCATTGATCAAGTGGATTATTCACAAGCTCATTGTTTCTGATCGTTTGCCGCGTTGCTTGATTGGCTGGTTATTATACGTTACTTTTTTTTTTAAGTGTTCAGTTGATTCACCAGCTGCGCTCTGTGCCACTGGCCCAAACCCAAATAGCGTGCAACACACATTTTCAACGATCGGTAAGACAATCCAAGAGACCATTTCACCAAATCATCATTATTGCATCAATCAATTTGCGAATGGCTGTGAATACCGAACGGTAGCAATCTGATACACACGTCGTGTACACATTTATCGGTTTGTAAGTTGGCGCATTTTGCGCAGTCATCATTGCCAAATTATTTACACGCGTCTGTTGTTGTTTTTTCGGCACTTTTTTTCTTCACAATTTTCGTTTCTCTAGGTCTCTGCGCCATTCGGTTCACTTCATATCGCTACTTCCAATTTCAATTGATATTAATCTACACTGTCATAAGGGCTTGATATAAATGTGCTAAAGTGCGCGAGCCCAAAAACAAATGCGAACTATGAACAAAGAAAAGAAACCGACGATGAAAGAGCAACACGCAAACTTTTTTTTTTTAATTGGCACAATGAATACGAGGTGATTCATGATCTCTCAGTAAATGTTGAGACAATAATTAAATTTATGTCATATAAAAAGTGAAATGTTCATAGATGAATGGAAGTTGATGAATTCATCAGATTTTGGAATGTGCCCATCAAAACAATGTTCTGTATTTAAGAATTTACAGATTTATGTGATTTCATTTTATTTCGAATCGAGTGAAAAAATTACTTCCAAAAAATGTGCGTTTTTAATTGACATTTTTTCTTTAGCCACATGCGTTTTTTTGTTTAAATGTAGGTTTTGTAAAAAAATTGTCACCATTTCTGGCTGTCTGTGTGCGTTTGATGCCGGCTGATGCCAGCTGATATGACCCAAATTCAACAACAGAACATACATCATTTAGATCGTATGATGCATACGAATAAAATGATATAAATAACAATGACAATGATACAAAATTATTCAAAATATTGTCAAACAGATGATGATAAATGGAGAGAGAATGAAATCGAAACGAAACAACAACAAAAACAGCAACAACAACAGAAAATACAACGCATCAACATTGGATCGCTTTTGTTTCCAACGCTTTCATTTTAATTAATTAAATTTATCGCAATTGCAAACCGAGGAAAAAAGATGTGTGCGATGAAATAGCAAGAAGAAGAAGAGGTAAGATCGAAAGAGGAGATCACAAGAGATGAATCTGATGTGTGTAGTTGTAACGTTTTGAAATCAAATAAAATCTACATTTTTTTAAGGTCGAAATTGAGAGCATCGTGCTCAGATGCTCTTGTTGTCCCTTTGTCTTTTTCATGTTATTTCTGTACTTCATGCCAAATTTCATCTTTCTTATTCTCTCATTTGATTTACTCAGTATTACTGAGCTATTGACAGCTGGCTGGTTTTTCTTTTGTTCCATATACACAAAAAAAGAGCAAGACAACGTAAAAATAATTATTCTAAATCTACAAAATATGTTCGCTATTTTGGCACATTTCGTTGTCTATGTGTGAGTTTGTGTATGTTTATTTCTATAGCGATGTAAACAAATCGACTCATGCTATAGATTTTTCGTTTTTTATTTCGAACATCTTTTGTTGTTTTACTCAAACAATTCACTATTTTATCAAAAGAGCACTCTCAATGTGTTCAAATTGTTGTCGAAAAACAAGAGAACAGACTAAAAAACAATTAAAAACGCTCATGAAAAATGACCTTCGAATTGTAGCACGTTTCCTTTTAGAATTGAATTAAAGTAAACATTAGCTGAATTGTCCAGCAGATTTGGACCGTTGAAATGATTTCAACAAAAAACAATTGATCGCATTTTTCTGCTTGATGTCACTGTCAAAACAATTGATAAATCGGATTTTAATTCACGTTGACGAACTTAATTTCTAGATCTTCACCATGTTTTGGTTGAATTGAATCGCAACCGTGAAAACATCATTGAAAACACATCGTGTGATTTATGGTCAAGACGATAAACAACTGTTTTGATTGTTTTCTTGTCAAAAACCGAAATGCTGTAATGTATTGAAATGTTTGGGTATCAAAACTCATATCGCGTGCTCCGATTTTATCATAAATATGTTTTCGGAAGTAGCTGTTTTGCGTTGTTTCTTTTTTTTTTAACTCTAATGCGACAATAGCAGCAGCGTCTGATATCAAACCCGAAAAACAAATGATGCGATCTTATTCATGCCGACACTTGTCGTATCCGAACACTTTCTACGTTCTTTCAATTTTCCCTTGAGAACAGCATGAGATTTATTGTTTTTTTTTTCAATTTCTTTCTCATATGGGCTCAATATCAAAAAATGCAACACGATGGCACGTCTCTCAATGAAACCATTTATTTGCCCTTTAAATTGATGGCACCGTGTTGTGAGTTCCCGCTTGGAACGTGATTATTTGTATGTATTTACTTTGTTTAGTTGCTCAAACTTACCTGTGAAACGAGGGCTTTTGTTTCTGGTGTTGCACTTTCTTGGAACACATCACGTAATTCACTTGGACTAGACGTTATACAGAATTCACTCGCCGATAGCACAAACTGTTGAATTTCGCCCAAACTTTCTTCCGCATATTCCGGTGATATTGAGCACTTTTCAATTCGTTGCGATGCCAACAGTTCAATGCCACGAGCACACCAACTGTTTGCCTGTAATGTAAAATAACGAAAAACATACACAATTTTCGCATTGAAATTTGTTTTTACATGGAATTGCCTATCTTAAGGCGATTTTATATGAGAAATTCAAGCTCGTTGCTTTCGAGTCATGTTAGTTTTTGGATGAATGGATAAAAAGCGCACGAGCAACAAATTGAAATAAAATGTGAAAACTTGTAAAAATATCGTCCACCGTCTAGCTAAAGCTTGTATTTGAACCAAAAAAATGTGTTGGTGATGGTAAGAGTAGTTAGCACGAAGAGCTTTCCGTCAAAAGCACTTTTTTCCATATTATTTCAATTGGACAATTTTACACTTGAATTGCTTGAAAATAACCGTTTCTAATGAAAATTTGACGAATGAATTCGAGCAAATCAATGGATTTGAAACGCACCTTTTCGACTCGTTCCATTAAATCACGGCTTTTGAGCAGAATCTCGAGTCGTCTTGATAAACGTTCCGTAACCATATCACAAACACGTGACAACTCGTCACACTTTGGTTGAACAACTTCTTTGGGGCAAGCGCCACGAACACTAATTAATTGTTGACCTAAAAAAATAAAGAGACATGATTAAAAATCACTTGACATAAACATCAGGTCATCCGATTTAAAAACAAAAGCTCTTACCTATCGCAACGACCTCTTCGGCTCGTTCAATATCGGCATCGCACAATTTTTGAAAGCGTTTTGTGTCTTTGATAAGCGTATCAACACGATCAACAGTTTCACCAATTTCAGTCATTTCGGAGACAATTTTAAGATGTGAATCGAAATTAATCTGCCAAAATAGAAAAATTCATATGTCGAATATTCGATTTAGTCAAGTGTCATGACTCATGACTGATTTCCGGAAAAGCGGTAAAATCAAATGTGTACGTACCTGCAATTCACGGAAATCCTGTTCAAAACGCCGTAAATCCAAGCACTGTTTCAATCGCATGAGATGTGTATTCCAAAAATCATCAAAACGCCGTTCCGTCTCTTCCAATTGCACTAAAAGTCTACGATAAACGCGACTGTCGTCAGCATTTACATTTATACAAAGCGGTCTAAAATGCCCTGCACTGGAATTATTGAACGTGGTTGGCGAACAGATAAATGGCAATGGAGGAGCAATAGTTGTAGATGCGCACGAAGCCGAGAATGCCATGAATGATGATGAACAAGAAGAGCATGAATAAAATGAAAATGTTGATGATGGTTGCGTTGTGAAGTACAATGACAATGATAATGTGGATTGTGAATGAATTGTGCAGTATTGTGTGGATTGGTGTGATTGGTGTGGTTGATAGTGTTGCTGTTCATGTGCATGTTCATGTTCAAGTTGTTGTGTATGATTGGCGTTGGATGGTGGTATTAATTTTGTGTGCACATCATCATCGGCCAGAACAATCGATTCACTGGATGTGGAAGTCGATTCGACTGTGGCTGATTTTTGCCGAACAAACAACGACACAATCGTTCGAAACAGAGCCGAGCACAGAGACGGTGTTGAAGTACTTTTTACCGCTTCTGAAAGCATTGTGGCTGCCACTTGCATGTGTTCCGGTTGTACGACACACGTCGTTCTAATTATGTCATTGATATTATATATTTCCCGACCGAGTTGGAATTGTGCATTCATCGATATATGTGTTTTACCGTGTTTCAGCCGTGTGTACCATTCAATTGTATTTACGGATGGTGTAAAAGTGGTGTACGTGTGTGTGTGTGTGTGTGTGTGTGTGTGTGTGTGTGTGTGTGTGTGTGTGTGTGTGAGTGTAAGTGTAAGTGAGTGTAAGTGTGAGAGAATCTGGGCCTGATTTTATGTGCTTTCATAAGAATTTCTTCATATGTTCTGTACACGTGTGCGTGTGTTTTGTGTTTTGTGTAAAATTTGCTAGGTTTTAATTACTAAAATGTTTATTTTTGTTGCGCAACTTTTAATGCAGCCTTTTATAATAATTATTGATAAAAAGTGTTACATTAACGGTAAATGGTTCAACAAACTAAATGGCAAACGCATCGAAGCTAAATTCACACCACATTTTGATTGGGTGAACAGAAGTGTAGCCAATTTTCAATGTTCAATTAATTTTCGATTCATTGATTTTAAATATCCAATGTTACAATTTTCAACCCCATTTTTCCAATTAATTATTCGTTAAACACACATCAAACGAATAAAGGGTAAATGTACACCTGCCATGTGATGCAATTGCGTTTGCCAACTTTTCCATCACGATTGGCCTAGATTTACTCATTTCAATGAAAGCATCTTTCATAAATATATATATTTATTGGTTCGGTTTTTGTCGACACATTCCAAAGTCAACTAAACTATTAGGATCTATGCGATATTTGTAAAATATACATACTTTAGGGCAAATAATGAAACGTTGTCAGATCGTTGACGTTAAGTGCGTATATATTTGAGCAAGATTCAAAATGGCCAAAGCGATTTTGCAAAAATAATGTAAAAAAAACACAATAAAATAACAAACATGTTACTAGAAATAAGCACTTCACATTAGCATCACTGTACTTGCTTGATGACTGTGTGTTTCAACTGGCAGCTGTAACAACGGCAACATCTTTTTGCGATTGATTTCGAAAATTCAGCTCGAAATGCTGAAAATGCTCGAAATGTGAATTGTTATCACCAATTGCCAATGTTTACAAAATAAATCTCCCATGAATGATAAGGAGAATGGAAACACGAGACGCACGCACGCCGCAAGTTCGAAGTTTTGCAGCTGCAAAGAGTGGCTAGGAAATTGCATCGACTTGAATGCATAACTATAAAAACGTGATTACATACTTATCGCCAATCTAAACTCAATAAGCTATAAAACAGCTAAAAATGCAAACCTATTTTCTAAGTCATATTTCATATGCGCTATTGAAAAAGAGCAATGTCAAACTTTGCAACTTATAACTGACACACAAATATCCAATGCAAATTGATCTTGCCTTAAGAATTTCCATTGATAATAATAAAAATATTGTCGGAATGAATGCACTTTGGAAATCAGCTGATCAATTGATATTACGCGTTTGATGTGATGCCTTTGTTTATCTATCTATTCAAAAGTTGTGGCGCATACAAATAGGACGCAACGCAAAATCATCGGCTAAATGGATGGGCGGAAATAAATTTTAGTAAAACATGAGCAAACGAACAACCATCATAATTTGTTGCACTGTTTTGCACACAAGCCTACATTTAGTAAGAGATGGGAGCTGGATACTGGGTAATAAGCACCGTTTAAATTGACTTAATTAATTAAAGTGGAATGGGAAAAGAATGTAGTCGCACATAAACAAACACTCCAAATGAATATTCGTGTCATCATTCAAATGTTCAGCATTATATACTATGATCAACATAGTATTTTGATACTGTACGCATCAAACTCGATCATACTAGTTTCGAGCTAGTTTCTTCCGAGGAAATCAATGCTTATGGAAGAATTAAATTGCACGTGAATACCCCAAGTCGAAAAATGAAGTGACGAAACTTCATTCATCGAAGGAATGAATATAGAAAATTGGAGAGGTATTTTACACTTTATCGAATTTTAATTCACACGATGCATTTTGGTTGGAAGTTAGATATAAAAGATATGTGAGTGGATTTTTAAATCGATCAGAATAATGGCAACAGTGCTTCATCAATCAAAAATCGTTGATCTTGACAAAAATTTACTGCGTTGGGAAGTGCCCATATACAGCATTTATCAATACTCGCACGGTGTCAAATTGAAATTCGAAAAAATTGTGAAGTATTTGCCGGTATTTGCCAACCAAATCTACACCATTTGACGATAGAACCATGCTTGACAGTTCATGTAAAACAGAACCAGTTTGACGTTTTCGTTAAAACGTCAAATTGGTAAACGTTTGGTCATCGTTCTTTGTGGCGTTGGCCATTTTGGCTTATACAACGTCACTTTTTACTCGACGAAAATGAAACCGAAAAATCGAAAGCAAGTTAAGTGTTTTTTTTGTTGTTGTTTTGAATCCAAACAATTTAAACCTTTTGTAGTACTTAATGATGCTCCCATCTCTTGCACTTCCGTTGAATTGGGGTACATGTGAATATGTATTAATGAATTGAATCACATACGAAATGCGAAAGTCATACATGAGAACAAAAGCAAAGTTCAACAATAAAGCCAAACAAAAAAAAACATGTCTATGATGCTTTTGGTAACGATTTTTAGATACCAAAACCGATTTAAAAACGAAAAATAAATCTATTTTAAACATGCAATCACAATAGATGGAAAAATGGTTGGAATGATGAAAACGCAGACACACAAACACCCAACAACTAATCGCGCCGGCCAAACTAAGAACTGACACTATTGGCGCAATTAACAGCATGAACATGAAAATATGCGGCCCATATTTATATTTGGATTGGTAGCTGGAAAATGTGTTGTGTGTGCGTTCTTTGTTTTCGCTAACAAAAGATTGGCTATAGGCAATAAGATATATAAAACGTTAGCACAGAGTATGTGATCGACCAAAGACCAGTGCAGAGCTACATTTTGACGTATATTTTATAAACTATATCATGCTATTGAACTCAACCAAATCATCCATTCCAATTGAAAATGAACACGTTTGCGTTGATGAATTCTTGGCTCAAGGTCATTTTCAATGGTCAGAGATTGGCCGATTCAATTGAAGTGATGAATATTTGGCTTCCATCCCCATCCACCATGATGATCATTTTTGCATTCAATTTCATTCGAACAACTTACCGTTCAGTTGTGCTCACATTACCAGTACGCTCAGAAAACTCTTTAATTTCACTGGATCGAAAATCATCAAGAAGTCGTTCACCATGCCTTGCTGCCGCTAAAATTTCCTCCTGAATAATTGCGAATCGGAAAATCAATCACACAATTCAATTTTGAATGGAGATCGCAAGGTACTCACCTTAAGTCGTTCATATTCGGTGCCTTGTTCATCGAGCAATTTTTGTGTTGCTTCAACTGAATTTGGGAACTCCGTGTCATGAATGACTCTCATAAATATATCCAAATTACATGACACTTGATGCGTTAAACTTGAAAATTTCTCCAAGCACTGTGCAAAATTCCACCGAAGTCAAAGAAAAAAAAAAATTTAACGAATGAGAAAAAATCAAAATGCAATTAGTGAATTATTACAAAACTAGTAAACAAGTAAATCCACTAAAAATTCTGGTCGAAAAGCACTAACACAGTTTTGTTTGCAATTAATTTAAAACCGGAGAATATTTTCTGGTTCTGTTTGTCAAGAGCAACCACCGTCTGACAGTCATGTTTATGAATGAATTGACGGCTGCAACGATGCAAATTACTTGAAATCTCTCATGTTCTGTTTTTTTTTTTTTTTAATTCATTTATGAGTATTAAAATCAATGAGTACCATGATTAATTTGATGTTGTTGTGTGTGTTTATGTTTGAATTTGCGATGCACTTTTGCTGCTTTTTTTTCATTTGATTTGGTTACTGGTTGTTCACTCTGAGTTTGTGTTGATGTGCTGAAACTACTTATTTATTTGTGTTTGTATGCCCCTGATGTAGATTTATCATCGGCATATCAACAGTTCAAGTGAAAGGCATGTTGTGATGTTTGTTGTGTGTTCTTTTTTTTTAAATATTTTTATTTTGAATTCATCATTTATTTGCACTCAGAACGTTCGGAGGCGTAGCTTATTCGAATATATTCGACTTTATGACAGTATTTTATCCGAAAAACCAAAGAAAAAACGAACAAACTCTCACTACATTGTTGACTGTTTATGTTGTTATGCCGTTTATGTTTTTAAATGGAGTGAATCATACAATTTCCCGTACAGCACTGAGTAAATTAAACAGCATGGAGCTGATAACAAGCGAATGAGAGTTAAAAAAAAAAAACAAAATCTCCCTTGGTTTTGTTTTTGTCGCTACAATTTCTCGTCCGATTCATCACAAAATCACTGAATCGCCTGTCTGCCTGTCAAGTGATACTTGCTGTTCAGTTAGTGAATCTAACGGACGCATAACGCAGTCAATTTCAATGATCCATCATTTTTTAGACGTTTTGTTATCAATCAAAATAAAACAAACAAAACATCGAAACAACTCACATTCCCGGATTATTTTGTTGAGGTGCACAATGAAGTGCATATTGCATTTAAAACTCAAGTTTGCATGCAAAATAAATGGGAAAAAGTGCTCTCTGTGCTTGGTATTAATTCCAAAGAAATGCTTGGCTTCAATAAGCAAACCGTCGAAAATGCAGCCCCATCGAACATCGAACTAAAAAGCTAACAAAATAGTGCGAATCTAACGAAAGGTGTATTGAAAAGTGCACTTCATTTACTTATTTTAACATGATTTTTCATCTCGTGAAGATATTTGCAAAATGTCGAAGGTTTTACCACCCAATTATTCATGAAGCGCTTGATTTCACGAATTAAGTTTTTAAATGAATGCCAAAAATTGGCACGCATAATGTTCGTGTGATTTTAAGCGGAACAACAAAAAAATGCGCTAAATAGATCCATTTGAGAAGGGGATTTGTATTTTGTTTTCACGGGAAATAAATGATCTGTTTTGTTTGGTTGTTGGCTTGGGCGTCAATAAACGCTGATATAATGATTACGTGGTGCAAATTCAAGTTCGACTGGTGTATTCCAAAGAAAATACTATCGATTCATCAGAAAATTCGATCACGTCTCATTCAAAAGCCGCGCGCACACACACACACAAATCCATTCATCACGAATCCAATCATCCAAGTAGTGCAACTTACAATTCGTTGTTGAATCCATTCATGGTGTGAGTACATGAGTTCACCGCCCAGATCTGGTGTCACTTGTGATCGTTCAACATGCGCAAATAATTCATCCAACGACGAACAAATCATCAAGCGAAATTTAAAGTCTTCTTTGAAAAATTTCGAACTAACTTCAGAGATGGCTTTTTGAAAGAAACCGGCCGGACGAATCACATAGACAACATGAATGATGCCCGGAAAGTATGACTACAATAAGAGTAAATGAATTGAGTCAATGGACATGTACAAAAACGAAAGGATTTATCAAATGACTCACCGATATTCGAAGAAGAACCGCTTTTACGGCAGTCCATCGATCTTTTCTGCGATCGATAATTAAGTTAAACCCGAGATCAGCCTCTTGCAACCTAATTGACAGAAATATGAAAGACATTTTAAGGGCGGCGGTTGAAATTGAAGAAAATAACTTTGGCCTTGGTTCAATCAATAAATGAGCCAAGACATTTTTGAATTAGACTTACGTTGGTACCGACGTCAAATACGAGATCAACTTTTCATAATCGTGTTCGGTGAGCGAATGAAAATTATTGTGATCGGGAAATGTGATGATTGGACAACCTTCACGCGATCGTCCACCACTGATGATGGCATATTGTGGATGTAATAAATCAGCAACATCACCGATGCTAAGCGCTTCTTCGGCGATGCTTACATTTGATGAATTCGATATTTGTTGCTGAAACATTGCATTATTACCGCCACTAATCAATGAAGTAACGCTTCCGGCTGAATTTGGACGCACATTCTGTGATGTAATTGCATTTACCGCACTTTGTCCTATTTGTGTTTACATTCAAATTCGAAATTTATGACATTTTAATTGACTTGTTACGAACAAATTACAAAGTTCATAAGATTTGAAAGCAACAAATATGTTTAGATTTATTATCAAATAATTATTCTTATCGATCGATAAAACTTATCGCTCGACGTAAATAAGCACAAATAATAGAAGAAAACCAAAAAATATTACCCATAGAACCATTTATCGAGTGAGCTGTACCATTCGAAGTTGTTCCCAATAAAATCATTTGATTATTGGAAGCCGCTGTAATATTGCTTGTGTTGTTGCTGATCAAATTGTGATGATGATCGCTGTTATTGGTGTCGGTGATATTATGGAATACGGTTTGCTGTGATGTTATCGATGTTGTGCTCGATACGGATGATTGATGCTGAAATATATGCTGATGAGAGTGATGCAAATTATTCGTTCTGGATTTTGTGAGATTTAATGGCAACAGGGCGATGTCATTTTCATCTGGAAATAAAGCAAATGGAATCTGAATTAATAAAACAATTGAATACCGGATTCAAAACAGTAGAGGAATTGTGTAAAAAGCAGTGCCATTTCGGACGCCTTTCGCGCGGTTAGAAGGCAATTCGTCAATTCTCTTACACTCTCTCTCTCTCTCTCTCTCTCTCTCTCTCTCTCTCTCTCTCTCTCTCTCTCTCTCTATGCCCTTTTCTTACACAATTCAATGCGATTCATGGAACATTTGTTTATCGATTGTCTATTGATAGTCACTGTTTTGTTATTGTACACTTGATTTTTTGGGGCGACCTCAAAAATACAGGCGTTTTGTTTTCTTCAAATATTTCATTTGAAATACTAAATGTTTTCTATAGCACACACACACACACACACTCACACACCTGAATCATTTTCATGCAGATGAATAATCGTCTCACAGTAATTAAACAAATATTTCGCATGCCAAGCAATTGACGATGAAAAATGAGTCAAGTTCTAAGCATTTTATGCTACACAATGGAAATGTTTGAATCGTTACGCATACGACATTTGAAACGTGCGCAGTGAATTAGAGAGAAAAAAAAGAAAGTGCGTTACTGTTTGCATCAGATGAACATGCATGGTTTGGTAAATATTCGCAAAATCCCACACACAGATCACACACATCGAATCGGAAGAAGTACACCAACAAAAAAAAAGCGTTACCAATCAAATGATGTTGCAGCATCGCCTCATGGGGAGACTACATTTAAACTGATTGAAAAGACAATGATTTATTCATTGTAAACAAACATTAAACGCCCACTAAATATCGCGAAGTTGTTGCAAACACACCAAAATATCGGCCCCACAATTAAAACAAAACTGAAACTTGGAAATCATTGAATGAATTAATCATTTTGTTGAATGCATGGCCCAAAATGCAAGACTCTAATTTTAAATGATACCCATTACAACGAAACGAACCGAAAAGAAAATCCATTCAATTGGATTGGCCCATGTGAATCGATTTTCTATTTCAACAGACAAATCAAAACAGACTCAAACTCCACACAGAGAATGCAACGAAAATTTACTAGAAAATCGCTAGTTCTATTTGCGTAAGTGTAATTTTGATCGTAATTAGCCACGAAAGGGCAATTTTCAACGCATGGTGAAGGTTTTTATATTTATTTTGCACAATTCATGAATTTCTGTATTTTATGCAGGCGGCATCGGGGCATATCTACACACTACACATTTCGAAAGATTTTGTTTTGTTCAATAAAATTTTATCGATGAATTGAAAATCGTGATTTCAGCTCAATCATTTTTTTTTAAATCTGTTAAACGTAGCGAAAAAAGAGAAGTAGAATGTCGATGTAAAAAAAAAAAAATCATCATTTATCTGATCATCATTAGCAAATGACATTTTGATGTTTGTACCAAAGAGAAAATCTGTTTAAATGATGCGCGGCGCGCAATTGAAAGGAAAAAGACGAAATGAAAAACAATTGGCAATTGGTCACTCACGACCATCAAAGATGATGTCGATCAACGAACAATGGACCATTTTTTTTTCTGTGTTCACATTGAAACATTTCAATCTCATGAGCCATTTATTCAACTGTACGGCATTTGCGGCATGTGCTGCATGTGCACAGTAAACCGCTCTAAATAATGGAATCTTTTCACTGAATAAACATTTTACACCGAGATTCATTTAAAAAGAAAAAAAATTAAATGATACAATTTAATGATCGACACCACAATGGTTGGGCGGCACGTTGATCATCAAGAGATTGCATGGCGATTGCCATCATTTATGAATGAATTTCAATTAGAATTATGACAGACAATCAAGACAATTAAATTATTTTGATTTTTGCAGTTTAAAAAGGTGAACTCTATTACGGTCGGTGTGTGCTCCGAAGCACTGGGGTGATTGCGTGTGATGTGCTGTTGCGTTGTTTCAATTAAAGGAATCGCCTGTTTGCATATTTATCATCTTGATTTTATGTTACAGTATTTTGTTTTGTTTTTTGTTTTTGTTTTTTTCATTTTCAACGTTTCGTCAACAAACGGACGAAATGAGGCAAAGCCTTGTATCCAACACACACAATGAAATCATGTTTAATTTTCCATCATTAAATCATTATCTCATTGGTACGGTAGAACAATTACCGAACTCTAACTATTTGCTCGTTCATGTTTGTGTGTCATTTCGATTTGGCCAATCGAATTACGTGTGGTTTTTCTATTTCTTTACATGTTTCTTTAGTTTTCATTTCCCATATTATTGTTGTTGTTGTTTTCATCATCTTCTTTATGTTCTTTTTGGTTTAAAAGCTTGGAATTTTGATCAGTGAATACGATGAAAAATTACATGAACGCATTTCATGTGAACTGAATTGAATGTAATATAATTTAAAAATCGGTGCTCGAATCAAATGGTGATTTGATGTGAGTCTGAAATAGACAGAGAGAAACGAGAGCGAAATGAAGAAATAGACCAAATCACTTTGAATTCAATCAAATCTAATTGAGAAAATAGAACGGACCAAACCGATAAAAGCAATCGATGAGCCAGTGAAAGGACGGCTTTGAAGTAAACCATTTCATGTGTAGCACATAGAAAACAGAATTAATTGAGTTTCTTGGGTTTGGCGATGTGTGTACACAATAGACATCCAGAGATGAAATATACAAAGTAGTTTCAGATACTCGTGTATTTCTGTTTGCAGCATTTGCTTGGCCTCACTGCGTTGCCAATTGGTAAAACGATATCAGCCACTGATTTTCCGTATCTCTTGAGAGATACAATTGTATGTGTCACAATTGTCTTGATAAATCAACCACATTTTAAAACTAGTTTGCTATTCCCCAGCTGATAGATGTTTGTACCAATGCTACTTGTACATTCGTTCCAAAATAATTAGATTTCAGACTAAGTATTAAACTCGCATAATGAATACGAAATACATTGATAGGATATTTTTGGTTCTCAAGCATAATTTCACTCAAACTTAAGAACAAACTCGATTAAGTTATTACAATCTCAACAACAAATGACATATAACGTTTTGTTAATACAAGCCATAATTGAATCTCTGAGAACAACAGTGAAATGTAATATTCCTTATTGGAGGATTGTCTCACAAAATGATTGGCCGTACTAGCAAGCAGTAAAAGTATCCCCGAACGAAGGTGGTTATTAACGCAACTATTATTTTGTTCCATTGGCATAGCAAATGAAATCAGTTGAAGTTAATATTATTTAATAATCGCAAGTATCATTCAACTAATAATCATCTCATTATTCAATCATATTTGCGTATCATATTGAAATATGCACCTGAACAAAAAAGACGTCGAAAAACTTGTGTCCCATCACAAAACTACAAAAAAGGAGGCTCACAGCATTGCATAAAACGTCATTGTTGGAACAGGATTAGCCGACGTGTACCTCAGTTCTATGAACAGTCAATGTAAGTGTGGTCCGGAACTAAATTTACCGTCACCATTCGTTGGTCGACACTTTAACTGCCAAAACAGTTGAGTGGAGCCATTTTACCATTTAGGAATTATACGTTTTGCTATTACAGTCGATGCTTCAATTTATCTCAAGCTATTTATTACAATAGAAACTTGCAACGCAAACACAATGTGTTCAATCCAAAGAGGCCGAATGACGTAAAAGATAGAGCAGAGTGGAAACCAAAATGCTTTTCATTTCTAATCAGCAAAACTAAATATGTCGTCGTCGTTTACTTTATTTCGATAACATGACATGTGTCAAAATCAGCCGTAAAATTGGTGACTGGAGTAGTTTTTTTTTTCTCTTTAATATTTTGACGCTTTTTCTAACATTGTTATGAAATAGCTGGCACATTTTTTTTTATCACCTAAATAGAAAATGTTTGTTTTGTTGTTGTTTTGTCTATTTTGGGCAAATATCGAGACATTGTCGATTGAAGAGAAAGCATGACAGAGACGCGAACAGAGATCAAAGTTTTTACAAAAAACACGTTAATTTGTTTCACCCAATAAAGCAGCCGAAACAAGTCGTTAATGGTGTTTATAATTGCAAAATTAATAGCTTATTACAGATGAAATTGATTGGTATCGGCTCAATAAAAAAAACATACACACGCACACCCAGAGAGAGAGAGAGAGAGACAAGTAACGTTGTCGTCTTGCCGGAAAGATGAAAAAACAAGTTCGTTCGATTTCGTTAGTTTTATCTTTACTTTAACATGTTTACCTTTGATCGCTTGTTACTTGATTCGAGTGGCAACAATGACAAAAAAAAATAATAAAATTTGTTGCAAAAACGCAATAAACCGAAACAACATGCTGACGAAGGAGATTGCTAAAACACTCATATCGTTCATCGCAAACAATAGAACTGATTACTATTTTTGTTGTTGTGATTATTAATTCTTGTCATTTCATGAACTGCCTGAACTATGACACGTGCGCTTCATGTATCTTGTTTGTTCATGTGTAGAAATACGTAATTCTGTAGAGACTGCTGTAGACGCACATTTAATTGTGTTGAGCAGAGTCGCAATCTAATTACATGAAAAATTAAATTGAAAATTAAGAGCAATTTGTAGGTTCATCAGAGCTGGTTGATTCCATGTGTGCTTGTAAGCTAAGTACATATAGGAACTGCGGATTTATGGTAACAGTTTTTTCAACAACAAAAAATTGTTTCCTTGGTGTACATGTGACCTAAATGAACGACATGGCGCGTTTTTTGTCGCAACATTTGTTTGCTTACCGCATGATTCATCCGGGATGAACCAGTAAAATCATCGAAAAATATGAATGACGTGCCATAAATTCAATAAGAATCACGTTTGGAAGATCCAATGAGAGAACATCACTACCAAATATCTTTTTGAGCGCCATTCGTTTTTTCATATTAAACCAAACAGTGCAACAATGCTCAATGAACAAACAAAATGTTTGTTTCCACGAATTTTTGTCGTTTGTTTTTTTTTCGTGCACCAAAATAAATGGGACATTGACAAAGTCAAGTTTCTAATCAGATGGTCTCTTTTAGTGAAAACCAAATTGATTGAGAACAAACACGTAAACATTACAAAGTCGAACACTGTATAAAATGCAACAACCGCCTACCTTATTGCATTTCGTTTATATAATGGTGTATATTTAAAAGTCACTTGACGTGCCGACTTTTCGATAAATATGTACGGTTTTTTTTTATCACGAAAAAGTACTCGGCAACGGATATTTAAATTCGATTTTCTATTGCATGTGTGTGTGTGTGCTGTGTTCAACCGACCTCGCAACCATTCAGATAATAAGCGTGCCAAATGTTCGCCCGTAAAAAAAAAATGCTTTTTAAAAGCAGGTGATAATGCAAACAGATGGATCACTCCATGAAAAATGCTTACATTGAAAATCGTCATTTTTGTTTGTTTACTTCATCTTGTAATTGGATGTTTTTGGATACTAGAGACAAAAACAAAATTTCAATTATCGAAATCTAGGTCTTTCGTTGGCATACCCAACATACAGCCAAATATTCGATGGTCAATGCTCACATTTCGATAATTCGATTGTTAATTCGTGGAAAGCTTCTCAGCACAATTTCCAATGAATTTCAGTCTTTATTTTGGAAATTTAAATGGGGCGTTACACCGACTCTCACCACTTGATAGATTTTCAAATGGACTAGTAACATTCACACACATTTTAACTGTTCAACATCAATACTCAACAATCGATGACGAATAAATATGTGTTTTGTTTTTTTTTTCATTCAACTGGTATTTCATTGGCATATTCGCTTGAAGCAAACAACACAGTTACAGTTTAAGCGCGAGAAAATAAACTATGGTTGCTCAAAAGGCAGGGATTTTATTAGGAGTTTTTTTTTCTCAGTTGTTCACTTCCACTAAGTCATTTCCAACGTTCGCAAGTAAATCAATCCTTATCACATTCACTTTTACTTTGTCACATCACAAGCTTCACAAGCACATTTTCATTCAAGTCTCTATGCAATTTTTTATTTTTGTTTTTTTTTTTTTTTATTATTTTGTTAGTGTCAACGTAACATTTCGCACCACTGTTTTGTTTTTAATTTAATCAATGACATATGATTCAATGTAGCAAAAACAACAAAACAACATCAAACTAGCAACAGCACTTGAAACTCGATGCAAATCGTGAATTATGCGCTTTGATTTCAATTGAAATGTGTAAAGACCTATAAGAGTACAATGTAAACAATGCACATTGATAATAACAACAACAACGAAAACAAAAACGGACAGTCGAATGATGTATGAGAGAACATTTGTAACGTAGACCAAAACAATGGTCCATGGATTGTGATGTGTCTTCGACAACGAAAACGTTGAAATAGCAAAACGAAATAGCAACTGATGCACTCACACACGCGGCCAAAGCCAGTTTTTTTTTCTAGCCGTAATTTTAGTAGTTGCACTGATCACTCTGCCATACAGTTGATAAAATATCAATTAACACACTCAGCATGTCATTTGATATACACACAGATATTTATCTGAATCGGGAGCAAACATAGGCGTTATTTGTGGCATTCGATATCTACTACTCGCGCTCGGATTGAATTTGATATTGTCACTTTCTGAGTTAATTTTTTGTTGTTTTTTTTATGTTTAGTGCATTGCCCACTTGCAAGCGGTTGAAAGCCTTTACAAACTGCCACACGATGGGTGACTGTCTATCACAATTTTATGGTTGCGAAAAAAAAAAACAAAAATATCAAAATTAAAATTGAAACAAACAACCGAACGAGAAAAAAAAATGCAATTACATATTCATCGTGAAATTATCGTTGCGGGTTGCCATTAGATTTGGAGCACTTCAGTGTGGTTTTTCACGAAAAAACCGGACTTAAAACTGAATTGAACGATTTGAACTAACAGCCAAACACTGAATGACTGCGAGTGGTTTTGTCGGCGAAACTTGTACTCGAGACAGTCTACAGACGAATTGAAAAGTGGCAAAATAGCGATCAACGATACCGCACACGCACACACACACACACACACACACACACTTTCAAGCGGCAGTGCAAATTAATAGAAATGGCAACAAAAAAACACACACTGTGCACTTGTATCATTTGCGCTTTTTCTAACGAATTTGCAGTTCTTGTTTTTTTTTGCTGTTGCTGCTCCTGCTGCTGAGACGTTGCGTGCGTACAATCGTAATGTGATTTTCTGGGCAATGGAATCTCAATTCTATAAAGCTGGAGCTGATATTTTTTATTTACACAAAACATTCGTATTCCTTGAACTATATCACTAAATTTGCAAGTTACGGTTTGCAAGAACCCAAACGAACCACACAAAAAAAACAACAACAAATGCAATCAAAATAGAAACACTGAATGCACAGAATTTTTATAGTAGTATAGTTGAATATTGATCTATGAATTCCGAAATTTGTTCGCTATATTTTGTTTTTCAATATTCGTTCACAAGTTCACAATTCTATGGGCCAAATATAAGTTCGGTGCTCATCACTGCGTTTTGAATGCGAAACTCCGAATGAAATGAGCAAAACAAGAAGACGGAAAACAAATTTCAAATAAAATGTGTGAATTAAATATATATATCGTGTGTGTACGTTGAGCCGATTTTCTACCGATTGAAACGTGCGCACATCCGAAATAAGTGTGGAGCCCCATCACTTGTTATGGTATATTACGATTCAACCATGTGTGTTACGATTCAAGAATCACATACAACGGCTGCTGCACAGAGCAAAAGCCAATACACAACAGAAAAGCAAAAACAAAAAAAGTAAAATTATTAGACAACACACCGCGATATAGTTGAGCGTACGAAGAGTATACAGATGATTATTTCATGCGTTGTGTGTGCTGTGTTCTCTGTGCTGTGTTGATATTGGTTCTTCTCCTCTCTCGCTCTATCTCTCATCGTGTCAAGCGATTTGTTCGTTTGTAATGAAGCTTTATAAAGATTTCTCTCAATCGCGGTGCGTTTGGCGCCCATGTGTTTGTGCATAGTATACAGTTTGTGTTGGATATATGTGAAGAACGACGAACATCGATACAGGCCAAACACGTATTTACACTAGCCCATCATGAAAATTATGCTCAAGAACAAATACGAACAATAAAGAGAGCAGATAAAAAACACACACAGATCGAAATACCACTAAGAACCCCATGCAAAGAAATTATCTTGGAAAGAAGAAAAAAAAAACCGACGGCTCTGGTAATCAATCGCTTGGCTAATAACCCAGCCAAGTTTGAGCCGAGATTTTATTTCTTAAGTCTAGAGAAAACAAAAAGAGAAAGAGAAAGAGACTAGAGGCTGAAAATTCAACGATCGAAATTTATATCTCTCTGAATGGGCGATGCATTCAGCATGCAATTGCACATACGCCTGGTTCAAATGGCTTAAAGCAAAATTAAAGAGGATAAAACGAATTTCTCATAAACGCTCGACCAGCAATCGTCAGGAGCCAATAAATCGGAAATATTTAATTATCTCATATTATGATTTATTTATTATATATATTAAAAGCGGCATGGCTGCATCTTTGATGAAGTTGTAAATTGTACAGTGTTCGTACAATGTACATCAGAGGTGCTTGGTGCATAGAGAATTTAACCAACGTTCGTAGATACTCTTTTAATCGCGCTTATGTAACGATTTCATTGAACTTTGAATATTGTGAATTTGTTCGCGATGCACTTGAGGTTGATATGTAGAAAATTTCTCACAAAATAAAAAAAATTTCCCTCATGCGAACAGGGGGGGGGGGTGTTGATTTGAAGAGTTAATTTACACTTGATTACGCTATTACACTACTCGCATTGCTCTAATCATAATTTTCAACTTGTTTAAATTCATATATGCGAAATGTGCTTTTTTTTCTCTTTATTTCGGACACAAGTAGAAACGTGAGCGATGAAAAAATTAGCAAGATCCCATCATTCGATAATATTATGCAAATCATGATTGGTTCTTGTTCTATTTCATTGAGAGAGAGAGAGAGAGAGAAACAAATAAAACACACTTGAAATCCAGATTTATGTTTGATTCCAAAACAAGTAACTCACAATGCTAAATAAATTTAAGAAAATAGAACGATTTATCTGATGATTTTTAATTGGAATAGAATGTAGATGGATGTTGATATTATTTCGTTGGTTTTCAAGCGAAATAGAATTAGTTAAAACCATTATACTTGTACACCAATGTCTCATTTTATCGAATTTTTGCTCATTATTGCTACAGCATTCATTCCAAGCGTATCTACTTTTCAAAATCAATGTCTTGATATTACGATCGTTTTTTGTTGTTGTTGTTGTTGTTGTTTCGTCGTCATTCACATTCTAGTAATTTCAGTGAAGTTTTTGTAGATTTTCTCGGCGGGCAAAACAAGGCAAGCAAATTTCATTTCACCAAACAATAAGCAATCATGAAAAAAATAGCGCTTCAAATTGGAATGACGGTGAAAACTTTAATTTACCGGTAAATTGCAAGTCAAAAGATATATTCTTCGACACGATGAAAAGTGTATGTTGATGCTAATGACGGGCGGAACAATATGCGAATTTGTTAAGGTAATGTGATAATCGTGTATCTCTTACATAATATCTATTGTTGATTACATTTATTCATTTTGCAATGCACACGAGCCCAGTCGCTTCCCATACGAACAGAAATAGAGAAAGAAGGAGAGAGAGAGAGAGAGCGAGAGAGAGAACAGTGAGCGAATAACTGGATTCTTTTATTATTAGATGAGATGATGTTGCATTGTTCTCGGTTGTTCTCGGCTAGAATAAAAAAACAGTTCATCGAAACAAAAATTTCAAATGAGCTCATCAACTGCATTCTTCGTGTCAACATTTTTTTTTTGTGATTCCGTTTGACGCGCATTTTTACAGTGTTCGTTTCATACCGATGAAATTTTGCTCTAAATTCCCATTGTCTGTTGCAATCGACCAGCAAACAGTATTTTTCAGCTGTTATAAATCTGACGCGGTTATGTCATTCGAATGGAAAAAAAACATTTAAACTCGAAATATTGTCACAATTTCAAATTGACAAAAAAAAAACCATTTTTAACGAAATAAAATTGCTTCATATGAAAATGTGTAGCTTTTATTTGGAAGCCATTTTTATTTGAAAAAAAAAAAAAAAAATTATTAAATTTACAGACATTACAATTAAAAATGCTCATCGCGATGCAAAAGGCAAAACGATCTAAGGTGGTACTAAACAACATGTCGAAACAATATTAATCATCTTCGGATTCAAGAAAGTCAACGTCTTGATATTCGGTATTCTTTGGCTCAAGCAATTGATCATTATGAAATTCATTTGTGTCACTTTCATAGCTATCGTCATCATTGGCGATGAATTCAACACAAATTTCCTCGGTTTCGTCCAAATGTTCAATATCCGATACCAAATCACGCTCTTCCTTTGCCACTGTATACATTTGCTTGCTGTGCATGGCATCATTCGAACGGTTGCCTCTTCCTTTCTCCATTTTGGTTTTTGGAAATTTTCGTTCGTGTCGCACCGTTCGTCCACCATCTATTGGACGTGTAATAACAAAACGAACATGCGGGAATTGTTTTTTCAAAAAGTGTCGAAATGTTGAATAGCTCATCGTTTTCGTATCCATTGGACAATTCATACGGAACTTTTGATACATATTAATCCGCGGTTCATTTACAACAATGATACTTTTATTGAGATCATTTGTGTAATGGCTTAGCTCGGATTTGACAAAATTCTCAGCAAATTTATACACATCCAGTGAGAGTGCATTGTGTGGTTTTTTCCGTACATTACCATGCACTCGGGGTATTACACCATTCACCATGACATGTCGTCGGATCCGTTTCAAATGATATTGTGTCACATTTTCGAGATAAATAAATGCATCAAGACACACACGTTTACCCTGAAACACATACACCGCCCGCTGTCGTATTCGCTCTTTGTGTCGGTTTGTTTCATTGCGATTCGATAAACAGGCCATCGTAACACCCATCAAATACATATCGTGCTCCTGTTTTGTTAATTCGGCAATATTCAATCGATGGCGATAAACACTTTCCGCTTGTAAATCTTTAAAACAAACACCTTGACATTCGCAACCGCTTGCCAAACGTTTGCTCACCTCACTCACAGAACTCTCTAGAACCGTTGGCGCTGCTTCTTTGTCTTCAGTTTTACGCGTATCCGGTTTTCGTTGTGACAGTTTTTTCGTTTTGATCGTTTTACGATTCGTTTTGGCCGATTCGATGGCATGGTGCTCCGAAATCATTAGCTCAATATTTGGCATCAATCTCTCTCCATCGCTAGCATCCGTATCACTAAATTCTACATCAACAATTTCTCCCAATTCATCGTCTTGCCCTTTGTTTACCTGGATAAATTCACGAAATGCGATTATTATTTTTTTTTTTATACAAATTACATTATTTCAATCAATAATGTTTACCACATTTGGTAGTTGTGCATTGAACTTTCGCTTACTCAACACTTCATCATCGAGATTATCAAAATCGGAATCGCATGGATCGGTTTTCTGGCCAATTTCATCTTTTCGTTCGATTCGTTCAACTGGCAATAATGAATGTAACACTTCGGTCGCACACGCTTCAGCTTCTGGTATCGCTGAAATCTATGAAAATCCCAAATTCCAACAGAGAAAACCAAAATCAAACATGATGAAACGTTGTTATTGTTTACATTTGTGGTTTTGTTTCATTTGACAATGTGATACAGTCGATAATAACAGTGACAATTTGATAAAAGTTTGGTGACGGATTTTGATGCTTATTGCAATGCAATAAGGTCGATTATCGATCGTCATATTGTGTAAATATTCACAGGACTTTCGACCGAATCATCATTGTCAATATGACCATGTTTATTACCTCCATTATGCGCCCATTGGGTTTTTTCCTACTTTTTGGTTGATTATTTTATAGCGATACACTTTGCAAACCGTTTAACGAACAAATTTCATCAATTTCCAATCAATTGAATGAGAATCTTTCGAAAAAACTTTATAAATATGCAATACACAATAATGGCGATGCTTTCATTGTGAGTTTTTGAGCTGTCATCGTTTGCTGTGTTTCTGAAAATCGCTACGCAGTACACTGAACACACACTGACATTTAACCGTTGGTGTGAGCGAAATGGATGTTCGTTCATTTTGACAGCAGCTCGGTTGTGTGTTGCATACGATGTGAATAGAAAGAGACAACTAGCCAGTACACTGGTTCGTATGCTCTCCACTCACATGCTTTGATTGAGTCTGTACACTGTACAGTATACAGTACAATGTCAGCTATAGTGGTGTTTGCATAACCTTCTTCATATCCAATTTTTGAAGCGCGACATTCAATTCACGTATTCTGATTACGTGGTGCATTTATCGTTCTTATTCGGCTGTTTGCTTTTTTTTTTTTTTTAAAAAGAAAATTGCAGTTTGTACATACGTCAGAAAACCTAAAATACAATGTGCACCGTCCAATGCCGCACCAATTCAAATGCGAATTTGCTTGTCTCACGAGCCAACCGTTGTCATTTGTTTACTCAAGCCATACATAGTTCATCCAGTTATGAAGTGTGTATGTGTGTGTGTGTGTGTGTGTGTGTGTGTTTGTTCACTTACCAGTCGAACGAAAGAAAGCACCATTTGGTCGCATAATGTTATGTAATAACCGATTTCGTACTTTAATGCTCTTTTGGTTAACGCTTCCGATTCGCTTATTTTCAAGAATGCACGTACGTCCATAATATTATTTTTACACGCCCGTTTGTATGCATGTGTGTGTGTGTGTGTGGCTGTGACTGTGTTATTTTCTTATGTATGCCGAGGCTTATCTTTCTAGCTTATCTCCTATTTGCTCAATATTCTTCATTGGTATGACATTTTTCGTTCGTTCCATAACATTGTTGTCATTGCGATGATTTTTTCTTCATCGGGGCTTGTGAATTTCGTTTGACACAACTTGTGTCTTTCTGATATTCCAGTTATATTTCTTTTGTTGTATTTTTTTTTGTGTGTGTGTGCTGTAGTCATTTAACTGGATATTTAGAACTCTTTCACATTTGGGAATCTCTGTAAATTGAAACCAAAGAAAAAACCCGAATATAAATGAAAATTGTGTCGCCGTCTAAAAACTCCATTGTTCTTAATGCCTGTCTGCATCTCGATAATCTTTTCCATATAAAAATTAAAGGCATTTTTTTTTTGGCACAGATTTTAATGTTGACATAACATTTTGTTTGCATCGTTGTTAAAACAATGTAGATTTTGTTTGGATCTAGTTCGTGCGTTACAACATGGCACGCTCATCTTCTTCCCAAATCGTTTTTGTTTCATCGCCAACAAATAAAAAAAAAAAAAAATAGAAGTACTCGATTTGATTCATCGTTGAGAGTGCTCGCGAAACTGTCTGCAATTTCAATATAAAAACTTTTATTCCGAAAATCTCTTTTCAACTCTTTTATCTCAGCCCAACTCTTTTCACTTTTTGATTTGTCTCTTCTGTTGATTTTCATTTTAATGAAAATTCGTACAGAAACGGCGTGTTTCTACGGCTCATATCGAATATGAGTTGTGAATGTGAGAGCAAAAGAAGTGCACATCTTCATCATATGTGTAAAGAATGAATCTGTGCGTTAAAAGAATCAACGATCTCGGTGCCAATTTGTCGTATGTAAAATGATGGTCGCACATAACGTTGATAAGCAATTACAACTAGAATTACAAAGTGTTTTTCGTAAATAGACATTTGAGGCAACTTTTTACACACATTCGCAAAACATTGCGCTTGAAATGATATTATGTGTATGCTGCTCCGTATTCGAATCCATTTACACGGTTTAACACATCTAAGCCCATTTATCCACGAGTACACACGACATTTTCACGATAATCGCATTTGTTCCTCATTCAGATGAAAAGCAGAAATAATTTTATTCCACATGAGTAGCTTCGAAACTGATTCAACCGGCACGTGTTCTGTGCGATTGGGCGACAACATTCGAAATAAGCGAATGAGAGTGGATATTTCCACCATTTATTTTCTCGTTTTGCAATCGAATATTTGCATTTTATCTTTAAACACAGTGGATTTTTTTTCGTTTTTTTTTCATACTCATGCTTGTCATGGCTATGAACGAAATTTGAGTTATCCTAAAGAGCTCGTCGGGGGGGTATACATTACGCATAGTTCTTCATCACGATTGACATCGGTCGAATGAAAAGTAGCGTCTAATGGAAATTGCAGGCTGCATAATTTCAACCCGAAAAACGCACTTGCTTTTCATTTGTCAAGTTTTCACCGTGCCAATGGATTGATTTTGAACTAAGAAATGGAACACTTGATACTTCGTCTTGTCTATTTCATAATCGGTTGCATGTCATTTGAGAATCCATAGAAACAAAAAATGCAATGACAAATTTTTGTTCGTTTGAACATATTTTACACGGACAAGACATTTGGAGCATGAGAAAGGCTCAAATTGAAACGAAGTATATGGTGCAATTGGAAAAAGAATGCAATGTGTGCGCCGTGGCGATGAAGGTTGCATAAATCCAAAAATACAGTTCGCTTATTGGTGTTTCGTTTGTATGAGACGAAGGAAAGGTCTAACATGAAAACCTATCACGTTTGTTTGAAGGCGACGCTCAAATGAACTTTGTGTTCTATGTTTTGAATCTTTTCACAGACAGAGTCTTTCAGTTCATTATCATATTTCACTAGGCTTTCCCCTCAAATTATTAACTGTTGAAAATAAATTTTTCTGCGTGTTTTTGTTTTTTGTTCTCTCGTGAAAATCGGGAAAAAAAGAACAAAAATGCGTACAAAAATAAAGCATATGCGACATCGGTTTGCTGTCACAACGACATTTGGTGCCAACGTTATTCATTGGCATATTCTATTTATGATTCAACATAATTGCATAAAAAATATCGAATAGATGTGTTTTTTTTGTTGGTTTCAAAATCCGTCCAAAAAGGAAAGAGAAACGCATGCGATGAAAGCATAATGTTAAGCAAAAACCAACAGAAATTATGAAAGCAGCAGAAAAAGCGCTTGGCATCGCTGAAACTCATGATTATGGATGCATCTCTATGCAAGCGGTTCGTATTTTCCGCGTTGTCGACATTTACGGCTAATTTTGCGTTCTTTCTGCCCTTTTTTTTGCGTGTGTGGTTTATTTTTTCTTCTCTTCATTCTACCAATTGGATAGTGTAGATTCATATTCATAAATGAAAACAAACGGCACTCAAATTATCAGTTGTAGAATGATTTAAATTGCAATAATCATAATTCAACAGCACCATGCACATTTAGTGCGATGCAATGAGAGAAACAACAAAATAATCGTGGCTTTTATATTTCTTTCTTTCTTTCATTCACTGCATTTGCATTTATTCTTTTGAAATTAAATAAAAACCAATGTTCAAATGAAGAAAAAACAAAAAGCAAGCATAAGCAATGAAAGGAACAGAAGCAGTTGAGACAACAAAAAGTAATCAAAAGCAACCAAACCGAGCAAGATGTGTCGGCGGTCGGCAGCCAGCAAGTGGTAAATATTGCCAACAACAAAAACTATGATGAGATTTATTCAACGGCTTATGATTCTTCTGTGTGTCTCTACTCTCGTGGCATTTTACAAGAGCCTAGGCCTAATTTACACAGTAGCCGACCCATAACAGGTTTTCATCATAATCACAGTGGATGTCGCTGTTGCGATTTACAATTGCAATTGATGAGTGTACTTCACACACACACACACACACACACACACACACATTCAACGTAAAATAGAATCTATGAAATGCAAATAATCACGGAAATCAATACGGGAACTATATAATAACAGTATTTTGTAATGGGAAAATTGCTTGCAATTCATCGATTAATGCGATGGAAACACGATGGTGAAGAAGAAACGCCAAAACGGAAAGAAACCGCCATCACCACCGCAGCCATCGTCGTTGTCGTCGTCTCGTGAAATGCGACTCAAAACATGACTCTTTTTTTTTGTATCAATTTGGCTAAATGTTTCTACTGCCGTCTCTGTGTCTATATCATTCAGCCAGCAGGATTCTCATTGAGACGGTTTCATTGATTTTTTTCGCTCTCTCTTCATTTCTTGCGCGTTTCTTCCACAACGGACTAATAAAATTAAAAAAAAAAAAAAACTGAATGCAATTTCAATGTCGATGTCACGAGAGCATGAAACCAATCAAATTAATGGATCTATGAAGATGAGTTTTCCTCCTCTATCCCGTAGTTATCGTGACTAAATCATTGGAGAAAAAAAAATATTCACATTCATTGGTCATTTTTTCCATTTCTTTGGAGCAATTTGTCGATATTAAAATCAATCGATGGAAAAATTGAATCAAACTTGACATCACAAAATTGATTTTTTTTTCTCTTTCATTTCGATGAAAACATGCTGTTGAAATGTATTCAAAGCATTATTTATCCATTTAACAAACATTTTACTTGTTCTTCATATGATTCGTTATGCTTTCAATCAGCACACGGCGCATTGAGAAATGCCATTGAAATTGATTTCGATGAATTATCGAAAAAAACTTGTATGGTCGCACATTACCAACGTGAGTCGACAGACACACGAGGCTCTCTCATGGAGAGACCCGAAAAAAAGCGGTGAATTGTCGACAAGATGAATGGCTAATTTTAGGTCTTTCAATAGTTTCATGCTGATAGCTCTTCAACTACACTATTGATGCGTGTAGTAATTTGGTGATAGGTTAAAATCCCATCAAACAGCATGCAGCACATCTCCTTCTTCTTCGTTTTCTTTAAAAAAAAAAAAAAGAAAAAATAAAGCAATTATCTCGTTGCACGTCGAACACATAAAATTGCTGAGTCGGCATTAAACATGTAGAACAACATCTGTTAAAACTGTTGCATCTTACAGAATGCATGGCTCAATTGATGAGTGCGTGCTAAATCGAAGCTTGAACATAAGATTTTCTTTTATTATTTGGTACTGAATCTTAAATTGGGACTATTGACATTGTAAAGAAAAACCAACGTCATATTGAACTGAATGTTTCGAACAATGCCGAAATTAGAGTTTGAATCGAATTTTTTTTTTTCGACGATGCACACTTCATTGAATAGCCAAAAAATGTAACGCATGGTAAAAAAAAAATATGCTCAAACAATAGCAATAACAATGATCAACCATTTCACTTGAATATAAATGCAATGACTAAACGTGATTGTACAATGCGTTGAGCAGTGTCAATGACTTCTAAAAATGGAATAAGTAACATATCACACACACACGCCAGCAAAACGATGGACGAACTTTCGAACAGCGAAAAAAAAAATTATTTATAAGGTAATAGCTTCCTCCGAAAAAAAAATTATTATTTCAATTTAAAATGCATCAGACAGAGAGACAATTTATTCATTCTCGAATCTCATATGCAACGATTAATCACGTGCGCGCTCACAACAG
This sequence comes from Aphidoletes aphidimyza, assembly GCA_030463065.1. Taxonomy (NCBI): domain Eukaryota; kingdom Metazoa; phylum Arthropoda; class Insecta; order Diptera; family Cecidomyiidae; genus Aphidoletes; species Aphidoletes aphidimyza. Next base: position 45,211,152 of record CM059997.1, read on the forward strand.
ACCGATCACTGGAATCATAGAAGAGAAATATAAGAACACGGCAAAATGAAGAAACGAGGGGGAATTTATACCCATCACATCCCAGCCGATTTATCGAATTAACCCACATTAATTGGAAGTGATTTTATGGCGTTTTATCAGTCAGATTGAATGTTTGAATGGATTTGTGGGTATTTTGTCGCGATTGTTAATTGGATTTTTATCCAATTAATTGTGAGTTTAGTGGCGTTGTCGGAAACAAAATCTTTACCCTAATTCACAGATGGAATGGATTTCGGCTGCTACGAGTTGGATTAAATGATTGAGCTAAACAAATTGAAAATGACGTTTGTGAGAAGAGCCCTTTCGATTTCGAATGTTAAGGAATTTTGTGACACCAAATAAATTGAAAGGCAAAACATTCAAAATAGCTCATTATAAATGTCCGCAAATTCGAATTATGCGTAGTAAAGCGCATTTCTATGGGCCGCTATTGTCTCCAAATCAAGAACTTTGGATATTATGGCAGGAAGTGTGTTCTTTATTTCAATTTGAATGGCTTTTGTATATTCGAAATTTTCTCATTTGACATTTTAAAAATGTAAAATCAAAAATAACACACGTTTAAATTCGGTGGAATCCGAACAATTTGTTGTTTTCCGAACAAAACTTTTTATTATACATTATTTAGAGACGGCACGAAACACTGAATTGCGATTGTGACGAAGGTATTGAAATTCTCGGTTTTTGGTCTAATTTAAATGAATGTTTGACAAAGCAAAAGTTTTTCAAGCATTCAAAACAATCGAAAGCTAATGGAGGAAATGCCGTTTGAGACTAACGAGCTAACCAATGACTAAAGCGAAGAAGAAGAAGAGCACAGTGACGTACGCAGAGGCACAGAGACATGAAAATTAGAAACGCTTCAGTTCAAGCTCACATAATTTATTCACCGGAAAAAAAAAGAGAATTAAATGAAAAAAAAAGACAACAACAACACAGACAGAGACCGAAGCAAACTCTAACATCAAAAACCATCATTTTAAAGCACCCAAAAAAAAAAGTATTCGAGTCTTCTTTCCACGGCACGTTGAGCGATCAAATCATTGTCATTTCACAGAAGAATATGAACACATTGTGCCACCACACACCACAAAATATACACGAGTCCATAGTTTTGCTCTGTACTGAAAATTCGACAAAATGAAAATCACTAAAAATAGTCAATGGCAAGAGACTTTGTGCATGGGCCATAAGTGTTGTTTATACACATTTTATAGACGCACTCAATCGCTTTGTGCTTTGCTATAGAAGGTGCTTAAGAAATCACAATAACAGATAAACTGTCGGTTCGCAATGAATCCCACAGCTCGGCACGATTTTATCCACGCGCGCCAAAAAAAAACCAACAACAATAAAAATAACAACAACAACAAAGCAGACATCTCGAATTTAACAAAAATCCATTGAAAATGAGTGCTTGAGCAAGTAATTAATGACGAGTAAATTCTATTTTCGTCCTATGGTTAGAAAGCATTTTATGGATGTGTTTTTATTTTTCATTTTAACAGTGTGAGAATTCATGTTACCATTTCGATTTTTAAATGGGTTCGATTGAAGTGGCTAGCGTCCCCGCCACTAAAGCACCATTGAAACAACGCAACCGAATGCATTTGCATAATGTTAATATACACACGTTGTGTAATTTTGTTAACGCGACTCTTCGACTAGCCAAAACATTCCCGCGCTTATTCTTTTTCGAATTGACAGAGAGGCTCTCATATTGCATAAATTTGTTTGCGTATGCTCGAAAATTTATCGACTCCAAAAATGACAGTTCAAACATTTTTCGTTAGTTTCACTTTGTAGAAGTGACACTACATTCATTTTAATTTTGGATTGTCTTTGATTTTCTCTTTTGTTTTTGTTTTTGTTGTTGTTGTTGCTTTTTCTTTTTTCTCGAACATGGTCGTGTGATTGCATTGGTGTAGAGTAAGATGTCAGGGCACCGGGCAAATTTATCGAAGAAAATAAATGAGAAGAATCTTTCAGTCATTATAATGATGAGCTAAATATGATAATGTCAAATGTGCGCACGGGTTCCCTTCCTAATGAGTTTGAATATTCATCTAATATATTTAAGTTTCTTTTTTGTCGTTTCAGAAAAGATTCGAAGACATTTCTAATAATCAGGCAGATGATGACCGACAACGCCATATAATGTCGCGTAACACTTTTCCTTTGGGTGTTTTGTTCGTTTTGGAGAAACTGCGTTTTCTGCGAAATATGCGACAATGAATTTATTTGGCCAAATTTAATGTTCACATTAAATGGTTACATCGTGCAAATGGTTTTCATTTAATGGGTTTTTAGAAGTTAGAATGAATGTGTCTCTCTCGCTGTCAGCTCGATTATGCAATTTGGTCATGTTATCCGCGGCGAAATGGCTTTGTTGGGCTGAATAATTGTAGCGGAAAAACTGGGTACACCACATCAAAGCCTAAGCCACAGTATGACCACACCGCATGCAAGCATACATTTCGCAAAATGATTGAGATGAATGCGAGGCGCACGCGAGTGTCACACTTATGCGTACCAAAAGAAGAGGCAGCAACATAGCATAGCAACGAAATGATTTGGAAATTAATTTAACCAATTTCCCAGCGAATGATGATCATGCAATATGAATAAGTTATTAAATTAGCAGTTTTTTTTTTAATGAATGTTGGTTTAATTGTGTATGCCATTTGTAAATTATTCGATTGAAATGGTGAATTGGTGTTGTTTTTTTTTCTAATTTGTCATTCATTGCAAATGAATGACTTCGAAAGCCCATCGGTTCGATTGTGTGGCTTCAAATGTCAAACATTTGATGTTAAACACATCATATATGTATGAGCTCGCGAGCACGACACATCGATTCTAACCTTGTACTTGATTCTCGTAAATCACAAGGTTCACTCGATTGTTACGTGTACAGTAACAATAACGTGTGCATTACAAAAACACATATATTTAACTAGACCGAGTCACGCTGTTGGATTTTGGGCGGTTGTTGTCATTTATTGTCCTCGCGCGTAGCTGTTTCGATGCGCCACAACGAAAGAAAATATTGGAAAATTGATTTTGAGCGAACGGCTTTTGCGGTGAGAGAAAGAGAAAGCTTAGTGAAGGAACGTCAAATGTGACTCATTGTCAAATTGTGTTATTCGAGTACAATCGAACGATGGTTTTGTTGTTGTTGTTGTTTAAATGCAGATAATACTATCCATAATTTGACAATGTCACAACCCGAACGTAGTTATTTTAATCACTTTGAGGTGGAGTGGGGGTGGTCACAATCGAATAGCCTTCATCAATCGATTTCTGATAAATAACCTATATTTTACACACAACTTGGGGCTGGTTTTGTATTTAACCAAAAAAAAAAAACACCAAGATCTTTGAAAAATCAAGTACTCACCCGATATTGAGCCAAGCTGTGATATATCAAAGCAACTACTTCGAGTTTTCGTTGTTTTTAACGGTGATGAATGATTGAATGAGGCGGCAGTGGTGGCTGTTGTTGTGGTGGTATAATTTGATTCGGTGGTTATCCAATCCGTATCCATTGCCTTTGATGCACTGCGCTTAAAGTGCTCGAGAAAATTATCGATTTGAACTTCAATCGAACTGGGTGTATTGGCCATTCTTCAATTTCGTTTTTCTTCTTCTCAAAATTAACAATTGTCACATATCATTTGTACCAATGTTAACATTGGTTTGCAATAACAACAACAACAACAAATTCTCCAAACCATTAATTTAATAGCCCAAATGTGTGCGTGTGTATTAAATTAACAACAATTTTTTTTTGTTTTCCGCATTTTTGGATTGCATTACAATGCATATTTTATGGCACTATTCACTCTAATTGATGGACAATGCATTATTAATTTGCTTAAAATGTGATAAATTATTTTGGCCTTTAAACTTTACACCATATATTACACTCGTGTATCATTCATTCGTTCGTGGATGACAGCCTTCCGTATCCTTGTCCACACGTCCCACGCTCTCAATAATGACAGTTGCACGTATGAACTTTGATTCAACCAAATGTAATAAACATTGCTCAGCAGCAGCAGCAGCAGCAACAACAACACAAAATTAAAATCATCCCTCAATATGAAATCACATAATCAAAAGAATCAATCGACTCGAATTTTTCCCATTTTTGTTTTGGGTGTTTTTTTTGTTGTTGTTTTTTTTGCTTGTTTTGATTCGGATTGTCTTGAATAGCGTGCACAATAAAACAAGGATAAAAAAGCAAACCAATTTCACACTTTCTCACACGAAAACCAAATAGAAAAACAGAAGAAGTAGAAGAAAAAAAAAATCGCATTCAGTTGTAACAGCGCAACATTGATGACGACGCGAACACGAACATTTTCACTAGTACACTGAGAGTTCATCGGTAGATTCTTGACACCGACCATACCAACCAGTATACTGTGCTGTTGAAGTACCTGCGCGCGTTATTCTTCTCGCATTCAGCATTCGGATTGCGTTCATCTATATACATACACAGATTGACGTATATGGAACTGAACGTTCGCTTCGCACTACAGTGAAGCGCGGCGGTTCGCTAGAGCGATTGTACACACAATTTTACAGGCAGCAATGAGCCAATTGCAGAAGCTACCGAAACGATATGCTATAACATAAACGGTTTGAGCATTGGGCATGATGTGTGATAATTCCGCGCCAAACCAACCAGCAGTGGTTTGATGGCTCGCTAGTTAAGCTACGGCACAATGCGAGTGCTGTCGATGAAACAAATGTGCGTTTCGTGTCTTGTACTATACAAAAAGAAAAACAAAACCATTGCTGCACATGGCATGGAACTCCACATTTCTCCAGATCGAAAGCGAAATAGATGTGGCAAACGAAAATTTGGTTCGATGATTTTAGTGTGTGCGCCAGGCATAGAGAACCTCAACGAGAATGCTACTTCGAAAAGCGTTTATTGCGTTTACGCTGGTGATATGACCATATCCACATTTAAAATTACGCGCGCGTTCACTATTCTATGTGAACTCATAGAGAGTCAATGGATTTTTCACTGAATCGGAACCACAGAACAGAACAGAACGGAAAAGAAAAAGAAACATCACAAACATATTCATGGAACCGTATTGCGTGACATCAGGGCAAAAGAACAAAGAACAATGTGCGCGTTTGTTGTGTGTGAGTGTTGTTGTTGTTGTTCTTTTACCAAAAATGAACACATAATTGATCGCAATTCTGGACTGCAGTAAGAAAATAACAGAAATTGAAATCAATTGGAAAGAATGAATAGCATTTAACTAAAATTGATTAACTGGACTGGTGAACAATGCACCCGCCCAATTTCAATTCAGTTTTAACAAAACGGTCTGGTCCGTCTTTGATTGGCTATTTTATACATTTATAAACGGCTCATTTGAGGAAATGCAACGGAAAAATAATAATTCTATGCATGTTTAATCATTGTAGTTGATTGACCGTTAAGAGGGGGGTTGGAGACATGGGACAGTGAAGGAGGAATGATTGGCGTATGGCCAATGCACGTGGTATGAACCACAATTACCATTTCAATGGTCATCAGCTGCTTGGCGCGCGCATTTCACGAAAACAATCATCATTTTTATGTTGCCATTAACAACGGTTGTCCATGCTTAAAGAAACCAACATTACTAGAAAATTCTTTCCTTTTGAATGCCAAGCGATACGCAGAATTACGTGTTGGATGATGTGTCTTCTGTATTCGGGTCGGTCTATCTCTCTCTCTATCTCTCTCTTTTTCTCTCTGTATGTGTGTTGGTATTGCGAACATGCGCCGATACGACTCATTCGCGAATTCCTTTCGTCTCACTCATTTGTGTGGGCACCGAAAAAAAAAAAGAATATTTTCAAAATAACATAAAAAAAAATTTCGTTACAAACAGATGCGGTTGTCCGTTTCACTCGTTTCGATACTATCATTCACAATTTATTTTCAATCCGATGAATAAGATATTTTTGTTCTTTCATTTCAAAAACACAAACTGATGATGCACTTGAGCTTGAGACATAGAATTCAAATGAGTCACATTCACTCGAATCGCTTGAAAATTCGATCATCAAAATGATTTCAGGCGAAACAGCAAACAACATTCAAAATTGGAGCAAAATTTTTTGCAATGCATTCAATTCACACATTCTATACACGCAGCTAATTAGATGGAATTAATTAAGAGCTGGTATAATTTCACGTAATCACCAAATATTTATCTCAAGCTATACAACGATTAAATACAAAATGTAAACTCGCGCTATATGCCAAAGTGTTGTTTTCTGTCTAATCAATTACAGCAGTTACACTATTCGATATAGTCATGGCTGGCAAACGTCTACAGTTCATATCGGGTACAGATGTAAACAGCCTTCGTTTCAATAAAAAAAAATAGTTTAAATGAATCGAGCATGTAGCATGTTTGTTTTTATTGATGTGTTTGATTTTTGTTATTGTTCGCGTGTAGTTCTATTTAAATGACAAACTTCGTCAAACGCTCTATAAAGGGGTGTTCATAGGTCGGCGATAGCAGCAACAGCAGTAACAACAAAAAAAAACCATCGATTATCGCATGGCAAACGTAATCAAGTTCAATATTATGACAAAAATAGAATAAATAGAGTATGCAAATTTGACAATAAACTTAAAGGCTATTATTATTTCAGTATGTGTCTAACACACCCATTTTCAATTGTTAAGACGCATTTGTATAGCGCGCCAACATTCAAAATGCATATACAATCATATTGGAATCATTGCACTAGATGGTTGAGTGCATCGGAATTTAGCATCGTATTGAAAATTCCAAAACCGTTTTTATTGTAGTTTTAGTGTCAATCCCATGTTCTCGATGTTTGCCGAATCTCGTGGAAGATGCACAAATATTCCTGATTTCGATAGCAGTGAGCGGGCGAGCGAGCGAGCGAGCTAACGAGAGAGAAAGAGAGAGAGAGAGAAAGAGAGAGAAATAATATAAAAATGGCGCACACACATAAACCATGTTTTGATTATTCGGTATACGGTTTGAAAAATTGATATTCGAACTTCGTGAACACAAACGCACTGTACTTATGATTAAGGTACGCATTTGTCATTCGCACCATACCGTCATCTCTTTCCATTCTCTACTGAATCGAGCGGAATCGAGCATGTGCGTCACATTTTTCGTTCGTTTGCCTTCTGATGCCCCAGTCTCTGTTATCAATGTATGTGTGCGATGCGCACACACCACTATAAGTCGCACATGAGTGCACAAATACTAGTGTAATCGATGACATTGGAGCATACAGTGTAAAACAAAAAGTGTCAAAGTGAACACAATCAACGACACACACAAAAAAAAAACACCTTTCTGTACAGTTGAAATTGTGGTGCAATTTTTAAATAATAAAAAAAAGTGTTGCATGCATTCAATGCATCACATTTAAAATTAACAAAAACCTCCAAAAGCCGAGCATGTCATGCGGCTAATTTGTTGCAATATCCAATTGAAATTCCATCGATTGAGCGAATCCAATTCGAATTGATGTGTGTGTCCAGATTGTGAACGGGATCTTCTGTTTTGGTTGGTGAGAGATGTTCTCGAAATTTGCGAACGCAAAACCTTCGATTGTCAAATTGACCGGTTTACAGTTAAAAACGAGTGTGATTTTGTGTTTCTCTTTTTTATTTCGGTTTTTATTTTAAATGTGTGTGCTACTCACATGAGTGAGTGTTTCGCTGAGTGATCTTGCTCTACCTCTGTCTGGCTGCCTACATCTTTATACGGGTCTCTCTGTGTTGTCTGGTGTCTGTGTGGTGTTCGCTTTTATTTTATTTTTTTTCGCTGCTGTTCAAATCAAATTCAATTAGAGAAAGATAGAGCGAGGCGTATAAACGGAATACAGAATCAAGTCACACACGGAGAAGAAGAAAGTCTTAAAACTATATGCAGCCAGCACATTCAGAGTCAGTAGTTAATAGTCGTTCAATCGCACAACCGAATTAACAGCAAATACTTCATCACACAATTTTTCAACCGTGTGTGTTTTATTTCGAATATTTTCTTTAGTTTGGTTAATTTTCTTTTCTTTATGCTATTTAGTTTGTTTGTTTTTTATCAATTATTTTTTTTTTCATTTTGATCAAAGTTAACTATATTTTTGTTTGGTTTATTTGTTTTGGCATTAACAGTTTTAAATACGGCGAACCAAATCTACTGTATATTTGTTAAAACGTTTTCATTACCAAATTTTTTTTTTTTTCTTTAGATACGTTTTATGTTGCACTGGTTGTGTGTGTTTACGAATAGAAAGAGATATCAAATTTTGTGTTTGTATCAATTCGGTGTGAAAGCGAGCCTTAAACAAAACCAATAAAGCTCTCGACTACAGCCCAGTCGAATCAACGTCGCATTCTTGGTAACAGTGTCAAGTAATTAAATACTTATTTTCGGTGGTTTTTTTTTGAATTCATCAGTTTTAAACATCAACGTAAAAGCAAAAATGGGTCGTAAGTATAGAATTTTTTTTTTTAATGTGTAATTATCAATTTATGGAATTGAATAAGGGATGGTTTATCGTTTTGTGGCAATATATAAAAAAAAAAAATAAGTTGATATATCACTTGAAAACAATTATTTGGTGTATGATCTTGGCCATTTCCATCCAGTGAAATCCAATGGAATTCAATTTCAGCGTTCATCGAATGCAATAAACGCACGTGCGCTGCACTAAAATCACATAACACAAGTATTGTTTTAGTGATTCTTTGCACTTAACTATCGAATTTTGTTTAGCAATGCCGTACTATTTTGAATTTTGAATGTGAGACAACATCAAATTTAATCGATTTGACCTTGGATAACCTTCAGTCGATAATTTTTTGTTTTGTGTATGTGTTTTGTTTCATTTGATTCAATTTTGTTGTCTTCTTCTTTAAAATCGTTGTTTCTATGCCAAGTGATTCGAGTGTTGTAAATTGAATATTTTATCATGATACGCGTTTATGCGTATGTCAGTCGCAATCAATTTAAAAGTGGCTACTGTTCATAATTGAGACCGTGTGCGAAGTTGAAGTGAGGTTCAAAAACCCATCAATTAGTAAAAAAAAATAATGTAAATTTATTGAATGCGATGGCGCAACAAATATGATCGTTTTATCAGTTCTTCATACCGTTACATAATTCAAAATCGCAACACGGAAGTTAAACGAATTGACATTTATGTCACAAAAAAAAAAAAAAACAGACCGAATTTTTTTTTTTGCTTGCGATAAGAAAATTAAAAACAAATTTTCTTTAAATCCATTTAATCACGCATCAAAATTGTTGTCATTGTCAAAAAAAAAAACGAAATGCATTGACACCAAGTTTGTCATCAAGACGAACAAAATTGAACGAAATAGAACGATTGCGAGAGAGCAAGAGATGAAGTGAGAAATGATTTGAGCGTCTATTTTAAAGTCAGCGGTGATGACTCATCGATTCGATTCAGTTCAATCTCAATGGAATTCGCATAAGAGATTTTATGTGATCCTTCGAGCAAAGTACAAATGAACACGGAGAAAGTATTATATATTTAGCATGCATCTGTCGCTGCCGATAAATGATCGCAACATTACAATTTTTTTGAGAATTCACAAGCGACATCAGAAAAAATGACGTTTGTCAGCGGCAATCTTTCATCAGCCGGGTACTTTGTGGCCGAGATATGGATGTTCGATGATTTATTCAATTCGTTTTATTTTTTTAGTTTTTTTTTTTTGGACGCAATTCAGTCAAATGAATGATGTGAATGTGTAAATTTCATAATAAATGGCCCCATTATTATTAACATTGGTAAAAATTGGCTATAAAAAGTGTTTTTGTATTCGTTTGGTGGGCTTCAATTCGATAAAACGCAAAATCAAATTTGACGAGCCACGTTATGATGCAAAAAGAATCGCGACGTTTTTTTCGTCTATTTATTTTTAAATTTATGCGCAAAAAACCACACATCGTCAAAAATGAAAATGATGGGTTTGATGGGGTGCAGTGACTCAGAATTGAATCTCAAATGAACATCAACAGCGTTTTTTTTTTCTGTTTGTAAAATGATTTTATGATGTTCACGCCTTAAACGAACATCTTTTTTGATTTCCAATTCCAGTTTGTTTCTAGTTTTTTAAATGACCAGAGATTGATGCGCCCGTTTCAAATGATTTACGATCTTATTTAAACCAGACCAAACTCACATTTTTCATTTGTTTTTTTTTTCTTTTTGCTACGAAAATTTAAATCAATCGATTTTTTATATCAACGATTGATATTTTTTGTTGAAATTTGCCTCAAAAACAACAACAAAAAATCCTCAATCGTAGCAATTGAATGGCATTCAACATATTGAAACTAGAATTGTGCAAAGAAAATCGCTTTCAAATTGAAAATTTCAATTGCTATTGATTGTTTAGAACGCATCATTTGAATGAAGGTTGAGCAGGGCGCGCGCGCGCGCCACCAAAAATAAGATCAAGTTTACACGTTTCGTAGAAAATGCGTGAATTTATTCAGTCACTCTTGAAACCTGAACACATGCATTCGGTTGTGCATTTTGCATTACAAATTCGAGCATCGCATTTGTTGCTGCATCATGATGTTGCAAATGCAATTTCTTTGCCGTTCATTTAACGCAATTTGTAAATGCTCATGTGAAATGCTCTTGATACGGCAATTTGATGAATTGCCAACAAATGTTCGGGATTACGCGATTCATGCGCACAATTTACGTGCAAATGTATTTTTAAGCATAACAACCGATTTGTGTGAACCGGAGCGCGCTCACGCATCGTTATCAAATTTTTTTTTTTGCTCTTGCAGTCACATTCATGACTTCCTCAATCGCAAATTTTATCATCGTCTCGTGGGCATTACCTTCGACATTGTCTGTAGTCAGAATCAGGATCGCATGGTTGGGGCGACGACAGTAACAGACAACACAAAATAATGGCTAGATGCAGTCAAAGCATGATCGTTAATTAAACGCATAATCGTCTTTATAAACCAATCAATGTTTTTGATTGTGACTGTTGCTTTTAAATATAAATTATTAATGTGCGACTCTTGATGTCGCCGCATGTTAAATTATCATCTCTGTGCATAACGATCTTCCGCCGAATGATTTAGAATGAACGGCCAGAATGAGACCATGTTGATGTGATCTGACCTTTTTCGCATGCCCGTTATAAAAAGAAAAAAAAAAAAAAACAATCTACTTCATAATCAAAATCCATGCAATCGACGCACATCACACACTCGACCCGATAATGAGCGAATGAGCATCGCCCGTATTTAATAATTAAAGTGCGGAGTAAAAAAAAAAAACGGAAAAGCATCAATTTAGTAGAAAATATGCTGTTAAGAGTAGCTATTTTCAAACATCGGCAACGACTTATACTTTGACAAAAATCTATTTTTAGCCATTTTTGTGTAGCGGAGAAAGCCATGCATTCATCGAATGGGAGCACATCATCTTGAGAATGACGCAAACTTTTTACTTGTGAATGAGACAAATCTTTCTGTTGAAGAAAAATGTAATTCGAACAACAACAGCAAACAAATAATAATGAAGAAAAGAAGCATTCGTTTGGCATTCCTTTTCCTATTTGGCATAAATTAGACGCCAACACGATTGACCGACAACATGAGACAAAATAAATGCAATTGTATGCTTCGTAAATTTTAACAATGCAATGACATGTCTAACTTATGCGACGCGACAGAATGAATCAATTCATTTCGCACCTATAAATCGGTTGGTGTGTTGTTGTTGTTGTTGTTGTTGTTATTTTTTTCCTCTCCGCTCCAAGTCGATGAACAAACCAAAAAAAAAAAAAACAAAATGTATGGCTTCGGCTGTGTGCAGCCCGAGCAGAAAGTGTTATTGCCATATTTAGTGCGATGAATCAAGCAACTTCAAGAATGAGATTATCATTGGTGTTATTCCGGCCAGCGCCATAGCATCAGAATGTGTAATTATAGCCCAATGAACATAGGCGATGGAGAGGGAGACAGAGGCTGTAGACACCAATATACACCTAGCACAAGCCATGCAAAGCGTAACCGATATTGTGGTGACTGGTTTTCATTTTCCGTTTCTCAGTTTGCTTTTTTATCGCACAATATTTACTTCATTTTCGTCTTTATATCATGCAATACTCGCAACAACAACAACAAAAATATTAAGTGGAATTCTTACTTGGTTTCACATCTACGCACATTCCATGCAATTGAAGCGCCAAAGAGACGCAAGTAGCATTGGCATTCACCATGAATGACTTCGCGCGACGCACACAATTTTTCTGTGCAAGCGAACATTTTTGTTGTTGCTGCAAAAGTCTAGATCATGTAATGCGTGAAATTCTTGAATTGTTCACTCTCTTTTGCATATTCTATCTCCGAGCAGCCGTTTTTCCGGCATTCTTTTCCTTTCATGCTTCGTTCAATAAAATATACACATTTTTTGCCAGTTTTATTGCGTCAACAAGATTAACAGGGATGACTTGATATGATTTAGGTTTGTTTCTAACCTTTTTAAAACACGCTTAAAATATTTTCGCCAAGTTAAAAAAAAAAACAACCCATTTTTAACGCTACATAAAAAGCAGAAAATGACATTTTTTTAAATGGCTCAGCGGGCTCAGCTGTTGAAAATCGTATTATCTCTTTTATTGCCAAAGAATCAAAAGATAAATTGTTTTTAGCATTTTTTCCGTAGCACAAAAAAAAAAAATATTACGTGGCAAACATTATAATAAACCAATTTGAAATGCATCGTTGAATTGAAGCGCGAAAATTCTAGCGAAAATATTAAAAAAAAATCTCACCAAATATTAGCCAAGCTTTCAATGGCTGTGTGTTTTTCCACTCATTTTCCATCATTCTCGCGGCAATAATTCTTTCGATTTCAGTCAAACAAATGTTTCGTTGTTGTGGTTATTTGCGGCTGAATTTTTGTTGAGCTTTACACGAATTGGAATCATCGCCTGATGTTATTCTAAAAATAAACAAATGATTCAAAGATTTGTGAAACAAACTTGTGATCCCAATGGAATGTTTTCAATCGTTCGAACGCATTTTTTTAACTCTGTTCGCCACTTGTGAATCCAAAATAAATAAAAAATAGCGTCACAAAACACACAATCTAATTATACCGATTATGAAAATGATTTTACAATCGAATTTTCAATTTATTTTTACGCCGAGTTGAGCTGCGCAAGTTGCCATTTCACTTGGCTCACTGATGTGATTGAAGTAGTTTTCATATCATTATTTGCGTTTTTGTTTTCTATTTTATTTTGTTTTATAAATAAATCGTCAATTCATTGTGTTGGCTTCTGCCGGCGCATTCATTTCATCAAGTGGAAACCCATGGCCCACAGTTGGCTATTGAACATGTTTACAGTATTCGTTTTTTTTTTCTATACGAAGTTGGAGTTTATTTCTGGCCACAAACGCCATTCAGAGATATTATAAATGCGAATATCTCACTTGTTCTATTCCTCAAAATTTTCGATCTGGTGCACACGGGGTATAATAACCGATCGAAATCGACCAAATCGCAAATTGTCGACACACAAATACAACAACAATAAAAACAACGAAAAACACCCAAGAACCAGCTCAAACTGAGACAATTTGCGTTGTTTGTGGAGTTTATTTTTTTTGTTTATTCTTGAAATCGAAAAGCTGCTTTCATCCAATTCAACACAAATGGTTTTGTTTTCATTGCTGCAAAGATTATCATGTCGCAAACAGATTTAAAAATAGTTAGAAATAAATAAACATAAACGCATAAAATGGCAACAGAAAAATTTAAAAAAAAAAAACGGAGCTCAGTTGGCAAAAGTCAAAACAGAGAAAAATTAACGATTGCAATGACTTCTTGAGGCTTGCACATTGAACGACAAAGTCGTGAGCGTTTTCCAAAAAAAAAAAAAAAAAAAAAACACTCCATATGTGGGACCAAAAATAGTTCGATGAATGCTCTTTTTTTACATGATCATATGACGAATTTGCCGCTGAATGATTCGAACGATGAAGTCACAACTTTCTTCAATGAAGCGTGCGATTTTTATTTTCGCCATCAACATCCACAAAAGGAAATCATTTATCGTTTGTTGTTTTTGGCACGCACACACACAGCTTAAATTATGGTGCCGATTTATTGATACATACAAAATGCATTGTACGTCCTCTGCTTGAACACTCAGAAATTGAACCGCAAACGAAACCATATTTAGACATTATCCACGGCATTCGTCGCAATAACCGGCTAATAAATTTCATTTTTTTGTTTTCTTCTCTTTCCATGGTCGCGCACACACACCATAGAATTTGCGTGGGTAACATTAGCTACGAATGATTCATATGCATTGGGTGCTTTGGTTGTGGCAAGTTCACTAAAAAAGGTCAATACAGCCCATCAATTAGCCGTTTTAATCACACCCGGTGTGACACCGTCGATGCGCGAAAAATTGCAAACCGTTTTCAATTTGGTACAAGAAGTCAATGTGCTCGATTCAAAGGATGCCGCCAATTTGGCATTGTTATCACGCCCCGAATTAGGAATCACCTTTACGAAATTGCATTGCTGGCGCTTAACACAGTACGAGAAATGCGTTTTCTTGGATGCTGACACATTGGTGAGTATCGAATGCATAAATTTAACCAAATGCTGAAATTAAAAAGTGTTATACAATTTGCCCCCTTGTTTTAAACCTCCAATCGTAGGTGTTGAGCAATTGCGACGAATTATTTGAACGCGAAGAATTGTCGGCTGCACCAGATGTTGGCTGGCCAGATTGCTTCAACAGCGGTGTATTCGTTTACCGTCCAAATTTGGAAACATTCGATAAATTGACACAATTTGCCGTACAAAAGGGCAGCTTTGACGGTGGCGATCAAGGTCTTTTAAATTCATTCTTCTCGAACTGGGCACAATCAGACAGTTCAAAACGTTTGCCATTCATCTACAACACATGCTCAACCGCATGCTACTCATATTTGCCAGCATTCAAACAGTAACTAAATACCGTGTTCTCGCCTTTTTTTTTTTAAATCGCATTGCAAGCTAGACACATTTTTGACACATATATTTTCGCTCTATTGTTTTTGTGTGCATACAGATTCGGCGACAATGTGAAAATTCTCCACTTCATTGGACAATTGAAACCATGGGTTATCAATTTCGATCCAGTTTCGAAGAAACCAAATCCACCTCAAGAATACAAACATTTGAGCGAATACTTAGACTTGTGGTGGGGATATTTCTGTAATAATGTTCATCCAAAATTGGCGACTGACATGGTAAGTGATGGTTTTGTTTTATTATGCAAATCTCTTACCTAACCGCTGATTATCATGGGATTAATCCTATCCTAAACACGCTGACCGTTGTTTTTTTTTTATCCCATGCCAAAATATACCCGTTTTTTTTATGGCTTGCTGAGTTTGTGAATCGAGCTTGCGCCACATAATTTTCCGCCGTCCATCCCAAATTTCCCACAGTGAAAGATCCGCTTTCTATGCAAAAAAAAAATAATAATAAAAAAAAAAAACAAAACAAAAAATTAATTCTGAAAATAACATTTTTAATATTTACTGACCTGAAAATCATTTTTAAATGGAAATTGTTTTCTTTCTTTCGATTGAATTTTTCAAGTCTGAAACAAATAAAATGGTGGTAAGTTGTAGAGAGATGCGTTTGTTTCGAATCACATTCAGTTCAATTCAGTTCAGTTCAGTTCAGTTCAGTTCAGTTCAGTTCTGTCCATTGGAATGAACATCATTTTCGTTTGTTCTTACTGTAGGGAATGTTCGAAATTGTGTCTCACACATTTTTTTTTGTTATCATGTTTTCTCTCTCTGTGTCTTTCTCGTTAGTTTTAAAATGCATTTTTGAGTTATTATCTTCTTTTATTTTTGTTTGTTCGTTTGAGTGTTAATCGAATGTTAAAACTATTAATCGCAGAATAGCAATGGTCGACGGCATAATGATGCACCAAGATGGTATGAAAATCCCCAATTCCTCTATGTCCCTCCAACAGAATATCTGTTGAATGTCCAACGAACCAATGAAACCGTTTTCCTAGATCCATGGGAAGAATTCTATGAAAAGCAAAATACACAAAACAACAACGTCCAATCCGAGCAAGTGGTGTTTGCTGAGCACAGCACCGAACATGTGCAAAACACCGATAATTATGATAATAATAGCCAAATGAGTACATCGCATACAATTCCACCGCATGTGGAACATGAATTGCAATCCGATGAACAAATGCAATCACACTCACAATCACAATCCGAATCACAAACACAAACACAACAAATCCAATGGCAATGTAACACATCAAGTGTTGCGCCCGAATCACATCAAACGCATGATAGTCATGACTATCATCCAGATCAAGTACAATACCATGCACACGATGCACAAGATGCACCAGACGCACACCATGAACAAACACACAGCGAACACCACTCGCACGAACCGAGTCCACATACATACGAACCAAGTATTATTGAAAGTACAAATCAATGTTCCATACCAGCTGAAATCGTATCCGAACCCATTGAACATTCTTCCACACATGAAATTCCATCTAATGACAATTTCGTATCAAGTTCAAGTCAATCCGGCGACAATTCGGAACCAAGCGGCAATGATGACGATCAGGTGCGTAACGCGTTCTCGTTGCAATTCAATGCAATGCAAAACACGCAAACCAAAACCAAAAAACAAAAAAAAAAAACAAAAAAACAAAACAAAAAATACAGTACCAAGTACCAATCAATAATTCTATCTGAAGAAAACAGAACAGCTTTCATTTGATTTCTCAATTCTATTTGGTGAACAAACATAAAAGGTCTTGCTTTCAAATTCAATTGCTGCAATGATCTATTTGATTGTATGTGAGTTGTGTGTGTCTTGGGTTGGAAAGTAATGCGTCTCTGGGGGATTGGTGTTTATTCATTTTGGGTTTATGCAATTTTCGTCTTTGTCTCAAAACTATTTGTTTAGTGCATCTGTTATATTATTTTTTATTTTTTTCTTTTTCATTAAATTCGTTTGCATTTTCACGGTTCGGTTAATTTTTGGGGTTTGTATTTTTTTTTTTTTATCTCGTCTCAGAATTTGGCATTCTGAGTGTATTTTGGGCAAAATACATTTGTGACCATTCTTTTTCTATATTTTTGTGATTATATTTTGTATACTTTGACTAATTCAATTAAACCACACACAAAAAAAAACAACAACAAATGTAAATAAAACTAATCATGTTTTGCCTATTGTTTATTGCAAATTAACAACACACCTGTCTGTCGAAGCTGTTGTCACATCTCAATAACACGCATGAATTCACCGAAATGGAACAACACAAAAAATCAACTGCATTAGTTAAACTGATCGAAACTGGGACGGTTTCGGTTGCAATTCATTTTTGTTTTTTGTTTTTTTTTTTTGTGGGAAATTTCATATCAATTGGTGATATCAGTTGTGCATCGATTATTATTATTGGCTGGCAAATAGTTTTAACGTAGCAAAAGTCAATTTTTATTGGTTCATTATACACTTTTCAACACGTTTGACTAATGCAATTTATTTTTTTTTTCTCACATTTTTTAATCAAGATTCGTTATTCACTATTTTCATACTTAATTTTTCTATTTCACTTTTCATTTGCATGAGTCTATTCGTAGACTAAAGTTCAAGCTTAACAAATGACCTTTTTCAATGAATACGTTCATTTTCAATTTTCTTTTTTGGGTGAACTGATGGATATTAAATGTATCGATTCTATTTCTCCTCTTTCATGGATGTTTTTTTTTCCTGTCAATAGGGTGGATTGGCTGGTGCCTTAGCCGGTTTGAAATTGGGCGTGGCACGTTCAGCCGAACAAGAGGCTTATGAAAACAATTGCCGGCGCAATTACTGGGAGCACGGTAACATCGACTATTTAGGTAAGGATTCGTTTGATAACATCTGGAAACGGATAACACAAACGCTAGAATCTAAGAATGGATCATCTGGTGAGCAAGAAAGACGTGCTCGCACACCAACACCACAACCAGAAGATAAATTGCCAAAAGATGCCAAGAAGGAAGGTAACTAATAAAACCGAAACACACATCCTCCTCCCCCACACACACAAAATCAAAGCCAAAATAACGAGCAATTGCGCTAGACTCACACGCACACTCATCACACAATGTTTTTTTTTTTTTGCACACGTCCACGTACACACGATACACGCCGGATACAAGTCGTACACACACAAAGACACACACACACAATTTGAACAATTAAACAATTAAACAATTAAACACACATCTTACACACACACAAATGGTATTTTGAACTATAATCAATGTTTTAATACACCAACAGCCAATACACTAAACACTAAAACACGTAATACACACAAATTAACTTGAGCAGCTTATACAAACACACAAAGAACACACACACTCTGTTAAGGAAGCATGATTTATAATTTTTTTTTGATTTTCATTTAGATTCAGATTTCTATAAAGTGAAGTGCACCACACAAATCATAAATTGTCTATAAAACAATAATGACTGATTTTTCTGTTTAAAATTAATCGGTCATCATTTTTTCTTTCACAAATGCGTATTTAACGCAATTGAAATAACTCACAAGCACTTA
Organism: Aphidoletes aphidimyza; assembly: GCA_030463065.1. Taxonomy (NCBI): domain Eukaryota; kingdom Metazoa; phylum Arthropoda; class Insecta; order Diptera; family Cecidomyiidae; genus Aphidoletes; species Aphidoletes aphidimyza. The sequence goes on from CM059997.1 coordinate 45,229,894, forward strand.
TTAAGACACTTTTTGTTATTTGTTTCATAGTTCATTTTGTATTTCAAATCTATTTTTTAAAAAAAAAACACACACACACACAATACACATAAAAACTTAAACTTTTTTGTAGAAAAATATTTGTTAACAACGGAATATTTGTTTATTCTTGAGAAGAAGAAAAAAAAACCAGTTATAATAAAAAGAAATTGTAAATCATGTGAAGAGATCCTATTCTTCAGTAAGACGTAGTTCAGCTTGTTTTTGTTTAGCGATTTCATACAAAAAAGTAGTTACAGAAGAAAAACAAAAGCAAGTTAAAAATAAAAAAAGCGTAAATAAAACATTATGTTTTAGTTTAATCGATCATCAAGTGTTCATTAACTATTTCTGTTTTTTTTTTTTATTTAAATCAATTTTTAAAATTTTAGTTCTGTTTTAAAATGTCAAATTGCATTTAGTGATTATTCAAATCATTGCTCAATACTCATTTGCTAATAAGCTATTCTACTAATCAAAATAATTTTCGAATTAAGCCAAATATTGTTAAAAAAAAAAGTTTCAACTGAAAATGCCTTAAACATCGCTTGACTAATGCAAGTGGACTGTGAAAATTTATTGTTAAAAAAAAGAAAAGAAATTTAAATCTGACAACGGCTGTTTTTAATTCTGAACACAAACAAAGAGAAAAAAAAGAAGATTTTAAAAAGAAAATCATTATGATGAAAATTGTAAAATTCAGGCTGTAAAAATTGACGAAAATCGAATATTGTGAGGGATTCAAATTTTGGGATTTTGTTGTTTTCGTTAATAATAATAAAAAAAAAAAATAAACCAGAATCGATTGAATCCAAAATTACATTTTAAACATTTTTTTTTTGTACTGCATTTTGTGTCCATACGATGCGACGTGATCGCCGATACGAATAATAAAACAAATTGTTAGCCGATGAAAAATGCAGTCTAATTTTCGTTCAGGAATATTTTTTTTTTGGTTTTCCTTTTTGTTTAGAAAGACAATGGAACAATTGCATATATATTTTTTGTGGTATATCTTTTGGAGTGTTTTGTATTGATCATATCAAATTTTGTTGAAATAAATCTCTCATCAATCACGTACAAGTTTGTGTTTGACCACGATATTTTGCATATATAAGAAATCGCACACAAAACGCCATTTTTTTTTGTTGTATCGTCAATCAAATCCAACGGGAAGGGTATGAACATTTCAGAAAATATTTGGAGACAACGTTTTATCTTTTCGTCGAAATTCCTGCTCAAATATTTTCTTCTTTTGATTCCCAAAAAAAAGAGTAAGTTTTATTTTCCATTTAGTTTCGAAATATTTTTTTTGTCAAGCTGCTTCTCAAGCATTCCAACAAAATGGAGTGTTTTTTTTTTTTGAACCGTTTGATTTGATGTTTCCAAATAAGCTTCAATTTTGTTTCAATTAACCATCCAAAGAGCCGTTTCGTTTAAAATGTTGCTCTGACGAAGTGATGTTTGCCACCTAATCTCACCATTTGATTATTTGAACGTTGAGCGTGCGATTTTATTCCACTTTTGCACAATTCTGTGCCCTAATCTGTGACCAAATGTATTCATGTTCGATTTTTTGTTGCTTAAAAAACCCATACGAAATGGAATGAACATTGTTATGCAATTCCAATACCCAAACACAACAAACACTCACTCACACAAATCCAGCACACACACACACCCCACACATTTGTAAATTCACACGATCCAAACATACACCCCCGTTTCTGAATTTGTTGTTGTTGTTTTTCCACTAATCAAAGTTTGTTTTTTTTGTATCACGTCGATCGTAAATCTCTAACTGTTTCTATTCGATTAGGAAGCGGTTTATACATAAATTACCTGCCGCCAAAGGTTAAGAATCGTATCAAACTAAAAGAGCCAAAGTCTCCACAGCCATCACCATCACATTCATCATCATCATGATGCCATCGTAATGCCAATATCATCGTTGCCCTGCATCACATCCGCTGCCTAAAATCATTCAAAAATTTGTTTGCGTTCAGATTTACCTCATTCTCTTTCTAACCAATTAAACACGATTTAGCTGCTGAACAATATTACCTCAACTAAAATGCCACAGAATAAGAAATAATAACAACAACAAAAACAAAACCAATTAATCAAATAAAACTTTAAAATCATATTGCGCCCCGCAACTAATTGACAAGTCAGGCCCACCCTTTCCTATCCGAATTGTAATTCCGAATTTGAAATCGAACACACAACTTGGCATCGTTTTGACCAAGACCACCCAGGAGGAAATCGACCGTCGTCACTCATAATACATAGATTTATCTTCTAAACACGTTGAATGGTTGTGCTAATCGAATGAAACCACCACCAAATGTAATGTTTTAAGTCACATATTTATGGTAAATGTTCGTTGTAAGTGTAGAAATTCATACATAAATTTTGTTTTGTTGTGGTTTGTTTTTTTATGGAACTGTTTTAGCAAACAAAGTCAAAGAAAACGCAGTCAATTCTCATTTTATTGTATTGCATTCATTTTGAATGTACAATTGACTAAATCAAATTGAGCATGTTTTTTTCACAATTCGTTCCAAATTAATTGTGGTGTTTACACATACAATGATTCACAATGTGGAGTATTTCTCATGAATTCGGAAAGAAACAATTGTCTAGTATTAATTCAAAGCGCAGACAATCCTATGCCCATTTTCATTTACTTTAATGAAAAATACCTCCAATCCACATACACCTTACACACCACACAAATTTATAGAAAAAAAAATGAGATAAATACCAATTTTAACAAATTTCCTCAATTGAAAAAAAGGAGAAATTGAAATGTAAACTGGGTTTTCTTTTACGCTGTATTATTGCCAAAACACACACATAAAACACTCAAACATACATACATACACACACACACAAACCAAACAAAAATTATTCAGCCAAATTGGGCCCGATATTTTACGAGAGTGATGAAGATGAATACTGTCTAAGCGAGGACATTTCTCTTGAAGGGTCGGCAATTAAGGAGCGAATTATTCATGAGGTGACTACCGATGGACGTCAAATTACGAAAAAGATTCGCACTCTTGAAGGCACACAATATGAAGAGGTCGAACAATGGGAATCAACTGAAGTGGATGGTAAGAAGACCGAAAAGCACTCAAAGCATACAACACCATCGAAAACGGTCGCATCAAAATCGGATAAAAAACCATCAGCAGCAGCTGAAGCTGCTCTCAAAGATCTTGTGAGCCAGGAAATTGTTATCGTTCCGGGGCACACTAAAGTCGAATTTGATGAAAAAACCAATACAAAAACAATCACGGAAAAAACCACCACCGGTCATCAAGTGACTACCATTATCACGTTCCCAGATGGTCACACAAAAACACAAACCAGAACTTTCTACGATCCAATTTCGGTGCCAGTTGGTGACGATGAGTACGAAGAAGAAGAGGAAGAGGAAGAAATTATTGAAGAAAGCTATGTACCAAGCTCAACCAATACACAACAAGTGAATACCCAAAACACCAATAAACAATTGCAAAATGTCGATCAACAGCAAGTCAACAAGAACACATCAAATGTGAGCACGGTTGGTGAGAAGACCACAACTCAAGTCAAACAAGTCACGCAACAACAATCAACTGTTACACAACAACAGTCGACCAAAACAACAAGCGAAACGCAAGTGCATTCGCAAACAACGAAGACGCATCAAACTGAGCAGCAAAGCATCAAAAATACTCAAAATACTCAAAATACTCAAAATACACAAAAAACTCAGAATATTCAGAATATTCAGAATACTAAGAATACCCAAAATACGGACATTGTAAAGAAAGAGGATAACACCAACAAACAGGTTGCTGTACCTGGCCAACCACGCACCACCATTGTCAAAAAGAAGTTGGACACCGGTGAAGAGATTGAAATTCATACCACAATTTCGGCTGATGGTTTGACCAAGAGTTGCCGTCGTATTGTAACGAAACCAGCCGAAGAGTTGGAAGTCACCGAATATGAAGAAACCCATACCTATGAGCCAGGTACTTAAACCAAAAAAACTAGTGTTTCGCAGCAAACAAGCAGTAAAAAGGTGACCGAAACCACACAAAGTGTGCAAGAACAACGTCATCAACAAATCCAACAGCAGGAGCATACCCAACATACCCAACATCAACAACATCAACAACAAATTACATCAAATCAACAACAAACCACAAAAAATCAAACCAACATCACTGACAAGCAGTTGAAGAATGTTGATACACAACATCCAAATACGGTCGCTCCACTTGGACAAAATGTTCATGAGCAATTTGTTGCCGCTCAACACTCGACTAAGCGCACAAAGGTTACGGAATCGGTGACAATGATTGTCCAAGATGAGCATGGCACAAGCGGTGTGACCAAGACCAAGCAAGCAACAACCAAGGAGCAAAATGTTCATGCTTCTCAAACTGGTAAACAAGATTTGACAACAACACAAAATCAGACCACTTTGACCGAGGAAGAGCATGTTTTGACACAAGAAGAAATTGAGCAATTGTTGAAACAGCAACGCAACACCAACACCAAACAAATCACACAAGAGATTACGTCATTGACCAAGGAACAAATCGATCAACTGTTGCAACAACATGAACAAAATACAACAAAAACAAAGAACACAAAGCAAACCACTCAGCAAACATCAATTTTAACTCAAGAACAAGTCGAAGAATTGAAGAGATTGCAACAAATTAAGAGTACTCAACAAACTCAAAAAACAACCCAGCAAACAACCCAACAAACAACACAGCAAACCACTCAACAAAACACCAAAAAAACGTCCAAATTGACCAAAGATCAAATGGACAAGCAAGAAATGCGCAAATATGTGAACTAAAGTGCGCCAGTGCGAGTCCCGAACGTTTTCACTTTCATTATCTTGGAATAACACTGGGTATAATCAAAACTGGAATACAAATGATTTACAACCGAATTTTGGATTGCTCACCGTGAGTGTGTAAATCGTAGCCTAACTCTAATCGAAATGATAGGAAAACGCCTCGCTCGCACTTGCGCACTCTAGTTCACATTCATTGTAATTTGGCATGGACAAATTGTTGAATGATTTGAGGACTGTGGAACGACAATATATTTTCACAAGCGCCACGTAAAATTTTATATCAGTCATTTTGTGGGCAGGATCTATTAGTGCGCCACTCTGTTTATACCTCGTTTAGAGGTTTTTTCATCTTATATATTATTCCAAACATTTTGCTTCGACAATTTTTACTTTTTCCCTTATTGTTGAACAATTTTTTTTAAACAACAATTTTAGATTGATTCCCGTTACAAAAAACAAACAACAAAAAAACAAACTGTAGGTCAATAACAATAATGTCTTCAAGATTCTCAAGAATTTAGTATTATATATAATTTTTGTTCACCTGTTTCTTTCAAATATTATAATTTATAATGAATTGTTATTAGAAAAATACTAACCAAATACCCACATAAAAAAATGTCTCTATTTTCTTAATTAGCAGATGAATAGAGAAAAAAAAATTAGCAATTTTATGAAAGATATGTTGCAATAGATTTTATGAAATTGTTTTACCCAAAAAAATGGTAAATTACTAAATAAAAAAAAATAAACAAAAAAAATGTTAATAAAATGAAATCAAAACGAAAATCGCGAATCGTTTTCATTTGCTTATTTAGTAGGGTGTATCAATTTCGATTTTCGTTTGAAATCAAAAATGGAGGGGTGGCACTAGTTAGTACTAGTCAAAACAAGATTTTTTTGTTTGAGGACCATATGCGAAATTTCATTTCCTACAGGGGAGGAGCTCGTTTGAAAAAAAGGTGTCAAAATAGCTGTTTTTCCAAAAAAAAATGTAAGAAAAGTCATTCAAAATATAATTATTGAGTTTTACATTTACTTTATTCTTAATGTTCGGATCACAATTAATGATTTTTATGTTACTCAAGACATTTTCCTGGTTTAGTTTTAAATTTTCATTATGGAACAAGTGAAAAATGGCCGAAAAAAGTGACCTTTTCCCCAAATGTTGCCTACAAATATGATTGAAAAAATTTTCATCAAAAATTAAATAAAAAAATTTGAAAAAATCGCCAAAATGGGTCAACTTCAAAATGCAATATCTCTCTTATTTTCCAACCAATTTTGATGTTTCTTATATGAAATCGCACTGATTTTTCTCTGGCTACAATTTTCTCCTAGGAGTCACACCCCTAGGATGCCCAGGAAAAAAGTTTTTTTTAAAATTTTGTTGACATTTTGGTTTTTATGGCCCTGCCAAGCAACTTTGATACTACGAAGTCCGGTAAAAACTGGCATTGGACACTTTAACCGTGCAATTATGTAAAATATCGGATACTAAATAGAGACGCGCAATTTTTTTGCTGATTAATGTCTGTGTGCTTGACATTGATTCTTCGATACATTCGCATATTTCATCGGCAGCGTCAGCATGCTCAATGCAAAACACCATACAATCGCCAATTTTCGATCGTTCAGGTGTTAAGTGGCGAATATAGTCTTCTAGTCGATCACGTTGTCTAAATAAATAATAAATGAAATGATAACATTTAAATGCAACATTAAACAGATGTAGACGAGTGTATTTTTGTTGTTGTTTTACGTACGCCGTTGAAAGTGATCCTTTGCGAATTTCCGGTGCTTCATCGTCGACAATCAACTCCTCAGGCATGCCCTGGGTATAGAAGTTCAGCGGTGGTGGTTTCCATATTGAGCCAGTGTTAAACATTCGGAATTCCTTTTGACGCCATTCCGTTGGTGTGTCTCCTTGCAGCAATGAAAACAACTTCCATCGATAGTAGATGTGCGCCGGACTTTCATTCTCAAACAGAAACCTACAGAGTTTTACATTTAACACATTTTACTCATCTAGGCTCCAACGTGGATTCAAAATGCAAATGCATGCCAATTCACTTCATTAGGAAAAATCTCAGGTGATAAGATTCAACGGTCACTCAAAAACCAGTGGGCTGTTGATAGCCCAGCGATATCGAGCGAGTTAAAGTTAAATGGCATGCAATGCAACGGGCAAAGAATGTATATGTGCATCGTATTTACCGAAATGTAGGATTGTCGATTTCTTTGCTCATAATCATTGCCTCGAACATTGGTCCCTCGCGTATAACGAATTCGATCATACGATGAATAAGCGCTAACAGCGGCCTGAAAGCAAACACAAAAGAAATGGTTTGCCCGTTACGAATCACGGTTACGGTGTGCGTGTGTATGTGTCAATAACATCATTTTTTCATTTGGAATTGGGTTTTTTTTTTTTGTGAAACCAAATTTTTTGCCCATTTATCGCATTCGAATTTCGTTTGCATTATTTTTTTTTTGTTTATTTTCGATTTAGTTAGGTTTGTTGTTTTTTTTTACGATTGTTTTGTGTTTTGTTTCAGAGTTTGATCCGAATAGAAAGTAAGAAGAAAAAAAAAGAGGGAAAAACAGAACCGTAAGAATATTTTGGAGCACTATGTTCGTATGGTTAAAATCTAATTGAATCCACAAATTTTGTTTGGCAACTACTTCATTAAATAAGTTCCTACCATTTGAAAAAAAAATTGCAAACCAAAATTGCCTGTTAACGATGCGGAAATTATTTCCATCATTTAACATTTGCAAATATATCGATGAATTGAAAAGACAATCAACCCTACAACTTATTCAATATTATCCAAACAAATCCTTAATGTAAATCACATGTATTCTTAATTTTTATGAAACAAAATTTATCCGATTTTAATTAACAAAGATTTTATGTTTGTTTGTTTAATCAACAATTTGGAATTAAAATAAAACCGTTAACAATTTAACTTACCGTTCTGTTGGAATCATAACTTTAACAATACTTTTATAGGCGAGCTAAAAATTAGTTGGTTTGCAATTAATCATAAATTGGAAAAAAAATTGTCGTTGAAAAAAAAAATGAAAAAAAATAAAAATTAATTAAAATTAATTTCGATGTTTTTTGTTTGATATTTTTTGATTGAATGTTTTTTTTGTGTGAAGTTTTTCACAGTTAGTATCTTAAATTGAATGAACGAAAATTGATCAAAAGCAAAAAATATATGGTTCATGTTTTTTTTTGTTTTGTTTTGTAAAGAAAATTTCGAAAGAAATGGAAAATTTCTAGGAACAATTACATGTGGTAAACAAGTTACAAATATATTGAAAATAAATCTGAGAGATAGAGAGAATTAAATACCTCTTCCATATCACGTTTTATGTCTGGATCTTTGTTGTAATCGCGAAAATAATCGGGCGGCGGAAACTGTGTATATAATTTGCAAAAATGGTTAATTTTTTTTCTATTTTAATTCATCAAATAAATAAAAACGATTTGCAGAGTAAACGAAATGCGAATAAATGTGTGTTTATGTGGGTCTGATTTGTGGTAAAAAATCAATATGTGTCCTAAGAAACACAAATCCCCTTTTCCCAAACGAAACAAAAAACAATCGTTCAAATAATTTGGGTTGTTATTTTTTTGCCTCCCAAATGATGAGGACAACGAAACATGCAACGAAAATGACAAAATTCGTTACATTAAATTGAAATGATGCGAGAACTTACATTTTCAGCTTCATTTGGTTGCGGTTGAGCATTAAAAGGCAGGCCCGATGGTGGTGGTGGCATATAATGTTGCATTAAAGTGGGTGGTATATAAATCGGATAGGTTAAAATGGATACGGATTTGCCCCAGCCAAGTTTCATTTCGTAGCCCATAACATCACGGCCGTTTAGGCAGCGTAAAGCCCGTTCTGCATCTAAGCGGCTCATATACGCAACAAAACCACAATTTCGACCGCGTTGCTTCTCCTCCTCGGAACGTGGCCACATAATTTTTATGCTAGCCAATGGCCCATATCGGCCAAAAATCTCCATCAATTGTTGTTCGGTAATTTTCGGACTTAAATTCCCTAAATAAATATTGGTTGTGTTTGGATCACCATTGTCCATCGATCCATACGTCGGTGGTGGAGCATCCGGTTCACGTGTGAATGCCGACAATGTGGCATCCGATTGAATCATACTTTTGGCTAATGATTTATATTTATAACGTTCTTCACGCTCTTCTTGCATTCTACACACACACAAAAAAAAATAATTATATTGACATTTTGTTTGTTTTATTTTATATATTCATATCACACAACGCTAACTTACTGTCGCAATTCCTCTTTGAACAATTCCAAATTGCTCTTCTTTTTCTCTTGCGATTTATTCTTTTTTGACGAATTATCCTTTTTCGAAGATGCATTTGCCGACGATGGTGTTGACTGTTGTTTTGGCGGCTCACTTGACTTTTCGATGACTTTATCTTCGTGCTTGGCCTGAGGTTTATACAATTTTCCTTTCTCTCGACTGTCTTCCTCTGTTTTTATTTTTGCAAAATAATTGTGATGATTCGCAATGAATATTTCAATGTTCATTTTTTCCGCAAAAATATTTAAAAAAACATCGAAATCTTACTGCGTGATCCAGCATCATACGTTCCGGCTTTTACCCATACTATCGATACCGATGATGCTGCTTCTTGAAACGTCTCAACAAATTCTTTAAAAACCTACAAAAAAAAACAATCTGTTTAAAATGTTCACAAATTTAGACATTTAAATATACAGATGCTGCGGCTTGTTCCTTTCGACGTTCCTCTTGTTCACGACGTGACAATGGTCGCTGACCCATGGCACCAATCGCAAACGCCTGAAGTTTTTGCTCGGCAATTTTCTGTAATTAAAAATGAATCCACCGAATTAAGATGCTGAATTTCTCTTCGGCTACACAAGAGACTTAAGAAGTAAATTTGCTGAAAAAATGGTTATTCAATGGCAATTTGAAATAGAATATTAAATTGATTTGAATGCATTGCCCATATCAGTAAATTTTAATGCATCTCAACAAATAATATGTCCACCACAACAATGTTCTTTTTCGAGATATCTCGACTGTTTATCGATAGCAGTGTAAAATGTTCATTTACCTTCATGTTGAATGTGTTACTTTAAATTTTTTATAACATTCTAATCTCGTAATTTGTTAGGCGACGAAATTTTTATGGTATTTATTGTAAAACTAAGAATGCTGCACACAATAGTATTTCTCAAATTGAATAGGCGTTTGTAAACATAACCTGTTCTCACTTTAAATAATTAAATGTTAGTCTTTCGGTGAACGAAAAAAAAATGATGAAACACATTCAAATTGACTTTTTGCGATAACAACACACGATGGTTACAAGTGTAATACAGCTATCATATGTGTATTTTTTTTCAATTGGCGATATCGCTTAAACTAAATGCGAAAAAAAAGAAAATAATTTGATGCACTCTCTTGAAATGCTCAAAATAGCTTCATTGACAATCCAAATTTCTTGGTTTCTCTTGGTAAGGTGAGGGAAAGAGAGAGACTTATTGAGAGTATACGACATAAGAAATAAAACACAAATCGCATCCGCCTAGTGGTGTATCGCTTAACTACAACAAATGCCAGTGTTGCTGTCATTATGTTTGACATTTCGTGCGTTCGACGCTGTTTGCAGCGTTAGATGTTTCATTGTTGTTATTCGGACTAATTTTTGGCGCAATCATTGATTTTATTCAAAAAAAAAAAAAATTGATTCACTCGAATGAAATTCGATTTTCAATTGAAAACTAAATTTATTTCATTTCCTTTCATTTTATAACATTATTAAAGTAAAGGAATCGATAATTGATAGGTGGTAAAAGCCATTTCACAATCATGGTAATTTGTTTAACATCATATTCGGACTGTGGTTTATTACTCACATTTATCTGGCTAAATGCAACCTTTTGCAATTTTTCATTGCAACGAACCATAAATTTGTCCCATACAAAATTGCACATCCGAAAACGCCCCATTTATAAAAAAACAAAACAAACAAACCTTTTATTTAATAGCAATATTCTGAATTTGGTTTTCCGATTGTTTTTGATATTTTACTGGAGAAAAAAAAACAGCTCAATGCCAATCATCACACCGATGTAAATGTAAATGTAAAGGTTGTGACATTTGCATATGTCTTTCACAAAATGTGTCGCATTTTACTCGATCATCGTTATCGTTAGCGAGAGTGTACATTTCTTTGTTTGACGTCCACAGACTTTATTATTGAAAATGGATTTCTAAACTGGAGTGAGTGCATTACACGGCGTTAATTTTAATGGCTCTGATCATTCATAATTTGTAACTTCTTCATTTGATTGGCGTTTTCGTGTACCATCCACACAGAAGGTTTCTCTCCAAATTATGCGATCGATGGATTATTTTTTTATTACTCGATTATTTAATAAATAATATTTCTTTCAAATGATTTTTTCTTCATTCTTCATTCGACATACTCGGAATTTTTGGCAAATTTTAGCCGACAAATATATAAATATCCGTGTTGTGGCGATACATATAACATAAAAGGTTATGAAATAATAAGAGCGTAAGGGAATGATTTTTGGCGATCAAGCAATCATTTTAATTTTATGAATTGATTCGATACATTTAAAAAATTTCGCTTTTTGCTTTCTTCTTCTTTCACCAGCACAAACGTAAAACAATTGCAGCACATCAACAGTGTTAGGTGTGTCCTCACAAGCTCAATGCTTGTTCAGTTTTGCACTGGTGCAAACTTTTTTCAACAGCTACATCAAGTCGATCAACGAATTTTGGACCTTGAAATAATTATATTGTATATAAAAAATAATTGTTATTAAGCCATGTCAAAAAGCTCACCTTTTTCAAGCGTTCGATCCCGCGGTGTTTGGCCAAATATATCCTTTGCATGGATATTTACACCATTGCAAAGAAGAACTTCTGCAACTTCTTCACGCCCTTCAAAATAAAACAGTAGATTTAAAAAAATTCAAAAATTGTACAGAAAAATCCCATAGCTAGATTCAAATTACCAAATGCCGCTGCCAAATGGAGTGGTGTTTCATCACTAGAATCTCTTGCGTCAACGTAACTTCCACTTTGGATGAGAAGCCGCGTGGCATTCACATTACCTGCAATAAATTGTCCATAAATATAAACACTTATTTATCAGATTGAATGAAGAAGATTACCTCTGAGTGCAGCCAAATGGATTGGCTTGTATAAACTAAGAGCCGTTGCATGAACATCACCACCGTTTTGTATAAGCACACGCATAACATCCACATAATCTGTGATAGAAATATCAGCTGTTCGATTTGAAACAAATTCAAAGATTAAATTATTATTGAAAATTACCCTCAAATGAAGCTGCATGTAGTGGAGTCCACAAGTTGAGGTCCCTGTGGTTAATATTACTGCCACTTTTTATAAGCAACTCCGTAACATTCGGATGATCTGTAGAAGATATTCCATTCACTTCTATGAGACTTTTCATACGATTAAACTTGATTAAAATTTAAAATTCACCATTTTGTACTGCCCAATCGAGCGGAATCCTAAAACTTTGATCCGATTCATGGATTTGTTTTGTATAGCCTCTATCGATTAGACGTTGTACGATTTCATACCAACCTGAAAAATGATTTCGTAATGATTATGAAATTCAGTTTGCGTTTGAATGTTGTTTAATGCTCAATTTTACCATTTTCCGAAGCCAAATGCATTGGAGTTCGACCTATTAAGTCTGCAATTCCGGCATTCGTGCCATTTTCAATAAGTTTTTTGGATATCTCTGCGTTTTCTAAATGAATTGATGGAATCAATTTTGTCAGATTTACTCAATTAACGGATTTTTCTCTCGAAAGAATTTGCTAAAACAATTTTTTTTTTTGCGGAAAATTAAACTGGCAGATTCTTTCGATGCTAATTAAAAGGTCTCATTTTCAGCAAATTATTCAATATTTGATCGTTTACCATATCCAAAAGATCGGAGCAGATATTTTTCATCTTGTTTAAGTCTGAAAATATGAAGAAAAAAAACGACGCATGTTTAAAATAATATTAAGAAATCGGAAAGTCAAATAATCATTTAATTAATTTAACTATAGTGTGTATACACTTACCGCGATATAGAAGCATCTGAAATTGCAAAGAATTTACATATTTTTAACTGATTTTCAATATCATTCTTTTCATTGTTTCAAATAATTATTTTAAAAACTGTTTTACCTGCGTTCCAAGGAAAAACTATGAACAATGTGAATGTTATGATGATCTTCATTGGGGTGCCGATTGTTGTCGTTGTTGTAAAAGTTTCTTTGCCTTCAATTTGCTTCCAATGGATCACACAATCAAGTTAAACTCCTTCAATCACACATGAAATGAATCTCGTTTAATTTTGTTTTCTATATTTTTCTTATTACGTTGTATTTTCGTTGATTTTATTACAATTGATAGGTTTCCTCTGCTGCTTTGAAGTGCAATTTGTTTTCGTCAGAAACTGCCTTTGAATTTTTTATGACAACGAATTTTTTTTTTTACAATTTGTTGTGCAAACATAAAGAGAGATCTTATTGAAAAAATAGAGCTTGATACTACTCAGTTGAAGACAAAATATGAACTGAAAAATAAAATCTTCAAACAAAAGTATAAAGAATATGTCATGATCATGGATTCTCTTCTTTGCTAATTAGTTATGGCTAGTCTACCTAATCAATGACCTAATAGGCTCCAATGCATACAGACACCACACAGGGTAATGCATGACTAATTAGAGGACCAATCGCCGAAAATATATTCGGTGATCAATGAATTTTGGATTGATACTGAAACGATTGTAATAAAAGAACAATTCTACTGTTTTTGTTCAACTAAGATTCACATTTTTTTTTTGTTGAATTTAGAATTTGTGCTCGAAAAGTCAAATTGTAGACTGTATATGTTTTGAATAAGACATGTTGTTTTGGTTCAATGCAGAACTCAACAAACTATTCAAATAATCAATTCTTTCATGGAAAGTCAATTTTTGTGTATGGTTGGCCGAATACTTGTTTGACCCTATTTTTTCGAAAATAAAAATAATATGCTCCTATGAAATTTGTTAAATACACATAATTTTATAGTAAAAATTACTTGATCTTTCCTATGAAGATGGCATTTTTGAGCTAAATGTGCATAGTTCTCTCAAAAAATCAATTTTATTTCACGACCAACTCAATTCAGTTCAAATACAAGCTAGAGCGTGTATTTAAAAATAAATTCACTTCTTTTGGGTTTTGTTTCACTACTAAGGAGGCGGAACATTGAATAGTTCATCTGACAAAGATATCAGCAATTTGTGAAATGGGATATTCATGTTCCACTATAAAACAATAGCAATTTTTAATAAACTCCCGAACACTTGTTATGTTCGCTATCATTTTGATTGTTTTTTTAGTTCATTTCGGCATACGCAAATAATTAAAATAAAAAATATCACTATTTTCATTTTTATTGACAAATATTCATACTTGGAAAAACGAATTTGGCTTCAATTTGGCCAGTGTTGTTGTCATCATATTTGACATTTCGTGCGTTCGACGCTGTTTGCAGCGTTAGATGTTTCATTTTTGTTATTCGGACTCATTTTTGGAGCATTCATTGATTTTATTCAAAAACAAATTTGATTCACTCGAATGCAATTCGATTTTAAATTGAAAACTAAATTTATTTCCTTTCATTTTATCACATAATTGGTTTCTTGTTCTTGAAGAACCAAAAAAAAAGAGAAAACAATGTATTGATTGATCATTTTGATTGCCTCGACTTTTCCGAAAAGGAATCGATAATTGATAGGTGGTAAAAGCCATTTCACAATCATGGTAATTTGTTTGACATCATATTCGGACTGTGGTTTATTATTCACATTTATCTCGCTAAATGCAACGTTTTGCAATTTTTCATTGCAACGAACCATAAATTTGTCCCATACAAAATTGCACATCCGAAAACGCCCCATTTAAAAAAACAAACAAACAAACCTTTTATTTAATAGCAATATTCTGAATTTGGTTTTCCGATTGTTTTTGATATTTTACTGGAGAAAAAAACAACTCAATGCCAATCATCACACCGATGTAAATGTAAATGTAAAGGTTGTGACATTTGCATATGTCTTTCACAAAATGTGTCGCATTTTACTCGATCATCGTTATCGTTAGCGAGAGTGTACATTTCTTTGTTTGACGTCCACAGACTTTATTATTGAAAATGGATTTCTAAACTGGAGTGCGTGCATTACACGACATGCGTTAATTTTAATGGCTCTGATCATACATAATTTGTAACTTCTTCATTTGATTGGCGTTTTCGTGTACCATCCACACACAAGGTTTCTCTCCAAATTATGCGATGGATGGTTTATTTTTTATTACTCGATTATTTAATAAATAATATTTCTTTCAAAAGGTTTTTTCTTCATTCATCATTCGGAATCTTTGGCTAATTTTAGCCGACAAATATATAAATATCCGTGTGATATCACCTAGTTTCCAGCTTATAGTGTGTAGTCGTGTTTGCTTTCTAACCAATAACATATTTGGTTGATGTTTTAAATTTGATTCAGTCAGTTAGCTAATTATTTTAATTTAAATCTATCGTTTTGATTGCGGAGTCAAATGGTTGCACGCTGTTTTCATAATCGTTGTGCGTGTCATCAAACAAAGGTTCAGATTGCATTTTAAACGATTTTTTGTTATCGATCCAAACAGTATTGGCCTATCAAATAGATGACTGAAACTTTATTTTCAGAGTTTTTTATTTGGCTCTTTGCCATTTATTCATTTCGGAAAATATGCATTGTTTCATACCAAATGATTGTGTCGTCTTTTTCTTCTTTTTTTTGGGTTTAAACAAAAAAAATGAAAGTAAAAATGAAAATGTGACTAATTTTAGCGCCATTCAATTTCAGGCTGCTCATTTCCAACATTTCAAATGCATTTCATTTAGTTTCATCGAAATTCATTGATACCAAAGCCAATGTTTAGTATTTAATGAGGTGAATGGTAAACAAAAGATGAATTTTTCAATGAATTTATTGGTATTTTTACCTCTAGGTTAATTTAAGCTTGACCTAGCAAAATGTTCATTAGTTTTACATATTTCTCTATGCGAAACTGGGCGATGCCAATAACAATGATTCTTTTATTTCTGCTGTTTTATATCCGAATTTCAAGAGATGGTGTGCAAAAATCGCCATCCATAAAATCTCAATTGATTAATCGCCTCGTTGATCTGATTCCGATGAATGCCGTTCATAGCTTAATTATAAGTCTTTCAGAGCTCAGAATAGTAAATTTAGTGGCCAAAGATAAAAAATCACAAATCACTCATTTGGCCATTTGTTTGTCATTGATTGTGCATTCCAATGCAATGCATTCAATTTGGCACACATTGGTGAAAAGGAAATCACTCACTAAAATACATCGACTAAAATGTAAATAATTTGTGGCACCTGATAATTAGAGATAAATTTACCCAAATTGAATTGACGTTACAAAAACATGTTTTGCGAATATTTGAAAGTAGTAAAGATTACAAAAGGTTCGAACTCAACCTCATTCAAGGGATTTGCTTGCATTATCTTGGTTGAGGTTGTAGATTCAAGTGTGAACTTCAAATGTCATTTCATCAATGGTCTGCAATTATGCGATGTATTACAATCCATGCATCATCACAATTCATTGAACGTGAATGTTCAGAATGAAAAGAGATAACGATAAATAATATGCAATCAGAAATCGAATTGAATTGTATTCGTAGTACCGACATTTCCGCACAGAGACGAAATTTGATTTTACTCTCGAATAATTCATGGACTCAAACATAAGAAGATGCATTGGTTTTGCCAGAAAAAAAAAACAGGAAAAATTACGCTTTTTCATACGTAGTACTGTAACTACACAAGAATTTGTCCGCCCTTGCACGTCCGTAATCGTTTTTGATTAACAGATTGACTATCTGTCCGTGTCCGTTGCCACCTTTATTTTCAATACGTCACATTCTATGTTAATACTGTGAAACTGTGTATATTGTAGTTTTATAAGTGTTTAGTATATTTAGGGAGGTGTTTGTATTCGATGATTTTCAAACTGGTAGTTGAATTTCCGTTGGTTGTTTACGACATTCAGAGCTTTCTAACGTTGTTTCCTGATTTTGATAAAAGTGCTGAAAATGGCTATGTTCAGAAATCGATTTCGTTATATTTAAACACCATTTAATGTCGCCAAAACCGAATATCTAATGAAATATCTTGAATTCAAATGTTCGAAAGAGAATAAATACTTTTCTAAGGCGCATTTTATGGGCAGAAAAGTAATAAATCACTTACGAACGAGGTACAAATGATCCAGCACATATTTCACACACAATGTATTGCTTTTTTGTGCTTCTTTATCGTTGATTCCAAACTTCGTTTTCATTTTTCTGGCAAAATATATGCATACATACATTGTTGTTGAACGACGACTACTCGATCGTTAGCGCGCTCTTCACACCTAGAAAGAGACAGAGAGAGAGAGAGAGAGAGAGAGAGAGAGGAAGACAGAGAGAGAGAGAGAGAGTGGGGGGTGAATTGGCAAAGACCAAAGCCCGGTACATATGGCTAGAGCCACATATGCATGGATGAGAGACGACTTCACGAGAAAACAGATAGAAAGAGAGCACAAAAGAGAGAGAGAGAAGGAACGGGCTGAATGATCGATGAAAACTGGATACACAAACGAAACAGAGCGAAGTACATTGAAGCGATTCAAGCAAAAAGTAAACAAGAGCTGTATCGCTAACCGACTTTAAATCAGTCTACGTTGGAACACTGTCCGTAACAGTAACCAAAACAACTGATCCGCAGCACTTGGAGGTGAAAACTGAAATTTTTATAACCGATCGGTGATACACATTTATTCATTCCCGCGTGTGCATTCGATCAAATTAATTATTGTGCGTGTCAATAAATTGCCGATACCAACGAATTTGTGTGAGTGTAAAAGTATTTAAACAAAAAAAGAAGCAGAGTAATATTCCATAATTGGACGACGCTGTGTGAAACAATTCGCTAATTTCCCAGTTTGCAATTTGTTTGGTTGTTTTTTTTGTTTTGGTTTTGAATTTGTTATTTTGATTTGTTTATTTGCACGGAAAGCACTGCATTGTGTACGTATTAATGAGTGAAAATTCCTGTTTGAAGCAGTAGTTTTTTAGCATTTAAGTTTTGTAAGAGAAAGAATCGCTTTGATTTTATTGATAGTGGCGTCGAATTGTTGTTTACATTAACTTGTATTTGATTCGCGGTTGTTGGGCCTGGCTTTTGTTCAATAAAAGAAATCATTGATTATCATTTAGGGTCATTTGACTGTGTGTCATTTGCAATTCAAATAAGCCAAATGCGAAATCAACTGCATGGATTATCTCATCAAATTGAAATTAGCAAAGATCGAATTCATCAATGGTTCATTTCCATCGCCAGTATATTTTTCACATCAAATCTATTTTGACAGCTTTACTTTCAAAAAATATTCCGTTGTGGTTGATTTTTCAATTGTCGCCACGGACTATGGCTCACAGTGTGCTTTTCATTTACTACTTTCATCAAAAGAAATAACAACATACGTGAAATAAAAAACAACAAAACCCGCTCATGTTATCTAACGGTCCATTTTCAAGTATATATAATATCATAATTCACGAGACACTGGCAACGTTATAATCGTTACACACACGCGACATTCGTTGATCTGGATTCGCCACTTCGCATCGTGTGTCGAACCATCAAACGAAATTGAAATATTACACACGTTCGTTTTCGTTTTTAGTTCTGTGTGTTTTTTCGGCTTTCCATCACTTTCATGGCGGATATTTTGCTGGCGAACATTTCATCCAACCAAACAGGTTCTATCGTTGTTCGATGAAATTGGCGGATTTCTTCCTGCTATTTCCATCTTCCGATTGAAATTGTATGGCATTTCACAAATCGCCAAATTGTGAAATAGATATTTTTAGCACGTTAATTACCATTTGGTTATCAACAATCAATTTACATACTCGCGACTGGCAATTTTGGTCATTAGCATTGGTGAGAGAAATATAAAACGATTTTAAGTCAAGAAGACGCTAAAACGGGTTTTTGTTGTTGTTGGAAACAATTTGAATGGCAAATTCCCATAAATTTGATGAGCGTAATCGGTTTCACTATTTTCACTATTTTTATCAGAACCCGTGGATTCTACAAAACAATTGGTTATTTGATTGATCAGTATCATTGAATAGTTCATGTCTGGGATTTTTCATCTGGGAGAACATTTAATGAATTAAGCCAAATTAATGAGCTAAATTGAAAGTCATAATTCAAGACAATGCATATTTAGTGAATTCGGTGAATTTGATGAATATTTTACTTGATGTTGCAATTGCTCGCTGATCCAAGCAGATACATTATTTCGCACTTGCAACGATTACGTTAGTTTCGTTTTTATCTCAACACACACACACACACACACACACACAATCGATCGATTCATTAGAGCACACGAACCCGATTCAACACGGGTCTTTCAAACTCACCAGCAAACGAATCTTCTGAACCGGAATATGAATTAAATCGAAAGTAAATCCTCAGTTTTTTTTTACTGGGTCATTAGACTACAAAAGACTCAAACACATACACGCACTCGTTTTTTTTAAACCGTTCGCATTCCAAAACAGTAATCACACAGAAGAAAGCAACAACAACAAAAATGGTGTAATTTTATCCGAGATTTTATCTTATGTGGTTGGTCATTTTTGAGTCTCAACAACAACAACAACAACAACAAATGATTGAAGCAATAGCTCAAACTTTCATTTTTATTAAATTAACTTTTGCGAAGTTTACTCTCTTGAGGCAGCATTTGTTGTTGAGTTGATTTTCATAGGTGAAATACTCGAAATATTCAAAAGAATTTGTAATTTGATGAAATACATTGTTACTGCATCCGGTTTCTACCTGAATTGCACTTGAGCACTTGAGTAATTTGAATCAATGAAATGAATCGATCGATTTGACATTACACATAACCCATCAAACCAAAAACTATTCAACAAAATAAATCATCAGGTCAAACCGAAATTATTGATTTCATCATCATCATATTCGTTAAACAAAATGATTCATTACCTGTTGAGTTTCCGTAGGACTTGACCGACTCAAGCTCAAATAGTTACATTGTTTTTGAAGTGTGGTCAGTGTAACAATCATAGTAGCAACAAATGAATAGACTGTTTCCATACATTTTTTTTTTATCCATCAAAATTTAAAGTAATGGAGAATCGTGTGCGCGCGTGTGTGTGTGTGTGTGTGCGTTGGAAATTATGTAAAAGGAAACACATTTGAATGGCCAATGGTAGTAGTAAAGCAATGAAAATGTTGAATGCATGTATTCATGCATGAAAACTCAATAAATTTCGTTCTGTTTACACTTGAAGCTATGCATTTCGGTTGCGATGGACGACCGTCCGGGCTCGATGAGACTAACATAGCCAAAATGCATAGAGAAAATTTGAAATTAAAAAAAAAAATCGCACACACAGTTCGATTAGTATAAATTTTGAGCAAGTTTCGCGATGTGGATTAGCCATTTTTCATCGTCGTTCATTTTTTACTCGGCATATCAACTTTGTGTACAAATGGAAAAATGAGCATGTATATATTAATAGCTAAACGAAACATGTATCGAATGTTGTAAATTGAGATGACTATACTTGTAATTCGCTAAATATTTATAGTTAGTTGATAGAATTTTATTGGGCGGAGACAAAACTCGAGTTTCAAGAGACATAAAATCAAATTACAAGAAAAAAAAATCTGCTCTCCTCTCTCAAATTTGTTGGGTGAACTGAAAGAAAAAAGAAACATCAACCATTTTTTTTTTTGTTAACTTTTGAGATCAGATGGCTTGAAAGAGACAAATTCGTATTTGGTTTCGTAACTTTTGGAATTAAACAAACAAGATAAGTGCAATTCACACAAGGTGCAGTGGTTTTGATAGCATATCAAATGATTTATATGTTAATTGAATACGATCAATACTTGTGATGTTTTGTTAAACTTTAAAATCAATAAAAAGATGAATCGATCAATACCAACAATATTGGCGACTTTGTTCAAATTCGTACACTTAAGTGTTCAATTGACGAAAATGCGACTTGAACGCAACACTACCAAATGCACGATGATGACCGTACAAGTCAATGGTTAATAATGACGTTTACCTCGGTCACCTTCAACATTTGTTCAACTGTCCGTTTACCCAGTTCATGAATAAATGTCGCCTACAATTGGATGATTGTGTACAAATTTCCATTCAAACATCTGTTATCAGTTCAATGGTTGAATGGACTTTGGGAAACGAGTATTTTGAAACGAAATCAACGTATGTTTTTCACGGGTGAAAGCATTTTACTAACAACTGAATTGCTGCTTAACTGATCAACATACTCAACAAAATCTGCAATTGGAACAACCTTTAAAAGATCACAATCACAACTCAAGATAAAGAATTGGAGAGACAAAAAAAAGCACATCAATCATTTGTATGTAAATCAAGTGGTTCGACACACTTCTCTCTTCGTTAGTCCACGAGGTCCACTGTTTCAAATCTCATAAAATTCATGGACATACGGAATCGAGAGTGTTATTTTTAGTCAAATTTGCAAAAAAAAAAAACAAAAAAACTACACACCACTCATCCGTTTGCGAATGGAAATTCAAGTTTATTGGTCAATATTTGAATGAATGTCTATGAATTGTTGGCCTAGCAATACAAATACCAAAAATACTCTAGAGCTCTGGGTCATTAATAAGCATATGAAACTGTCAAAAACTGATTCAAGGTTAGATTAAAATCCAACACCTGTTAAAAAGTCAATCACTTCGTTCAGTAATCCGGAATTCTAGTCGAAAGTTCTTTCTTTTATCACGTAATCGTGTTTTCCTTTAAATATTCTTCTTTAAATTAACCAGAAAAACCTGTAATATTACCATAATCATTTCTGATCTTATTTTCACTATCGAAAACTTATCAATGGCTACGAATATTCACGATGGTTTACATTGAAAACGGTTGCTATTGAAATGAAATGAAATAAAAAAAAAACATACGGATGAAAGGCGCGAACGCATGAGATCAAGGTGATTTATGTACGCAAATGCCAATTTTATCAACCGAAAATTTTATGCGGCGAACTCTGAATTTAACAAAAATAAGAGTGATATTTGAGTCGCAAAACTAAACGCGTTAAGCCGAACAAAAGATTTGAAATATGGTAAAACACAATGTGCTTTAGCGATGAACCTTTAATACTCACACTCACTCACACACACACAAGGGGAGAGAGAAAGATTGTCGATGTTTCGAGGTTGAAGTTCCAATCGATGTCAATGTGTTCTTACTATTCAACAAAAAAAAAAGCTTAAATCTTAAGCAGCCAAATCAAGTGAATTCCATTCGATTCGAGAAGATTCCATTTAAAACCAAAAATCATGGGCGATTTTTATTTCGTTCGCCTTCATTTTTTTTTCAACACTCATATTGAAACTTGTCCGATTTATAGGTGAAATAGAATGATTGGTAAATGCGGTTTATGTTTTTGCTCACACACACATCTTTTAAACATGTGTCAAATGGAAAATTTCCATTCTCAATTCCAAGCTCAATGAATTTTAATGCGGGCGCAATCTCTGATGGGCAATCAACCATACAACGATATCAATTGCTTAATCAATTGAAAACGAAATGAAAAAAAAAAAAAAATAAATGTTTGCATTAGTTTTCGGTGCCCAATATATCGAAATGCATACGCAAAAGCTTGACAGCAATAGTGAACTAGCAAATGAAATAAGGAGAAAAAACAAAACGAAACAGCAACAACGAAACAAATGAAATTTTAAGCATGTGGCGATCGCATGCAAACAGTCAGCCAAATGCACCCATAGGAATGAAACCGAAAGCAATTGCATTCGCAATATATTAAATTTTGTGCCATGTGTCTGTGTCTGTGTATGTGTGTGTGTGTGTATATGTGCTCGCATTCGATGGATTCGCACGAACAAAACAAGTGGAGCCCCAACAACAAAATTAAAACATGTTTTTCTACATTTTCCACCATTGATGCAACAGACACACATACATGTCGATTGTATTGCGCAAAATAAAGAAAAAAAAAACCGATTCATTTTTGATTTACAATGCGTTTTATCGAGTTTAGTGTTGCAGCCGAAGGAAAACCGCCAAAAGAGCCACCAAACAACATGAAAAACGACAGCCAACTACAGTAGCAACAAGTTGCAGCTGTAAATGTATTGACGTCACTTGTTCTAAATGCGAACTCTGCACATTCGATCTATTTGTGAAAAGTGCTCACATTCTTTCGCATTCGATGCAGTATGTCACTTTTTAAAGTGAACTTTTAGTTCTGGATATGTCGAAAAATCTGCATGCGATCGGAATTGTATCGATACTCATCTAACTGTGGTTTTTGGAATTCAATTTCGATTGCATAATTGCGTCATCTTTGTTTTGACTGGTTTGTTATCGCGTGGGTACGTGATGGTGCTTTCGCTATTAAATGCTCAATCATGTTGATTTTATTGTTTCAAAAATCAACAGTTTCGAAAAATTAAAATCGCAAACTTCTAAACATGGAGAGCAACATAAACATGTTACATTGTTGTGCTAGTCGCTTGTCGCTATTTTGATTTCCCATTTGGCCAGGATATGGGTGGCAACCATTATACAATTTATAAAATCGCGTACATTCATTTCAAATGTTTCCTCCATACTTAACTTACCATGGTCCATTGGTCATTGGCTATCCGGTCAAGCAATTTGGGAATTTTCCCTTTCATTGAAACACTCTCGACAAATACTTTTTCCAACGGATCTATAAATTTCATGTGAAAATTAATTACGAAAATTAATACAATCATTACAATAATTGGACACGGGTTTGTTGTAAAAATCTTGTATAAATAATTACCGGGTCGATAAATTAAGTAATGAATGTATTTTTTTTGTTTTGTTTTGCTGTCGGTAAATAGACAAACACAATAAAAATCGAATCGAAATGTCATCGGGGTTGGTTGGTCCGTGTTTTGGCACGTAATCAACATTCAGATTATCATCATTACTCAGTGTGTAATACTTCACTATCGTATAAAACAGAAAACAATTCTGATAAAAAGCCTCATAAAAAATTCGTTGAGTTTATTTTTGTTCCTCTCTCACATGGATGTCTTCTCTTCGGATCAACTCCGAAATTTTATTTCGTGTCTTTTTTTTTAAAATTTGTTTGCTGGTTCATTGATTCACCAAAAACCAATTAAAACAGTTGGAGTGTAATGTAAGCACTGACAACAATATGCGGTGGCATTTAAACGGAGAGATTATGGTGTGTTGTTTTACCGAATAAATGTTGGGCCATTGGGCCGAGTAGTAATACGGAAGGTGATTCGGTTAACATGTTCCCCGCTAAGTTTCATGTGTGAATAAAACTGTTGAACACTGGACCTGATGTCAATTCACTTTAATTGAAAATACATTTAATTTATTATTGCCGGTTTTTGCTATTTGTTTCGACGTTTTTACCCAGTGATTTACGCCATTTTTTTTACATTGTTCCCCGGCTGCAATGGAAGAATCATATCGAATGACACTGATCCATTTAGTAAATCATTTTTTTTTTTTTTTTTACTAAACTTTACGATCTGTGCTCATGATCATTACGTTAAGTTTTTGTTGATTCGCCGATTTTTCGGTGCTTTTTTTGTCATTTAACTCATTTGGTATCATTAAATCGCAATAATTATAATTTAATGCATTAATTAGTTGCGCGATCCTCAGCCTAAGTGTTGCACAAATATCATGGGAATATAGTAAATGGCTTGGGAAAATTGTTGCCAATTCCATTTAAAAACATCATCGCACCATCCTTAGAGAATTTTCTTCGAAACACACAAAAAGAAACACCTAATTCCTTGTTGATTATGCTCATTATCTTGAATCTCATGCATCAGGGTCAGAAAAACAAAAAACTTGCCTGTGACGTCAATAAAACGCAAATGACGCCAATTTTCCAGCAAAACATTCAATGAACATACATTTTTTGGCCGTTGACTGTTTTTTTTTTTTTGGAAGAGGAACGAAATGAGAGAAAAAAAACGCATTGAATTAAAAACAAGAAACTGGCCCATGAACAATCCAAAAATTAGTGTGTAACAATTTAAATGAACGACTTGAAAAAACACATGCAAAAATCATCAGTGAAAGTTAAAAAGTACGATGTATAGCGATGTGCATGTGTGTGGTATAAATGCGGTTGAACGTAATAAATAAAAAAAAAAAAAAAAAACACTCCAATGTTGTATGAGACCAGGCATCTGATGTACTGATATATACTGAACCGCTTAAATAACATCGCACACCGAAAAATTCGCTACCACAAATTAAGCCAAGAGCGAGTCGGGCATTTGTTTGGAGCGCACGTTTGATCGCCTTCGACCATTCAACGATAGCTTCAGCCACATACACACAAACACTCTTTGTGGCGTCGCATCGACCATTCCGTGTTCATTTTTCATTGCACAATTTTATAGTAGCAACTTAATCGCAATCATAAAACACAATGACTTTTTCCCCTTTAATAACTCACCAAATAATGTATGTTTCAAGTCTATTGTGTGTTTCGGGTATTTTTTTTCTCTTGCGTTTTTTTTTCTTCTTCGTTTTATGGCCACGCGCATATGTTGAGCATCATTTGAGAAAGAGAAAGTCAAAATAGCTCACTGATCGATCTGAATTGTATGCCAAATTTTGATAATCCATAGTTGTTGACTTGGATTTGAATCGAGTTTCAGTGTATGAAAAGGCAACATCTCAGACATAATCATGCCTTAAATGAGACACAATTTGAATAAACATTACTTAATGGATAAATTCCATCCAAATAAAACTAGTTTTAGGCCATTCACACGTGGTCAACGGGTGCGAAATGGCAATGCCAAAAACAAAAGAACAAAAGCCAGACACAATAAATGCATTTTTATTCGGTGCCTTCCTGGCCATTTCACGGTCAGTGAACATGAAATCGACTAAAAAATTCAGAATGATTCGCATTTTGAATCTCACACAGAATACCTACACATTTATTTACTTTCTCAATTCTTAATTTTGTTAAAAGCTAATTGCTTAACAGCGTTAACCAGAAAAGTCACCGTCACAGAATATCCACGGTGTTTGCCAATTTACAATTTATTTGTTGTAAAAACGACGAGACACCAAAATTCCTAGCATTTAGTGTAATTATAGACTCAACTAGGTTTAGAAGTCGAACGCTTTTAAATGAGTTAATCATTAAGTGTTAAGGTGGTAATATCAATATTTTGAAGAACCTTATGGAATAAGATGCACAAAAAACATGTCATAAAAATGTGTAAAAAAAAACAAAAAAATCTACAAGTTTTCGCGTCAAGTGAATTCGCTTGGAATTTTGTGTTTATTCACGTTTGGTAATTTGCTGAGCGGATTTTTACTCATCCATACTTATTTAAACATCAACGTTTGAACATATTCATCACGCTATATATATATTGGCGTCATGTAAACAAACAAATCTTCAAATTAAAAATGACCGTGAATTTACTGCAAATTAAATGCATTTTAACTGAATTCTTCACGGTCCTTAACTCAGTCGACGATATTTTTAGAAGCACCAAATTATTGTTTTGCTAATTTGCTGATTCATTTTGAATTGAGAAAAAAAAAAACAAAACCCATTGCTTTATACTAA
The DNA here is from genome assembly GCA_030463065.1 of Aphidoletes aphidimyza. NCBI lineage: Eukaryota > Metazoa > Arthropoda > Insecta > Diptera > Cecidomyiidae > Aphidoletes > Aphidoletes aphidimyza. Next base: position 45,256,688 of record CM059997.1, read on the forward strand.
CTTTTTTCAATTAGTTTTGTGGCGTGCGTTGAAATAATTTATAGTTTTTGAAAGTGAAAAAAAAGAGTATCCACATCTTAATTAAAGTGTCGAAAGGCCAAAAAAAAAAAAAAACATTCCAAGAGGAAATATTGCATATGTTGATTGCTTATCGGCGTATCAACAGCCGTTATTACACACCCGTTATTACCCAAAACAACACTGTTTCAGTGGGATTTGTTTGCCCCGCTACCACACAAGTGCTAATCATTGAACATTGAATCTGTTGTTTGATTTTAGTTGAAGACACCAACTTGGTATAACCCAAAACCGAATTTGCAGTAACAAAAACAAAAATCCAAAATCTTAATATATTTGTGGTGTTAAATGTGGATGCTGTATGATTATTTATATTATAAATCAGCGATTTACGTTCCAATTTTGATAAATCCGGATAAATCGATACCGTGCTTGAAATCGTGCTATTTTTGAAATCACATTTTCGATAAAATTTAACGATTTTTTTTTTTTTTGTCAAAAGAAAGTTTACAAGTTTTAAAGGCCAAATATTTACATCTTCACACTGTAAGTTTGTTACATTCATTTCAAATCAATGATTATGGAACATGCGCATGGTTTTTTTCCCATTTTGGATTTTAAATGAAAGCTAAAATTTAACACACAAAAAATGGTGTTAATTATTTATTTAAATAAGACACTTTTTTTGTGAAATATTTGACATCACTTTCGAGCCGAACACAATGAATACATGGCATTTTAGTCAATTGATCAGAGCGTATTGCGTGGTTGAACTTTGATTTGATTTAAATATTGAGCGGTTCAAATTCAATGAGAATTCAATGTCAGAAGCTTAAAATTAGATAGAAATAATCAATATTTTGATTGATCGGTTGTTTTTTTGCTCACGGAAAGACGCCAAATGATCATTTAGTAATTGTAACAATGAGGAAGTGTTGCCGTTTTTAACCAGTTTGCACAAAATTGTGTTTGCAATTCATTGTGCAAAAAAAAAAACACATAGCGGGTGATTCGCAAAAATTCTACGCATTGTCTTCTCAAACCTTTGCTAATAGTTTTATCTGGGTGGCCACTGGCCAATGATTAGTGGCTTTGTGATTATGTTTTGTGCGTTTTTCGCAAACAAAATTGTCTCATTTGTTTATTTATGTTTATGTTTTTTTTTTTATCAAAGACATTGTTTGTTTCACAAATAGATGGTTGCAATGGGAAAATGTCACCTCATTACCTCCATGGAACTCTGTGTCTCGAAATCGCCCTGAAATATTTCCATACATAATTAAATTTGAATCTTTTGTTCATTTCATCCGTTCACATCAAACGGCACCGGTTTGTTGTAATTTAAGAATGAAAACTTCGCAGAAAATCCACGGCACAAATGATTTCTTATGCTGTCACATTTAAAGCGATTTAATTGTCTGCATTTTCACTGGAATTCTTTACATATTTTTTTTTCTCCGTTAATTCATTTATGGTATAATTTTTTTTTCTTTACATGTGCGTGTGTGTGTGTGTTTTGTGCTGTTGCTTGCGCATTGCTCAAAATCAAAAATGGTTATGCATGTATGTGAATTTAAAGAGATGAATGAAGGTCGTGACGTAATTATTTGTAAATCAATGTTACTGTATCGTGCCAGACTAATCGTCAGAAAAATAAATGGGGAAGAGAGACTGAGAGAGAAAACAAACAAACAAACGAAAAAAAAAACAGATTCACGGTGTGAACGTTACGTTAGCCAAGTTCCCCTCGGGCACCCCAATAAACAAACACCAGTTTGGCAAATGAAACAAAACGCAGGTTACGACTCGTAACATATCATTTCAGTGTGAATTAGTGAAATTCTTGTGTGTGTGTGTGTGTGTGTGTGTGTGTGTGTGTGTGTGTGTGTCATCGGGAATCGCGATATTTGTTCACCTACAATCAATGTTGAATGTCAACAAGGTGATGACATCGAATGCAAATTTCAGATTTGCTCACTGTTCATATTCAGTGAGTGGTGCAACAAAAAAATGAATGTGTGAAGCGTACGCACATTCGCACATATTTGTCATGTGTTACTGATTTTGTGCAATTAAAAGAGTCAACTTATCAATTAAATCGTTCGTTTTATTTCATTTATTGAGTGATGATTATCGTTTGAAATAGTTTTCCAATGAGATTATGTATCATAATGAAAAAGTGGCGCTGATTTGAATGATGGTCATCCAATGTGGAAGATCATTAAAAATCGTTTTAACGTTTCATCTTCTTAATTCGTAATGTAAGCGCTCACCATTCAAACGCATTCAACACTCAGGTATGACATGCCAATCGATTCCCACCGCAGGCGAATTCACGAAGTCGAATTGATTGTTGTAGTATTCATTGAACATTATTCAATGGACACTGTCCATGGCATCAAGTGTGCTTAGTGTGCTGTCGAATAGCTACTTGTTGTGATTTTAAGACAGTGTGTTATTGATGACAACGCGATTTAACAATTCAAGAGAGATCAATCTTCTTAAAGAAAACAACAAAACAAAACAACAAACAATCGTCTAAAGTGTAAACAAAACAACATATACAAATAAATTCAGTTCAATGACGTTAATTAAGAACCATTTAAATCAGATTGCAAATTAGAATTTACGTGACAAAAAAACCGAATCTTTTTGTTTTTAAATTCAAATTAATTATCTGTGGTAATCTTTTAATAGTTAAAAATTCATTAATTTTCTATTTTATTACAGACTAATCAATCAACATGAGTACTAAGGAGCAATTGACGCCGATACAAGAATTGTATAAGGGCAAAACAATCTTCATCACCGGAGGATCAGGCTTCATGGGCAAGGTAAATCGCATGTCAATTAAATGTTTACGCAAAAGTTTCCCGACTTTACATTGACTGAAATGGAACAGAACAATAACAACGGACGAGAAAGAAAAAAAAAAGTAGAAAATCGACCGATTCAGTCAACAAGTAATTTCGTGGATTCCGATGAATATGTGTGATTTTGACTGTGAAATTATCGTCACGTAACACATTCGCCTGATTGTTTTTCTTTTTTTTTTGTCTTATGTATTTTCTGCTTGTAGGTCTTGATCGAAAAATTACTGTACTCATGTTCGGAGATCAAGCAGATTTTGGTATTGGTGCGACCGAAAAAAGGAAAGTCACCTGAATCGCGTATCGAAGATATGTTTAAAATACCGGTAAGTTGTGAGGCAAGACGCGCACCGATTGGGTTTTCATTGGTATTCAATTGAGATTTGTTGAAGTAAAAAATATGTTATCATTGGCCGAATACGAAGTGCGTACACGCACACGCACACTCACACACACACACACACACACGTGTGAACTTCTTTGAGGTTATTTATTGTGCAATATATTGTCTGATTACTGACGGCGTTGATTTGTTTGTCGTTGTGTGTCATTGATTTTTGTTCCATGTGGAAATGGGATTAAATTGCACAGTGTTCAACCAAATATTGATCGTGTACGTGTCTGCGTGTGTGTGTGTGTGCACACAAACTTGAGAGATTTTATGAGAATATTTTCTGATGGGCTCGTGGCAATGAGATATCGTCAACCTGATAAATTTATTCATTAAGATTTAGTTACGCATCCTTTGGTACATTCATTTTGTACGTTTCGATCAATTTTTGTACTTATGTCAGCATAAATATGTCTTTAGGTGTTTTTTTCTTCCATAAAGAAAAGAAATTTTTTTTAAACACGTTCCCAAATCAAAACCAATCATCAATAAATATGTTGGATGACGATCGAGTTCCATTCCTCTGAATTTCATATTTTCTTCGAATTAAATAATATTTCTCATCAACTGTTTTTGGCTATGTTATAGCATCCAAAACAGGCATTACAAAATAATCAACATATTTTTTTTTTCGAAACGAGAGATCGTTAATTTCTTGTCGTTGCGGTCGCGATAAAATTATGCAAAATTAATACGATCAATAGTTTTTTTTTTAAATACATTTCGGTTCATAAAACCGCATAAAACTATGACCAATTTTAAGTCTCTAGTTATAAATTTGTCCAAAAGAAGATTGTTGCGATCACGCAACACAAGATTACGCTTTGATTGGTTACAACTAGCTTTTTGGCTAGCCGAGGTGTTGAGAAATATGGTGATCGTGCCATGCTCAATAACATAATCCCATGTTGAAATAAATAAATAAATGCAATGAATTGTGCATTCAATTTACTGTTTAAAACTGCATCCGCATATGCTAGCGCATATACCATTCACTTGAGCACTATCAAATGGCTCTATATCGGGTTGTTGCTGTAAAGAGGCAAACTTCTGTGCTGTTAAATACCGTTTAAGTCTCCAGTCAAGGTGAATGAACATGATTTGGGCCATTTTAATACCAATTTTAATCAAATCGTAAAAGAACAAGAAACGCCTGTTCAATTCAGTCAACAGTGTCAAATTGTTAATGAAACATCAACACCAAACAAAATGATAATTTTTATTTGTTTTTTTTTTTTTCTGTTAATAGGCTTTTCAGCGTCTTCGAGATGAGAAGCCAGAGATGATAAAGAAATTGGTACCAATTCAAGGCGATGTCACATTCGATTCACTTGGTTTGAGCGGCGAACAAATGGATCGTGTTTGCCGTGAAACAAATATTGTATTCCATTGTGCGGCCACGTTGCGTCTTGAAGCCAATTTGAAGGATGCACTCGATATGAATACAACTGGAACAAAACGTGTATTAGATGTAGCCCGGAATATGACCAATTTATTGGCATTCATTCATCTATCAACGGCATTCTGTTACTGTGATCAAGAGGTTTTATTGGAAAAAGTCTACGATTGTGCACACAATCCCGACGAATTGATTCGCATTGGCAAATGGATGGATGTTAAAACATTGGAAAAAATTACACCCGATTTATTGAATCCACATCCAAATACATACACATATTCAAAGCGTTTGGCTGAGATTCTTGTTCAAAATGAATATCCAAATATGCCAGTATGCATTGCACGACCAAGTATTGGTAAGTAGCATTTACTGAGTATGCAAACGTTAGAAACACATATCAAAGCATAGAAAAAATGTGGTTTTGTCACAATTTAAAGGCAGTAGTTGGAAAAGTGTGATTTGCGATGCCTATCGGCTTAAATGGGCGTAAAAAGCATACATAAATATATAAATAAATAATGAAGATTTGCGATACAATTCAGTTTATGTGTTTTTTAAGACATTCTATGTAAATTTAACGAATTTAACGAATTAACGAATCGGAAGTGAAACATACACTTTCAAATGGACAAATTACAATGGAATTGATACATTGCAATCAATATATGCAACAAATGTGCAATTGTTAGCGTTGACTTCTTATGATCCAATGAATTATGCGATCATGTCAAAAGTCATAAATCAAAAAATCAAGTGGAAAAAGATGATTACTGCCATTCAATAGTTCAGTGTTTGGTTTTCTGTATGCTAAAATGAAACGATATATTATTATTAATGCATGCGAATTGGTATGCCGAAACGAAAGTACGGTAAACCAATCAATTATCCATAATTTTGTTTCACATTCGTTGCACTTGTACTCAATGAGCCAATGCATGAAGACTATTTGAAACTCTGAAAACAAAAACAAAACAAAACAACAAAAAACAAAAACAAATGGTATTTTTCCACAACAAAGTCTCGAAAATATGCGCTGTTTTACCGAGTGCACCGTTTTTTCTCGTTCGTTATAGGTGAATTGCATATATACAATACCGGCTCATACTTAATATTGCATATAAATACATTCTGCGATCACTTTGCTTCGAGTTACTGGTTCAGCAACAATAACATACTTGCTTCACATAGAGCCAAATAAAATGAGCAAATGAACAAGCGACGATTTCATACAACGCACAATCAAGTTGCTGGATTGTATTTTTTTTTTGTTCACCATTTGGTTGTTGTCATTTCAATGGGCTCTGTGTGCACTCTTTGCAGCTGAACCTAGTTTGGTTTTGAATTTATTTTGCATCAGATCAACTATGCTATTGCATTTGGTCATATTCGTTTTAACTTCGGGTACGATGCTGAGGTACGATGCTGCACATTATTTATTTAGTTAATTTGTATGTCGCGTTTAACAGTCATACCCAGAATGTGAGCTGCATGATTGCAAAATCATCATTCGACGTTGTCATGTATTGCCATCTTGCATGGGTTTCATCTTCTCACGTCTCGCTCATTTCATTTTTTTTCTTTTTTTACGTTTCAATTTCTACATCATGCCTTCTTTCAGTTAGGTTTTGTTTTTTCGTTCGTTTGTTGTGCATTCCACTTATTTTTAATATCAATTTTAAGCTATTCATTTTAATTACGATGGTAAGCACCTGCTTTGCAAACGATACTTGTATAATTGACGAGTATTATTGTCATCAAAAATTGTCTGCGAATCAAACAAATTCACAATAATTTAACGCTCATTGACCCAAAACCTGATTGAATATGGTTAAATACGATGAGGAAGTAAATTTCGCAATATTTGTCATCATAAACACACGGAAAGGAGTTCATTCAGGGTCTTTATCACACAGATAACACCATTTTATCAATAGTAAACAATTTAAATTCAGACAGACCGATACATATTTGTGATACTATAAAAGAGAATACGATTTCATACGAAATTGATATGAAAATCGTAACCTTCAAATAACAAGACGATTTTTAGAGAAAGAAAAAAAAAACCTTGCTCACATGCTTGCTAACGTATCATCGTTTTGCATGTGATGCGACCTCACTAAAAAATCCTCATTTTATGTTGAAGAGTTTCCAATTCAATGAATTTCATAGCAGCTAAACAGTAGGCTCTTCAAAGTCATTAAATTAACACCACCATAAAAAAAAATGGTTTTTGCTCGTTTTCACTTCACAATTCGCATATTATTATCAGAGGTAGCTTCATCGCCACCCAATATCATTCCAATGCCTCCATTCACGTGGTTTTTGTTTCTCTCGATGCAGCATGTTTTTGACGCTCTTCATCATTCAATAAACTTCTATTTGAATAAACTAATCGACAATTTTTCGTCGACTATAAAATTCGTTGTGAACAAAAAAAAAAAAAACTAATTGATTTTAATACGCATTTAATGAACAATTTTCCCTTATGACTGAATTTACTATTTCCCACTTGCATCAAGTGACAATGTAATTACACGCCGAAGTAACGTACTGTATAATTTGTCAGCGATAGCATCGATGCTATTGAATAAAACACATAATGAAACACCCCACTTAATAATTCCCGTTCAATAATTGTTGTTGATAGATAATTGACATGGAGCACCGTTTTTATGTGATTATTTAATATAATTTACAGATGAATATATCAACAATTGGTTAAGGTTTATTGTTTACAAATTAGACAATTTAAATTGATGGCGCTTTCAAATGATTGAAACATTTGTTTATTTGAAATTGAACATGTGATTTTAATTCTAATGATAAAATCGTTTCTATTTTAGTGTCACCTGCTTGGGAAGAGCCATGCCAAGGATGGGTGGACAGTTTGAATGGTCCAATTGGTATTATGGTTGGCGGTGCTAAGGGTGTTATTCGTACAATGTTATGTAATGGTGAACACCGTTCGGAAGTCATTCCAGTTGATATTGCCATTAATGGATTAATTGCGATCGCCTACAAAATTGCAACAACAAAACAGAAGTAAGTAGGCTTCAACACGATGACAATGGATTAAATGGCCAATTGCAACCTAGAGCCCTATATCATAAGTGCATAAGATCGATTTTGTCGATTTTGTTGATTTTTTCTATACACCAAAATAATTTACATGTCACTTAAATTCAATCAGGGCCTGATTATCAGGCAAAGTTTAACTTTTCATTGATTGCAATGTTCTATTTTGTTGTCATTTTTTTTGTAGGCCAATCAACATTCCAGTTTACAATGTGACATGTTCGGACAGCAAAAAAGTAACATGGCGTGAAGTGCTCGATCAAGGCAAAGCACTCAACTACAAGTATCCATTTGAAGGTGGCGTTTGGTATCCAGGCGGAGACATGACCACAAGTAAATTTGTCCACACCATGAAATTGATCTTTTATCAATTGATACCAGCTTATTTGATCGATTTTATTATGTTGTGCATTGGACAAAAACGATTGTAAGATATTTCAATGTCATTCAATTTCCTTTTGAATTCACACTGAAGTAAAAACAAACAACAACACTCACACACACACATTTACATCATTTTCAGCATGGTACGTGTTCAGAAACGAATCTTCGATGGTTTGGATGTGCTGCAATTTTTCACAACTCGCCAATGGGACTTCCGTACCGAACGATTCTTTGGCTTATATCGTGAACTAAGTATCCAAGATCAGCAAATGTAAGTCAAGCATTCAATCAAAGTATTGTTCAATCAAATGAGATATTTATTATTTAATGGATGATTTTGTTTTTATCAGATTTAACATGGACACCGATGGTATTCCAGATCTTGAGTACTTGAAACGTAGTCTCTTGGGTGGACGTCAATACTGTCTCAAGGAACCATTGACAACATTGCCAAAAGCTAGACGCCAATTGAAAGTGTAAGTATACAGACATGTTGTGTTAAATATTGAATGCTTTGGCTTTTTTCAATTCAATATCTCTGATGAGATAATACACAATGTTTAATTATGTTTCAATTGTTTGTTTACAGCTTGTGGACCATTGACTTGATCTTCAAGATTCTATTCTACGCCCTTTTGTTGTGGGCATTCTTATCAATCACCGGATTAAAATCGCATGTTAGCTGGTTTTTCAGTGAATCGCAAGGATTTTTGAAACAATCATAAATATGTTTTCATTTTTCCTCAGAATAAACATTCATTTATCGAATTGTACGCTCAGATATTAGACAGATTCGATTGGTGTTGAAGCACACACACACACACAAACACAGAAATTTTTTGTAGGACTTGTAGAAAATAAGTGATAAACGGCAACAACGAATTAATTTAAACTAAAAACCAAGCCAACAGCTTCCAGATGTTTTTTTTTCTCAATTTTCTTTGTTTTATTATCAAATTTGTATATGCATTATTAGTACTGTTTATTCTGATAGCCTGATAGCCGTTTCAAATCATCGTTTAATTTAGAGTTTTAATACACGATTTTTAGATTCTGATCTATTGCTTGAGGAACAGGGGTACAAGCATTAGCGTATTTTTTTTTTTTTTTGTTCAATTTCTATGCTTTTAGACAATTCTTTAATTTGGTATACCATAAGCTGAATTTAATGCGATTTTTACGGATTATTTTTTTTTTAGAAAAAATATTTACAAATTATTCAAATTTTTATACCATGTAAAATGTTGATGGAAAATTTTAATAAAATGTTGAGAATTCGAAATTTATGAAGTTTTATTTTTTCAAACGATTTATACACCACTAAATGGAATTTACAATAGAAGATTGGCAATATGTTGACTGAATCAGCAACTTATTAGTTTAAATTCATTTTAGAAGATTCTATCAAGGATTTTGTACTTTTCTACTAGAAAGTAGTTGAGTTATTTTCTCTCATTTTTTGGAGTCATCCCCCACTTAGCATTGGAATTGCATTAGTGGGCGTTCGTGCTTTATCGTCGCCACTGTAATGGAAACTTAATGCGAGTGGGGACGCCTTGAAAAATAATGACGCCAAGCTAACTCAGCTACTTTCCTAGTGCTCAGTAAATTTGAAGGGTCATATTTTATTCCTCCGGAGGAATAATTTCTATATTTTTTCCTCGCGGGAGAATATGGGAGAATATTTCATCCTAAACATTCTCCCATATTCTCCCGCGAGGAAAAAATACAAAAATTACTCCTCCGGAGGAATAAAATGTGACCCTTCGTGTTTACTGAGTGTATACGATCACAATTATCGTTTTCAAAATAACATCTTCGAACTGGAAACCTAAACGGATTATTCAGTTGGTTGGACGAACCATGATGAATAATGATGATATTCAAATCTTTCGCATGCAATGAAGAAAAAACTGAGTTAATTTGATGTCAAGTCCAAAATTTTTAGATTTTTAGCACTTTTTTATATTGCATGTTGTAATTGAGCTACTCCAAAAATGTCTTTGAATAAATCCATGCTTAAAACTATTTAAAGAATTTATTAGTTTAACTTCAATTTTAAGAAAGTAACGAAATCACTGCATTGTAGTGTTACTTACATTAGTTGTGCTGTGCAAAACAAACAATACAAATTCTCCATAATGTTATTGAAATTGTATATTTTACATTAAAACTAAATCAACTATTTTTTCATAATTTTAGGAAAATTCAAACGAAAATTGTTGAACGTTAAGTCATGAGTTGTGAAATAAATGAATTTAAAATAAAAAAAAAACAAACTTGAAACCATAAAATAAAACAAACATGTATGAGCAACGCCATCTTTTGGTATCTGTATGCAATCTCTGGTCTCATCGAATGTCGGAACGTGCTCAAATGGCAATATTTCGCCGTCTGTTTACGATTTGATGTTTTATGACGAATTCAAAATTCAGTCGAAATGATAGATTTCAGTGATCTTGTCATTAAAAACAACTTGCCATTGACTTAATCTTAATAGGATCTGACAAAAAAAAATTTATTGCTAGGATTTTACAAACAAACAGAAATCATTCAAAATACAATTATTCCAACTGACAATATCATTTTGTTGTCCTATATTATAAGCGATTTTTGTTATTCATAGTTAAATTAAAATGCAACTCCATATAAAAGTGTTGAAGGGTGGAGAATGTCAACTCGAGGTAAATAGAATAAATCGAATAAAAACAGAAAACCGCCGAGCCACATTTATGTTTGTTGTCATAAGTAAGTTGATCAACATCGAATCATTTTCGCATTTTGCAGGTGGACGAAAGTATCAGTGTGCTTGAATTAAAGAAGGAAATTTCCAAATCGTTAAGTGTTCCAGTGCCACGACAGAAAATTCTCTTTGCTGGTCGTACTCTGGCTGATGACAAAGCATTGAGCGCATTTCCACAAATAAAAAGCGGCTCAAAATTGACGGTGGTTGTTAAAGAACCCGAACCATTGAAAGATGTTATGTGCAAAATATTTAAAAAATACTATTCGGACGAACAATCAGAGGCGATGGCCAAAGAATTTATGATCGATTTAGAGAAACGCTTAGATCAATTGAGCTTTGACGATTTCGAGCGCATGGCCACATATTTCTTAGACCGTGATCGAAAACTGTACGGCGATACGTAGACATGAATGACAATTTGGCATAGCAATCGGAATGCATTTTGTTTGAAAATGGAATAAACAAATAGGAAACTAATTAAAAACAATTAAACACCCAGTCAACACGGAGAGATGATTCAAAAAGTTCACTAAATGAGCTTATGCATACGAATCACCAATTTTTTTTTCTACTTAATTTACTTGTAATCTTGAACTGGTAATACCTATAAAAATAAACGTGAAATTAGCCTAAAGCATACATGAATTGTTCGATTCAATTATTCCAAAATCAATTATCCCCCATCGTCAGTACAGAAAAAAAAAAATTAATGAAATTTGTTTTCATTTATTCGCCCCATAAAATCCAGTGCTCATAACCTCACACACTTCATCGCCAACTGAATTCGCCATTATTTTCATTCTCATTCACTGTGTGTTTTGACTTTAAACTGTCACTTGAATGTTTTGCGCGCAAAGTGTTTTTGTTGCATGGTAAATTTTGTTTGAAGCTGAAGTGTTTTTGGTGTTTCAACAACAATACAAAAAAAAAACAATGGACAGTGAAGCTCTTCAGGAAACGCCCGATTTGGATTTTGACCAAAATCAAATGGAACAAGACACACCAGACATTGATTTTTCCGATATAAATGCAACTGAAACGCCAGATATTGATTTTAGTGAAAATGCTGTAGACTCGATGAACCAATTGCATGAACGTTTTACAGCCGAAGAAAGTGATATTGATGACTTAGATGAACCGGATCAATATGTTGAAGAGGAAGATGATGCTGAAGATACAAACCGTGAATCACCCACCAACAATAACAGTGAATCAGGTTTGATCAACTAATCACACCATTTATCTTCGATATCAAGTTTGCTAATGACCATTTTTTTGTTTGTTTGTTTGTTTCAGTTATTTCAAACAAAAGTAAAAGCGCACCAAAATCAAAAGATAACCCAGACAATCGTTTAGTTCAGTTGCCAACAGCACGTATAAAACACATTATGAAAGCCGATCCCGATGTTACATTGATTACCGGCGAATGCACGTTTTTGGTGACCAAAGCAACAGAACTCTTTATTAAATCTTTGGCTAAGGAGGCATTTCTACATACGGCACAAACAAAGAAAAAAACCGTACAGAAACGTGACGTCGATGCAGCCATTGAAAATGTTGAATCTTTAATGTTCCTAGAAGGAATGATGAATTTTTAGAAATATGTTTAACAGTAATTTACTTCGATTTTTTTTTTTTTAAGACCAAACATTGGGAATTCCCCCGAATTTAAGAATAAAAGATAAATAAACCACTTGAAATATATTTGCGTAATTTATCTTTATTTTTTACTTAAATTTGGTATTCTTATTCAATGTGTTTGAATATCTGTCAGTTGAAAAGGAATATTTTCACTGAAGTGTCTTCACTTGAACCGCTGTTGTACACTTTCAATGGACAACATCAAATTAACATTCGATTGATCAACATTTAACTTTCCCAACCTTCACTCCTTTTTGGCTTTCATTTTAACTTCATTACACAAAACAGGCAGAATTGGTTCATTTGCTCAAGAACAATACCACCATGACCATCATCAATTATGGCCAAAGAATAATCATTTTGAGCAATTTTTCATTTTATGTTGACCTTCAATTGTGGCCACACATGCCACAGAATGAATGCCAATTGAATAGAAAAGATCGGCTATTGTTTTACATTTCATAGAAAATGGCTAAAATGTGCGACATTTTAAATGCGGTGCGTGGACGCCTGGACACGCACTTTGTGTAGCACAAATGTGTTTCTAATATGGAAATCGAATGCGATTTTGATGAAGAGGTTTTTTTTTTGTAAACTTAGCTCACAAACTGAAATATCGTCAGTATTTTGAACTTCGGCCTTTGTGACGATTTATGGCAATGTTTAACACATGACCGTTAATTAATTTTTTTTTCCTCAAAACGTCTAGCAAACAAACAACTTCAATTTTTCGTCATTTCGCCAAAGAAGATGAAAAAAAAAAAAACAATTTGTTGTGTGTGATACACAATTACAATAATTAAAATTGCAAATGGTAAAATTCGGCGAATATTATTGTTCGATATTGTTGATTTTGGCAAAAAAAAAAGAAAAATGAAACGATAAGTATATTTTCAGTTTTAATAAACATTTTTGTGTAACATTCGAGAGTGGGTGATATTTTAATAAGCACTATTTGCTTAGCAATATTAAAGTTTTTTTGATCAGAGAGAAAAAAACAATTGCCCATAAATGAAATAATAATCTCTGAACGGCAGACTCTTACGCAAGATATTGTTTTTCTTTATTCTTATTTCTTTTTTATTTATTTTAAATTTAAAAGAAAGAAAAAATCAACTGAAGTGTATTCATAAATTGTTGAATATTGTCGTACGATATTTTGTATAGATGTAAATAGGTAAATGGTCAAGCACTTCATTGATAAGATGCAATCGAAATGTGCATTACTTTTTTTTTATTTTAGTGGTGATAAGTGTTTGGACGAGGAATTTGTTATTGAATTGTTTTTAGTTTTACTTATTTTGGATAATAAGAGTTAAAATGATAATCAAGCAGATTGCAATTGCTGTAAAAATGAGTAACCGAAAACAAAGTATTATGCGCAGCATTTACATGCAACTGTTTCAGGTTCAAGGTTAAAATAAAAATGATTGCTACAATTTCAGCAAATTCAGGCTTTACTTTTACTTTACAGTCGTTCTGTCGGTTATTTGTCATATAAGTATATATGACATACAAACGATAAAATGTGTGTGCACTGTGCAGTGTGCCCTGTGCACACATTTGTATGTGTTTACGGAATAAAAATGTGACCGTACCAGTTTTTAGGCGCAGCATTTTAGCAGGGCATGCATTGACACGATATGACAATGACCGTCGACACTGCTCGTCTTATGCAATTTGCACAGAGACATTCTATTGAGATTGCCATTGCCATTTGGCATCACGCTTACAATACTTGGCTATGACAATGGATGTCTTTTCTCGAAAACTGCAGTGTACAGTGTTAAGGTGAGGATTTGTGATGTCATCGATTTTTCATCGCATACGACGTTCTTATTCGATTTTGTCGATTTGCTTCATTTGTTTTTCCTGCACGAACGCACCAAATATACTTTTATTAAGGCAGCAACAAAGTTCTCATTTCAAAAAGTGCGCCTCATTCGAACAGTTCAATTGGACACATTTATCAATAACAAGAGCGTGTGAAATAGTAGCTCCCGCTAGGCTCCCGCCAAAACTGATAATAAATTGGTTTAACAATTTAATGATCAATCCACCAATCACCGGTGCTCACATGATCGAATTCATTATGATTTTTCGTCACTAGTGAACGTAATCATTTTGGACAATTATATCATAATTTCGTGTTGTCGAGATTTTTATCGCCTCGTTTTAGTAATCGTTTACGTGTGTTTGGGGACGGTTGCTAGATACGTAATTATTTGGAGCTGTTCTTATTGTAACGTGCTTACAAAATGAGCCAAAACCGAAAATATGGCTACGAAGTCGTTTGCATTTGCGCATTGATCGAGGCATTGATCGAGGCAAACATGCTTTTTATTATTGTGGATTTTAAAGCCAAATTGCAAGCCAATTCTGGTTTTTATGGTTTATTCTTCTTTGTCTTGCTGTGTTGCATGGATGGTTCCTCCAGATGGTAATTTATGGTGAAGGAAGCCAAACTCATGTCAAAAATCCAATGCAGAAAATATATAGCGGTTTGATTTGAGGCGCGACGAACAAAGAATGGTGAACCGTATTAACTGCAAATTTTGATACTTCCGTGATTGCTAAATATGCGTATGATGTGTGTGTGTGTGTGTGGCATGTGGTTTTTCGGTCGCAATGTATACCCTCAGTCCTGTTTGGTTTGCTACTGTCTTTGGTTGAAATGCAGCTTTGATGTACCCAAAAATCAGCATTTCATTCTGGTAGTTTAGTCATATTGGTAGCCGGTTCTAGCAAGGACTTTTTACACGCAATGAACCACATTCTTAGCGTTTATGATCACAATTATCGTCTTCAAAACAACATTTTCAAATTGGACAGTTGAACCATCACACGCAGCATGGATAATTTCATAGAATTTCAAGATGCACCACTTGATGACGTTTCCATGTTCAAATATTTTGATTGATATCTATGAGTCGAATATTTCGAGTCAAAAAGTGACTTGAGTTTGATGAATCAAAGGACATCTATGTTCGCTCCCCTTGCGTATTAGTTCAAAGCTATCATAAATCAACATTTGACAAAATCACTTATTGAAAGAATATATTCGATTGAATTCACAGTCAATCAGTTACTTCTTTTTCTCGTCCGGGTTGTTCTTCGTATACTATAGTTGAATCCGGCAATACATTTATGGACCATTTTACACAGGCAGGCAGTCACACCAGGAAGATGGTCTTGTAAAAATTGCTGTAATAGAGGCAATTCATTTATGCACTGCTTAAGACAATAATGGCATTGTTTTGGTATGAACAATTCTATAGAAATCCATTTAAATGAATTTACAACTGTTAAAACACAAGTTAAATATTTCACTTTGGAAGCCTAACAAAGATACAATTTAATTGAATATATAAAATAAAAGAATATAAAACTGAGACTTCTTAAGCGAGTTTCGATGCAAAAATGGAGTTATTGGAAAATCCAATTGCCGACTGATTGGTTATAAATGTTCCGCTTTATTATCGTCATTTGCTCACGTTGTAGACACGTGAGACTTGTTAAACGATTAGAATTGCATTCTTCAGTAAAACCAGATTTTACTCCGTGGGCATTTCCATGTTCTACTCCGTTTCATATCTCCCATTATATCCTTAAGCCTTTAATGGCCTTTTTTTTTTGAAATTCAAATCCATGCCGTGCATTCAATTGTCGGTAATTGTGACTTTAACTGCAGTTACACCTAAACCACCAACTAGCAATACAGCCAATTTAATTGATTTTTCAGTCTGTTTGAACTCATTCTGTCCAGCTCACTTCCGATTTATACTTACTGTTGTTACTTACGGGCTATCAAATTTTTATTGTTGTGCTAATTACGAATATTCTTAATAATAACAGGTGCAAAGGGACAAAAGTTTGAACATGTTCAAAGAACAGCATTTAGTGTTGAACTAAATTTGTTCAATTTATACTGTGAAAATATATTTGCATAAATATGCAATTCTTACACATAAATTTTTCAAATGACCATTAAAACCCTCCATTTTATTTTTTTATTTTTGGGGTAATCCGATTTTTGGTTGCATACAAATGTTCTTTGCTTTTCGTTGATTTTGTTAGAAATGCAAAATTCAAATCCGGATTCTGCTAAATGCATGCAAATATTTTCACTTCAAATGATCATATTTAGGTTTCAAAATGACAATTACCGCGAAGTACTTTTACCATTCATAATAACTCGCTATTTTGTTGATCAAAATTAACTTTTTTTTGGGTTTTTTTAAACAAATGTTTTTGTCTAGGGGAATTTATCAAATTTCAAATATTATATATTTGCGATATTTGCGAATTATTTGCGAGATTTGCAGTGATTTGAGATGCAAATATGCTATTTTATTTGCAATATTCACACAATATTTGCCATATTTGCTCAGCACCTACTGAAAGTGACAGTTGTTGTTGTTGTATTTGATTCGCATGATTCGCAAATATTTGCAGATTTGCATGTAAACGTCCATATGCAGATATCAAATATTTGCAATATTTGCGAAATGTTCAGCAGATATCACATATTTGCGATATTTGCAAAATATTCATTTTGATAAATTCCCCTAGGTTTTTGTTTACTTCACATATTTATCACACGAATAATTTTCATCTCATAGTTGTTCCATCGGACATATGTCTGATAGTCACGTTATGATTTCAATAACCATTTAAAATGAATGGTCAATTGTTTGTGCAAATATATGCCTATTTGATAATGCTACGAGTTTATGCCCTCGTCATAGTAAGCTGTCAATTTATTTTAGTTATTTATGTAATGCGCAATCCATTTCCAATTTGTGATCGTAACAAAAAAACAAAATCGAACATTTTTGTAATTGCAAAAGCAGCACCCAGCATGCAGGAATTGCATTGGCCAAATTTTTATAGTTCTTGGATTGGTCTACGTCAGCATCGCATTTCTGGGATGTAAGTTTGAACTTGTATATAGTTTTTGTGACGTAATCGTTTTGTCAGCAAAGTTGAAGTTGCAAAGTAAGTTCTTAATTTGCAGATCACCCCGCTTACTCACACACACACACACACACACACACATATACACATAAGGTGTATAAAAAATAAAAACAAAAACACAGTCGACAAAATTATGTATTGCACACGTCAATCGACATCGTAAATATATCGCAATTTCTCAGTACTGTATTTTGTTTGCATCAAAAAGCACATACGCGCATATAGTTCCTCATTTGAAAGCACTTATCCCTTCTCGATCGCTCTTGAAAAAGAAAAAACGGCAGCCGCAGTCACAACATTTGAACATGCGCAGTTGATCATCATCGCAGTTGGTAGTGGTGTGGCAAATGTTGTTTTACCAAACACTTGATATCATACATCTTACTGGTACTGTATTCTATGTATATTATCACCGCCACATACAACAGCACCGTCAACAAATCGGGTGCGTGAACATTTTTAAAAAAGCTTTCAGGATACGAATAACAACAAGAAAAAGATCAATGACGACGACAATGACGATGGTGATGGTGATGGTGATGATGGTAGCGTCACCAAGAGCCATGCACCATGTCAGTCCAAAGCCACATCGTGTCGTACGACAGAATGAACCAAACACAAGACATAAAATAGCTTCGAAAACCGTTTTTCAAGATTTTCATTGTTTTAAAATGCGTGTCGCTGTCTTCGTTAGTTGTGTAAGCTAGTGTGTATGAGTGTGGCATTGTTTGCGCGCACTCACGCCTTTACGTCCAGATTTCGAATATTGTCCCGCGTTTCGCACAAAGAATAGCACCTCGAATATAATCACTGGTATCGTGTGTGTCGCGCTTAGTATCTGATATATTATGCATCCATGCGGGTGCTCGAACGCCTATTTGATTTTTTGTTTATGTGACCAATTGTGTCGGCACTAACAAATTTTGCGAATTTTCACAATCATAACACGTATTTATTGAAACACTTTCATCGATAAAGTGAAAACTCGGACAACATTTTTCAGGATAATATGAATACAAAAATATTATGTGACCACTAAAAATTGAGACATTATTTTGGATCCGATATTTACAACAACAAAAAAAAACGAAGAAAAGAAATTTGTTTGGTTCTCACAGAAAAAAAGTGTGATTTCTTACAAACCTATTGACTCTAGACCCAAATGTGTAGAATAACTTGAACAGTGAACAATAAAATAAATAAAATTGCTTGAGCGTGTGAATATTTTAAAATATCTTAAACGAAAAACGAAAACCGATTTATTGAACTCATCACGGATAAACGGAACATTCAAGAAAATGGTCGTCTATCAAGTGGTAAATATTACAGATTAATTCAAATTTTCCGTTTCTTCTTTTAGATTCACAATATTTTGATTGTGTGCACAGTGAACTAAAGTAATAGAGATGTTTAGTTTTTTTTTTCTATTTTGAATACGATTAACGCAGGAATCCAGTTATTTGAATTGTTGGTACACAGATAAAAAAAAAATGGATCAAAAGCGATCACAATCACGAATAAAAGCCATAGTACCCATTGTGCACATTGGTGTGAATTTTGTAAGCAATGAATGAGCTTTTCAATATTGAATGCGCAACATCAACCGTGATTGCACCACGTGATTTTCACCTCAAAATTTCAAACAAATAGTGCAAATACTTTTATTTCGTCATTTCAACTGTTTTTTTGCGTTTCGTTCATCTGTCACTGTCATTCATTTGTCGACCGATTTAGACACACTGCAACGTGATTGCTATTATGAATACGCCTAATGAATTGCTCTTAAATGTTGTGTGCTATCATTTTGTTTGTCCACAAACAATTCAATTTCCTGTCCGTAACCATGTTAAAAATCAGCACACACACACACACATTACTCTGTCATTATCGTCAAATAATGTTCGATTTTAGTTCATCCTTACCTTATGAATGAGTCCATTTTATTTAATATCTAAAAACTATCTCATCGAAGTAAAATGAAAAAAATGTCAATGCTCTACAAGGAGTAAAAAAAGAGAGGAATCAATTATCATTACATGCTCAATATAAGTTCGTCTGGTTCATTCGTCATCATTCATTTAGCCGACCACCAAATCCATTAATTTATTAGCATTCACTGTTCCAGAATATGCGGTAATTTGTCCACTCAAACAGCATTTTAAGCGAAGCGTATAATTCATTCAAATCTCAGGAATATTTCTGAAAAAGTTCACCCGTGGTAATTGCATTCTAGGTGATAAATGAATTAGCAAAGGAGTTTTTATATTTTATCATCAGAAAACAATGCTCTTAACTGCTGCTTGGTTGCATTTAATTGACAGCGGAAAATCGGTTCAACACATTTTGTATTTAATAGCTCTTAAGAGACCGAAAATAGTTTGTTTCCGTTTAACCGACAATCAAATTTCTTTTGGGCGCGTTTAGGCGACTGAATCCGTTCATTTGTTCTTTAGATGCATTTTTTTTTTGAACAACATTCACTGCATTGCAATTCAAGCAAATCATGTTGACACATTGATTCAGTGCATTTAACCATTGAAAAAATTTGTTCAAAGTCATAAAACACGTGCAAAACAAACATGTTCGAAAACAATTCGTTTGTAAATATTAATTATTACTATAAGTATTGCAAACTTACTCGGTCGGTGTATGTCATACAAACAAAAATTGTGCGATTTCATCTTCCGATTGTTTCTGAATTTCCTGAGTTGAAGTGCATTCTTAAAAGGCGCTATTTGTTGCTTCATCCGTTAAGCTGTCGATTGTTGGAGAAGAGCAAAAAAAGAAAAGCCTATATCATTTCACTTTGAAACAGTGCCTCCAAAACACTTCAAACGAAATCAACGACCGATTCGATTTTGTAATGCGTTCACAAGAATTTATCGTCCACTTGAATTATAATTAGTTCGTTAATCGCTAACTATCGGTCAAAGAAGTTTCGAAATCAAAGGTGGACATCTGTGTGTTGAAACTGTGACAACCAATGAATAGCCCAGAGAAGGTATGTAAATAGGTGGTGTAAATTATATCACCAATTGCGATGTATTTTGAAGCACTTGATTTATTTCATTCTAACCACAAATGTTATTTACGTCTTGAATTCAAAGCGAAATTCATTTCATTCAATTTGATGATGGATTGTACGTCTTTTGAATGGAACAAAATTGTGTCGACTCCGCTAAGTGCACGCATTTACTTGCAATTTAATTGGATTGGTGTGGGCCAGTTACTCCATTGGATACACACCGTCATGCTGTGCTGTTTTCGCTCTCTCTCTCTCTCTCTCTCTCTCTCGGCTGAATATTTATTTTACCATTTATCTAGTGAGGTGAAGGTCAATGCTATGTGACTGATGCTTATGCTTGTGCCCAAAAATTGGGTGCTCGGAATCGTCATACGCCGAAGAAACCACGTAATCGCACGTGTTATGTGTGTCTGAAGCAAGCAAACAAACTTCTCTTTTGTTCCAACCATTGACAATTTACGGGCAATAAGTAGGCAAATAAGTGACTAAATTCGAGTCGATTTTGTTGATTTTAATGATTTTATTTTAATTTTTCTTTCTTCGGCTCGCTTTATTTTTTAATAATTTTTTTTTTCATCTTCCTTTTTTCGGGCACATTGTTTGCTGGTCATTGAAGTAAAGCAGCTTTTTTTTTTTGGTCAATCTTATGTATACATTGTCAAGTGGTCAAGCCAAAGTACATTGGGCATAAATGACATAAATTTCTTTGTTTTTTTTTTCGTTTTTGTTTTTGGTTTTTTTTTTTTAACTTTTTGTGAAGCTGCGGTTTTTATGTTGTCATTGAAATTGAAACTTTATACACTGTTCTTTTGTGTGTCTTCTTTTGTCATTTTTACAGTTAGAACGGGCATATCAGCCGGAATTGATGGTGTTTGCTGTCTTGCTAACGATCAGCACAATCCTCTATGCAATATCCGGATATCTAAAAGCCGTCATACTATGTTTCAAACTAAGAGGTCCTCCGGCAAAGTTTCTCATCGGCAATGTATTGCTCATCAAAGACAAAGACTGTAAGTTCAATTTATTATATTTGTTTGCCGAATGTTGTTTTCGAAATCTGGCCAAATGTGAACAAAAACATTGTTTACATTTTTCTGGGCTTTTTGGATTTCGAGTCGGATTTGTTTTTTTGTTTTTTTTTTTTTTTTGTCAATTCCATACATTTTGCACTTTTTGCACTACTAAAAATGCATCACGATAAACACGTTTACTAACCAGCTGTATACCTTCATTCAGAAGTTTTAACAAAAAGAAATGTGAGATATTTTAGGCAAGAGGCTTGTTTATCAATAATCAAGTGAAAAACCAAACCATTGAGATTATTGCAGTGCCAACTTAAAAAGAAAAGCCAGCTCGAAATTTAAAAGCCCACATACATTTTAAAGATCATTCAAATATATGCGAAATGTAATCTGACCAAAAGGCCAAGAAAATGAAGAAAATAAATGACAATTTAACCAATTTCATTGTAGCCAAATGATGGTACCAATTTGAATTGTCAACAAAAAATTCATAACAGCATCGCTTAAAAAGCCCTCCGACAACGATTTCGACGAGTAGTGAGAGCGAGCGAACTTGCGGCACCAAGTTTGTTTTTATGTCGACCACATACAGTCACGTACCGATTTTTTTTTTTTTTTCATCGAAATCATTATTCAATGATGTTTATGCAGATGAAATGAAAGAATATGTGACATTCGACAAATAGCACAGCGATGATGAAAAGTCGCGTAATACGTAGCCATATGGCTGTGTACTTTTTGAATAATCAGCGCCATATTTTCTGTTTGTTTTACTGGCATTTCGAATTATCAAACAGCAGACAAGCAATCTCTGGGCTACGATGAGGTGATGAGGCCTGTGTAGTTTTATGTGTGTTCCATTTGTCTCGTCAAACATAATTTTTATGCGAATGTGGTTTGTTGTTGTTGTTGTTGTTGTTGAAAAAAAGGTGCTCAGAAAACGCACACACACGACAGCGGCCATTCAATTGACGAATGATAGGCCGTAAATCAAATTCGGAGCACTTGCGAAATTTATTTAAAGCACTTCATTCATGAGTAAACATATTGGCACTTGATTGTTGTTACACACAATATCATCACGGAGCTTAACGCTAATGCGTTGATTGGGCCAGTAGTGATCTATGTCGCGCCATTTAAATAGAATTTCAATATGTTTCTTCCTGGAATTCTAAGTGACGACCATGCAACAAAACCATTTGGAATTCTTATGAATTTTTGTTTTCTTTAAATAATCAATTGGATAACAATTAATGCCATTTCTTATTAGTAAAAAGAAATCCATTACACCATTATTCATTTGTTTATTTTATTCCCGCCATTTTGAGTGTAAACTTGTGCCTCACATCAATTCACTTCGGACATTGTAGTCTCAATATGATTTGCAAAGTGCTTTGCGAAATACTACATCATCGGCAATGTTTACCCAATTGTTGTACACATGTGTATATATCTGTTTTTTTTTTTATTTTACATCAGACATTTGTAGTGACACATCGACGAAGTGACATCGTAAACGCCAGCGCTCAGTTTGATCGGAAAACCAATACAAATGGTCAATCAACTGGCATTAGTTTTATTTTTGCTCTTCTGATTCAATCAAAGTGCATTCAGAGAATATCCACTAGACACACATAATCTATTTGGATTTAATAAATTATTGAATTTACTTTTCCGGTATTGGCCTAACGCGAGACACGGTTCTTACGTTTTCATATCGAATGACAAAGTATCAATTAAATGAATGCGAATATTGACTTTTTCATTGTCGCCAAACACTTTCTTTACACTGGTTGTGTGGTCTTTGCACTTTGTGTCATCGGAAATGCATTTTTGCCAGGCAATTTCAGACAGTCATTCCCAGTTCTGTTTGCAAATCTCAAGAACCAACTTGTCATGGTTGAACTTGTCATTCAGTACAAAAAATGCAACTTGTTTGTTTTAGTCGATTCGAAAAATATTTACATAAAAATAGACAGTGTTTATTGGGCAATTGACCAATCGGCATTAAGTTTCATGTTGATGGAGAGGGGACAAACAAACAGCGATGGCTTTTGATATCAAAACACATTCTAACAATGGCCATTTTCGTTAATAAAAAGTGAAGGTAACGCAATATTCTCGCGTTTGTTTCATGTTAACACTGTTAACCATTTTGTCAATGGTAGAAGAAGCTTTAATTTTTTTCAACAATTAGCAAAATATAGCTTGAGTTTGTCGAAAGAAAGTTGATTTTGATCCAACTCAAATTCGTTTCCACCTTTGTTTTAAATCACTTTGAATCAAAATCGTTACAAAAATTGGTTCGATGAATGGAATCTCGTAAACTTGGATATAAATTTCAATATTTGTTTATCAAATTTATATCACATTTATTCTATACTTTGATCTATTCTAATTTAAAATCTAATTAAAATCCAATGCCGAAGCCATTAGATATGACGTTAACTGGAGCTAACAGATTTGATAGCAACAATTTTGTGTTGATCAACATCAAATGAAAACGCTGATCTTCTCGGTGCACTGCTTTCTACCAGTATTCATGTGAATGCGATTTAAATATCATTTATTGCGTGTGAAATCGCTGATTTTTTTTTTTACCACATTCATGATTCACCCAGACATTGTTATTTGCAGTGGTTTGAACGCTTATGGACAAAAATGTACGCGCTCGAGAGAAAAAATGTGCACCAACATGCTAATTAAGTTATTCTATAGACTGAATTTGTATTTGCTGGAACATTGACGGCATCGCCAATTTACCAAGTGCACAAACGTTAAATAATTAATTCGATGATGACACTTAAAGAAAAAAAGAAACAAAACCAGTCATTATCTGGAAGGCGTGTGTTTCGATTTAGCGAAACTGTAAATGATTCAATTCATTAGAAACATTCAAGAGGAGAGATAGAGAAAGAGAAATAGTCTATTCAAGAGAACTTCATTCAATTGCTAATTTGGTTGAAGAGTTCCCACTCGCACGCCCGCTTTATAACTACGTTGCGTTTTTTAAAGAAATTGGCGTCTCACATACAATAGAAAGAGAATCAATCATGTTGAAAGCAACAGTTTAAAATAAAAGAGTATTTATAACCGAGTGTGTAGTGTGTATACCATAATTGCCATTGGACACTTGTCAGACAGAAGCGTTAATTATTGCATGTACGAACTTTAGTTCCATATTATGTATTGCATTCATGTACCATGTGGATAAATGCCCAGCTCTCATACGACGCGCAATCGTGAATGAATGAAAGCCAAATTAAATTGTAACCTTGACCACAAAACATATATAAACCAATGGCTTCGATCGATGGATATGGTTTTGTGCATTTTTTTCTTCTTCGTCATCTCTTTCTCTCTCTCTCTCTCTCTCTCTCTCTCTCTCTCTCTCTCTCTCTCTTGCGTTTCTTTACTCACCGTTAAATCAACTGATTCAAGTTGGAAAACATATGTGGTTGTGACAATTGTCAGTCAACCGCTTCCAAAATTTATATATTGTTTTAAACGCAATGTATAATCTGAAAGCGCAAAATAACATGGCATATTTACTTGACAACTCACTTTACTCATTTTTTACATCGCGGTTTTTATTGGTGATATGGACGAATTTTCGAAAGGTGTGAAGATTTATGTTTTTTTTTGTGCCTAGAATATTAGATTGAATTATGTCGGTGTCATACCTGGGACTTTGAATAACGGTGTCATACCTGGGACCTGAAGACAACTTACTTGAAAACCTATGCTGAAAATGCCATTCAAAAATCAATTAAACACGATTTTGTTTAAATTTTTCATACAAAGTATTTTTTTTTCTTTCAAAATGACAATTCTCGATTTCTCAACACCTGGGACGTGTCCTGAGACTTATACAACAAAAAATACCAAAAATGATCAAAAAATGTGTTTTTTTTTCAATGTCCTAACAGCTAGAATTTATCTTTAAATTATGTTTGAAGGTTTTTCAAAAATTATTCGATTGTTGAATTACATTTTCAGGGACGACAAAAATTGTATGGCAACTACATAATTCAAATTAACATCCTGGGCAAAAGACAACATTTTTCACACGTTTCGAAAGATCGTCGATACCAGCATCTTTATTTGAGTGGCTGAGAATAAAAATGAACTTAGCAAAACAAGATATGGAAAAGCGTATCACGATTTTTTGTTATATTAAAAGTGAAACATAAATTTTGATTACTTGAAAGCGCATTTCAAAATATCTGTTGACTAGAGAAATTCTGTTTCACTTTAAAATCGGATGGAATCTGTGTATGATGAATTCCAGCTTGTTTTGCTAAGCTCATTTTTATTCTCAGCCATTCATTTCATCATATGGGTGAAAATTCGTTTATCAATCAAGATCATAAAAATAACCCATTAACATCCATTAATTCACATACGGTTTACGCGTCGTAATCGAAAATTCTTTGTGTTTTTTTTAAATATATTTTTAATATTTAATTGAATCTATTTATACAGTCAACGCTTATTAAAGTAGCAAAACGAAAAATAAAGCCATAAAATGCGTCCTTTACCATGTTTTTCAGTAATTGATTTACCTTCATATATATGTTTTTTTTTTGCAGTGCTGGAAAAGTATGTTAAACCAGCGGAGCTCATATACGGTAAATTGGTACGCGTATGGGTGTTAATATTTCCATTTTTTGCCATCACTCATCCCGAAGATTTACAAACGGTGCTCTCATCACGAAAACATACCGAAAAAATTTTCTTCTATAAATTGTTGCACAATTTCCTTGGAAATGGATTGATAACTAGTTCTGGTAAGAAAATAGCCGACTTTTTCTTTATTTTATTGAATATTTGATAGTGGTTATCGTTATCATAAAATATGATCAAATTTCATTGAAACACTCAATTACAAAACATGTTTTCAATGAAAAAAATTGACCTAAAAACCTATACCGTCAACTTGACAGATCAGATTTGACCAGAAGAGAAAAAGAAAAGAACTTGAAAATTCATCCCTCCAAGCACTCAATAACAGCCAACACACTATTCTTCATTGCTATTTAATTAAGTTAATCAGGTGCATTTGTCGATGTGTAATTTTTTTTTTTTGGTTATGTTTTTTAACAGCCGACGAATGGAATTTACACCGGCGATTAATCCAACCAACTTTCCATGTAAACACTTTGGAACAATTCCTTGGCACATTTATTGATGCGTCGAATGTTTTAGTGGAACGACTCAAGAATAGCCCCAGGCAGTTGAATATTACACACCTGGTGAATCAGTGTGTCATTGACATTTTGAATGGTAACCGATCATTTATTATAGTTTCAATCAAAAATAACATGATTTAGCTATTATTTAGTGAAAATTGAATATTAATATTATTTTATTGATAGAATCGGTGCTCGGTGTTCCAGTTTTAAAGAAAATTGGTATCAATATGGACAACTCACCATTCAGACAGTAAATAATTATAATCAAATACTTTCCATCGGTTGAATTTCAATCTCTTACCTTAATTACCTCTGAAGCTAGTGATTTTACTGAGCAAATAAACTTCTCTTCAGTATTTGAATGCATTAATTCAGAAAATGCAATCCTATCAGTTTATTCAAACTGCTGGTAACTGGTTTCTTTCTTTTAGGGGTAAGGTGGTGATGCCGCTTCGAATAGCCAAACCGTGGCTATTGTTAGATTGGATTTATAAATTAACTGAAACGGCATCAGCCGAATTAAACCAGAAGCAAAAGCTTGACGAGTTTACGAAAAAGGTAACAAAGATAATACTCAAACACGATGATATGTGCCCACTAGCCAAAGTGCTAAATTGTTTGTGACAAATTGTTTTTTAGATGATCAACATTCGTCGCGATGCGATTAACAAAGGCGAAATACCCGAACGCAAGTGTCTTCTCGACTACATGCTTGACATATCAAAAAATAATCCACACTTCACCGATAAAGATATTGTAAATGAAGCGTGCACTTTTATGCTGGCTGGCCAAGATAGTGTTGGTGCGGCAACGGCATTCTGCCTATTTTTATTGGCTACACATCCAGAATACCAACAAAAATGTGTTGACGAATTAAATGAAATATTCGAAGATGATGAACAACGAATGCCAACAATGAAGGATATCCGTGAAATGCGCTATTTAGAGCAATGCATTAAAGAAACACTGCGATTATATCCAAGCGTTCCACTAATCGCACGCAAACTAACTGAAGACTTTCATACCGGCAAATACACCATTCCATCTGGCAGCAACATTCTGATATTTCCATATGCAACGCATCGATTAAAATCCATTTATCCAAATCCAGAGTGCTTTGATCCCGAACGCTTTTCACCGGAACAATGCGAAAAACGGCATCCATATGCTTTCATACCATTCAGTGCTGGACCGCGTAACTGGTTAGTGTTACAAAATTTTAATTTAAAAAAAAAAAAACTCAATTAAAAGGTTAGATAATGTTTTGATTTCACCTTATTTACTATTTGATTACAATTTCAGCATTGGATATAAATTTGCATTTATTGAGATAAAAACCGTCATTTCAACGATTTTACGAGAATTTGAATTACTGCCAGTTGAGGGAAAAACACAAATTAATCCCATTTTTCGAATAACAGTGCGTGCATCTGGTGGTCTTCATGTACAATTGAAACCACGCAAATGTTCAACAAACACCTAAATGCCAGCAAATTAAATTGATTCTAAATAATCCAAATTAAAGAGTAGAAATAAGTTTAATTTCATTTTTTTTTTTTAAAAACATATAAGTCTTTGTTAATTGACTGACTTGGCACCACATGCACACAATAACAATACACATAATTTTTACACTGAACACCTGATTTATATCCAAACAGATAGCTGTTCATTTTCAGAGCCTTTTTGGTGCATTTGATAGGCCACAATCAGTATGCCACCCTATTCGAGCTCCAAAAAAGATGAAACGAGGTCATGAATTCGGAAATCCATTTGTTCTAACCCAATTTCAGCGTCGAAAAGTATGTTTTGCGCCTGTATACAATGCATACTTCTTTCCAATAGTAAAAAAGCCCCAAAACAACGGATTTATTTCATTTTTATGTTTTGTATACTGGCGCCATGTTCCAGCCCTCACACTTAGCCATAGCGTAATTTATTTTTTAAGTATTTTAACTTTTATCACAAACATTTTTTGTATAATAAAATGAAATAAATTTGGAAATAATATTAATTGTCATTATTTGTTGAATGAAAGAGCCAAAATATTTCAAAAGTAATCAATTGGTTCAACGAAGACAGAACTATTGTTATGATTCTGGGAACGTGTTGTTCCTTGTGACACATTTTTTATAGAACAAAAATGAACAAATAAATTCTGCCACCGTTTTTGCCGCATTTTCAACCCAATTTACATAACAGTTAACTTTCTTTTTTCATTTTCAAGCATTCATTCATATGAATGAATTTATTATACGTGTACAAACTTGAGTTCGCCTTCAATCGAGATTTGTATAAAATTGCCAGTCCATGGGCAACATTACACCGAGGGGGATACATGACCATTACGTCACTAGAAGAATGTTAGTGAAAAAAAACTGTCTTATAAATTGACTATAAGTCTTAAGATTCCTTTTTCAAGACTACAATTGCAGTCCTTTACAAGAAAATTGTCTACTGGCGAAACCATTCAGTAGTTTTTTTTTTTAAACTTAAATAGCACCTGAATCTATACATAGAAGTAGCTAAATTACATATAATAAAAGTGAGGTGGTTTCATATTTTGCATATATTCAGGAGCCATTTAACTAAAATAACGACTGAGGCATTTTTATTTGTAGTTGAACTTATTCGTCATTCAGGGTGTTTTTTTGGCAGATTCGCCAAATTGATTTGTTTAAATTTCGTTTTTAACCATTATAAATTATTATTTATAGCCTATATTTTATACATAGCTTATGGGATATACAAATGAACAAATGAAATGTAAAGTGACACTAACTATACATTACAAAGTCAAGGAGCATTACAAGAGAAGAGTGTCCCCTGAAATTTTCATGACGATACACTTATCCAATGTTTAGATTTCCTGCTTCAAAATTGTCAAAATTTTGATTCGAAAATTTAACGATTCATAAACTGGATTTTCGATGCGCTGCAGTACAGACACTTAGAGTAATAAGTGACACTAACTATACATTTTTTTTTTTGCTTTTGTTACGTAATTAATAATTCAATATTAGTTTTCAAATTAGAATTTCCGTTGGATGTAGAATGTTAGGTGAGAATTCAAAATAGTTTTTCTTCAAGTTAGGAGCATTGTGAAATAGGAACTAATGCGGTTACCATAATACGAAGATTGTCGTTCCAACTATTAGTTCCCATTTTGCTTGTTGGGGGGCGAATCGCGAATTCTTGACTGGCAAGATAGGCTTTACTTGAAAACACACTTTGTGTTGGATGGTTTCACCACTCAGCGTTAAGGAGAATTCGCATTCGTTTTCAATTTACTCACTGTAGGAGCTGGAAAATCAATTTTCAATTGCAATATTTTGCCACAATAAACAGTTTTGTATTCTCTTCATTCTCTTTGGTGCTGATTTAAAATATCACACACCTTCCCCGAGTTTGCAGCTTAGGCGTTCATGAACGCATACAGGCGTTCGTCTAGGCGTTCATCGAAAAATATTGCAAAAACGAACATATATCCTGGTCAAACTGTTGGAGTTCTTGTTAGCCCAACGCGTTGACGATTTATGGGTAATTTTTTTTTTTTTTGAATTATATTTCAAATTCATGGATGAACCATTTTTTTGTGCATCAATCATAAACAAATACCGAATTGTTGTAACCAATATGGAATAGAGCAATGCCTCTAAAATCTAGTACATCAACACATATTTAGAGAGTTTATATAAAAAAAAAACCCAACATTTACTGTGCATGAAATCAAATATCTGAAACGTAAATACAAAAAATTACTTCATATGTTTATTTCAATGCGAGCTTTTACAATAAGTAACAAAATTTTATCAATTTTGACCCAATTGCCAATAAATTCATTGGTTACGTGCTACTGAACATTAAAACTTGTTGAAAGCGATGTGATTATTTTATTATATACCTGTAGCTACGGTGTGAACAGAACATATGTTTCGATAATATATCAAATAATGCACAACACACGCTATTACAAAAAAAAAACTGCTCGCGATTGTATGTTGCAAAAGTCCAATACGTATGAGTGAGTTGATGGACGCGCCAAAGATTCATGACATCATCACAATTCGGTGTTATAAGTGTATGTAATCTAGACGTCAATTCAAGTAAAGCAAATCAAAGCAAACCAAGCCAAACCAAACAAAGCACAACAAATCAAATTCGAGTGTCAGTTGGACCGTACGGTAATGGTAATACGGGCGCCAATATTATGCTCGAAGCTCTCAGTTACATGGATATTCACCATGGCGAATCCATATGAGGCAAATATATTTTATTCACACGAGATCACACATGATCGAGATAGTGTGCTATTGACAGTGAAATAAATCAACGATGGTCAATGAGAAATCACTGCTTACGGCAAATGCCAATCACTTTTGTCGCTATGGTACGCATTACGGGCCTGCTGAAACACACATACAATGCTGCTCATACTGAAGTCTACCGTAAATCCATAGAAGGAATTCTTTTGCTTGTATTCAGACAACAAAACCATATAATGTAAACACACACAAAAAAAATGCCATTGCAAGCGTCTTTTCTATCGCTTCAGGTGACACGTTTATAAGCAAACATTTCTTTTGTTTTCCATATTTTTTGTTGAATTTTATCCCATGTGAGTCATCGTATAGTTTGAAAAATTACTAATAATTAAAACAAATAGAAATTTTGGATGCTTGACAACGGTGTACATTGATACACATTCATTTTTATCAGCGTTGAGTCACAGAAACTTCATCAAATCGAATGCATGCGTTTAGCGGAGCAATTTTATTAAACAAAAACTATTGAAAATATTGATTTCTTATTACATGTCTTATGCCTGGACAAACTGGTTTTATTTTCTATGAGCTCAATCTAATTTCAATTGGCTGTTGATTTGCATTTTTGATTTGATAAATTGTATTGGTATTCTGCTTTGGATCGGCTATTAAACAGTGGCTATTTGCTTGATGAATAAAAAATCCGGCAAATGCCATTTTGATTACGCTTCCAATTACATCTTAATCTGTGTTTGTATTTTCTATAAGACAACGCAACCGATCATATTCCTATAGTGTTTATGCGTTTAAATCTCAGTCATAACGGAGCTCATGAAGTGACAGTACACCAAATCATAATCAATGTGACATTAAATTAATTTCATTTAAAGTGAATTTAATGCAAACCAAATTCAGTTTCTGTGTAACAAATCAAATCGATTCTTGTTTTTTTTTTTGTTTAATTTGGTGTTTATAGAATTGCTCTAACCCCAAGATGTAGGCGGTATTTTTTTTTTATTATTAAATCAACAGAATTGTTATCTAGATCTATTGCTATCTAATTTAAATGTAATTTTAAAGTCAAAGATGCACCGTTTCCCTAGCAACACATAATTGAGTACATCTCACTACTTGTGTTTTCATTGATAATTTGAATATTATGTTTGAAATTGATATGTAAATTAGTTATGTGTTTTTTTTTTCTAAATATCGTTTCTGTGTTTTTTTTTAAAGAGCTATTTTCTTTGTTTTTCTTCTTATTTCAATCTTCAAGGGACGAAAATAGCACAATGGAAATACCCAACTACTTACGCAATACCATATGTCATGCGAGAGCTGTATCGCACAGCATATATACATACGCCAATGTGTTGTTGCCATCAATATATTGGCTTTTAATACATACAAAATGAGAATATAAAACAGAACACAAATAAGAATACACATGAAAATACACTGTGGCAAAAAAGTATCAGATGAACCACCTGCTTGCTCTTGAAGTGACTACATCCATTTTACTCTTCAGTTTGTTGAAATGAAATATTAATTCGTGAAAATTGTTCAATACAACTTCCGAGCAATTGAATAGTCAGTTTTTTTTTACTTAGCTCACAGACACTTGTTAACTATGATCATCAGACAATTATACTTTCGTATACAATTGAATTTTGATATCTTTTAAATGAATGCTGAATAAACTGTGGCATAAGAAAAACAGAAAAGAAGAATACAAGAGTTCTATAGATTTGACACAATATTCGACAGACCTTAAACAAATGGCTAACATATAAACATCGTGCCACGCATAAGATACACATACACGTTAACAGTGCATAAGATCAAAACACCTAAGGTGTGAAGGTGTGTGAGAAGTGCAGCATAACAAATGTTCTTATGTATATGTAAAAACTTAGACGATCGCTATATATTATACCTTTGGTCTTAGCATTTGATAAACACTCATTTTGACCGGAGCAGATTATTTACAAAAAATCAAAGAAAAGATAGATTAGATTAAATGGCTATTTGACTAAAGGCTTGGTTACACTCATCTGTGTAGTGCATCGATAGCTGTGCATTTTTAATCAATGTATGTTGCATGTTTCTATGCATAACACATAGAAAAAGCCATAATTTGGAAAACTCTTAACGTGCAAGAAAGTTCGCCCATACTTATGCATACAAAAATGTATATATTTGTGGCTATGCACCAGTAGTGTAACCAAGCCTTAACACAGTCCGAGTGCTATGAAATGGTTAAAAAATTCATGTGAACTTCCTTACACATAGTGTCAGGTTCAGTGTTGAACTGAACATAGACAAGATTAGTAGTAACATTCAGTATTGTGCACAGTTGCATTGCGCATTAAATTAGTTGTAATTTAAATTCAAACATTCATGCACGTCAAGTGAACTCTAAAATAATAACCTCAATCTTTTGAACAGCAGTGTATTATTTGTATGTAGTTTTTAGCGGAATTCATGTGTAGGAATAATGTTGACATTTTTTGTTTTGGATGTATATTAATCAACAATTCTATTAAAAAAAATTCGGCAAATTACGTTTTGCTCAAATTAACAGCCAGCAGTTCTGTAGACTGGTTTTAGACAATTGAACGTTGTTATTGCTTTGTGAAGAAATAAAACCAAAAATTAAATCTATAAATTCGTATAAATTATTATCGTTTGATAATGTTGTGCATGCTATTATTATTGGCGACTTGCTCATTTGTAGCATCGCAAAATAGCATTGAGTTGGGAATTTCGAGTTTTGCATTCAATTTTTATAAGGTAAATTGAAAATTCATGTGTTTCCAATTTATTTATTACGTTTGAAATGAAATAATTAAGTGGAAATTTTCTTCGATAAAAAAAACGAACAGTTTTAAACGCCTGTAAAACGTCGATCGATCTAATAATACTAATAGTTCGATTGCATTTTTAAGAATGAGGGAAACATTGAGAAACATTTTCAAAATCATTGATATTGCATTTTGACAAATCAAGTAATTGCTAAGAGTGTTCTGGCACCGCTTTAGAATCAAAATGAAAACAAGTTTATTCACTAATTGTTTTAAATATTCGATCGCGGTTTGTTTACTTAAATACAAACATATTTTACATCCACGGGAAGATCCAACAATGTTTTTTGTTTAACACGCAAATATGAGTAGAAGTGGGAAGTTGAAATGAACACAAAATAAACACATGTACATTTTTGTGGAATTATCTTTGGATGATCTAGATGTATTGGCTTGAAATTCAATTCAATACAGTGGCGCACATTTCTCCTGTATAAACAATATTATACATCAAAAATTTGATTTTTTTTTTTGAATACACTCGATATTACCAGATGTATAGTGTGTTAAATCCTCATTCCTCATGGACTTTAAATAATCTCACCATTTTCAATAGTCATCGCATTCAAAAATATTGATTTATTAGACCATCAATGGGAAAAGTCCAATTTCAAATAAGTTTATGTAGTCATGTTTACGAGATATTCAACATACAATCGCGTATTTAAGCCTACAGAGAAAACGATATTTTTTTGAAAAGGTGAGCTATTTTGATCAGCTATGAATTGAGAAAAAGTTGATCAACAACTTCCAAGCCTATGACCTAAGCACGATCACTGACCGAACTTAATCGGTTAGCGTGTTATGAATTGAAATTGTTCGGTTGAAAAATTAAATAGAACTTCAAGAGAAAATTGAATAGAACATCCATACATGAGCAAGAGATCTGCCCCTCCTGAGGCGTCCTCACGCATTTTTGAATTGGATAGAGTGATTAACAGTAAATAGAAACAGTTTCGGCTTTTGGAGGCCAAAATAATTGTTATGGGTATTTCGGTACAAAGATATATGTAAAAGACAAGCTCCGATAGCATTGTGATTATTTGTGAAAATGCTTTAACCGGAATTTAACATTATTAAATTGGAATCGAAGTTACTATATTGATTCTGTAATATAGTAGAATAATGTATTTTTTCAGATGGTTTTGCCTGGCGAAGTGATTCTTGTTCAATCGACATATGTGTTTACAATTGTTGTGTTTATAGTCTACGCTTATGTGTTCATAGTATATCATAGTAGTGTGCTTGGTACTCTATTAGGTGAGTGATTTCACCAAGTGTTGTATAGTACCATTGTATAATTGTATTGTATATTGTCATAAAACTGCTACATTTCCATGCATAAATTACCAGCTTTATGTTTTTTTTTTTTTTTGAATAAATT
Source organism: Aphidoletes aphidimyza (assembly GCA_030463065.1). Lineage (NCBI taxonomy): Eukaryota > Metazoa > Arthropoda > Insecta > Diptera > Cecidomyiidae > Aphidoletes > Aphidoletes aphidimyza. The sequence goes on from CM059997.1 coordinate 45,291,944, forward strand.
AATGACTAAAAAAGTGTAAATCGTGTTGACATGTTTTATTTTAACAGACACTCATTCTTCAAAGCCTTTTTTTTCATTGATTCTTCTCTCATCAAATAAGATCGATCATTAGCGCGTGTTTTTCTAACAGAATAACTAATAGATTTTAATGAAAGTGTAGACTAATATGCGTCATTCTTCACTTTATATGTGTGCGCTAACAATAGCGCTAGTTTTGTTTTTATGTCTCTTCAGTTAATGCAATGCAGTGTCTGCACTAACATTGAACTGACCTCAGTTCCCATTGTTTAACTAAACAGACTTATTGACGGCTCAAGAACATCTGATCAAGCAGCATATTTTTGCTATTGCATCAATTTTTTTATTACCTCCTGATCGCTTGTGCATCATTACAAAATCAATAGCTCAAAGTTGAAAACGTTGGGTAAATTAATTGTGTATGCAACCAAAACAATTTGTATCTGAATTTCGAATGAAGTGCAGTCAATGCTGTTTGTTTAACCATTTGAACATTCTAGAAACTTGTTTTTATTTTATCAATTAGATTGGAATAAGAGTTATTTTGGTTCCGATAATGCCCAAATGAATGTTCAACGCCCAAAAGATATAATTATGAACTTCGTCAGTAATTGCTGTGCGTGATGTGGAACATTTATTTACCATTTGTTCGGTTGGGCTAAGAATGGCACATTTCTTAAAAATTGATTCATCCCTTGTATTTGGTCTTCGTTTCCACTAACTTGAATACCTTAGTAAAAAATTGCTATTTTTGATTGGCAGGAGAGCTCCAAAAATCGTACGGGTGACTTCGTAATTTCGCCACTGTCTGTAGCTAGCTCACTTGCTCTTCTTTCGCAAGGATCCAATGGAACAACATACGAGCAATTGAGAAAAGGTCTTTATTTGGCTGATAACAAAGCAATCGTAGCAAATCAATACTATGGATTACTTGGAGCACTTCAAAGAAAAGGTTCAAATGCCAGTCTATTCATGGCCAATCAAATTTATGTTGATAAAGCCAATGGGATAGACCCGAATTTCAATAAAATAGCACAAGAACAGTACAAAGCTGGCATTGAACCACTTAACTTCCGTGATGCGGATAATAGTGCACGTGTTATCAACGATTTCGTGAAGACACAAACAAATAATAAAATCCCGACAATCATCACACCGGATGCATTAAACGCAGACACTGCAATGGTTTTAGTAAATGCAATCTACTTCAAATCAAATTGGAAGAATAAATTTGATAAGAAAAACACCAAAAAGGGAAAATTCTATGTCAATGAACTTGAAACGGTTGATGTTGATTATATGAATGTCAAAGCACGATTCGAAATTGGATACTGGTCCGAAGTGGGTGCTACTGTACTTCAAATGGCATATACCGATTCTCAATTTGCATTTCTCATCATTCTTCCGGACAATCGTACTGGTTTGACCGAAGTTGAAAAGAAGATAAATTATCACAATATCTTCCACTTTTTGGATTATGATATGCTTGAACTTGAAGTCAATGTAACGATTCCGAAATTTTCGATTGAATCTGAATTCGATATGCAAAGCATTCTAAAAGAGGTAATGTATAAATGCTCGAAATATTTTTGATATTAATTGAATTGACATCTTAATCGGGTGTTTTTTTTTTCCCTTCAACTTAGTTGGGCATGGGTGAAATGTTCAATCCGACACTCGATTTGGGTGGTCTAGTTAAGACTTCAGATAGGCTACGGGTATCCAAAGCTATTCACAAGGCTGTTATCGAGATAAATGAGGATGGTTCAGAAGCATCTGCTGCTACTGGTAAAGCTGATGACAATTTTACTTTCCATATTACCATACTTTTTGTAGTGATGATGATATTTACTTTGTTTTGTTTTTTTTTTCTTCGTTTTTCTTAAGCGCTTGGAATCGAGAATCGATCCGGTTTTTCAGGACCTGAACATTTCGTAGTCAATCATCCATTTATGTACATAATTCGGGATACCGAAAAGAATACGATCATTTTTAATGGTCGAGTGGAAAATTTGAAGTCGAAACCAAAAACAAATAGCTCATCACGAATGACCGTATCTCTCATATTTTTGATCGGATTGATGGTGTTCGATATTTGGACATATGTCTATTGATTTGATCCATAAAAAAAAATCGGAGTACATAGTAGGAAAAATCTTGTCAAATTATTGATGAGCTCAGTGTAGGTTTTAGAATTGTTAATTTGTCCCTTTCATGAACAAAATGGATTCTTTTTGCTTCTGTTCAGAGGATGAACATTCAGTTTTTTGACATTTGCTCATAGTGTTTGTATGTTAACAACGATGTTCAAATGTCAAATCATACATTTCGTCCTTCAAAGGGACAAAGTAGCTATTTTAGACTTCTGAAGGAAACAAAGTTGACTTTTTTTTTTATTGAGCATCATTCAGATTTCTGCAGAATTAGTGCTCTGCATTTTTTTGATGTTTTAGGTGTTAAAAAGTAATAATTTAGTTTAATGTTTCAAATTTAAAAACCAACACGCGAAACTTAGGCCATAATTCAATTTTTTGCGTTTTCATATACAAATATGCACGAATGCGTTGAGCTGTGGGGTGATGCTGGACAATCAAATGTTTCAAATATAATTTTAAAAATCAAAATTTTGAATTGGGCTCATTTTGACTGTATCACCATATTCCGAATTGTATCAACTAAACCTGGAAAATATTACCTAAAACATAGAAAAAGATCACCGATTGTTATCACCTAATTATTTAAAATATTAGCAAATTCCAAAATATCTCTATTTTACCAGTGGACTTGACCGCAATTTGTATAAACAAACAATTTCATTTGACCGATCTATTTTTCCCGATCACGATTTTGCGGGTAAATTACCCATTTTACGGCAACATTTGCGGTTAAATAAAATGTTTGTATGTCCGAATTGCGGTTGACAGCAAAATCCAGACCGTAGTCAAAAATTGCGATCTGCCCTGGAAATAGATTATACTATCTGTTTATGATATCACAACACTTGTAATAATGTGGAATGCAGTATAGACGGAATCATATATGATTCAGTATACTAAATCGTTCTAAATCATTTTATACATAATTCTAACTATTTTTACCTGACATTCAACTTTAATTCGATTTAGGCAATAGGCACGTTAAAAATTTTACGATACAAAGTAACTCAGTCAAGTCATGAAACCAGTCTTTACTTTATTCCAGCCATTCAAAAATCAAAAACAGCACATAAAGTGAAATTCAATCTATGTGATTGCTTTGCGATTGTCTAAAGTCTATGTGTACGGAAATGATTAGAATAAAGTATAAAATGACTCAGAATTGTTTAGTAAACTGAATCATAAATGATTTCGTCTGTACTTTGGTCTAGGGGAATTTATCAAAATGAATATTTTGCAAATATCGCAAATATGTGATATCTGCTGAACATTTCGCAAATATTGCAAATATTTGATATCTGCATATGGACGTTTACATGCAAATCTGCAAATATTTGCGAATCATGCGAATCAAATACAACAACAACAACTGTCACTTTCAGTAGGTGCTGAGCAAATATGGCAAATATTGTGTGAATATCGCAAATAAAATAGCATATTCGCATCTCAAATCACTGCAAATCTCGCAAATAATTCGCAATTATCGCAAATATATAATATTTGAAATTTGATAAATTCCCCTAGACTTTGGTACACTTGTTATAAGTGTTGTGACATCATATGCACATTTGCACATTGTGATAGCCCAAACTCTTTCAGCAAAATAAACGTGTATTTGTAAAAAAAACACACCCATAATTGTGCATTGTTCAAATAGCACAGTGCAACACACCTTCGTGGGACAAAACCGGACCAATATCAAACGAAAGTACCATCATATAGTCTCCGGTTTTGTCTCACGAAACTGTATTGCACTGTGTAGTGAAATCGTAGCTTTACTATGATAAGAACTAAAATGATAAGTCAAGAATGCATTAAAACATAAAAGTTCATAGAGGCTTGTTGACCACAAACAAAAACTGTATAGCTCAATATAAATATGATCATATATTTCTGATAAATATATATGTACGTGTTTGAAAAACTAAACACAGAGAACGAGATAAATTACTTTATTTGGGAAAAAAAAAACACTAGAGTTCTTCCAAAATAAAAATTGTAATGCATTTGAGGCTGTTTTGATTTTTTTTAAATCTCATGAATTATATTTTATATACTAAGTAATATGCTTTACATAGTAAAGTGACACTTATTGCTCATAGATTCTGACGCTGAGAATTCAAAAAAAGATAATTTGTTGGTTCTCAGTCTCAAAAGTCAAGTTGAAAAGTTGGTCCACGAACAAAAGGTCCTCACTCCCACAAATCCATCGAAAAGTGACATGAAGGATGATTATGGTAACCCCTGACACCATTGCGTCAGCATTAATGCTTATTTTTCTATCATGTTAATATGATTGGTATACGATTTTTGTGTATGAAATGTGCACTTGACGAGATTTTGTGTGTATAAGATCGAATAAAATTCCATCTCACAAATAAAATCCAAGTGCTAACATTTTTCGTATGAATTGCATGACGAGGTAACATTCCCTCATTTCAGTTTTTGCTATGATACAAATTATTCCTGCATTATTTTCAATACTAATTTCATTATTCAAAACAAAACAAAAATTAATAAAAAAAATTTATAGACAAAAACCTCTTATTCGTTTTATTTTCTTAGGAGTACAAAACTAGGTGCAAACACTGAGGACGTTAGTGTTATTTCATTTGGAATGTATACAACAATATATTCTTAATACATTAATTTACATTCAAAACGTTGTACAAACCCTTGTGAAATTTGATGGATTGGACAGACAGTTGTTTTCAACAAACGACTGTACACGAATAATTTGCTAATTTGCTAATTTTAGACCAAAAAAAAAAAAAAAATTATTTCATGACCATCATATGTTCGGACTGAAATTATTTATTTGGAATAAATTTTATTTATATAATATTGTTTGTCGTCTTTGCAATTTCGTACAAATTAAATGCATTTTATTAATTTACAAAGTTGACATTTAAACTTTCGCAAAAATACGATTTGTAGACGCTTATTTTTTTTAGGCACTTTGTTTGATTTGTTAAGCGGGAAGATGAGGTATAATTGGACAATTTAAAATTTCACAATCACCTTAAATAACATTCAGAAGATTTAAAACTTCCATTAATATCACAATTTTGATGTTCATCGAAGACAAAACATGTATCTGCTATTCTTCCAGAAATTTGTTTAATTCTTTAGTTTCCAATTCATTATCCAAAACGATTTCCTCTAGGCTTAGGGTCTGTTGAACTGTTTTATGCTCAATTTCAATTTCTAACCAAAAAAAAAAAAAACAATATTGAAAAATAACTCTCAAATATTGGAAATTCAATTGAAATTCAACTAAAGTATAAACTCACTTGGAATTCTGCCAACTTCTTTGTAGTATTTTAAATCACTTTGAAAGGCATCCTGGAAGACGGCTTGTCGTTCTTGTTGAAGAAGTCTCATTTGTTTTTCACTTTCTCTTACCGTTTCGGCATGCTTTGAGGCCAAACTTTGACGCACCTTTTCTAAATTTGCTGCGTCCATGGCAAATGAAAAATCATCAATGAAAATCGAAAATTTGATTAGCAAATAACAAATCACAATTGCAATTCAAATAACTCGAAAAATCAAATTTACCTAGTTTGCGTTCTTTAAACATGGCCATTTCAAATTTACTGTCCAATTGTTTTTCTTGCAACTCCAACACTTCCATCAAATCTTCTAGTTCGAACAGTTGATTTTCAACTTCGGTGCATTTGTCATTGATTTCGATCATGGCAGTCGAGCAATTTTCAATCGTTTGAACAATATTTGGAATGATTTCCAGCGATACATTAATGTCTGACAAATCGATGCACCGTTTTTTTATTGAATCGCTCAGCTTTGAAATCATTTCATCACAAATCTCAGCTTTGTTTGCATTTGATTCATTGGCTGTATGCAATTCTTCCCAAATTTTCTCATTGCGTTCGAGCATTTTGCAGCCAGCATTAAAATTGATTGCATCGGAATGTGGCCATTGTGTTGATGTGATTTTGGTTTGTTCAGTATTTGTTGTCGATGGTATCAATAGGCCGAGATGATTCAACACTTTATTGGGTGATGTTGTGCTTGGTGCAATATTTGCAATATTTGCAATATTCGCCGATAGATACATATTTTCGATGTCAGGTAAAACAGAATTCACTTTTTTTCGCAAATTTTGGAACATTTTTTCTCGTTTTTTTTTGTGTGTGTTTTAAAAAAATCCGATGCGTAAAATAAACGTAAAAACGTCTCAAAATAGTGGAATGAAAACGAAATAGTAAATATTTGTGTAAAAGCTTAAACAAATTCAACTAAAGGATTGCAATTTTGAAATCAATAATTGAATAAAATGAAAATTAAAACTAAAACGAAAGAAAAAAAAATAATTATTCGTGAATATTATCAACACAACTGACTTTTGACATTACACTGTCTTCGTCACAGTGTTTGTAAATAAACCGCATGTGACAGCTACAACAACTTGTTATTTTGCGGTAAATTTTCCCAATGAGCATTGCTTGCATCTTATTTGAAAATATATCGAACGCTTGAGCTACATTTCAATGACTTCCAGAAAAACTAGAAAGATTTCGGAAAGTGCATTCACAAATGAAAAAAAAAACACAATAATTTAACTTAATTCAAATAAAATACAAAATAAACTAACAGATTAGAGCCGTTATATTGTTGACGAAACCCATTTAGGGTCAAGCAAATTGTAGTTAAATGCTTAAAAGTCCATTTTTTGACAAAACTATGGCCCACATGTTTTAATTCCGCATTTTAATACATTAATTCAGAGGATTAAAGGTCATTCCTTATATATTTGGGATAATGACGTGCCTAATTTAATATCAAGAAAACAGCTGGGAGGGAAATGTAAGCTTCAAGAATGTGATATGTTTTTATTGTAATTAATATATTAGGATAATAAAACTCTTAGTCTTAAGGCCACACATAGGTACCTAGGTGTGTCCCATCATCATAGATCGTAAGACCACACCTATAAATAAACATTCAAAAAACAGTATTTAGAATCATGGCATATTGAATTTGGTTTTTACTAACCGACCGAAAAGATAACGATATACAATTGAGTCCACGCGAGCGTCCCAATTTCAATAGGCAGAATCTATGCAATTTACTGCTTCAATTCGGACCTAATGTAATATTCTTCATCTTTTCACATACTTCTTCTACATCAAAAACTGAAATCGACGAGTTATAGAGAGAAAATAAAAAAAAACAACATATTTCAATGCTGACATGTAAGAATGCATATGATGCGATATCCGAAGGGATTCAAACGGAGGTTTGAATGTCTACAAATTTCGGTCTATTCATCTACTACTGTCCACCCATGTTTATATTTTTCATAACATTATATGCAGCCAACTTTTATCGGACACACGGCTATAATGGCAAGAATATAAATCATTCAGCCAAATATACATACAAATGAAAGGTCTTACGCTATGCACTTGTTTTTTTATTAAAATAAAAAAATGTTGATTTGAAATTCTTTTTCGAATTTTATGATTGTAGTTCTGAAATGATTGGGGAGAAATTTATAAAAAAATATAGAAGAATAAAAAAAAAATTATATTTTATTGCTGAAAAAAAAAATCCATAAAAAAATATAATGATTGAAAGTATTGTGTCACGTCCCTCGGTCTATTTTTTCCAAAAAAAAGAAGGGGCTTGCGTGCGTAGGAAGACTCAAGTTCATTTTAAATTTGTTCGTTGGTACGTATTCAGCTCAGAAGTCAACACGAACTACAACCATCATCTATGTGTCTGCAGTTGAACATGTTCAATATAGCTAGGAGCGATAATAAAATGGGATCGATTTTAATATCCGGCTTATATTTCCCTGGGGAGTTTCCATTAGATACGAATACAATTTGTTCACCTTGATACATAATATCATTCAGCCATCCATAGCGCATTAATCAAAATGACATGAACAAATGTTATCGCGTTCAACAGCACATTGATGGTGGAAAAATGTTTCAAACCCATGTATATCGTATATTCAGTATATACGAAAGAAATACGGAACGACTCTCATATGCGAAGTACAATGAATATTGATTTAGTACATTGTACGTTTGTACGTTTGTACATAGGACTACAGTACTAAAAAATGTGTTTTTTTAGTCACCACGATAACACCACACAAAGTACTAATGAGTCTAATTGTACAGTTTGGAAATGAGAGTTTTTATCAAGGCGATATGCTGAAGGGCGGATCAATGATTATACATATTCTTGTTATTGTAATTCTAATTTATAATTGTCTGAACAAAGACGCAATTTCAATAATAATATACGCTAGACCACATGCTTGCATTTTTTTTTTTTTTTTTGTTCAGTAGCCGTGAATGTAGAAAGCTGCTAATGTATTGCGTTGTATTGTGCAGTATAAACGTTTTTAACTGACTTGTATTTTATGTGCAAACCGAAACAATCGAGCGTACCGCTATTTCCACATGAATTCCGGACAAGTACCATTTTCTGAGCGAGGGGAGTTCACTATAGCTGTAGCAATAGGAGTTTATACGCGCTAAACCTGAATACGGTATTCAGAAAACTATTCAAGTGAGAGGCATTGTGTGAAAGTGATTGTAAATCAAGTATAATGTCATGAAGTAAAACTGAGCCATTCACTTAGTACGTTGTTTCGTTTTCAGTATGAACAACTGTGATGTCAATGTTTATTGTTCGTTCTTAAATTATACAGTCCTCGCGGCTTCAATATTCAACAAATATTGCGCATACTTGAATTTGTGCATTGGTATATATATGCGAAACTTATCGCTGTTCATTGATAGCTTCAAATTAATTCTTTGAAAATGAAAATATCTACATTCTTGGTCGCGAGCAAGGTGACGCATTTCGTCCACGAATGTAGGCTGACAGCAAATGTAATGGGATTTGTCAAGCAACAACAATTTTCAATTGTATACACCGGTCCATAAATTATTCGTATTTTTTTCGTTTTATTTGCTGTTGCCACTGTAGCTACTAGCTATATGTAACCACTTTAAACCTATAAATACGCCATTTATTCATTATTTACATGTCAACTCTGTTAAGGTTACGACTTTTATAAATAAAATAATCAAACTCATCGCTTAATCGATTTGTTTTTACTTGTTCCATAAACTTGGTTTGAATTCAATGATTTTGAAAAAAAGAGACCATTTGACAGGCGATTAAAAAGAATCCCCTTGAAATAAGGTGAAGGAATGAGGTCATATGAAGATTGACTGTGGCGAATGAATGCAATATTATTTGCAGCAATTGATAAATCTTTGTCTAGGGGCACATCGCATTCATGAAAATTACTTTTATGAACGAATTCAAACTCACGATAACAACGTTTGGGCATCTGAACGAACCTTACTTTTACTGGTTTCCCACATTACCACTTTGCTTTATCGACCTAATTAGTTTTAGCTGTCATTGATTACGGTGCTATAGGTGAATTTATGCGCACTACATTCGTGAAAAGTGGTGAAAAGAAATTAAAAGTAATTTTCGTAGGTGCGATATGCCCCCAAATCTTAACGCACATTCAGCACGATACAGTTTCATTGTTTTTTTTTTCTGTCAGGGCGCAGGTCAAATATAATGAATCATTTTGCTCAGTTTCGGGCGAATTCGGTATCGGATCCTTATTAGCGTATAAATCGTCAAAAAGCGCCCCCCACACCCAAATGCAGTGGAATAGATGTACACGAATGTAGTAAATGTACAAATTGTCAATTGTATTCGCCGCGTGTTTGACAATTATTTTCAGTGCTGTCCAAAGACAAAGAAAATACTAAATGAAAGAATCAACAGTTAATAATCAATTATATATAAGATATAAAATGTCCAAAGAGGGTGTCAACAGCTTCGCATTGGTAGATCCAATTGTTCATTCGCTAAGCGTCCTTTTTGTCGATTTTGCCACTTTAATTAAAAAAAAAATTCAATACTAATAATTAATAATATTCTGAGAACTCTGTCATTACACAAACAAAATTTTCTGATGCTTTTCAAAGACAACTTCTGATCATGTAAAAGACCTTGCCAAATAATTGAGAACTAGCATTTAGTATTATACACAGTATGCACAATGCACATAGTGAATACACAGAGAATGATCCAATGGTGCTTAACATTTCTATCTCGGTAATGTAAACGATGCGGAAGTCTCGCAAGACCACGCCATCTCGTTTTGCCATGATCAAATTAAACATTAATGTTTGTATTTTTGCATGTTATCTCTACACAGTTCGCCACCAGTGTGGACGAAATAGCGAAGTCGATTGTTCTCTTACACAAGTGAATAACATAGCAATATAGATGAATATAGATGGCGTGAATTCTATTTTCAACAAATTTAATCGAACCGTTAAGGTGCTATTTCCTAGACCGCCGATTACAATCGTTGTAATCGTTGACGATTGTATTTGTATGGGAAAGATCGTCAACGATTGGAATCGACGGCCTAGGAAATAGCAGCTTTAGGCACCATTGGAATGATCCACAATTACACATCTTTTTTAGCTACTAAATAGTGTGAACATTTAGTTCGATTTTCGTATCTTATCAATGTTTTGAACATTTGATAAAGATAATGTAAATTAATTAGTTTCTCGAAGTTACCACCACACAGATAGTTTCGCTATTATTTGAGATAAATTTCTGTATATCATTTGTTTACACACTGATTATTCAACAACTGATGAAATGTTTTTTTTATTTATTACGTGTATACAGATAATATTTTGAAACAATTGCGAAACCAATTACTATAAATTTCTTTATAGTTGAATTGACGATAATACAAGAGTGAAATGTATTGAAATTCAAAAAGTGTTATCAATGTTTTTCGAATATTTTCTTATCATTTGTTTACTTTTCCGTAAGAAAAAGTTTGTAATGAGTACTTGATTTGCCTCGATAAACTTACAGATAATGCTATATATTTCAAATTGCTGCGCTTAATTGCGCAATACATTACGTAAACATACATTACACGAAATTATATGCAAGAGAATTAAAATGTTGTTCATATTATTTTTTTCAATTATCGGGAAAAGGCTAAAAATAAATTAGATAAGGAAATATCAGTAAAAAAGACAATAAAGTGTGTCTGGAATGAAAAGGTCAAATGAATGGGACCAAAAATAAAAAACGAGGATTAGGGGGAGATATAAACTGGTCTGGGAAGGTCAACTGGTCAATTTTTATCCTCCAAAGGTCAAAAATCGTTACTTTGTCCCATTAAGGGACCAAATGAATGTATTTCGTATCTTCAGAGTATGAACCTTCAGATTGGACAGTTCCACATAACTTGTTTGTATATTAACAATGACTCACAACGCCTGTGCCTAAATGTCAAATATTTTGTATTAATTTTTCCATAGAAAATCTCTAATAGAGTCGAAAATCATGCTATTGGTCCTCCAAAAGGACAAAGTAGCAATTTTAGACCTCTGGAGGATACAAATAGACTACTTTTTTCGTTTGAGTATGGCACAATTGCAGACGTTAAGCCGGTTGTAGAGTGTGTCAGGCCCCCGTAAACATCTTGGCTGTATAAACAGCACACACTCCAGACCCTTTCCTGTCTACATCCTGTGAACTGCTGTTAAAACCAAGTTCGGGAGATCGAACCTAATTTTCACGGAAAAGCTAGTTTTCGAATCGAAACCTCCAAAATTGGCTATCTCAATTCATACTCATCGATACATATAGAAACAACACTGTAGCTAAACAAATAGACTGCCAATTTGTGGTGGGATCAACGGCCAGAAACTTCAAGTTATACACACAGGCGCGTTCTGCGTATACTCAGACTATAGTATGGCGCTATAAAATTTGCTTATATACGATTATAATATAAGTTACAATTTCGAATTTATGACCAATAAATACAATGGAATAAATAAAAAACATTCATTAATTTGTATTTCATCAGTTCCAATAAAAATTCATCAACGCAAGCGGTAAGAGTATGAACTAATGTTTTCAAACATTTCCAAAAAACACAAGGATTGCTTAAACACTTGATTAGACGTCGCATAACTTCGACAAAAATAATAAAAAATATTTCGCTATAGCGAACAAAAAGTGTAGCCACTCATGCACTCATTTACAATTAGCACTATTTTCTCTTCTACATATTCAATATAGCATGTTATTTGCGGCCATATTTAACTAATTCCAACGATATTGCTGCATCATTTTATTGAATCTATAATTTTATTATCGCCATTTCAGTTGTGTGTTGAATAAATACGCGTGAGTTTCGAAATAAACGATAAAATTGTGGTAATGTGGTTAATAATCAAGTGATTATGCGGATAGATGAATGTACACAGTGTGCATGTGCAGTGCACTACATACTATTTTGTAGTTATTCACGTTATAAGTTTTAGATTTTTCTGTGGTTTGGGTATAGCCTTGTAAACCCCAGATTGTGTGTGTGTGCTGCACCGAGTTCGTTATTTGCACGTTCGCTTCCTGCACTAGGTATCGCATACACAATGAACCAAACGTGGATTTGTACATTATGTGCACAAGATGTGCACATATTGCCGACATTTGTACTGAAAAATATCCTAAAATGCTTCAAAATGCACTATGGGCACATTAGCCAAGGCAGTCAAGGGGGAACCAATTCTTGTGAGTTCCAAGAGTTCTTTACTGAATGTAATGACCTTTTGCGAGTTTTTTGCAAGTTTTCACGCGTTTTCGACTAGTTTTTCGAGTAGTTGAGTCCTCCTAGACATTATCGCATGATTTATATTATATTATACTAAACTTATTTGTATTTCAGATAATGATCGGGAATAATGTTGCCAAAACCAGACACCTATCGACTTAAAATGTAGCCTAGGCTTGGTACACGGGTTATCTATTTATAGATTCCCTTGTAGTTTAAGTAGACTCCGCATAGTGCTTTGAGCGCTAATGTTAGTAAGTTTATGTTGGGAGTTTATATATAATGTAGTACATTTCGGTATGCGTCATCCATTGCAACAAAAAATGGCAAGTGAATACTAACAAATCAACCAATTACACTGCAGATGCATTTCCATTAAGAGGTTTGGCTTATTATTGCGTGTTCCACATTTCTGATCAATATTTGGGTAGAATTTGAAAATTTGGCAGCGATATTGCCTCCGCTTATTTCGTATATTCATATCGTGATCGACTAAATTCACGACTCATATACATCGAACTCTAACCGCAATTACTGAGCACGAAATCGACTTAATTATATTCAAATTAGAACCAAAAACCAAAGGTTTCCTTTGTGGTTTCCTTTGTTGTTTCTTTCACTCAAAAACCTTCGATATAAACAATGATTTTCGTTCAACATTTCAAAATTGAAAATTAATCGTAGTTGCTTTTAATTTCCACTTCGAATATTTTTTTTGGAGGGAATGGAGTTATGAATTTTTCAAAAATAGATTTTTTTCTACGCTCCAAATCAACGATAAAAAATTCGTTTGAGCGTCTAGTTGAAACACGATATCAATTACGTCTATTCTATTTTTGAGTATTGCGTAGAATTACTAATTGATATTCCGGCAATAACGAAGCAAGAAAATTTCAATTTGCATATATAAATGCGAAATTATTCATTGAATAGATATTCCTTGAGACTGTTTTAGCAGCGTTCAAAAAAGCGGTTTAAAAATTGTATCTAATTTCGTCTTTGCAAGGCCAAATTGTTAAATGAACTGTTTGAGTTTGATCAGTTGTTTCGTCGTAGATTGGTATTTTTTACGAATATATTTATTTGTTTTTGACAACCTTAAAATACCAAGTTGTGTGCCACAATTTGACGAGGTGTGTTTCGTGTGTTAGCACATCAAGTTCTATATACAAATATCTTTCCATAATATTTTACTGTTTTCAACCTACATAAACGAAACGATACGAAACAAAACGAAGCGAAACATAAACCGAGCTACTTTCTATTCAGATAAAAGAGATCGGATGAGAGATTCTAATTCAAATAATGATATATCTTCTCAGAAAATTACTTTGCGAACAAGATACTACACAACAAGATATTACGACTCACAGCCATTGCATCCGTTGCCATATCTCTAGTTGACAAATCTGACCTTTCTCTTTTCCCATATACTCGAAGGCTATGCACGAATATACAACATGTTTGCTAAAACAAAAAAAGGCTCTTCAGTGCTATTGCCTTGAGCATACACAACGTACATTGGTTAAAACAGACAGGCATAATACCATATTTACCATTTTTATGGTATTTCGTCGTATATGCCGTACATAATGTACAGCAACAAAACACAATTTATACAGAACAGATTTACAATCTAAAATACATTTATTCTTATGTACAGACCCTTTTCAAGACATCATACTTAATTCGATGCCAAGAGCATACGGGCATAGACATTTCATTTGTGTGACTCAGCACAAGCAAGTATGGGCATGATAAATGCAGAGCCATTTGGCTTGAAGTGTCGATCGATTCTCTCATAAACCAGAGATAGACAAAAATAGCAATGTTCCGAAAAATTGGAAACCAAAACCAACACCGAAGCCAAAATTCAATCAAAACCAAATTATGTGCTTGCGCATTCATGTCTGACCACTTTTATAATAGCATTGAATTCATACATAAATGAACGTTTCTGTTCACTCAAGCACAAAATAACTACTTCAGTTTATAACAGAGTCGTTATTTTGGTTCATATTTCGAATTTCGACTGGCTGCCGTTTTTTTTTATACGATCAGCACATTTTTAGTCGAGTCTTTTGACTGCTTACAATCCATGCATGTACTGAAGCAGTCACATATAGCAGTTCAATTATGACTGATGATTGCATGAATATACTTCGACTGAACACAGTATAGAAAAAGTCCCTGTCTTACGCAAGATATGACTAGA
Organism: Aphidoletes aphidimyza; assembly: GCA_030463065.1. Classification (NCBI taxonomy): domain Eukaryota; kingdom Metazoa; phylum Arthropoda; class Insecta; order Diptera; family Cecidomyiidae; genus Aphidoletes; species Aphidoletes aphidimyza. The sequence continues at coordinate 45,307,005 of CM059997.1, forward strand.
ACTCTAATGTGATTAAAAACTTATCAAGTTGATATTGACACAGTCGTATATAATATATAATTTGAAATTACCAAATCCAATCAAAAACAGATTATGCGCTTGCGCTTTCAAGTGTCAAATGTTGAGTATATATGACTACATGACTGTATATAGTCGACTCATGTCAAAGTCAAGTATGTCTAAGAAAATGGTCTAAAGTATAAAAACTCTCTCCCTCCTCTCCTCAGGCCACACTGTATGTTCATTCGAACTGCGCATTCATTTATTCGTGGAAAATATGTTGGCATCTGAAACGGTATTCCGCATATTCTCGTTTTTGGGCAACAAAAAAAAAATAAATCGATAAATGGTTTCAAAAACGAGCATTGACATCATGTGAATAGACAAACAGCATGTGCGTACTCGGTTCCCTCAGAGACAGTTTGGGATAGAGTGAGAGCATGTGTCGAACAGCATTGCTATGGTTCGAGGTCATAAAATTGGTTTTACGAGCGACACGAACAAATGGAACAAAAGTGGCAAACCTATTGATGCTGGCGCTTAAAATAAATGAAATACCGAAGCCATAAATGAAAAAAAGAGAGTTTCCTCTTGTACAAAATGCTTATATGTAATACATAACGCTTCAACCATGGTCGATTACTTTAGTAGAGATATAAGATGTAGATAGACAGCTCAATAAGCAATTCTACACCAGACAAGTCACACGTTGGCATTTGTACAGTATCGGCATTTCACACTGTGTATACGGACTCCCCTCGAGTGAATAATGGTGCTTGCCCACATTTTGCCTCTGCATGCACATTATACGTATACGTTCACATTGATGATACACACATCTATTTTTAGATAAAACGTAATTCGATTTGAGCAAACTGCGATTTTGTGAATGTAGAGTAGAATTAAAGATATTTCAAAATTTAATTCACAAACTATCATAAAAAATTATTTTAATGCGCACAAAATGGCAATTGACCTTGTTTGTGGATTCGTGCTATGTAAAATGTAAAAAATGAAAATGAAAATAAATAAAAATTGATGTTCGAAAAATTGGCGAGAAAACAGGTGTTTGGCACCAAATGATTTGATATACGAAGTAGTGAGGAAAAAATGGAAATGGAATTCCCTATAGGGCAGAAAGCATTGCGTTTTTCATGCGAAAAATAGGATGTAGATAAGCTCTACACTTTACCGCACACTTTACCACATAATTAGCATATTATTCATTATAACAATAAAGCCCCCGCAGCACATGACTAGGATTAGTCGTAGTTAATCTCGTATGCAGCGTGACTCTAAACTGCGTAGTCAGAAAAAAGGCAGAAAAAGGGGACTGTGTGTAGCCTATAGTGGTGTTCTGTCAAACCGACTGAATAGCACCTAATTAGAATTCCCACATGGGACAAAATACCATTTTATATTACAAAATAACATTTTGACCAATTTCTAGAAAGTGTACTTTGTACATACAACGGCACATACATAAAATGAAGGCTCAAGAAAAGAGAATGACTAAAAACAAAAGGTGAACAAATTATATTCATACAATTTGAGAACGGTATACCTCAAAGTGGTTCCCTTACAACAAATTTTCTGTATTTTGTGCATTGGCGTTCGTATTCGGTTATTGCCTCGTCTCGAATCGGTTCATTTCTAGCAATTTCATTGTACAGTGTGCCGTGCGCACACACAACTGACATTCACTTGGTTAACATTTTATTGTTACCGATTCGCTTTTCGTTCCAACATATACAACATTTGAATGTGCTGCCAGACGTATTTGCACTTTCATACGATGTGCATGTGAAACAAAGCGATCTGTGTGGATAGTAAACAACAAATATTTCGTTTTTGGTGCGCCAAAATACAATTTACGTAAACTTTTGAAAGAACATGATTCAATAAACATTTTGTAGTTCGATTGGAGTTTCAAATGACATTACACGTGAAGGTTTGTGTTAAATTAATGGGAAAATCATGTTTTTTTTAAAAAAATATAAATATGTGTGTGTGTCAACTATGTCAATGTTTTTGTATAGTGTTTTAAAAATAAATTGGTTTGTTGTAATTTTGTTTTCAAACAAAAATACTGTTTACCCGACGTCTTTGATTCGACGTCAAATTGCTTCTCATATTCATCTAACATCTGTCGTTTTTTTTTAATCCCATGTTTTTTGTCTCTTTTTTCATTTCGTTTCATCCAATGGGAATGTGAATTCGATAGTGAGGAATTTCGGTGAAAAAAAAAATTGCTAGATGGTTTATTTGATGGAAACGGCTCTTTCTTTAAACATTTTCATTTGATTACTATGACATCGGAAACATTGAACGGAATTGAAAATTTCACATCTAATTTTAACGATCAAAATGCCAACGGTAAATTTGCACTTGAACAATTTTGTTATTTTTTTTTTCTTCAAATTTTAGTTTAGTTTAGTTTAGTTTATTTTAGATGTGTCCTTGTAACTCTGTGTTGGAAAAGAAATCTTTTTTTTTTATTGAAATACATTCAGAGAGAACTTTCTAACTAAATCGATGCAATTTTTGCTTTTGTCTCAAAACAGATTTGGAGGATGGCAACAATATTCAAGATGAGATTGATAGTATTTTGAATAATCCAGTATTTTTAAGTGCATTGAATGTGGCCAACTACGAAACTACGGGTGGCTCTGTGACACCTGACAAAAAAAATGACATCAATATCGAACCGGACGATACTCTCCACGAGATAAATGAAGCGCAAACGGATAGCACAACTAATGATAGCAATTCCAATACAGCGCATCGTACCATTGAAAAGCTTCGCATTGTGATACCACCCATGGCATCACCAACCAGTATGCATTCATCGTCATCCGACAGCTATTCACCGGTACGATCAAAAAAGAATAAAAAACGTTTTTGCATCAAATGTAATTTACGGTTCAAGCACACAGCCGATTGGCTGAAGCATTTGGAAAAGCATGTCAGTTTGCCGATGGTGAAATTGCTAAAATTGAATAAAGAAAATGAATATTACAAGAACTTTTTGGAGCGAACATCAAAACGAAGTCGATCGCCGAGTGAAACGGAAAGTTTGAAAATTACATTGAAGATTCCACGAAACGATGCTTCCAATCCGTTTCATTCGAATTTTATAAATACCGAGAAACCAACCGATCAAACAACGTCAACAACGGTAGTTAGTCCACCACTAGTTACACCACCAACGACCAATGAATGTCGCATTCGTGTATTGAGAGCAGATGAAATTAAACAAAGTCCACCAAGATCGCCACTGAAAATCAATATGCCAGAACATGCAATGGTTTCGGTGCCATCGGAAAATCACATTCATTATGAATGTCCAACACTTGATGGACTTAGCCAATATGCTGAAGATGCAATGAATGAAGAATCAACCGCACAAATACTTAAGCAATTACTTGAAACACCAAGCGAACCACCTGAATCGAGTGAATGGGACTCAGCACCAAATGAATTTATATCGATTGATCGTTTGGCGCACACATGCAACACATGCAAAGAAAAATATCCAGATATACACTTTTTGCATGAACATCAACGCCTCACCGGCCACGGTGATTCAAGTTTTCCGCCCGCTCTTCTTGAGCCGATCCAGGAAATGACTGTCGATCCAGTACAACAATATCATCCGCCACAAACAACACATTTGCAACATTTGCTAGCGCAACAGCAAAAACCGCCGCCACCACCACAGCCACGACCACGGCCGCAGCCACCTATGTACGGTCAACCGCCTGTGCTTCCAATACATCAAATGGAAAATCAAGTGAGAAACTTTACGAATATGAATCACATGCAAAATCGACCACGATACCCCCCGATGCCGCCAAGACATCCATCACAAATGCCGCCAAATTATCAAATGCATCAATTTTTACCGCCATCACAAATGATGCGGCCAACCAGTATGCAATCGAATCAACCACTTAATATGACACCATTTCTGGAAATGAGCCCAGATATGTACAATCCGCGCCAGTCCAACAACAACATCTCAATGAATGGAAGTGACTTCAATCGATCGCCGAATCAAATGATGAACCGTTTTATGCCACAGCCGCAACCACCTCAACAAAACGTAATGCAACGTTTTCCAATGCAGCAACCATCTCACAGATCATCAATGAATGAACCATCAATGATGAGACCATCAATGAATGGACCATTAATGAATCGAACGTTACGCAATATACCGCCATATCCATTGCGCCCGAATATGAATATGAATAATATGGGTAAACCCGGACCAATGATGCAACCGCAACGACCAGCGATGATGCCCACGTTACCACTGAGTCCATTGGAGCAACAGCAAAAAGCACGCCTCGATCTAATGCGAGCTCGTGAAATTGAAAATCGACCATATATATCAAATGCACCACGCACTGAAGGACTTCCAGTGATTGAATCGGTTCAAAGTGGTGCGATCACACTAAATTCCACAAAAAAACCGACTGACCCAAGTGGCACGATACAAATCAGTGATCAAATTACACTCAGTGTCAAGCATAAAGATGCATTAGCAAATAAACCACCGGAAAAGACTGCGACCTCAATGACTGATGCAAATAAAATTCCAAGCATTCTGGCAAACCGTGGCATTACCATAAAATCATCATCAAAACTACTAGACAAAACTAAAATCAACGATGATTCAAATAAGACCACAATTACAACCGCTGAAGCAGCTGTACAAAAACTTCAATTGAACAATTCCGTTAGCATAATATCGAAGAAAAAAGTTCTCGCATCCGCCCCATCAACATCTTCAACTTCCACATCAACTTCGACCTCAACTTCGACCTCAACTTCAACTTTAACCTCAACTTTAACCTCAACCGCAGATTTATCTTCAAATTCAACTTTGAATGCGATTGCCAAAGAAAGTTGCACGATTGATTTATCAAATGATGATGACCCGGTTGAAACACAAGTGAGAAAGACATCAACATCAGCATCAGCATCGACATCGACTTCGGCATCGGTATCAGCACCAAAGCCACGACCAATATTCTTAAAATGTCCGATGAAAAATTGTGACATGAAATTTTTAAATGTCCGAGCATTACGGGACCATTCAATAAGAGTACATCAGTTGGCTCGAGTAAATAAATATAAATGCACCATATGTGCCGTTCGTTTTCCATCAGCTGACGCAGTTCGAACGCATATTGATAAAATGCATGGTGGCCAATCGAAAGCCAAATCCGATTTTGGTATACCAATTGTTAATTTTAATGATCCAAATATTCGGAAAAAAATGCTCTCGTTAGGTTTCACTAATTTTTTGCCCATTACAAACATCAACCATGAAAAGTCTGATTTGTTTGGCATGCCAATTATAAATATTAATGGACCATCAATAAATAATTTAAAAAATTTGTTCGACAGCGATTCAACAAAAATCATGCCAATTAGCTCAATGCGAACAATTCCCAGGCCGAAAATTCCTTCATCGCAACCAGTTCAGCCCGCATCTCAATCGACTCAACAAGCTCAAACCACACAATCACCGCGAATTTTGCCGAAACTATTGCCAGCCCCACAAAATATGCCCACACATTCCGCGGAAATATCATTCAATAAATAACTTATTACAAAAATAGACGCCCATTAAAGACATTTAATTTTGTGTAAAAAATGAAGGAGAATAGAATAAGCTATAGACTTGTTAACGCAACATCTTTTTTTGTTAAGAAAAAAAAAAACGATTTTGTTAAACTTTTTTTTTTCGTTCACATCGTGTAATTTACATGCAATAGCAAAACAGAAAAGAAAAACAAATATATTTAATGGAATTTGATATTCAAATTGAACTTATAAAGATGGAATAAATTTCAGTACTTATGACTCTTTTTTTTATAAAATGAAATTGATTTATTACTTAACTTTCAATTTTGTAGCGATAATTCTTCAATGATCCAATAACTCTTAAGCTAAAGGTAAGTAAATGGGTTAATTATTGCTTGATTTTAGTTCTTAATTTGCTTTGATTCGATTGTCGAATGTAATTGTATAATAAATTATAAATGCCGCTTAACAATTGGCATTTTCAGAATGATTTTAGCTTGATTTGAATTATTTAAATCCAAATCCGAATTAATTGAATTAATTTTTTTTTTCCGAGAATGTGTAGTCATAGATAATTCCGACTTAAAAGTATCTCAACAAATTTGATTGATTTTAATATGGAAATGAATATTTTCGGTGAATTGCGCACATCGCACATGCATCAGAATATCAAAATAAATAAAATAAAGATAATTCTTTAAAAAGGTTGAAGCCTTACCAAGTCTGCAACATGCTGAACAGTCTTTCTGTAAACAGTCTAAATTCAGGCGTTTTCGAAATATTGTTTCTGCCATCTCAAATCGATAGCGTTATTCATTCAAATTATAAATACGATGATTGATATGAAAACATCAAAATATAATATACGTTTTGCAAACCGAATACAATTTGCACAATCTGCATAAAGATTATAAATTAAGATAAAAATCGAGACATGGCCAAGGCATAATATTTCAATATGTTATATTGGCATCGATTGGCATAGATTCAAAAAGTTCGCCTGAATAACAGTGAAAAACAATTGCAATATCACTTTATAAACGACAAATATTGTACAAATTTTTTTAAAAAATAAAATAGCGATTTTTCCTGAAAGAAATAAATGACTTTTATTTAATTAAAATTTATGAACACACAAGCTTTTCAACCGCTCCACTTAGTCGCATTTGAAAATGGCGCTACCGCACAGTATGACAGCTGCGCAGTTGAACCGGCAAAATAGAAAAAAGTGGTGTCGCTGTCAGTATCGATTTATTTTGACAGCCATATCGAGTGCGTTGACGATACGGTAAACATAGTACATTGTTCATTAATCGTTTTAAGTGTGGAACATTTTTCTCACTTTTCTACAGGACACAATTTTAATTATCTAAAATACGGAGATTCAATTGGTGAAAAAATGGTTCGTGGAAATATTCGTGCACGTCGTGATCATTTGCGTGGGCCACGGTCCACATTTCGGAAGCCACCATTTTTAACAAGACCACCCTTCGATTTGGCTCGTTTTGACATGGCATTCCAAAGAGATGCGACCCCAACATCTGATGACACTGATTTGACCAATGTAAGAGTTTTAATTTTTTTTATCAATTCCCATTCAATTCAATCGAAAATAATATCGCTTTCATTCACTGAATTCACCATAGGCGTTGTTGAAGCGTAATCAAGACTTAACGCCAAGTGCACCGGAACAAACATCAATCTCCAATTTGGTGACTAAAGTGCAGAGTATTTTGGACAATCTGGTGATTGCACCGGGCGAATTTAATACATGCGTAAGTATACGTGTTGTAATTGAATTCTGCATTCACATGTGACTAAAATCATGAAATGTTATTATTATGAATTTCAAAACAGCAACTAGAAGAGGTTCGTCAGGTTGGATCGTATAAGAAAGGAACAATGTTAGCCGGTCACAATGTTGCCGACATTGTTGTCATCTTAAAAACACTACCGACGAAAGAAGCATGCGAAGCATTGGCGAGAAAAGTTGAAGAGGAACTAAAAAATGCGATGAAAACAGAAGTTGTTGCTAAATCGGATGCGTTGACAGTCGAAAACAATCAAAAAGGCTTCGATGTTTTCAATTCGCATGCACGTGTTCGCATACTTATTACAACATTACCACAAAATATTCGCAAATTGGAGCCCGAAACGCATTTGGAATCAAAAGAAATGCTCAACCATTTGGCTGCCATACGTCATAGCCGTTGGTTTGAAGAGAATGCACATCATTCATCAATTAAAGTACTAATTCGTATTTTACGTGATTTGGCAAACCGTTTTGAAGGTTTCCATCCACTTAACACATGGATGATTGATTTATTGGCACATTTTGCAATTATGAATAATCCAAGCCGCCAGGCGCTCACCATTAACGTGGCCTTCCGTCGTGTTTTCCAACTTCTGGCCGCTGGACTATTTTTGCCCGATTCACCCGGCATCTTGGATCCATGCGAAAAGAATCATTCACGTGTTTTCACCAGCCTCAGTTTGGAACAACAAGATATTTGCTGTATGACCGCACAGGTAAGTTGTATTTGTCTAAGAATTTATTATGTGGGAACCGTAGCCACCTAACACATAATATTCACATAGCTTTGCAAAGTTGTGCGTCTTAATTAATTTTAGAATGAACCAGAGCTGTTACACAAATATACATTAAAACACATATACATTGAATTATTTACAGACTTTGCTGCGTGTATTGGTTCATGGTGGTTATAAGCACATACTTGGTTTGGAAGGAAACACTAGCATCGCACGTGAAATGTCTATTTGGGATGGTGTTGTGGTCTCACCAATGCAGCCCGTATATGAAAAGAACGAGGATAAAAAAGAGGAAATTACCACCGAATTCGACGGCGATACCATGGAAAATGAAGAGCCAATGGATGAAATGCAATAAATCATCCACTCCCTCAAATTGAATATCCAAATAACACATACAATTGCATTTTCATACAGATTTTTAGATTCTAAACAGCCAGAATAATTTCATTTGAATTTGTGACCATATTTTCAATAAAGAAATTGACATTTACCCAAATGACCTCTCATGCACTAAAAAACGAATACCGTTTTATTTAATGAGTCTATTGTCAAACATACAAACAACTTTTGCCGTATAAACCTGATTTTCCGGCCGAACAGCCGTTGATGCTAATACAGCATTTTCGAATCAGAAACATGATTCACACAAAATCAGGATTTTTGATTTTTTTTTTCAATGCAATTTGAGAATACAAATGTGTTCGTATCGTCTGCTTCTTCAAGACAACGGCCAATAAATACCAAATAAATGTGCGATATTTATAAATTCCAACCGCGAAAAAAACAATTTTGAATGCCAAAATAATATGTATGTTTTTTACTTCTTGATGTTTGTTCTTTTTTTGTCATCTACCAAAAAACAACAACATTCCATAACTTATATTCAGGATATATCATTTATTGACAGCTGAGGCAGTGGCTTGGAAAATTCTTTAAACTTTATACTCTCTGTTTACATGAAGCATCAGGCAAAAAAAAAAACAAGAATAAATCTAATGCAATATCCTTGATGATTGAAACAAGTATGTGATATCAGCCATCTGATTCAGCACTGATCGGCGGATTTTTGAAGTCAAGCTGAAAAACATCACAAAATAAAATACACTAGTAAAAAACAAAAAATAATTTAAAAAAGATGCCTACAAATTGAGAAATGATTGCTCGTTTGTGGCAAGTGATTCAGAAATGTTGGTTGCTTTTTTTTATCGCTATTCGCACGCTATCAAGGACAAACAATGAGAAGAGGGAAAAAAGCGATGCACATCTTTGATGTGGCGATAATGTCAGCAATATTTTGTCTCTCTCGTTCGCACCTTAATATTATAAGATATTCATTAAATTTAAAAATTCACATTCTTGAGTACCATCGGTAAGTTTTATCGATAAACCTACAATCAGTTTGTGGGTAATTAGGATTATTTAATAATTTGATGTTGGCATGATGACCCTTACATTCGCCTATAAAATTAAAAATGAATGTACACTCCGTACATTGGTTTTTTGTGTCCATAGTGAAATAATTGACTACATTTTGGTTTCAACCAATTTCTGAGAGATGCTAAACATTCATTCAGTTTGTGATTCATCGGATAAAAAAGCTGTGCCATTGATATTTGGTTAATTGAATTGAGCTTATCAGCTCACGACCATTGATTGTGATGGAATTTCAACTTTACACGCATTTTGCCTGCATTGACAACACACAATTTGTCCAGCGTTCGATAAATTGGTGTAGATTTGACCACATTTCATCCATAATATGACAATATCAACCGACACTTAAGCAAATTGTTGAATGTGATTTACATAATTCCAAACGGTATTGAATTGCTCATTTATTGCTCATAGACACTGATATCGTTTGTGATACGGCTTTATGATTTCGTTGTTGTTGGGGTGTTGAACAACTTCAAAATTGATTAGTGTCATCATTTTAGATATTGGAACAAAATATATAACCTAAAGACAGATATCGCACGAACATCGCTTCACGAAACGATTGAAAAGGCTAATTGAATGAAATCAATGCAAATTGGATATTGGATCCGTATCGTTGTCAACACATTCAACACATTGTTTGATTACACTGAATGCGGCCGACTACAGAAAATTCCCACTTGCTTCGAAATAAAAACCGTGAACATCTGATTTTTATTGCATTCCTGTGTAAACATACGTTTCATTGCAAACATTTCTGATTCATTCAAACTTAATTGTAGGGCGTTCAAAGAAGCGAAACAAAAAAGCAAGAAGAAACAAAACAAAAAATATACAGATACGAATCGCCAATTTGTTTCGTCCTTTTCCTATCACATGAAAAACACGTCTGAACTTCAACTGAAAAAAAAAATAAATCATTCGATTACGTAATCGAATTTGTTTGTACTTAATCACTGTGTACGCTTTTTACACGCATGTAATGTAATCACGTTAATTACAATTGATAGTTTAGGATTACAAGGCGTTGATGTGCGCGCGCGTCTGCAAAATAATGATCATGAACCAAAAAGAAAACAAAAAATATCACACTACTGGATGATTAGACGACCTTGACACCATAAATTTAATTCATTGTTTTCATTTGCTGAACGATTTTCGATTTCGTCTCAACATTTTTCGTTTGACACATTTTGCCACGATTGATTTCACGTTTCCTTCTTCCAATTTCAGCTCACAGTCAAACATTTTAACAAAAGTCTCTCGCAAGCATTGTTTTTCATTCACATACACTCACACACACACACACACACACAAATAAAACGAAATAAAATCTGGCAAAAAAAGATTCAATATGCGATAGACACTGAAACAAAACAAAAAGAGCAAAATGGACCACCAAACAGAAGGTGCACGGAATAAATCGCTAATTAATTTTGCATTGTTTGGTCGCTAATTAAAAGAGACTGAGTGCCAACAATTTGGCACACGATTGACCCTTTTTTGGGGCTTGTGCACCAAATTTGCAATATTAATGAAATACTGAAATTTTGGCTATGAAGCCGAGATTGAGAGTGCATTTCACGGCTGAACTCATCGCATGTGACATCGTAAGCAACCAACTAGACAATCACCAATAAACACATTCTAATACTCTTAGTAAATGGCAGTCAATATCCTAATCAAATGAAACAATTCGGTGTGAATATTCAATTGGAAGAGAATATTTGTTGAATTTGTCTTTTTCATTAAAGAATCACCATTGAAGAATTATGATTTTTTTAAAAATAAAAAAAAAACTTGAAAAATTGTATATTTTGTTTTAGCATGAAGTTCGTAAATGTGATCTATTGTTTGTGGAAAATGGTATAACTTTTTGGTATAAAGACGAATCCGTCATAAATTATATGCCATTTAAAAAAAACCACTTAAATAATGCTCGTTTCCTCAGTTTGTTGTACATAAAATATCCAACCAGCCAGCCAGCCAGCCAACCGGCCAGACGAATCGTCTAAATTTATGATTATTTCAAATGATTGCTCATTTCAACATTTCGAATATTGACCAAAAAAGAGAGCCAAAAAATGCTGTAAATCAGTAAAAATGCTAATTTCCATATCAAAAAAGCATTCGCGCTTCAACTCATCATTAAATGCAGTCCCAAAGTTGATGACGCGATTGATTTACTCACCGACAAGAACTGAAAATGACCATGAAAGTGGATGGAATTGTTCACAAAACATCATCATATGGTTTAACAACGACTCACAGTTTCACAAACTTCATCTCTGGCGGGCTTTTTTTTCTCTCGGTTGTTGCAAATTAATTGAACTTGCATGAAAAACAATAGCGATAGTAATTTACCCATCGATGTCCCAGTCCCAAAACCAATTATGAAATAGATAAAATTGAGAAATGAGTCGCGAAAATTAGTGGAAACAAAAACACACATTACTCAATTTCTTTTCGAGATTTAAACAAGCAAATCGAATAAATTGGCACTCATGAAATTCATTAGTGATGATTTGATTTTAAAATATATTATGACAACCATTGATGAATTGCGAAGTGCGCCAATTAACTGTTAATAGTTGTGTACTGCGATGTTTTTTTCGGGTTTCTCGACGAAACCAACGAAAATTGATTCGTTTTTAATGTTTTACCTTAGCCAGATGTAGTGAAATACCTAATCGCATATCTCTTTGGTGCCTAGTTTTTATCGGAAATTTTCAACATGTTGCAATCGATAAAATCTTTCGACGAAATGTCGTCGAATAGTATATGCAGCGTGCACGTCATAAGTGACATTGTTTCCATATTCAAGTCATTTGTCGTTTAATTTATCGATTGGGTTTTCTTTCGAATTGTGCTCAATTCACAGTGTAATGGGTCATTATCGCTCGATAGTATATGTGATTTGATGTGATTTTCATACATGTCATTACCAACGAGTGTTCCACTCAAAATATACCAAGGCGTCATAAATGAGTTCATATCATTTTCTGGTCCCGGTCAAAATGGTACCACCATTTGAACTTGACTGAAAACAATGACGATGTCATGTGAGAAAATGAAACAATCATCATTAAAACGAGCCCGATTATGGTTTTGTGTGTAAATGAGCAGCACACCAAAACCATTACAATGAGTAAATGTTTAACTGTTGTTTCTTTAACACATTATAAGTTTGGTATTCTTAATACGGCTTGTCGCTGAATTCGCAATCTTCGACGGAAACAGAAAGTGTCTCGTGAGATTTCATTTGGTTCGGCGTTGGGATTAGAAATAAGCCAAGGCCCTATTTAAGTGAATTAACATAAAAATTCAGTTAACAGTTCGACTCTGTACGATAAACGCTAGAATACGTAGAATTTTGGTCTTCGTCGTTCTCAAACCAACTAAATCAATTGGACTTAAATTCGCAAATGACACGCTATTGCAAGGTCAAACTAAAATTATCAAATCATCTTCGAGTTCGCTCAAAAAAATTTGTAAACATGTTTCAAAATTCGAAGTCAATATTTTTACCACATATTCTTTTGGTCAAGAGAAGCAAACAAGTCTATTCGGACTTTTCCATATGGAGTCTCTTTTGCCATTCCCGTTGCAACCTTTGGTTCATAATGTCGCACTTTATTCTTCATCGTTGCCGCCACCAGCACACAATATTATCATTGTTATCATGAATAAAACCAATGTGCTTATTTGGAATCGTGTTTTTTGCACGTGCAATTGTCATATTTTACATTGAGAATGATAAGAAAATTAAATTAAAAATTATAATTTTCCCCATGGCGTTGTTAAGTAGTACACGAAGTAATCTCCAAATTAAATTTAGAAATAAAGTAATTGAAAGTGATGGACAACAACGTTGAAGCGATTGTAATCTTTGTTTTTGCGATTTGCGTATATAATTAAAGCATACGAGTCCAAATATTTGATTTACCTTTGGCGCATTGACCACAACTTTACGGTGTCTGAACCCCATACAGCATGCGCACATCTAACAATGGATGGAAGTTGATTCTATTGAAATCTGCTTCACTCTCATTTTATATTATTTCTTTTGTCTTTGAGGAAAAACAAAAACGCATCAGGCGGCAAAGACGGAACAAATCAAACAATTCAATCTTTGCGACTCGTCTAGTTCGATAACATTTGTTAATTGTGGTGCTCATTTTGCGATGTTTTTTTGTTTTTTTGTTTTTTGCATCAACCATAACACCGATCAACAGATAAATGTTGTTTCCATCAATTTAATTTGAGATGAGTGAATAATTGCAGCAAGTGCGCATCAAAGCAACTCAATTCAGAATGTAATAATAGTAGACACCAGAACAAAGACGCAAATTGAGATTGTAATCATACGAACATTACAAATCGACCAAAATGAAACGTGAACAATTTTTTTCGGTTGAAATGATGTACGATGATCGGATAGTACAAGTGTGTACTTTGTTGTACGGCACACGCATTTGATTCTATCGAATACGAAATTCGACTATAACAACACCATGATTATTTCAACATTATGCATTGCATGTGAATTTATGATCGCTTCTCAATAAGACATATACACATCTATTTCTCTCTGGTTTTTGTGGTTGTTGTTGACTTCTTCGAGTTTTTTTTTTATTTCAGTTTGTTTGAATAGGCGTTACCACATCAGAATTTCGATCATCCAAAAGGTGCACAATGATCACGTACGTGTTCAAGCATAATTGCTCATTTACATGATGAAGATAACGTCAATAGATGAACACAAAGCAAACAGCTCAAAGGGAAAAACCAAATCGAAAAGTATCAGCCTATCCAATGGATGCTAAGGTATAGGAAGCAACCAACAAGCATACAAAAAAAGACGCAGCAGCAAACAGTGGCAAACCAGCAATTGACTATGATAAAGCACATGATTGGGCGGCGTAAATAAAAACACAATACTTTTTTATCAGATAAAACAATTGATTTTAATCGTTTGCATAAATTAACAATTAAATCTTATGGGCGCACGAGCCCGTTATGTTCGTGTTAACGCTTGCGCTTGTGTTTCTTATTTTTTTCTTTACATTAAAATTATGTATGCATGTGGGAATTATTATTAATCGTCGCAAATACGGTAGTGTATCAAACAACACGTATGTGTGATTTATGAACTTAAAATAGTATCAAATGATCAATCATGATTTGCTAGCCGCTGACACCGCATAATTTCATCATTTATAACTTATTCAGGGATTTGAAGTGATATTGATATAAAGATTGATACGTATTTGAGACCCTTTTGTTTAGCGTGACTCAACGCTGTCGGCTAAAGTATTTAATTGGTGTTAAATACTGGCCTAATTGCGTGCATGCCATAGATCTATGGTGTTGACCTTTTTGTTGTCACTGCGCTGTGGCTACAGGCAAACACGATCCATTGAACTATTTGAACTTATTCAATTCATACACCATAATAATGTGCCGAATGTGTGTTTCTGTTTTTGGATATTTGTCGTCATATAAGCTAATTAACTTTTTAAAAAAAAACCTTAAAAAAGGTGAGAAACCTTTAATCTCAATCAGAAGAAATGGTAGAGGACGACAACTTATTTCCGCTTTCCTACTTCGAAATTGAATGACATCAAACAGTTCGAATAATATGACGCCGCTCCAAACCAGTCATTTCACCTTTACTCTCTTGATCGTCCCAATAACACTTCAACAACATAATCAACATGTTTTTAATCATTTGCAGCAACATTTTGAAGAAGATGAAAAAAAAAATGTGGAACTTCATAAATTATATTATGACATGTTGGCATTTAAAATCACATGAAAAATGGCGATGTTTAATGCAGAATTGTAATGATATAGCACTGAAACGAATGAGCGCTCGATGGAACGTGCTGTGATCGCATATTTGACACTTTTTTTTGTCTCTTCAGATAACGATCGACAATGTTTTAGTAGCTTGATGCTTCACAGCAATATAAAACGGGCCTACCTCATGATCTTTTTATCATACAAACATCAAATAAAATTTGCTTCACTGAAACGTTTCACTCTTCATTCCATCAATTCGTTTACACAAAGTATTAACCGCATTTATTGGTAATTCATGTCTCTCTGTCTGTTTTTTTGTTTACAAAACCCGAAAAAAAAAACACTCAGCTGTAACTTTCAAATCGATTTATTTCGAGAAAGAGCCTGTGAGTGAGATTGTAAATGGTATGGTACAACTAGATAGATGTTCGATTTTTGTTGATTACCAGCCAAAATCATAAAAAATGCCACACACACACACACACACCGCGTACGCATTTTCAAACAAAATAGTAAAATAAAATAAATTAAATAAATATTATTTTTGATGGTTCTTCGCGTCTCTTTGTTTTAGCGCCTACGTGTAAGTGGTTCTGTCTTTTTTACCTCTTTGACTCGTTGCCCGCTTATTTCATAACCGAAATAAGCATTTTCATTTTATGCGCAAATATTTCAACGCTCACATCGATTACTTTTATTTTTGATGTAATATTTGAAGCCACACACACACACAAAATGTTATCATTTTGGGAGGTTTAACGTAAATCGATAATCCCATTATAAGTGTTATGTCAACTACCCACAATGATTCGAATCAAATCAATCATCATCAATATCATATTCGATTGAATTGAATATGTTAGTTGAATGAAAGCGAAAATTCCAAAAATACCAGTTAAAATAATGCCACAAAATTTGTGCTTAAACTATAAAAAATGCGCAGACAATGGAGAAAAAAAAACATTCATTGTGAAGTGATTTGTTGGGTAAACAATGCGTGAATTGCCACCACAACTTAATTACATTGCATCGCAAATAAAGTACTTTTTTTTCAAGTCAATATTGACTTTTTCACTCTCATCGAACTGTTTTCAATATGCATTTCGGTATATATACACTTGTGCACGCAGCTTCATTTGTGCCGAAGACACTACACAAACAGAAGTGGAATAATAACACACATTTTTTTCACCGACTAAACCAATTGATTTGGTGATGTGATGATGGTAAATGATTTATTAAGCACTTGTTTTAACCAACCGTTGAACTCCCGTTGTGCGCTTAAGCAAAGGACGGTTTTACACCGATATTGAGACCCACGGAACGATGGGTTGCACCTACACTCAAGCATACCATGGCATAACTTTACATAGCATAGCATAGCATGGCATGGCATAGCATGAGGTGTTCATATATAGAGAAAAAAAAAACACCACAAATTAAATGACTTCAAGTTACAGAACTAAGTGGTTTTTTATGGATGCAATTACAGAATGATCAACACATTGCTACTTTAATCTTTCAACGTGAAATGCGGTATATCATGTTCATTACATTCATTTTTAACCAATACACCAGCAATAAATTCATCTAACTGAAGAGTTTTATAGCTCAGTTGATTTGATGCCATTTCTCTTTAAACGGTTTTTTTTTTCTTCGATTTATGTAAAAACCACACAAACTACTTGAAAACATGGAAAAAGTGTGCAAGAAATTTACATTTGAAGAGAAGATGACTTACACGAAATGAAGAATTTAAAAAATAAAGATTTTAAACGAGCTTCACAACAGATCTAAACAAAATAAATTAGCAACAGAGGATGATTTGTGTTGAAGAATCATTTGCTCTGCAATATGTCAAATTGACAAAACGCTCAAACTTTCGCTCTCCACTCAAAAATTCTCATTTGCATGGATTTTATTTTTGTTTATTCTTTCTGTGCAGCTTCATCATTTTCAATCTTTTGATGATTTTTTTTTCATGTTATTTTGCCGAGCACAATGAATTGACGTTAATTTTGAGAACATTTACTTTCTCATTTTTGAAAACATTTTATTTAGCCTTTATTTACTTCAGTTGCATGGTGAAGATGAAAAATGTACACAGACATCAGTGCTGCTGATGATGACGAAGTGGGCTAGATATTCAGCTGAACTGAGATTTCAAATTGGTAAACTTGTATTTAGAGTGCTCACCACAGGAAGTTTTGTGCGTGTACATTCGACACAGTTCACTTCGTCCTCTGGTGTATTGTTGCTCTTGTAAAATATGCGCTCTTTACTTTCTCTACCGAAGTGTTGATTGTACAGTGTACACAGTTTTTACACCAATTTTAATCACCAAAACATCTGCTGTCTGTCAAAACGATTATGCTCATAGAAATAGTTTGTGAATAGTTCGAAAGACGTGTGCACTTGGTCAGCATATTCAAACATTTTCAACTGTCTTTTGTGATTAATTCACTGATTTTGCATCGAAACACAGACATTGAGAGTCCAAAAAGAGTAGAAACATATCTTATGATGGTAAACTGTGATGTTAAAATAATATTTGCATTTATAAATGTTTTCATCAGATTTATACCTGAGCAGCTACTGACTCTACACTGAGAATTGCATCGATAAAATCGAGAAATTATAATCTGCCGATGGCATTGTGTAGAATTTTTATTTAGTTCGTGGGAAGTAATATTACCTAACATGCGCATAGAACACATGTCAAATGTCGTTTACGGGTAATGTGTAGCTTATTTGCATGAGACAGAAAATCAAAATACAAAATATGACACAAACGACCTAGCTGACATCATTTAGGAAGAAAATCAAAATCAAACCTCGTCCTTGAAATCGATTATTTAAAGCGCCTCGTCTAGCTATGGCACATAGTATACGTGTATGTATATTTGGTTTTGGGTTGCGTGCAAGCCAGCCCGCCAGCCTTTTATCTGCCTGGCGGCAATCAATTCATTTGGAAGGTGTTAGTTTGGATCTGCAAATTAAATTATTGAAATGATTTGTTTATCAGTCAACAGTTTTGAGCTCACAACGCAACAACGTGAAATGAAGGTTTTTTTTTATCATTCACCTGTGCATAAATGGAAGCATTATTGATGTAAACCATTGGCATGGTGCGGTACGTCCGTGACCTTAACATTCAACTTTATACCGACATCGACTATATTGTTCTAATTCACTAAGAGAATACTTTCAACATTTGAGGATTCATGCAGGATTAACAATTAGTAACATAAACCTTAGACTATCCTACATACCAGTGTTTTTCGCTTATCAATGAAATTTCCAGAATTTGTTATGCCATATTTAAAATTTAACTCGATATTTGACAAAACATGTTTGATACGAATATAGTCGTTTGACCTCCGGATGTTTTGATATTTTCAAATGAATTCAATTATTACCATAATTTCTAGTTTGATTTCCATAAATTTCGCGAAAAAATTTCATGGGGTCATCAGAATCCATGGGGTCATTTAATCCAACAATTCAATGGAATTTTATCAATTCTGAACCATTTTTGTTTGTTGTCAATCGAGAATTTCGATTAATTACGCATCGTCTAAAGAAATCATATTTCATAGACGAAGGCGAAAAACATGTTCATAATTTATGAATGATTTGATATTGAATATCGATGAGATCGAAGATGGACTAACGGCTGCTGATTATTTGAATTTTATTTTAGTCTTATTCATTTGGACAATTTAAATGTTTCAACATTCAATAAATAAACATCGAATAAAATGTATCCCCTCGTACATCTTAACCGGCCAGCGAAAAGTTCAATTGTGTTACAAGCTCCATAGGTTTTGTCATGATAAAGATAAAAGGGAAGAGCAAAATTGTAAAATTATGAAATCGATGCCAAAAAAATATTGGCATTGCTTTTTTTTTTATTTCATCTTCTTTCTCTCAAACATGCGCAAATGTGTTCGAATATTATCAATACGCATTGAGTCTTGATCATATTACATAATGGTGATTAAAACAAATGTCAATTGATTATTCAACAATACAATATTCTTTGGAATATTCGTTTAGTGAATAGGCCTTCATAATGGTGATAGTAATGTTGTGATGTTGTTGGCGGTTGATAACCGGAAAAAAAAAGAAACAGCGAGTATGGAATGTTTATTGGCCTACCAATTTTTTTTTTTTAGCTGTGCAAATAAAATGCGAATGTTTATCAAATATGTAATTTTTGTTTTTCATTGGGGACCTTGTTGGCCGTGACGTGACACCGGAATATAGCACCGGGTATGATCGGGTTCAAATGTAAACCCATTAAATTGATTTTCATTTTATACCTCTTTTCCTTAAATTCAATCAGTATGATCTTAAATGGCCTATCAAACCAGTTATACTTTGGTCGGAGGTTAAAGAATATTTTAAAAGACATCAATTTCATTAGCAACTTTAATCATTTGGCATACGTCTCACATTGAGCTATTATGTTGCGATTGCATCACACTGATGTGTGTGTACGTACTTTAGAGTGCATATACACACATAACTGTACTGCACAGAAGCATAAATCATAAACTACGCTTCGATTTAAATATGAACAGTCGATCTGAACGCGAGAGGAGGTGGAGGAGGAAAGAAGAAGAAGAAAAAGAAGAAAAACGAACAAACATTTTGACTGAGGTGCAAAAAAGTGGCCAAGATGTGTGTGTGTTTTTTTTTTATATTCGCAACAAATGCAAAAAGTATGTAAATTGTAAATATTGGTATGGAATACATTCCATGGCATAAACCATTGACTGGATGATGAGCGTGGTGCATTCATGTTATACTGCCACAATTTTAAGTTATTCAAACAACAAACTTGGATTTGTTTTTTTTTTTTTTTTTTTTTTTTGTTGTGTGTGTGTTTATACAGACAACAAACGAAGCTGCTCCGTTCCAAACAACGAACAACCAGAATAGCAACGGTCAACAAAAATCAAAGAGGCAGCACAAAAAAGTGCACATAAGCGTCAGCCATCCAGCTAGCCAGCCACTCCAACACATATGTTAAAAACGGTTTAAAAGTGCATTTAAAGCCGTTAGCTTAAAATCGCAACAAAACTGTTTATTGAAAAACTGTCGGTTTTGAGAGCCAAAAATCATCGTGATGGCACATTGTAAATGCAAACAACCACTTCAATACCCAAACCGTTGGCCAGCGCACAACGAAAAAACCGAAGCGCCGAACAATTTCATGTTGATATTGAAATCGGATTCGAACATAATACTCAATACATCGAAAGTGTTAGTTTTACGCTTACGGTTTGATACGATTATTTGTGCGAATTTACGGCCATGCGCGAACCCCTCGATCGATCGCTGTCTTATGTCAGCCCATGTTATGCTGATCTAACCGCTAAACATTGCATAATCAACGTCATTGTTTTGACTATTTAACTGATTTTGGCGATGCGATGGACGGCCCGGCCTGGCTGAATGCCTGAATGATGTGTCTTCGTTTAAATTTTTTTTTTTTTTTTTTCAAAAAAACCAACAACAGATATGAATATTTTACATCTCTTAAGCACATCATCTCATTATCGGTCGTGTTTCTTTTTTCGTTTTTCATATCGAAGCAGCCAAATGATTTTCCATCAGAGACCTCTTGCTTTTTGTGGGACTTAAGCGCGAAATGATCATAGCATAACACAGTTGTAATTCCCCCGAATTGCAGTCAACAATCAAAAATTTAGAGAAAAACAACAACAGCAAAAATAGGAACAAAATTGGTAGAAAAATCATTGCCATGGCACAGAATTGAAGCTGATGGGTTCAAATATAGACGACACACTCACATACGCGGATACAGACACAACCGCCGGTAACAATGTACGATCAATCGATTGAAAGGCATTTATTTGTTGTGCAAAAGCATTTTTATGGGAAAAGCATTAAAAAGTGATTAGTGCCCATTCAAACGGTTTATAATCTCGCTGGGTTTTTTTTTCGCGGGCCCCAATTTTCAAAGCTGTTCTATGCGACCGCGATTGTATTTCGAAATGTGTGCGCATCAAATCATCGAATCAACACCACTGTTCCAATACCAGTGCAATACAGCATTTGTATACAGTTCGTCACTTTTGTTGAGTAATTTTGTACCTTCTTGATTTGGTCATCTTATGGTATCTTTTTGTTTATGTGGTTGAACCATCAACAAGAAAAAGAGAACCGTACAAACCATTTTATCAAGGGCACGCCGATTTTCTTTCATTTTCATTTGGTTAAAACAATAATCAAATAATAATTGGTATTTTGATGTGATATAAATAAGTAAACATTGATGTTGTGCGTGTATGATTTTATTCCCTCAAATGATGCCAATTTTTTTTTCTCTATTTCATTCATTTATTGGACATTATTAAACGTGATTGAGTTCGTATAATTTTTCAATCAATTGAAACGGTTAAATAAATTAAATCAGCCGAATAACGATCAGCCGTCTGTCCAAAATGATTACAAACTAAAATAAATGACATTGTTAATGAGCTGAGAATATAATTGGCCGTAAAATGTGAAACTGGAACATACATTTTGCATTGAATGCGCCCGGGGGTCGCGGTGGGCGTTTTAAGACTCGATTTGAAAGTGCTTCAAGCGATAAACATCTTCCATCAATTCACATATTAACGAATAGAACTTCAGTTGCTGAGTCAACAACACACACCCTGGTGACCTGCAAAATGATTTCATTCAATTTTTTCTTGACTAAAACTTAATTTGTGGAAAAAAAAATCACGCACAAATTAAAAATGAGTTATGGAAATAAATCCAGGTGTTCGATTGAAATATAAGATTTTGTTCATTTTAAACGATTTTAATGGGTAATTCATGAGTCTTGCATACATCGAAATCGGGCACCGTTTTTCGTTGCATCTTCGATACGAAACTCTCGTTTATTTTATGTGATGTATCGTGTAATATCAAAACGAATGTAAAAAAGTGTCATAATCTGTTTTTTGCGAAAAAAGTCCATGGACAAATTGAATAAAAGTTTATAGAATTTCCAAGTATTTTTCCATTATTTGTGGATTTTGTGGCCGATTGAAGATGAATCATATGAATGTGAGCACTTTTCAAATAACAATTAAAATAAGGCGTTTCCAAAACTAAGTCCAAACACAATGCAAAATGCACTTTCAAAAACAGCACATTAGTTGTTTTTGTCAAAAATTGCTCAGTAAATGGACTAGTTTTACACATATGATTTGAGAACATTCCAAACATCTGACAACTCTGGCATTTTTTTTTATCGCCAACCGTTGACACAATGTCTGTTTACATCGCATATATAGCTATTAGCTAAAGCATGTCAAAACAAACGGACAAATTCGGATGATACAATTTTATAAACAAAGATGAAATATGGATGTCATTTGGTTTTTTCAGGGATTACGCATTTGTGACTTCGGTCAAATGAGATGAAATTATAAATTTAAATGCGCGCACGAGATGATCACTTTTGATGTTATTGAGCTATTATTTTCATAAATTGTTTTTTTTCTCCCTTCTCTCTCTCTCTCTCTCTCTCTTTCTCTCTCTCTCTCTCTCTCTCTCTCTCTCTCTCTCTCTCTCTCTCTCTCTCTCTCTCTCTCTCTCTCTCTCTCTCTCTCTCTCTTTCTCTCTCTCTCTGTGTGTGTATGTGTGTGTGTTGAATGAATATGATCGCTTTCTTGACTAAAGGATTTGCCATATTCAATCAAAATCAAGGCTCTACACAATTATGAAAAATAGTTATTGACATTAGGTAAGGCGACATCCATTTACATATAGATTGGATTATGATTCGCAGAACGTCATTGTCACTATTATTATTTTGCTGCTTCTTTTTTGTGTTTATCAGCTGTGATCTGCTTTGTGATGCTTTTTGATGCGTTCAATGATTTTACTGTTGTCCGTAATATATGTTTTATGGGATGATCGCGATCGTAATGTTTCATTTGGCATTTGTCATTCAGCAATAAAAAAAAAAATGATGAACAAGCCATTAAACTACATTAATTTGGGATAATGATTTGAATGAATAGTGGCCAGTGGTCAATGGACACTGATCAAATCGCTTTATCAATGACGATTGATTCAGTCATTCAAGTGGATGTATACAAATTAACGACGCACGAAGTTGAAATGAACAAAAAACAAAAGTAAAAATTCACAGTAAAAGAAGCGGCTTGCAATTTGATAATTCTTTGGGTTGACCTTGTGCCTTATACACTTACAACGATGCATACACTTTTGTGTAATCTGCTTTCGGAAATTCAACGATGAATTATTGTGGGATGATATAGTAATAAACATAAACATAAACACACACACACACTCACACACAACACAATCGTAACTGCCGAAATTCACACGCATTCATTTGAATGCACTAACCAATCGTGTGTGCATGTGCATGTGCATTCACATCAATGACAACAAAACAGCTACTGCCGTTGTGAACGACAACCGAGAATCGAACATGTGGATGGCATAAAAAGAAATGGCAAAACATTCGTTGGATCGTTTTAATTGAAGTGAACAGACGATTAATGGTGACGGCGACCTGCCTCAATACACCCGTTCCATTAGCCGGTCGCCTTGTAACGCAAACGATGTTGAGCACGCTTGCACTCACTTGCCCAGAATCTACAGAAAAAAATAACAACAAAACAACATGGATGCTCAATTCGGCGCCGAATGTTTTTTTTGCTTGGCCCGTTACTTCACAGCCAAAAATTTTTCCATTGCTATGAAATACTATGAAATAATGTTGAATTTTATTGTTCAACTTTATTCACATACAATAATTTGAATTTATACGGGGATATGCATATCACATCATTGATACACGAGTGTGTATACACTTCATGTACATTTGTAATCGAGTGTGAAACGGTTAAAGTTTAAAAGTTTATTAATTAATGGAGTAAAGTGGTTATATTATATGGAGAAGAAAAAAAATGACACACAAACACACGGACGCGCACACAGAATGAACAGAAAAACAAAAATGACCAAGAAATAATATAATAATTGGAAGATGTTGCAATTTAAGCATACTTTGATGAAATCCTTTCTTTTTCAACACTTTGCCAATTCCCGCACACTTAATTTAATGAATTAAATATGATTTTATCATCATTTTCACGGTTTCAATGTGAAATGAATTGCTTTATCGAAGTAAGCAAAGTGTTCACAGGTGTCGAAATTTTATTTTGGCTGAATGTGATGTGCCAAATCAAGAAATCGATCAGAAGGTGGTCGATAGCTTCAGGTAGATAGAGTCATCGAGCAACGAGCATTCATTTTCAATGAAATGAATTCCAATAAGCAAAAATTACCGATGTTCGTCGAACGACATTCTCCATCGGCATCAAGACTCGCCGCCCAACGATTTTATTTAATCGGGTTTAACATTTTATGACGTTTAATTGTTATCACATTCATCTATTGCACCAATCACGATTTGCCATTCAATTCATTTCTATTATCCGATTAATAAATTGAATTGGCTGTGTATTCAACCGAACATAAATCATGGTCTCAATTCTTCGCTTGATATTTGTTTTGTCTGGATTTTTAAAAACATGTGTTCTTTACGGTCAAAGTCTGTCTCACTGAGAAGATCAAATGCTAATAATATTTTCATGTGAAATATTAGCTTTATGAAGCATAGTCATAGATTAAATTCCAATGAAATGTAATTTTAAGTTTGAGTCAAAATATTTGTCCATTAAAAAATGTGCCAAACCAAATCATTTCGATTGTGTGTGTATGTGTGTCTTTGTGTGAATTCACATATTTCCAACGATAATCTTTCTTCAATATCAAATAAGCACAACTGAATTCATTGCGAATTTTTTTTTTCTCTCCGCCAAAAAATCACTGAAGGAAAATTCATTGATTCATAAAATTTTAAAAACGAAACAAAAATGACTATTTAAATAAATATAAAAACTTTATTAGCGATTGAATTGTGTCATCGTTGTTTGCATTCTTTTTTGGTTATTTTTCTCATTAGTCAAAACAGAATTTGATGCGACCTCAACGCGCGCCGCAAACGTATCACCATTTTCTTGTTAATCGCTGTGCACAGTGTCAGTCAGTGACATTATTCGGTCATTTAAAGCGTAGTGTGGTTTCGTTGAATGAGCTCCCACATTTGTGGGGCGCTTCCAATTCAAGCAAAATATTTTACATTAACATACTTTTTTTTCGATATATTTTTTTTCGATGCAGCTGTAATCGAGCAATCGAATGGTCGTATCACAAGCACAAGCACATGCACACATATTCGTGCACACGCACAGATTCAATAGTTATTCTCCATTCGAATGAATCATATTGCTGCTGTTTTTAACAAATAATTTCGACTCATTGATATTGATTTAGACGCAATTCGTATTAGCTTCCTCAAAATTCAATTAAATAGAGCATTGCACGCCACACAATGATGGTTTAATTGAATCTTGTTTACAACTATTTTCTAATGGTTCAAGGTTTTCGTGTGCATGGCGTATTTGTTTCAACTTCATCAAATGTTCCGTGGACGGTTAGCTAAAATGTAATTTCAACAGCGCCCGAAAAAAAAAACAGCACAATAGCAATGGCACGAAATATTGATGTATCCGAAATTCGTGTGGTGCATTTGAATTGAATTTTGATTAATTTTGTGGCGTCTAATCCATGTATCAAGAAAACGAGCACTAATAAAAAAACAATGACGTTTTCTTAACACCCCTTTCGTTCATCAGTTAAATGAATTGAGCTTGTTGAACGCGACACGAATTTCAATCGAATAGTCATTTAAAGTCACTTTATTTATAAAAAAAAAATAAAAATGATTGAAACTTCATTTTGAACATTTTTTTCCGTCGTAGTTATATTTAACAATGTTCTCAATGGGTTGCTCATCTATTTTACATTAAATAACTTTCGGCAAAAGGCCGCCGCTGATCAAATGTATGTTTCAAGCAAGAGGATTGGAAATTACTTGAAATCGAGTCAAGATTTATTGTATGTATGAAAAATGCGCTACCGGATCTTCTCCAACAATGAATCTGTACAGGTGTTGCAGCCATCCAAAGGTGATGTTTTGAGTCACCGTCAAACAATTAAAAGAACACATATAAGGTAATCCAATCCATAACGATAATTTTGTTGTTGTTTCTGTTTTTTGATAAATATCAAAACAACAAAACCATAAAATCTAAAGCGTTATCGAAAGTGTTTTCATCAATTTTTTCTGTTCTTTTTTTTGTTAACGTGGGTTTTTAATTCTGGTTATTTTACTTTTATTTAAGTTTAATTTTGTTGGCTGCTTGAAATGTCACAATAATAATAAACCATCTGGTAAAGGGGTTAATTCTGACGTTTTTTAAATTGTCAAAGTTGTTTGAATACGAACCAACGGGAACGAGAATGTTTTTTTTTTTTTTTTGTTTCTTCTAGAAATAGACAGCGAAATTTTAATTAATTCATAATGAAACAAAAAATGTCTAAAAAAGAATGGAATAAAAAAAAAACGTTTACATAATCGAATGAATTCCGAAAAAATAATCAATAGATTTAAATTAATGATGATAATATTAAGCTATAAATTTATTGGATATTATATGCTGCGAGCCAAATAATTCATTCTTTAAGATTTTTTGTGTCGATAGAAATGTCTGCATTTCATACAATTTCCCATTTGATTGCGGTCTATTGTTTGTGATGGTTGTTGTTGTTTTTTTTTTAATGATCGACGTTCTGTTGTACTGTCTACTTAGAAGATGGCATTCGAGGTGTGCGTCATCGGTCAAAGTGAATATTTTGAATAAGCCACATCAATGTGGTTTAAAATGTGCAAACATTTTGGCCATTTTACGTAGCCTTGAACTTTCAGCAGAGGTTCCATTTTGGCAGCGATATACCCTAATTTACCTATCGTTTTAGCACAACAACTGAGATGGCAATCTCGATCAAAATATGGAAATGACTCTTGGCAATGACAAAGTCAACAGCACCAAATATTTATTTCACAATGTTATGCAAACATGTATATTACTAAATGATTTTGATTGCATCCTAACCCCAAACAGGTAAATATCCGTTCATTCTCCAAAATATATTCAGGACTCCTAATGTCACGACATTCAGATGCAACTCCCCCGATGATCGCTGTTCAAAATGTATCCGAATTACTAATTTTTATTGCTGTTGCAATTTATTTGCACAGTCTGGGGATATTCAAGCTCATAAATAAAATTGACTAATCAACAACAACAAAAACTTTGCAATTTCCTCATTCTCATCATATTTTTGTGACAAATGCCATTAATTTTTAACGATGTTTTTTTTTTTTCTTTGGAAGTCACTTTAGTAATTTATGTGAAATCTCTTTTGTTATACTCGTCATTTTCTCACATCAAACAAATTATTTTCATTTATTACAATATCAACATTTTCTCAAGTGATTTATCTATGTTGTTTTTCTATGGTTTTCGTTTAACTTGTAGATTGTGGCGTATGGAAATACAGCGGAAGCCGCTAAGTTATTCAAGTTCGTTTTCCTTTTTGCCATTTCTGGATGATTGGTCGACTTTTTTCTCCAAAATCTCAAATCGAAGCGTGTTTTAAATTTGGTTACCGAAACAGCCTTCACGAATGTCAATCATCAATTGAATGAATCGGTTAGGAGTCGTGATTCAACACTCATCGTATAAAAAAAAAACACATATTTTTTTGAAAAGAAAAAAAAAACTAAAAACAGCTGATGTGAACCAAAAAAACTGGTTCCATCGAAGGGGTCTGGCATTTTTTTTTCGATTTTTTTTATGTATTTTCCAAAATAGCTCGAATTTTGAACTTGATGGTGTTTTTTTTTGATATTTTTTAATGAAACCAAATTCTAACAATATAAATTTAACTACGTAATAGTTTTGAATCGAATTATCGATTAGCTTGGTAACATTTAAACAAGCCAAATGATATGTGAAGTACAAAACATTCTAACGGATTTTGATCGTTGATCGTATGTCAATACGGGTCAATTTTTAATTATCACAACCGAGAGAAGAGATGAATTTTGCAGATTCTTCTATTTCTGGTACTCTAATTAGGAAACAGGGTTTTTTTTTTGGTACTGAAACATCTTACACCTTTTTTTCATACTCCTTTCCATTTTCAGTGATTATGATACCATCAAAATAGGCTTAATGATATGCAAATGTCTAGATTTGTTTTTCAATCGACGGAAAATGCTAATTAAAATAACATCTAACTGACGTAAGTATCCAATGATAGAAAACGTTATGGTCATCGGTTCCGCAAGTGTACAGTTGTGCAGTTGTACAGTCCTGTAAAAGCAACATTTAATAGATTCTATAAATGTCTTATCGATTCACTTCTCCTTTCGTTTTATTTTGTCCCTTCATCTTGTATTAAAATTTAAAAGAAAAAAAAACGCACCTGGGCAAGTAGTTTAGATTTTTGTTGGGCATTTACATGTGATACAAATCGATAATGTTTTAAAACCAAATCGAATTGGATTCAAATGATGTTTAATATGTGATGAGCATTTAAGCATCATTTGGAATTCCATGTTTCCGCTAAAAATGTTTTTTTTTTTCATAGATATTGTGGGTTGACGTTGTATACAACGTTGTATGCCAATCAAGAATGAAAAATGCTAATTTATGCTCGAGCCGGTTTCAATTGATATAACCTTTTTATCCATACATTTTTGGTCATTTACTTTATCGACAATCTGAATCTAGCCGTGTCAGTCGGACCACAGGTTTTTTCGATCGTTTTTTTTTTTTTGGTCAAATTTTATGCAAAAGATGATATTTTATATGCTAATATCAAATGAGCCAGTGCTTTCTAAGAAATTTGCGAAGTAAACTGTTTTTTTTATTAGTTTTTTTTCAGCATTCATCTAGCATCTTTTCATTGATTATTATATAATGTGTACATTCGATTGATTATTCACTTGTTTCAATATTACCATTCATGTGGAATATCAATAAATGTTTATATGTTTTCTCTTTATTGATCAACAAAAGACGGCAGTGATTTTAATCAGGACTTGAACTAATGGAGACATGTGCCTATGTAAACTTATGTTTTAAAGGTCAAGGACAAAAGAACATGTTCTTCTAGCTTTTATCACACCATTTTTAAGTAAAATGAAAGTGTAAACTTTCCAAATGCCCAAATTTGTGTGTGTTTTTTTTTTTCATTCAAGTGTCATTTATAAACACATCCATACGCGTGTGAATGCTTAACACATGGATTCGGGCAATTATGACCACAATTAGAAAATAAAACAAATCAACATGTAAACTGAATGTCGGTGGCTCATTAAATCGAATAAAATATGGTTTATACATATGTTCGTATGTTAGTTAAAACTGGATCCGGGTTATTATCATAAGAATATCTGTAGATCGAATAAATTGAATTACATTAAAAAATCACACTTTTCCAGAATTGAATATTAATGTGTTAACAAAAAGAGCTTGATGATATTCTTGTTGTTAGAACATATAATATATATATAAATTCGTTTTGAAGCGTTTAACTTTCGGTTCCCATATTAATGTGATGTTGTTTTAAGTGTTTGCGAAATGAGCCAATATTGTTTCTCTTTGACGTTTTATGCATGGAAATGTTGAAATATTGGAATTTCCGACCGGTTCTAATTTCCCACCCGTTGCTATTTTCTCTTGATTCTCGACGATTCAAAGCTGCTAGGTGTAATACCTTCGAAATAAACTGAGCGAATACGAACACACGTCGGTAAATGTTTACAATTTTCGCAACATATTATCTATCTCGATTTCTATATAAGGATTTTGCCAATGGCGAAATATCACTATGGCACAAATCGTCTTCGAATAATAAAAGCGATGAAAATTTTGAGGAGAATGAAATGAGAACATGAAATACACATAGTTCCATTTTGAAACAATATTGATCACACAGAATTTAACTACTTGGTAGTAATGCTAGATCTTAATCATTAAATGATTTCAATTGTCACAATTTCGGGATTTTGGTAGTAAATTTTATGCTTGTGTGAAAATATAATTCTCATAAAAATCTCCAGAAAAGAGGACATAAATCAGTTCTGAGAATTTCGAAAGTCTATTTATTACGGTCTTGTTAAGTGTTCTATGGAACAAACAAGTATGCACAATACAATGTAAAAGTTTGATGTGAAACATCAAGCAATATTAAATAATAATTCTCCTGGCCAAAACCGAATGAGAAAAGGCCACATAATAATAAATGTTGGCTATTGATCACGTTAGCATGAATCGTGTTATAATTAAGAGCGATAAATGTGTATTTTTTTTTGCGAATATCAGCAAATGAATATGACGAGGAGTGGTGGTGAGGTTTTGTCATAGGTAATAGAATGAATATTATGATTACTGGTCGTTTGACAATAAAATAAACGCGTGGAATAAAAGATTTGAAACAGCAACAGCAATTTCATCTAAAAGCTTTCATCTTCGAAAACAAAATTCAATGAACCAGTGAATTCGAGAAAGAATAACTGTCTCGACCAAAGCACATTTCGGATTGTCTGATCATCGATAACCTTTAAAAATTCTTCTTTTATTTCAAATTAATGAAAGAAAAAAAAAACCAGAAGCTGATCATTGGCATATATTTCGGTAACTTAACAATGTTGAGTGCGTTTTTGTCTCTCGTTTGAATTAAATTGGCAAAATATTGTAAACCCGATTGAATACAAATTATTCATTTGGCTTATGGCATTTAATTTATGTACTGAATCAAGCATATATGCAATTATCCAATCAATTGCAGTAATGCATTTTGGTTGCTATTTTAGAATGTGCATGTAAAGCTCTCACTCTCACTCACATAGCCCCAGCACAAACGTTTTCAGGCTCATCGATATACACAGCACAGATGCACACATAAAAATGATGGCGAGAATTTATCATCAAATCCATCGCCTTTTATGATATATGATGCACGCATTACACGTCAACAGCAAAGAGCCCAGCAGCAAACAGCCTTCCAATAAATTCATTCCAATATATCGAGCCAAAGTGATAGAAAAATAGCTGGTTTGCCAGTTGAATTGAGATTGTGATTTGAAAATTGATGTATTTTTAAGCGCGCAAATGTAATTGAAAGTTAATTATATTGTTTTGGTGGTGGCGGTGGCTTTAAAATGCCCCTCTATTTGGAATGTCACCATCGCAAAATCAAGTTCTGTGGCCGAATAACCACCTACCAGCCGAATGCATCGAGTGCCAATGGTGTTGAGCTGCTGTGAAAAGTCAGATTGTGGGTTCTGCAAATGCAATAAATTCACTTACGTACCATTTCGATAAAATTGATTAATTGACTGCCAATCGTTACATCTTTCAGTAAAATTTCTGTTGTTTGCCCAAAACAACCATTGCAAGCAGCCATTTATTGGAGTAGAATGTACTCTTTTGGATCAACATTTACTCATTTTAATCGGCAAATTGGGTAATTGCGCTTCGATTGATCGATAGTAAAGTGTTTGTTTCGTGGCTTGAAATATCGTTGAATGGCTTTTTCATCATCGATTTCATAGCTCGTTTGACCTGTGATCGTCAAAGTCATCACTTCTTTCGGCATTTGATTTCAATTTTGAGGCTCAAGAGCTCAAAATCAAGCCCATAAACCATTCGTAAGAGTTCTTCATTTTTAACAAGGAATAAATGTCAAATATTTGTTTCTCGTTGCACTTTAATCAATCTTTGTTCATCGTGCAGATACACAAAATTATCTTGTTAATTTGGAATGAATAAAAAAAAAATTTAATACAAAAATTATAGAGGCCAAAAGATGATTTAAAATCAAGCAGATGCCTGAATACTTGTGCATTTGAATCGTTTGCATTTGGTGATAATTGCATTGCTATCGGGAAAGTACAAATTATCGATTAAAATACGAAACAATACAAAATTGTAATGTAAATTCACAGCTTGTTATAAACTAAAATTGTGCATTCGAAAGACTTGTGTAGCAAGCGACAAACCGAAAAATGGGTCTTTGTTCTGTCATTTAAACATTTCTGTTGTTTTGGTGTCCCAGTCTCCCTCACATTCTTTCTCCAGGTCTCTCTGTCTCCCAGCTGTCCGGCCCGTCTCCATTTGTTTAGCAGACATCTTGCATTCATGTCATGAATGGATTAAAGTGCATCCCACGCACGCCGAGTTCAACTCCATTATTTATTATGATGTGTGCAAATTATAAGATCGTTTGAACACACATTTTTTTTCCATGTAAGCTTTTTTCTCTTATTTTTTTTTTTTTTTTTTTGAATTTTTTTATTCATTTTGAGTGTGTTATGCGCTTGGTTTACGTTCATCATATCTTTTGTTACTTCAAAAAGTTCGTCTATTCACAATAGATTGCATTGGAATGGGGCTCTGGTGTTAAAACAAAAACAAAAAATCAAAAGAAAAATGAACGAAATTCGGGTCAATACTAAATTATTTATTTCGTTGATGTGTTAATGTTACTTTATTGTTATTATTGGTATCATTATTTTCGTTCTGTGTGTTTTTTTGCTGCTGCTGCTGCTGCTTTTTCGGCATTCGCTTTCATTTTCATTTGAGACTAGAGCGATGAATAGTTTATGTATAGAGAGTTCGGTTTGGACAATAAGTAACCCGTTTCGAGTCGAATCATTTTGTCTAAAATTGGCTGATCATTTTTGTATATTATGGATGATCATGATTTTGAATTTTTATGATACTTTTAGAACATAAATGAAATCTACTTGTCGAATCAAAAATCAATTTAATCCCAATTGGCGTTTCACATTTGCAAGTTAAAAAAAAAATCAGACCAGATGTCGAACGTCAATACAATTTGCCAAAAACCAAATGAACGTAACGGACGAGACAAAAATATTTGCTATTTTTTTATGGAGTGCCCTTTGAATAATTCAAATGTTCTATTTTGGCGTGAAATATGATTGATGCGGCGTTTGATGTGTTTATTTGATTCAATCAATCATCATACAGTTCCGTTTGATGTGTCATTTATATTTCATAAAAGGAATGAAATGGTTGCTTATTATTGACCATAAATAAACAATTCGATAGAACATCGAGAGAATGTGCAATTAGAGGCACATATGTGTGACATTGAAAATTTGCACTGCTTCTTCATAGATTAAATTGATTTTGGTGAGTTATTTTCTGAAATGACAGCATCAACAATCGATATTAGTGGCGAAGGTACGAGTAAATACCGTTACTGCATGCATAATAAAAAAAACAGCGAAATGAACTATCAATCGCTAGCTATAGCTTTGGGTTTTTCATTAGAAGTTCTATAGCATTGCAGTGTGTATGTAATAGCAGTTAAGTGTATGTCACATCGAATAAATGTTAATCGCTTAATTTATTTATTATTTTCGATTTAATGGGATTGGTGATGGTGCTATAATTGTGTGTGCTTTTCAAAAATGTCATGTTGTGTGTGCGCGCGGATAGAACTGGAACTCGCAGTGAGCACAAACTTTCAATAGGACAGAAGCAAATGAAGAGAAACATATAGATATATTCATTGAAAACATTTCGTAGTAATCGAATTGACTCAACATTGAATTGGTACATTGCTTTTCTCTCTAACAAATTTGCTATTCGACACAATGTTGCTAATGATTCGGTTGGAAAACAGGTACATGATGATCATATTACATTGTGAGGCCACTCACTACATACACAGGTACAGGGGTAATGGATTCATTTAACTAAAAATCGATGTCACGGAAAGCAAAAGTCTATAGATATATGATTCGCACACTGTCTACCGCTAGGCAAATGGTCAAAAATGGTGTGAAGAAGAAAATGAAGTAAATGCAGTTACGTCCAATGCACACATCATCTTCGAAACCATTAAAATTCCAAAATCGGTTTGAATTTTACAGCTGTTTGAATGTTACACATATATGAATGGACACATCAAATAGTTGAACACTCGTGCCATTGGTTTGCATGTGTGCACATGCGGCCGATGCACATTACGTACCATTACGTATTGTACAATGTACAATCGCGGCGACACAAAATGCCATACATTTGGCCGAGTCTTTAGAATAATAAAGTTCAACCGATGAGTAAGTTGGATGCATTTAACAACAGCAATGAATCAGACGGCACAGCAAACGTGCCGTACATTGAGCTGTATCAAGAAGACTTCCAATGATATTTTATCGATGCATTCGACAAATAGTTGCTTGTTTTCGATATAATCGACCGAACAAACCGATCTACAGCACTCAAGCGTGGCATCGGAGTGCCGAGGTATGTGGTCTATTGCATGTGTTCAATTTATTTCGCTGTCTTTGTCTCACATGATATTTGATTCAATTGAATATACGAAACAAATCACTCTCATTTATGTTTGCTGCGCGACCCATACGGGTTTGATATTGAACTAGCACTGAATAATTTGTTAATGCCTTTACTTGGCACAAATTTAGATCAACACATGGAATACACGATCAGAACTATCAGCACAGGTGTGATTTGTTTTTTGTTTTACTGTTTCTTAGTGGAAGAAAGTTTCTTCATAGCATTTTTCATAGTCCACTTAGTCAAATGAGTTCAGCTTCATTTCATTCGATTGTATGTTGGTTGGGCGCAAATGGTTCAACTTTTACTTTCATTTTTCTCTTTGGGATGAGACTACACTGGATGAGTTACTTATTGGGAAAGATTGTTTTGTTGATTTCTGATATGATTCAATGTATTGACCTTATGGTTTTTCAAGGAAACCTGCATCCTGATCGTGAACAAGGGCAACTGCGTGTGTTGAATCAACCGGTTGCAACGGTAAATGAAATGCATCAGTCATGTGGAAATAACCCAACGATCTCCATTCACGTCATGATTCATGACGAATCTCTGTGGATAACTCGCACTCGAATTTGGGTTAACTTTAAGTAAATGAACCAAAAGCCCGAAAATGTCATAGCCGTGGTTCATTGTGTGTCTGTATATTAATCTGGATGGCATTTGCTGATTTTATATATGATTATCATCTGTGAGAGGTGTGTAATTAATCTATTCAACACTCATCTTCATTTTACACTTTTATTATTCATATTTATTTGTTTTTTTTTTTTTTAACTATGCGAATTTTAATTATTGTGTTCCGCAAACAATTGTTTGAATCATTTCGATTCATTGACAAAAAAAAGAAGAAGGTATACATCGTTGAATGTATCGTTTATTGTAAAGCAAAAGATGAAAATGAAACCTTCAAATGCGTTCATTTAACTGATAATTGTATAAATAACTGACAACGTCTAATTATTGGATCAAAATCTCAGGTTCTATTGGTTTGCCAAATCTGACATGCACGGCACAGTATCGAAGTTCCTATCGAAGTCTCGCATAAAATGTGATATAATCCGCCTTAATGCCCATACACCATAGCATAGTTATCGGTCGTTTATTTATGCATAAAACATGCTTCATGCATGAAAAAGGTGAAATAAGAAGAGTGCTATAGCGCGCAATCGATAAATTATTAATGAATGCTTTAGAAGAAGAAGCCAAAAAATTGAATCATGGCAAAATGATAAAGCGGCGAAAATATCAAATAGACAACTACCTTCGACCGGTTCGGATTTTTATTATAAATACACAAGTATTTTTTTTTTTGCATATTTATAATTTATTTCGATTTTTATAGCGATTGATTTCGTGTATTTGTAGAGTTTGATTTTGTATCTTCGGCAATATTGACATCAAATGGGCATCCCAAAAAATAATGTTGCGAAAATTTAAAAAAAAAAAAAAAAACGGTGCGAAAAAACTCTATAGCGCATAACAACAGCTATGGAAAAGACCACCACTACCATTATCCAGTTAACAGAGCCCGACTCATACACACATACCAGAACCACACAAATGTGACTCTATTTCTCACATAGTTCACATGTTTTACT
Source organism: Aphidoletes aphidimyza (assembly GCA_030463065.1). Lineage (NCBI taxonomy): Eukaryota > Metazoa > Arthropoda > Insecta > Diptera > Cecidomyiidae > Aphidoletes > Aphidoletes aphidimyza. The sequence continues at coordinate 45,343,375 of CM059997.1, forward strand.
AAGCCGAAGAGCGAGGAGTCAAAACTAAACACACAAATGAAGAGAAACAAAAACAACAAAAATAGCCAAATTAACATTGCGCACATCTGAATGTCTTTGTTTGTTTGCAAGTGTGCGCTTGTGTATTATGGTGTGTGATGTTTGGAGACTACACTCTGTGGATGTGTCTGTATGGGAAAACGGCTTCACTGGAGCATCCGTATACGCGCATTGCTACGTTTTTTTTTTTTTTTTGTTATGTTGTGCTATGTTTTTTTTTCACTCTCATTGATTTGCAGGTTGCTTCTGATTTTTTAGTATAAATAAATCTGATCTCCACCATCATCGTCAGTTGTACGATTGCGTCGTGCAAATAACGGTCATTTTTTTCTTTTTCTCTTCGACGAAAAAAGAATCAATTGATTTCTTTTTTTAAAATAATTTGTTTAGTGCAACTTTAACAATGGTGAGCAAATACAAAATCCACACACAATTACAATTTTCTGTTCTATGGGTTTGGCCTTTTCCAAACCAAAAATATAACTCATGTTATCAGACGTTGGTATACCCATTTCTTTATTTTATTTTTTTTTTTTGTTGGCCAACATTTCGGCTCCTTTTCTGTATGCGGGATAAATAGCCCGCAAGTTTAACTATAGTCAAAAAATGTCTTTTTTTTTTTAAATTCTAATTTTATTTCAAGAATTGCTTTCTATCAAATTTGTTAATTTAAAACATAAGTGTTGATGTAAAAAAATAAAACAAACAACAATAACAACAACAACAACAAAAAAACAGTGGAAAACATTATAATCAGTTCGAACACCTTAAAAAGGATCTACACGTATACGAAATGGATTAATGATTGCCCAATAAAAAAAAAATGGATTTACAAAATGAGAGTGATAAACAGTTTTGGTGCCAATTTCAATTAAAATTGAATATTTGTTTGCTTCATTTGAATCACATTGACGTTAAGGACAATTTCGATTATATCGTTGGGACTTTTTATCAAAAGTGTGCCTGTTTTTGGTAACTCTTATTTGAGAGATCGAGTTTGTGATAAATTTGTTTTTGCATATCGTTTGGTGTTGGAACGGTTTATTGTGCATTTCGGTGACTTGCAAAGGCAATCTCTCCATTGAAAATACGAGAGAAACTTTGAATTGCTTGGCCAAATAGACGAAAGAATTCAAACAAACAACACAAAAAAATGCATTCAAAATTATTTGAATTTGTGCGACAAAAACACAGCACAGTGAAATGAATTGGCGCAATATGTTGAAAGTGTTTGCATACAACTTGAATAATTATTATTTGGTCCGCCCATACACACTCGTATAACGGATTGCGCTTCTTTTTTTTGTTTCTTAAATGAACAATCATTTTTCTCTTTGCTGTGAAACAACATCAAAGAAACACCGAGAAAGAAAATAGACGGGCACGCATTTAATCATTTAACCAACAAAAAAAAAAAAAAAACTACCACTCACTTACAAAAAAGAGCCATCATTTTGATGTTAATGTTGACAATTGCAAGCACTTCACAGAGAAACTCAGCGCATGAAGCTTACAAGTGTTAAAGCGCCAAGTGCGCGCACATCATGCGCCGATTTGAGATTACGACTGAAAATACGGATAAATAGACAGAAATTAAAAAAAAAAATCGAAAGTAAAAAAGAAAAACTTAATGAGTTTCACAAAACACAAATTCTTCATTTTCGAATTATGTAATGAAATTTGCCGATTTCGAGGTGCTATGGACAACGAAATGAAGAAAGCGAATAGAGTTTTTGTTGTTGTTGTTGTTGTTGCTTATGCCTTTTTGTGATTTATGGGCCGATTTAAACACGTTCTAATGACATTTGATACGAATCATATATATTTCAATCAATTCAGAAATTTTTATCGATTTTCAATTGCAATAAAGCAAGCTTGCAGTGCTCAAATAATCAAATGAATCAAGTGCCATTGGACTGGTGTTGCAATTGTGCTACTTGAGAAAGAAAGTATGACATGCAAAAGATGAGATGGAAGAGAGAAAAAAAAAGTCCGATGAAGAGGCCCCAATTACGGAATTGGGCGAATGGACGAGAAAATGTTACTGTGTCATCAAAATGTAACGAGTGATTGTGTTGTAGTTGCGCGCGCACGCGCATCCTGTTATCTTCTTTTTCTTTCTACTCTTCATGGCAGAATTATGGCAATGTATTACGTCAATAAATGGTGATAATCGATGCCAAACGTATAAAAGAAACAAGTTATCGAAAGTTCATGAATCGTTCATAAATAACCTGTTATTTTAGTCTCAACAGATCAGAAAAAGATCGAGAGTGGTATAAAAGATGAATAAAGGCACAGCACACATAATGATTTCAAGGTTTCGAAGATGTCCTGCCCCGAAAACAAGTCAATCTCTCAGTTTTAATTTTTGCTCTTTTCATTTCGATGAATTCATTATTATTATACAGTTAATCGATAGGTTGAATTGTTTATGGCCAATAAAATTATTGCTCTCAGATATTCAGAAAATGCCACACGAGAAGCCCACCTCACCACCGAATCCGATTACATAAGAGATCTCAAGAAGAACATATAATTTAAATTCATTAAAAATCATCATCAATAAAATTTACACCCGAATCTGAACTGCAACGAATGGTGTGTGATCAATGACAAAATGCCAAAACCAACCGGATATTAGGTCATAGTGTGGTTCTATAGATGTGGAGATCGCCGGTTATTTTTGTGTTCAAAAACAGGAAAGATGTTGAACTGTTTTCACACCTCATAATAATTTAACCATTCAGATATTGTGGTTCGATAGCAAAAATAACTGGCAATTTCCCATTGCTGATCTTTTTTTGCTTTAAAGACGCTAGACTGATTTTGATCAAATTAACATAAAAATCGTCTACAATGCCATAAGATTCCGATTCTCAGACATACAATGGCTGGCTGCATTATGTTCATTTAAAAGACGATTCAGCGATGCACAGAGAAAATCTGTGTGTGTCTGTCGTTGATTTTGAACTGAATAGCGAAAAGCGTGAGCGAATCACAAGATGCACAACGCCAAAAAGTGAGAAAATTGCTAACGGTTATTATTTGAACGAACAGCAGCCGCAACAAAAATGAAGGCTGAATAAAAAAAAAACAACACAACAGCACACGACCGTATTCGAAATTGTTTCGTCTGGCCAACAATTCACATGTCTGTTCAACTGCTACCGAGTTTTTTTTTTTTTTAAATTTCGACTTTGTGTAAATATTTGCTCTTCTTTTCATTCCAATTCATTGCAGACAACTTTTTTCTCCTCAGTCTCAATGAGTGTACGAACGAATAGCCAAAATGGCTAAATATTTTGTGTGGTTTGAGCCTCCGAGTCAGAAATATTTATGAATAGAAGAAAACAACCAAAACTCAAAACTCTACACACAAATAATTTAATTTTCTAAACGCATAAATTACACGTTACGCGTCTATATTTTCGATTTGTTCCGTCGATCGGGCGCATTTTACAGTTCCCGCTGCTGTTTTTTCTTTTGGTTTTGTTTCATGTAACTTAAAATATTCGAATTTGGGTTTTTCATACAAAACGATGCGAGAGAGAGAGAAAGACACATGGATTAAGATAAAAGTAAAATTCAATTTACGATTTGATCGCTTCAATGTATTCCGAATTGAAATTCGATCATTAGTTTTTCAAAATTTGTTTCAATGAAATTGAGCACCATATCTTTGCTATGGCTCACATTGGTCATAATTAAGTGATCTAATAGCAAATTTTGGAGCCACAAAGACATTGGCATGATGATCATTTTATCGATTGACTTAATTTGAAACATGCCAAAAATCGCACGTCTACTCAATATCAATGATAATCGAAACAAAAAAAAAAAAAAAAAAAAAATCGGCATATGAATCGAATAGTGGCGAATCCACGAAGAGCACGAAGTTAACCAGGGCCATGAATGAATAAATGCAAATGAATTAAACAGGGAGTTTAAGCGACTTTATTGTGGTTTGTTATGCACCGGATTCGCATAGAATTCGATTCACAATGAGTGAATTTTGTTCGATTGCACAATTCCACAAAACGGACGGCCTCAAGAAAACTTTTCAATTCCGATGTTATGCGCGTACATTTTCAAATATGTATATTGAATTCATCTGCAAAGCAAACAGTCACCGCACCACAAACTCTTACACACGTACACACATACACCCCGATTGCGATCGGCCCATTGTTAACTAACGGCTCTAAAAGATTTATTTTGTTCCGTGCTCACAATGCAACAACAAAACCAAGTCTTTAAAAAAAAACAATAACAATAATAATAACAACAACAAAAACAACAATGATCATGTGGCCAACGCAATCGACACATTGGTTTGCTTGCTGCTGCCATAATAATGAACATTACGTTCAACCAATTTTGTCCAATAAAATCAAATACATCGAAACGAATTACCTAAATTACATCCCATGATCATCGCTGAAAATTAGCTATTCGTTGATTTCCAAATGATCTGATGCTGGATCAAGAAAAAAAAAGCCATTCAGAGTGTAACAAATACACAAGAGTACGAGAGTGAAAAGAAGCATCGGCTATTTAATTAACTTTTTGTTTCACTTGTCGTACACCGAAACGAACTGTATCGAAATCGTCAGTTTTCAGCTATGGTCATATATTTAGCAGTGCTATGTACTTGCTGTGTCTGGCGCTTGTTTGCTAAATACCATCTATATTAATAGGCAATATTGATGTATACGAACCATAAATGGCCAAATCAATGGTCAATTGGTCTGCGGTAACAGATTGATTGTATGACGATTACAATGCCATTAAATAGAACTGAATATTTATGGATTCAGTATTAAGACACTGAGTCTGGAGTTTGATGTCTGGTGTCACGGTGACACACATAGAGACAAGTATACAACAGAAACGTATAATTTTTGCGCACGGGTTTATCGTTTGGGGTCAACATCATTGAGCTGACCTATGCTACGGCAGGTTACGTTCTGTTTAGTGGTGTGTTTTATTTCATTTCGTTAGAAATAAGCGTGTCGAGTGTGCGTTTTTCTATCGGATGCTATGTCTATTGATCCAGATGGAAGATATCTTTGCTCATTGCATGCTCATTGCTAATTCGCTTGAGCGAGGCAAATCACATTATCTTTTTTGAGTATTTGCCTGTTAAATTTTAGGTTCAGTCCATTTGATTGAACGAAACAATTTTAAAATTCAATTAAAATGTATACGAAATTAGGTTTGACGTCCTTGCAATTTCAGCGTGTGTTTACTTCTTTGGTCCGCTTTTTGATGTGTGTTGAATTCGATTTGATGTTTTTTTCCTCGTTTGGTTTTAATTACGTGATCTTGGTCATTTATTTATATGCTGTGAATTCTTTTTGAGTAATTCAAACTGGCGATGTTAGCATCTGATGCTCAAAGTACCGTCAGCTATAGTTCAATGACATTTTCTTATGATGAACGCTTTCTTCGTTCCAACCATTGGCATATTTTGCACAGGCTGATATTTTCCATAATTTAAAAAAAAAAAAGAAGAATAAAACGATCGAAGCGCTTGATCGTGTTGTCAAAGTAATACACAATGATTTGATATTTGTTAATTTTATAACAACCGTAAAGGTTGTGACATGAAAATGCAAAGTATAGCTAGACGTTTTCCAGTAATTTAGAGCTGTGATCAAAAATATCGTGTTTGAACCGACACCTATATAGACAGTATGCGGTTGCTTTGAACCATTTCGTTTTCTTTGAACCGATGCATTTTTAAGATCAAAAGAACATGAATTCCGACAAAGCGTTAATACGCGATTGTACTTCTTCTGATTTCTCTCTTCAGAAATTTGTTCATCAGCGAATTTATAATACAGTGCTTTCATGTACAGTGTTTATTTAACGTGTTTGAAATGGACAAACTAAAATCATTGTACACATTATGTAATTGAAGAGCCCAAAAGAATTCACTGGGGAATAAAAAAAAAACGCGCGAGAATTAATTGGCACTATCGTTTGAGCATAAATGGTTCAACATCTAATGAAACACACACACACACACATAAAACGTGATGCATTTCTACATTGAAATTGACCTTTAACGTGACTAATGTAGCACCATTTAAATTTCTTTTTTTTTTTTTTGTCTTATACGATTATTGGTGGTGTTTAATTAAATTATGTGAATTGGATTTTTATTTTCGTCTCGATTTCGGCTTTTTGTTTCTGTAAATCTAGCCGTAAATAACAAAAAAATTGTAATTTGTTGTCGGAAGAAATCATTGGTTTCAAATGTTAATCCATTACATGAAATTTGTGGTAATAATCGAAATATTTTGATTGTGTGCATCTTTTTGCAGTGATACGCTTACGAAACTTATAAAAAGCATGATAGAATGTTCAATTGAAAGTGGCATTGCTTACAAACTGCTTCTTTTCCATCATTTCTTCACGTATTTAGCGTTTCTGTTTCATGTATGATATGTCAAATTAAATGAATTCAATATTTTTATTTTTTTTAGAAATTGCTTGCACTTTTTGCAGTGCTCGCTGTCGCAAGTGCGGATGTTTCGCACTTGATCGACGGAACGAATGGGTATGAATATCCAAAGCCTTCAACAAAATTGTGCCCAGATGGAACAGTTCGTCAAGTCTGTGATGAACCTAAACCAGTTTGCCCACAAGGCACAACTGGTGTCTATCCAAATTGTCAAAAACCAACACCTCCACCACAATGCCCAGCAGGTTACACTGGCAGATATCCAAACTGCAGTCCACCAACCCCACCACCACAGTGCCCAGCAGGTTACACTGGCAGATATCCAAACTGCAGTCCACCAACCCCACCACCACAGTGCCCAGCAGGCTACACTGGCAGATATCCAAACTGCAGTCCACCAACCCCACCACCACAGTGCCCAGCAGGCTACACTGGCAGATATCCAAACTGCAGTCCACCAACCCCACCACCACAATGCCCATTCGGAACAATCGGAGTTTATCCAAATTGTCAAAAACCAACCACTAAACCACCAGCACGTTGTGCTCCAGGACAATACGGTGAATATCCAAACTGTTATGCACCATCATCCCCACGTCCAACTCCACCTCGTACTGAGTACTGCCCAGCTGGTAAGTTAGAATTTCTATTGCTTGAATAATTCAACTAATAAAATGAAAATTCAGCGATGTCATTCGTTCATGATCGAATCGATTTCAACGAGTATCGAATGAATACAGTTGCATGTTTTATTTAGTTACTTGATCATTGGTCACATGACATGATAACTGATTCATACAAAAAAATTATATCTTTCAAATGTGTTTTGATGAAATTTTAAATTAAGTCTGCACAAAAATCACAGACAATAGAATGAACAATATTCTAAATAAGCTGCGTATCTGCCCTAGACCCAGAACTTTTGTTGTCATTTTTTCGTGGTCTGCAAAAATAGCTAGAGGAAAACACGCACACTTACTAATGGATGCATGATATGAAAATTGATATTTATTTTTATAAATAGCCAGAAGCGTATAATTGTGAACATTGTTCAATATAAATAAGCGCATGTTGAGCCAATACAAGTTTGATATTGACCTATAGCAGATTCAAGTGGCTATTTACTTCGTAGCTTTATTTAGATGTATATTACACCATCACATTATCAAATGTTTTTGATAATTGCATAAAATAAATTGCTTCAGTCCGTCTACCAATATGGAACGTTAAAATGATGAAAACATTCATTTGTTTGCTTCTTTGGTGTAATTATAGGCACAGTTGGAGTATATCCAAACTGCAGAACACCGCAGCCACCATTAACTACCCCCCGACCAACTCCAGCTCCACAATGTCCATTTGGAACAATTGGAGTCTATCCAAATTGTCAGACACCAGCAACTAAGCCACCACAATGCCCAGCAGGTTACACTGGTGTTTATCCAAATTGTCAAAAACCAACACCTCCACCACAGTGCCCAGCAGGCTACACTGGCAGATATCCAAACTGCAGTCCACCAACCCCACCACCACAATGCCCATTCGGAACAATCGGAGTCTATCCAAATTGTCAAAAACCAACCACTAAGCCACCAGCACGTTGTGCACCAGGTTTGATCGGAGAGTATCCAAACTGTCAACAGCCAACAACTACTGAACGGCCATATTGTCCAAGTGGTAAATTTCATTGATTTAATACGGTCTAAGCTCAAATTTGTATGCGCTTTTTAATTGGTGTTTGCTTTGAATCCAATTTAATGCTACATTGTGAATATATCTTCATACATTCAACTTACAATGAAACGAAATTGAACTTTCTCTGAGGGTCTCATACATTATTCTTTTTTAACAGATTGCATATTACTTATCTGTATTGTTTCTTCAATTCTATGTTCAATTTAAAAACAGGCACCGTTGGTATCTACCCAGACTGCTATAAACCAACCACCACTCAACGCCCAACCCCTCCACCACAATGCCCAGCAGGTTACACCGGCAGATATCCAAACTGCAGTCCACCAACCCCTCCACCACAATGTCCAGCAGGTTACACTGGTGTCTATCCAAATTGTCAAAAACCAACCCCACCACCAAAGTGCCCAGCTGGTAAGCAATTTTTACGAACTAATTTTCAAAGTATATTTCTAAGGACATCCTAAGATCAAATAATATGTGACTATTCTGTATTTTGACTAAACATTATACCACAATTTTTTATTTTCGAGTAATCCTCGCCGCAGTTTAAAAAGTTTTGAAGGAAATGCTCAGGAATTCATTTATGAGTCACAAAACATTTCCAACTATAAAAATACAGCTTCAACCGATTTTTTAATATAATATATTTTCCGATATTTACAGGTTATGAAGGTGTGTATCCAAACTGTGCCAAGGTTGAATATGTTCCACCAAAGGAATGTGAGCCACCAAAGGTTGGAAAGTACCCAAATTGCCAATTGCCACCATGTCCACCAGGCTACTCAGGCAAATATCCAAACTGCTCACCACCAACCCCACCTCCAACTCCCCCACCACAGTGCCCAGCAGGTTACACTGGTAGATATCCAAACTGCAGTCCACCAACCCCACCACCACAATGCCCAGCAGGTTACACCGGCAGATATCCAAACTGCAGTCCACCAACCCCACCACCACAATGCCCAGCAGGTTACACCGGCAGATATCCAAACTGCAGTCCACCAACCCCACCACCACAATGTCCAGCAGGTTACACTGGTGTCTATCCAAATTGTCAAAAACCAACACCTCCACCACAATGCCCAGCAGGTTACACTGGTGTCTATCCAAATTGTCAAAAACCAACACCTCCACCACAATGCCCAGCAGGTTACACCGGCAGATATCCAAACTGCAGTCCACCAACCCCACCACCACAATGTCCAGCAGGTTACACTGGTGTCTATCCAAATTGTCAAAAACCAACACCTCCACCACAATGCCCAGCAGGTTACACCGGCAGATATCCAAACTGCAGTCCGCCAACCCCACCACCACAATGCCCAGCAGGTTACACCGGCAGATATCCAAACTGCAGTCCACCAACCACTAAGCCACCAGCACGTTGTGCTCCAGGTTTGATTGGAGAGTATCCAAACTGCCGACCACCAACCACGACTCGCCCAACTCCACCACCAAAGTGCCCAGCTGGTAAGAATTTTGTTTATAGTATTAGTTGAAAGAATTCCTACTCTCAGTCTTTAAAAAATAGTTCCCGTTAGCTAATTAGTTGTGATCACCAATCATTATAATAGTATTTCAATGTCATTCTTATTTTGATATTTTCCATTTGGTTATCTACTGTTTCGTAAGGCATGCAAACTAGAGCAACATTTTTCGGAGTTTTTATGACACTTTTTGGGCTACCCAAGAAATATAGAAAACCAATACACTGATTTGGCATTGTACAAATATATATATGTTGTGTAGATAACGCAATTCAAAATATCTGTGCGTGTCAGTCTTTGTGACAGATATATCTGTCGGCTCAATTGTGTCCAGTATACTAGTTCTTTTAATTTACTCGTCGGGTAAACCATCGTACAATGCTTATTTTCTAGTATCTGCACTGTATTCCAATTTATTTTTGAGTATTTGTCATTTGTATTACTTAAAGGCTATGAAGGTGTATACCCCAACTGCGCCAAGATTGAATATGTTCCACCAACACAAAAGCCACAAATATGTGAACCACCATACGTTGGAAACTATCCAAAGTGCCAATTGCCACCATGTCCACCAGGTTACACTGGCAAATATCCAAACTGCTCACCACCAACTCCACCACCAACCCGTGCACCACAGTGCCCAGCAGGTTACACTGGTGTCTATCCAAATTGTCAAAAACCAACACCTCCACCACAATGCCCAGCAGGTTACACTGGCAGATATCCAAACTGCAGTCCACCAACCCCTCCACCACAGTGCCCAGCAGGTTACACCGGCAGATATCCAAACTGCAGTCCACCAACCCCTCCACCACAATGCCCAGCAGGTTACACTGGTGTCTATCCAAATTGTCAAAAACCAACCCCACCACCACAGTGCCCAGCAGGTTACACCGGCATATATCCAAACTGCAGTCCACCAACCCCACCACCACAGTGCCCATTCGGAACAATCGGAGTCTATCCAAATTGTCAAACTCCAACGACAAAACCACCAGCACGTTGTGCTCCAGGTTTGATCGGAGAATATCCAAACTGCCGGCCACCAACCACGACTCGCCCAACTCCACCACCAAAGTGTCCAGCAGGTGAGCGTTTTATTCAAATTTATTTAGAAAATATCGAATTTCTTGTAAAATTAAAGGTAACATTAGAGCTGAAAACTAATACTCGAATTGCAATTCGATTGACTATTTTCTGTAGTTCTTAAATGTATAGTGTTTCTCTTGAGCCTCTTAACTGTCTCTAATAAAGCTCATACTATCAACACATATAAAATACACATATTTTGCATATCTTCGGAATATTTATCCTGAAAAAGATGTTTAAACATTTGTTTTGTCTTACTTTTTTCAATTATTAGGCTATGAAGGTGTGTACCCTAACTGCGCCAAGGTTGAATACGTTCCACCAAAGGAATGTGAGCCACCAAAGGTTGGAAAGTACCCAAATTGCCAATTGCCACCATGTCCACCAGGCTACTCAGGCAAATATCCAAACTGCTCACCACCAACCCCACCTCCAACTCCTCCACCACAGTGCCCAGCAGGTTACACTGGTAGATATCCAAATTGCAGTCCACCAACCCCACCACCACAATGCCCAGCAGGTTACACCGGCAGATATCCAAACTGCAGTCCACCAACCCCACCACCACAATGCCCAGCAGGTTACACCGGCAGATATCCAAACTGCAGTCCACCAACCCCTCCACCACAATGCCCAGCAGGTTACACTGGTGTCTATCCAAATTGTCAAAAACCAACCCCACCACCACAATGTCCAGCAGGTTACACTGGCAGATATCCAAACTGCAGTCCACCAACCCCTCCACCACAATGCCCAGCAGGTTACACTGGTGTCTATCCAAATTGTCAAAAACCAACCCCACCACCACAATGTCCAGCAGGTTACACTGGCAGATATCCAAACTGCAGTCCACCAACCCCTCCACCACAATGTCCAGCAGGTTACACTGGTGTCTATCCAAATTGTCAAAAACCAACACCTCCACCACAATGCCCAGCAGGTTACACCGGCAGATATCCAAACTGCAGTCCACCAACTCCACCACCACAATGCCCATTCGGAACAATCGGAGTCTATCCAAATTGTCAAACTCCAACGACAAAACCACCAGCACGTTGTGCACCAGGTTTAATCGGTGAATATCCAAACTGTCGGCCACCAACCCAACCACCAACTCGTCCACCACAATGCCCATTCGGAACAGTCGGAGTCTATCCAAACTGTCAAACACCAACGACAAGACCACCACCACCTCAAACCACCCCAGAATTTAAGGGATACGAATATTTGCCACCAAAAGTTCCATTCAATTTTTAATTTTAGCGAATTAGAGTCGAAAGAATTATAAAACGATATTAAATTGATGTAGTAAATTTGCAAGCAAATGAGATTGATTTTCCTATAAGAAGTGAATTTTATCGATCAAATAGTGTTTTGAAATGAAATAAGACAATTGTAAAGTATCCAGTCATTTTTTTATACCATAAATGTGAAACCCAATGGAACAGCGATCCTGTAAATGAAGAAGAAATTCGAGTAAATGAAAATAAAATGAAAAAATTTAATTAAAAAAAAAATAAAAAGATTGAAAATTGTTTTCATTTAATAGCACATCTTTTTCATTAAGGTTCATTTTCCAAGGCACAGAAATATGCCGATATGTGCAAATTAGATTTCCCCCCTTAGTGATCAAAATAAAATCCTATCCGAAAGACACACAAAACGCCGAATACACGTGTACGTTGGATGCACAACGATGAATTACAATTGTGGTAGATGACAAGTTTATCTTAACTAACCAATTTGCCGTTGAAAATTCATTCTTGTGTCTGCCTGTTTAATTTTCGATTCTATATTTACATAAATTCATAAATGATTCAAAATAATGGAAATTGTTTTCATCTAAACTCTGAGGCACATATTTCCAAGCTCGATGCAACAATCAACTACATAGCATATGTGAACTTTGTATTTATGTACAATGGTAATGTTCTGTATACATTTGGGCGTTTAAAAGATTCATTAAAGCTTGTCCAAAACTATGTACAAATTTATTTCATATCCCGTGTTTTCCTATTACGCTTTTTCAAGAGCGTCCACGCTCTTCTGTACGCTCTTTATTTTATTGTTTACATTCCAATAAAAAATTCTACTGCGACGGTACATAAGAGCGTGGAAGAGCGTACGCTCTTGTCGATTCTTCTCTTCTATCTTTACTAGTAGATAAGAACGTGGAAGAGGGTAGCAAGAAACAGCGAACAGAATCGACAAGAGCGTACGCTCTTCCACGCTCTTATGTACCATCGCAGTAGACTTTTTTATTGGAATGTAAACAATAAAAGAGAGAGCGTACAGAAGAGCGTGGACCCTCTTGAAACAGCGTAATAGGAAAACTCGGGATGAATTATGGGTGAATCAATCTTTCTTATTTTGAGTATTCCCATTCCTTAGACTTTCCATTTAGTTCTTTGAAAAAAAAAAAAAATATTAGCGAAATAAAATTGAAAGACACGTCTACACGCTAGCCTCAGATACTTACGTTAAAACTGACATTTATCATGAGAAAGGCGTAAATAAAAATCAGAATATTTTAAAATTTTCGTTATATAATTTTTATTGATGCACATAATCAAATAAACTTCAGATCGTATCATCTTTTTTATATAATACACTGCTTGAAGTTTGCTAAACAAGAAAAACAATTATAATTCACCATTCAGTTCGATGAAACGGGAAGTCTTTCTTAAGTTTAGAACTCTTAGTTAAACGCTTTCAACGATATTTTTTTGCTTACGATTGTTAGATTTGCGGTTAATTATAGATGCTCTTCTATCTTAATCGGGCCTAAGTATTTAAAAAGGATTTACAGAAAAAACAGATTTACAAATCCCAAACATCGCTACAGTGAAACAGTATGACCAGTTGAATTTACATTGGGATCCAAGTGATTGGAAGTAATTGCACCAGGCCACTAAAGTTTCGATTTTAATTGCAGGTGTTTTTTCTACATTTTGAGGAACATGCATAGCACTTCTCACCAATCTATGGGAATTGTCACCTTTCGAAACAAATATCACTATCCATTCCGATTTGTCGATAAAATCTATTTTGAATCTCTCGTATATTCGCTCTAGTATATTGTGAGCGTCAATCGCTTGTTACAATTATCGACTGTATAAATATGTGTGTGTGTGTATGTGTGTGTATGTTTTGTGCTTAAAGCGTTTTTAAATGATTGAATGTTAGAATTGTACAATTTTGCTGCAGCCGAACTGACCTCCAAATATTCGATGAGTGACCATGGACTTCTTCGTCCGTCTTCATTGCCACTGCATCAGCGACGCCCAATAGTGAATTTGATGAATGCAAATATAGACATAGTCAAAAAGGCAAACGCTTGACAGTATTTGGACATCGTTTCACACAGAAAGTGTTCATGATTTTGACATCTTTGTCGGTTTTTTTTTTATATCGAGAATATATTTTAAAATACGGAAGTGTCGTTGTCCTTGAATACATCGATTTTGAAATAAAATTGATCGTGTGCCGCATTTCAATCGTTTATTTAAATTTCTATTTGATCTGTTTTCAAGACACGCATGTGTAAAAGGATGTTTTGAAACAGATATTCCGATTTATTGTATGATATAGTATCAGCTATTATGTATTCGATTTGATTATTTTGTTTGCAATAAATCTTCTTAAATCCTAGCGCTTCATTCTAAATCTACTATACATAAAATAATGCGTTGGTTCATTTGGCAGTATTTATAATAACAATTAAATTTTAACGTAAATTGTATCGATGTCTGATGTATGGGAAAAGTGATAAACCGAAGCGAGATCAGTTTTTTTTTTCATTTTTAGTGCTACAGAAACATCGATGCTTTCTATTTTCTTTTAGGTGCATCATTTTCAAGGCCTTAGTAGTTTTTGACTGTTGAATGAATCCAGGAGCAACAAACCTTCCAAAATTGTGCCAATTCTATCGCGAATATAATCCATTTCCTCCATCAAATCAGATCAATGTTTATTACTTCAAATTCAATCGAATGCCTCTTAAAATGCATTTGCCTCCACTTTAACTAAGAAGATGTTGTTTTCTTGTTGGATCCTTTGGCGTTTGAACCCAACATTCATGATGTTTTAAAAAAAAAATGTTTTATTTAAATTACGTTTAATTTAGTATTTATTCATATAAAAAAAAAGAGCGAAAAAAGAAAAAAAAAGAATTTGTTGTTTGTTTCAATATATCTAAATAATACAGTAATCAATATCATTGTCTAAACGATAATTTGTTTTAATTAACTAAGTATTGGGGTTTTTCTTTTGAAAAAGAATCGAAAGAGAAAATCCAAAAACGTGTGAAAAGAACAAATCATCTGAATAATGTCATCGTTTTAAAGGCTTAAATAGTAAATACCGTTGACTCGTTTATAGTTATTAATCAAAAAGTTTTTCTAGACTCACATAATTGTGTGTGTTTTTTTATTTTCTTTTATTTTGCCCAGATCTGGTTTCGTTTGCTACTAATATAAAAGAAAAACAAAACGAGATGGAAAACAAAAACGCATCGATCGATTCAATAAAAAAAAACGTTCTATTTAAAGGTGGCATTTTGCGATGGTTTTTGTGATGCGGTGAGCTAACCACTAAAACAAGTATTTTTGATTTAACCAAATGTTATCGCACGATTTTCAATAAAAACTGATAGGTTTTCCACTTTGTTCGCTCTTGACAGCTGGTTCGATTGAATACTTAGTCGAAAACATACATTTTGAAAATTGATTCCTCCTTTCTACTCTTTTTTTATCGTATTTATTAGTCATATGAAATATTATAGCACGTTATACCTAAAAAAAATTGTGCTCACAAAGCATCGTAAATAGTCCGAATGAACCAACTTTATGATTATATTTGTTTCTATCTGTTTTGTTTTTCCATGTCTTACTTTCATTTTTTGCAATGTGTTTTTTCGGTTTTGTTTTTTGTTTGTTTGTTTTTTTTTTGTTATTTTTTTTCTCAACTATAGCCAACTAAATCTAGTTTCTCTCGCTTCTAAATTCACTAAACAATTTCTTATTGTATTGCGTCAAAGTTATAATCTTATGAAATACTCGAATGACGAAAAATTGATTGCAATAATGACAATTTAATTCGACATGTTTTTTGACTCGATTACACTTTTAGTTGCGTCACGATTCGATTTTGTTCGGATAAAATAGAGTGTGTATGTGATGAGGAGGAGAGGGGTGGTGGTGGTGGTACGTGATTTTATAATTCAGTTCAAATTTTTTGTTATTTATTTTGTTTTTTTTTCTCTCTATTTTCATTAAACTAAATTAATAGGCCTCAAATTGCAACCACTGACCGAACATTAAACAACATACATATCATTTCTTGTTTACATATACCTAAAAGTATATTCATTAATCCTAGTGATTTTTTTTTGCTGTGTAATTGTCTGCTTGTATTTCTGCTATTTTTTTTCATATATTTTGTTTATTGTTGCTATATTTCTCTTCAAGTCAACCCATATAAGTTTGGTATAATTTTTGTTTGTTTGTTGTCGCTTCCTGTATCTATTTTTTTTTATATTCACTTATTAACAATTTTTTAGTTTTAAATAACACAAAACCATTTTTTGTTTCCTATACTTGACATTCGAAGTGTGATGATTTGAAATTAAAAGCGGAAAATAAGAACTAAATCCGAATTTGAATCGTTGGTGTCAAGTGATTGTCTTGTGTTTTGCATCTTTTGATTTTAAATGCATATACAAGACACCGATTCAATTGATTCCAATAAAATCTGTCTCCATTAAAATTGTATAAAGATTGTAAAAGTAGAATATATATTTATAAGGAAAAAAAAAATTATATCGAAAGTAAATATGCTTTAAAAAAGAGAAAAAAGATCATATAAAATACTCATAAGAATACAATATCCATTAAAATAATATAAGATGGATTGAAAGAAGAAAGATTTTTGTTGTTTAAAGAAAAAAAATAAACATTGCATTATCGAATATAATTTTTTTGTTTTGTTTTCATTTTGTATGAATAGAAATATCTCGCAGAAAATGATCGACTCGAGCGTATTAGATGCTCGCAGTCATTCAGGTCATGCTATCTATCTTCCACAGTAATGAAATACATTCAAATTAGTAAATATTGCATAAATTGATCATTTTTTTTTCAATTGTCAAATATGGCTTTCCGTCTATGAATGTTCATTCTTAGTTTGATTAATTAGTTGCTTGAATAATGCTGGCCGTGTGTGTGTGTGTATGTGTTCTTGACCAAGCATCGAAGCATCGAATCTATTCTAAACTATAAATGTGGATTATCCGTTCGTTTCGTTAGTGCTAAATTAAATTGTTGTTTTTTTTGTTGTTGTTGTTGTCCCTAATTCGGTTTATTAAACTTCCATCCAAATACTTTAATTCGTGTGTTGTGTTGTTCCACATGAATCACTCGAATCATCCATCTCATGTCGGTGTGTATCAGTTTACAATTTTGTATCGGAAATAAACAAGTCTGTTGCATTTTCTCTTACTCTAATAGCTCTTATAGCCTAATGATGATTTGTTTACGATGTTTTTCTTTCTCTTACATGAACTCGAGAACTACTCATTCCCAATCTAATATTTTATATATATATATATATATATATATATATATATATGTGTATATATAAATCTATAATATTTTTGTTGCTGTTTTATAATTTGTCAATTGTAATTGTTCATTAATATCGTAAGATTGTTTAGTGTTTCTTTCTTATTCATGTGTTTGTTTTGTTGCTTAAATATCACGTAAATTAATACGCTTGAGCTTCTTTGTAATCACTTGGGTCCAATGTAAAGAAATCTTCCAATTTCCATTGTAACGTTTCAAATGTTGGTCGTCGCATTGGATCCTTGTGCCAACACTCGAGCATTATTTCATACAATGGTTGGGTGCAATTTTGTGGGCATGGCATACGATAACCGTGTTCTACTTGACTTAATACTTCGGCGTTTGTCATTCCTAAAGGAGAAATACGACGAAATAAATCACAAAACATGAGAATGATGTGTGGGTTTTTTTGTTGTTGTTTTCTTCATTGCAAATCAATTGAAGTGGAAATGATGACAAGTCAGTTAATGACAAATTACCTGGATATGGAATGCGGCCATATGTAACCAATTCAGTAAGCAAAATACCAAAACTCCATACGTCCGATTTGATTGAGAATTTGCTATAGTTTGCTGCTTCAGGCGCGGTCCATTTAATCGGGAATCGAGCTCCAACTCTGGCTTCGTATTCATCTTCTTTGATTAATCTTTGAAATTTAAAAAAAAAAGAGAAAAAAAAACAGAAAGAAATCAAAACATTTCACACAATTGCTAAAATTGATTCATCTGTATCGCTATTTCGAAACACACATACCTAGCTAAACCGAAGTCGGCAATTTTAACAATGTTATTGTCAGCCACCAAAACGTTACGGGCAGCCAAATCACGATGAATATAATTTTGTGACTCTGTAATTCAAATAACAAAATCCAATGTTAGTTTGGATTGTAAATAAAAAAAATGTTGAAGTGTTTGAATGCATTTCATCAACATACCCAAGAATGCCATTCCGGCGGCGATTTGTGCAGCCATATCAATGAGTTGAGGTAATTTTAAGGTTCTTCCTTTGCCTGAGCCATACAACAAAATAGAAATGAATAAATATGAAATGCAATTGACGTACATTTACGATCAAAATAAGGTAACGCAAAGTCGAACAAATAAAAGTAAAAAACATTGAATGTCACCTTTTTGGCTGTGTCAATTATTTATTTACCTTGCAAATACTCAAGCAACGATCCATGCTTCATTAATTCAGTGATGATATAGATGGGCTCTTCAACCGTGCATACGGCATATAATTGAATCAATTTTTGGTGACGCAATTTCTTCATAATTTGTGCTTCAGCCAAGAAGTCTTTTGGATCCATAGTACCTGAAATTGAATTTCGATTTGATATGGAAATGATTTCAGATTGTGTATCATTGGGCCAAATTTGTTGCCTAAAAACTTACCAGATTTGAGTGTTTTGATAGCCACTGGTGTAGTATTATTCCAAAGACCTTCCCATACATCACCAAATTGACCAGATCCTAATTTGCGTACAAATTTCAATGAGCTTCGATCGATTTCCCATTGATCACGAGTTCGATGTGATAGTCCTTCGGTGACTGGCTTCTCAATCTACAGTCGTTGTGCAATTTGAAGAGCATACGCGGAAAAAAAACGAAAACGATTCAAGTGATTAGTGAATGCAATGTCTTCTGAAATGGAAAATCTAATCGAACAAAAACTAGCACCACTCACACAAAAAAATAGGAGAATGTGTTTTTTTTTTTTTAATAAAAACATTCTCTTTTTTTTCATGAGTAAGCACTTTAAATCAAACAACAACAACGAAACGACGGCATTGTGAACAGAAAATCAAGAAAAAACCGAAAAGATAAAACCATTGAAATCAATCGTAATTAGGTAATTGGTGTGATTTATACAAAACGAAAAAGATAATTTTATCGACAAAAATAAATTGTAACAGAATTCAATTCCAAAGAAACGAAACAAATAACGAAAATTCGAAACGAAAAGATTCAATTTAAACAGCCCGACTCGTACTGAGTCCGACCAATGAACATTTTTATACGACTGGTTTGCGTGACAAACGTTACAAATATGTATGGTCGGGACAGGTGGGTTTGTAATTGTTGATGGAAGTTATATTTCACCGGGCATACAAAAACTGAAATTTGACGAAATTTTAAATTTATTTTATTCTGAAATGTATTGTATTTTGAGTACTCTATTTATTTACAGCAAATAACAGAGTAACGAAATAAAATACATTTCTGCTTAAAAATGCCCGACCCGGCATATTTGTATATTTGTAACGTTCACCACCCGAGCCATCCGAATATCAATTCTCATGAGTCGCGCTGTTGAAATTGAACCGAAACAAAATCTATTTGAGCTGAGTATTTCGTTGGAATTTTCTGCCATTAATAGAATTGAGTGATTTTATTTTGTGTGTGTGTAAAGAGAAGAGTTTTAATTAGTGACGAAATTCCAAAAATATAAACACTGATTTTACTATTATGTTGTAATTGGTATTTAAAATGGATCGATTTGTATAAATCGATATCGATAAATATCGTGGACGTAATTTTTCGATTCGTTTGTTATTGCGTTATCTTTTTATCGTGAATTTATAAAATTGAAAAATTAACAAAAGGAAAACCACTTAGAAAATGTTGCCGTGTGCAAGCGTGTGACGAAACAATGAAATGAAGACGAAATGAACAGAAGAAGCGAAATTTGTTGTGTGTGTTAAGTGATTGAAATATTATTGCTTTTAGAAGTTATCGCAATAATAAATGCAGTGCTAATTGTTCGTACGATACACATTTATATTCTGTGTTGATAGTCATGTGCCAATTTGTTTGTCGATGTCGTAAATTCGTTGATTCTATTTTTGATATTTATTTAAACATTGAGCAATTATTCCATTGAAATTTCTCGTGTAATCTGGTTATTTGTGTTTTTTTTTTTCATTTCTCGATGGTTTGCTGTCGTGAGTTTGTGTGTTTATCTTTTTTTGATGTTGTTTTTGCCATGATTCAGCTTTTGGATACATAATGTGCAAAATAAGGCTAAATAATTAAATTGCTGAGATTAACTGAATGAAAATAAAACAAACTGTTAAGACAAAATGAAATCAGATTGTAAATGGATGTGAGTGTGAGGGTGCGTGTGCGTACGTGCAGTAGCGTAGTTTAAGGGGGGAGGTGTTTTTTCTGAGAGAACAACATTTTTACTAGAAATAATTGAATAGCTGAGCTGCGTTCTTTCTCCAAAACACCCACTGAGAGCTGTCCCTCTCTACGCCACTATAAGTGCATATGTCACGATTGAGTAAAAAAAAACCATCCAAATTGAAAATAAGCCTAAGCAAGCGTAAAATAAACCTAATGAACTGAACTGAACTGAATTCGATATAGAACTTAAGATGAATCGATTCAGGGGCGTTTTCTATCCATCTAAATTAATTTTAAAATGAACCGAGCAGATAGAACATCCAACGTTAGGAATTGAGCAAAATTATAGTAGATTTCGCAGGAAAAAAAAACAAACAAACAAAAAACAACATAATTTTTTTATTGGAAAATATAAATTGAAATCGATAAAGAAAAAAAGTTGTGAAAAGTTGAGGCAAAGAGGAGTATTGGAGATGTTTTAAGATTTTGGATGTTGGTGTGTGACATTGTGTGTGAATGTTGTTTCGGTGGAATCAAGTGTATGGCCATTTGGCCATGTAAAATGAAAATTGTTGAACGGTTCATCTTATATAAAACAATTAGAAAAAATGAAAAAAAAAAAAAAAAAAATTGATGGAAGATGCAATTCTGTTTGTCAAAACAAAATCCTACCTCGAAGAGGGCCGAAAAATGGTTCGACTAAATTAAAAATTTAAAATACAAAAACAATTATTATTTGTATTTTGCCATTATTTTTTCTGATGTTCTTTAAAAAGAGGAGTTTTTTTTTTGGTGGTCATAAATTCATACTATTCATTCACTTAGAAAGATTCCAAAAGAAAAGAAAGAGAAACAAAATTTAAAAGAAACATTTGAAAAAGCGACACTAAAATCGTACAAAACGAAAAGGATGTTGCTTAATTGATCATTCGATTTAAAATGGTATCAAAATTTAAACACCAAATTGAATGCCAAAAATAAAAACGAAACAAAAAACAAAAACGAAATTGCTTTGTTCCCTGGCATGCATCCGTGGGGTGCATTCATTTATTGGATTCTATTTAAATTCAATAGATTTTCGTCAGTTTATGTTGGCGAAACATGAATTTTATTCGAGCACAATTTTCAATCAATCACAATATGGAGACAGTGAGGGCAACGAATGAGAGAGTGAAAGAGATGAGTATTAAATCGCTTAAATTACCTGTACACAGGCTGACCGAAGATTAACGCACAATCCATCGGAATCTTTAGAATAATGTTCCACGAGCTCTTGTAAGGTTCTGTAATTAAATTAAATTAAACGGATTTCATTTTAATTAAATGAATGAAAAAAAAAATGCGCGTTTAAAATTCTTTTAATTGAACGCTTTTGTGCATGTTTATTTGAATGTTGAATACCAGGCCAATAATGACCAATTGTCTCATGTTATTCTATAATTACCTGAATGTTGTGCGACGAGCAATGAAAAATCCACCCTCATCCAATTGACGAATACGATAATGTTTGACCGTATCTCCATCACGTACTGAAACAAATGTACAAAATAAACTCAAATAAAATTCAATTTCATTTTCGGCCTCAGCTCATTTCAACATGTTCAATCGCTAGAATATCTATCTTAAAATCCCAATTTATCGTAAATAACAATCGCCTTACCTGAAAGTGAATAGTCATTGTGACGACTTTCCGAATCACGAATCAAGAATGCTCCATGCTCATTCTCTGGAAGAAGTAACTTCTTTTCAGCTTCGATACGCTTTATTTTGCGGAAATACCATCTGAAATTGCCAGAAAGAGAGAAAGAGAATAACAAATTAAAATCTTTAATTAAATGGGCATTTAAGTCTGCTGTGAATATTTGAATTGTCATACATTTTATTTGGTATTCGGACAAGTTTTTTTTTAAATTTTTGCTATTTCAGTGTGAAATTTATTTTTGTTTAGCTTATCACTTTGCAAAATGATTGATAATATTGAGTAAGCACCGTTGCATGACTAAAAATTTTATTGCAATCGTTCATCAATCAACGTCTAAAATTACCATTCTTCTTGATGTTTGTTTTTTTTTCTTCGAAAAAAAAAACGACCATAATGAAAATGTTGAAAGAGCAATGAAAAAAAATAAGCGTATAAAGTAAATTCTTTGTATTGTGGTGATAAAAACGAGAAAGGTAGAAAATCGGGTGCCTCAAATTCGGTGTGGCCTCATTAAAATGTATGTACTGTACAGTGTACATTTTGCCGTCTTTACTTAATCACTGCGAGAAAAACAAAACGCTAATGATGGTTCAATTGGCTCATATTTGAACTGAATGCATTCGGCGCGCATACTGTTGTGCGATTTTCTCATCGTTAGCGCCACACAAACACACAGCGCCAAGAATATGTAAAACGAATATTGCATTTCACGGTGTGATGTGTTGTAATTAG
Source organism: Aphidoletes aphidimyza (assembly GCA_030463065.1). NCBI lineage: Eukaryota > Metazoa > Arthropoda > Insecta > Diptera > Cecidomyiidae > Aphidoletes > Aphidoletes aphidimyza. Next base: position 45,366,339 of record CM059997.1, read on the forward strand.
CAATTTGTTACAAATGTACAATTGACAACAATATAACAACAGGTTGGGTGCAGCGCCTACACACGCCCAGTCTTCAAATGCGTGATTTATACTATGTGAAGTGAGAGCGCGCGCACGCTATTTAGTGTACGAATACGGTCCAACAAAAATTCTGTCAACAATATTTGCACATTCATTATATAAATAATCATCATCATCATCATCATCATCATCATCATCATCATCATTATCATCAATAAGATTATTACATCTTTGGCACAGAGTTGCTCTTATTTACCATTTAAAAAGGCTAAACAATTGACGAATTCGATTTGAGTGTTTGTAATTCAATTTCAATCGATCTCGAAAACAATTCACCATCCAACAAGTAAAATTTGAAAAAAAGTAAAGAAATAAGAAGCAGTCAATCATTTCCTCTAGTTACCTTCGTGCCTTTATGCGAGAACACCAACAATAGCTTACAGATTCTTAGTGAAAATGTTCCAATAACAACCATCAGCGCATAGACTGACGGCGTTGAGCGATGCGCCCTGTAGCTACTTCGTGGCGGCAAGTTTGTGCTCTAACTGAATCGTTGCGACCAGCGTTTTACCTCTGGGTGATACAATATGCGAATTCTTTGACAAGCGAATCATAATAGTTTCAAAGTTAAAAATCGAATCAGCATTGGTTGTGTGCATTGGAAAGAAAACACTAAAGCAGCACAGGTGATTCTTTATACACATAAGAGCATCAAATACTGATGCAAAAAAAAGAATCACACTTGTGTTCACGGATCGGCATCGTAGATTCATGTAATTTTTTTTTCTTCGTTCATTTTTGGCTTTTTTTCATGTGTATGTTCTCCTAGTTCGTTTTGTATTGAAAACCAATCGCTACCTCAAAGAGGATGCTTTCTTCTTTTCTGTGTTAACAATCAGTAGATTGAACTGAATTTGATTTGTAAAAATACATGAATATTAACATATAAATTTTACTTCGTCGTCGTCCAGTTACACATATATTTCGTTTTGTTATCAATCCGTTTTGACGTGGCTATAATGTTTTTTAATTCACGTGCACATTCAGTGTTAATTTGCTGCAAACGAGATTTGATCATTACATTTCATCTGAAATTGACCATCCGTTATTACACGACAGAGAAAGAGAAAGAAAAGAGATACGAGAGGCGCGATCATGGCTTTTACGATAATTTACTTTTAATTATACTTCCATGACGTTAAGTTTTATTAACGAGCACATTTTTTTCGATTGTGCTGTTTTTTTTTGCGCTTCAACCAATAAATAAAGTAATTTTTGTAGGCTCTGTCTCGGGATGCAGCCAACTGCCACTAGCGCCAAGAGTTATGCATATGGTTTGATGTTTTTTGTTGTTGTTGTTTTCTGAATATGTTTGTTTGTGTGTCTTTTTTTTTCGTTCGTTTCTTGATCGAGAGTCGATTTGGTGTTATTGCAATTAGCAGCGATAACAGCCGCTAAGACATTGCCGCAACGATATCATTTGGTGGATGTGTCTTTCGAACGATCAACAAAATGCAATACGAGATGCAGCAGAAGAGCTGCTAAATCGGATCACACAGAAAATTGATGAAGTTGAAATGTTGGCACGTTGGCGCCAAACATTTTTCCTCGATGGATTTTTATGTTAGTGGCGTCAGACGTTGGGCGTTTTATTTTTCTTTCCATGTCGGTTTTCTCTCTCTCTCTCTCTCTCTCTCTCTCTCTCTCTCTCTCTCTCTCTCTCTCTCTCTCTCTCTCTCTCTGTGTGTGTGTGTGTGTGTGTGTGTGTGTGTGTGTGTGTGTGTGTTTTCTCGTTCATTTGGATTTTGTACTGCGGCAACCTGAGCATAAATTTATTGGATTAGCTCAAGCGCGTTATCATTTAAGGAATTTGCAAACACACGCAATCGATTGGCGAACAAGAAAAAATAGAAATGAGAAAAAAGTTCGTTTTATATTCGAGTTCGATGATGAAATTTATTTGAAATGAAGAAAATACCATTTCTTTTTTTTTCTAAAAATAACACACGCGACGCATGCTCCGGCCAAATGAATGAATGTGTGCTATTTTCACATGCGATGCGTTAACAACCATTATACTTTTTTCCGTGTCACAAAATTATTGGTCCAATTGAACGAGTCTCATAGACTGAGTTGTGTATCGTTTTGATTGCGCATAAACGGAATTCGGACAGTATAAAAAAAAAAAACGAGTCAACCGAATTCCTTTTCAAGAACTGTCTGAATGTGATGTGCCATCAAATGTATGTCAATTAACCATCACAAGCATCTATTACTCACATGTTATGGAATCAATTACGACCTAAATTTCGTTACAAATTGCTTTTGTTTTGTGTGACACATACTCACACTCGGTCCGTACACGCATAAAGGGGACAAGTGACGGATTTGCAAAATATCAAACATCACAATCCTCAACAACACAAAAGTTCAGCAAACATAATTTTTGTTTGATTTACATTTTAAAGAAAGGCACACGATACCCATGCCAGTCCGTCGAAATTGACCATAAACGTATAAAATGTGTAACGGTGTGAAAGTAAAGTGGCGCTAGTGGAATTCTGTTTGATTTTGTGCTGAAGCACGTTGACATCATGAAGACGATTGTTATTGCGGCTATTTGCACATCGTTCAACATTGCTTTTTCAATTGGTCTTCAATAGACTCGTAGCAATCTACATTGTGCTCATTCAACCGTCGATTGCTGACATTGTGTAAGCTAACTGAAGAGCATTTGCGTGACAACAGCACAAAAATGAAATGTGCGTACTGCAATTGCTCATACCATACCTGCGTATGGTTCGTAAGTAAAACTTGAATCAGTATACAGCGGAAAAATCGATTGTCTAAGCCTTGGTTACACTTGCAACGGCCAAACATATAAGTATATCAAATCTCATCTTTGCTATAGCCAATTATGAAATAACCAGTTTGGAGTGCGACACACAGTCGATGAGACAGCGACAGAAAAAATCAAAAAAAAAAAAAAAAAAAAAAACCATCGAGATCGAGAAGATGAACAGAAATTGGATGCGCTTTCAAGTGTTGCACAAAAAAAAATATAGCAGCTGACGATATTTAATATAAATGCGTGCACAATAAGCAGCACGCTTCTAGTTTATCTATTCAAAGTGATATATAGCAAATAGATGGGAGAAAAAAAAGAAACAGAGGAAAGCAACACGTTCAGACTGACATTTTGCTTTCGATTTGTTTGGAGCTAATAAAAGCTGCACTAGTTTCATGAACATCGACATGATAAATGCGATTTATAAATAATAAAAAAAAAAACGCTTTGGGTTTGTTCTTGTCCAGCCGGTTGTTGTCGATCTATAATCAAAGGTCTAACAAATCTTCTTTTTTTCCTATTTGTTTTTCTGCTCTTTTTTTCTTTCGTTCTTCTAGTTTGAAATGGGCTGATTGGCAATTTATTTATATTTCAATCGTTAGAAATGAACGTTCAATAGAATCAATAATTTAACAGCATTTTATCGATCATTATTCCCCCAAGCTACCACCTAAATGCAATTACAACATTTTGGAGCAATGTTTGTGTTCTCATTGAATTTCAACAAACAATGGCAATAATATTTAATTTATTTTATTTTCGTAAAAAATTTAGAAAATCAATAACAAAATCACAATGGAATCTTGAACGAGAATCGACTTCAAAAAAAATTGTTTAAATAAATACGAGTGGCATATCTCAGTTGTGGCAGATTAACAACTTTAACCGCATCAAATCGTAAAATAAAATGAGCAAACAAAAAGAAAATGTTTCTTACACGGATTTGACTTGAACCACTAGATCGTGTGCATCAAATTGAAGATGATCGTTTCCTCTTGACGGTTAATTCAGAATGGTTGGATACTGATTTCAGATAAATAAATTTTAACACAAAGAGCGAAACGAAAAACATAGTTGTGTGCAGATCGGGTTCTGTACAATGGCCGTAATTTGGTGTTGATCGTTGGATGTTGATGGTGAAACGGTGTACGATATAAAGACAATGTATTTGGAGTGTGTATTGCAACTGCAATCATCATACGAATCTATTTTTAAAACGGCCACATTTTAAGTAGCTATTAGCTTCGTACTTCGTGTACGTTGCTTTGTGCATGTGTTTGTGTTGTGTTTTTTTTCCCTCTTTTTCTCTCAATTTGTGTTCAGCAAAGTGTACGGCCATCACATTTGATGGGTACAATAAATGGCCAAAGCAATTGAAACTGTGTTCAAGTTTATCTGAAAACAACAAACACCGTTCAAGTTGCTGGAACAGCTACTCTTTGCTTCTATTTCTTTTTTGTGTTGCACTCATCACAACTACTTTAATTATCCGAAATAAAAAAAAGAAAAAAAAAAAGTTTAACTTTGCAGCAACAACAACACACAATTCACAAGTAACAATAAGAGCGCCGATGGCGCGACAGATGAAGATAGAACGAGAGAAAAAACACAACTTGTGTTGAAGGAGAGACAAAAAAAAATAGTCGCTAACATACACAAAAAAGGAAGAAAATATTCCACTATACGAAATAGAAAAATGCACATTAATCTAAAAATAACATCGGTTTCAACGTACGCATTTTGTCATGTGCGTATCACATGCGCCTTCATGAGTGTTTGTTTGTGTGTGTGTGTTTTTTTTTAAATGATATGGCCGTTTGTCTTTCGTAAGCAATCATTTTGCTGCTGTGCTGAATTCGAGACGCGCACAGTCAAATCAAGACAAGAAAATACTGAAAAAAGTAGTTAGTCGTTGGTTTTATCTTGAAAACTGTCTTCAATGTGGTCAGTCAATGGTGCTTCAGTGTGGCTTTAGCTGTCTGTTCGTTGAAACGATAGGGCCGTTGATGATTATGCGAATGATGTGTAACATATATAATGAAATGATCGGCGAAGAGCCACTGTAAAATCTCTTAAAAAAATTTAATTACACTTATGAAGTGGTCGATGGTGCACGGAATTGGACAGTAGTCGGAGACTGGTTACTAGCACAGCGCCAACTTTTACTATTTTTTTTTTGCGCATTTGGTTTAGCATAGCTGAATCGAAATGATTGGCACCATGTCTTAGCATCAAATGATCAAATCTGTATAATGCATATCCATTTAAAAGAGCATTATTCAAGCGATTTACCTAATTTGTTTCAATTTGATTTTGTACGCACATTTGCATCGATTGGCATCGAAATCAGCCATCGGCAGTTAAGTGATGGCGATTGACCAAACGATCGACCACTTGCAACTGTACAGTGTTCATGAAGTGCACTGTTCAGACGGGGAACACACATACACACACAAATCACATCAAACATCAACAAAACGATCCAACTAGATGTGGCCGCGGCGGCAGCGGCAGCAGCAGCACTAGCAACAACAAAAATGTCGAGCAAAATTGAAACGGTTTTGTTGGCAAACGGACTTAAACAATTTAATGTGACAGTTTCCAATTATCAAGTGACTGCATTTGCAATAGAATTCCATTGAAACGGTTTTGTCGTCGAATGAAGCCTAGATTCTGTCCATTTTTCAACGGTTTTAGCTATTTCATGATATTCAGTGTGCAATCGTTTTTTTTTCTGTGCCGCTTGAATTTTGTTTGTATGTGAGTGTGTATTTTTTTTTTCTTATATTTCATTCAATTTCCTTTTTTTCTAGTACATTCGTACAGACTTAGTCACCGTTCGTCCAAGGAAAACGATAACAACTAAGCTGCGAGAGAAGCAGCAGATGAAGAAGACGCGATAACATGAGATAATTCTAATTTGCTATTTATAGATTGTTCAATTTTAAGTGTTAGACAACGGCGACATATCGCAACCAAATATGTAGCAGCCGCAGCACCACCACCAACAAACAGCAGAACCGGCAATGTTTTTGCCGTCGACAGCTATAACTATGACTATGATGACAACAATCAAGTCAAAGACGATTCATCTCCTTTGCTTCACATTGATTTTCGTTCGTTTTTATCGTCCAGCACACACGAACACACTCACACAGGCGCGTACACGCACACCATTTGTTACACCCAATGTTACCATTTTGTTGAGTGTGCTCATAGATGTAATTTGGAATGCCTATGAATGATTATAGTTAGCTATATCTATCAATATCTTGTTCGGCATCTTGCATTGCTTGTTTACGGATTACTGTGTGCCACAGTTGTTTTTGCTGCTGTTGATGCTGTTCACTTTGTTTCTCTATCTATTTGCTGTTGCTACTGCTAAATGCGTTTCTCTTTTGCACAGTGGCGACGATGGCGGCGGCGGCGGCGGCGGCAGCCACCTTCCTTCTTTCTTCTTCTTCTCATTTTCTCACATGATTTTTTTTATATTAAGAAACTCGATGCTGGTTAAAAGCACGCACACACACACACACTGTTTCTATAAATAAAACCAATTACACATCCATCGAACTTGTGATTGATTTTATAATCTATTTTTAATACTAAAAATATTTCTGTGACAATCATTTTAACAGTTTGCCACGATGTTTACGCGTGTGCGGCTTCTTTCGTATCCATGCATTGAGCTAATCGATGTCTTCTTTCGAAGAGCTTCACTCACACACACACACACGTTTCCATGTAATGAATTTTCATTGAGTTGGCATAGTCACAAATGGCTTTGTACTCTTAATTTTAATCAATTCTATTAGGAACAGTTGCTCAACCATGCCAAATCTGTGCAAGAACGAATTCGAATTCGAATTCCTATTTCAAAACCAAACACACACACACACAACAATAACAACAAAAACATCTATCGAAAAGGAAAACTTGTTTATCGCGTCTGACTCATCGATAAGAATCGTAGTCAGTTTTTTATTTCGTATAAAAATATGTTGAGTCATAAATTTTGAAAGAAGAACGAACGAAAGGCAAAGAGAAATCAAGTTAAGGGCAAAAAACAACGATTTATTAAAACATTATTTGAAACAAGTTAGTTCAACGATTAGAATGTAATGAGTTGTAAATGTGTTGTATGATTGGAACCGAGAAGTTGTGAAATATTCGGAATAAATCAACATGCAGATAGAAAAATATTCTCATTTGGATCGATCCCTGGATGAATTGAACATTTAGCAATGACCTTGATGTAGATTTTAACGGTTTTACATCGTGCATCGTGCCATGTTCCATCACAGAGAATAGCTTGTAACCGCAACAGTTACATAACACACACACACACACGCACACACACACAGTCACAGTCACACTCGCAGGCACGATTTTTCAATGGATCGGCTGTGTGGCCATTGGCTTTCAACTCTATCATTCCAATATGCAAAAACATATAATTCCAACACCATTCGATGTAATACTTGTTTTGCGTGTTCTCACGATAATATATCGCATCGATTGTGTTGGTCTTTTTTTTTCTTCTTCATTTATTAAAACTTGGTGAAGGAAATTTAATTAAATTTAGCTAGCTTCTTAGTATGCGTCGTTATGTTCGCAACACCAACGGTATGCCGAGAAGCCGAGCAACCGAGCATGAAGCTGTCCACTTTTAATTTTGATAATTTTTCATTACCTTTATTTTCATATGCTATGGTTTCGATACTATTCGATTTGCGTTTGTGGAATTAGACTAGTGTTTGTGCTATCAATGTGCAGGTTATTCGCCTTTTTCGTTCGATCAAACCAATTTGAATAGCTGAGTACCAATTACAACATGGCCGCACACAAAATAATATTGAAATCAAATTTTTAAAACGAACTCATAATAATGGATTCAATTAAATTTACAATTGTAAATTACAATTTGTAATTGTATAGTATTTTCAATTGTTATACAAAATTGTTTATTTTTGCTGCCAAATATATGACTGTTTTTCACGTAATAATAAATTTTATGTTATAGCTCATTCCATAGATTGCACAATCGCAAAGCTCTTTGCATCATTTGAATTGACTGGAATGACATTTCTGCATAAAATATCCAATAAATGGAGATGATTGAAAAATCGTGCAAAACAAACATCGGCCACAACAGCGCGCACGCACGCACACATACACGAAATTTGCATTGTGCAAATTTTTGGATGCTATCAAACCAAATGTCTAACATGTCATATATGTCTGACACATAACGAAATTGAGCTGGCGCCATTCAAAATGTAAAAAAAAAACAACGAAATATGTATATGAAAAATCGATATTAAAAAAAAAGGTCGCGTCTCAATCTCAAGATTTAATAGATTTTTCTTTTGAGATGCCGTCATTTTTATTCAAATGTAAGCTCCTTTGATAAATTGGTTTGCAGACAGAAATCACTCAGTTATGAAATATTCCATTCTTCGTTTGGCCAATATTGACCTCACATTTGAGCGATTGAAAGCGTATGCTTGTCTCCTAGTTCTCATCACGTATTTCACAGTGCAATTTGTTAGTTGGTTTTTTAGCTTTTTGTTTTTTGCACATTTCATGATGTGACATGTGCAAATGAATTTGATCGTTATCGCAGAATTAATTCCGGGAATTGATGCAATAGACGCACACCATACCATTACAGGGCTGAAGTAATTCATGCGTTATTTTAGTTTATGTATGAGTCAGAGGGAGAGAGAGAGAGAGAGAGAGAGAGAGAGAGAGAGAGAGAGAGAGAGAGAGAGAGAGAGAGAGAGAGAGAGAGAGAGAGAGAGAGAGAGAGAGAGAGAGAGAGAGAGAAAGAGAGAAAGAGAAAGAGAAAGAGAAAGAGAAAGAGAGAGAAAAAGCCAATGATTTGCTCCTTTGACGACCTTTCTCTTTAATCGTAAATTCATTTAATAGGCCAGCAGCAATATAAAACATATCGCGTAACAATTCAAATGTGCACATTTTTTTTCGGGGCATAATTTTAAAATGGATTTTTCATGGATGGCAATTGGCATTAAATCGTATATATTTGGTTAATCGTGGTGTTTGAGAGAGCTATGGAAACTATCGCAATGTATCACGTAATGAAATGCGACTTCAACAGCATTAATTGAAACAGACAAATGAATGTAAGTATTCATCGGTGCGCATGAAGCACTTTATTTGCTCAGTATATGCATTCGATAGGTAAGAGTAAGGTGTGTGAGTATTGAATGGACTTACAATTTTTCGTTGAGAAATTCACCGCGCGTGAATTCACTGAGTCGCCTTGACTTTGCTTTTTTGTCGCGCGCTATCGATCTTTTCACCATTGCTTTCGATTCGCTGGCATTCGCATTGGTTCGCACTGTTTTGCCAGTCATATTTTGTTTGGTTTTCATGATTTTTCCATCACTAATCGCGTTTATTTTGTATTTTGTATGTTCATTATCATTGGTTGGATTTTGTTCATTCGTATCATGATTGTCATTTTCATTATTGCTATCATTGTCCATGGCATGCATTTCGTTGGTATTTTCGTTGGTTTTTTTTATACAATGTTCATTTGAATTACCGAATGTGTCACTGTTTTTGATGCTGTGCGATGGATTAGAGTGCTGGTGCTGGTGCTGGTGTTGTGTAAGCATATGAAATGACGGTGGCAAAGGCGGTGGTGGCATCGATTGTTTACGCGGCACAATTTTTGGTGGCTGCTCAATTTGCGATATGGGCAACACGGGCAATGACATTTTTCGTAGTTTAGTCAATTTCTGGACACGAACATCGTTTCGTTGACGCTGTAAATTGCTTTGTGCCAATTTCAAATTGTTTGTTGCACTGCGGTTAGACACGTTTGATGCCGTTTCCTCTGTTACATCAGAAATTTCGTCGATTGTTTGCGGTAGCGTTTCAGTGCGGGGTAAACATTTTAATGTATTTGTCGCATCTGTCGCATCGACCGCACTATTATCGGGCGGTGGTGTTGATCGATGTGTGTAGGACAGTATGTGCGAGAAGCGTCGCATGCGATTCGATGATTTTTTCACTTTGCTCAACCTTGGGCTATTCCATTTTGCGAGAAATGATGACGGGATGCTCGGTGATATCGTGTCAGTTGTCAATTCACTATACGTATTTCCCTTTGCTTCGTCACCCGGCGAGCATACTGTTTGTTGGTTACTTGATTTTGTGTGCGATAATTCAGTCTCATTGACTTTTTCCACTAGAAAACGATTATTTATCACATTGGGCTGGTGTGACGCTGATGGCTGTGCCTGTTCATCGCCTGTCGATTGAATCTTATTTAAATCACATTGTTTTGATTGAATTATATCATAAATGCATCCATCACTGGGCCGACTCTTTCGATTCAATTTCATTTCAGCGTCAAATGCTTTTGCCATTTCAATTGCACCAATCACACCATTTGGCAGTGAATTTGATTTCTTTGATTGGCGCTGCTTTCGCTGAATTATATCATAAATTGCACCAAAGTTCAATGAACGGCTTCGTTCATCTTTCGTTGAAACGCCAACATTATCATTTGCATTGGAATTGCCATCGCCGATACGTTTGTTGATGAATTTCTCGGAATTGGCACGCGTTCGACGAAACAGTTCGTTATCATCAGATTTTCGTTGTAAAATCTCGTATATTGTACCGTAGGTCATGTAGGCATCATACTTTCGATAGGCTTTATAAATATCCGTCTTCTTTTGCATAATATCATAGATGGTTCCATACGAAATCAATTTATCATAGATTTTAAAATTGGTTTTGTAAATATCTTGTTTGGTTTTGTTTGTGCTGGCGCTGGCGCTTGTGCTTGTGTTTGAAGCACGCGGTCCAGTTGTAGCCAGTACATCGCATTTATTCGTAGTGTGTTTAGCTTTTGTCGAGCTATTTGGCGGCTGTTCATCGTCTTTGGTCACACTCAAGCAAGCCATTGTCTCTTCCATCGTGGACAATGTTTTAGCAGCCGTTTTTGAGTGTTGTTTAGACTTTTTCCGCTTTGATTCATTCACATCATCGCCGCCACATTCACGAACCAGCGCTTTAAATTCCTCATACGATTTTCGTCGTGCTTTGATTTTCTCTTTTTTATTTGCCACCAATAAATTATGTTCATGCTCTTGAACAAACGGTAAATCACTTTCGAGCGTCATTCGATTGTGATAAATGGCTTTAAATTCTTCGTACGATTTTCGTCGATTGCGTGACTGTGTCGAGCATTCCTTCAGCACACCACTATCCTTATTGGAATGGTCATATTGATTTATCGATGTCGAATCATCTTCTGGAATTTCTTCATCGGGTGTCACTGTGACCGTTGGCACTGCATTGTCGGCCATTGACCTTGCATTGCAATCTCTTGAACTCAATACATGATTCGATTCTTTAGCTTCTTTAGCGCTTGATTCCAGCCGATTTTGCATTTCAATGAATCCAGAATCCATTGAACCAATCGTGCATAATGAATCTAAGCTCGTTTTTCGACTCACATTTTTACCGCTGGTTGTTCTCAATTGCACATTGTTTGCATCTGTTTCAGGTAAGTCATTATTTACACTCAAATTTGATGTTTGCATTTCATCATCGATTGGCACTGGTTTCATCACAGTCTCGGTTTCAGTATTTGCATTTGTATTTGTATTTGTATTTGTATTTGAATCTACGGCACAATTTACGATTTTATCGAATGATTCACATTCGTTGCGGCCAATTTGTTCGTTCATTTCAATTGGATTTTGTTCGCAATGTGTTTGAGCTTTCGTTGTATCAAATTGCGTCGTTTCGTCCATTGATTGAATTTGACGTGATTTATCACATCGATTTTGTTTGGCAAATAGATTCTTTTTTCTCAATTTGGTATTGATAGTTGCATAAATCGGAATTGGCGGCCGATTACTAGCACTTGTCAAATGGCACATATTTTTCTCTAAATTGAACATCAATCCTTGATTATGACCACAATTAATGACCTTACGTTGGCACGAATTTTTCCCATCGAATTCATTTTGCGGATGATTTTCATTGGAATTTCTATTTGGGGCATTCGCAACATTCACCGAATGTTGATTGATGCATTTTGCACAGCACAAAAATTCATAAATAAAATCATATTTACTAAGCTCAGGTATTTGAAATTCCGAATATTTTGGCTCGAATTTATTATGCGATTGAATCGGTTCGGTTGTTTTGCTAGCTGCGTTGTCCGCCGTTTCATTCGAATGATTCGCTTCATTTGCATCACATGTGTCAACATCAATCAGTGCCATTGTGATCTGTTCATTGGGCTGGCCATTGGATTGTACAGCTGTTTGTACAGCTGATGTCATCGATGTCGTCATTTTCGATGACGGATCACCATTTACTGCATCTGATGAAACTGTAATCGGCTGCTCTGATACTGGCTTCGATTGTTGTTGTTGCAGTGGTTGTTGTTCCGATCGCTTTTGCTGTTGCTGTTGCTGTTGGCTGCCAACATTGCTATTCACATCGATACCACAATCGAGTAGAACAATAGCACCGTTGCTCGGTAAAAGTAGACGACCTTCAGCCGCTGCATTGATTAGCTCGCGCAATGCCAGAACATGCTGTTCAGTAATCATTCCTTCGAATTGGATGCCATGGAGAGCAAATGCGGTCGGCTTTTGATTTGTTGAATTTGGATCCGAGCACCACACCACTGGCTGTTTTATCGAAGACATTTTTGCCACAGATACAAGACAATTTCGATGAAAATGTGTGCATTTATAAATTTGCTACGTGAATTTCCAAATCGATTCACCTTTTTATGGCTTACTCGTCTGTTGATTGTTTCAATGACTTTTTCAAATTCGTGATTAATGTAAATCTCAATCGATGCACGCCGAAGCAATCACTATTTTCAATAGAGCACCAAATCAACCGATTAATCCGTTTCTCTTTTTTTTTGTCGTGTGTATTTTTAATGTTCGCCTAATGCTTTAGACTTGAATTCGCTTACAGCAACTAGCAACAACAGCGTTTGCTGTGATTACAGTGCAAAAATGAAACGATCTCCTTTCGGAACACTTTTCTGTATCACAATCGGCTGCTAGTGGTTTTATTGCATTAAATGAACGTCGATGCAGTTTTGTTCGCAAATTTTGTTGATACCAATTTTTCTCAGAATTGCATGGATTTTTTGCATTTCAAATGATTATTCACTTCCATTTTATATAATTTGAAAGAAGTGTTTTATATGCTTATGCGTTTGTGTGCCGTGTTTTGTTTTGTTGTGTAGCAGTTTTTGTTACGTTTTTTTTTTGTTACCTTCTCATTCGGTGCACAAAAACTGTCTCAATCGCAATCTTTTTGGAATTGAGCGCACACGGACGCGATATGTTTTTTACGTAAGCTTCTTTTTGGCGTGCAGTGTTTATTGCCTTTTGTTGTTTGCAGCAGCAGCAGCAGCGGCGGCGGCGGTGGCAACGTTGGCAGTGGCATAAAATTGCAACCAATCCGTCGTCAATTGTTGCTACACACAACACCAAAAACACAGTGGCGCTGATTCCAGTGCAATTTTACATTGCATTTGGGATTGAACCGAACACAACACGACTCTTAGTAAAAATGCATTTTAACGCGGCACCAATTTCAACGGTTTTCCATTAAACTTTGACGATTGTATTGTTTCAATGTTTATAACATTCACTCACGCGACCATTAAATTAAATTTAATTTACAGTCCACAGATTCCGTAGCACCACTTGAAATTCACTTGCTTTATTGTTGTATTTATCAGCCGCTTCCTACCTTTGTCAAGCGATCTCATGCATTTCATTAATTTTCCATTTGATTTGCCTGTTTTTTTTTTGTTCTTTCGAATCTGTTTTTTGAAAAGCTTTTTCCTTTTTTTTATAACGTATTGCGTTTTTTGTTTTTATTTTGTTCATTGGCTTTTTGATTTATCTATTTATCGTATAAAGTTTTTATTGCTAGAAATGTAAAAAAATTCAATTAGAAAACCAAATCGTTGATTAGCATGTACGTGACGGATGATAATTGAGTTGGGCTTGCATGCGCGATTTTTTTTATTCTTCTAGTGCGATGATTTGATCAATTTTATTTGCCACGTTGATCGAGAGGAGAATGAAACCCAAAAAAACGGCAAATGAAGTAGCCATCATGCCAAAAGCTCTCTGTATTTTTTGTGCTGTTTGTTGTTTGATTGTGTGTGTGTGTTTTTTGTTCACTTCATTGAAGAATGACTTGACTGTAGTTCAATTTGATCACTTCATTTTTCATTTTGTGATTTAATTGACTTTAAATCAGATGCTCGTTTATAATTAACATGACAAAGGAATCGCTCTCACTCATTCATATATTTATTTATTTATTGATAGCCTCTTACAATGGAAATATGCAGGTACACACAATATTATTGTTCCATACACATCAGCAACGGAATGCCAATCGCAATTTCCAGCCAATTTAAATTGAACAGTGTTTTGTTATTTTTCTCATTCTTGCATTTAAATGTGTTTAAAAAGAAATGTAAATTAACACACACACACACACACACACACGGTGGAGAAATATTTATGGGATTTCCTGTTCTAATTAAGTGTCTATGTGTTTGCCGATTGTGTGTGTGTGTGTGTATAGGTGTGTATGTTTTGGGATATTTATTTGGCGTAATCAAACAGGAGCTCGACACCGTTTATCATAATGTAAATTCGATTTCTGTTTGTTAATTGAGTCAGCACATGCGAACACGCAAATAGAAATAAAAGTAAACAAAACAGAAGCAAAAAAAACACATTCAAGCCAATCGTTCTACTGTCTCACGACGCACGAATTACACATGGCCAAACGTCTCAAAAGCTTAAGAATATACGAGAGTATGTAGAAAAATTGAAAATAAATAACAAACAAAAAAAAGTCAAAGGGGAGAATATGTCAGCTTTCAATTTAGTGCGACAAATGGCATTAATAATAAATTGCTAAACGCTGTTTACTAAATCGATCTCGTGATAGTCTGCACCACTTTTCATCGAAAAATCACCAAGTCAAATGAGAAAGCACTGTGTGTGATTTGTGGTGTGTTTCCGTTCCGATAAAATATGGCATTTCATTACGAATATCGAGCGCAATCATTGGTTCAAAGATCACCATTCGTCTGCAATTCGCCACTAACAAATGCCTGTTTAGTAAACAGTGTTTACACAATAATCACCACATACATGTGGCGAGTGATTCAATTGCTTGGTTTGGCAATAAGCGTTTATTATTTCAATAAACAATTGGCTCATTTTAGTTGCTTATATTTACATTGTCATCGCATCAAACGGTACTATCCGACTTACGTCGTAACGTTACGGATGGCTTCGGCCAAAAATGACAAAATATGTGCGAGTAGACATTCGAAATAATTGAAGCAACTGCATTTCATATCGCTTCGATTTGAAACTGGTATCTTCAACTGTCAAATTCATTTTGAATCAACCTCATTTAAAAGGCTCACAATTTACACAAAATCAGTCATTGTATGGTTAGAACTGTTGTGTTACGGAAAAAAAAGTACATTTAAGTTACGTGATTAAATCCAGTAGAGCAGTCGATAGAATCGATAAAGTCGTTATAGTCGATAGATTGGCTTGAATGAAAAAACTGTCTACAAGAAAAACACTCTTTAGTTTAAAGATTTTCAGAGTCGAACAGACGATAAATCAAACTCTATCAATCTATTCTGAGCAACTGTTAACGCGATCTCTGAGCGATCTATGCGTGATCACGTGAAAAATCATTCTTGAAATTTCTTTGTTTCAGAGAATTTCTCCCGGCAAAATAAATAAACGGCAGAAATGTTGGACGGTTTTGTTTTTGTATTCGATTGACTCAAATGCAACACAACATGAACACATGAACAGTGATGCATTTCATTCATTCTTGTGATGAAATAAAGAAAAAAAACTTGAAAATATCGACTACGGTTCCACGCCATTCCAATTCTCTTTTCCGTTGATTTGATTTCTCTCTCTCTCTCTTGATATTTCTCATTTGCTACATTTCAAGCGAAAAAAAACAAGGACACATAAGAAAGATGTTGCAAAGCATTGTAAATAATGTATAGCCCATGCAGTATGATGGACAGAATGTAGCAAAAGCAGCAGAGAGACAAAAGATACAACAGCTTAGTCACTTGCAATCAAATGCATCACAAATAAATCAATCCGAATGGATTGCAAAATGAAATGGGCCATACAGTTTTACAATGTGTGCTATTACGTTCGTTTGTGAGCGCAAACGCGCATCCTGATGATCACTCTTAATCACTAGAATGATAAGGCGCACACACACACACCAACCAACCAACCAGACACTTTTAAAAGCGTTTTTTTCTGTTTTCACAATGCCCGTATTCAGCAATTCTGGACATTTTATATGTGACTGTTTCGATGCCTTAAGTTCAATTCCTGAACGTTTCCGTGAACGTTTTAATCGAGTTTGACTCGTCGAGTACAAGTATGCCTTTCGAGGGAAAACAAATGATGCTATAGCAGAGAACCGGCTACACAATTGTGCTTACAAAAAGTGCTTTCAATTTGCGATATCGAACATTGAATTGTACAATGGAATTAGGTGTGATTCGAATGCAGCTAGTTGTAAAATCGATATTTATTTCCATCGAATTGGAAAAAAAACGTCCCAAAATGCTGTGGTTTTATCTGTGTGAAAAAACTAGAATGCTCGAAAATTTTCCACTCGTTCGCAGACAGCGATCAAGCAATTTTATCACAAATTTCCAAGCAAACGAAGCGGAAAACGTAATTATCCATATGATGTGCACAATTCATTGTACAATTTAACGTGGGTCGAATGAAATTTTTTTTTTAATTGCAGAGGCAAATTAATACTGCTGGATTTGATGGTTCGCACACCAAAATCCATGGTACTATTGTTGTCTGTGTAGTGCTTGTATAAAGGTTTTTTTTTCTCTCTCCCTCTTCCACAACTCACAAAATCACAATTGACAGGGCATTACATAATGATTGCAATTTGCTCAATTATATATTTTGTTGATTCGTGTTCATTCACTCTCCAGATGGGATTTTCAGTTTCTTCCCGAGCGCTCTTTCACTGCATTGAGTTTGTATTCAATGAACACGGTTTTTTTTTTAAGTATTTGTAGCATTTATCATGTTTTTCGAAACAAAACAAAACAAAATCAAATAACAACCCGAGAAAATCGGTTGCTCCATGCTTTTGGGCTCGTGTTATCCAATTGAGAAGCGATCAATCGAGTGAAAAAGCGTTGTTTGAACCGGGACTGTGCAGTTAGCTTTGACCTTGTACACTTAAAAAAGAGCAATTTTTTTGTTGCATCGATGAAATGTTAAACCATTTTGCAAAACTTTCGTTTCGGGGTCTAATGCTGGTTTTTCCATCGCTTTACCTCTATACGATTGCTCAATATGACAAAAAAAAAAAAAAACAAAATTGTACATTTGTGGAACCGTTGAACTGTCTTTTAAGTGGTCACTTGAATGTTTCGGTTGTGATTTTGCGAGACCAACAGAATTTAGGTCATACAAATTCACAATGCGATAGTACCTGTTGTAAATTGCTCATCAAAATTTGTGCAGAAAATTCCATCATAGATCACAATCTGGCACCTTTTGGCTTCTTGCATTCGAGTTTGTGTGTGTGTTTTTTTTTCGCTCGTAAATCGATGGTATAATGACTCAATCATAAAGTATATCTGTTTTGGCGATCATCACACCATACGATCGATCAATCCAGAAACAGAAAAAACAATGAACAAATAGCTTAAAATCTGTTCTTAATTTAAACGCAACGAAATGTCAAATGAAACCACAAAGAACCGTAATGAAAATATCAAATTCACTGGCCTCGATCGACACCTCCAAAAAAAAAAACGCTGTCAACGCTTCGAGTTTATTCAATTAGAGGTAATTTGAATATGTTCATGTGGTGTTATTTCTGTGATGCAGAAGTGTTAAATACAAGTTTCCGTTTTAAAATGATTCGAAAAAGTGAATTTTATTGCAGAAAAAAAAAAACAAATAACGAACAAAAAAACACAC
Organism: Aphidoletes aphidimyza; assembly: GCA_030463065.1. Taxonomy (NCBI): domain Eukaryota; kingdom Metazoa; phylum Arthropoda; class Insecta; order Diptera; family Cecidomyiidae; genus Aphidoletes; species Aphidoletes aphidimyza. Next base: position 45,384,279 of record CM059997.1, read on the forward strand.
ATCATGCTCGGTAAAGGGAGAAATCGAGCACTTTCTCTCATTTTATGGCGGCACACCGGTGTGACTAACATCTGACTGGACAACGTGTGAATGTGTTCAGAATGGATCAATTTTGTTTGATTGACACAGCTGAGAATGTTCTTGATCCATTTTGAATTGAATGAACAACGACGACGACAACAAAACAAACTCTCATGTCATTTTGTCTTATCCATACATGCACAATCTTTGTATCGAGAAAAGCCTAAAGTTGTGCGTGCCACAATGGCAATTATTGGTGTGCTTGTCATCAAATACGGTGTATGTGCGGTCGGTGAATTGCGTGAAATCACCTGGTGTTTGAGTGACTGTATTTTTTTTCTCTGGTGCTGTTGTTGGTTGACAAAAAAAAAAAACGGCATCGAATATGCGTGCTATGCGACTTCAAATACGAAATCTTTTGCATACACAACGTTGCCAATTCGTTTGTGGAACATTTTTTTTTTTATAAATCGACAACAAATGAATTTGTAATTGGAATGTATGTTTTATACGAATGTAAATATGAGTACCTTGTACTCAGAGTTAGTAGTTTTTAAATGGCAAAATGTATAACAAAACTAAAAATAGCAACAACAACAAAAAAAAACGGAGCAAGAGTCAGAATATGATGAAAAAGGTGGATAAGTGAAGCAAAAATGAACGCCAAATTAAACAATCGATGCCAACAAACGGCACAAATAACACGGCTATGGCCTGAGCTCTATCCATTCTTTCGTGTTTTTGTTTTCTCTCTCTATCTCTCTTGATTTGTTTTCGGCTGTATTTTGGGTTTGGATGATTCGTCGCAATTGCAAATAAATAATGATAAAAGAAATAAAAATGTTTCATAAAAAAAAACAAACAAACAAATAAATGCTATGTTTGCATATGATCATAATCACATATGGTTTGGCATGAATGGTCAAATGTATACGCACTAAAATTGTCAGAATCGCGTATGGAAGCCACAATCAAAATCACAATTATTATTATGATTACGAGTCTCATTCTCTTTGTTATTATTTGTCGTTTTTTTTTATTGCGTTTTCAAACTGTGTCTCTGTTCATTTTGTTGTTGGTTTCATTTGATCGTGTATTTTATTTCTCTTTCACTCTCTTTTATTTCACCGGGTATATATTTACGATGAATTTTGTGTTGTGATATTATTTTGTTTAAATTGATATTCTTGTGTTTAGTTTGGTGTTTTGTATTCGATTTACTGCTACGATGCACCGATCATAATTTGTTTTTTCTCCTTTCCGTGCGACTTCACGCACACTCAAATGATACGACTCAACTTTTATTTTTTTATTATTATAATTTTTATTTTTTTTTAAACAAATTTCCATTCATATGAACAGCCCGAAATGTCTATTTATTCAATTTTACACATGCGTTATCATCATTTTATATATGCATATCCGAATGCGAAAGACACAACGCAGGAAAAAAAACAACGATGATGCTGTATGTGTAATATGTCACTGGCACTGAATCTGTTGGCGGCTCGTACCTTTGTAATTCATTAATTATCGATTATTTCTTTTTTTTCTCTTCTTTTTATCAGCATGAAAATTTCACATAAATTTCGTCGTTCAAAACACCAAACTCAATAGATTGATTCACAAAAACATGATCAAACGCATTCAAAGTATGAAACGAAATGGCGCGAGAAAGAGAGATGGAGTATTTGAAGAAACAAAAAAAAAGCACGGCAGCAGCATGCCGATAGTATATCAATTTGTCAAACAACAATCACAAAAACGTAAATTTACATAAATAATAAAAATTCCGTTTCAAATTTTCAGTGTATTTCAAGCGTTTTTTTTTATGTTTCGTTTTATTTGCCGCTGTCGTTGTCTGTTAAATTTTTTTTTTCACGTTGCTTTGATTCAATTTTCACAAATCTCGAATATGTGCGATGAATGGTGGTTGCGATTTTTGTTCAATTTTACAGTTTTAACGTTTTTAAATCGAAATTCCAACAGTTCCAAAAGCTCATAATTCACACAGGTTAATGTTTCCCGAATGAAATAGAACGCGGCGACGATTATTTGCAAAAAAAAAAAATGAAGAACAACAACAAATTAAAACAAAGCAGAAGAAAGAGAGAAAAAATTAGAACCCAAACCGTGTATCAAGTGAGCACTGCACAATCGTAACAACTAAAACAAATCCAATGAAATCAGATCGTTTTTATACCGATTCAATCAAACGGAATACTGACCACGTCGTAGCCGTTTTCCATTATTATTATTTTTTGTGGCTTGTGCCCGAAAAAAATTCTGTGTGTGCGCGTGTGTGTGTGTGTGAATGCTTTTTGCTTCTTTTTTTTCTCTTTAAATTCTTTTTGGGTCTGTTTTTTTTTTTCTCTCTCCCCGTCAGTAAATACTTTGCAGTGCGAGAAGATTATCTGTCCGAGAGTCTTATGAACCGTGATCGCGTTTTATATTGTTGTTATTGCTCTCGTCGGTCTTTCTTTTCTTGCGTTTGCTCGCAATTTTTCGGTTTCGATGTTTGTGTGTTAGGTTTGTGTCTGATTAATAAACGGCACCGAAGACGACTGATCACAATTTTCGTTTGTGCTTGAGGAAAAGACGACGACTACTGTGATTCAAATACACACACACACTCACACACACACACACACATACACAACTACAGTCTCTCACACATAGACTGATTCACTCATTCACTCAGCAACTGTTCTCATAATATGCATATACGCAGATCGATCGATTCGTCGAGCTCGATGCCTCTTGCTCTTTCTCTCTTTCAAACGCACACAATATCAACGAACTAATACACATTGAACACAGGCCCAAAGAGTACACAGCACCCAGCGCACACACAACATTTGAGTGCGCACCGATGTAAAGCAAACTGAAACGGTTCACAAATATGAACAACCGAAACAGCCGCTGTGTATGCGTTCGAACTCGGTCGCTGATCGCCCAGAGAGACACTTTCTCTCTCTCTCGTTCCCTCTCTCCAACTGCATCCGCAAACGATCACAATTCCGTCTCACTTCATATTCATTTTCAATTGTTTCTCTATCTATCTATTTGCCTTTCGCATAAATACGATATTCAGGTACACACACTTGGCTGACCGTTTCTCTTATTTTAACTTAATGTTTAAAGTGAATATCCACCGATTGGTCGAGTTTTTTTTAGTTTTTTTTTTTTTTTTTTGCTTGGAGTTGCATTTTTGGCTAGTTTACCGAATTCTGTTTATAGTGCTCAGAATATTTGCAGCTACTTAAAATTAAGAGCACTCTTGGGTGATGTTTTAAAAGTCAATTGTTCATTAGAGCCACTTGAATTCTTCATTATGCAACCTTTGGCAAGTGTGCTGAGCAAGAGCTGCTCAACACAAACAAATCTATAAATAGCAATTTATTGTGTATTTTTCATGCATGGAATTTCAGTAGCAAAACACAAATGCTCATATTATAAGCGCCCATATAATCGGATTGAAGTGAGCCCGTATGGTAACATTTAGAATGTTATTCAAGTTATTAACTGTTCAAATTGTCATGTAATATATTTTGAAGTTGGAACACAACGTGTTTTAACCAAACATGAAATGTAATCAGTTTGAGAGCCATAGCGCTAAAAGAAGCTTTCACAGTCCACACATATTAAAATTAAAATCGAATTTCAAGAAAGGCAACAAATCACGTATTTTATCAATTGTAATCATTTCACACACACACATACACACATTTGAAGCGTTAAAGGGATTTTTTGTGGTTCGATCGCATGGAATCGTGCCAAGACAAATACACAATTAGACGGGGAGAGACGTGACAATCATGATAGTGTTAAATTGGTATAATACGATGGCTCGATAGCATATTTGATTTTGTTTCATGGAATGAAGAAGCATGGAACATGACGATACCGCACTTCCATTGAATTTTGATATGCGCTCGACCAGTTTGTTTCGACAAACATTCAAAAAAAAAAAGAAGCACAAAAAACACAATTCAATCGCTAATTAGGCAATTTGATCGCATTCACATCACTTTATTGATTAAATTTTGTGTGTAAATTGTATGAAGCATTCAGCAGCGTATTCAATTGATATGAATTAGTCAATTCGGCCTTCAGCCGATGTTCAAAACATCGAAATGGAAGCACCAAAAATTGCGGAAATGCGTGAGAAACGAAAAACACACAATTGTTTTTTGGCACGGGCCAAAGGACATCACGTACACAATTTCCAATGATAAAGTTGTATAAACCAAAACATTCGGTTTATTGACATCAATCGATTTTCGAGCACACACCAGCTTCGAATCTAAACAATGTACTTTTGCTCGAGAACAAATTCATACACAGAACAGAATATTATACAAAATACTAAGAAAAAAAACCACCAAAACAAAAGATTTCGCAGGCAACGAACCGAAGTGGCATCCGAAATTGCATGCATCAGGGTATCGAACATTGGGCATTTGTATCTCTTAACCATAGGATGCGTCCGCACACGCGCGCTCACATACACAAAAGCTGGAATATGAACAAGTTTTGTGTGATTTGCAGATGCCGGGAATAATTCATTCGTGGGTCGCACTGTCATCCTGATCTGTTTTTTTCTCCTTTTTTTTCTTTTTCTCTCTCTCTCTCTCTTCTCAAATCTCTTGCTCTTGTCTTTCTACCTCGCTATGAATTTATTCCCGGGCTGTTTGAACGTCAACGACGGTGTTCATCCGTGAATTGTTTATTTTTTTTATTGCACAAAATCACATAATGTTGAGTGGTAAGGAGATGTTAAACCATTTGCACAGTTTCTCTCTCTCTCTCTCTCTCTCTCTCTCTCGCAAACGAAATTATTTACAAAATCAAACTAGCGAATGATGATGCAGAATATAGAAAGAAACAGCAACGTAACAAAACAACAACAACAACACAAAACTGGGACTAAGCTTCATTTGATGTGCCTTTTGCTGTTGTGACGCTTTTTTGTTGAGGCGTTTTTATTCGCATTCAGTTTGCAAAACATTTGATGCTCGCTCACAGTATCGTCTGTATGCCAATTTATTCTTACTTCCCGTGCCTCGCTGTCTTTCGATTGTCGTTTTTCATTTGTTTTCATCTGCTCCTGCACAATCTCTTCTCTTGCTGTGTGCTCGAACGTGGCTGTGTGACAAAAAAAAACCATGTATAAATCGAAAGCCGTACGATCGTATGAACATTGCACATATACAATCGATTTTATATACATATATAATATCGATAGAATGAAACAAAAATATATAGGTTGCGTGCATCCAGCCAATCACATCGTCTCCGTTGACGCGAGAGCAATAAAAATAAATTTTACTTTTGCATTGTGAAATGCAGACGTTGCAGTCACATTTCTTCGCATCGAAATGCGATATTCGTGTGTGTGTGTCGCGATATTCTAAGTAATCATTGTATGAGGCTGCTTTTATCGGTTGTTGTTAATGTTCGCAAGTATTTCAAATTTGATTTTGGAATCACTTGAGATGCACCCCAATGAACATTATGTGTTCACATTTTGTACACATTTTATGGAAAAATGTCGGCTTTATATATGAAAATGAGATTTGCACGTAAATTGGGCATTTTTCGGTTAATTTATGCACAACATGTATGACAAAAGTACACATTTCATTCTCGAACATTCGAGAAAAAAAAGGGTTAAATCATCCGAAATAAATGCAAGTGTGATGGCCTCTATGTTCACATGGCAATTCCGAATTGAATGTAATGATGACGATGATTCAAAATGTGAAATCAATTAATGTGTACCGAAAATTGAATTTAATTAAACTTGAAAAAGCCATTAGCAGACAGCGTACTTTTTTTTCGCAATCAATTATGGAATCGATAATATCACCGAATATATGGTGTTTGTATGTTTCAAATTGAAAGCTCACGGATGAGTATATAAAGAAGTAATTGCACGAAAATGTTCAGTCTAGTGTCTAGAACAATCGATTCATATTGAAAATTAAAAAAAAAAAAACAGGTTCACAACGGCTCAAGCTGCTGGAGAATCCTCTCTACCATTGCTAAAATTATTTGGCATTCCATGGCGATAAATTGAAATTTTCGACATCGAATTGAAATAAGCATTGGAATATATTGAGCGACCGAAATAAAGAACGTTTAAATCACACGCAAAGCCAAATTTATTAGCATCATTTAAATACAACAGTGAGATTTGAAGCCGAAAACCACAAGAAATCGAAACGAAGCAAAAGATTAACGAATCTCCAGCCGAAAGGAAACAGTGTACGAGGCAAAGCAGTCAGCAAAATTATGAGTATGTTACACGCAAATACATAAGATCGAATGATACTTCCAAAAATTATGGAACAAAATCCCTTATTCTTCTTCATTGGGATGTTTTACCGAGCACAAGAAATTGCTAAATGCTTAACCGAAGCGGAAGAGAAAAGTAATCAATAAAATACGTTTGCAAAGAGTAATTGGCAAAAGTGTGATGAATGGAAATCAAATTCTTGGCAGAGCAAACACAAAATCAATAACCTCATTGTGGTGTTGCGGTTGGTATGAAATGAGAGATGCACGTTTGTTTGCAACGAAATGCTGATATACCGTCAATACAATCGAAGGGAGAATACCAAAATGCACTGAATATTCAATCGAACAGGCAAGTTCGTATCATGAATACGATCATATTTGGTTTTTCAAATGAAAATTGCAGTAATACAACTTGTGTCACCCAAAGGTGTGATTGTATAGCCTGAAAGCATTGATTCTTGGCATTCAAGATTCCAAATTGAAAACCTAATATCACGTGTGAAACGCGTGAAACGCGTGCAACGCATGTAACTGACGTTCAGCCGAGTGAATGTTCAGTTTAAGAATATTATGCGTGCTGTGATCGTCACAAAGTGTGTAGCAGTGAACAGCATAATGCCATGATTTCAAACTGGTTTTTATAACAACAACAACAAACAATCGTCTGTGTGCCAATATGCCACGCATTCAATCGATGACAATGAAACATATGTTGTGATTGCATCGACAATTAAAATCATTGCGTGCATATCGAGCCCAAAATTCAACAATCTACCGTAACAAATAAATGAGTGTGCTCTGTTTTCCTCATTTGTGATATGTGTCTAGATTCAATCGGAGCTTCTGGATAGGTGACAAATGGCGTGGAGACGAAATCTGTATAAATTATTCGATTTTCAATTATCATACGATTAGTCATCTATTTATTAGTAATTGCTGCTATTGATTTAAACTTCACTTCGCTTTCTGTTTTCAATAAAGCAGACGCAATCGTTTGCTGCATTCTATTGACAATTCTCCAATCGGAATGGATAACGAATGCAAATGTAAACACGTTTTCATATTTCATGTGTATGAGCTTGACTGGCTTCTTGCTACTATCTTTCAATTAGAATGATTACTCATCGCATTGATGGTTTGTGTGCATGCGCCTGTGTTTGTGTGTGTGTGTGTGTGTGTGTGATAGACAGAGACAGAGAGAGAGAGTGTGAGAATGTTGATATTAAACGCGTCGTAATTCTTGATTCGATTTGCTTAATCGCGTTCCATTCAATGTTAAAAATTGTCGGTGCCAGCGACTCATTTGAATATTCCATATTTACACATTTGATTATATACCATCAACATATTTATTTGCAGGTTGTCTTTTTTTGTCACTCTTGCTTCAATAGATTTATAATTTGTTTTTTAAAATTAAATCTTCGAGCATGTTCACAAAATTGGTATAAACGTACACAGACACACACATGCACACGGACACACCGAACGACCGATGAAGGCAGATCAATTTTGTTCCTGGCTACTCAAATCCTCTCAAATACGGGCTTGTTAAATCGTTTTTGAAATATGTAATTACATTCGATAAAAATGTCAATTTGTCAATTGTCAATCGTCAATTCAGACAATTTGTTGCTATTTATCGATAAATCATAAAATTGTAATACCATTTTTAAATCGATGATTACCCGTTAACTGTCAGACGTATTCTAATCATTGCGCCTATTTTGTATAGGGGAGACCAATTTGTATACACAACCAGGCTCGCCATAGCTCGGTTTTTCTGTTTGCGTTTTTCCCCTATCAAAATACAATACACAATTTTATTTGTTGCTGTGACGTTTTGTAACAAATATAATTTTACTCTCGACAAATTGTTTGGTGTCATCGATTTGTTTTGCATCTTAAAGTAAGCTTAAACGATGACCATTAGCAGATTGTTTGATGCATGGATCAGCTAACCATACAGTGGCTTGAGATTTGTTTTTGTTTCCGCCTCTTGCAACTTACATCACCAAAATTTTGACGATTTCAATTTATTATTCGATTGGATTCAAAGCACTTATTCAAACGTATCCTTAGACATCGTCCGTCCGTGAGGAACCATTAGATTATGACAACTAACCTTGGATAAGTGTTTCTGAACCGTCTAGATCGTTTTTGTTGTTACGTATTTTCCATCGTGTTTGATTTCATGCGTATTCATAAGTCATAATTTTGAAACACAAAATAATTGAATAATAACGTGAATCGTGTGCGCCCGCGTTTTGCGCCCCTCAAACAAATGCAATTTTTTTTTTTTGCTGGTGCCTATGCTCTCATTTCAGACTACAAATCAAATGACAGTGCAATTCGCTTTTACTTCATCTGCGTAATTAGTAGGTATTTAATCGCCCACAAATTGAAATTAAATCGAAGCCCATCAACGTATACAACAACGTATACAGACACATAAGCTATGCAGCAACTTGAGCATTTGAAACAAAGTTGAGGCGTAAAAGATAGACAGAGACAATGCAAATGTATGACATGACATACACACATGCTCAAAACAATACGTCTTGATATTTTCTAATGCGATTTTATTTATTGAAAGTTGATTTTACCAAGAATGTAGTGACATGGCCATTGAGAAGACAATATCAATAAATCGATTATTCATGCATTGCATTCCTTAACACACACACACACACACACACACACACACACACACACACACACACACACACACACACACACACACACACACACACACACACACACACACACACACACACACACACACACACACACACAAAATATATATATTTTCCAACCAAATGAAGATGCGATTTATGGGAAATCCAAGACACGCTGAGATAACAACATCGAGGAACTTAACGGTTTCATTGTCATTTTACAATGGGCTGGTTTTTGGGCGTGGGAAAGTACAAATGATGCCGTTTGCTAGTTGTTGTAAAAGCATCCATGAGCATTTTAAGATGTTACGCGGATTTTCCACTGAAATTATCGAATTGCGTTTCTTATGGCATAATCATAATTCATAAACCAGTTGTCACAGAGCGATACAAATTCTCGGTAATTTTGAATGGTTCGCAGAAACAAAACGAACTGAAAAAAAAATGTGGTTTGTTCGATTTCTGTTGGCGATTATGGCCATGTGCATGCATTTACATATATTTTGTTTTTTGTTTTTTAAATACAAACACACACACACGCATTGTATTTAGTAACGTTGAGTTAGTGTTGTCAACAAGAGTTGCAATGCGTACATGATTTATGCTTGTCTTCTTTTATAGCATACACTGCAGGCAGTCAGGACTGATACATCAGCTGTCAAGTACAAAACATTGCACACTTTAGTTTAGAGACGAAAAAAAAACCGATATATTAAAAAGCATTTTCAGTTTCAAACCAAATTTCATTCATGACTTTGAGAAATCATGTTGAGAATTGCAAAAGTATTCACGTGATGTTACTGAAAAAAAAAACGTTCTTCATCTAATATCTGTTGACAACATTTTTTGATGTGATGTCATAGATAATCGATTAAAATTTCTCAACCACTTTTTCCGACAATACTGCCATGAATTAGGCCAGTTTTAATAGCTACTGGTTCCGCTTTAGTTCAAACAGTTGTTGTCGTCAATTTATTCACACTTGATGCTAATGTGTTTTCAAAATGTTGTTTTTGATGATGATACAACGTGAACACCCGAACAATACGAAGAAGCGCTTATTTTAAAGCTAGGGGCTTTGACGTTGAAATATAAACGTGTATAAATTCCATATTAATATGCGATGAAGTTGTATATTTTCTGAATATTATTGAAAATATTCAAAAGATTTACGCTAGGGGCGAGACATAAATTCACGATTCCATTTTCAAATTTAGTGCCAGATCCTTCAAATGGAATCTGAATTACTGACACTTCTGTTGTCATTCACATTGCAACTAGACAATAGCAAGTGTGTTTTCGGCAATTGCGTATTATAAATTGAATAATATTTTAAAAATAGATAAAAGCCCCTAGTTTCAAAGCCGATGAATGAAAGAAACGTGATTGAGTTTGTACATGGGGTGATGACGATGACATGCGAAATTGAATTTCCAACGAATTTAACTGTGGGGAAAAACATTGACGGGGCGACATAGTGAAAAGCCCTAGAATGAAAACATTGAACCCAATGCTAATTGATTCCGTTGCAATAACACAAAAACAAAATCACCAATCAATGTTACATAAGCAATGCTGTTGATCATTGATTCGCCGAATATTGAAAAACAAATTTAAAATTCATGACTCACCACCCCCAGCGATTTGAGTTGATTTCCAACGATCGACCGATTTAAATGTTTTTATTTAAATGAAAGATCAAGCAGCAGCAACGGCAGCAACAGCAAGAACAGCAGTAGCGGTGACCGAATATCTCGAGGCTTAAGGCTCGAGGTTCTATGCACATCATTTTTACTGAGAACACATTCATTTTCGGCTTATCAGTAGCCGGAACAGTAATAAACAGCATTTTGAAATGTTGTCACTTTAAATGTTTGTTGGCATGCAAATTCATTGCGTTGTAATTACAAATTGGTATCGATGTAACGATGTAACGATGAAGCGATGGAGGTATGTAAATCATTCGGTTTTATTTGTTCATGCGAAATATACATATATTTTATACTAATACAGCAACACGTATCCGTATAAATATTATGTGACTCAAGAAAATTAAAATTAACGCGCGGGAGAGAAAAATAAAAGCAGATGAGATATAGTGAGAAAGGCAGAAAACGAAGCGGAAAGAATGAGAGAACAGAAACCCGCACCTATACGGTTTTACAGTGCAGCCAATCGAGTAGCAACGTTCTTCCTTGCCATGTTACGTGACTGAAGGTCGTTTGTCACATGCATCCACATTTCTCATTTCTCATTTATTAAAAGTTTTTTCGTTAGCTGCCTTACTGTGTATCTTTTGTCGCCGGACATTTTTTTTTTTATTTCATCGTCACCATCGTCGTTAATTTTGTTGTTGCCATTTCTGTTTTTTTTTTTCGTGTGTGACCATTTATTTTCGTTGTTAAACTTTTTCGATGACGATTAAATATTTCGTGCCATTCATCATTATTTTCAGCTAACACCTTATGTATATTTAAATTTACGTTAAATCTGTAAATATTTATACACAGTCGCATATGGCGTGTTGGTTTTTATTGGAACACATATGGAGAAGGAAGAAAGAGAAAAGCAAGACAGATCAGGGGCCATTGAACATATGGAAAAATGGTATTGCCACCAACATAATGACAGTAACATCCATCTTGACTCAATCGACCTCACCCTTATTGGGAGTCCCAATTTGGGACATTGTGCTGAGCAGGAGGGAAGCGGGCAATCCCAAATGGATGGCCCCGCCCACGAAATTTATTGTGCCACCCCCAGTCACTGTTGGGATCCCCATTGAGTCCCTCCCATGCATGTGTGCATATGACGCAATATTCATCACCCTATTCGGCGGGCACAATTCACTTTGTTTTGAAATGTGTTTTTATGTAAATTACTTGGAATGGTTAATAAATGCCAGTGCTTTCGCTATACAAATCTAACTTCACTTTGATTGGAATAAATGAAATACATAATGAGCCGGAGCTGGAGCTGGTCACATTTCGTTTAGATTAAGACTAAAATAAATTGGGGAGCACAAAAATGTAAAAATGGCGTCTAAAAACAAAGCGGTGTAACGATGAGACTACGTGCCCTAACTACGCTATGCAAATTATATGGCGTAGCCTACTACGTGCCCTAGCGCATTTGTATGTCGCTTCACCGCTTTGTCTAAAAATATATTAATGTGTTAATTGACGACTAAATATAGCGAAAATAGGCGAACTAAAATTATTTTGGCCTCAAATTTTTGGAGGCTGGGACAAAATATTTTCGAAGCTGGGTTTACTTTAAATATTTTGGCGTACCCTTTTTCATTTATTAGACGCCATTTTTACATTTTTGGCGCCATTTTTCCGAAGAGCCTTAGATTAATTGAAATGGTCAATGGTTAACCGAGTGAGAAGATTCGGTTGAAATGTGTTGCAATGGTAAAATATAATGTACTTTGTACAGAAATGGGATTGACGAAGGTATTTAACAAAAGAATCGATGAAATGCTAATGATTATTATGGCTTAGTTAAGGATTTAAGCTTGAATTTATGCTAATAAATTAATCATTTTAATGGTTTGCGATTGTTTAAGAGATAGCCGAATTTATTGCCGAGATATTGATTCCATTCGTACATAATCACCAAAAAAAGACACATGTGTGTGGTTTCGATATACAGCAGTCTTGATTTCAATCAACAATATTTAGAAAAATGATTTGAATCAAAAATCAGATATAAAAATGTCAAAACTCATAGCTGTGGAATGAATTATTGGGTGGCAAGTGCATTTCAATGAATTGTATTCATGATTTCCTTACACACACAAAAGAAACACACACACACACACACACACACACACACACCAAATCCCAGAGCCAAAAGTTTCATTGTTCGAGTTATTTTTTGTTTGTTTGTTTGTTTGTTTATTTCAAACGAGTGACGTTGTTTCTTTTCGTATTCGTCTCGACTACCTTGCACTCACATCTTTTTCAAGGATTCAAATAATTGACAATGTAACACAACAAAAAGTGTTTTCCCTGGATATGATTTCACAGTGATTAAATCGCTTGTTTGTGTTGTTGCTTTTTTTATCGAATTCAATAAACATCGTATGGTGGTAGCGATAACAGTGGCATACAACAAATAAATCCGAAATGGTAAGCGGAATTTTGATGAACTTGAAAAAGGGAAATGGTTTCAACGACACCACGATGTGTGTGATATTGCATGTGATGGTGTTGCTTTTTTTTTATTTCAACGGCATTATTTATCTGAGTCAATAACCATGGTTTTGCCATTTGAGGCAACCTCGATAAAACGTTAATAATAACTACATAGAACCATTTTTTGTTTTGTTTTAAACATTGCATGTTGTGATTTCTGTAATCCATCACACACAACAAAGCAACACAACAACGACAAAAAAAAAAACGCTTGAAAAGTTATGAGTTGAAAAACATTGTGGAACCAAAAATTGTTTTCTCACATCAATCTGTCAACTAAATGAAAAAGCAAACAAATGGGATGGCGTTAAAATGTGGTAGAAAACGATAAATAACTAGTTAAAACAACAACAAGCGCTAACACAAATGAGTTCTTTCATGGAATAAGGACACGGGGTTTTTGTTGTTTGTGTAAATCATCCATTTTTGTTGTTGTTGTTGTTGTTGTTGTTGTTGTTGTTGTTGTTGTTGATTAAATACTTTACAATTACAAGCAAATTCCTGGACGATGCATTTTCAGTAGCAAGAGACCCACATTAAGCAGCACACACACAAAAGCAAACAAACTTAGTAAATAAACAGAAAATAGAGTTCAACTTAAAATCAAAATGTCACATGAATTATTATACAATTTGTGGGCACTATCATTGCATTTATGTTAAGGTCATTTGATTGAAGTGCATGCATTTCTATAATACATTTTTATAGTTCATCGTTTTTAAGTAGTTTTGCTCAAATCGATATCGCTTTCTAGATTCTCTTAATGCTCAACTCTTGCTTGCGTATTAAATTTTCTATTGGAACATTTAAAAGAAAAGAAGTGAAACATCACTCTTACACATGTGCAATGTGCACTTTGAGCGCAAATAGTGCACTGTCGCTGATATTTGGTCGCCATATTTTTTTACTCGTCCTCGTTTGTGAACTTGTAAATGCGACTTAGATTCCCATTATTCTCGACAAATAAAGCTGTTTTTTTTTGTTATCAGGAAAGAACAGAAAGTATTCAAGAAAGCTGTCCGGCGGACCAGATATGTTGTAGTAAATCACACACACACAGAGAAATGATTGTGTTTTGGTGCAATAGTTATATCTCCCTATCTATTTCTCTGCATTTCCTGTCTGCCCGCATTCAAAGCATCGTTTCAATTGCGTTTAGAAAATCAAACGTAAACAAAAACACATTAAATGTTCTATGTCAACATTGTTTTTCTTCTGGCTGCATTTTCTGTTCGGTTGACACAGAATCGGTTGTGTGCGCATGCGCACCAGGGTAAATAGATATCCTATAAACATCAATATCTGTGTTTAATGCAGTAGTTAAATTAAAGAAGCACATTGCCTTTAGCGTGAGATGGTTTTAATGGTGTTTGATGTGAAAAACCGCACGCCAACAGAAATCATAATAATCGGATTGGCAACCGAAAACCAAAACCGAAAACTAATTAATGTAACATGATCTCTGCCGTTGCAATGATTCAAACTATAAAATGCAATTTATTGTACGCACGCGCAAGATGGCGCCAGATCGATAATTGGTCATTTAATTGCATTCGATGAACAAGCGCCATGGCATGCTCAATATTAAAAAAAAAAAAAAAAATGAATGTTTGTTCAGCCGCTCGCGAGAGTTGTGACGACGACGAGAGCGCATCAAAAAACATCACATTAATAATCCACATTTTTATAACGGTTTTTATATATATGTACAATCCACCTGATGCTTTATCATCCGTTGGTGAAAAATTTACAAATGGCAAACGCTTCTCCACTTGATTCGAGAATTAATCTTCTCACAACGGTTCCATCAGTTTTAATTACATTCGAAATGGTGCTCGTTTTTTTTTCATTTAAACGAGCAAAGAGAGTGAGAATGAGAATGAAAGAGAGAGAGAGAAAGAGAGATAAACGATTTTTATGCATGGTATCGGCGAAAGTACGTGTCATGTAGATCATTTCTTTTGCATTGAATTTACTGACGCACATTTATTGAGCATACAATTTTTTTAGTATTGGCTCTTACTGGCTGAAAAGGAAAAAAAAAACAACAGAGTGCCAATGCTGAAGAAACGACAACATAAATTGATAATTGATGGTGCTGCTGTATGTGTGTGCCGTAAAGATGGCAATTTATGGCGATTCATCGAAAGCTGAAATATTTTTTTTTTTTTTTCACAAAATACATACTCCGGAAAAAAGTCAACATTATCGAGCGTTTCGACGCAAAGCAATCCTATGAACGCGTGTACGACGCAAATTCCAATTTAATGGTTAATATAAAATTCGTCTCCGATGAGATCGGCGCCGCCGATCATCTGATTACAGTGAATTTAATTAGTCTGCACATTTCTTATGACACTTGCCCAAAACGTGGGCTCATCCATGTGATCGGAAACGGAGGGGGAAGAGGGAGGCGGAGAGAAAGGGAGAGCCTACATTTGCTGTGTGCATTACCTATAACTGCACAAATGGACGTAGACACGGACACGGACAACGTGTCTAAAGTATTTCCCGTAATTATCGTAAAATTCCGTAAAAATTCAGTTTATTGATTATTTTTTTTTTACCATTCTACCATATTCACTGAATACAACCAGCACGAGTTTGCTTCCTCGAAGCGAATCTGAAAATGTGAACGCATTCCCCTCCAAACAACAACAAAAAAGATCATAAACGTGAATTCGTTGCCGCGATTAAAATAGATTCATACCATCCGATATTATATAAAACAAATGAGGCAAAAATCATTCAGTATGTGGCGCGATAAGTGGCCATTTTTACACTACAATAACATTTTCTAGATTTGTCAATTACAGGTTTTTGGCCATTAATATATTTATAGATTATATTAAAATGACACTTGAAATAAACAGTTTCAGTGGTAAAACAATATATTTTGCTTTTGGTTGGCCAACTTGGCAGTGAATTATCCACTATCTAAAGATAAATTTTCCATTGAAATGAATGTCACTAATAAAAAGAAATTTACATGTGAAATATGTCTCGTGGTTCGTTGCATTCATTTTATATGCATCCATTTGGGCAACGTGCATTACCATTTAATACAATGCATTACGATGCACGACGTAAAAAAAAAAAACAAACAAAATGGTGTACTAAATCGATACTGAACAAAGAAGCTGTTCAGGCTCTTAAGTTGAGAGATGATGGCGGTAAAATAAAAAGCAAGCATAAATGTTTATGACTTCAAGCGACATTCATTTCCCAGGGCGCTCTGCATTCGAATGCATAAACGAAAATGAATTGAATTCAAGTCATCCAAAGTAAACGTAGCTCATTGTAAAAGTCTTAGCAGTCGTCTATTTGATAGCAATACATCATATAACACGTAGAATCACAGTAGTTGGGGTCATCCCCAGACGAGACGTCTGTCGAACATGCGCAGCACACAAAATAACAAATGAAATGTACACAGCAAACCAAAGATGAATCTAAGCATGAAAAATGGTATCGCTGAAATTGCAGACGAAAAAGTTACAACAAAAACAACAACAACAACCAAAACAGCAACGACAACAACAAAACCACCGAAACAACTAGCCGGGTTCATTGTAGTCTGAAATGTACGAAGGACATTGCTCTACTTACAGGGCAATGAAACATTGCGAAATGCTATCAGCGCTCGAAAGTGAAAATTGCGATGCGCATAGCCAATCGAAATAATAATCACTTTTCGGTGTGTATAAAAACAACAGGTTTTTCGTTATTGATAACAGAATTTTATAGTGTCTAGCCGTAGAGAAAAACAACGCACACACACACACACATACACATCCAGCGCTGTTATGCTATTATTGTGACACAATGATGTGTACTAGTGTATTTTATTGAACAGCAAAATTCAATAAAATTAAATTCACAATGTATGCAAAACTATAAAAAATGATCGGCCAATTGTCACGTCGCATCCGATATGGTTATTTAGTATTCTGCTTACAATCCGGAACTTGGTGGCTCTGGTAGAACTATTTATGAGTGTTGGGGTTCGGTGTGGGCGCACGCTCCAATATGTTTGTTTGGATTTTGTCTCAAGCCAATAAACAAAAGGGAATGAATAATTTGTTATTCGGATAGCGCAATGGTGAAGGATGATTTTTGTTGATATTTTTATGTTTACAAAGTCGATACAGCTCGTGTAATATTGACACAGTGATTGTGTCCGAGAAAAAAAAACATCACACGTTGCCCATTCCAAATGGAATCAACACAAAATTGTAAACATTGGAAAACCCATCTATTTTTTTTTTTTTTTCTTTTTTTGATTCTTAGTAAATCATATTCATATTTTGTAGATGGTATTTTGAAATTCCAGCTACGGTTCATCATTTTAAAATGAAATTCAACATTGCGAAGGCCTTCATTTGATTAGCCCGCACATTCTACCGCCAATTTCCAAATCGCTGCTCATTTTCGTTGCGCTCAAATTACTGTGCTCTATTTCCTTTAATAGACCAAACGAACAATTAAAAAAAAAAATCACACAAATAATGTGGCATTGATTACAAAAACCACAGCTGAATGCGTTTTTTCTATATGCGAACACTATACGGCGACATAGTGTTTTATTGTTTTTTTTTTCTTTCTTTTTTCATTCAGCTTGACAAATCAATTATAATTGAGTTCTGTTATTTGAATTGATTCAGTTATCTTAAATGCATCAGCTTTGAAACGCGTCATTCATTATTTAGGGATTTGAATTCTTCTCTCTCTCTCTCTCTCTCTCTCTCTCTCAATTTCAATCTGATACAAGTCAATGTCTTTATTTTATCAAGTTGACATTTTGCCATCGGATTTCATTCTGAAAATGTCATCAGCTGGTCTTTTGCACGTGTGCAATTTGTTATTGTTGTTTTACATCGTTTTTTTTTTTTCATCGAATCTGTATTTATGTGTGGCTACAACAACACCAACAACAAAAGTGCATGACAATAAGACCATTGACGGATAAATCCGTTGGAATGTAATGGCAAAGCGGCCATTTCACGTGAAAACTAAACTGACGTCCGATTTTTCGGAGAAGTAATTGACTTTACCCTTTGCAAAATGGTGCCTGATGCATTCAAGTAATCAGTGGTTAAAATCAGCTGGCGACGCTTTTTTTTTCACACTATAAAACATCATTCGTCGTAATTTGTCTATTTAATTGTGACCAATCAAATGTATCGGTGAAACATTGAAATCGATAGCGTTGGCAAAGCGCTCTGTTCATTCATTGATAGGGATTTGGCAATGACTTCAACCTTAAATTTGTATCACATTTTACGTACAACGGTGCTAACTATGCACACTTTGCACACGATCTATTTTGTGTGTTACTTACGATTGTAAAATTGACAAAACAAATAAAGTAATCAAATTTTTTTTTTCGTCAGGCAGCACCGGCAATCGAAAGTTATCTTTCACACACTGTGAGTACGCACTGTTCAGTGTTATGAATATTCAATTATATGTTGATGGCTAGTCATTAAGTGAAGCTATTTATAGATATGCGTTGAAACGCTTGTTCTTTGTACATTTATTTGTTATTTTCAGTTTGACAATTTTACTTTTTTTTCAACTAATTAAATGTGGTTGTCAATCATCAGAATTTGTGTTGTCGTCGCCTTTTTTGCATATCCTTTTTTTGTGTGTATAAAACCGGAAAAGTAATTCATTCAACGTTCAGTACTGTGTGCTGTGCACTGTGTGCATATTTTCATTCGTTTTTCGCTGATTCATTTGCATGGCACATTCCAGTAAAGAAAGAGAGAGAGAGAATGAGAGAGAGAGAGAGAGAGAGAGAGAGCGAAGAACAGGCGACGATGCTACAAGTCCCAAGCTACAATGCATCAAAAACATCGCACTTTAAATGATTATTGCAATTTGTCACAAACAAATGGCTCATTAAATTGCATCGTAAAATATAATGCCAATCGTCTTTTTTTGTGTTTGTCGCCGGATAACACACAGGCATTAATTCAATTTTATTAAATTTGAATAAAATCAAATGAGATGCATTGAAATGAAACCAGTATGCGGTGCTTCCTAGATACGAATGAGTGAATCAATGGGAATTGAAAGAAGAAGAAAAATGTGTGAAACGCCTAAAAGTAGGCAAAAATCCAACATTTTCACGACACATTTTTTTTATATCACCAGATCAATCTGATCATTAAACACTTTATTTTTCAATGAAACTTGAGCTTTTACGGTTTACGCTTTAACAAAACAAAAAATCGATGGTACATTTAAAATGATGACATTTTATATTTACTTGTGGCCGTTGAAAACGCAAAGCTTTTTTGAAATTTGACAAGTTTCATTCGTTCGAACTATTTCAACAAAAAAAGAAAATAAAGTCGAGGCATGGAAAAGGTAGTAAAAAGTCCAATCAACTTTTAAATGGAGACTGAGAATAAAAAGTCGCCTAATTGTATGCTAGAACTTTTTCATGGACACTAAAACGCGATATAAGCTCATTTCGTTGAATGTTCCACTTTTAACTAGAGTTGTGTGCCTGTATTTTGGCGCAATTTATAATCATGTTCAGTGATAAGCATCTTGTTTTGTGAAATAGCATAAAATTTTATAAATAATATAACTTTCATAAAACATTTAATTTTTGAACCAACATCGAATGGTAAGCTTTCAAAATTTCACAATCGAACAAATTCCGATAGAAATTGTGATGGTTAGATGAAGAAAGCAAACCATTATAGTTGATTAAAAAAAAAAAAAATGAAAAACAATTGGAAAACACGAAGAAAGAAAATTAATTAATGAACAACTGAACAACTGGTGTACTTACGGTTCGGCTTCGATGGACTTCAATTTGGCCACATAGTTTGATGGAATATAACCTTCTTGACGAGTCTTTTTACTGCGAGCTAGCCACCAATCACCCTGCAAACAAACAAAAAATCACACAAAATGGATATTAAATGGAACGAACTTAACTAAACAAAAAACACCAAGAACCAACGGGAAAGAAAAATATAATTGTATTCAAGATTGGGCATATAAACAACATAAATGGCAATTTCTCAGAATGTTTAATTCATTTGTGAACTTAATATGGCCAATACGATATAATCGGACAAACAAACCATGAATACCATGAATTAAAATCGGTCGGTTCGCTTTCGCAATAGGGGCGAAGAAAGACGCCGAACATGAATGTAAACCTTGAAATTCTTATAACTTTTAATAATTATACATCTTAAAATGACCAGTATGTTGTTGTTGCTATCGGCTGCTGCTCTTTTTATTGCCTATTTCAGGTAAAGCATTTTACTTCAACTCATTTCATGCAAGTGACCAAGAATCCATTAAAAATCAACATAAAGTACATAATAAATTTAGTTAGACTTAACTGGCTAACTGGCTAACTGGCTAACTGGCTAACTGGCTGCGGCTGATGAACGAAATATTGAATAAATGGAAGCAACGCAGGAAAAACAATCACAAAGAAACGAACGTTCTGTTCAGCACAGCATAGCGATCGAATCAACTAAACGGTGTGTTGTAATGCCATAATTAAACAATAAATAGAAGCGAAATTGCTTCCTTTCTCCATCGACTGATTTAAATCGATTCGAAAATTGAATGTTGACTGTATGTGTATTTAATCGGGGAGGATGCTCTTGTATGTATGCGAACTGTTTATTATTGATTTATGCACATTTTAGTAGCACTCGAGTGCGATTTATTTATGTGAATGTTAGTGCACTATATTCAACATCATACAAACACAACTCTTGTCACATTTCAGCTCATTTTATGTAATAAAAATCATTGCTGCATCTGATATTGATACCGACAGCCCAAAGATATCGCACGCATTCGATAGAGATAGATGCCCATAGATTCATTAAACCAAATAAACGGTGGTATAGATTGGAAATAAAATATATACTCAATTCGAAAAGTATATCGACAATCGAAAATGAAAATGGTTAATTGAAAAAACAACACAACAATACCAACAACAACAACAAAAAACATTTATGGAAAATTACATAACGGCGCATCCCGCTCTACTAACTCACGGATTGCTCAAATGCAAGCGATAAAAATGTACATTGGAAAATCCATTAGAAATAAAAGCTACTCTCATTCCTCAGCTGAACGAAATTCAACACTTTTCGCTGGCAGATTGTTACTGTTGCTGTTGCCGTCGCAACTATTGCTACTGCTGTTTTTTTCTGCTTAGTTTTGTTGTTGTTTTGGTTTTTGTTTATTTATTGTTCAAATATCGAACAAATTGCGTCGATCGGCAAAAGTGAACAAGTGTTTGGAAATGTATTTGTTTTTTTTTTTTCTTTTTTTTTATTTGCGTAAACACCAAAAACTATTAAAGAAGTCGGTGTTTTTATCGGTACTGATTAAATATAATGGGCCAAATTGCATTTGTTTGTTGTGTGTTTTTCAGCCACAAATTTGGCCTAATGATTATTGCGAGAAAAAAAAAACGGGTTAGCCAAAAAAAAAAACAAGTCGGCTAAACATGTGGTCAGTAAAATGATTTTCGAAAAATCGACAACGAATCGAATCGGCTTCATTGCAAACACTACTTTTATTTCGATGTGCTAAGCCCATTTAACCACACATGCATATGTTAAAATGATTAAGCGACGCCAAAACGCCAAACCATCGGTGCGCAGTCATTTTTTCTGTTACGCTGACTTGCACAACAAGTTCAGCGCTAAACGAAGAGAGAAAGAAGCTGAAAGAAGTGAACAAAAACGTTATTCAACACGTTAAATTTTGTTGTTGTTTTATATTATATTGGTCGTCTCAGCGCTCCAGATTTCGATTTTGAAGACACAAAACATTTGAAATTTAACGTCTATAAAAAGCGTGCGCTTTGGTTAGTAATCGTTTGATTTAAATTTGCCATTTCAACACCCGTTTGTCTTTTTCTTCTTCTTTTTTTAGTTGTGTGGCAGTTTTCTTAAATTCCGTACAGCCATATTTTAATTGTAATTTTTGCACATTACCATGACCATGTTTTATAGAAATTGATGTGCTTGTGAAATGTATCCAATGCGATCCAATGTGTCCGCGATATTAAAAATGATGCATTGCTTGAGCATTTCAGTAGCGGCTGGAACACCAGGTGCTGTTTATTGGGTGCCCATATGCCCATAGAATGGTCACAGACCCGAAAAAAGCAAATTACACCATCCAAATGGTGAAGTGTGTGTTTGATTTCGAACTTTGGAGTCCGCTGTGTGTATGGTTATGATATATGCTGCGCAAATGAAAAGCAAAAGAGCAAAAGACCTAGGCCCAGTTTTTTTTTTAGCCACATTCTCATTTAGTATGAATAATATGAATTAAAAACATAGTGGCAAAGCAATTTGAAAGACAAAAAAAAAATTGCCAGCGACAAACACCTGACGACAAATGCTTGTGAATGAATTTCGGCGAATGCCAGAAGCAAGAGTACCAACAATCACAACGTCGGTATATGAATGTGTCATACACACCGAATCTTATGAATTGAAAAATAACAGCATTAAACAATCTTCGGAATGCAAACATGTTTTTTTCTTTCTCTCTTTTGCTCTTCGTTGCGTTGTTGTTGGTGTTGCCCTAGCATTTTGGTGGTGTGTTTTGCATGTGCGGATTTCTCTGTCATTTGGATTTTGCGATTTACATTTTAAAATGGATCTGAAAATAAAATGTGTTGAGCTTAAAAGAAGCTTTGGCTGCCAGTAAAATGGGAGACAATCAACGATTGTTGTGAATTTTGCATGATTGTGTATGTTGATTTGAATCAATAGATATCATTTTTGTCATTTGAGTCAGTTGTTTTGTGTTTGGTTTGTTTGTTGTTTTTTTTGGGCTTGAGTCAGTTCAAGCACCCGGTAACCGCAATTTGTTTCTATGAATTTATCATGACAAATGCATGGTGATGTTAATAAACAATTGTCTTCACTTGATTCCTTCATTCGTTCATTTGCCACATGAGCTCTATCGCTCTTCCTTCCCTCTAAACTCGGATATTTGATGTTTTTCAATTGATTTTATTTTCGCTTTTTTTTATTTCAATTGTTTTCTTGTTTTTTTGTTTTTTTTTTGTGTATATGTTTTGTTGCATTGTTCTCTCAAGTGCATGAATCTTGATCGTTGCGCTCGAATGGATTCAACACAAACTCGCTGTACAATACAACACCATATTTTTTTCTCTATTTCTTTTTTTCGTGGTGAGGTGCACGATGATTCATTCGCGAATCACGTAAATTGAAACATCAAAATTGGCAAATTTATGATTAAACTGGTCAATGCACAATATTACACTAACTCTTTATATTTGCTATCTTGTGTGGCGATCAACGAAACTGAATTAAATCAGTGAAACGAAAAAACAATTGCTGTTATGTGTTTAGTTTCGCTTATACGTTTCGTATTTCGGATGGAAGAGAAATATGCGCCATATGCACGTAACGCTTTTTTTTATATTTGCATTGCAAACGAATGTGTTTGGT
Source organism: Aphidoletes aphidimyza (assembly GCA_030463065.1). Lineage (NCBI taxonomy): Eukaryota > Metazoa > Arthropoda > Insecta > Diptera > Cecidomyiidae > Aphidoletes > Aphidoletes aphidimyza. The sequence continues at coordinate 45,407,973 of CM059997.1, forward strand.
TTATTTTTTTTATTTGTTTCTTTCATTTTGTTGCATTTGCAATCCGATGCAGTTACATTCAAGCTAAAAGTAATAAAAATGAAACGAAAACAAAAAAAAAACATTCGCTTAAAACTAATTCTGTGGTGGTTTTCCTGTAACAATCATCCAAAATCGGTTTTTAATACAAATAAAAACACACGAAAACAACCAGGACAGTTAAATATATAACAACATGAAATAAATTAAAAAAAAAAAAAAAACAAACTCCATTCTTTTATTCGTCGATTAATTGGTGTTTCATTGTTATCGCTTATGGCTTCAAAATATTGTTGGGCAAAATGAAATTTGAAAAAATATGAAACATTTGCGTCTTTCACTTTTACATTCTCTCTTCGTATTCTTTGTCTCATGTCTATCATTTTCAGTGGTGTTCATTTTGTTTTTCGTTCGGTGTGATGTCAACGTGCGATTCACAACACGCTATTTAGATCAAAAATACCAAATTTGTGCAAAATGAATAACAACTCGGCAAGACAAACCACATACAGAACATCATTCGCACGGGTGTTTACAGTTTTAACAAAAATTTGGCAATTTTTTTTTGGCACCGAATCGAAGGTAGGTAAAGGAAAAACAAAACAGAGCAACAAAATGATGAAATGAGCGAATGAGAGAGGCAATGTCTGGCAATGTGTGAGCAAGCAAGCCGAAACATCAAAGACCGTAAATGCAAAGCACGGTTGAACCGTTGAATATGTCGAAAAACATTCAAACATAATATTTCATGTATTTGATAGATTTTTGTTTGGTGATGTTGTGCTATGATTACCATAAAAACGTGAACGCGATTTTATGTTGTGGAAAAATGCAAATTTTTTCCAAAATCAAAAAAAAAAAAACAAAATGTTGTTATTGGTTATTTCGCCGAAATCAAGGCGTTCGTCAATATTATTTTCTATCACATCATTTGATTGCATGCGATTGATACATTCGTGTTGGATATGCGATTTGGTTTGTTTCGTCTTTAGAATGGTGTACCGTGAGCTGATACTGCACTGTGCGTTGACAAACAAACTTAACGACTCGTAAAGTCATCCGCCCATCAACCGGTAATAAGAACAATAAAAAAAAAGTCGAAAGAAAAAGAACAAAAATAAACAAATGTGTTGATCGAGTTTGGTAAATCTATAGCCGTTTGACTATTGGGTCGGCTTTCTCCAGTCTAATTGACTTTTATGCACCCAGACTAGCATTTTGTTTGCCAAGCATTGCTTGGTCTATGCTAAAGACACGTTATGAGTAAATGAATATATTCAAGAAACCATAAGAAAAAAAAAATGACCATAACATTTTCGCATGGAATGACGTGATCGCAAGCTAAGCAAAAGAGAGCGTGCGTTCGTAACATTTTAGCTGCCATCCTTGATAAATACATATACATATAGTATAATATAGAAATATACAAATATACAAATATATATAAAGTATATTTCGATACAGTTGGAACATTCATTAAAACGAGAACATGTGTGTACAGTGTGAAAAGACATTTTGAAGTACGTACACCACACAAAATCGGTAGAAGCTCGTCATGATTAGAAAGTCCAAACAGCAATATTTTGTTAGACTTAACTAACGATAATATAACGGATAGCAGGCAATAGCAACAACAACAACAACAAAACAACAGATATAAAATATAAAGTAACGAAACCAACGAAAAAAATAAAAAAGAAATCACCACACGATTCGAACAGAAAAAGATATAACATAATATGAAATGAAAAGAAATGGAAGGCAGCGGTAAGAAGAAAAGCTAACTAACGAATCCAACCTACAAACATACAATTTCGAACCGTCAAATCACTGAACACAATGGAACTGTCCAAAGACATGACATGATATTCGATTCGAGATAGCAAGAGAGAACGCACTTAGCTGCGCCAACACGCTACATGGTTAAAAATCATAAAAATAGGCAACGCTCAAAGAGACGAACAGAGAATCGACAAATCGAATTCTAATGCCGAAAATCGATTTGACACATCACTTCAAAAACCAAATGAACACAAACGAGATGTTACGCATTTTGAACATAGTTTCGAAAACTCATTGAATTTATGTGGTGGTGTGGTGTGGTGTGGTGTGCTATAGCCGTATGCAATATATGTGAATGGAATAAAGCGGCATAAACAGCTAACAAAAATTACATATCCAATTGTCATTCAGCCACAACACATTCGAAATTTTCAATCAAAAGTCTAACGAAAATAACAGCTTCTAAAGGCTAGCCAGCTAAACCACTTGAATCGCACAAATTCACGATCAGAAAAAATGGATTTGTGAATGTGGTTTTTTTTGTTTCTCTCAAACTCTCAAACTTTAACAATTTTTTTTTTTGAATATCCATTCCAGGCTCAATGTATAATGTTGTCAACCTCTTGTTTAATTTCACACAGCCATGCGAAAGAGACCATAATCAGTCGGCTATCCGGAATGTATATTCAAAATAATGTAATGATTTTGATGTAATATTTTAGGCCAGATTTTCGAAGAATTTTGTGGATGCCAAGTTATAAATATTTAAAATTGTCCATTTAAAACGCCCTTGCAAATGCTGAAAGTGTGAGAAGAGCAAGCGTGTGTCATTTACCTGTGTGTCATTTAGAATTTCCAAGTGTTCGCCTTTGCGAAAACTGAGATCCTCATCGGTGCGTGCATCATAATCATATAATGCAACGAAAATCTTTGAATTTGGTTGGATTGGTTCATTTTCAGCGATTATTGGAACAGGCGAAACGGGTGGCGTTGGTTGTGGTACATTTACAATATTGTGATCGTCCAGTGGCGGAATACTTCGGTCGCCTTTGTCCTTGTCCAAATCCTGCTTTTGACTACTAAAACAGTTACCCATTGTGATCGATCAATCTAACCGCTGCCACAATGTAAAATACCAAAAATTCGTTGCTACAGCTGGCTTTTTGTTGCTAAATATGTATTGGCTGTGTTGTTTGCGTCCACAACCAAACAAAACGAATAATCTGGCTTTGTTGTCAGTACACGACGTTTTAATTTGATTAGCTGTCACTTATTTACTTATGGTCCAGCCAGAAGCGAATTTAAATAGTTTATTATTGTTTGGTTGACGAATTGCAATGGAGACGATACAAGCGAGTTCAAATTAAAACAACAATGCCTCTCAAATTCAATAACACACAATGTTCGCATACGATATCACACCGGATGCAAACTGTTGATAAAAAAAAAATAAACAAAACTTGACCGCTCTCTTTCTCTTGTTGTCTTTTTTTTATTAATACGATGTTGTTCGAAACTGTTTTTGTTTCTGTTTGTACGATTGTTCTTTGGATTTTGTATTGTGCGATTCGTGTTCTCTTATTTCGTGTATTTTCGCAGCCCGAAAATCGATTATCGCCTTTGTTTAATGTCCTTTTTTGGAAGTGTGATTACGCGTCGTGGAATGCAATCATCAATCAAATTATGTTCGATAAATGCCATTGAAATGCGATTTATGTTTCTGGTTATGTTTTAACAGCCGACTATCAATAATTTGTTCATAGATTGAAGTGGTTCGGTTTTTGTTGTTGTTGTTGTTAATTCATTCGATTGTAATTGTTGTTGGTCTGTGAATCATGTGCACGAAACGAGAGAGTTCAACAAAATGTTCAGTTTCACCATCAAATATTTAGGCTTTGTTCCACTTGATTTGTACTGCGTACACATTTACTCATGTCTCCGTTGCGCACGGTAATAATTTACTTGTATTGTGAGTGTATTTTGTTTTGTTAAAAGTGCGTTGTGTGCAAAAATTCAAAAGAAAATCCCAGCATTTTAGCCAACTAATCGAAATCCAATGGAAAAACAAGTGTTTTTTTGGAATTCGTTTTAATGTGTGTTTATTTGGAATTTTTCGTTATTTTTGCCCGTTGTTGTTGCTGTTGTTGTTGTAAATTGTTTATATTCGGTTAATTTGGTGTTTCTTCTCTGTCTTTCGTTCGTTGTTTTACTTATGGTTTAAAAAAGTACACACGCGATGCATTAACACACAACATCAATGCCCGTCGTTTTGTATGCATAAATTGAAACGAAGATGATATAAACACACACTTGAAACGATTGCCCGATTGCTAATTATCATCGGCTAAATCACTGTAATTATAAATCTCATTGAGGCTATTGTAAATCACTTCTTTGCACACACACACACACCGTTGTGCTTATGTTGTGGCTTCGATCTTTGATTGAGTTCACTTTGTCTTTCTTTTTCTTTTCTCACTTCAATACTTCACTGCACTTGCAAGTGGAATTTTTCGTCATCGACGTCGCTATTGTTGTTGTTGCGTGCTTTTTATGTCTTATCGTGTCGACACTTTGTAAAAGAAAAAGAAAATTGGTATTGTATTTTTTTCAGTTGTTGGTGATTGTTGCCTTTATGTTGCTTCCCTTAAGAAATTTAGTTGTACTGTCATTAAAAGTAAATCGTTCAGTTCAAATGTTCACACTGGTCAAAAATCCATAAAATGCAATCGATTGGAATATGTCACGTTTTATCAGAATGTTTGAGAGCTCTTTGATTCTTTTGATTTGGCAAAACACTTGATTTAATTTGAAGCGATTCGAATAACTATTAAATGCACCCTCTGTCTGCTGCAAATGTTCAATTTTCAAACAAATATGCGTACACTTTTTTTTTTTTGAATCTCTTGTTCAATTTACATTCGATACACCGTATCGCAGACGTTTAATTGGCTTTGTATTAGTTTTATTGTTTTATTTAGATTGGGTGTTAAATTGAAGAGACCAGCAGCCGCTACAATACGATGTATGTAACAAACAATAAAATCCAATTGTGTTTGTGTGTATTTTTGTTTCTTTTTCGTCGATTGGCTGCTTATTTTAACCATAAATATGATGAATGCAACGTCTCAATAGCACATTCAGTTTTGTACATATATAAAACATTACTACAAACACGATCTTACTGCGGTGATGCACTCATACAAATATACACGCATAACCGAACACACACAAAAAATACGCGCATCACTCAATAGAGCATCCGAGGTGCTGCATACACAATTTTCGAATATACTGTTGAATGCTGTTCGAGAAATATACACACTGATGGCAAAACCAGCACATATGCTTACATCAATACTGCAACGCGTTTACATTTCCAACCAATACGCAGAGATGTTGCTGGCAATTCGCTCTCTATCTCGTTCTTGCACACACGTATTGGCTAAACCGAATTTCAAATCTTGAGATTATTCATACATGAATGCACCGAATATACAAATATACAAATACACAAACACTGTTCCTTTTTGAGATATTGAGAATTGGGAAACAAGAAAAGAAAAAAATTATATGTAGACGGGTTCACACACGAGAAAATTTCAAAGAATAACAAGAAGAAGAAGAAATCAACACACAATGTTTTTTTTCTGCTCGAACATTATGTTATTGTTATGAGAGAAACCGAAATCTCGATTATTGATTGTTTATTTCTACAAAACTTCTACTGTCACTGCTATTCAAATTGATTATTCTTTTCGAAATGCGTTTTTATATTCAGCCAACGTTTACACCTTCTTGAATTCGGTTTATAATACCAAAAAATATCCGCATTTAATTCAACTTCATTCATTCATAACTCCCGGAAAGTCTATGAATCAATGTTTTCTTTCGGCTCTAGCATCCAATTTCACTGACTCACTTTTGAAATATCGATATCAGTTGATTTTACGTTGATTTTTGAATGAGTGTTTCAATTCGCTGGAAAATCCAAAATAATTACGAGTTGCAATTGATTTTATCGATTTATAAATTGCACATTGGCTGGTGTTTTTTTTTTCTTCTTTCGCTTCAATAGATTTTATGTCATTCACAAAGATAAAACTAAACAGACAGACGTACACTTGCATGTATCGTTTCACTAAACACGACAACACTGTCAATTGCCGTGTATACAATTTTTTTTTCTCCGCTGTTTCGTGTGGATTATATTGAATGCACCGAAAAGTTTGGAATTTCGATATTTTGGTGATGGTAAATAAGCATTTAGTTAAATTACACCGTTCACTAGTTTTGTATTTTACTAAGTTTTCTATCGCTCTCACTCCGATTCACCTTTTGTCGGGTTTTCTTGTTGTCGTTGTCGTTGACTGTATTGTTTGTTACACGAATTATTCCAATAGGCGAATTTATGAACTGAATGAGAGTTTCATGTAAAATGCTTCGATTGCATTTCGATAAATGCTCGTGACATTGTACAAAAGAAAAAACCAAATATAACAAACTAAATTGTTGCCTGAAACTTCACACCACACTATTGCGTAAAAACAGCAATCATCGATTTCCGAAACACAAACGTGAACACATAAAAAAATGATTTATATTTGTTGCGAGGAATGAAATTTACGAAAAAAAAAACAGAAACAACAAATTCGTCGCTGATTCTTTTTACTTCTATTGTGTTATTTTTCGTAAAGCAGCCGTAGTAGCATACAGCTTGTCTGACTGTGGTATTTTGTGCATTGAACAGGGCGCGATCGCAATATGGCTGACATATACACACCGATATGCACGTATACACACGCACGCACACATTACCACACCAGCGCGCACACATGCACACGGCAATCGGTTCAGCACCATTCATCCAGCGAATCGTCGAGAGCTCGAAAAGTGTGTTCATTCACACACACACACACACACACACACACACACACACCGACGAGATGGAACGAGATACAAATATCGTCGGCGTTGCTCTTCTTCGACTTCATTCGCACCGAACATGCATATTGAGTCATATTGGATGGTGTCGATGTATTGCACTTGTAGTGGTGCTTCGTCATAAATACAATTGAGATTTTAGTATCTGTCAGATGGTTGCGTTTACACAACCATTTTTAACAATGATATCGTTTTGTAGATAACTTCACGATGTTTTACATTTATCTATTCTTTACATTTATCGTTTAAAGCACATTTGGGCAATTATTCTTAAAAAAATATTAAACTTTTTGTTTTTCACATAAACAATTCTGTAAACATTGAATGAATTTTGATGAAATACGTTTAAAGGGAAAAAAACGGAAGTTCATGAATTATATTTATGAAAAAAAATTATTAATGTTCAGGCGCATCAAAATGATTAGAACCGGAGAGTACTTATTTTGTGTAAATTGTTGTTGTGCTGCTTTCCAAATGATTTTTAACTGTTTGTTTCAGTTTAATTTCTCAATCGGTTTATACTCAGACTTTATTTCGAAATATTTCAAATTTCAATTAGAATTGCACATTATTGGAGTCTCCAATTTGGAGGTAAACATTTCGCTTGTTTTGGATCAATTCGGTAGCGGTCACATTATATAATTGAATTGTGATACTGGTAACTTATCTTCCCATTTAAATTGATTTAATTTCATTTAGCAACTGCTAAATATTTTATGAAATTCTTACCAATAAAATAAAAGTCTTTTTTTTCTTTTCATTCCACAAATGTTGTGATCGAAACAAAATTTGACATTGAAATGGAGACGGTTACTTATTGGGCCTTAAAATGGCCGTAATAAAACTGCTTGCGAACAAATAAAGTTAAAGAAGCAAGAATTTGAATAAAGCTTTTAAGCTTTTCTAAATCGCTATCGAACTTGGTATTTTTTTTCATGGATATTTTCAACAGATGTCTCTAGCATCCAAATTTCCACATTGAATTTCTGATATTATGCTTAAATATTATCCGTTTATTTGAGCCCCAGATGCTGATGATCTTTGAATTGTTGGTTTTTTTTTCAGATTTGACTGAAACGTGCATCAAACTGCAAATATTGCACAAAATAAGTTTTTTTTTTAAATTTTAATTACAATCCAAGGTTTAAACATACCACATTTAAACATACTCCTACTCTACTCCAAATATAATGATTTTTGAATATGAATAAAAAACAAAACAAACAAACTGATTGCAAACTCTATAAAAAAATTAAAACAAGTGAAGCTGAATATGTTGAGTGGATTTTTTTGCAGGTGCTTGTGCAAATAAACCAAATATTGTAAATAAAATGGTTGAGATGTGAAACATGCAACTTAATTATTTGTATTTTGTTGCACCCACTCGTTATTTTCGTCGAACATCAACATGGTACATATTACATGGTACTACACATTGTGTATGGCTTCTTTAATGATATCCGAGAGAGAGAGAGAGAGAGAGAGAGAGAGAGAGAGAGAGAGAGAGAGAGAGAGAGAGAGAGAGAGAGAGAGAGAGAGAGAGAGAGAGAGAGAGAGAGAGAGAGAGAGAGAGAGAGAGAGAGAGAGAGAGAGAGAGAGAAAGAGAGAGAAAATCAAGCTTCAGATGCGCATTTATACCACTCAGAATTAACTACTTTGAACCAGGGCATGTACGAAGGGCTTTCTCATTTTCTCAACACTTTTATGAAACTTCGTAATACTTTGGTTTGAACCAAATTGGAATTAATTCAAACCAATATTTTATTCAATGGCGAGAGCCTAATTCAAAGAAAACGATCCAAAGTTTTGGGCGTATTATGCTTTGCTGTAAACGACAACTTTCTGTCTGTATATTGTATATGCATATGCATATTATTGTTGCTCATTATGAAGTCAAATGTGTCATCTATAAATGGATAAATGCACCTGAACAGCTTACACATTCCATGTTTTGGCTTCGATATGACCGAAATGAATAGGCATTTTTATCGTTTTTCATCTGACTGCCCTTGATATTTTGGCGGAATTTATCCTTCAAATTCAACCGAATATATACGCATATTAATGTCGGACTTTGAATGGAATTGAAACTAATGTTGCTGCAGCATGGATATTGAATTTTATAATAATATCAAAATGTACAAGTAACAGGGCTATCTACAGTACCACGCACACACTACCTGAAGAATATCGACCATTTCAGGTGGTATGTACTTGTACTGTGTATGGTCGAAATGATTTTCGGTTAATTTCAAACTAGATTTGTTCGGTACATTTTTAGACTTGACAATTTGTGTTGACCATTTCAAAAAGTAAACACTCAATACGAATAGACGTAATTAAATTGGCAGCGGTTGTCGAAATAAAACAAACATTTATTGGAATTTGGATGGCAGTTTTGATTGGATTATAAACTTGACTTTTGAAACTTTGGATGGAGTGATGAATCAAATGCAATAATCGAAGAACGAGGTTACTGCAAATTGCATCAATTTGTTAAAGATTCGATGAGAGTGAGTGTCAAAATGCTTGCATATTAGCCCAGATATTTAGTACATTTATCGAACACCAACCAAACATTGCCATTTTCATTGAGTGTATGATATTTGATTCGATAATTACTAAATTTACCGAACACATTTGGAAGTATTGTGCTTGCTTGTTGTAATTTCAATTCATTGTCATTAAGGGCTCTGGTTAACAGTTTTTGGGATAGGAAATTTCTATCAATGAGGTCGTATTATTCTAGAAATGAGGTCATTCGAGGAAAATAGCCTTTTGTTAAATCTTACATCTATTCAAGTGGTCTCGACGTTATCGTTTTCGATTCGTACCAAATTTTGAGCCATTTTGCTATTTTAACAGCCATCGGAAAATTTGAAACTATGCAAAAGCGCAATATTCTTTGGTATATTTCGTTGATTTCAGCCAGATTTCAATCAAGTGAACGGCAATTTTCTATTGAATAAAATCCACTTCGAATGGTAATTGTATACACTCTGGAACGGAACAAAGAAAATCGAAGACCTTCTTCTTACACGTTGTAAATGGCTATCGAACCATAAGCCCATGGAATACGCAATTCAAACAATCGATGCGCAATCACGTCTCTTAAAATGTCCATTTCATAAGCATGTCACTCAAGTGTTTTCTGTATCTCGCATCCTCTTGCTCTTACTCATCCCTTCCCTTACTCATAGCCGCATCCTCAATCTCATCTTGAATGCTCATATCAGCATACGAAGTATGAACGCCGCATGCAAACAATGGAAATCATAATTTTTAATGGAAATTCATTGTAACTGATATTCAACACACAAAACAAAGGCAAGTGGCCCAAGAATTTTGAGTCTATTCTCAGTGAAGCTTGTCAGCAAGAGCATTGAGCCATACCACACACACACACACACACACACACACACACACACACACACACACACACACACACACACACACACACACACACACACACACACACACACACACACACACACACACTTCCGTATAAAACACAAGGTAATAAGCACTAAAATCTGATAATTTATTGTGTTTGTATCATATAATCTAATCAAAAATTTTGCAATTGAAAAGTATTTGATTGCAAAAGACAAGAGTGAAATTGGAAAATTATGTTTGCTCCACATTCCGTGTTAGTGTAATTTTGGCTTACAAAAACATTGAATCCATTACGAATAATGTACAATTTAGAGAATTCAATAAATTTTCATCACAAATGTCAATGAAATTAGGCTGGATCGTGTGCATTCCGTGGTAATATTTTCTTCATTCGAATGCATCCATTTATCATCGATTTTGGTGTGAAATGAAAACCAAGTTGGTTGAACAAACAATCGCAGTCGGAATCGCAATCGCAATCGCAATTGATTTATATATGAAATGCTTTGCACAGATTCTCTTTGGTTTTTGGTGTTAATATTTGGAACTGAACCAACACTAATTCGTAGGTGATAATTGTGCCAACGACAGATAAGATTAATGGACGTGTAAAATAAAAGAATCGCATTCCGGTTAGACCAACTTTCGTGTTGACAACTTGCTCCAGAAAGCGGTTTGCCTGTGTAGAAAGAAGAAAAAAAAACACCAAACAAAAAGACAATGAATTGATGATTTTTGTGAATAGAATTCATACTTCTGGGTCGTAGGCATCATTTGGTATGGCTCGTATAACATCGGCTGGTTTTTTTGATTCGTCATAAATCCGAGCGGCGGTCATGGATACCAATGTTGTTCGAAAGATTAGACATGTCAATGAAATCCAAAAATAAACACCTTCCAGAGCGGTTTCCTGTGGCCTGAAAATATTCAGTTTGCAAATCATCAGGCAAAAGAATTTGGTATTTACATCTCTTTTGAAGCATATTATAATTTTCAGCTCATACTCAAAACTGTGCAACAACTGAATCAAAATATAGTAGAGATTGGTGGTCACTGAAAAAGCCGTTACAATCGACAGTTTTTTGTCCACTTTTACAATTAATGTTGATATTGATGTAAAATGTTGACGTTGTCTGCTCCAAAATGCCGTTGACATTTTCTGTTGAAATGCATTTAAAACAAGCGGAAAAATGATATGAGTTGACAATAATGATTGAATTGAATTATTATGAATGAAATTAAAGTGAATGTAGTTAAAGCAGTTATCGATTCAATTTACCATCCCTTTGTATTGCTTTAAATGCTCATTTAGCTGATTGAATCGGTTCGATAGGCAAATCGACATTGAAATTATGATCAAATCCATGAACACCCACTGATATGCGCAGTAGTAATTTAGCATTTCGCCAAATAGACCGCGCCAGCCACCATCATACTTGGTAATGGTGTAAATTTGTGGCCAACCTTGCTTGAAAAAACTATCGGCACTGGTATCGTTTGTGCATAGTGTTATACGAACCAAACCAATCGATGTGCTCAAAGTGTGTTCAACTAAAGATGAAAAAATAAAACCACCATTGAAACCAGATTTTAAGGAAAAATTGATAAACGTGTGAAAATGGATTTAATGAGACTATGCGAATAATCGAATTAACTTAACTGAAAATACCAATCGATATAAAAATGGTGATCAATTTAATTTGGTTGTAAAATGTAATGCCTCTCTTTCGAGTCACATAAGTGGGTAGCGATTGTTCGATGCGCTGCCATTCAACCATCAATGCGGGCCACTTTCTTGCCAACCATACAAAATGCGCTGACAATGCGAATTTGGTGCAAAACCAAATGATGGGCTCTACATTAGAGATAAATCTTTCAATTAATATCTTAATGGAATATTAACGAGAATGGGATTTGGTGTGTGTTGGTGTAGGTGTTTGCTCACAATAAAATAAACAACAACAACAACAAAAACAAACCGGAATTATCTAAGCAAGAGTGACGTGTATACAATACATACCAATAACTGACATGGTGATTTTATTATACATTGCCCAACGCAATGTGTACATGGCCATTGTAACTTGGCCAAACATCACGAGAATTGAATGTAACATACGCAGATTGAGCCATGTGAATTTTAGTTGCTTTGGTGATTTTGCTGTAATGCCCGACACTGGCATTATGGCACAAAATTGAGCCAACACCAGCACTGTGCGACGCACACAGCCCAGAACAAAATAAAAAAAAAAAAAAAATGATGCAAACCAAAATGTGTTTGCCTTAGTGAGTCAGGAAATGTGTGAATCATTTCAACTTAAAACAATACACACCTGGAATTAATGCCATATGCGAGGAAGTTTCATAATATTTCGTTGGCTTTACTTTTGGTTTTGGTTTTGGTTTTGGCTTCGCCTTTTCCTTCAGTACGTCATTTGGAAAGCGCACACTCTTTGACGCTAATTGAATCGGAAATGAAAATCCACCATTAATTTCCAAACAAAACATAATAAACGATTACCTTGACACGGCAGACCCAATGTGAATGTATGAAAAATTGATGGCCGAATTGCCGATGTCTTACTCCTAAAAAAAAAAACAGGTTAATGGAAGACAAGAAGGAAAAATTGGTTTGATTTATAAAACACATAAAAATAGTACTTAATCCACATTCTTATTCGTTTTTTTTTTCACCGCTTCAACCAAAACTTGGAACTCAATTGAAATTGAAAATTTTGTGTATCGAAATAAGAATTGGACTTTAAAATCTACCACATTGTTTGCGGTGTTGGGCAATACATGCTATGCCTGTACGTTGCTGATGTTGTCTCGAACCCGAATGAGAATTCAGCATGAATGTGTTTTGAATGAAGGGGCGGATTGGCCACTATAAATGCTAAGTAACTTACCGAGAAAAAAGTGCACACGATTGTGCTAAATCCATGTCCGTGTCCGTGTCCGTGTCCGTGTCCGTGTCCGTGTCTGAAAATGGTCTCTAAATAATTGAATCCATCATTTCAGCTCGTCTGAATAAAATACTTACGGGGGTGGGGGTGATGGCTTTTTTTTATGTGTATAAAACCATCAACTCACATCAGCCCGAACAACACGCTTTCGTGTGCATCGAACAATACAATTTACTAGCGAAAGGTGTTCATCTGATCATCTTTTGTCTCGTTGTCACTCCATTCCATTCATTTGTTATACCAACCCGATGGCGCTTGCATGGCGGTATTAGATTTTTTTTGCGATGAATTCTTGTCAGCGCCATCGTATTTCACATCCACCAACTAAATTTAGTTCCAGTTCAACAAACAGAATTTTGACAACGACGCCAAAGTGAACACTTACACACAGTTACACTATTCACACGAATAGTGTACAAAGAGATACACAACAGTTGTGTATTCATGAGTGTGTGCGTATCGGTTTGTTTTTCGCTCTCTTTGTACACCATTCGTATAACGTATATTGATCGCTGTTGTCTTCATACAAGCACCATCCGGTTGTGTTATACCGTTTCACTATCACCGTGGAAGAGAAAAAAATGTGTTCGTTTTTTTTTTCTGCTGTTAGATTTATTGTTCCACTTCATACATCCAGTCAGCCCGATATCAGTATATGCGTTATCGAAATCTAGATTAAACATCAGCACTGACCACCATTCAAGTTTCGTTTTATTCTAGTTTCAGTACAATGAGAGAGGCTCGTCATCGGCTAAACCGAATCAACACCCAAACAAAAACAAAAACAAAAACAGAAACATTGTATAGATTATATCCCGGTTAACGCTTATCATGTCGAACGATTCACATTTGAACTGTGTTCTGGTTTTTTTTTACATTGCCCAGCCTACCAAATCAGCAAGAAGCTTACCTTTGCTTATTCCAGAGGTCTATCGATGATTCTATATTTAATGATGTTCGTTTGTGTGTGTGGCGTTTTTTACTTGTTCACATGCAAACAAAGTGAATCGTTGTTTAATGGCTGCCAATCAGTTTTATGCTATCTGTTTTGCCTGTAATTTTGCTAGCAGTTTCTATTTTGTTCTATTAAATGTAGACTGAATATAGTTCAATCTGTCTACAATGCAAAAAATAACAACTAGAATGAAACAAAAACAAAATGAATGGAAATACAAATGGCCTAGCAAATAAACGTTGATTTATCAAACGAAAATCGTTTCTAATTCGTCAATGTCATGCACATAATTTGTGTTTTCCACTATTGGAATTTATGAGCCAATTTAATAATGCTTCAGTAGGTTTTTATTTTCGTACCATATTTGATGCATATGGTATGGAGACGATTTTCGAGAAAAAAAAAACCTTTGGCCGAATAAGAATAAAAGGTCGTATGATTCGTTTGGTGTGCCAGAGCTGTATCTCAGTGTAGACTCTAGATTCGAGCACTTAGCTCGGCCTTTTCGTCTTTTTTTTATTCTCATGTAAACTGTTTATTGAGCCTCCAATAAATTGCCAAGATGACAAGATAGTTTTTATAAAAAGAAATGGCAGTGTTTGGAAAATAACGAAGTCTGAGTTCTTAGCTGAAATTTCAGTTCAGTCAGTTTACGCATACAGTGTACGCCGTGCTGTGATGGTTTGTTTGTGTTCGTGCCATGTCTGTTACACATCAACTCGTTCACTTCCTATTCATAGCCCATCGCTGCAATCTAAACTACAATTTCAGCTAAGAAATAAGACTCCAAACAGTTGTTTTTTTTCCAAACAGTGAGAAATAGTTGTGAAGCGAAACTATGAATGTGGAGAGCGCATCATTTTCAACCAGAATCCAATATTGAGATGAGTTGAAATTGGGGGGGAAATAAAACCAAATGAAGACAAACCCGTGTGTTGAAATGCGAAGCTATTTCAAAGAAAGAGGCAACAACAACAACAACAAAGAATAAGAGCCTGGGTTAGGCCAAAGGATCAGAATGCCAATTGTATCATTTTATCAAATAAAAACGAATGAGTGCGAATTAGATATACTATGGATCGGTCATATACATGAAAGAATAATGGAATGACTGGGGCATTTCGATGGAATGCATGAAAATATATAGAAGGAGAGACAGAGAGAGCAAGGACAATAAAAAAAAAAAATAGAATAAAATTGAATAAGACGTAATATTCGATTTGTTCCAGATGAGATAATGCATTTGACCCATGTTGTACTTGTGAAATTTTTTGTGTGTTGTAGGCTGTTTGTTGAGTGTTTTTGTGTACGTGTTTGTGTGTAGCAAGTGTTTTTTGTTTTGTTTTTGGTTCTGGTGTACGGGGCACGACCAACCGTCCAACAAATCTAAATCGTACAGTCAGTATACTCTCACCAACATCACATTCTCATTGTGATCTTAGCCAGATTCTCAGGCAAAAAAATCTCTCATTCGAAGATAGTTGATCTAGATTTTGCAGACAGAAAACCCACAACGAAATCACTTTGTCTTTATTTTCGGTGGATGTGAGAATGTGTCTGTGTGCGTTTGGAACAATACGCTTAGGAAATCCAAATTGCGGCACATTTAATACATACACAAATCAATCTTCATATCATTCAAATTGTATCGATCGGACAATAGCAATAGATACGAGTTGTTAAAAGAGAAAAAAAATGTTAACCAGAAGATGAAAAAAAAAAAAACCAAATCAAATCAATCGAACTCGTCTCTTTATTTTCATATGCCAGACCAATAGTTTGGCACCGAATTGTGCAAATGACAAACGAAATAAACGGTTTCACTCGACGCTTCAGCGTGTCAATAAAATTTTAATAAAATTGAACTACAAACACTGTGGCCAATGACGATGAAAAAGAATGCGAGCACTTTTTAGGCAATACCTATTCATCACATTCATCAAACAAAGTATTTTTTCAGGCAATGATGCTGGTGCAAATCAAGCCAATTCGCAAGAAAAAAAAACATGGAGCAAGTACAGCAAGAAAAAAAAATGCAATAAAATAAAATGAAACTATTCGAATTGCGTTCGTTTTATATCTACCGCTTTTCTCGTAACATTTTATTATAGTCATATTGGATCATGAATCTCTTTGCAATCTACGCACCGAAAGAGAGATAGATAGATAGACGGATAGATAGAGAAAGAGATGGAGCGAGAGAGATAGAGAGAGAGATAGAGAGAGAGAGAGAGAGAGGCAGAACTGGGAAAATATGTCGCTACAAATCGAATCGGTTACAATACCAATTTCATAGTATGAATAGTCGATTCAATGGAACCATTTCTCAATGTTCTTCGAATCAGTTTTAGACTTTTTACAAATAGAATTTTTGTTTCATTTGATAAATACAGTGATTCGATACCATGATGTCGAAATGTGTGGATACATTGCACAATTGGTAGAGGATGTGGATGTATCGATTGAATTTCGGCTGAAAACTATCATTTTATCGTTTAAATCGATATTCGGTGTTATCGTTACAACGTGGAACGTTTTTTTCTCCTTTTTTTTATCACTGCATATTTCCGTGAATTCAAAAACCGTTCTCAACGATTACTTTGCGTAGCATTTTTTTATTTTATTTTCATGTAATTTTGTTTCAATATACACGGCCGATCAATGCGATGGGATTCTAACCAATCTATAGCAAAAACTAAGCGGAACAACCCATCAAAATTCCAATTCAGACAAATCGATTTGTAAAATTGAATGCACTTACCAATCGAGTACAAATACAGAATTGAATAGGAACAAATCCCAAACAAAATCAAAGTGACCTTCTAAAAAGATTACAGAAACACGTTTGCAAACTAGAGACCTGAATTTCATTCGAAAATGTGTTCGTTCACAATTAATTCGCCCCACTTCAAGTCAACTCACCCGCATGCAAATCACATGCCATTCAAGATATATGATTATCTGAGGTCAAAATCATCGTGTTTGCATGCGTTACATTCATGGTCTTCATCTCTCACTATCTTTATCTTTATCACAACCATTACACGAACATTACATGCATGAATTTTGTCTCTTTGAAAGATAATCTTCCAGTTTTAACAGTGGCTCAAAAATTGTGTGCCCAAATATCAACATTTGTGTTAATTCCTCCATGAAAACAAAAATCATGCATTTTGTCCTTCAAAAGGATGTTTTTGTTTTCGAACATTTTGTCATATTTAGAGAAACAATTGACTTTTCTTTTATTGAGTTGGTACGACCAACCAAGTGTAACAACGAAAATGTCTTCATATTTATGAATCTTTCGACTGTTTTCAGCATATTTTAATTTCATTTAATTTTATTTCATTTTGTCTTAAGTTTAGTCCCACTTGCATTGTGTATACACAAAATAAAAAAATATATAAAAATAAAAACAAATAAAATATTTTTTTTTTTCAAAAATGCCGTCTCATGTTTGTAATCGCTGATTTTAAAAGTCACACTATTTACGAAATGCATGTCGCTTTGGTCCTATGATCAGCATGCTCACAGTTCGCAAAGGATACACATGAATTCAGGTTTCGTAACAAATAAATAAGAATCAAACAAAAATTTTGGTTATTGTCCATTTCATTCAATGTAAAGTATTGGGTTCTTCCCCAATCACAAATGTGTTTCGTATCACTTTGCAATATGGAAAACTTATTTACGGCGCACAATCAAGGGAAGGGGTGATTTGTGTATTGGTACGAACTCAGTGATGAGACAATCACATAAGCATGAACCGTACCGAATTTTGCACACGCTTATGTATAGTGTACAACAACAAAGGCGCATTTGAGATTGTCAAAGTGCCATAAAACAGGTGGCGTATGTCTGAGTTATATTATTTGCAATAAGCAATGAAATCTATCTTTGTCAATTTCCTTGAGTTTTCCACCTCAAAAATCAATTCTATCTAGTGTGAAACCAATTCATGACCGAAGGGGGTCCACAAAGATGATTTAAGAGGGGATTCATCTGGGCTTACCCCTTTCCCCCACATGTGTACCACATGGACAACTTTGCGATTATATCGATTAAATTCAAGTCAAATTTAATTAATCACGTTCTCAAATGCCGAATACACGAGGGTGGAAAATATAAAGAGGTTCTGTTTCTAGCCAAAGCCTATCGTGATTATTACACCAATTATACAGTGTTGATTGGTTAAAATTGCAACATATATGAAGTAGCAATATGTGTGATGTGGGTGTTGAATGTATTATATCTCGTGAATGGCCCGTACCGTTATATTCGCTTAGTCCTTGAAAGCAGTCTGTTAATATAATACATGTATCAATGGTGTACTGCAAAATTACATGCTACTGTATGGTACAATGTGGCATTCGCACAATGCCAGTTCAACCTAAATTTAGAAATCGTTTGACGTGCATATCAAAAAATAGTAAAGTCATCGACCACACACCAAACCATCAAGTGAATGCTGTCATTTTCACGATGTTCACGGTGCTAACGATGACTATCGTATGAGAAATAGAGAGTGTTTGTCCCAAAGACGATGAGACAGTGTCGAGAAAAATGCTGCAGCCAACTGGTATGACGATGTATGATGATGGATAGTTATAGCAAGTGTTTTATTGCTCTCGAGTATTTTATTTTACGCACACAAATTGTTGCTATATCTGATGAGTGTGTTATGAATTTTTCCCGTATTTGTGTTATTATGCCTGTTGCCCTGTGAACATGTTTTTTTTTTTTTTAAATATATTTTGAGCTTCAATTTCAATTTTACTCTCATGCGATTAGAGATGACTGACCGAATCATGATTGTATTTAAAAAAGATTGAGCATATACCAAAGACACACGCACACATTCAACGCAACATAAAACACATTTATGAATAGCAACGGTGTGTGAAATTTCTTTGAGTCTGGCATTGAGTCGAATTTCATTTTTGTTGTTGTTGGAGGAGTGAAAAAACCTCAAATGATTTCATTAAATGAAAAGCTTTATTTTGGCCATTACATCTTTCCCGTGTGACTGTCACACTGTGACACTCAAATTGAAGAAGACAAACCTTTTGAGGACTTTGTAATGCACACATTTTTTTTTTTTTTATATTCTACACAAAGTGATGGCTGTTTTCTGACAGAAATTGATAACACGTATTACGTTTATAGAATTTTAGCATCGATTTAATGTATTTGAGAGCAAGCGAAGGAAAAAAAGGAAGGAAGGAAGGACGGAAGAGAAATGAGATCGCTTGAGTCAAGATATGGCATGCCATATCAATACTGACACTTTGTCATTCTTAAGTGATTTATAACCGTTAAAGAACGAACTGAACTTGCCTCTCCACTCAATTATTGAATACGACGAAGAGAAAGAAAAAAGAGTGAATGACACACAGCTAGAACCGATTCACCAATGAATAATAGCCATGTGCCATAGAAAGAAACTCTTGTGGAAATTTGCATACGCTTCGTTAAATCCAAATAACCTATTTGAGTAAATATTTATACATACTAAATTTTTGGTTAAAAACCAAAGCCACTCTACCAGTTTGATATGTGATACATGTCGGTTAAACACATTTTTTCTTGTCGCAATCAAAATTCAACCGGACAAGTAATAGGGAACCGAAACTGAACATTGTGATCATGCTGCTGTCTTCATCTAGATGAACAATTAAAGGTTAAAAAAAAAACCAAAGGAAAACAGATGAAAAGATTTTGTATTATCCCTGATTACTCTTTCGAAATGCGTTTATCATACAGTATAAACAACATTTTGCTAAGTTCAGTTGAATTGGTTGAGAAAACAAACTTGATCAATAAATGTTACGGATACAATTTATCGCCTACGACTTTGACCACCTAAGGAACATCGTAAATGCGGCCATGGCTAATGAACAGCTGACTGCATGAAGCAACAATCAAAACGCCAAACATGATAAATCGATTGATTAAGATATATCTGAAATGAAAATCGGAAACGAGGAGAATTGAAATGTGTGCAAAGACTTTTGGAGCTCTCTTGCTTTCAAAGTGTTTATGTACAGCAGAAAAAGTCAAACAACCAATTTGCAGTATTTGTGTGAGTACGTGCGCGCCCCGCGCACTCAAATGCTACAACACCAAACAAACGGTGCGTTCACCGTGTTTGATTTCTGTTTATTTATCGCCCTATCGCAATATATCAAATTTATTTCTATATGAACAGCATTAGTTAAATCATCACCAAACTAACATAATTCCGAATTTCGTATATCAAACGGAGGCAAATACACGATAAATTGTGGTGTAATTTGATGGAATAAAGAAAAAAGAAGAGCGTACATGCAGATAATTGGACATGGACCATACGTAAATGCGAATTGATCCGATTTTCGATTGTCCTAATTCGGTGCAGTGTGTGTGTTGAATTGCGTTAGATCGAAATTGGCTGTCGACAGAAATACCAAGCTAAGCTTTGCTTAAATGAAGAGTAAATACACTTGTGAAGCAAAGACATTCCATCGACAAATAAAGAGCTACATAAGCTTCATTCAGTCGACATTTTGTGCAATGTCTTATATAACATGTTACACTTAACTCACGACAGCATGCATTACTCGCCCCTTCTCTCTCTCTCTCTCTTTCATCTCATACGTTACTCATTTTGACTTTTGTCGACTTATTTCCCCGCACAATTTGTCATTGGGATTTTGCCATCAACACCCCTGTATGGTTTCGTCGGCATGTGTGTGTGTGTTTGTGTGTTTCAATGTTTCTGTGTCAAAAGTCAGATGCCATTTAACACTGGCATTCATTTCAATACCTTCTTACAAAATGTACTTGAAATCAAATCCTTAATACATTTAACTTAATGTTCATTTTACCACGAACAATCTACAACCGGAACACAAATATAAAGAAAAAATAATGAAAAGCACCAAGAGAGAGATCAAAAGAGAGCGAGAGAGAGAGAGAGAGAGAAATAGAACTGCGCAACGAATAAATTATTACATTTGTTTGGTTTTATGGTTATCTGCTTTTCTTAATTTATTGTTTGGTTGGTGAAATTGTGCACGCGACATTAACAGCAACAGCAGACGTTGTGCCATATATGTGAATCGCAAAGAATGGAAATCGTCAAGAATTCATTCGCTTCGAATGTGCGAATTGGTACTGAATTTGTTTTTTATTAAGTGCACAAACAAATGGGGAATTATTTGCGATTTCGAAACCCATTTTAAAAGGCTGTGAAATATAATTGCGGATACATTGAACCTTTTTAATACAGAACATTCTATCCTTAGAATATTTTCCACGCGCGTAAACACAAAAAATGTTCCGTTTCTGGCATTGATTGAAACGTGCACATGAACCGATCCGTGACTCTTGCTTTGGGTTTGACATATATTGTGTTTGTGTGTGCACTATGCAGTTGACAACTGGTGAATGCTCACGAGATGGCCGGAAAAAGCATTTGAACACAATACGAAAATGGCATGACCAATGCAAAGACCAAAAACCAAAAACCAAAACTAGATCGAAACCAAACCATGCTCCCTTTCACACCAGTCACACATCAGACACACGGAAAAAGATGCACAACAGGCGAATACCAAACAAAATGCCACACACAAACCAAACAAGGAAACGATAAAATTTGACTTGTGACACGTTAAAATGTTTGCTATTTCGAGTGCAATTGTTCAACTGATGTTTGCGCTTTTCAAAGATGTTACTTTGCAATGAAGTTTTACTTGTTTACTTGTTATAGTGTTTCTCAAGCCTCACTCCCAAGCTGAATGCAACACATGCAAGGAATCAAAATATTCTAACAAAGCGCTCCTTCCAAAGATCCTTCTCGTCCTCTTCATCTCTTGCCCGGAAAATTTACCAAATCGAAGGAAACGCCTTTTCACAACATCTTTTCAATTCGAAATAGACAAAAACAAACGAAGCTAAATGAAAACTTGATTCATTTTTTGTTCTGGTTTCTCATTTATGAAAAACAGATATTTTGGTGAATTGGTTAGACCATATTTTGGTTCGAATCTAATTGGCATATTAGATGCTAGTTTGCATTATTTCACTTCACACAAATATTCATATGCAATTCGAAACATGAAATGTTACAAATTAATATTTACTAAAAACACAAATGCATAGTTTAAACTGATTTTCAAAAGCATTTTGTAAAGGAAAAATGACGTTTTCACAAATATAGATAACTAGAACAAATATAAAACTTTGCAGGGATAGGACAAGGGGCGATAGCGCTATGTTAGCATTTATGTGCTTCTTCTTCAAAAAAAAATGACACACGCATACAAATGCAAGTGCCATACGCAGCTCAGTAGCAAAATGCACACTTTGATATTTCTCGTTTGATATCTCTAGAGAAGAAGAAGAGCATAAAACACGACATTGACAGCAATGTTAAGTTAAATGGCGCTATAACCGGGTGGGATAGGAACGTCTTGTGAATATTGGTAAACGAAGCAGAAAGAGAAATTTATTTTTGTTCAGAAACCAAATCGAAGTACATCTTGTATATTTGTCGCAATTGACCGGCTCAACGATTTGCTTTTCTTTTCCCATTTTCTCTCCCACATTCCGCGTTCTTGTCTCGTTACACCATTAAATATTATGCCCATTTTCCTACAGCAAATTATATATCTGCACAATTCCATTCTGTTCGCAGTAAATAATACACAGATGTGTAACACACAATAACGCAATACGGGTCATGTGTGTATCGTCGTTTCTCTGTTTCTCTATTTCATTTGTAATGTGCTTTTTTGTGTGTGCGCTGGTGTGCGGTTTCAATTTGCCTAGAGCCGACAATGAATGGCTTGACGGTAGTGACAGTTGTGGAAATTATGATTTTTACCCTTTTCAAATATGGTACATATATAGTTATAGATGCATGCACAAATGATGTAATGTACGTTGTTTTGTTTAATAAGTCGACGTATGTGTGTGCTGTGCACACTGGTTTGGCCGTAAAAACGGAAACAGCCAAACCTAGATTAAAGTGGTTGGTACGCGGAGATGGGCTGGATTACAAGATCTGTTAAAATGACTAAACACCAGCCAATGTACTCAAGAAATCAACGTAAAATGTATTAATGCATTTTTCGATGTGCTCGTAAAATAGCACGCATCGGCCCCCGTCGGAAAAACAGTATCACAGCCGAAGAGTATCTGTGTCAAAACCATTTTTGGCCCTGTGATAAGTGGCATTTTGTGAGTGCGAATTAACCTTGCTAATGACTAGCTCAGAATAACAATGCGATTTTCAAAACATCACAAAATTGTTACATAAATTAAGATTTCTCGAAAGTGCATCTCGAAATTAGAGAAATTATATTTCACTTTTTGCTCAGGAGCAAAAAGAATGCAGATACGAAGATAATGAGCTGTTTATTGATTGTGAAATACGTGCGGATAGTTAATAATATTAACGTCAAGTGAATTTGAGAAAACAGACGCACAGTAATTTAAATAAATTATGTATCACGTTTGAACACCCAAAAAAAACGTGATACGCTTTTCTATCATTTGTTTCAGCAGCTCATTTTTATTCTCAGCCACGCATATGATCTACGCGTTTTATCCATAATAATGAACTTGATATCTAGTTTTTGTCATCGTCGCCGCCATCTACATTGCCACCGCCGCCATAATCTTTGTTGTTATTGTTGCTGATGCTACTTTCTTTACGCCGATGCTACTTTCGTAATGTTTTCACACGTCATATTTTAGATTTACCACCATTGATATGTTTCATTTGCATGCCCTGCGAAGCGATTGTATTTTATGTCAGCAATTTTGGCAACCAGCCGACCACAAGTCGAATTGCTAAACTTTCAATTCGTTATCATTGTTAGATACGATGCTACGCACTTTGGCATCACTGTGTCCATCAGCAGTTGTGTGAAAATATTTCAGTTTGGTGTTCTGGTTTTGGTATTCTTATCGCTGCTGCGACTGATGCCAATGACAATACTGAAAATTCATATTTGCATGCGTTTTGTCTTTATCGTAAATCGTAACATATGAAATGGTAATTTATAATAAGTGACGCATTGTACTGTGGAATTTAGTCATTTTGGATTCACTTTAAATAACACGCAGCTTGCATCAAACAATACGAACTGATGTGCCGATATGAAATAGCCGAGTGTTAAATTCCATTTGAAGTGTACAAAGAAAACCGCGCAAACCCCAAAGTTACACCAACGCATTATGCGCATTACACACACACACACTTCACCATCTCATGGCAAAATTATTTATGTTGTTTTGTGTTTATTAATGTGATGTACGTTTTACTTTGGCATCTCCTTATGCGTTTGTGATAACAAATTATTGTCCGTCAAAGAGATATTTATTCGATTCAGTCAGCATTAAATTTGGTGAATAGTATCATTTGGTTGGTTGTACATTTTGTGGTGGAACATTTGGGGCGCGCTCTTTGAATTGTGACACGTTCAAATAAATTTAAATTCATGTCAAACGGCTCAACCAATTCACTTCAGTCAGCCAGCCAACAGAATGAATGAATGACGATGAGTGTTTTAATGTGACTTCAATGTACTTAATTTAAAGTGATGCCATTGCTTAGATCACTAGAACTGCATTAAAGTCGAACGTATGTGTTCACGTGCTCATGAAACCGTTTCTTGGCTCAATATTATTAAATGGAATTGTTGTCTCATTGATTTTCTATGCCGCCATTTACAATGCAATCATATGGCTAAGCACATTAATCACTTTAGATTCAAAGAATTTGCACCAACAACAATCATCATACAGAAACCAAAGTGCATTTTAGCGCTCGCTCAATTAATAACACAATCTCAAATTTAATTATTGACCTTACAATTTCAATCTCCCCCTGAAACACAAATTTTAGCCAAATTCTTAGCCTCCAGAGGAGTAATAGAAGAATCATATCAACTATCACTTGCATTTGAATTTACTCACTTTAGTTCACGTGACACAAATGTTCAATTTATATTCAAATGGCTTTCATGTTTTATGAAAACAACAGCTTTGTAGTAGTTAGCATAGCAATCACATAATGTCTAAAGTTAAAATAGATTAATGCTTATGCAAGCTCAGACAACAAGAACAATTAGTACATATAACCGTGTGAGCCACATGTCTAGGCGCTTATGACCTCTATGCACAATGCATAAAAGTTATTTGGGCGTATATGCCCATTGTCCACATGTGTTAGCTAGTAAGTGATCCAACTGTTATAAGTTGAATAAAAAAATCAGTTTTTATCCAACACCCGCCTTACTCGTTTAAGTTTGAACTTTTGAACATTAATTAACTAATTGGTATAACGCTAGAATATAAAAGCTTTTAGAGCTTAATAATACTACTTAAGGGCCCTTTATATCTCCTGTGAAAATGAATTTTTTAATTCCAATTTTCACGGAATTGAAAAAAAAAAAACATTTCGAACCCAAAGCAAAATTCCCTCTAAGTATGATCATTTCATTGTCTATATTAGATTTTCTGAAAACATAGCTTGAGATTCTTCACACAGAGCTCAACATCTAGATGTTGTAAAAGTTCTAGCAGAATTCAAATACCTACTCGAAAATCGTAAAAAAAAATGCGATGATACAAACATTTTCGCGAGACAATCCCATTTTTTTGCTGAATTGAAATTTTCAAGTGAACCAAAAGCAATGATGCGAATCGAATAAACAGATGATGTCTGACCAAACTAACGTTTGGAAAAGTTAAATTTTTCGACTGACATAAAGATTCGAAACCTAAATAGCATCCCTCGTATCCAGGTGCATTGCGAACAAAAGGCAAACAATTGTAGAACCCTGTCCAAATCCGCTCTTAGGATAAAACTATTCACTTGCCATCAACTCACTTAGCTGCTACTATTTACATTATAAACTTTTGCTAAATGCATGGCAGAATTGCAAACAAATTGTATCCAAATTTGATATGCAAATCTAAACCGCTTTTATAAAAGAAACGGACACTTCTAAAAAAAATCGAAAATAATGTTCAAATAATCAGTTCAAATAATGTCTCGTTTCCGACTGTCTTGTCTATAGACATTCTACTCACATTCAACATTATAGTCTGTGATTTTTCGAGATGAACTTTCGAGGCGAGCATCGACCAGATGCGTCTTAGATCAACCATTTGTCCTTTTATTATCTCCTTTGATCCCGATTGAATTCCATCGCAAACTTTGTAGACAAGGAATACAAACGAATAGTGGGGACAAAGAAAAAGAGAGAAAAAAGAGAGAAATAGAGAGGAAAAAAGTTTTATTTGACAAAAGAAAATCAAAAGGCTAACGTTCATGTGTAAAACTTCTAATGCACGTGAATTGAAACGATCGGGGCGCCCGACCAAGTCAAAAGGCAACGAGGAAATGCGCCACAAAACCAACAAGGAATACCAAATCAATAGAGTTTTGTCCTTTTTTCCTCTCTTTTTCTCTCACTTGCTCAATCAATTTTTTTTCCACTTGTACTTTCTCTCTCCCTCTCTCTATGCATTTTATGCAGCTATGGGACTAGTGATGTAGTTTGAGCGTGAGTGCGATAACGAACGAATGTTAGGCTGCTCAAACCATCGAGTTCACAAAAGAGAGATGGGAACGACGCCAATCAAATTATAACAAAGCACATCGAGAAGTTTTTACTGCAAAAGTTCAAGTGGTATAAATTACATGCTAAAGCGTTCTCGTTTGCACTCAGAGTCAGTGGTACATTTTTTGCTTTGCAAATGCTAAATTGTCACTGCTACAGCAACTCCTCTACCTCCTCCTTCTCCTCCTCCTGCTGCTGCTGCTGCTGCTATTTTTTCATCAAGTTTTATTCATTCAATACACAAACTTTGTTATTTGCCAAGCACACGCTTGTTCTGACTTTCTGATTGATTCCGAGCAAGATTTGCCAATTCACTGCAATCGAAACGAACACTTCAACACAATATCTGTTTGCATACGAATGCAAATTAACATTTGTTCCAAAATAATTTAATTTCTGTCTCCCGTCGAAAGACGTAATATTTTGCAAATTGATTTTATAATCAAAAATTTCAAGATTTCAATAAGATGTTTTTGCATTTACCATTCGGTTTGGAATACAAGGTAGGCGAGCGATGGTGGGATGGTGGGATGATGGAATTTCGTTCCCACGGCAAAACAATGGAATAAAAGTCACGGCATCATGTTTTGTGTTTAAGTATTCGAAAAGTTGAAATCACTTTAATGCATATATAAATTTCACTCTGATATCTTTTACAGCAGTTGATGTTCATTTGTTTTTATTATTTTTTTGACTGTAATAATAGTATTGGTCCTTTAAATTTGAAGGTCAAGGGATGGTATTTTGTAAAGAACATACTTTCACGTTGGACTGTCACTGAGTCTCAGTGGAAATGAGACTTCAAATTCCATAGAAAGGAAGTGACAGTCCAAAAATGATATAACTTTGAAACACTGTTCTTTCTTCTTGATTACTAGGGTATCTAATTATGAGATGCCAAAGGGTGCAATCCCAAAAACCTGCTCATGTATGATTTTTGGTTGTGACCGTACGAATGCCGTACATACACAGTAAATATGCAACAGTGTATTTTAAACATTAGATGGTGTCAACATTGTCAAAAAATAACTGCCAGCCAGATTCCGAAAATACTATATTTTGAGAAAAAAAAATGTGAACATCAGCAAAATCCGCATCCCCGGAAATGACTGAAAAAAAAAAATAATCGAAGGAAAAAAAATTCCTGTATGATATTTTTAAAATATATTAATTGAGGTGAAACAACCAACCAGATGGTATTTGTATGAGCAAAGCAGCGATCAATATGCATTACAAAGAGAGCGAAAGACAAACCGATACGCACACACTCATGAATACACAACTGTGGTGTATCAAGCTCTCTTTGTACACTATTCGTGTCATGTGCCTCTGTGTGTATGTGTTCACTTTGCCGTCGTTGTCAAGTTCAGTTCAGTTTGTTGTTTTAACATGTAAAGAACGAGCAAATAAATGTGTTTCATGGTTTCAATGAAGAAAACTATGAAAATAATTTGATTTTTTATTTTTTTAAATTGAAAAGCGAATTTTTTTGAAGTAATGTTCTTTCAAATATTTATCAATTGAACAATTTTTATCATTGAATGCCATAAACGATAGAACTGGAACTAAATTTACTTGGTGGATATGAAAAGTGATGGCGCTGACAATAATTCATCGCAAAAATAAGTCTTAAATCAGTTGCCTGTATGTCGTGAGTGGAAACAACACTAAATACAAAATTTGACCAGATGCTCTTTCATTCCTATGTTAAACCGTTCTAAAATCTCGAAATCTACATCATACGGGGGTAAGTGGAACACCAAAACTTTATCCCAACAGAATCTGCGCAATATGTCTAGCTATCATATAGTAACAGACTTAAAATTGAATTCAGCCTCGAAATATCGGCCCCATCCCCCCCTATGTGAGAACAAAAAAGTAAAAAAAAAAAATAATAATAATAATAAAACCGGCAGCATACCAGCGAAGACATCAGCATACCAGCGAAGACATCACCATAAACACTGCGGAAAACTTGTGGAAAGTTGTTTTCTGCCGTTGCCACCGCTATTTTTTTTTGTTGTTGTACTCGCGTGAGCGCTGTCGTTGTGTCCACGTTTTTCCAGATATTTCAACAATTCGACTCTAATAAATAGTCATCTTTGCTAGTGCTGGAAATGAAAGTTTAATACTTTGGTGCACAACAAACAGCTTCACGCAAACTTATTGTAACTAACACCATGACTTTTATCTGCGCGAACTTCGGGCGGCTACAAACAAAGTCCAAGAAAATCCAAAGAAAATAAAAGTTTAAGTGGGGACCGCACAACGAAGTATCAGGAAGAAACAAAGACAGAAAGGAACAAAAAATATCATAAAAATGAAAAAGATTTAACAAAAAATAAAAAAATAAAAATAAAAAATAAAGAACAAGTAAAATCACACAATTCTCCGGCTCATCCGGTGAAGAAAATCTATCGCCGACTATAAAGAGAAAGAAAGAAAGAAGAAGAAGAAGAAGAAGAAGGAGAATAAGGAAATAGAATGAAATGGCAAATGGTGAAAAAAAAGAACGGAAAATGTTAAAAAATGAAGACAATACGATAAAAGAAGTAGAACGCAAACAGATGCAAACAAACACATTTCACATTTGGTGGAAAACAATGCAGGAAAAGAGTCATTGACTACAAGGAAGTATGAAAAACACTGTTGAACTAGAGCAACATTCAAGCAAACGGAGGCGGATATTCTTTTGCAATGATAGAACGAACGAAATGAATAAAACGAATAAAATGAATGAGCGAAAGAGAAAAGGCCAAACATAGATGGAATGGATGTTTCCCTGCTGTGATATTTTTCGACTGCAAATTATCCATAAAGAAATGATATCTTCTCTATCTCTCTATCTCTCTCTCTCTCCCTCTCTCTTTCCCTCTCTCTATATACGCGTGTATTCTTGGGCATTCCACTGGTGAATATGCATATTGCATTCGAGATGATGCTGGCATCGTGCTGGCAAAATACTACATCCAACGGAATGGATCATTGCAATCGGAAACGTTTGCAAATCAGCTCAATCCAAAATGCAAAGGGCTTAAGTGCGATTCAACGAATTCACATTGAGTGTAAAGAATGCCTTTCAACATTTTACATTCATATGAAATAGTAGTATTTAGCTGACAAAAATCTACGGTGTGTACATCTGTACATTCGAACAAAGGGAATATTGGAGGTAGACAGACGAACATACGAACAGACGAACAGACGAACAGACTAATAGACACACCGAAAACATCATACGGGAGATTTGAGATATGAATATAGGTGAGTTTATATTGCACAGTGCAATGATGATCATAAATATCATCATATTTTTCCACCTGTACAAATTTTATTTCTTCTCGCGTGTTTCAAATCCGGGTTTTTCTCGTTTTGTTTTATTCAATGGCAATTTGCCGCGTTACCACTGACATGGTTGCCACCACCCGTGCGCATACCTTTTTTACTTTTAACATTGGCGCGCGCTTATTTTCTATTAGTTATAATCATACAATATGTTGGAATGGAGCGAGATTCTGTAAATTGAGAGATGTTGTTGTACGAAACATTGTGTGCATTGTGCACTGTGCATTGGTGCATCGGTGCATCGGTGAATTGGTGCATGTGTAAAACTTGAAACTTTCGTAATAAAACTGATATTTTCCAAAATGATTTTCGATGTTTCGCTGGCGGTCGGATGGTTGACTGGCTATACATGGCATTGTTTTTCCAGCGAATCGGTCGACTATCTTAAGCAAAACTTACACATCATGCGTGATTCATGAACACTAAAAACTTTTCATATATCGCAAAGTTTGCCAAAACATTTTAATCTATTTATGTCTGTGGCATGTTTCTGTCGTTAATATTATTACTGGCTGCTGTTTTTGTTGCTGTTTCTGTTGCTGTTGCAGATGATGATGATGATGATGGTGATGGTGTCTGCGAGTTGAATATCGCACAATGTGTCTATACTCCTCTCAGTCTCTTTTTTGAAGCGATTATTCCATATAGAGCACATCAATTGTGAGGCGTGATAAAAATGTTCAACATTTCAACGTACGAATAGTATCGACAGCACATTCGTCCACAACAGCTTCAAAGGTACATCGTACATTGTGCATTGTGCATCGTGCATCGGGCACAGTGTCTGTACTTGAACAATTCACATCAACCCACTCTTGTTGCTGAATAAAATTACTTGAACGCGATTCATATATGTGAAAGTGGAAACAATATTCGCCATGAGTAAAATGGAAATATGCGAAAAGGAGGAAGAGAAGGAAATGAAGGACACCACAGTAAAAAATGATAAAATTATCTTTGTAAATTAGTTCCCTTAGCGAGACAAAACTTTATCTGCATTCCATGGTGAACGTGTGCTCACTGCTCAGTATGTGTGCACTTTTTCTACTTCCGCAAGGTTCATACCCGTTTTTCGAGACAACTTAACGATTTCATATTACGATTTACGTACGCACATTCATATACGCGCTCAATATATCGAATTTGATTAAAGCATAATCGAATTTCTCACATAAACTGTTATTTCAATGGGTTTTTCCATCAGTGTCATTGATTTCATCCAAACACAATTCGTATCTCAAACTGAGGTCATGCATGAGTGGCTGTCACCACACAATAGTTTCACTGTTTTGCACTCATACAAAAAAAAAATCAATCGAATTATATGGAGATCTGACTAATTTTCAATCGAACCTGAAATGTGTGTATGTGTGTGTGTGTGTGTGTGTCATCATTTAACAGGATTCATTCTGCTGTTGAGTTTTGATTTTTACATTTCGATTGCTCTACCGTCTACCACATCAAAAGCAGTCAAATCAACATCCACCACAGCCATAGCATCAACACAGGATCGAATAAGGTCGATGAGGAGCTAAAAGATTCAATGGATTTTTTTTTGTCAAATTATGTGAAAATTGGGCAATGCCAACGCAATGCCCTTGTCGCGTGAGAACTGTTTACGTTCACACCAATCGTCAACCGTTGATGCATGATATTTTGTCACCACATTTATTTTTGATTATGTGACACCCGAACAATCCGGAGGAATGGTGAGAATGCGATGGAGACACGAGACGTGCACATAAAAGTCATCATCATTTGCATCAAAAGCACTTGTTTATGCAAATTAAATTTTCGATATTATGTGTGTATGCGCGCAGTAGTCGACGTGTGTGAGTTCTCTCTCCCTCTGGCCCATTTACTTGGACGTGTGTGTGTGTGTGTGTGTGTGTGTGTGTGTGTGTGTGTCAGCTATCGTGGAGCACAGATGCGAATATTTTATAATAAATATGTGGGTCTATTTGGCGTTGAAATCGGCGTGTGCTTTTTGATACTATTCATTCGAGATTTTTCATTCGGTTGGTTCATTTTTTCCTCCCATCCTGATTATAATCAGTTTGAGTTTTTGTTAACCGCTGTTTTTGTATAGTCTTAGCTTTTTCGCAGTTTTTGATTTTTTTTTTGTTCACCTTAAAATAGACTTTGCTCAAAATTCACATAACAATTCGCTAGCACAATCTGACATTTCATTTGGTCGCAATGGAAATAATCAAGTTCCCAAAAATGAATAAATGGATGAAATTCTCCAACAGCTCTGTATTTAAATGATGGAAAAAAATTGTTTTGACGAGCATTTGATTTGAATAAAAAGGTGAATAAGAATAAGTTTGCCTCATTTGCGTTTCGTGTGCCGCACACAATTTTCCAATTATTATTTGAATTTCCTTTGAAAAATGTTTCAACGAGCGAGCTGTTTGCGTACGAATGGGCAAACACTAGCATTAATTTAAAGCATCTTTTTGGTGCGAATTTCTCCCGTTGTGCCCGAAGAATTCTCTTGTGTTTTAAAATGAGCAACACTTGGATACGTACCACACCTCATAACATTTTCCATGAGTCATGAATTTTACGTATTGACTAAGAAATATTGAATTTATTACCGTTTTAAATTCAATTAGTTTATTTTCTTTCCCGTTTCATTGATTTTAATTTAACGACCATTGAATTTAGATTCATTTAGTGTAATGGGCGCACATTAAAAAAGATCCATTCAAGAAAAGAGCTTCGCAATTCCAACATTTTTCAATCATTCGATGCAATAAGAAAATGGAAGAAATTCAACACAATATGTTAGAATGAATGATTGAGGTACTTATGTGTTTTGGAAAATTTGCTAATTGAATCGATGCCGAGCGTTCGTTGGAAGTATAGAAATTTAAGTTTGTTCTTCTTCTATTCAACATCGACAAAGGGATGCCAAAAGTAAAGCTCATTCTCAATTTTGGGAAAATCAATGCCAGTTTAGCACCATTTAACACACTCGATTCGTAGTGAGAGTATAATTTGTCTAAAATACGCAAAAGTAAAGCAAAGCCATCTAACTGAACATGTGCTCGAGTATCAATCCATCTCTCGCATGGCCCCAGTCTACTACACATCTGAGGTATGGATTCAGATTTGTCGAAATATGAATAGCTGCCAAATCCGATTTGCTGTGCGGCTTATAAATATGAGAACTTTCAACACATTGCAATGATTTTGCATATACATTTTTCATATGGCCAAATTTTGTTCGGCTGTCGAACATTCTGAGTAAATCGATTTTTAGACGCGCTAAATGAATATCGATACATCGTATGCGCCGGCTATTTTCTTTTCCATTCATTGACTTAGACAAATGAAAGTGGTATATATTCGGCAATCGTGTAAAGGAGGTGGAGATAAATAGATCATAAGCACATGCTATGAATGACATGTTTGTATATGTTGCTAGCTGCTTAGGTCTCTCCATATAAAATGTCATTTTATAATCAAATTTGAGATCGAAATATGAGGTCGTATAAATAACTCGACGCATACAAGACAAATGATAGGTTATTTATGTTCGGAGACAACCGATTATCTTGAAAAAAATGTGTTCACTATGCAGAACAATCAGAATATGTAAAATGGTTGCTAAGCAAAAGCGTTAATGATAGGGAGCTTTTATTGTTTAATTTTCTAAAATAGAACGACTGTTGTTAATTTACAATATTTGGCTATTTCTCGTCGCATCAACATAGAACTGTGCGTTCCGTCTATTGTTCAAATGCACGTTATTTTTTATTGAATATTCGCATCATTTATCATCTTTGACCACCAAAACTGTAGGAAAAAATGCGTTTTACACCTAAACACATTTGATTTAACCTACTTCATTTTCTGAGAGTTCGCTGAATCTCAGCTAATGTATTCTTATCAACTTTCTACTTTTCACATGCAAACCTATCTATTTTCGTTCGGTTAATGCTCCTTGTAACTGTCACACACACTGGGACAAAAATTTTTCGAGGCTGGTACAAAAATTTTTGGAGGCTGGTACAAAATTTTTTGGAGGCTGGGACAAAATTTTTCGAGACTGGGACAAAATTTTTTGGAGGCTGGTACAACATTTTTTCGAGACTGGGACAACATTTTTTGGAGGCTGGTACAAAATTTTTCGAGGCTGGGACAAAAATTTTTCGAGGCTGGGACAAAAAAATTTCGAGACTGGTACAAATTTTTTTGGAGGCTGGTACAAAATTTTTCGAGGCTGGGACAAAAAAATTTCGAGACTGGTACAACATTTTTTGGAGGCTGGTACAAAATTTTTTCGAGGCTGGTACAAAAAATTTCGAGCTGGACAACATTTTTTGAGGCTGGGACAAAAATTTTCGAGGCTGGTACAAAATTTTTTGGAGGCTGGTACAAAATTTTTTCGAGGCTGGTACAAAATTTTTTGGAGGCTGGTACAAAATTTTTTGGAGGCTGGGACAAAAAAATTCGAGACTGGGACAACATTTTTTGGAGGCTGGGACAAAAAAATTTCGAGACTGGTACAAAATTTTTTCGAGGCTGGTACAAAATTTTTTGGAGGCTGGTACAAAATTTTTTCGAGGCTGGTACAAAATTTTTTGGAGGCTGGTACAAAATTTTTTGGAGGCTGGGACAAAAATTTTTCGAGGCTGGGACAAAAAAATTTCGAGACTGGGACACAATTTTTTGGAGGCTGGTAAAAATTTTTTTCGAGGCTGGTACAAAATTTTTTGGAGGCTGGTACAAAATTTTTTGGAGGCTGGTACAAAATTTTTCGAGGCTGGGACAAAAAAAAATCGAGACTGGTACAACATTTTTTGGAGGCTGATACAAAATTTTTTCGAGGCTGGTACAAAATTTTTTGGAGGCTGGTACAAAATTTTTTCGAGGCTGGTACAAAATTTTTTGGAGGCTGGGACAAAAATTTTTCGAGGCTGGGACAAAAAAAATTCGAGACTGGGACACAATTTTTTGGAGGCTGGTACAAAATTTTTTGGAGGCTGGGACAAAATTTTTTGGAGGCTGGTACAAAATTTTTCGAGGCTGGGACAAAAAAAATTCGAGACTGCGACACAATTTTTTGGAGGCTGGTACAAAATTTTTTGGAGGCTGGGACAAAATTTTTTGGAGGCTGGTACAAAAAAAAATCGAGGCTGGGACAAAAAAAATTCGAGACTGGGACAACATTTTTTGGAGGCTGGTACAAAATTTTTTGGAGGCTGGGACAAAAATTTTTCGAGGCTGGGACAAAAAAAATTCGAGACTGGGACACAATTTTTTGGAGGCTGGTACAAAATTTTTTGGAGGCTGGGACAAAACAAAATTTTTTGGAGGCTGGGACAAAATTTTTTGGAGGCTGGGACAAAATATTTTCGAGACTGGGACAAAAAAATTTCGAGACTGGGACACAATTTTTTGGAGGCTGGTAAAAATTTTTTTCGAGGCTGGTACAAAATTTTTTGGAGGCTGGTACAAAATTTTTTGGAGGCTGGTACAAAATTTTTCGAGGCTGGGACAAAAAAAAATCGAGACTGGTACAACATTTTTTGGAGGCTGATACAAAATTTTTTCGAGGCTGGTACAAAATTTTTTGGAGGCTGGTACAAAATTTTTTCGAGGCTGGTACAAAATTTTTTGGAGGCTGGGACAAAAATTTTTCGAGGCTGGGACAAAAAAAATTCGAGACTGGGACAAAATTTTTTGGAGGCTGGTACAAAATTTTTTGGAGGCTGGGACAAAATTTTTTGGAGGCTGGTACAAAATTTTTTGGAGGCTGGTACAAAATTTTTTGGAGGCTGGGACAAAAATTTTTCGAGGCTGGGACAAAAAATTTTCGAGACTGGGACAAAATTTTTTGGAGGCTGGTACAAAATTTTTTGGAGGCTGGTACAAAAATTTTTCGAGACTGGGACAAAAATTTTTGGAGGCTGGTACAAAATTTTTTGGAGGCTGGTACAAAATTTTTTGGAGGCTGGTACAAAATTTTTTCGAGACTGAGACAACAATTTTTCGAGACTGGGACAAAATTTTTTGGAGGCTGGTACAAAATTTTTTGGAGGCTGGTACAAAATTTTTTGGAGGCTGGTACAAAAATTTTCGAGACTGGGACAAAATTTTTTGGAGGCTGGTACAAATTTTTTTGGAGGCTGGTACAAAATTTTTCGAGGCTGGGACAAAAAAATTTCGAGACTGGGACAAAATTTTTTGGAGGCTGGTACAAAATTTTTTGGAGGCTGGTACAAAAATTTTTGGAGGCTGGTACAAAAATTTTCGAGGCTGGGACAAAAAATTTTCGAGACTGGGACAAAATTTTTTGGAGGCTGGTACAAAATTTTTTGGAGGCTGGTACAAAAATTTTCGAGACTGGGACAAAATTTTTTGGAGGCTGGTACAAAATTTTTTGGAGGCTGGTACAAAATTTTTTGGAGGCTGGTACAAAAATTTTTCGAGACTGGGACAAAATTTTTTGGAGGCTGGTACAAAATTTTTTGGAGGCTGGTACAAAATTTTTTGGAGGCTGGTACAAAATTTTTCGAGACTGGGACAAAATTTTTTGGAGGCTGGTACAAAATATTTTCGAGGCTGGTACAAAATATTTTTGAGACTGGGACAAAATTTTTTGGAGGCTGGTACAAAATTTTTCGAGGCTGGGACAAAAAAATTTCGAGACTGGGACAAAATTTTTTGGAGGCTGGTATTTTTGGAGGCTTGTACAAAAAAATTTCGAGACTGGGACAAAATTTTTTGGAGGCTGGTACAAAATTTTTTGGAGGCTGGTACAAAATTTTTCGAGGCTGGGACAAAAAAATTTCGAGACTGGGACAACATTTTTTGGAGGCTGGTACAAAATTTTTTGGAGGCTGGTACAAAAAATTTTCGAGACTGGGACAAAAATTTTTGGAGGCTGGTACAAAATTTTTTGGAGGCTGGTACAAAATTTTTTCGAGGCTGGGACAAAAAAAATTCGAGACTGGGACAAAATTTTTTGGAGGCTGGTACAAAATTTTTTGGAGGCTGGTACAAAATTTTTCGAGACTGGGACAAAAATTTTCGAGACTGGGACAAAATTTTTTGGAGGCTGGTACAAAATTTTTCGAGGCTGGGACAAAAAATTTTCGAGACTGGGACAAAATTTTTTGGAGGCTGGTACAAAATTTTTTCGAGGCTGGGACAAAAAATTTTCGAGACTGGGACAAAATTTTTTGGAGGCTGGTACAAAATTTTTTGGAGGCTGGTACAAAATTTTTCGAGGCTGGGACAAAAAATTTTCGAGACTGGGACAAAATTTTTTGGAGGCTGGTACAAAATTTTTTGGAGGCTGGTACAAAATTTTTTCGAGGCTGGGACAAAAAATTTTCGAGACTGGGACAAAATTTTTTGGAGGCTGGTACAAAATTTTTTGGAGGCTGGTACAACAATTTTTCGAGACTGGTACAAAATTTTTTCGAGACTGGGACAAAATTTTTTGGAGGCTGGTACAAAATTTTTTCGAGGCTGGTACAAAATTTTTCGAGGCTGGGACAAAATTTTTTGGAGGCTGGTACAAAATTTTTTCGAGGCTGGGACAAAAAAATTTCGAGACTGGGACAACATTTTTTGGAGGCTGGTACAAAATTTTTTCGAGACTGGGACAAAATTTTTTCGAGACTGGGACAAAATTTTTTGGAGGCTGGTACAAAATTTTTTGGAGGCTGGTACAAAATTTTTTCGAGGCTGGGACAAAAAATTTTCGAGACTGGGACAAAATTTTTTGGAGGCTGGTACAAAATTTTTTGGAGGCTGGTACAAAATTTTTCGAGGCTGGGACAAAATTTTTTCGAGACTGGGACAAAATTTTTTGGAGGCTGGTACAAAATTTTTTCGAGACTGGGACAAAATTTTTTGGAGGCTGGTACAAAATTTTTTGGAGGCTGGTACAAAATTTTTTCGAGACTGAGACAACAATTTTTCGAGACTGGGACAAAATTTTTTGGAGGCTGGTACAAAATTTTTTGGAGGCTGGTACAAAATTTTTTCGAGACTGAGACAACAATTTTTCGAGACTGGGACAAAATTTTTTGGAGGCTGGTACAAAATTTTTTCGAGACTGAGACAACAATTTTTCGAGACTGGGACAAAATTTTTTGGAGGCTGGTACAAAATTTTTTGGAGGCTGGTACAAAATTTTTTGGAGGCTGGTACAAAATTTTTTGGAGGCTGGTACAACAATTTTTCGAGACTGGGACAAAAATTTTCGAGACTGGGACAAAATTTTTTGGAGGCTGGTACAAATTTTTTTGGAGGCTGGTACAAAATTTTTCGAGACTGGGACAAAAAATTTTCGAGACTGGGACAAAATTTTTTGGAGGCTGGTACAAAATTTTTCGAGGCTGGGACAAAAATTTTCGACTCAAAATTTTTTGGAGGCTGGTACAAAATTTTTTGGAGGCTGGTACAAAAAAATTTCGAGACTGGGACAAAATTTTTTGGAGGCTGGTACAAAATTTTTTGGAGGCTGGTACAAAATTTTTTCGAGACTGGGACAAAAAATTTTCGAGACTGGGACAAAATTTTTTGGAGGCTGGTACAAAATTTTTTGGAGGCTGGTACAAAATTTTTCGAGACTGGTACAAAATTTTTCGAGACTGGGACAAAATTTTTTGGAGGCTGGTACAAAAATTTTCGAGACTGGGACAAAATTTTTCGAGACTGGGACAAAATTTTTTGGAGGCTGGTACAAAATTTTTTGGAGGCTGGTACAAAAATTTTTCGAGACTGGGACAAAATTTTTTGGAGGCTGGTACAAAATTTTTTGGAGGCTGGTACAAAATTTTTCGAGACTGGGACAAAAATTTTCGAGACTGGGACAAAATTTTTTGGAGGCTGGTACAAAATTTTTCGAGGCTGGTACAAAATTTTTTGGAGGCTGGTACAAAATTTTTTGGAGGCTGGTACAAAAATTTTCGAGACTGGGACAAAATTTTTTGGAGGCTGGTACAAAATTTTTTGGAGGCTGGTACAACAATTTTTCGAGACTGGGACAAAAATTTTCGAGACTGGGACAAAATTTTTTGGAGGCTGGTACAAAATTTTTTGGAGGCTGGTACAAAATTTTTCGAGGCTGGGACAAAAAAATTCGAGACTGGGACAACATTTTTTGGAGGCTGGTACAAAATTTTTCGAGGCTGGGACAAAAAAATTCGAGACTGGGACAACATTTTTTGGAGGCTGGTACAAAATTTTTTGGAGGCTGGTACAAAAAAAATTCGAGACTGGGACAACATTTTTTGGAGGCTGGTACAAAATTTTTTGGAGGCTGGTACAAAATTTTTTCGAGGCTGGGACAAAAAAAATTCGAGACTGGGACACAATTTTTTGGAGGCTGGTACAAAAATTTTTGGAGGCTGGTACAAAATTTTTTGGAGGCTGGTACAAAAAAATTTGGAGGCTGGTACAAAAAAAATTCGAGACTGGGACAACATTTTTTGGAGGCTGGTACAAAATTTTTTGGAGGCTGGTACAAAAAAAATTCGAGACTGGGACAACATTTTTTGGAGGCTGGTACAAAATTTTTCGAGGCTGGTACAAAATTTTTTGGAGGCTGGGACAAAAAAATTTCGAGACTGGGACAACATTTTTTGGAGGCTGGTACAAAATTTTTTGGAGGCTGGTACAAAATTTTTTGGAGGCTGGTACAAAAAAATTTCGAGACTGGGACAACATTTTTTGGAGGCTGGTACAAAATTTTTCGAGGCTGGGACAAAAAAATTCGAGACTGGGACAACATTTTTTGGAGGCTGGTACAAAATTTTTTGGAGGCTGGTACAAAATTTTTTGGAGGCTGGTACAAAAAATTTTCGAGACTGGGACAAAATTTTTTGGAGGCTGGTACAAAATTTTTTGGAGGCTGGTACAAAAAAATTTCGAGACTGGGACAACATTTTTTGGAGGCTGGTACAAAATTTTTTGGAGGCTGGTACAAAATTTTTTGGAGGCTGGTACAAAATTTTTTGGAGGCTGGTACAAAATTTTTTGGAGGCTGGTACAAAATTTTTTGGAGGCTGGTACAAAAAAAATTCGAGACTGGGACAACATTTTTTGGAGGCTGGTACAAAATTTTTTGGAGGCTGGTACAAAATTTTTTGGAGGCTGGTACAAAAAATTTTCGAGACTGGGACAAAATTTTTTGGAGGCTGGTACAAAATTTTTTGGAGGCTGGTACAAAAAAAATTCGAGACTGGGACAACATTTTTTGGAGGCTGGTACAAAAATTTTTGGAGGCTGGTACAAAATTTTTTGGAGGCTGGTACAAAAAAATTTCGAGACTGGGACAAAATTTTTTGGAGGCTGGTACAAAATTTTTCGAGGCTGGGACAAAAAAATTCGAGACTGGGACAACATTTTTTGGAGGCTGGTACAAAAATTTTTGGAGGCTGGGACAACATTTTTTGGAGGCTGGTACAAAAAAAATTCGAGACTGGGACAACATTTTTTGGAGGCTGGTACAAAATTTTTCGAGGCTGGGACAAAAAAATTCGAGACTGGGACAACATTTTTTGGAGGCTGGTACAAAAATTTTTGGAGGCTGGTACAAAATTTTTTGGAGGCTGGTACAAAAAAATTCGAGACTGGGACAACATTTTTTGGAGGCTGGTACAAAATTTTTCGAGGCTGGGACAAAAAAATTTCGAGACTGGGACAACATTTTTTGGAGGCTGGTACAAAAAAATTTCGAGACTGGGACAAAATTTTTTGGAGGCTGGTACAAAATTTTTCGAGGCTGGGACAAAAAAATTCGAGACTGGGACAACATTTTTTGGAGGCTGGGACAAAAAAATTCGAGACTGGGACAACATTTTTTGGAGGCTGGTACAAAATTTCTCGAGGCTGGGACAAAAAAATTCGAGACTGGGACAAAATTTTTTGGAGGCTGGTACAAAAAAATTTCGAGACTGGGACAACATTTTTTGGAGGCTGGTACAAAATTTTTCGAGGCTGGGACAAAAAAATTCGAGACTGGGACAACATTTTTTGGAGGCTGGTACAAAAAAAATTCGAGACTGGGACAACATTTTTTGGAGGCTGGTACAAAATTTTTCGAGGCTGGGACAAAAAAATTCGAGACTGGGACAACATTTTTTGGAGGCTGGTACAAAATTTCTCGAGGCTGGGACAAAAAAATTCGAGACTGGGACAACATTTTTTGGAGGCTGGTACAAAATTTTTTGGAGGCTGGTACAAAATTTTTTGGAGGCTGGTACAAAAATTTTTGGAGGCTGGGACAACATTTTTTGGAGGCTGGTACAAAATTTTTCGAGGCTGGGACAAAAAAATTCGAGACTGGGACAACATTTTTTGGAGGCTGGTACAAAATTTTTTGGAGGCTGGTACAAAAAAAATTCGAGACTGGGACAACATTTTTTGGAGGCTGGTACAAAAATTTTTGGAGGCTGGTACAAAATTTTTTGGAGGCTGGTACAAAAAAAATTCGAGACTGGGACAACATTTTTTGGAGGCTGGTACAAAATTTTTCGAGGCTGGGACAAAAAAATTCGAGACTGGGACAACATTTTTTGGAGGCTGGTACAAAAAAAATTCGAGACTGGGACAACATTTTTTGGAGGCTGGTACAAAATTTTTCGAGGCTGGGACAAAAAAATTCGAGACTGGGACAACATTTTTTGGAGGCTGGTACAAAATTTCTCGAGGCTGGGACAAAAAAATTCGAGACTGGGACAACATTTTTTGGAGGCTGGTACAAAATTTTTTGGAGGCTGGTACAAAATTTTTTGGAGGCTGGTACAAAAATTTTTGGAGGCTGGGACAACATTTTTTGGAGGCTGGTACAAAATTTTTCGAGGCTGGGACAAAAAAATTCGAGACTGGGACAACATTTTTTGGAGGCTGGTACAAAATTTTTTGGAGGCTGGTACAAAAAAAATTCGAGACTGGGACAACATTTTTTGGAGGCTGGTACAAAAATTTTTGGAGGCTGGTACAAAATTTTTTGGAGGCTGGTACAAAAAAAATTCGAGACTGGGACAACATTTTTTGGAGGCTGGTACAAAAATTTTTGGAGGCTGGTACAAAATTTTTTGGAGGCTGGTACAAAATTTTTTGGAGGCTGGTACAAAATTTTTTGGAGGCTGGTACAAAATTTTTTGGAGGCTGGTACAAAATTTTTTGGAGGCTGGTACAAAATTTTTTGGAGGCTGGTACAAATTTTTTTGGAGGCTGGTACAAAATTTTTTGGAGGCTGGTACAAAAAAATTTCGAGACTGGGACAACATTTTTTGGAGGCTGGTACAAAATTTTTCGAGGCTGGGACAAAAAATTTCGAGACTGGGGCAACATTTTTTGGAGGCTGATACAAAATTTTTTGGAGGCTGGTACAAAATTTTTTGGAGGCTGGTACAAAAAAAATTCGAGACTGGGACAACATTTTTTGGAGGCTGGTACAAAAATTTTTGGAGGCT
This sequence comes from Aphidoletes aphidimyza, assembly GCA_030463065.1. Taxonomy (NCBI): domain Eukaryota; kingdom Metazoa; phylum Arthropoda; class Insecta; order Diptera; family Cecidomyiidae; genus Aphidoletes; species Aphidoletes aphidimyza. The sequence goes on from CM059997.1 coordinate 45,450,448, forward strand.
GGTACAAAATTTTTTGGAGGCTGGTACAAAATTTTTTGGAGGCTGGTACAAAATTTTTTGGAGGCTGGTACAAAAAAATTTCGAGACTGGGACAACATTTTTTGGAGGCTGGTACAAAATTTTTCGAGGCTGGGACAAAAAATTTCGAGACTGGGGCAACATTTTTTGGAGGCTGGTACAAATTTTTTTGGAGGCTGGTACAAAATTTTTTGGAGGCTGGTACAAAAAATTTTCGAGACTGGGACAAAATTTTTTGGAGGCTTGTGCTGAATTCTGATGATAATTCGCTACGGTTGAATAAAAACACTGGATTTTTATTTTTTGTCTAAAAATTTATTTGCAAAAATGGATGGTGTTGTGTGGTTGTGTAATTTAGTGTGTGTTGTGTGGAAGCGTGTTTGTTGTAAATGAATGATGCGTAAATGACTTTAAAATTTGCTTCAAAATGCATAAATTTTATCGGTGCATAAGACGATTGAAACAACTAAGATTCAAATTTCAATAGAAAAATCTTGTCACTTCAATCGCATAAATGCTCCAAATTGATTTAAATTAGCCGTCTTCAAAAGATTAGCCAATTCAATCGGTAATTTATGCAATTGGTGCAAATTAGGAGGAAAAATGTGACACTTGTTCAAAACGATTGAAAAAGTTGTGATTTCTGATTTATTTGTTGGTTGGCAACTAGCCGTGTGATCGAATAAGACTCTTATTCGATTCGAAAAAAATATGATTGTGGCAACTTGCCGTGTGCAGTAAAAACGATTTAGCTGCAGAATATTTTTCAATTGGAACTATCCACTTTGAAGTGAGTTACTGAACTGAACTGATTGGTTTCACATTTCACACGAATTGACCAATTATTACAATTGTCGTATTTTAAATGCTTCAATTTTCACAATCACACATTAAACACATGGAAACTATTTCAAATTACAACTCAACGAAAGAACACAATAAATCATACCGTTGTCCATGCTGGTTGACGTTTTAAATGAGAATGATTCGGTTTGTCAAATGATGTTTGTTTGTGTGTGACTGAGTTCTATTTCGTTCGTTGCGATTTGATACAGTTTTGACATTTGGAGTGAATGTGATGAAAGAGAATGATATCTGTAAGTGAATGACAATGATAAATGAGCTGAATGTAACAATGTGTTTGTGTAAATTAAAATATGGTTGAAAACTCTTCAACATTCTCCGGGGCATTGGACTTCTGAGAGCCTGAACAGTCCAATCTTTCGTTATCCAGTGTGGGAAGAATTCCCAAGCGGTGAATAGGTCGTTTCAATGTTGTATTTCCGCATTTTACATCGACAATTCTGATAAGTCCATCTTTGGCTGGATACACAGCTGTGATTCGACCTAATGGCCATCGACTTGGTGGTAGATTGTCCTCGGAAATGACTACAATTTGGCCTACCTTAATATTGGTTTCTTCTTTAGTCCATTTTTGCCTTGTTTGTAGTTGGTCAATGTATTCTTTGGACCAGCCTTTCCAAAATTCGGTATACAGTCTATAGAGAAATTGATATTGATCAAGGCGATTCATTTTAATGTGGCTTAAATCTGGTCTTGGCAATGTGTTAATTGGCTGGAAATTGAAGAAATGGGATGGTGTGATAACTTCAATATCATCAGAATTGGGAGTTATAGCCCATAAGGGACGTGAGTTCAAACAGCATTCGACTTGTTTCAAAACGTGATCAAATCGGCGTGCAGTCAGCTTGGTGTCTTTTAGCACACGTTTCAGATGATATTTTACTGAGCCGACAGCTCGTTCCCAAATTCCAGCCATGTGACTGGCACGTGCTGGTATTCGCTTGAAAGTAATGCGATTGTTAGCCAGCATTCTAGTAAGTGCATTCGTTTGTGACAGCATTTGCTCAAGCAGCTCATGAACTTCCTTTTCAGTGCCGACAAAATTTGTGCCATTGTCAGTATGTAACTCTGATGGAATTCCCCTTCGAGCAATGAAATTTTCCAATACCATGATGAATTCTGCAGTTGACAAATCGCAAGCTACTTCCAAGTGTATTGCCTTTGTGGTCAAGCAAATGAAGAGGGCGATGTAACCTTTCGTGGTTTTGGCATTTTTACTATCGCTGAGTTTGATGTTGAAAGGACCAGCATAGTCACATCCAACGAATGTGAACGGTCTTGCTTGTTCAGTTCGGAATGATGGTAGTTCTGCCATTTGTTGTTTAAGCAGTTGTTTCTTGGTTCGATAACAGACAACACAATGACCGATCAGCTTTTTGACTTGATTCCGTGCATGAATTATCCAAAATCGTTCTCTCAATGCTCGTAATGTTAGTTGCACACCTCCGTGTAATACTTGGTGTTGATGTGTGTACCTCACAAGTAAAAGAACAAATTTAGACTTGGCTGGTAAAATTAAAGCGGTTTTTTGTGAGAGAAATTCGGCATTTCCGACGCGACCATTCATTCTTAGACACCCTCTATCATCAATGAACGGAGCTAATGAGTGTAAATTACTTGCCTTTGATAGTGAGCGTTTGTTTTTTATTTTTCCGATGTCTTCTCCAAAATACTGATTTTGTGTGAACTTAACCCAATGCATTTCAGCAAGTTCCATTTCGGATGCGCTAATCGGTTGAGCCGTCATTTTTTTTGTTCTCATCTTGGTTAGCCATCGCAATGCAATACATGTGAACCGAAGTAACCGAGTGAGATCTTCAAAACTATCCAATACATGATTTTGTTCAACTACCTTCACATGAAACGATTTGATTTGCTTTCGTTTTTCTGGAGCTGTCTCTATAGGTAGTTCAAAGTCTTGCTTTGGAACAGCACTCACACTATTTGTTAAAAATGATGGACCATGCCACCACATTGGTGAATTTTCAAGCTCACTTATTGAGCATCCCCTTGATGCAAGGTCAGCTGGATTTTGTTTTGATGGTATATATCTCCAGTGGCTGGCATCAAGGTTTTGTTGGATTTCGCTAACACGGTTCGCTACAAATGGAACCCACCTGCTTGGGTGTGTCGCCAGCCATGCTAAAACGATTTTAGAATCGCACCAAGCGAACACTTGACATTCCGATAATGATAAGGCGTGCATGCATCGAACAACTAATTTTGAAAGTAAAACAGCCCCACATAATTCCAAACGTGGAATTGTTGTTGCTTTTATAGGAGCCACTTTGGTTTTGGATGCGATCAAATTACAAGAAATGACGTTATTTTCATGAAATACTCGCACATATACACCACAAGCATATGCAATTGTTGCTGCATCACAGAATGCGTGAATTTCAACGGTTTCATTTCGATTTGACAACTTCAGCCATCGTGGAACCTTGATTGGCATCGGTGAAGTCAATTCAGTGAACATTTTCACCCATTGAGACACAATGTGTTTCGGGAGCTCTGAATCCCAGCCGATGTGGTTTGGCAATCGCCAAATGTCCTGCATAACAACCTTAGCTCTCACAATGCACGGAGCCAGCCAACCGAGTGGATCGAACAGCTTCGAAATTGCCGATAAGATCCTTCGTTTGGTCCATGTTGACACATTATCAAATTCCAATGATTTGAATATGAAAGAATCGGAGTCAGCATTCCATGCTAAGCCTAAGGTTTTGAAAACAGAATTGAAATTAATACATGGCTCTAGATCAATATCGTCAACACCAATTAAAATTTGTGGATGATTGGATTTCCATTTTCTCAAATTAAAACCGTAGTCAGCTAAAATGTTGGTAATCTCTTGACGTGTCTCTATGGCCAACTGTATTGATGGAAAAGATTTGAAAAAATCATCAACATAAAAATTGTTTTTGATGGCATCTGCTAACTCTGGGTTTGAATCTTTGATTATAAATGCAATTTCACAAACGCTTCGAGTGGCTTGGAAAGGTGCAGCACTGGTTCCAAATGTTACGGTTAAAAGCCTATAAACAGCAACTCCGTCGGTTCCAGGTCTATGCCAAAGAATGGACTGTAAATTGGAATGCTCTGGATTTATGCGAATCATCCGATACATTTTCTCAATATCACCTGAAATCACGAATTCGTATTTTCGCCATCCCAAAAGTAAATCAAGCAATTCAGGCTGAATAACTGGTCCTACACAAAGACACTCATTCAGTGAAATTCCTGTACTTGTTTTTGCTGAACCATCGAACACCGTTCGTACTTTTGTGGTGCTACTGCTTTCCTTTACAACTGCATGGTGAGGCAAAAAACATTGAAAAATTGGTGAATCTGTGACTAATTCCATGTGATTTAATTCCAAATACTCCTCTAAAACAGCATCGTATTTTATTTTCAATTGTGGATCCCTCTCAAATTTCCGTTCAAGACAACGGTAACGTCGTTTTGCCATTGAAAGAGAGTCACCGAGATGTTCATATGGATTTAGCTTGAAAGGCAAATCCACCATTAAATGTCCATTTTTTGTACGAGTAACTGATTTTTTAAATACTTCTTCCGCTGTCTGTTCTTCAGGAGTTAGAAAACGCTTGCATTCGACTTCTTCAAGCTCCCAAAATGACCTCAAATGTGCACTTAGGTCCTTATCAGGATCGTCGAAAAATTCAAACTTAGTGTTGCGGCAAAAGTTCATGCATTTCGTTGGGACGTTTAAAGTGCCTGAAACAAACCAGCCTAACTTTGAACGCTGTGCAATTGGCTGATAACGTTGACCCTTTTTTACTTCATCTAATATAAAATCTGCATGAGCGGAACCACCCAGTAATAAATCGATTTTGTGTGCTTCAAAGTATTTCGGATTTGCTAACGATAAATTGTGTAGATGTGACCATTCTTGAATTTTTGATTTGTTAAATCCATTGGTGTTACCGATTGAGCGCACAACAATTGCCTTTATGGTTAATTTGTATTGTGGGTTGTGAATGGATCCAATTTCAAACAATGTTCGACCAACAACAGATCCGACTGGGGAATTTCCAACACCAAACATCGGTGAATTGATGCGAGTGAACTGTAACTTTAACAGGTTACATGCACGAACAGTTATAAGGTTTGTGGTGGAGCCTTGATCAATGAGTGCATATAAAAGCGATGAACGGCCGTTTGAACGAGTGGGAACGATAGCTGTGGCCAATAAAGTGTCTTCTTCGGAATGATCACTTAAATGGTAAAAATGTTCACTGCTAATTTGACTCAAGATGTCATCGTCCTGTAACTCATCGTTGTTATGATTGGAGCTGATTGAAGCATTATCAATGCATTTCTCGTCAGTGACATTCAGAAACACTTGTTTACCGTCATAATGTAATAAAGTGTGGTGAGATTCCGAACACTTTTTACATGCTGATTCAAAAGGACAGTTCTTAACGTCATGCGGGTAAAAACAATTTATACAAAGATTGTTTTTGGCAATTAATCGTTGTCGGTCTTTTAATGACATTCGAAAGATTTCATCACATCGGGAGGCAAGGTGATTTTTTGAGCAAAGGACACATTTGTAGCTTGGTTTTAATGTGTAAAATGATTTAAATTTGTCATTCCCTCTTTTTCCATCGAAAACCTTTTGATGAGCTTGAGGTTTGGCATTTGGTTGTACTTTTTGTGCTGAAAAAGCCTCAGTAGTTTCCAATACAGTGATGCGCACCTCAATAAAAGTCAAAAGTGTTTTTAGTTTCGGCACTGTTCGTTTGCCCTCCAATTTGTCTTCCCAGAGCGCTAAAGTTTGTTTATCAAAGCGTTGTGACACATGAAAAACCAGAATGGCATCCCATGAAGCCGTTTCGACCTCACAACAGCCCAATGCAGCAACAAGACCATTGATGGTATTGAGCATTGTACGAAATATGTCTGCCGTAGGAGCATCCATTGATGGCATGGCATACAACGCCCTTAAATGTGCGTTTATAATTGCTCTCTGGTTGTCATACCGCTCTTTTAATAAATTCATCGCACTATTGAATGCACCCGGTCCAGGTAAAACGTGACTAACTAGAGTGCGAGCTTCTCCAAAAAGAGCATCTTTCAAAACCTGTAGTCTTTGCACTTCGGAGATTCTGGCAGTTAAAACCTCTTTACACGTTGCTAGAAATTCAATCCAATCCGTCAAATCACCCGAGAAAGGTGTTATTCTCATTGGTGCCAATTTAAAAGGAGTGTGCGATTGATTGCTGTTATCATTTGTGTCCTGATCTATGCTATGATTTGGGACGTTAGTTAGATTGGACAATAACTGAGAAACGTGTATTTTTGCCTTTAAATATGCGTTGTGTGACTGAGTGAACTCATGTGAAATTGAATCGAGCCCACCGTCTCCAGTTGAAACCATTGCAGCCTCATGCTCTTCAAATGCTACAAAATGGTCTGACCATTTTGAATTCAAATCATCTTTCCAAATACGCAATGCACTCAAGCTATCATCGGCAGTCAACTTAGCGACTGAATTTACCGTTGCTTTCAGCATTTTTTGTGTTCGAGTTCGAACAGTGTTCAGTAGCTCAAAATGTGAATCGTCATTGGCTTCTGGACCAACGGACTTACGGCCTTGGTTTTTCCTTGACATCGTGATTAATTTTTTCCTTAAAAATTTAAGCGACAAATAGAGAAAAACAAAAAAATCGAACACAATATTTTAAGTGATGATTTGTTTATTGAATTTTCCTTGCAAATGTATATTCGATGCGTGTAATGTGCAGAAATGTTTCATGCAAAAGCCATGCAAATGTTTAATCCGTAAATTCGATAATATTGTTTGCTTTCAAAGTATTGATGACTTGTTTATTTTGTTGGCATTCAATTCTACGACGTTTGTTCCGTTGTTGCAGGGCCCTAGCACATTTGCAAGCACCAGTGCGGTCGGTTTGTGTGCCACGTGTTTCAGTTTTCTTTTGTAACGGGTCACTGGAATGTGATTTTGGATTGTGATTCGGCACACTAACAACAACGTGTCGATTGTCGATGGTGTGTGCACCGGCTTCAAGGCGGGTGTGTGGCGACTGTACAACGTTGGGTCGGTGGCGATGAGAAAGAGCACGGTGATTTTTTTTGTCGAAAACCACGTGTTTTGACGATGAAATTTTCGAATGACCGAGCGGCTTCACTATCACTGATTTGAGATTTGGTTTCACTTTTTCTGGTAAATCGTCGATTTCAGAAAGATAAATGTCGGAATCATCGGCAATATCCAACACATCCAAATCCCTTTGACTTGATGGTGAAACCGGTAACTTCGCTTTGCTACCAAAATGTGCTGAATTCTGATGATAATTCACTACGGTTGAATAAAAACACTGAATTTTTATTTGTTGTCTAAAAATTTATTTGCAAAAATGGATGGTGTTGTGTGGTTGTGTAATTTAGTGTGTGTTGTGTGGAAGCGTGTTTGTTGTAAATGAATGATGCGTAAATGACTTTAAAATTTGCTTCAAAATGCATAAATTTTATCGGTGCATAAGACGATTGAAACAACTAAGATTCAAATTTCAATAGAAAAATCTTGTCACTTCAATCGCATAAATGCTCCAAATTGATTTAAATTAGCCGTCTTCAAAAGATTAGCCAATTCAATCGGTAATTTATGCAATTGGTGCAAACTAGGAGGAAAAATGTGACACTTGTTCAAAACTATTGAAAAAGGTGTGATTTCTGATTTATTTGTTGGTTGGCAACTAGCCGTGTGATCGAATAGGCTGGTACAAAAAAATTTCGAGACTGGGACAACATTTTTTGGAGGCTGGTACAAAATTTTTTGGAGGCTGGGACAAAATTTTTTGGAGGCTGGTACAAAATTTTTCGAGGCTGGGACAAAAAAATTTCGAGACTGGGACAACATTTTTTGGAGGCTGGTACAAAATTTTTCGAGGCTGGGACAAAAAAATTTCGAGACTGGGACAACATTTTTTGGAGACTGGTACAAAATTTTTTGGAGGCTGGGACAAAATTTTTTGGAGGCTGGTACAAAATTTTTCGAGGCTGGGACAAAAAAATTTCGAGACTGGGACAAAATTTTTTGGAGGCTGGTACAAAATTTTTCGAGGCTGGGACAAAAAAATTTCGAGACTGGGACAACATTTTTTGGAGGCTGGTACAAAAAAATTTCGAGACTGGGACAACATTTTTTGGAGGCTGGTACAAAATTTTTTCGAGACTGGGACAAAATTTTTTGGAGGCTGGTACAAAAAAATTTCGAGACTGGGACAACATTTTTTGGAGGCTGGTACAAAATATTTTCGAGGCTGGGACAAAATATTTTCGAGACTGGTACAAAAATTTTTCGAGACTGGGACAAAATTTTTTGGAGGCTGGTACAAAAAAAATTCGAGACTGGGACAACATTTTTTGGAGGCTGGTACAAAATTTTTCGAGGCTGGTGCAAAATTTTTTCGAGGCTGGTACAAAATTTTTTGGAGGCTGGGACAAAATTTTTCGAGACTGGGACAAAATTTTTTGGAGGCTGGTACAAAATTTTTTCGAGACTGGGACAACATTTTTTGGAGGCTGGTACAAAATTTTTTCGAGACTGGGACAAAAATTTTTCGAGGCTGGGACAAAAAAATTTCGAGACTGGGACAAAATTTTTTGGAGGCTGGTACAAAAATTTTTCGAGGCTGGGACAAAAAAATTTCGAGACTGGGACAAAAATTTTTGGAGGCTGGGACAAAATTTTTTGGAGGCTGGTACAAAATTTTTTGGAGGCTGGTACAAAATTTTTTCGAGACTGGGACAAAATTTTTTGGAGGCTGGTACAAAAATTTTTCGAGACTGGGACAACATTTTTTGGAGGCTGGTACAACATTTTTTCGAGACTGGGACAACATTTTTTGGAGGCTGGTACAAAATTTTTTGGAGGCTGGTACAAAATTTTTGTGGAGGCTGGGACAAAAAAATTTCGAGACTGGGACAAAATTTTTTGGAGGCTGGTACAAAATTTTTTGGAGGCTGGTACAAAATTTTTTGGAGGCTGGTACAAAAATTTTTGGAGGCTGGGACAAAATTTTTTGGAGGCTGGTACAAAATTTTTTGGAGGCTGGGACAAAAAATTTTCGAGACTGAGACAAAATTTTTTGGAGGCTGGTACAAAATTTTTCGAGGCTGGGACAAAAAATTTTCGAGACTGGGACAAAATTTTTTGGAGGCTGGTACAAAATTTTTTGGAGGCTGGTACAAAATTTTTTCGAGGCTGGGACAAAAAATTTTCGAGACTGAGACAAAATTTTTTGGAGGCTGGTACAAAATTTTTTGGAGGCTGGGACAAAAATTTTTGAGACTGGGACAAAAAATTTTCGAGGCTGGGACAAAAAAATTTCGAGACTGGGACAAAATTTTTTGGAGGCTGGTACAAAATTTTTCGAGGCTGAGACAAAAAATTTTCGAGACTGAGACAAAATTTTTTGGAGGCTGGGACAAAAAATTTTGGAGGCTGGGACAAAAATTTTTGAGACTGGGACAAAAAAATTTCGAGGCTGGGACAAAAAATTTTCGAGACTGGGACAAAAATTTTTGGAGGCTGGTACAAAATTTTTTGGAGGCTGGTACAAAATTTTTTGGAGGCTGGGACAAAAAAATTTCGAGACTGGGACAAAATTTTTTGGAGGCTGGTACAAAATTTTTGAGACTGGGACAAAAAATTTTCGAGGCTGGGACAAAAAATTTTGGAGGCTGGGACAAAATTTTTTGGAGGCTGGTACAAAATTTTTTGGAGGCTGGTACAAAATTTTTTCGAGACTGGGACAAAATTTTTTGGAGGCTGGGACAAAAAATTTTCGAGACTGAGACAAAATTTTTTGGAGGCTGGTACAAAATTTTTCGAGGCTGGGACAAAAAATTTTCGAGACTGGGACAAAATTTTTTGGAGGCTGGTACAACATTTTTTGGAGGCTGGTACAAAATTTTTTCGAGGCTGGGACAAAAAATTTTCGAGACTGGGACAAAATTTTTTGGAGGCTGGTACAAAATTTTTTGGAGGCTGGGACAAAAATTTTTGAGACTGGGACAAAAAATTTTCGAGGCTGGGACAAAAAAATTTCGAGACTGGGACAAAATTTTTTGGAGGCTGGTACAAAATTTTTCGAGGCTGGGACAAAAAATTTTCGAGACTGAGACAAAATTTTTTGGAGGCTGGGACAAAAAATTTTGGAGGCTGGGACAAAAATTTTTGAGACTGGGACAAAAAAATTTCGAGGCTGGGACAAAAAAATTTCGAGACTGGGACAAAATTTTTTGGAGGCTGGTACAAAATTTTTTGGAGGCTGGTACAAAATTTTTTGGAGGCTGGTACAAAATTTTTTGGAGGCTGGTACAAAATTTTTCGAGGCTGGGACAAAAAAATTTCGAGACTGGGACAAAAATTTTTGGAGGCTGGGACAAAATTTTTTGGAGGCTGGTACAAAATTTTTTGGAGGCTGGTACAAAATTTTTTCGAGGCTGGGACAAAAAATTTTCGAGACTGGGACAAAATTTTTTGGAGGCTGGTACAAAATTTTTTGGAGGCTGGTACAAAATTTTTTCGAGGCTGGGACAAAAAATTTTCGAGACTGGGACAAAATTTTTTGGAGGCTGGTACAAAATTTTTTGGAGGCTGGGACAAAAATTTTTCGAGACTGGGACAAAAAAATTTCGAGACTGGGACAAAAATTTTTGGAGGCTGGTACAAAATTTTTTGGAGGCTGGTACAAAATTTTTTGGAGGCTGGTACAAAATTTTTTCGAGGCTGGGACAAAAAATTTTCGAGACTGGGACAAAATTTTTTGGAGGCTGGTACAAAATTTTTTGGAGGCTGGGACAAAAATTTTTGAGACTGGGACAAAATTTTTCGAGGCTGGGACAAAAAAAATTCGAGACTGGGACAAAATTTTTTGGAGGCTGGTACAAAAATTTTTCGAGGCTGGGACAAAAAAATTTCGAGACTGAGACAAAAAATTTTGGAGGCTGGGACAAAATTTTTTGGAGGCTGGTACAAAATTTTTTCGAGGCTGGGACAAAAAATTTTCGAGACTGAGACAAAAAAATTTGGAGGCTGGTACAAAATTTTTTGGAGGCTGGTACAAAATTTTTCGAGGCTAGGACAAAAAATTTTCGAGACTGGGACAAAATTTTTTGGAGGCTGGTACAAAATTTTTTGGAGGCTGGTACAAAATTTTTTGGAGGCTGGTACAAAATTTTTCGAGGCTGGTACAAAAATTTTTCGAGGCTGGGACAAAAAAATTTCGAGACTGGGACAAAATTTTTGGAGGCTGGTACAAAATTTTTTGGAGGCTGGTACAAAATTTTTTGGAGGCTGGTACAAAATTTTTTGGAGGCTGGTACAAAATTTTTCGAGGCTGGGACAAAAAAATTTCGAGACTGGGACAAAAATTTTTGGAGGCTGGGACAAAATTTTTTGGAGGCTGGTACAAAATTTTTTGGAGGCTGGTACAAAATTTTTCGAGGCTGGGACAAAAAATTTTCGAGACTGGGACAAAATTTTTTGGAGGCTGGTACAAAATTTTTTCGAGGCTGGGACAAAAAATTTTCGAGACTGGGACAAAATTTTTTGGAGGCTGGTACAAAATTTTTTCGAGGCTGGGACAAAAAATTTTCGAGACTGAGACAAAATTTTTTGGAGGCTGGTACAAAATTTTTTGGAGGCTGGGACAAAAATTTTCGAGACTGGGACAAAAAAATTTCGAGACTGAGACAAAAATTTTTGGAGGCTGGTACAAAATTTTTTGGAGGCTGGTACAAAATTTTTTGGAGGCTGGTACAAAATTTTTTCGAGGCTGGGACAAAAAATTTTCGAGACTGAGACAAAATTTTTTGGAGGCTGGTACAAAATTTTTTGGAGGCTGGGACAAAAATTTTTGAGACTGGGACAAAAAAATTTCGAGGCTGGGACAAAAAAATTTCGAGACTGGGACAAAATTTTTTGGAGGCTGGTACAAAAATTTTTCGAGGCTGGGACAAAAAAATTTCGAGACTGAGACAAAAAAATTTGGAGGCTGGGACAAAATTTTTTGGAGGCTGGTACAAAATTTTTCGAGGCTGGGACAAAAAATTTTCGAGACTGGGACAAAAAAATTTGGAGGCTGGTACAAAATTTTTTGGAGGCTGGTACAAAATTTTTCGAGGCTAGGACAAAAAATTTTCGAGACTGGGACAAAATTTTTTGGAGGCTGGTACAAAATTTTTTGGAGGCTTGGACAACATTTTTTGGAGGCTGATACAAAATTTTTCGAGGCTGGTACAAAAATTTTTCGAGGCTGGGACAAAAATTTTCGAGACTGGGACAAAAAAAATTCGAGGCTGGGACAAAAAAATTTCGAGACTGGGACAAAAATTTTCGAGACCGGGACAAACATTTTTGGAGGCTGGGACGAACATTTTTGGAGGCTGGTACAAATGAAGGTCTTTCCGTTGCGAATTTATCTCCGTTCAAATCTTGCTAGGTGCTATATGACATTAATACGACTGTTCGCATATTTTTTCACCTTTTCAAGTGGATAGTTAAGCAGGCGTTTCTTCCGCCGCGTGACTTAGAATGTTTTGGTTGAATGAGCAATCGAAAGAACTTTTCAAAAAATTTCCGTAAAGGTTTCGAAAAACTCCCGTTCACCGCTAAGAACATTTTGAAGAGGAGGTGTTATTTTTGGCATAAAACATCGAAATTAGTCGACATTTGGCCAAGATATGTGCGTTTAAAAATTTCGACCATCATTTTGAAATATTTAATCGCGGTTAATGCGTTGATGAAATTTCAATGTAAAATCAACTCCATTGGAAAGAGCTTGAAAATCTTCTATCGTCTTTGGTATAAAAATCGGCTGATATCCTACCAAAATATGGCTTTTTGAACTGGAGGTTTTCATTTGATATTTGCCTGGTTTGGAACTTAGAATGTGTGTTGCACCTTGAATATGATACGACTAGTATCATACGAGTAAGTATCAATCGTTTGAAATGAAAAATCAACCATCATTCAACCCGAAATTTAAAATATAAAATATGAAATGTGACTGAGTGAATTGAGACATATTTTGCTAAACACCTATCAAAAATATTCGTCAAGAGTGTGTATGTGAATGTGATGCTTTCAGTTGTAATTTATGAAGAGAAAACTCAGCGGGGAGACTGACAAGCGCCACCATAGAAACGACTACAGGTAAACTTAACTGAATGAAAATGGTAATGATAAACATAATGTTGGAGCGATATCAAAAGACAAGCATCACGAAATAAGGTCGAAAACTTCTACTTTGCTTATGATCAATCACTCGCGATCATTATATAATGGTTTTGTGTTTACAGTTCACAAGTTCACATGTGCTTGGCGTGTCGGGGCACGAACATTTCTTTTGGGCGTCGTTGGTGACTGCTGCTATTGTTGTAGTTGTTGTTGTTGTCGCCGCGCGCATAAAATCCATTCATTTGACGTACAACATTCGAGTAATCGCAGCAGGTGCTTAAAAACACAAATTTACGTATTTTATTCGCCACGTATTTACATTTAGATCGAAATTTGCGATGAGTATTTCCTCTTTAGTCGCTTGAATTACGGCTGTTGTTGTTGACAACATTCATTTCCTTTTCTCTCTCTCTCTCTCTCTCTCTCTCTCTCTCTCTCTCTCTCTCTCTCTCTCTCTCTCTCTCTTACTCTCTCTTTATTCACCTCAACCATTCTTCCTTCTCTACTGCGTGCAATTTTATTTGTCTTTGCATTGTTCATTTGTCGAGTTGAGCGTGCTTTTTTCGCGCGTTCAGTTGCAATGTGGTTTGTCAGCTGCCGCTTTAAATGTATGTTCATTCTTCACCTTCACAATTCTTCTTTCGATCTGTTTCTTTTACTCTTACTCTGCCGAATTCTCTGTCTCTTGACTCCCGCTTCATTTCATTTGCCTTCACAATCAGTAGCTTCAACATTCCATGCAGATTTATATTTATATATTATATTTTTTTTTTATTTTTCACCTCTCCCTCCTCATCCCCTTTGTACGTTTCAACATTTCTTATAGTGTTGGCTTTTTTCATCTGGTGTATTTTGTATTCGCTGTGTTGTTCTGTTTCAAGAATCTCTTGAGGAGAATCGAATTTGTCATCATTAAAGAAAATTTTGGTCTGTGCTGAATGGCGGGCGCCGGAAAAAACAGCACTGAAATAAGACGTTAAATAGTCAACGAATGCACAATTGTGAGGGTAAATGAAAAATTAGCAAAATCATTCGCAGGCAGCAAGCGAGACAGTGCGAACAAACTGCGTACGTAACAAAACAAAACAAAAACTGTAGCGTTGAATGAGCGATAGTATTTTTTTGCTTGAATGAAAATGTGAAATACAATTGCACACATTGCGAATCCAGGCAATATTGTCAATTCCTTCTTTGTTATCAACAATCACGTTCTTTTTTCTGTACGCTATTTTTCCCCGCATCATTTTTTGCCGCATTTATTTTCTCCAGCCGTTCACTTAGTTTTTTCTTTATAAGTGCTTTTTGTTTTGCAGCGTGCAAATTTATTTGGTCGTTATTTAGAAGAGCGCAAAAATAAAAACAAGCAGCAGCAGCAGCAGCAGCAGCAGAAAAAGCAACAGCATGAAATGAGTGTACAAAAAACATACGAAAAGTAAAAAAATGCTCATTCGATGATTGCTATGGCAAGTGCGTTCATAAAATGTTATGCTTCATTGGAGGCAATGCTTCGAGCTGAGCATCACACACAAAATAGTGACACAGAGCAAGATGGATAGAGGGATCTCTTGGGATACGACAACACCAACGAATTGACGAGAGAAAAGAATTACGCAAATGAAATTCGCAAGGAAGTGTAATGCATTGAAGTAAAATTACAAACGTATAAATCAACAACGTGCATATATTTCATTTTTAGCCATTCCCTATTGCCACCACATACAACGCCACAAATCCTCCCAAAGCCAACCGCATTTTTGGCCTATATATGGCCCGTCGAATGTAGATTATATTTTTTCAGTTGCCTGAGTCGTAAGCACTTTTTAGTCGTTATTGTAATAGAATTACATTTGCACAGCTCATCAAAGGAAGCGGTTCATCCCAAGTCGCACAAAAATACCCTACGGACCAAAATTGGTGGACTCACTTTTTTCAAGCACATCAAAAAATGGCAATGAAATTGCACACATTTTCGATTTCGTTTGTAAACTAGATTTGAGATTTTTTTTTTTTTTTTTTTGTCCCATAAATCGTGTGTTGCAGTGTTTATGTTTCAAACATATGTTCATAATCCTATGGACTTTCAAGTGTTTAAATGCTGGTTGTGTGCCATGAGTTCATAGCCTATAGTACAACGTTTTTTTTTTGCGTTGTTGGTCAAAATGATGGTTGAAATTGAAATATTATTGAAATGAAGCAGCGCTCCACGTACAAAATGTACAAAAACCCTCATGTGTATAGTGCGAACCAAATTGCTAACAACCCAAAAATTGTAATTAAATGATTCAGCGAACTGTAAATACTTATTTTCCTACTTTTATTTCACTTATCGTGTGTTTTTGTTTCCGGCTACTCTTACTTGCCACAGCCATTCGCTTCTTTTTCCAGTCTTTGGCCTTCAACTCCCAATGGTCGTTGGCAATGTTGGATATTGTTACTAGATTCCGCGAGCACTTCAAACGTTTTTGCCTTTGCCAAATGAAACCGAGAGAAGACACAAAAAAACAATAGCTAACCCTCCGTTAACGGGAAAAGTTACGGTAGGTTTTACGAGAAAATTGTAGCCAGAGCAAAAATGTAAAAAAAAGGAAACGCGAGCAACTGTTTGAAAGAGGTTAACTGGTCCATTGAAGTTTTAGTGACGAGAGTAAAAAAAAAAGGAAATAGACGGAGATTAATATTCAACATATGCGATTCGATTAGAACGTGACAGGTAAAAATGAAACTTATGCTCAAACACTGAATAGTCTTTAGCTCGTGCTAAATGTGCCACCGAGAGTAATTTGTAGTAAACTTACGTTGATGGCCAACTGGAACGGTTACATAGAGTTTTTCGCACGGATTCAGTTCGCATTAGTTACCCGTGCAACGTTACCAAATACTTGTTGGGATAAAAGCGATGGAAGTAGAAGAAATTACTAGAAAATAAAGGAAACGCAAACAAAAGGATTTACAGTGAATTTGTACTGTTTTTTTTTGATAGTTCATTAACAAATGGAAAAAATATTTACAAACTTGCAGAGCAAACTAATTTTGAGTGAATATGGTTTTAAGTGATGTTCGATATACAAAATGGGATAACCAAAAACCATTCCATCGCATACATTTTTCGGTGTTATATTTGCATATGTGTATTGCGCATTTTATAAGCATACGATTTTTTTTTAGGCAATGTAAGCAAACATCGAGGCATCCATCACGTGTGTTTGCCCCATACCAATTAACAACATATGCAATCTTTCACATGTTTGAATTTAATTTTGATGATGAGATGGAGAGTGTAAGAGATCAGTCTGTCGTTGCATAAATTGGTCTCGATTCCCTATAGTGTGTGAAGGAGAGATAGGAGAATATGAAAGACAAAAAGTGTGTGTGTGTGTGTGTGTGTGTGTATTTTGGGTGCGAATAATTGATTGAAAACGGCGTCTCGTATTTCGTATAATTATTTTAGATATTCAATATTCGAACGGCGTCGTCTCATTTGTGTGGATAAGTGTTAACCATTTTGTGAGCATCGATTCGTCGGCAATTAATATTTTGTTGTTGTTACTGTTTTGAGACGGGGATTTTTAATATCATAAAATATAACTTTGTACCCGTTCAAAGTGCAACGCAATGAAAAAAACATTCGATTTTTCGATGATGGTGAACAGTAGAGAAAGAAGAATGTGACCTAGACGCGTAAATACAGGCACGAAGATGCAGGGTAGCTAAGGCACCATAAATTATTCATGATTGCTATACTCCATACAACGAGCTATTACAATCACTCATCTAGTTAATTGCGTATATTCTCACTCTCTCTCTCTCTTTCTCTTTCTCTTTCTCTCTCTCTCTCTCTCTCTCTCTCTCTCTCTTTCTCTGTGTGTGTGTGTCGAGCTTTTGCTTCCTTCATTCGTTGATCCATTTACCTATTAAAAACTGAGAGAGAGAGAGAGAAAAAGCCACTAGTATTTCATGGCGACTTGACCGAATACGATTAAATCGCTTGACCGAGTAAAGGTCAGAGTGTATTCTATGCGACGATGGAGCAAGGATCTCAATGCAAACGGAGGAAAAGAGAGAGAGAATGGAATGGATGAAAGACAAATAACGCAATTGTCCACCGCCTGCATGCAATACTTTTACATTTGAATGGCATTTCAATTTCATTGTACCATTTCAGACAACAACAATAAAATTTGTATTTTTTTCGGTTAAAATGAATATGCTGAAATCCGAAAGAAGATTTACCAAGAATTCATTTTCCCACGTGTAAATCGAGTGACCGTCATTTTGGTCAGATCTTTTCGGCGAAGTGAATTTTCCCTTTTGTGTGAGGATATTTAAAAAGAATCCCATCGCCGACATACCATTTAATTTTCGTTTCAAACAATTCATGTGATGGTGATTCTGTATATGCAATTTAAGCCATACCAATTGCTAAACACTGACTCAAAAGAAACAACAATTCTTGGAATTTGGGCGGACTTTCGTTTTTTTCATTTTCCTTCAACAAAATACAAGTCTACCATCAATGGGTAGGGCATTTTCTATACATGTAGCGACCTCTACTGCATCAGTTGCGTTCATAACCACTGCAAATCACAAATATTTATTAAACAACTTCCACATAACACTTTCCCATAATATTAAGAGTGAAATTAAAGAGGGCACAATTCGATGAAAATCATATTTATCATCGCTTTTAGAGACCAGACAAATGCTTTACGGTCTTTCGTAAATATCCTCGCCAAACATTTTAATTTGACTATTGGGTTTAAGCCGATCTGAAAGTTTAAAAATGTAAGCTTTCTTTTGGAATTGCCATTTTCAAATTTGGATTTGACATGTATCCCGTGGGCCCCAAGAGATTGGACAAAAAGAGGCATCGGTATTTTTGTCGTTCTTTTTTTTTGTCGACAGACACTTTTTGTTATAATATTCTTGGTTTGAGTATGACAGTAAGAAAAAGGTCTGCAAAGGATATGGCTTAAGTGAATGACATTAAATTGAACTTTTGTGCAACCATCCAAGTAACCATTTTCACTTTAAAGACTGACTGATATTCAGTCTTTAGAGTACTTGATGATTAACACAACACAGTGTACCTTCTCATTGATCACTTGATTCATTTATACTTTTATTCTTTTATGTTCAAGATGTCTTGTCCGATTTGAGCTCAGTTGCTGCTCTCGATTACATATTTAGATACCTATCCATTTGGGAATGTTTTTTTTTAGACCAAAGAACAATGATGATACTGATAAGGCCGCATACTGATAAAAATGAACAGAACAAAAGGCGCTGGCCGAGACAAAGCTTATTATCCCAGCAAGAACAGCTTATCGCAATGAGCTATCGCCGCCAATCCCACGGAGTTATCGCCATTATTCAATGGACCACCTTAACGCAAAATCTTTGCGTCGGATTAACGTGTGCTGTTCTCTCGTATTTTCTCTTCCACCTCTATTTGTATTGTTGTAACGTGCGCACTGCGCACGCATACTGATGACAGACATAAAAAAAACGTCTGTGTGCTTGCGCAATACACTTCAATTCAATACGAATGATGTGCGATAATCCTGCGACAAATCCTGTTTTGTGACTTAACGCAATTCATTTGTCGGGTACAATGTAGCGACAGTTTGTTTAATTTGTCAAAACAAATATGACAGTATGCTATAGGGCGGTGTAAAGTGATGACAAACAAGGTCGGTTCGTCAATTTAAAATTATATATTTACTGTGCTAATTGTTTCATATTGGAATTATTTGTGTGCGTTGGTTGATGCTGATGCTGATGTTGTTGTTGTTAGCTTTGATGCTTGAGTCACAATTCAGAATTCAATGTATTCAATCACTTCAACACGAAAGGCTAAAGCAATGACAGTCAATTTGAATGCACGTGAACATCATCGCCAGTTTGTGCATGCGTTTGTCAATTTCAAATGCATTCGGGAAGGAAAGAAAGTGACAGAGACAGAGACAGAGACAGAGACAGAGACAGAGACAGAGAATGAGTGGGTAAATCTTTAAGAAAACAAGAGCCAAGTGATAATTGCAAGATAAACAAAAAACAGTAAGTATTCAGGCATATTGAAATATGCCTTTTATGTATATATGTAACAAACGACTAGACGATATACATCACATAAATCTACAAGCGCTTACGGTTTCACATGTGTAAGCGTTGTGCATGCGGTTGTAGTGCAGTTGGTGTACAGTGGATGTGTTTATACGAATTGGAGAAAGTGTAATGCCATTCAGACATTCGGTCAGCGTTTCAACTGTACGCCCGTCTCATCGTTCAAACATTCTCCAGCCAAAAGTGTGCGAAGAAAGAAAGCACAAAACACATTCAAATATTCAAATTCTGTACACGCTTCTTGGCATGAATTGGCAAGTGCCGCCATTCAACCGCACCGTACAAAACTTTATTGACGCAGTCGCTGTTCGGGTACGGCTTTGTAAAAGGTTTTTCCATCCAGAATTGCACACATTATGGTAAAAGCTCGATGCAAGCTCATCCGATTGCTTCTTAGTTTGCGCGTTTCACAAAATCCATCGTTCAATTCACTCACTGATTCAGAATTTTCAATTCAGCTTTTTATTCAGTATATGCTATTGCATATATCCACGTCCACAACAGAACAACATGTGTTTGATTCGCGGCAAAGCATACAAACACACACACAAACGCAAATCTGTTGTTGTGCGAGCTTGGGTTGTGCTTCCCAAAAGATTTAACTTTGCGTTCCGCATGTTTCACGCTATCGAATTGTACATATTCACGTCGGTTGGTGTTGCTGCTGTTACTGCCGCTCATTGTTGCTGTTATTGGTGCCTCATACGGCAAATGCTAGACCCGTACACACAACGGTATAACAGGTTGACGGACTTAAAATCCAAGATTACACACGCTCCTCAGTTCTCACTCATTCAACATATAATTCGTTTACAACATTTACTGTTGGCTCAGTTAAGCATCAGGCCACAAGGCCGTCGGACGTGTTTCCTCTGTGTCACAAGCAACAGTAAAAAAAAGCCAACAACAGCGACTAAACGGTACAGAGAAAAAACGGTTTTTTATCCAGTTTTTGATTGAATGTAAAAGCACAAAAGCATCAATCCAAAAAGATCAGTTTGTGATTATCGGTGAATGTATGCATTACGTTTGATAAAACCACCGCATCGGAATCGTATTCCAAAAGTGGGAGTGAGTGAAGAAATACAGCAAAAAACGAGAGAGAGAGAGAGAGAGAGAGAGAGAGAGAGAGAGAGAGAGAGAGAGAGAGAGACAGAGAGATGCCGAGTTTTTGAAACGGGCCTTTTTGCGGACTGCTCACATATTCAAATTTGTAAAACCAATCAATTGCCAATTATATTAAAATTGAAATGTCGATCGTTTTTGTATTCACATTGAAAACGATCACTGCAGTGAAATTACTGTTCCTCGGTTTTTAAAATTGAAAATAAAATAATAATACAAACAACACAAATAAATAAATTTCCAACAAAAAAAAAATCGGATTTATTTTTACTCAATATCAAAAATATTTTTTTGGCTCAGTGTTTACATATAATAATTTTAAAATCTCTTATCCTACCTGGAATTTGTTATAGCAGCTTACTTATTTTTATATTCCATTGAGATTAAAAATATTTTTATATTAATGACTGCTATGCGAAAAAAAAACTATGCACTTTGATTGATTGAGAAAATGAAATGGCATGAAACAAGCGAAAAATTATAAAAAGTGAAAAGTGTTTTAATGATTAAATAAATGTTTGTTTTTTTTTGGTTGCCTCTTTATCTCTTGAATAATTCGTCGGAAAAAACAACTATGCAAAAAGAGAATAAATAATGGTGAAATGTTGGTGAATTTTTACAACAAAAAAATGTAAAGAGAATCAAATTTGTGTGATATGTATTAATACTAAAAAGACGAAAATCCAAAAGAGAGCACAAATTCAGGCCACATCATTTTGTCGTGATTGTCGGATGTTTTCACAGTGAGGAAATTCGAAATGTATGTTTTAAAGTTACAATACAAAATTATTCATTTAGATTTGATATAGATCATAGACACTTTGGGTTTTTTCTTTGGTTTAAATTATGTTCCAGTTTGTACAGTCAAGTGATTGAATGTTTTCTCGTTTTCCTTCAAACAAAGAGCTTATTGCTTTTCTATGACGTGCAAAGGCATTGTGTGTGAATGTGATTCGCTATAAACATAATGTGGATTTAATTCTAAAATTTAATTCTTATGAAAATAAGTTGGCCAATGAAATCAAATTTGGTTTGTTGATCAAATAAAATGAGAAATTAAAAAAAAAACACACACACACACAAATCCCTTTGATGAATTCGAAATTTAATGTGAAAGCATTTGAAAAACGTAATACATTGTGGGTTCAGAATATTCAATGAAAAACCATAGAGCATTAATGAAACAAGCGAGAAAGAATTGGTCAAAGGAATGAGCAAAATGATTTCGCTTTCGCATTCGCAATTGTGCCCATTCAAATGCGATTTTGAAATATGTACAATTGGCTTTATGCGAATGCATTAAATTGAAAGGCTCTTGAGAAGCGGTCGTCATGGTTGGAATCATTGCTCTCGACACTCAATTTTCACACTTCTTTGAACGCCATCTCACTCTTGCGACGTTCGCTTCACAGCTATTATATCCAGTCGTCGACAAAGAAAACGGACGGAAAATTGAATTTAAACAACAACAACAACAACAACAACAACAACAACGTAAACGCAAAATCTCATTGGAATGCATGGTTCGTCGTTTTGTGGCTTACTTTTGTTTGTTACACAATTTAAAAATGTTGAACCAAAAAAAAAAAAAAAAAAAAAAAATGGAGGAAATTGTGGAAATGGCCAAATAAAAATCATATTTCGATGCTTACAATGGAAGTGTTATTTTTATTTGTTCATCTCTATTGAGAAAATTGCCATTTTGTGCTCTCTTTCCCCAAGAAGCCAAAAGTGAATGTGGGTCCAATTATTTTTGGTGTATAATTGTCATTTGTTAAATTTATTATTTCACCACTTTCTGGCAAGCTCCGTCTATTTTAAATCAGTTTTATTTTGTACAACCAGTGTGCGAACATTTCTTCATGTTTGAAAAGCAAAACATACATATTGGATTACTGCGCTGAACAACAAAAAAAACTTCTGCTCTGCCTAAGACTTTATTTACATCGTTTACAATAACACAAAATTAACCACTATTGCCATTTCTTTTGAACTTTGTCATTCAAACAAAAGCGAGTGTGTGCGATGGCATATGAGACTGTGTGGCTTGTGCATGTGCATGTGTTTTTTTCCAACTGATTTTTAACAGTTCCTCCATATGTTGTCTCTAGCAGCAATTTCTTCTTTGTTGTCAACTCGACAATACCCAAATGGAAATATGTGGCATTTGGAGAAAAAAAAAGTCACTAACAGAAAATAGAAATTCAGACATTGCCATGGTAAAATTGCACAATTCAATTTTAAGCAAACGAAAGCGAGTAAAAAAAACAACAACATATACACACAATTACCATAGCTTCGAAGCTGGAGACTTCCGATATGGACTCCCCATTCAAAATGCGGAAAATTCGATATTACTTTCGTGAACATAATGCAGAATCATCTCTCATTTTTCGCTTGTTTCATGCTGTTCTATTTTCTTTGTCTGTTTGGTGTTTTTGGGGTGTTTTCCGCAACAAGCATATGAAATGTGACAAAACTGGCTGCCAGGTATAATGTTCGGTGCTCGCATCATGGTAATCTGAATTTCGGATTAAAATTTGACTAACAGCACAACACAACACATAATGTGTTACACATTTGCATCATCATGTATATTTTCTCAGAAAAATTAATAAACGAATTTCACCAGATTTTTTTTTTTTTTTTTTTTGGCTCGACATTTTTGATCAAAACTCGGAGAAAGAGATACAAACATTTTCTTTTATAACGGTTGAGATTTAATAGATTAAACAACTTTACAACCTGAAATAATTTCAATTTCACCGTAAAAGCCCTTCCATGTACCGAAATCAATTTTTCGCTCAATTTCAGAACGATGGAAAACACAAACACAATGAGCGTCACTCTGTTTTCCTTTCACTTTCAGATTACAAACGAAATTGATGATTGAAAAATCATTCTTGCAACGGCTTGATATTATATGAGCACTTGATTTGTGTCATGCTTTTTATCGAAATTATGGAGTTTTGCAATAAAAAATTTCATTTTATACACAGTAAAGTTCGGTAAAAATTGGATATAAAAAAAAACAAAATCAAGAAAAACATCAACCAGGCAAACAGAACAGCTCTCTCTCTCTCTCTCTCTCTCTCTCTCTCTCTATCGATGCAATGCAAAATGTAATATAATATGGGAATGAATAATGGAAAACGTGGGAGCTATGCGGTACCAAGCTAACCAGCGTTTCGGTAATGGAAACAAACGAAATTAAGGAGATTGAAGATTTCAACCAAAGCAAAAACTCAAAAAGATATGCAAAATATTTTTTTTCCGTATGTTTTGTGTGTGTGCATAATCTATTGTATAAAAAACGATAAGAAAAGTAAACGAACCGGAAAGAGTTTTGCATTTTCTAGACAAGCACTCATAAAACAGAATAATGAACGACCTTTTCAATCCGACTCATTTCGCTCGATGGCTTTAATTTTCATCCTGCGTTTTGTTTTCATCTACACGCTTATGTTTGTATGCATTCATCGTGTGACGCTCTGTCAATCGATGCGAATCGTCTGTTTTGTATGTGCGCTTCATTTCCAAGCTGCTTCACCAAATTCGGGTGATCTTCAAAATTCAGTGTGTCGTCCGTGTGTTGTGTGTGAGTTTAATATGTAAATATGTTAAGCATTTGGCGCTCTTGTTTCCGCTTCACAATCGATTATTATCTATACAAAAATCGTCATTTTTTTTGGCATTGTGAGCTACGTGTTGCTGTTGCTTATCTAAACACAAGAAAACCATCTCGTTCCGAAATATATAAATGGAATATTAAAATTCTAAATAATAAATAATAATAAATAAAAAAAAAACACACACACACAATTGATGAAATCCATACCGAAAAAAAATTATGATGCCATTCAAACACACACACACACACACACACACACACAAAGCTCAACACACATATCATTTTCATTTTTCTTTTTTTCTCTTTTATCTTCTCCCATTTTTCTTCTTTCACTGATTGGAAAAACAAACCCAAACAAAAGTATACTTTGTCGTTGTTGGGTAGTTAAATGAATGTGTTAAATTTGAATATTAATGGAAATGAACTTTGTTTGCCGTTATTTCAATTTTTAGCAGCCGCCAATACGATGAAATTGGCACACTTGGCCGATATATGGTCCCACAGTCAATAAGTCTTTGGGGAGGGTAAAACCCGAACAGCTGAAAAGACTCTCATATAAATTAATTATGAATATTCACACGCTGTAATTTGATTTTTGTGTGGTTTCTTTTTCACACTCAATCTGTTTTGCTCTTTTCGATGAAAATCAATGCATGGCACTTTTTGGTGTGCGACCAACCAAAAAAAAAAAAAAAAAATTGAAATGTATACATGTAATTGACATAAGGCGAATGAATTGGCATCACTTTGACGTTGATTTCAAACGTTGTATGGATCGAAATTTGGCATTTTTACGGAAGTAATGGACTATTTAAGTCCAAATGACGCGCTACATGCAATTGATTGCTACTGTGATTTGACACTTTTGGCTCGTTCGCTTTCACATTTTCTATTGGCACATCGATAAAATGGGTTTTAGGTAACTGAAAATCCACAAAAGTTTGGACTCAATTCAATGTTCATTTAACGAGCACAATTGAACGTAATTAAAATTAATTAGATATGGTAAAATACCAAGGCGATACCAAATAATCGGCCATGCCAAATGACGGAGCTGAAGGGTAAGTTCGACAAGAAATGAGAGGGAGAAACAGGGTCAAACTAAGAGCAACACTAATCAAATGGTGATATTGTGTGCTTAATTGTTAATTTGACGACGGCTTGAATTCAACTGCGATCCTGTGCTGATTGAGACTTGGCTTCAACATTTGTCGTTGTCAATAAATGCATGTTTGCCATTGTTTCCAATGGAATCCAACACACATACAGAATGATTCCTATTGTACGGAATACGAGTAATTTTCGTGCATTTTCGTGGCTCGAAAAAAACTCAAAAGAAATGTTTGAAAATTTTGGACGAATCAAAGCTGAGACGTTTTTTGTGCAATTATTTTTGGTATTTCGAGTTGAGCCTAATTAATTGCTCGTAATCAAATTTGTATCTATTGTAATCTATTGTAA
This sequence comes from Aphidoletes aphidimyza, assembly GCA_030463065.1. Classification (NCBI taxonomy): domain Eukaryota; kingdom Metazoa; phylum Arthropoda; class Insecta; order Diptera; family Cecidomyiidae; genus Aphidoletes; species Aphidoletes aphidimyza. The sequence goes on from CM059997.1 coordinate 45,475,905, forward strand.
TCAACCGAATGATATTATTATATATAATAATAAAAAATTTAAACGCAAAATATTCGAATTTCTCTTGGAAAATCGATTGACTGTGCCGGATTGTGTGTCCGAAGACACGTTGTGAGAAATTACCCCATTAACAACCAAAATTAATAGCTTTCTTTTGTGATTAGAAACTCTATTAATTAAATAGACAATTTCTCGCAAACAGTTCTATAGAATAGACTAGAAAACAATTTAATTAATAACCATTTGACAATGTCCAATCATTTGTTTGTAAAAAATGAAAGTGCCTTCTCATGAACAAATCTAAGCCACAATTCACGTTCAGTCTACGCTACCTTAAGCCAAATTCACGTCTGAATTCACGGCTGGTAAATGTATACAAATTTGGCTTCAGTTTGGCTTGAATTGAGCGTAAAGTCAGCGTGGATGTGGTACCTATGTCAGGCATTCTGTTTTGCTCTTTGACTTTTGATACCACATACACGCTGAGTTTACGTTCATTTCAAGCCAAACTGAAGCTAAATTTGTATACATTTATTGGACGTGAACTCGGACGTGAATTTGGCTCATGTTAGCGTAGACTGAACGTGAATTGTGGCTTAGATTTGTTCAAGAGTTGTATTGTATTGTTGTATTGTTTATTTACGCTTTGAGTTTAGGTTTAACAGTAAATATACATGAGATACAATCCGAGATGATTTTTGAGATACAGTCCGTGGATTTTGCAACAAATGAAAATGAGTTTTTAAGAATGCATGGTTCAAGATGTTTGATTGACATAATTTGGCTTTTGAGAAAATACGTAATTAAAAACCGCAATTTGAAATGTATATTCAAATGCGTTTAATGAGTCAGAAAAATGCTTTGAAACATTTTACACTTTGATATGATGTTGCGTTTTTTTTGTCATTTCTTTTTTATTCAAGCCAAATACTTTGATCGTCGTTGTATGCGGTAAACCGGATATATTTAAGCTGCAAATCGAACAAAATTTCACACGAGCTTGGAAATCATTGAGATTGATGTGTGTGCTGTGTAATGTGTATTCCCTTTGGCCGTCAATTGTGTGAACCTTCAACGTTGAGTTTGGCACGCAATGTTTTGTGTGTGTGATATTTTTCGTTTCTGTTTGGTGTTCGTTTGTTCGTTCATTTTGTCTTGATATTTTTTGCTTTTGTTTTTCTCTTTTTCTCTCTTTATCACACACACGGTCTCGCACTCTTTCTCATGATGATATTATCGAAATCCATTAGATAAATGTGTTTGAAGTACTGCGATTTCCGTGCGACGTTAATAATGGATTTTATCGGTTGGTTATCAATAATTGGCTATAAATCAAATATGATAATGATAAAATATTGTTTGCAAAGCTGTAAATATGGGCTATAGAAAGCGAGGCGCGAGTGAGTGAACATTAGCTTATGGCCCTGTCATCAAAGAGCCAATATATGTGTGTGTGTGTGTGTGTGTGTTTTTTTTTTCAACCCGGTGACGAAATGATGTGAACGGTATTAGGGAAGCCAAAAGACGGAAACTTGCACATAGCCGATTTTTATGGCAATGCCATTCAACGACATAATAGTCTGTTTGGTTTTGCTACAATTCAGCTAAATTTCAGGATTTCCGTATCAACCGTGCCGTTGTATGTTGCGTTTGTTACCATCGCCATTCCTGTTCGCTGTAGCCACTTTCGCGTTGCATGCATATATTGTTCTTTTTCTTTATTTATGTGTCGTTATGTGCCGCATATTAACCACCAATAACATAAATATGAAGATTCAATACATTTATCCATTGCGTTTGGCATTTTGTTTCCATTTAATAAATATGGACACAAGCTGAATAAAAAAAAAAATAGAAACATCTTAACATCATAGGCGCACATGCATACGCAACAGCCGATATCCATTTCGCTAGCACAGTAAATTGTTATCGATAACGCGCAGCTAGGCTAAGAGTTCACAATGTGCACGGGTTGAAGTTAATTTCGTGTGTATTATATTGGATGTGAGCTGAATAACCAAATCTATAAGTAAATTTGGGGGTTCTCTACATCTTTGGCACCACCTCTTGAACACATTGTATCAATTCAACAACAAAAAAAAGCTTCAACGTTGTCTTTCCAATCCCCTTAAAATGTGATACAATAAATAGAGAAGGATATCGAAACTTGGAAGCCAGCAGACGAGAAAATTTATAGTTATAATGAATAAAAGTGATTGAATGAATTTGTTGGTGATAAAACTGGTTAATCAAAAGATGTCCCATTGAGTACGAAAGTTGATGTGTGCTAGACAAAACTCATTCACTTCCCCCATTTTCTTCATAATTTATTGCTTAATTTGACATTTTTATGTAAAGAGTTTTCAATTGGATGATATTGTTATCGTCCATTTCCGATTCCGAGACATTTGGATCGTTGTGTTTGGAACAAGATAAAGTGAAGTTTTTTTTTGTTGTTGTTGTTGTTGACCTTTTTACTTTTTTTTTTTTTTTTTTTTGGTAAATTGTAGTTTTGAAATCTGCACAAAAACACTCACCGGCTCACCGGCTGAACGAAGAATTTTGGATGAGCTTGCCCGAACTCTGTTTCAATATAATGTGTAGGCGTTCGTATTATAAATGGACGAATTAGTTTCAAAGCTAAGCCTTTTAAATGTGTGGGTGAATATGTAGCCATATAGGATTTATGTGTCTCCGGGCGAAAAAATATTTATAAAAATATCCATCGTACGGACGGTAAAAGACGTAACATTGATAGTAGTATGCTTGAACGAAATAAATGACTTTTTTTTGTTGAAACCATCGATTATTTATTTAAATACACGCCTCTATTCGAAACCAATGTAAATTAATTCAGAATGACAACAACAAATTACTAGTGATCTTACCTGTCACTTGTACAAAGCACACTTTTCGGAATGGACTAACTATTGGAATGCTGAATGCCGTAGATTTTCCTCATGTTACTTTCGTAATGTTTCTATCTTAATATTAAACTCCTTTGGATTCAACAAACTTTACAATTTGTTTGAAAATTTGCAGTGTTCAATTGTAACCGAAATTACACATGAAAATAAACAAATTACTAGTCACAAGAGTCAGCACTGTATGATTTAGTAAATATTGTTGGTGCTTTGATTTATCAAGCCGAAAAAGAAATGTGTTTATCAACATTCGTGCGAATGATTGTAGACTCGATTTTTGTTTGAAAACTATATGCTACTTCTTTTCAATAATTGGCCAGTCCATATGAATACCACTGAAGACTGAACACAAAGAAATAATTATTTCATTGTTCTATAGGGTGTGATTATGTATGTATATTATGTAGTACCAATTCAAAGCTGGTGACGGGTGTTATTTAGTGCCACAACGACGAATCTATTTAGTCTAGCCCAAAAGTTGTAGAAAAAAAAAACATTCTGTTCAAAACATAATGCGAATTGGCAATTTTAAACATATTGTATGGAATAGAGCTATATTTATTTGAATGTAGAATTTGATGTACCTTTTATTGGGTATACTCAACCATTTACTAAGCTTTACTACATCTGACTTCGATCTAACATACGTTGAATTTGGTTTATCTGTTAAGGTTTGTGATTTATTTCAATGTTAACCGTTTATGTAGACAAATTGACGACTTACTTTGGCACCGAACAAACCAAAACACATAAAAAAAAAAAATTAAAGAATACATAATATTTTAAATTTTTCGTTCCATCTATTCTGGTGAGGTTCTGAACCAAATAAAATCAATAAGTATATCCACAAAAAGAATATGAACATTCATAATTCTCCAGTGAAGCTGTCGTACCCCCCAAATCGAATTTCAAGGCCAAACGATGTTCATTCGATTTTCCTTGTCGTTCCACACACTCACTGTCACAATAGCCCAAATGTAATCGATCAAACCCACCACAGCATAATGTTTTATTCTGGCATAGGATGTTGGCAACCAACTTTTATTGTGATTTTTATCATTTTTTATGTGGTTAAACTTATTTGATCCAATTTTATCATCAGGCAAAGTAGCTACGCGAAACTATGGAAGATTTATTTAGCTTGATTCTTGTGCAAAAAGACTCTGGATGGCTTTTAAAAAAAAAAAGGCGATTCTGTACATGACATTTCAAAAATTAGATTTTCAAAGAATCGCGCTCAATGTGTATGCATTTGTGCATGTGTGTGTGTGCGTGCCTGCAGTGGACATTTTATCTGTTTACAATACTAAATACCATCGAATACTATACTATGGTTACGCATTTCGATGGCTTGAGAGCTTGAGAGGTTGTTGAACAATGAAACGATATAAATCGCTAGATTTACAGCATCTTGGGAACGTTGCCATTGAAATACATGTATCTCATTCGAAAGCAGTAACTTCAATATTAGAACATAATTCATTGAACAACAAACAGCTTCAATAAAAGAGATTAAGCGAAACATAAAGTGAACAACATTAAATGAATATAATGTAAAAGTTCAATACATTTTAACAATTTATTGTGATTTCGAAATCACATTGGCGATTGTATGGAACTTAAATGATTATATAGCGAGAAAAATGGGCCTTAATTAAATCGAAGATATGCATCGATCAAGTCGAAATCGTTTATGCTATGTAAGCGGATGAAAAGAAATCCATACTTTGATGTTCAAATAAAAAGATAACATACTGAACAAGGCGGGAAGCTAAATTTTTTTTTTCCTTCGAAGCCAGCAAACACACATAGCACGGTATTCCACTATGAGTCGAATAGTTCTTTTAATACTGTTACGCTTGAAATTTATGCCGCCTTTTTGTACTACCCAAATCAATGGTTTTCATCCATATTTTACCATTTTTATAAAAAAAAATCAATTTTTTCATGCACTCTTCGCACACTCACTCCATTGTTTATGCATATAAAACCAATGAAACCATGTCGCCCAACAGTACGTGCAAGTGAATTACTGAAATATGTAGGCACGTACAAGTACACAATACACAGCAATCACATCAATCGAAATAGTGCAGAAGCAACAAAAAATTTATGCAAAATAGGACTATCAAACACTCATATTTACCCGGTGTGTTTGCATGATGGCATGATGGCACAGCACGAAATTCTCTCTCTCTCTCTCTCTCTCTCCTCGCGTTCAGCTACATTTATTCTAGTCGGATTTATTTCAACATACAATACTCGACATGCAATAAAACACAGAAATAACTTTTATTTCAAATCTCGAATATGAATTTGGATTGCATGTGTCTCATATGATTCAACTAATTTCAATAGATACGAGCTGTTGAATATACAAATATTAAAGAGTATACTATTCGGGATGCGCGAAATTTTTTTCAAATAGCAAAACGTTCTCGCAATATTTTACATGCAAATTTTTCACATGAAAATGCACATTTTGAAATGGGCGCCGCCAAAAACGACATCATATTGACACCACCAAGTTAAAGGGGGGGCGGGGGGGGGGGGGGGGTAAGATCATTTTAAATAAAGGGTCATATATATATGTCAGCCCATGCCGTGTAATCTGTTTTTCGTGCGGTTGTGGTGATGACACATGAATTTTATTTAGAGTAGAACGCAATCCATCAAATATTTACATGAACTAAGGAAGAAAAAAGAATCGAATCGCCTTGGAAATTGCACCTTAACCGCACACCAGGATTTCGAAGGATAATTTTTATGATTTATTTTTTTGCGAGAGAAAAGACTAAAAATTATCAGCACATCATCAAATTTACATTCCCATTCAAATTAAACAGATACCAGCCAAAATATTGGATGCGAAGCAACGAATCGGAGACCCACATTATGGGCCACATACAACTGAAACGCACAGTAAAATGACATTATAAATGTTTAATGTTAATCGGTCGAGTGAAAAGAATAAAATTATATCTGTGGCGATGTGTCCAATAGTGTCCTATATGTGTCCCTATAGTGTTTCAGTGAGTAAAACGTATTTGCGATTCGAAATTTAGGGCCCCGCTTGTTCGTTGACGTGCCAAAATGTTGACAATATAACTTGTGAAAAAAAAAATGTCCGCTAGCCAGTCGACTGTTATAGACAACTATAGTCGTTTGATTTGGGACAATAGACATCTGAAAACGATTTTCATGTACTTAAGACGGTTTCAGTCGATTGTCAATCGATTTCCAGTCGTTTCCAATCGATTGACAGTCGTCTTCTGGCCGACTTTTAGTCGTTTGGCAAACGACTGTCTGTTTGATGGTTTGATTTTCATAAGGGATAAAAGCAGACTCTCTTCGTTGCATCGACATCATTTTGGGTTTGTCATTCGAGCTATAGCTCTATAGTAACAAGCAGCGGAAAACACACACACACATAGACGGTTGTATTGTATATCGATGTCTATCAACTCTAAATGCTGATTCTTTTGATATAGTTCAGAATTCGACGTAATCACCTTTCCGCAATGTATTCATTAACGCGGATCTGTCGTTAGTGTAAATTTGACACTATTTTGAAGGGGTCTGTGAAGGAGTTTTCTATGATATCATCGTGCGATTTCTTCGAAATTTTTGGAATGTTAATATTCTGATGAATAATTGAGAAATAAATCAACTTGAGATCGGTATCCCTATCGGGAACCTCTAGATCCCAACTTCCAGATATTGGGTTTTAGTGGATTTCAAGCGACTTGGACGCAAATTGAACGGAATGAAGGCATAGAATCGATGTGTATATTCCCTGACTACAACCCAGACAAAAATGATTCATTATATGGAAGCTGGATTAGAATTTATTCAATTCTTCCATTTTTTCAAAAAAATGGTACCTCAAGACTCAAGGTGATTCCGGGAAAATCACCGGCCCAATTTTTTCGGCAATTGGTATTTTTCAATCCTTCAACTGTACCCTTTAATCATAGCAAAAAACTAGGAATGATTGGTTTTCAATTTTCCATAGAATTTTGTCTCCGTACATGGACTTTGTTGAAAAAACGCTAACGACAGATGAAGGTTAATGCATAAATTGCATTGGATTTTGCCCACCAATGATATATTTGGTATAATAATGCCAAATATCGGTAGCAAAAACATTGTTTGCCTGAATTTAGTAAAATGTAATGCCAACTACAAATGAAAATTCCAAATTATTTTGCTGTTCATTTTGGTTCGTGCGAATTTCGGTGATGGGCAAATTTTGGCAGCAGTGTTTGTGCTTGGAATCAAAATAATTCATCACATAACAGATCAAAATCTATGCTCAGTGAACTAAACTAAATACGGAAATATCAATTTTGTTTTGTGGTGAAATACATTCGCGCGAATATGAATTTCATGCATATTCAAAGCAGTGCGTATTCGTTAAATTTGCATTGATATTGCCATATGAAATCAATTCAATCGGTGGTTCAACATGCAGAATAGTTACAGATTATAGCCATAAATATACAAATCAACGTTGCGCGAAGCAGAAAATCCAACAAAATTTGATAATTTTTTGGAAAATCAACAATTTAATTGTTAACTGAAACACCGCGGTGTGATAGACAAATGACTAAGGGTAAACTTCCATATTCGAACCTACACGTTTCGTGGGTCTAATTTCTAATTCAAAACTCTAATAAGTAATAACACATGCAATACGGTCCAATTTTGCAGTTTGATCGTAATGTGAGTAAATTCAAAGCGATTTAAGTTCATTCCAATAATCCAATTATTTTGCCTGCAATTTTCTTCTACTCTCAGAAAATGACAACTGCGAAATGAAATGTGTTTGAATGTAAAACGTCATGGCATTAAATGCTCCATACATTTCAGTAAAGGTATTTTAATTGGATTGATTTTCAACTTAGTTGAGTTGAATACTCAAAAAAAGACAGATAATAGAAAATCATGAAATAAGAAATGGAATCCTCGATTTCTTACCTTCCCCTCCCCCTCCCAACGAACTTAATTCATCGAATCGTGATGAATGATATCGAAGACGTATCGCTTATTACCAAAATAACAATATTCAAATTTACTTGAAAATCGAGAGAATTTGTAAAAAAGGCCAACCCAGAGAGGGAGACCATACGGAAAGTAGAGATTTTGAATCAACATTTTGCATTTATCATCATTATCGGTTTATTTTTCGGACGGATTTCTAACATTTTACACATTTTCCTATCTTCCTCGTCGAACAAATCCATGTTCTATTCTCTTTTTTTTTTCCTTTGAGCCAAGCCAAGTTTCTGTTGATCGCATTTTTCGACATTATCAATGCCAATAAAAATATGCTAAAATTGTATGATGGTGTTTTGTTAACCTCATTACTGATGTCATTTTTTTTTATTCGCTTCACTTGATATGTTCCCTTCGATGAAAAAAATCCGAAAAAATAATTCGTTCATTGAGGAGGAGGGATCAATTCGATTATTTTCAATCTCAAATCGAAAATTTCGATTGAATATAAATAAAATTCCAATCAAATCATTAATTTTAAATTCAAATTGAGAAGATTCAAGAAAAAAAAATCGGATGGATATTGAACATCGAATTACCATTTTAACCGATACTAAAGTCGACACCGTGACGCTTACAAAGATTACAAGTAAAATAAATCGATGCGTACACTTTGTGTATCGAATTTACTTAATTTACAAAGCGATAAAAATGTATAGTATATCATCATTTTCAACAGCAACAGCATAAGACCAAGAACTTGAGCCTTGATAATGGCACAACTAATTGAAAAGTGTTGAGAAATAGCAGCAGAAAAAAGTGTGTGATGTGTCAATAAAAGAGTGTGCTTAATATAGCACGGGGCAAACGGCCGTTCGATTTGGGCGTTGAGCACGCAAGCTTTGTTATAGCAAGCTGTATTAATTTCCAGCAGTGTTTGGCCGCTGAAATGTATGCGCGCTGGGTGTCATTTGATACACTATTTCTATTTCCTGATGGAAATTGAAACATTATAGACATTGGATGAGAAAAAAACAACAACAAGAAGAAGGTTCGCTTTGCTTCGCTCGAAAAGTGTGCTCTCATCCTTCATTTAGTTTGTTAATGCAACAAACCTTTTAGCACTACATGTAATGTAAACCATTATTGCTCAGCGAACATCTTGAATGTGCTATAGGATTATTTAATTTTTGTATTTTGAATATTTAATTTCAAATGTGATTCATTTCAATTGTTGAAGTATTCTTGTTTGGAACTGTGCAATTGGGCCAAAACATTTGTAAAGAGACCCGAATCGGAAATTTATACGGGCCACGGTCTACCATCGTCTACCATGGTCTACCACGTTTCATCATGGTTGACCATCATGGTCTAAGTTTAGAAAAAAACAAACAACCAGCAAAAAAACAATAGCCTACATTCGATGACAATACATTTGGTGCTAAAAATAAAACGACGAAATATTGGCTCAAAACAAATAAGAAAAATCGAAAATGACACGAAACCGTGTCGAAAGTCGAACCAGAGTGCCAATATTCGCATCGATATTGGTAGATAGATTTAGACGAAATATTTTTCTATTCTCCTTTGTCATCATTAATCTTGATTGATTGTCGTTCGAATGTATGACAGACAACGTAATGCTTTCTGTTTTTATCAATGAAACAATTATAATCGGACAAAGAACATTGTTACATGAACCGTTGGATGTGTGCGTTCAAAATGAAAAACGATTTAGTCGTATGCGCTCGCGATTATCAACTGAATGTGATGAAAGCGAGTGAAAAAAAGAAAGAAAGAAAAAAAACAGAAAAATTAACAAAGTGTACGAACGTAAACTGGATGAACGAAGCAACAAAAGAATGCCCAACTGAAATCAGAATGATTTATTATTTAACTAACGTCTAAAAGAAGTTTATTGTCAATTTCGTGCTCATGGAATTCAACGTAATACACAATGCCCAGTTCATCAAGTGATTAAATGACTTTTTTAAACAGATTTTCAAAAAAAAAAAAAAAAAAAAGTGGAGAGAAAAACGCACGATTTCTTTTTAAATGAAATTGACACCAATAGAAATTAAAAAAAGAAAAAAAAATGTGGTTGCTTTCAATGAAATTCCTCTTAGCATTGAAGAGCTGTGATTACGACTGGAAATTGCATTGTCTCTCATTTAGCACACTAAAAGCAGTTCAAAAGAATTGTCAATCATTTTAGCTTTGAATGAAATTGCGCAGTGTGTGTTTGCAGCACTTGAGAAATGCCAATTGTGTGATACTATTGCAGTATTCTTTTGGTATCAATTTTCGAGTAAAGAAACTCAATGTTATGTTAAAGTGGCAGTAAAATGTTGGTGTTTCCATTTCCAAGGTACAAGCGTATTTTGATAAATGTGTTTTCCAGAGAACAAAAGAAAATTAAGACAGACATAATTTTCGGTGAAACAAAATTCAATTAAGAATGTATTTTCAACGTTTCAAGGGCATAAACGGACACTGTTTCAGTATTCACCTTGATAATAAAATTGCAGACTAGTCGAATGGACGTTGCTGCCTTTTGTATTGCTGGACAAAGAGTTTTTTTTTTCTTCTTTAATGTGCAGTTGTTGTTTATGTTTATGTTGTATTGGACTCCTGACCGCTTGATGTGTTTTTGATTACAAATGATGTTTTGTGTTTGGCGGTTCTAAATGTGAAACAAAAAGCCAATTTGATTTGATTAAAAGGTCGGGATAAAGGTCCATCACATGAACAGATGAACATCACAAGAGCGCAAATACGGAGTGTTCTAAATGACACATGCCGTGGCCAGTGTGCCAAGATGCATGTGAAATTGGTGAATTGGCGAACATGAAAAAGAAAAGCCTGTCGTATCTTAATTACAGCCAACCAAGCGGAATGTATAAATTTGTGATTAAACAAACGAAGAGAGTCGCCACCATTTATCGTTTAGTCCAGCATATGGGCATTTGCACTTGATTGTCAAATTTCTCTCATTGTCTCACTGCCTCACTGTCTTTCTGTCTCTTTCTCGGTAATTATGCAACAATGACTTGCTAAGTAAACATAGCCCAGATTGTGTATGTGTATGCCATCCAAAGCCATACCCATTTATTACAAAATAAGAGAATTACATTGCCAAAAATGTCCTTATTCAAATAGCAACGATTAATTAACTGTTTATTGAAGTAAAATTTTTGTTTGAAATGGTTTTATGCTTCGTGTACGTGTACGTGTACGGATACGGTGGATGCTGCAATGGATTTACCTAGGCCCGCCTTTTAATTATATGGTTTTCAATGCATCAATGCAGGCTCTCTTATTATCAGCCAACATCCCAGCATCCCAGCATCCCACCATAAAACTAAATCATCTTTTTTTCAATTGGCCGAATAGAATTTCAATTACATGAAAAATGATGAAGCCATAACACAGAAAACGGAGTCGCTGATATAGGATTAAAATGAAAGACCCGAATAAAAATGTCCGAGTCAAAGGCACGGAAAATCATAAGGCGGTGTTGTGCTACGAAAACCATTCATTAAGTGCCATCCGATAGGATCACATAGCGTCAATGTGCTTCATTCTTTATTTCATTTTTGTTGTTGTTGTTGTTGTTGCTGGTATTGAAAGTCGACTGAGCCACCATTGAATTGGGGGCATTTGCGTTGCTGTCGCTTTTTCTTACCATCAATTGGCGATGTATTCGTGTTCATAGCCATTTACAGATTTAATTCCGTAAAATACTGGTTAAGATACTTTTTGTTCATATGGTTTGCTGTAATATTGTGTTTGGCCAACAGTGGCTGACACGCCGATTCCATGCTTTGGCATTGTGCAAAGCAATATACGCACCAGGATTTGGCTATGGTTTATTGTCTTTTTGAGCATAAGGTGTTCAATTGGATTGATTAGATTGACCTCATTCTCCCACAACTCCCTCTGTCTGCCACTGCCTTGCCACGACTGCGACATGACCGCACTGAACGAGCATACGAAAGATTGGTAAGAGATTGAAAGTGAGATTAAATAGAAATCAAGAGCAGCAAAGCGTAAACTGAATTTGTATCGAAGATTTGTTGACTTTCATTACCATAATCGAATTTCCACTGTGTGACTTTCAACATGAATTTTTCTTTTTCTACACTTGCATTGCAAACGCTTTCACACAAAACTGAAGCTGAAACTGAAAATATCAAATGGCTTTTGTTTTGTGATGGTTTAGTTGCGATGAATGTTTGGCACGGGTTGCGCCATTTTCTCATGTACATCTACTTTCGATTCGATTAATACACTAGACTTTGTTCATATTTTGTGTAGTGAAATGCCAAGTGTAAAACGAAGTCATCGTCATCGTCATCGTCATCTTTCAGTATATCGTTGTCATCAATATTGAGTTCAGTGTCTTCGATGCAGTTGATTTTGTATCCGCACCCTCAACACTGCCTTCCCTCGGCAAACACAAAATCGCAAAAAGCTTTGCTCAATAAATAAAGTGTACTCTCTCCTTCACTTATATTGTGAAGGCAACGCTCAAGTGCATTGTAACGATTTTCGATTCAAGAGAGCGAGCATAAATTGTGTATCCGAGGATCCGAAGCATCGATTCGGTTCATTTATGTGTGGCCGTCGACTCATTTTTTGCATGCTCGAGAGCGCATTTCGAGAAATAGCAAAACTCGTTGCCATGTTCAACATGCTCTTTTCGGTAGAATTCCTGGGTAAAATTCAAACTGGAAGAATTTATATTGAAGACAAATATTCCCATGTTCATACAAAGTCCAATCGACACCCTCAAAACATCAAATACAATCAAAAACTATAATGAACATGACATTTTGTCGAGTTTTAGTGTTTTTGTCGCTTGATTTGTCTCATTCTATTTTATTTCATCATCACTGTTGTTATCAAGTGTGCGGGCTCTTGAGCGTATCAAACAACAAACGAACGGGAAAAAAGCACATGAATTTTCCACTCAAATAAGTGTATTTTATTCGGTAAGCAAACGACCAAAACATATTTCATCGGAATAAACGTGTTGGTAGAAAAAACGATGACATTATCATAACACACGATCTACTTAATATCGGAAAGAAAAACCAAATTTATGCAAGCACCCCAAAAAAAAAGGAACAAAAATAACATAAATCATAAGATAAATGTTAGAATGCCGTTATCGTTTTTATCTCTTGAGAGAAAAGGCCGCCACTCTCTTTGGTTAGTCAGCTTATGTTTGCAAACACATAATCTAATACACAAACTCAGAGGCTGATATAAAAGGCAACAGCGCCAGAACATAAGCTAGACGCTCGAAAAGAGAAAAACAATGAACTAGCCAATATCCACAAAAAGATGTTCCATTGGATTAACATTCATTTCGAAATTCACTGATAGCATTCCGACACCCTCCACCCTCCACCCACACAATACCAAAGAGACAAGGGAATGACAGCGATCAAAGGAGATTTGAGAAAGCAAACTTTAATTGTTATTTTATTTTATTCAATTATGCTAATTTGGATTGTAATTTGGCACAGTGTCATTGCTATCAACGTTCCCAATCTTTGTGTAGCATCAGCAATGCTACTGATCTGGTTTGGAAAAAAGGAAGAAAAGAATATAGGCGTAGTCAGCTTATTAGCGACTTGGAAACGAGAACCAGTTTTATTAATGTACGTCGCGCGACGCGTTGGACTAGGCGAGTCACATTTTTTTTTTCATGCAGCAGCTACATGAATTTCTCTCTGTGTCTCCTTCCCTCTCGTTCCCTGGCTCAATGCGTTGTTAAATTTGCGTTTGCTTCCGAATTCTGAATTTTAGCGATGCATTTTTTTGCGCACCAAATTATCCAATATAAAAACCGTTCTGAGCAGCAAACAGCAATACCGAACAAAAAAAAAAAAATCAACATTAAAACCATGGAAAGCAATGTTATATTTGAACTTAACACTCTTGAATCGTCATGCAGAAAGATTAATTAACGAACGAAACGAAAATAGCCGTTAAAAAAGCTCGCTGGAAGAGAGCGCGGGAACGGTTGAGAAATAAAAATAGTTACATTGGAAAATGAAACGTGACTGCAAATGACGGCCATACTCTCACACAAATTTGCCGACCTCGAGGTAACATCGCGCAATGGCTTGTATTACACACTTTCACCATTTTGCTTGCTCGTCTTCTATCATTCGATCAGAACGCAAAACGCAAAACACAAAATGTAAATGTCTATTTAAATGAGATGTGATGTGATGTTGGCTCGTTGATTTTTTGTTTTTGTTTGCATCTCGTTTAATTATGCTGTTACAACCAGCAAGCAGGAAAAAAATAATCAAAATACGTAGAAGGGAAGTACGAGAGTGAAAAAATGCGCGACATGTTTTTCGATGCTTAAGTAAGTAGTACATACAAAAATTATGGTTATGAGAATCTTAAAACGCTACATTTAACAATTCATTTAAATCAAATCAAGCGACTGTTGACGGCTATTTATGATTTGTGGTTTGTGCTTTGAGCTTTGTAACATCCTTATCCATGTCAATCATAATTGGATAGTGGACCTCAAGCCAACGCATATCAAGCGAAAAATTATGGTACTTCAGCTGAGAGAGAGAGAGAGAGATTTATCAATTTACATTTGGTATGCATGCAATTATGAGTACATGAACTAATTTTGGTTCCATGCCTGGCTACAAAATGACATTCCAGAATTAAAAACACGATTAAAAATGAGGCTCATATCCAAACAAACACAAAAGCTCCGATGTTTTCATGCAAACAACAAGCGACCATATCATAAAATGTGCATTTGGTACTCTTTTGTTTTCCGCACATGTATGTGTGTGTGTGTGTGTGTGTGTGTGTGTGTGTGTGTGTGTGTGTGTGTGTGTGTGTGTTTAAGTGAATGTACTTGTGGTCAAAATTTATGAACCATAATGACTACAGTGAGCGAGCAACTCACAAAAGCACTTTACCAAGTATCCTCATTGAGATGGAGTGAACATGAACACTCAGCCAATACATTAACAATGCAGGATGTCCTCATGCTGTATCCTGAATTCAGATTAAAGACTTCAAAAACGGAAATGTGAAGTAATAGAATGCTCACTGCTCACTGTTCACTGTGTTTGTGTGATTCATTTTCTCTCTGTCTCATTTTCGTTCTCTCTCTCTTCTTCGACAAATTCAACAATATAAACTGTTTTCTTTTCTTTGTTCGTTCATTTTTTCGATTATGTTAGTCGGTTGTGGTGATATGTGCTATATGTGTTATATGTATAAAGATATATCTTTCATATATTAAGCGAACGACACACCATCCCCGTGTAATATCCAATCGCAGACATTAAGTAAAAAGCAACAACAACGATGACGACGACGACGACGACGGTGGCGGCAACAACGACAACAACAATAGAATATAGAGACTAAGCACTGGGATGAGAGGGTGTTCGTTGGAAGCGAGCAGGGCAAATGAAAGCGTGAAGCCTCATTAAGTCATTATATTCAGTTTGTGTGTCATGTGCATACACAAAAGAAAATTCAAGAGAGTTTTTGTTTCCTCTTTTTTTGGTGAGCTTTTAAGTTTTGGTTGTTGTTTGAATTATTTTGCTTTCGTTAGACTACTATTTTTTGTATATGTGATAGAGAGTAGAAAATGGTTACGTTGAATTGCTACTGCTGCTACTGCTGCTGTTTCGTCCAAATTTGTGTCCAGCCGCAATAAATTGCAAAACACTACACTGGATTGATGTTATGCGATTTAGATTATTTTTTTCGTTGTATGTTCGTTTCGGTCTTGCGAATAAAAGTATCATTGGTTCCATTTTTCTTCGATGCCGCTCATTGAATTTGCCGAGTCTCAATCGTACTTGGGCGTTGGATTGCATGCGTTTAAAGAAAGTTCGGCCATCGAACAATGAGCACTTCACAGGGAACGGAAAATTCGTCACATTGACTGTTCTTAAAGTGAGAAATCATTTAATACCGTTTCTGAATGTCATTTGATTCAACAACAAAATCAATATGAGAAACACACAACAATGTTATTGTTATTATTTTTGATACAGAGAGAAATAAACAGGCCGATTTTTTGTGTGAAATTGTACGCGTGTGTGTGAAATAATTACATTAAGAGTGGAAAAACGAAGAACCAAACAAGAAAGCAAGTCAATCGAAATTTCCACGAGTGCATGAGATAGCAACGCACTGACAGGAGCGACAATTATTTCGTTAAGTACCTTAAGCTGAATAAATACCCATGTTTTTAGCATTTTAACGACAAACAATATAGAATTAATTAAATGTTGGAATCACATTTGCAAAATTCAAGAGCATTAACAAATCAAATTTATTTTGTTGATCATAAAAGAAATGCACGATTAATGGACAATTTGTATTTGACTTGTTTTTGGAAAAAGTGAAAATTATTTCCTGTCCGTTGAATACTCAGTCAATTTGAATAAATCAACACAATCAATCAAAATGTAAATCACAAAAATTGCAAAATTCGGTGCAAATAATTTCACATTCCATGCCAACGATTGTTAGATTACAACATTGTTTTTTTTCCAAACAAACCATTTATTCGAAATTTAAAAGCGATGATGCGAAACGATCAAATGATTGTGTGACGATAAACATTTGAGCAATGAAATCAATGCTGAAAATTAAAGTTGCCTAAGTTTGACGTCCTTTTCGATATTTCAAGTTTTAAATTCCGAGGGAAATCAAAGAATCACATCACGAAAGAATCACGAAAACTTCGTTGTGATAAAAGAAAATTACAAGACTGGGAAGATGAAATCAAACGAATGATTTCGTTACGGTATAAAACTTTTGAGAAAAACATAATATTCTCTTTTTTGGTGATTTTCAATGCCGATTAACTGTATGCAGACAGTTGGCCGCTGGAGAATACACGAAATAATGGAGTTTGACCGGACTTTTAATTGTTGCGAACGAGCGAAAAAAAAAAGTTTTGCGATTTCATGTCTTTTTTTTTTGTAAATTGTTAAAATTTTATAAGAAGGAAGAATTTGGTCATATAAAATTGGTGGTGGAAAATGATGACAACGAATCACTAATGAACATCAAATCCACAACAATGCAAACATTTGCTCGAAGCAATAGAATAAGGCCGAACATCCACCATTGAAGGTCAAATAGCCATTTTTTACGCGTATCGCTGTTAGATTTCCCTGCTCAAGTCCGTTTTCCGTCCAAAACATACGATTCACAGGGGGTCATCATACAAGACGTTCGATGTTTGCAAAAAAGTAAAAAAAAAACTTCTCCCCAGGAGCCAAAAACGATTTGATACAGAACTGGGTATGTTGAAATCCAACATTAGACTTTACAAGAAGATATATGAAGACTCTGTGAAATGTAATTGAATGTGATTTTGATTTGTTGTCCCAAATGAAATTTCGAATACTTAAATTTGTTTGAGTTTGAGAAAGAGCTTACACTCACACTAAAACACACCCGCGCCGCTTATATTTGGATACAATTATGTATAAGAAGTATAAAACTTCAGCGTTTTCGGCTGTTCTAATGGGACCAATTCACTTAACATTTCAGCCATTGTTGACATTTTTTGCTAAAGCAATAGTACTGTTCTAGCGTGAACATTTTCAACGACTATTTTATTTGCTTGTTTTGATTAACCATAATACGAACTTAATGTCAAATTGATACTATTGTAACTACACACAGAGAAAAGTGGTATGGATATTTTGTTATGTATTTTTTTTTTTTCGAAATAAAAAAACTTCCAACAAAATCATTATATGAAATATTTAAATGTTGATATGTGTTTGAGGGCAAGAATCAACCAAATTAAATACAAATTTAGTTTATTGGCAAATTTTAAAAAAAAACAACTCAAAATTAGCTTAAAAATAGGATAGAAAAGGCAAAATTAGCACAAAAAGTTGAATGGGAGCATTTTCTATCCCAAAAGTAGATAGAAAATCTGTTAAAAGATCATCTGTGTGCTATTCACATAAAGTCCGGTAACGTATGAAAATATCATTTCGATTTAGCTTCCGTTTTTCATCGATACGGTTTCACGATGTCAATAAAATTATTAAAATGGCTTCTCTTTAAGTTTTCTCTCCGCATCTTCCATGTGAAAATGAAGAAAACACGATTTGTGTTCCACTCGAAATCAACCAGAAACTACCTAAAGCTCAAGTTATCCGAAGCAAAACCCACCATGGAAAAAAATTGATACAGATATTTAAATCTGGCCAATGATTAGTCCAATGCATAATGCTGCGAATATTTTTCGTAAGCCATTTGTAAAGTCATAAAATGGAATGCAGAAATTGCATTCAGTGCTTCCGTCATATTTGAACCGATAGTGGATTATTTTGGTCAACAGCATTTTATGATTATGGAAGCGTTTTCGTAAAATGAATGCTTTTTATGAAATAACGACACGCTTACACAACAAGCGAATGGAAAAGATGCTCGAATACTGGCTCGAATTTAATATGTTCATAAACGTATCAGCTATTAAGAATGAGTCCACACAATTCGGAAAATGGTTGAACGAGACTATCAAAGGGGGCGAAGTTTGAATAATAATTACGATAATATAAAAGAACACAAAAAAACAACAACAATAAAAAAGAAGACAAACCATAAAAGTACAGCAATAATTTATTTCAGATTCAGGAAGTTCAAAGAGCTAATACGTGCTTATTGATGCTATGTCATAAATTCAAATCTGTGCGGAAATCATGCTGAACCCTAATAACCGAATTGCCAATAAATATTGTGCAAATTCAAAACGATGATGGCGAAAATGACACACAGACACAAACACACACACGCCATACCCAAATCTCAATGTGATGACGAAATGCCGACATCTATTTTGAATTTTGCACACAACCTAGAGACCACTACAGTACCACACACACATCCGGTCGTCATTACATTCTCGCTACCAATGTTTTATAATAATTTTTGATGAACTTTGACAGTAAAACATCATAAAGTTTTTTAAAAAATTGGTGTGGCAAATAAACGAATAAAAACTTTGCAAACAAAACAACAACAAAAAAGACAATGGATAATATGGTGAAACTTTCCTATATTATCATACTTTCTCATAAAAAAACACGTTTGTGTATGTGGATGTGTGGGTGTGTGTGTGTGTGTGTGAACAAGGATTGAGATGGAAAAATGTAGTGAGATGTGAACTGAATAAAAATTGTGTATAGCACAGTCAAATATGGTTGAATGTTTCGATGACCGTGCAATGCTTTGGAAGTATTGTAATTGTGGAACGAGAGAACAGCAACATCGAATAAAAACACTCACATAACGGAGTTCAATATTGCATATGGCACTTTAAAAAAAAAAGTGTTGCATGACATGCGAATACAAAATTAAAGCGACGATTAAAAGAATGGGCAAAAAATGTAAAATGTTTATCGAAAAATCGACACATAACCATTGCACATATAACCACACACCCAGACATCACACTAATGCACACTGAACATTGAAATTCGATTTTGAAAGATTATGATGATGAACCAAAATGATACGTGCTCGCACTCACATTGTAATCGAATATGCTTATTTTTAAAGAAATAAAAAAAAAATATCGAAACATATAACACTGCACTCAAATGCTATTACAAATGTAAACGTAGCAAATGATTTCGCTCCGATATTCGCTGCCAAGCAATTCTTCATCATTTTGTCGCTGATGACTTGTTTTTATTATACATTTTTTATGATATTGATGCTTATAAACTCGAAAACCGATTTGCGTGAACCAATGCGTATGAATTGAAAGCAATTTTAAGTATAGATTGTTATTTGTCATTTCTTTACTCGGCATTGTTTATCTTTTTCAACTTTAAAAAAAAAAAACGAAGAAATTTTACATTCGAAACAATAAAAAAATGCATAAAACGGAACATGACCAAATATTTGTGATTTATTATTATTCAGTCGTTTTCTGGTTGAGCTTTCAAGTGTTCATTCTTTATTTTTGAATGGGTTGGCATTACATCATTCACCATGCACAGAATGCTGTCGGCTTTTATTCATTCGTTTTACTCGTTTCACGGTGAACACCGAAATGTGTTCTAATGTTGAATTGTCTGAGTGTTTCTCAATTGTATTCGCGCACACAGCGCACGTGTTTTTATGGATTTTCAATCAACTTGCTCACGGGTATGCCGCTATGCATGTGTGTCATTATAGTACACGCGAATGATTTTTTCAAATCGTAAACATGTCAATTCAGCGACAACCATCGACATTATTGTTTGTTTGACTTTTTACACCACATTACCGAATAAACAGTCATCAAACCAACCAATTCATATATGCATTTACTGCCTTGAGTCCTTTTCGATGGTGTATCCGTTAGCCGATTAGAACCGGTTGCTTCAATGTCATGTCACTCAAAAGCATTATATCTGTGCTATATATTCCATTTTAACATAAAAAAAAAAAAAAAAAATCAAATGACGTGCCAGTTTATTAACAATTTTGATTTGATGTATTTGATGTCAGTCAATGTGTGCACTTGATCAATGCTTGTTAGCATACAATAGAAGTTTTCAAATCAAGCACCATTGTGCAAGTTTAGTTGGTTTTCATGACTTTTAAATTCAAAGAAATCAAGCGTTTCAATGTATTTGAACCGAATACATGTCTTTCACTACGGGATTTTGTGTTATCGAACATACTATTATACATTCGCAAATATACAACTGCATCAAAACGCGTATACGCCTTTGTCTATAGACGATTTTGTTGGACTAGAAAATCCTATATGGAGTCATCAATTTTAACGATTATTTCCGATAATATTTGAAATGTTACGTTGGCTGTAGAAAAAAACATCCGATACCGAAACGGTCGCATGGCACAGACTAACCTTGAGTACAATTTCAACCGTTGAAAAAACGCAAAAAAGTGACGGGTATTATGCCACCGTTTAGGTTGTATTATTTCATCTGGCATTAAGCTTTATTCGCTTGCTCCATTCCATTTGAAACTGCTATTTTCTTCATTCTTGGAAGGAAGTTCCATCAATTCAAATGGAAGGCCGAGATTGACGTTAAATCCACTTTTGGTTGAGATTTTGTTGTAGTCGTGTTTGCTGTTGGCGGTCTCGGTTTGGCACCTATCTATTATAAGGATCGCATACCTTCGCACATGTATTTCTTCAATTTTACATTAAAGAGGGCGGAGGAGAATACAATAAAGAAACACAAATGCTCTGCACACAAGAATAATTTGCAAATGAAAAACACTTCAATTTACGTTCGATGTGGAAAGACGCGCGTCTTATAAATATAAGCTCATAGTCATACTAATCATCGATAAAAATAGCTCAGAGGTCTAGGGGGAAATAACTCTTGCGAGTTTTTGCGAATTCTTGCAAATTCTGCGAGTTCTATGAGTTCGTAAATTGTAAAATATGTGAACGCATTTATCACATTCAAGTTTGAATTCGAACTTGCACGAGTTCGTCCGAGTTCCCACGTGTTATTTGAATGTGGAACTCGTGCAGTCAAACATAAACTGCGAGTTCTCTGCAAAATGTGACACTTTTGTGCGAGTTTTCTGCAAGTTTTCACGCGTTTTCGAGTAGTTATGTGCCCCTAGTCAGAGGTGCACTGAGTTTTTGGTGCGCCGAAAACAGTTGCTCCCATGGATGATCAAAATTTGATTTTAACCTCACTTTAGACACAGACCCATTCATTGCAGTGCGAACACTACACGATCATCTGAGGCGTAGAAACGTGCATCTGCGCCTCGAACGAAACGTGGTTTGTTCATACGAGAACTTTTAAAGGGATTCCCTTGTCCGTTGGTATTTTCCTTCATGGTAATTCAATAAAGTAATAATTTAAATGAATTGGAAACCTAATATATAGAAACTGACACATTGCTGTCATTGACAACCTGTCGAACTGTTGACAGCGACGTAATACAGGGTATCGTATCCATTAATATTATTACCACAGTGAATTTCTATGTATGCGTATACCAAAAGAAATCTTTATATCAGTTCTGGCTAAATTTATTTGTGTGTACGTACAAACAGCCAAAAGCTACAATATAATAAACTCATTTCAACATTTCAAAAGTTTGATTTATTTTATTTCATGTGTCTGTGTTTGTATGTTTGTATGCCATAAATTTATCTTGTTTTTTTGGGTGTTGCTATTGATGGCTGATCGATTCGTCTAAAGGTATCATTGAAACTCATCACTTAATCATCAATAAACTGACACATCCAATGAAATCAATGAACAAATTACGATTTCTGTTTTCATATAGGACGCCACAGTTTTTCAGAACAAAAACATGAAATATCCACAGCAAAGATACATATCAACTTCAAACGGGAAATTTTGGTTGCATCTATGAATCAGTGGATTCTATAGAGCTGTATTATAATCGATTTTTTTACTTCCCTTTGGCTTTAATTCCCACCACTATTTACGGTAATGCATTTATGGGGTGATTAGACCCCTCGGACCCCTGGTGAGAACCTATGGTTCAGTGTGAAGATTAGAAATCGACTGGTTTATTACTAAAAACACAATAGACTGATATCGCAGAAAATATAGACTCGAAATTATTGCTTCAAATCCAAACGAATGAAATGAAAAAACTCTGCCTGTTTGGCTCACTCTATGTGTTTTTGTTTAGTTCATTTTTGCATCGTATAGCATTTTTTCAGCATTGCTAGAGCCTTATCTCAACTAAAAATCATGATACCAATGAAATGAGGTTGGAAACATGAAAGAATTCACCAAGCGCGTGATACTGCATAAAACGATGTAGCATGCAAATGCACGCACTTATATACTTACTCACTTAGTTGGTTCACTTAAAAGTTGTGCATTCCGTGTTGTTGATGTTGTTGTTGTTGATTTTGTTGGTGGTGGTGTTGGTGTGACGGCAAAACTAAAAAGCACAAGAATCCACTTTTAGACGCGATTGTGTTTTTTATTTTGCTTAAAGAAAAGCTCATTATTCTGTTTGCATCTTCATCTTATTAATCATCATGCATTTTACGAATTATATTATACTTTATTTATTTTCAACAAATGCAAAATGGGTTCAATAAGAGAACAGACCTGAACTTAACCAACATCTCATTTATCGTTTCATATTGAGTCCGTCTGATCAAAGCGAAATTGCAATTTCTACCCGTTTATTGCCTGCCTGCTATTAATCTATTGGACGCCAAGTTTTACAAGATGCAAAAAGAGAGAGAAAGAGAGAGAGAAAGAGAGAGAGAGAGAGAGAGAGATTCGCAACTTAAGATTTAAGTTGAAATGTGAAGAAATGATGAAATCAACTTTCTCGCTGAAAGAAAACGAAATGGTAAATGGCTTACGGAAAAAGACCATTCATGAATGATTTGAATTTCCAATGGAAACTGAACAACAAAAAAATAGCGAATAATTTGTTATAAAAAAGTTAGCAGCTGGCAATATGCAAAAGAAATGTAAGTGAAGCAGGTCTTACGATCCAATGAATTTATTGGCTTGCATATTTTTTATGTCATCTGAATTTAATGGAAAAGGTCAACGTTATTGTTCTTTTTCAATTTATGCGATAAAATGATTTTGTCAAATGTTGCATACAACGTCAGAAACGTCAAAATTAAATGCAATTGTTGATATAAACATTCGAAAAGATTGCCACGGGTCTTTTATCGCATAAAATTATTCAAGCTAATAAATTGATCGGATCGTATTCCCTGATCTAAAGTAACGTCTTTAGATCAGGGAAATGTATTTATAGCGTTTATTTGAAGCAGCCCGTTTTATTAGGTGAAATGTATTTGTAGCATCACTATTCACACCGTTCCGCTAACCAATGTGTAGTCACTTTGAGTCAAGCATTTGTATTACTCTATCGTCTCTCTATCCGGTATTTATTTTAGTCGTGTTGTATCTTTCATGTTCCAAACCCTATGTTATAGTCTAACGATGCTTAAGCGCATCAGTTCATTATAGAGATTGGAAAATGCCGTTATGCCTGATCGAAATAAAAGTTAATCAGTTCATGCATTGAAATGTGATAGCGATACGATTTCAATGAACAAATTGAATAGAGCAGCTTCGTAGCTACTGTGTCGGTAAAAAGCAATGGAATCTCAATCAGCTGTGACCTAATTACCGTAAATTGATTCAATAACCTAATGATCTCATCATCTTCATTTGAGTCACGCCATTGAGAGAAAATAGATGAAGCGGTCTATGAACGAACCTGAGTGCGTGTGTGTGCGTATGTAAAAGTGATGATTGAAGGCGCTTCCACAGTCACTCTAATAAATATTTTCGTGATATTCTTAATATTTTTTTATATTTATATCTACTAACTTGAATGAATAGAGCCTATGGTCTGCATAAGAAGAAGAAAGTCTTTTTGTTGTTGTTGTTGATAAATGAAAGCATGTCGAATATTGTTCATGTGTTATGATATTCACGCAAATGCTATTGTGTTAAAGTGAACAATGAACATCTCAATCAAATTGAAATTAATGGATAGAATAAAAGACACATCAAACACCCATCCATTGAGATTTAAGAATACATGCCCTGCCTGAGTATTAGAACGAAGATTTATTTATAATGATATATTTATTGAAATATCACACATTTTCGGAATATCCTACTAATCGACGTTTTGATTATAAACCCCTCGAATCTAATTCGGAATTATCAATAAATTGATGTAATGAAAAATGCTATCAAAATGTGATTATCGACAATTAATATGATTCCAATAGACATTATTATCCATAGTGAAGAAGCTATTTAAAATTTTGCAGGTTCCAGAAGCTTCTCCATATGTATTTCCCTTTTTTCAAGGCCCTATAAACTACAATTTTATAATTTTTACTATTAAAGTTTCAATAACAATAACAATAATAACGAGTTTTTGCGTCTTTCATTTTTATAGGGCTCAACTATTATTGAATCCCGGTGCGCATCAAATTATCTGCCCTTAATCTGTAATATTTACGAAATGCCATGTTTCAAAAATGTGTGCAGCTGTTTCTTGCAAGCCTTGATTGATTTTTTAAATTTCTTTATTTTTTCTTTGATAACTGTTCGATTGATGAAAAACACGTACAAGCAGCCATACTATACACATGGAAGCGCTGACTCATCAGAGTTTGGATTATGATTCAGGGTGCACCTTATACAGATACTGTGTTTGGTGGTTAGCTTATGTCAACATACTTTCATTGAAAGACAAAATGTTGTAAGCTGATTCAATTAAATTGGAGAAAAGTTCATTGAATCTAAATGATCCTATACATTTTGCTTATAATTTAAAATATATAAACTCTTAAATTCAAGTCTTGTAATTAATTGGGTATATGATGAAAATCCAATTGTTTTATTCACTTAAATTTAATGATTCATTTTGTTCGATGTTTGCGAATTTAATTTCACTTCGTTCTTGGTGTCATCTCTCAAGGTCTAGAGTTTCTTGTTGGCGCGTTAGGTGTCACGCACACCGAATAATCGATACCCCAACATGCTTTCATCCAAGCTCCAAGTTGATACGACTGAGGCGATACGACTGAAATAAAACCGAGAAAATGGAAGAATGCGAGTGTCCTTACGTCTCTGAACAAGAAAAAAAAGGCAACGTTTTAGCAATCGTTTATTTTTGATTTTACGTCACACTCACTGCACGAATGCTGCATTAGACTCAATGAGTGACTTTAAAGTGGACACAGAAAAAAATGGAGGGAATGTATGCCACGACTCAAGACGGAAAAGTGGCGTGCTGATTTTGATTCGATTATGTCGATTTGGCAAGCTTTTGCTATGCAATATCCCTAGCAATATCCTCTACCATTTTTGTTCCGTTTTCCATCTGTAGACACCGTGACATCAACAGCACAAGCTCAACATCGCCGAACACTTGCGACCATCCAACTGAATGAAACAATTGAGTGCCACATTCGATTTTCACATTGACCAATACACATGGAGAAAAAGTTTTTCACGAATTCGTTCTCTTGTCTCTTCGCTTCTTGTATCCCTTTTCCCTAATCTATATCCTCGCTTCACTTCAAATAGAGTCGCAATGAATGCTGAATCATGTCGATTTTGCAATGAGATAGACTTTTATTTTAAAATTCGAATAGTGTTGCACGTTTCATGGTAGTTGAATGCATTTTAAGCGTAACGAAATGAACGCTAAATTATACGATTGCTGAATAAAAACAAAAATTAGAAACATACGACAGTCAAGCAAAGCATAAATGCACATACATGAAAGGAACGCACATTGTACAAACACACAACATTGTCGCAAATGCACACAAATGAAGGCAACGTATTGTATTGTTTTATCATGAAGATTTGATTTTAGATTTGCGTACGTGCTGATGACTCAATGGCTAAAGCACCATCTTCACCTCTCAATCCACGTTCACATTGTCAAGATAACTAATGCACCGTCTTTTAACGATTACTACTATCCAATTGGATTTGAAACGAAATACCAACACCAACACCAACACCAACACCAACACCAACACCAACACCAACACCAAGTATCAATATCAAATTGAAATCGTTGACTCTAAAACTTCTGAATGTATGTGAGAAGATATGTGTGTATGTGTTTGTGGCTAATCGCGTAAATCGAAAGATACGCTAAAGCAAAAAGATAAGGTCAAAGGAATTAATTACTCATAGTTGAGTGCACAAGAAATCAGTGCATTGCTAGGTGCATTGCAAAGGTGTTCAGGTGATGCAACTGTATTTCGATGAAGTTCTTGGTGTTTCAACTCTTTTATCTTTGCCAATCCTTGTTCCGCCGTTTTTTTTTTTTGTAACCACTAAATGATACCAATACAGTATTTCTAGGTATCTGTCCATTTTCAAATGTAAATGAAAGTGCTTAATAAATGAGTTTATGATTTTGTTCGATTAAGTATTTTCAATATTACTTTCGAACGGGAATCGTATGAACGGCGGAAAGATTCGGTGTTTTTGTGGATTGAACATTAAATGGTCCAAATTTAATGAGATTTTTCGATTAACAGATAAATAAGTCACCTTTGATTTTTATGAATTCACTGATACTGAATGTATAGTCCGTTTATACATGCATGTCAACTTTTTGCAACTCATATTTATCAACAATTTTGGTCATTTACAAAAAAGCTATTACCACATTTTTTTAGGACTGATACCGCCTGCCAGATGAAGAATCATCTAGTAAATTAGTTTTGAAGTGAACAGTGGAACATTCACAAGGGGTCCAAGATATACCTTGGAGGCTATGTCAGAACTTATGACTATGTTTAATTCAAATTGAAAATGTATTCATCATATTTCAACTAAATGATTTAAATGGTTTAATTGAACGAAACAAATGAGTTGCATCTTCGTGTTTGGTTTTCCGAAGTGGAATTTCATTGATTATACTGATGCACATTTTTGTCTTTGACGGCACAGAATGCGCATTTACACTTAATTCATTTTGGCTAGAAATTGGCACACAAATTCCACCTGTTTTTTCTATTTGCATATACGAAGGTATACCTTTATAAAACAATAATCCGTGGAACAGAGGAAAAAATTAGCGGAAACATCTGTTTGCGTTGAATTTTAAAGTGGCAAAAAATAGGGGGGAATCCGATTAGGTTTGGCACATGCATTCGTTTATTTTCATGTGTATGAACTGACGGCCGTGGGTTGTAATACAATAACAAATAAATTTCCTTTTATTTATTAACATGTAGCGCCCTCTTGGGGATTGAATGCACTCCATGCACGTAAAGAAAGAGAAGATATAAATATTGTTTGTTCAATCTTTCTTAAGTTGTGCTGTAATATTTGTGTTAGTATGATGAGGGCGCTGTTGTATTGCTGTCAAAGTGTGAAGAGCAATCGTCACCATGAACCAACGCCAGCTGGTTAAATATGTTTTTTCCAGCAGCCGCAATCGTCTTTTGTTGTATCGTCTCTCTTATCGCACAATTGACGATCGTTCAGTGCATATTTTGACGGTAAAATTTCATATTTTATAGCTCGATTATTGTGTCGCTTATTCTGCTTGTGTGATTTTATGATATTATTGCTCTAATTTCCATTTGAACACCTTTTTACAGGCGCCAAACATGTACATATGAAAAAGCAAAAGCAAAAGCAAAATCAAAATCAAAAGCACACCATCGAGTGGAAAGACTGTGTGGCAGCGATAGGGTGAAATGGTGTTTCACACTAGTGACATGTTTTAAACGAGCCTCAAATCAGAATAGATGTAAACGTGCAAGCGTATGGACGTGTGTGTGTGTGTTTTTTCTCAATTTCTTTCTCTCTCTCTCGCTCTCTCTCGCCTTGTTTATGGTTCAAAACTTGTGTTTGAAGCCCCATATCAATTTCTGTTGGAACTTCGTTGTGTATCCGCTTTTTGTGCATGCAGGTGTGTGCTAGTGATGGTACAATATGAGGTAGCATATCCCATTGTCGTAAAATATGTCAAACATCAGATTTTATTATTGGCAACACGACCCACACAATAAACAACTGTTTGTGAACAGTGAGAAAGCGGGGCGAGCTAAAAAGTACTGCAGACGGCAATTTACAACAACAAATTTATGCGACATTGTGCCCATTGTGTGGCGCATTTGGCTCGTTCACTAGCTCACGCCGTTTGCTCAATCGTTAGTGGTGTTGCCGGCAAGGTTTCGCTCTCCCAGTGAATACGTGAGCTTATTCTCTTTTTTTTTATTATTATTATGACGTTTTTTTTTCTAAATATTTTTTTTATTCATTTTCATTTTTACTTCAGTGTGAAAGAGAATGAGTGAATGTGTCGCTTTCTAGTTCGCCTATAACATTCCATGCAACCTCTATTAACAAAACAGCCATTACTTTTATTGGACGTAGCACAAATGATACACGACAATAATACCGGCAACGATAGCAACAACATCAACCGTTTCGTGCACATATTCGCTAGCACGAGTAATATTTTCAAGCTCAACCACACGCAGATAGAAAGAAATTACAACAAAATATGTGGAAAAAAATTAGCAGAAAACTTATTCTGATGAGAAAATGAGCAAAAGAGTTTAAGCTTAAGTGATACCGAAGACAAGGCTCGAACAACCGCCAAATGAAATGTAGCGATATTTATTTCACGGGCTAAAATGGAGAAAATTGAATGTTATTTGACTTCGTATAAATTTGTTGCGAGTGCATGATAGAGAAAATCACAAACGTGTAAACGTGCTTATGGCGCTTATGGAGCGAGGGAGAAGAGAAATACAAAAAAGACATCGGGCGTGAGCAGTGAGCAGTGAGCATTGACAAGAATCCGCGCGTAGACATGTACCCAATACACCCGAATACACCTGCACACTACATGAAGAAAACGAATAAAATATTGTGTATCAACCATTATTTCCGTAGATTTCAAACATGAGCATTCAAAGAACTGCTTTGAAAGTAGACACCAAACTTCGAACCGACAAATTGTATTGAATACATACGTTTTCGCGTAATTATGAGTGTTGTGACTTTTTTTCTATCAGATAATGAAACAAGTTCTTGAGATTTATACGTGATGGATTAAAATTGGCATGGATATGAAACGATGAAGCCATTTGGTGAACGATCCGTGTTACCCTGTTTTCAATTTACTCGACTCAATGTGAACTGTAATTTAAGTGTCAATCTCAAGATGGCTGAAATTAGCTACTTTTTACTTTAGGGTGTGACACATACAAGTTTGACAGTATAAAGTACCGCCTTATAACTACAGAACATCGTGTCTACGCACGCAAATCTAATGTTTTAAATGGAATTTACTTTCAACTTAGCTTTTTTTTTGTACTTCAATAAGAAAAGTTGTCACACCAATCGCTCAATAGTTGGTCTAGTTCAAAACGTACAAACACCCATCACAATGCACAAATAGCGAACAAAATGAAATTCAAGTCAATCGAGCTGAATTTAGTGGCTTTGCTATCCGAACAAAAAATATCAATAGGCACTAACTAAGTTGGGCGAATTGTTTGTTTTGAAAACATGCATTGTTTTTGTCAATCTACATAAATTGCCTCAGCAACATATTTCATGCGAAAAAATCAGAAGAATCAAAGAAGGGAGCGAGAAATTAGTATGCAAAATGGCTTTAAGGATTCGTCTATATTTATTATTATTTTCTGTTAACATTGGTGAGTCAGTCGATACAATCGGGGTTCAATATCGGTTGAGCCGTTCAGTCGATGTCTGATTGCACATATGAAGCTCCATAATAGCAAACACATATTGATTTTGATGATGTATCAAGTATCAATTTTTCCAAACTTGGCCTCATCGTTTTTGGTTTTTAAATTATTTTTTTTTTTGTTGAAATGTTGACTCAAACAACAACGGTAGATGTATGAAATGCCATCATAATTCATTTCGAGGCGGGACTTAAAATCTTGAATTCTTAAATCCATTTATCAAGGCCGAATCGCAGGTCGAATATGAAACACCTAATCACAAATTTACCAAGTCATTCTTGTTATTTGACGGTAAACGGAGAGGGAAAAGAAAAGATTCGAATCCACTTAACTTATCGGTGCTATGTATTTATGATATAAAATTTAGATTTATCACACACACATACACACACTCATAATGTCATTGAGCAACGTCATGTATGTTAAGGTCTATTGGGTTTTTCGCAATCAAATCGTTCATTGAATTTACATTATAATTACATATTTGCAGTCAGAATATGTCTTCTAGGCAAGTTGATTTAAGTTTAAAGCGATATAGCATGACTGGCGATATGTGTGCAAAATTCTTAGCGGAAATCGTGCATGAATACAAGAGAATAAACAACCGCGTCTACATAACAAAAAATGACGTCAAGAAGCGAAAATTGTAATTTATAGTTAATTGTTTTCCTATGCTACTTGATACAATAACAACAGCCTATGATTTCCACAAAACATTTCGATACAGAATACAGCATATTTTATTATGTATTTCCTGCGGCCAAGATTTATCTCTCATTTTTTCATCCCATATCGAGTAATTGAGTAAAAATGCTATTGTCGAGCATCACACTTCAAGAGGCAAACACTTGAATTTTCCATGTACGTGCCGAAATGAGTCATTTAAAAAAACCATTTTAGAATATTCACTTTGATGAACGAAATCGTATGCCTGTAGTCATTTCTGCGGTTCATTCATTTTCAGTCTCCATAGCACGGGCCTCAGCCGCTATCCCAGCAATCTCATCGCACGGGCGTACGCTTCAGCTTCCTTATTGTATCAATCATCCAAGCAAATTCCCAGTGGCAACAGATACTTTTTATTCGCATGTGTGCGGCAGCATGATGAATTCATTTTCATTTTCGTGAAAGTGATCATAGCCTATTTGGTGCCATATTAATGGTATTCACATTGTTATGCATGTCAACATAATCGGCGCCGATGATTACATTGACGAATCCACTTTCTTCTTTGTTTGTTCGTTCCCTAGCTCTACCATCATCTCTTTACAACTGCTCTAGCTGCTGCTATTCTCTATCTCCCTTCGTGACCAATTTACCTCATCTTGGTTTGAATGTTATGAAATACATTTTGCCGATCCGGGTGGCAAAAGAATGTAAGAATGTATATGCGCCGACAATAATTTTCAACAGATAGACATTTGATTGGCAATATACTACCAAACGTGTATTGGCACAGTATGCTGTGACTGAGACTGTGACATATACAGTTGTACAGTATAAATTGAACTGCTCTCTTCAATATATGGTATATAATGGCGCGTAGTAACACATTTCTCATTTGACTGACAATATTCTCACTTCTCGAAAGAAATTAAAACGTTTTTTTTTGTGTGAGAATATGTCTTCCCACATGAAAATCGACAGCAAATCATTCATTGTGAAACGTAAACGGCGGATACAGTGCAATGCGGAGAGGAGGAAAGAGAGAGAGAGAGAGAGAGAGAGAGAGAGAGAGCTATATCCGATTTGTGATTCGTAAATACATGCACATGCATACGATATGTGATTTGGGTTGTCAATCCCGGGTTGATATGCATCAACGAATTTGTTCGTTAGTCAATGATATTTCTTGGTTGTGTTTGCTCCTTTAGTTATTTAGTAAACTATTATCAATTGATATTCAATTCTTAAGTGATTTTGCGAACAAAAATATCTTTTCAGAAAAAGTTATTTTCGGAAAATATATTTCCGGCTAAATTAATCCGAATTAAGATGGACATAGTTATGTCAACACAATACTACTGAAACTAGTTAGATGAATAACAATGTGCCATAATAATTCGATTATAGAGCAATACCGACAGAGAATCGTCTATTGTATTGCTCAACGAATTTATGAAACGTTCTCATACTATATCGCATATTTATATACATATATAGCCAAAATTGTTAAGCGACCATACAAACGCGTTAGGGCACGTAGTGAGCTACGTGATGAGTATAGTTAGGGTGCGTAGTCTCGTCATTTTGAATAGCAAAAACGTGGCGAAAAGGCAGAAATAAATTTTGAATACTGCAAGAAATAAGCAGCTATATTCGAGTGGCTAATCGAGAGTAAACTTTTTTCCGCTTCGACGATCGATTGGTCTACTCCCTGCTCAATTTAAAATTAATCAACCGATATGCTGTGCCTTTGGGCCAAACCAGCTTGCTCTGGGCCGATTCTTCATTCGTTGAGATGTGTCTTGTCATCTCCAGCTTCAGCGGACTTTTTCATTCGATTTACACTTTCAATGTATTCACTGAACCATTTAAGCTAGGTGACAAAAAGTCATCTGCAGATTTCATCAATTAAAAGTAAAAAGTATTTGAAATGCATGCATTATATGGAAGCAGACGATGTTGATGCAGGAAATAAAGAGGGTCAAAAAAGCTTTCGTAATCTAACTCCACTTATGTTTCAACGCATATCCATTGTATTGTACTTCATATTACATTTTCGATAGCAAACAAAGTGCCTAATGTGATGATTCCAACTGAATTCTGGTGAATGTGAGATTTTCCAATTTTCTATTCATGGCAATAGAATATATATGTGGCAAATCTGATTAAAAGAATAAATGGTGTTACATGCATGAGGCGCACTTTTCGGTACTGTTTATTAAACTTATTTTACCCCACCCCCTTCAAGCACAGATCAAATCATCACTGACCCCTGAAACTTCCGACCGCGTGCACCCCTTGTTTTGATTCCAATCTAAAATCAATGGGCTACTTTCCCGTACTGTCAAACACCAAATTAATTTTAATGTGAAAATGAACAAAGTGAAATTCCAAGAAAATGTCAACCAATCTTCCCAGAATTCTGTCTAGATCCTTTTTTCTATGAAATAAGCAGGGTTCCGAACAGTGAATAAAAATCAGTTTAGACATACTCTGTCAAAATTCACACACTGATACAAAGAATGACGCTTGTTTGCGCTGCAAAAAGTACCACCGTTTTAAGCGCTAGAACCTCTGCACTAATATTTCGAAAATTCAATAACATCATTATATACACATACATATTCGTATTATTGACGCTCATAGAAACGTTATTCCACTTGTCAGTGTGAATATTCTGACAGAGTAATTTTGACTAATTGCAATACCTTTATGCATGGGTTGTGCGGAAAAGTAACATACAGAAATAACAAAATCTATATACAAATTGTATGACAAATACAATATCCAGCCAGAACAATGAACGTAGTGAACGCATTGTGTTTAATGGGCTGAGTATTTGGCTATGACAAAAGCGCGCCTAAACTTAAATTAAACGAGCTTATCAATGTCGGTGCATAAGTGATTTTATTTGTTATGTGTGCGCGCGCTAATAAATCCACCAAAATTTGCATATCAAAACTAGTTGGCTGTTAACGCAAATTTATTACAATACAATATTTGGAATTGTATAGAACGGTTCGTTTGTGTGTGTGTGAGAATGTGATGACAAAAATATATTTGTTCATCGTTCATTCCACATGACTAAGCGAATATCGCCCATCTATTCAAAGGGGGTGAGGTGTTGGGCGTATTCGCTACGATCGAGCGCATATATATATATATGTGTGTGTGTGTGTGCGTGGGCCTCCAGATAAACACTATGCTATGAGTGACTTCCATATTTGCAACATTAATATGTGTGACTTTGACGTTATACTATAGTCACTATAGTATACATACGCCAGGGAATTAGGTTCATGGTTTAGTTAATATTTTTTCTTCCGTGTATGATTATTGATTCGGGGAAATAGAATCGTTGACGTGAATATGTGTACCGCAAACACAAAAATTTCCGAAACCGTCCAAAAAAAAAAACGCTGAAAACACCAATAGAAGGCCACGATAAGGAGATGGAATGGGAAGGGAAGTTTAAAAAGTAGAACACATAACAAACTTATCGATAATTTTTCGCTACGTCAGCTTGAAAAAAAAAACAGTACACTGACTGATTCAACAATGCGGAAGCATATTGTACTGTCTGCAAATAAGTTAGGCATTTCGTGAGTGCGCTTATGCCAATGACGAGAGCTGACACATATGCAAACATACTGGGAAAAAGACCACCAAATTTAAACTTACAAAAAAAAATTATATTGTATGAACCAATCAAACTTCGAAAATTCGCGTCGATGTCTTTATCTTTGATAGTAGCAGCAAACAACGACCTTTTCGGTTGGCGAACGATAAATGCTACGGTTTGTATTGTATTTTCAGCAGATGTTGAGCTTCATGCTCGGAGCTTATGAAATCAAAGCGCCGTGACACGTAAATCAAAAACCAATCGAAAAAAGACAAACTTAATTTTCTGCTGCCACAACTTTTGTTTCTCTCTCTCTTTCTCTCCTCTCGGTCCATGCCTCAACAACTCAACAAACTAATTCCACTTTACTTCGATTCCATGTCTAAGTCAAAACCATATATATTATGACTTGAGAAACATTAATCAGCTCGATTAAAGACGTACCATCGGCCAGATAGTGAACTTCACTGGTCGAAAACAGCGCATTTGTTTCATGCGAATCTGACGATTGCACATGAAAGTGTGCTCCTCTCAAGTTGACTGCTCATTTTTGTACTTTTCCCATTTTTTTTTTGCTACATTTAAGATGCTACTTTTTCTTTGCGCCAACATTAATTTGCACATAAAAAATATATTAGTCGATTCCTGAATGAATAGCTTCATTCGCATGCTATGGCATAGCTGTGGGTAAGAATAAGCTCAGAACGGAACGGTTTACCAATCAATACAAGCAAAAAAAAAACCTCAATGCTTCACAATAGACCGCACAGCAAAAAACAAGTAGCAAAACAAATGATAGAGCTGCAAACTTTTCTCAACTATGTTGATGACGAGGGGCAGAAACGAAAATTAGTTGTGGTGGAGATAATGTAAGCCAAAAGCCTTTCTCCTACTCATCGAAGCGAAACACTGAAAATCGCGCGTTGATTTGCTTGCAAAGACATCTGCATTGAATAATCCTAATGTGAAAAAGCATCGAAAGAAGAAAAAAAACGTGCGGCGGTAGTGGCTAATGCTGCTGCTCTCTGTAAAAAAAAAAACATTGACCGATCTGCTTCGTACGAACCGTTTTCAAAATTAACACGTGTATATCGTTAACGTAACGAATTTCTAGCAATAGCTAAGTATCCTTCAACCACACACACACACACTGAAACAGAATGCATCGCCCGCAAATGCCGAGAGAACACAGAGAGGAAAACAAAAATCATGGAAACCACAACCTCAACGTATATTACCTTACATCAATGGCGAAGCGTAAAAGTATTACAATCGGCCAACAATTTCGAGACCTCAGAAATGCAAGTGCTCTATATTTTTCGAGTTCGCAAAAATGCATTGGAACGATTTTCCACTCATGTTATCAAGGTGGTTCTGAGAATCTGGCATATGAAAATGCCATATTTGTGGTTTAATTTCTAAAATGTACATACCTTTGCGATAGGTTGGATTTAGAAGATACATAGAACTACTGATTGTTAAATGATTGTTCCAGAACCATATAAAATATTTATTATAAATCGTTTCGGTGTTAAACAGTGCGGAAGAGTAAGCTTATGTATGTAAGTCCATTTATTTGGATTTGGTTATTTTCAACTGGAACTTTGTATCCATTTCTATTGTTCCTGTTTTTTCCCATACACAAACACACAGTAGTTTTTCATTAACTTAGTACATTTGCAAACAAGCAGAGAGTAAACAGTTTCAATGTATTACATTTTTTTGCATATTAGCGACTTTTTTAAAGCGTTCAGTTGGAACGGAGCACTGAGCACACAAAGTTTCTGTATCAGTTTGTGAGAGATTTTATTTTTTCATTTCCATTAAATCAATAGGCAACTGGAAATGGACAACAACATGAGTGGCGAAAAGAGGATAGAGGAAGATATACACTAGGGGAATTGATCGAAACATGAGTGGTGCTCCGAGGAGACTATGCGCCCTAACCACGACGTACCCTACTATGTGCCCCAGCGCACCGCTAATATCGAATATTCTCGAAATATTGCAAATATGAAACATCTGCTTACGGGCATTTACATGCGAATCTGCAAACATTTGCGAATAAAATACAATGCGAATCTCGCAAATAAATGGTATATTTCTAGGGGCATTTATGTTCATTTATCGAGGGAAAAATATGCGATATTCAAGAGCTTTGTATAATATTCACGTATTTTGAGTGTTTATACGCATTATTTGTCAATATACACGATTATATTTTTTTATTTTTTCAAAATGGCTGCCGCATATTTAAATATATGCACTATATTCGTGGTTGATTTTGGAAAATATACGTCATATTTTCGGTTTATAGACGTTTATAGATGTTTATATATATTTATATTTTTAAAAAAATATATACAATATTTACGCTTTATACACATTTATAGACGTTTATAGGCGTTTATATGTATTTATATTTTAAGTTAAAACCCCCTAGGTATATTTGCACCTCAAATCACTGAAAATCTCATTGATAATTTGCAAATACACTGCATATCCGATAATTCGAATTATTCAGTTATTCGAATTGATTTTTATCAAACCAAATTCCACGTTTCCATACAATCTCCATTTGGTAATTTGAATATTTTGATAATTCGAACAGAATTTCAAAGAACCAAACATTGTATTGCTATGTGTATTGCAAATATGTAATATATTTGAAATTTGACAAATTCCCCTAGCACATACACTGTTGACGCGAAAATAGTGAATAAATTACAATTTCGGATGCTTGATGAATAAATATGGTCATAACTTTGGAACTTTCAATTTTTCAACTTGTTTATTGTCACTCTCTCTCTCTTTCTCTCTTTCTGTCTCTCTCTCTCTCTCTCTATCTCGCCATTCTGAATTTGTTTCAACTTTTGCCGCTTTACAATTCATGTCGATGAATTCATTTGGAAGTGCAATATGATGATGGATCATCAAAGCTGTTTTTTGTAAACTGAATAACATCGTTCTGCTAAAAACTCCAAATAGCGTTCATATTGTATGAGTGCTGTTACTATTGCTTAACAATTTTCAATTGATGCCACATTTTGCGTACATGCATTATTATTTGTTGTGTTTCGTTGCGCACAATTTGCATGTAAATA
Source organism: Aphidoletes aphidimyza (assembly GCA_030463065.1). NCBI lineage: Eukaryota > Metazoa > Arthropoda > Insecta > Diptera > Cecidomyiidae > Aphidoletes > Aphidoletes aphidimyza. The sequence goes on from CM059997.1 coordinate 45,513,489, forward strand.
ACATTTGTAAAACTGTTCATACTTTGGATTTGGTGTCAAAAGTTCACCGTTTGAATTTAGTCCAGTTGTGTATCGAAATTCGAAAGAAAGCCCCAAATGCAAAAAAACCCATTACATGCGATGATTCGAATAATGTGCATTTATAAAATTAAATCGATTCTTCCCGTTTTTCGGTGTTGACTCCAAGAGAATACATTTTACCATTTCAATCAATACTAAATGAATTGGCTGGTTTGTACTTGATAATATGTTCAAATGTATGTGCTGATAAAATGAAGCTAAGTGTGTTGTGATGTGTGGTGTGGTGTGCATCTCTCCTATTAACATTATTGTAGATTCTGTGCTCATTTCTAATCTTCAAATTGATTTAATTGAATTAAGTAACGTTTGCAATTAATTTGTGCAACCATTCGCATAAATTTCGACCACACAAAACATTTTGATGTTGTTAAGCATAGTAATGAATGCGATTCTCTTTTTTATCGTTTCAGTTAAAAGCAACTAGAACAACGGATGCAGCTGGAAATTAGCTTGTGAATTGAAATTGAACGATTTTACCAACAAATATCAGTTTGGTGTTCAAACTTGACTATGCAACATTATTGAAAATGTGTACATTGAACGATATCGTTAATTATTGTCGATTGGAAATTAGAACCCAGCCACTAGCCAACTATTTTGCTGGAGGTGCTATTTTTGGCTTTAGAACCAACCAACGAAATATTGAATCGAATTAAATCGGTGTAGAATAGAGCAACGAGTTGAAATACCATCTAAAATAACTAATCGTAATATAATTGGGCGTCACTACAAACGATACGTGATAGTGACACACAAGCGGTTAAAAGTCCGGGTTTAAATTGTGTGGTGACAAAAAAAGACAGAGTGATTGAACAAGAACTTAAACATCGTGAATGTCTGCGCCTCATTTGATTTGACATTTAAGCCGTGGGGCCAAAATAAAGACGACGATGATGATTTTTCGCGAAAGTCCAAATGGTTTACAATTCATTTTAAGTTTAATGTGCTTGATTGAAGCGTTGAACATCGGTATATCATGGGTGTCAGCTTCGTCATCCGATATGTTAATCATTCGACATGGGCGTTCGCGTGTTCGTCATTCCAGCGAAAAGAACCACATCCGATGGGGTTTGCAAGCGTTCGATAATCTCACGTTATACGATTATGATTATGAAGGAGCAAACGGTACAAACGGTAGCAATGAAACTCTATTCGATTTCGGCCTAAATGGAGCAAATCAAACATTTTTGGGCGGCGATCCATATGGTTACGGTGAAACAGCATTCAACAATAGTACATATATCAATGTCAATCCAAATACAAATGCAGATTCAAAACTCAGCAGTACGTTGGCACCATCGTCGGCCAGTAATCGATGGCCAACGTCAACATCGACGATGCCGGCCAAAAATCCGAGATTAGCGAAAAAACAAATTATGGAAAGCATTCGGAAAAATGTTGAAGAAGGTTTAGAGTACCTGAGAACACATGCACACCTGTCGCAACCGACTGCTGTGATGCCCAGCGAAAAGGCACTATTACAATTACAAAAACAAGCCGAACAATTGGCGCACAACCGAAATACCGATAAACAGCTCAACAATCCGACGATAAAAAATGAAATCGAACGTTTGGATTCATTTTCATCGAACCCACTGCCCATATCAAAGCATTATAAATCACCATCATCAGTTCCATTCAAGCCGGTTTGCACCGACCATGAACATGACCACGATCACGATCACGATCACGAACACGAACACCAGCAATTAAATCAGAGAAAACATAAAGTCGATAAAAAGCCAACGTGGAAAACGCACCAAATCGATGAAACATTCGCTGTAAATCGCATTGAAGACCATCAATTCACCGATGAAATGCAAAACGATGAGCCACCACACACAACACACAGTGAAAATATCCACCAAAGCGATAGCCATCCGTATAAATCGAATAAATTGAGCAAATCGAATGGAAGGCACGCACATGAACCATCGACGCCAGTCGGTGGTCGAAGCAATAGCATTGCAACAATGAAAACAATCGACTCAATCGTAACGAGTATCAATGCGGCAGTTTCGAAAAAATTTCTCGACCAAGCAATCAACGGGAATTTAAATACCAAACCCAATTCAAATGGGAATTTAAATACGACCAAAGCCAATTTACGTTCACAAACCAACGGTAAACTGGTACAACGTACACAATCGTCAAATGAAAAGCGCAAAGATGCGATCCCACAATCGAAAGGCACTGAAATTCCGGTTTCATCCGTCGCATCACTGATGTCACATTCCATTGATACGGATCAAACCAAACAAAATGATTCGCTCGCGGCCACCAATGTGAAATTCAATAAAAATTTCAATAATCAATTTGAAGCGAATAGCTTCTTATCACCATTCGACGAATTAAATGACGAACAACCCGCAGCTGATGACAGTGGCGATGATACAAATCCATTTCCATACGATTCCAACTACGAGCAAACAATTTCATTTGATGGTAAATCAATGAATGCAAATGATGGCACACAATTGCCGATTTTTCGGTGGGAGGACATGGATTTGGACGATTTAGATGAAATCAGTCGAAATAATCGATTGAATTTGAAAAAAGGTCGCGATGTGGTTACGAAATTCCTGCAAATTGTCGAATCACAGCATCTATTGGGTGCCAATTGTTCGGCTGGCACAGCATTAAATTTGGGCGAGGGTGTTGTCGATCGTTATGCACAGGATCGATTTCGGGTGGAAGCCGAAGTTGCTGTCAATCGAGCCAACATGCTAACCAGGTGAGTGACAATCACTTCTACATTATTATACACTTCGTGATTTCTTTTTTGCTCATGAAGAATTCGATACAACAACAAATATCCACATTTCCACTTGGCGTTGTTGAGTTCTTCATTTTTAAGAATAAATAACATGAATAGAGTATTTTGCGAATCGCGAGTGAATAGAGAAAATACGAGTAAAAATGAGAAAGTGAAAACACAAACAAGAAGAAAGAGAACATTTCTTTTTTACCAAAATGTTCAACGCAATGAACAACATTTTGGTCTCATTAATGTGTCTGCCATTTGGTTTGTTCGCATAATAAAATTTAATCAGGTTTATTGTGTAATATTTCATCTGGAATATGCTTTTTAAGTGAGTGAGCGAATGAACAAAAAAAAAAAAACACGGAAAAATATATCGATTGAAAGTTCAACGAATGCGAGGAAAATTAAATTGGAAACTTTGTGCGGTGCAAACAAAGAAGGAAGCAATCAACACGCGAGTGAACCAAACCAAATGAGAAAATGCTCTTCTGAAGAAAAAGAAAAATGATCATTGCCATCATCTTTCATGCCTTGTAGTCAAACAAATTAAATCGTATGATAAACGGAACAGACGATTGTTTTTGTGCATTTTTGGAAATGTCAAAAATATGAGAAAGGGTTTTACGATTAGAATTTGTTTCTTTTTCTATGTGTTATTTCTCTTTCTCTCTCTCTCTCTCATTTTTTTGTGAACCTATATCCACTTTGGTTGTGCCGTAGTTCCCATGTGGAATAAAAACGCAAATAAATTGATGCTGCCTGAAAGTAAAAATGGTTTACCATGTACACGTCGGCACAAAAAGACAAACACATACGCCCGTGCACACGTTACGCTAGACTAGAGAGGTCATGAATGGTTCTGCATTGCCGAAAGCGATAACAACAACAGGAAAAAAAATGAAATCATATTTATTATTAATGATACGCTGAACATATATGGATAAAAAGCAAATGCCAACCCAACACAACGCAAATTCTCTACGCAACGAACACCAAACCGAAGACATAGTAAATCAACATGAGGAGTGAACGAGAGCTAAAGAGAAAAAAAAACATGGCGAATACACAAATGGCAACAAATAGAAAAACACTTCAATTCCGGCCATTCAAACCGCTACGCATTTAGAATCAAATTCCAAAGAGAAAGAGAAAACGAGAGGAAAAGCAAAGAAAATAAAGACAAGCATGAAAAAGAAAAAAGCAAAAAAAACACAACAACAACAAATAAGCTCTTTTGCTTTTCATCTAGAGCATTTATTCCGCGTACGCATTGGAATTATAATATATAATGTTAGCAGTTGAACAGCATCCGTTCAGGCTTGTTCGATTCGTATCAAACCAAAACGGATTAAGCAAACGATGTAATAGTTTTCAACGAACGGGTTATGAATGTCAATTCATTTAGTTTCATTCAATACATGTTGCTCATTGAGCCGAATAAACTTCTCGTTTAGTCAATGGAATGCTCTTTAAGCGCTGGCCATTCAATGTATACGATATATAAAAATAAACTTTCAGGGAAAAAAGCAACAGAAAAACACACAAACAGAATACACATTCGAAACGCTAACCACGAGCAAAAACTTTCGCAATTTCATTTGAATGTGTAGGCTCATCATCATCCATGCGTTAAACAGTACATATTTTTCGCCAGCTTAACACCTGTGCTCAGTGGCTATTCCGATCGAATAGACACACGAACAGCCTGAGGAAAACACAAACACGAAATCATATTAGCATAAATAAATAAGCCGAATAGCCGAGGACAAATTTTTGTATTTCGTCGAAGGTAACCACATCAATTCGCAATGTGAATATCCATTGATGAAGATTTTCCGCTCAATTCGAATGACTGCGTGCACATGGGTTTTGTCAACGCTTTACCATTCAACGTGAGTGAACACACGGTGCTTGGACGTTGAAAAGTACTTTGGTACTTTGGTCTTGAAAAAATATCACACTTATCACATTTTGAAGGGGATTTTGTAGTTTTTCCGTCAAAATCTCTTTCCATAGACTAAAATCACATCGCATCGTCCGGTCATTCTCATCTAAGTTCACAATGTTGCATATAATAATTTGATAGTCATAGACTATACGTGCGCAGGTGGTGGGTTGATTGCAATGCAGCATGCTGCGGTTTCTAATGTTGATTATGTTTTCCAATTAGTTGTATTTATAGTAATAATGCCACGATATTTTCATATATGTTCCGTTTTCCACGGTTTTCTACGGTTTTCTGTATTCTAGTATTATTTATTTGATTTGTCTATTTTTATGTTCAAACGCACAAATACACATTACAGCGAAAGAAATTTCTGAACATTTGCGTTTTTGTGAGATTTGACACGTATAAATTCAATTGGAGCCGAAAGAAAATTGGCCTTTCTTTTGACGGATTTTTGTTGTTCATCAAAGCGAAATTATGGTGCGAAATCAAACAAATACGATGCGCAATAATATATGGCATTTTTGTTTACGCGGCTCTTTTTTCGGTTCAGTTTTTTTTCGTTTCTCTTTTCTATTTTCTCTTGTATGTTTGCACAATGCCATACGCACTCAGAGTGAATGGTCCATACATATAAGCGCATTCACGTTAACACATAAACAACAGTATTTTCTACATATTGTTAGTTTTTGTTTGTTATTTGTTTGGTATTCCTTTGTTGCCACTTTTGTGCGTTCTCGTTGCTGTTGTTGTTGTTGTTGTTGCTTCATTCGAGTTTGGAGGTTCATGAAAAAAAAAACGACTGAAAAAATGGTGAATTGCTTTCAAATTGGGATCGAGGGAAAAAAGGAACAAAATAGAATTATTGTAGAACATTTTACTTGGTTTGCTATAATCATCAAGGGAATAGATGTGATATTACCGAATTCAAAGAAATAACGTCAAAAATACCAAGATACAACAATACCGATATCATTCTTGTGCAAATCTATTCAATGGAACAATCGGATGGATAGCTCACGCATCAAATGATACAAATTTGAATGTGAAATAAATAAATAGCCAAGACTTTACGGATGCGTAAAAGCGTGAATAGACGATATGGAGTTTGAAATGTTTAAAAAAAAAAGCTTTGGCCACACTGGAAACTTAATGAAGCCAGTCTTTTTGGGACGATAGTTAATCAAAGTCAAATTTTTACACTTAAATGTTAAGAGCTTATCAATGAAAAGCATAGTGTTTTCTTTTAGATACGTATCTATTGTTAGATATCTTAGATAAACTATCTAATATCGAATCTAGATAAAGAAAAAATATCCAGGAAAATATTGTGAGACAAATCGAATTCCTTTCAAGATCATGTTTTCTACGGGCTCAAAACTAAACAAAATCATAATTTGTATGTAGTTCATTCGCAAAATATGCATTTTATTTTCAATATATTTGGATAGCTATATTTCTCTTTGATAGTCTTTGCAATACGCAATTTGCGTATCATGTGGATACTTTGAGAACCATATATTTCTATAGAAAACCATGCATCTCAGAAATGTGAAATATATGGATTTATTGGGTGCGATATTTATTCTAATATTTTGAAGTTTTGAGTCCACAGCTTTTACTACCATAATTTTCACAATAGACCATTCAATAAACATTGAAAAATAAAATAGACCATTCATTTGAAGCTCAAACTTTGGGAACATATTTATTTTCTTTCAAAGAATACGAACAAATTTGTCTCTCACAACAATGAAGGCTTCTCTGATGTAAATCAGTTTACGTGGGATTTTTTGATTTAAGCATCAAACACATTTCCGGGATTTGGCTACATCGTTCGAAGATGGCTAATCGATGTTTTAACTTGAAATGAATCATTTGTGGTATAACATCAAACCCAATGGTGTAAATGTGTGCTTAATATGTAATAAATTATTGGGAAAATAAGATTCAATGTGAGGATCTGTATATTTAGCATGTATTTTGGTGCGATTGAGTGCAGAACGGTGTAAATGGATATAAGCATTCAAGATATATATAGATATAGGGGCTAGCAAAAAAAAAATCGTACAATTTATTTAACAATAGTTGTATTTTTTGATTCAATCATTTTTACTTTGGAAGTATTTTGTGTGTGCTCAATTCGTAGAGTAAACCATGCCATTATCTAGCTCTAAGCGTAAGTGTGTCTATCACATTTATCTATTTCACAGAATATGTAGGCGATATATCACCCTATATGGTGATTGCGTTCACATTTTTTTTAACGCCATTCCGAATGGATTTAAATTTTGCATCCTTTGCTCATCTCTTGTCTTTATAATATTCTGAATTCTGAATTCTGAATTCTGAATATGAAAGAAGTAAAACTTATGCATGGTTATATTTTCGATGTAATCACTCAATCTAGCACTCACAAGCTCACGAACGCGTAACGCATTTTTATGGTGCTTGAAATGGCAGAGGAGGCTAACAAATAATATATGACATATCATCACAAAGATTGCGAATTTTTCGACTCATGCTGACATTCGATACTTTTGCATTGTGGATCCTTTTAATATGATTCAAACACACATTCGAACATTTGGTGGATTTAATAGAAAATCGTATTTTTTCGTGCGATACAAACGCATTCGAATTGGATAGCCGGTCAATAGATGAAATGAGCGCACACTGAACACTTCACAGCATTTTCAAGCATAGTGATTCCGTTGTGAATCTTTTGAATTATTCAAGGGGAAAAAAATGTCAAAGTTCGTGTGAATTCGATGACATGTTTTAAATAAGCTCATTGATGCGTGCGTACATGTTCTATTCATATCGTATGGAAACTATTCGTAATAACAAGTGTTTAATGGCAAACGATTGTGGTTCTTATTTGCCATTTTTTATTTGCCCGTTCACTTCCTGATAGTGAAAGAAATCAGACATGGTGCGAAGCTTTCAATAAGTTCAATTATCTTCGTTACCCGTTTATTTGCTCTCATTCTAGTCCACCATATGCATCACACATACTTTTATTTTCATTCACTATTGATTTCATGCTTCGGTCTATTTTTGTGATTTGCACACTGTCATACAATTTGAGCACATTTCACATTTGGTGAATTTGAATTTTCCAAAGAATGCGGGAAAAAAAATGGATTGCGGACGTCATGACAGGCCATTTTAAAGTGCCAAACGAAATTTATATTCCACATGATACACCAATTGTGGAATTCTGAGTGTGCTGCATATTTGTAAGCTTGTATCGCCTTAGGTGATTGATTATAAAGACGAATAATTGCATTTTCAAGTAGTTGGCAAATATTTTCAATGGAACTGACTTCTTTTGAACCTTAGTAATGAACCTATAATACCATCGACTTTAACAAAATCACCATTTTGATTCATGGCAAATACAGTTTTTTTTCTCCTTTCTTCCATTCAAATTGGATTTTGTAAATGACGAGCGTGAAAAGCTTTTTATCGTCAATTCTGCCTATTCTCATATTCGTGCATCAACAAATTTTACAGACACACTAGCGGCATTTCCATGTAAAATTTCTTATACATGCGATACACATTCACTATGTCTCGCAAATTCGTGCAAATAAATAGCGAATCGGCAAATATTTGAATATTGGTAAATTCGTGAAATGATTTTGACTTTCGTTAGTAAGACTGTAACAATTAAATTTTACTACAGGAAAGTATTCAAATTAGACTAAAAGACATATAATTTCAAACATAAGATACAAATCTATCGATTCAACAAAAGAAAATTAGTTTCCGAGCTTTTCCGTTTGATTATTATAGCCATTATTTTTATTCAGTTTGGTCATCAGAGTCTGGTGTAGTTTTGATGCAATTTCATGTGACGATTGGGATAGGTTATGACATAAACACGCCAAACGGTTAATAACTAATGACTTGTACGTCTATCCAGTACATCGCAACAAATATATTAAATGTTGTGAAATTGTGAGCTGGTTTGTTGTTTGTGTTGAGCCTACTTACGTTGCAAATTAATCAACCATCAGCTGATTCATCATTTTCAGTCTCTCCGGGCCGGATTTGATTGAAATTGTTTTGTGGGAATAAACAAACTATTAAAAATGGTACAACTGTCAGCATGTGTGACGCTCATAAATTCCATATGAAATACACGGGATTTTTAATAGTAATGGCAGATAGGCCGTGCATTAAACCGAATCTTAACATGAAGCTTATGACAAAATGACAAAATGACAAAATTACGTTTTTGTACGGCATATCGCCGCCATATTGAAAAATATCAATAAGAAATTGGTTCATTAGTAGTGGCGTTGCCTTTTTTTGGCTAACTGTCAACACTGTATATTTGTATGAGAATATCCCAGCGATGCAGATCTACACTCTTAACTATTTTAGTTTACTGTAAACCGAACGTGTCAGCCGTCAACGAGTACAGACGTACATTCGCTTGGCTCCGATAAAACTATTTTTTTATTGCATAAACAGCAACGTAAATTCCATAAGTTGAAGGTAATTCACATATTTGAGCAATCAAAACCCAAGCAAGGACTTATACACTAGATTATAAATCACCGTTCCAAAAATAAAACCAATTTTTGTGCAATAAACCATCGAAATCAACTTAAAGTGAAAATATTCACATCACCGAAACACATTAGTCATCATGAACACACATACACACAGCTAATAATTCCGAGATCTATTTAATGTATTGCCGGTATGTCGCCACCAATACAAGACCGCAGCCGTTCAAAAACCCGTTCAAACAGCCGATCAACCAGTCAAAAATCCAATAGTTCAACCACAGCCAATAAGCGTACACTTTCAATTTCACCATCATCACTTACCGCTCAATCATCCAACAAAAAAAAACAGTAACACAAAAAAGCAAAACAATAGAAATGGAAGAAATCAAATCAATGATTACCGCATCCACAGATTCAATCGAATCAAAAATTCAATCGTCACAAGCCACACTAGAATCAAAATTCACAGAATTCGCATCAAAAGTAACCAATGATGTATTGGCATTAAAATCATCGATTGATGAACTCCAAATACAAGTCAACCAAGACTTAAACCAAGTTCAAATGACATTATCAGAACACACACATCGAATTGAAAACACAGAAGATGATATTCAACGTATTCAACGCAGCTCTGATCTACGTATAACCGGCTTCCCAGCGAAAAATAGCGACAATCTCATCGAATTGTATAAACACATCGCAGCTGAAATCGGATTCGATTTAAACACACATGACACAACACCAACAATTGAACGGATCCCAATCAGAAACAAAATCACTGGCCAAATGATTGATTCACACACTGTACTCATTCACTTTGCAACGATGAAACAAAAACAATTATTCTATTCGCATTATCTCAACAAAATGCCGCTAAATCCATCAAAATTTGGGCTTTCAGTCAACAACCGAATTGTCATTGGTGAAAATTTAACACGGAAGAATGCATCATTATTTAAACAAGCACAAACCATGAAAAAAAATAATAAAATAGCAAAAGCATTTACCGAAGATGGTCTTGTCAAAATTCGATTAAAGAAGGGGAAACATGAACCGATGTACGTGATTCGCAGCAGCATGATGTTAGAAACACTAGCAGCAAAACACGAACAGGAAATTGAACTACTGGCAAATAGCGACACCAACACTAACTCCAACTGAACAACCAACAAACACAGGTAGGTGATTGAGCGCTAATATAAATACAACAGCAACGGCATTGCTCACAACAATCACCAATACAATACACCGACTAAATCAAAAGAAACACACTAATACGAAAAAACAAAATCGGCATCAACAATACACAACATTCGAACATGAACGCAGCGGCTCATTGTATACACATTTAAACCATCAGTCAACCACAAACCAGCAAACTACGTTATAGATCACTCATTACACGCACATACAATTTTCACTCAATTTTATACTATCATAGTATTACATCTCTTCTCAACTTTCACTCAATAGACCATAGTATTAAACCAACACTCATACAAATTCGAACATTATTTCATTCGCATTTATTCATACACATTATACAAATAAAACACTTTCGATTTATATCAACTCAACTCATAACTAACAAATCGTTCTGTGTACATACCATTCACATAATATTGATAAACCGACCGCCCACCACTCACGCTTTAAAAACAATGAATACACCATTAAAATTCTTTTATCAAAACACAAGAGGTCTAAGAACCAAAATACAGAAAGGATTGAGAGACACTATATCTTTAAGAGCCTATGATATAATTGGCTTAACTGAAACCTGGCTTTGCGAAAAATTTGACTCCGAAGCAATATTTGAAGACGATGTATACATAACACACAGAGCAGATAGAACCGAACGCACATACATTCGACCTAGAGATAGCCAACAAACAGGTAGCAATGATTTGATGGGTGGAGGCGCACTGATTGCAATTAAAAGAAATATTTCAGCGATTAGAATGAGAAACTGGGAATCCGAAGTGCCTTTCGATAATATCTGGTTAAAACTTAATACAAATCACTCCAAAAAAAATTTCATAAATTGCATTTATATTAACCATCTCACCAACTTCGATAGACTCAACATATACCTAGAACAACTTCAAGATATAATTAATTGTAGAGAACCTGATGCACAATTTCTCATTCTGGGAGATTTCAATTTATCTTGCATAGAATGGTTTTTTGATTCAAACCGATGTATTGCTCTAAATTACCAAGGAAGATTAGCCAATGAACTTCTCAATACCCTCACCCTCACCGAACTCTCACAAGTAAATAATATTAAAAACAACTTCAATCGCATCTTAGACCTAACCCTTACCAACATGATTGATATAAGACCGAAAAGAGTACAGGGTATTGTCAAAGAAGATCCATACCACCCGGCCATTCTAATACATTTAAATCCAAAAAACATACATTTCATGAGAAGCAAAAAACTTCCTAAATACAACTTTTTCAAAGCGAACTTCGAATCAATAAACCATGAAATTGAACAAATTGATTGGAACCGAGTATTTCAAAACCAAAATATCAACGAATCTGTCAACCAATTCTATATGAATATCAACCAAATAATTTCAAAATTCACACCTCAAACCACACCCAAAACAGATAACTTTCCCAAATGGTTTTCACATAAACTCATACAACTTATTCACGAAAAAGAATATTACTTCAAAATGAAAAAAAAAACAATTGTCCACTTTATGTCCGCCTATTCAACGAAAAAAGAAGAGAAGTCAAACACCAAAAAAAATCCGATCTCCAAAAATACCAAAACAATATCGAATCACTCATAACAAACAATCCCAAATCCTTCTACGCATACACAAAATCATTAAAAAAATCGAATAAACTACCGCCCGTCATGAGATTCAAAGATCACACAGCAACAAACATGAAAGAAACTGCTAATCTTTTTGCGAATTACTTCTCCAGTGTATATGTACCTAGCAACACAACATACGATACGGAATGCAACAACGACTGTCAGAATTACTTTCAGATCTCCACAGTCGATGTACAAAATATCATAGAGAAACTGGACAAAAATAAAACCAATAGCCCAGATGGAATTCCTGCAATTTTCTACCAACAAACTATCAATACAATTACTGCACCACTCACCTTACTTCTAAACAAATCAGTTCAAGAAATGACTTACCCAGACTCATTCAAAATCAGTCTAGTCTCACCAATTCATAAATCAGGAGACATAGAAAACATTGAAAATTACAGGCCAATAAGTATTCTTTCCACAATCGCGAAAATCTTCGACAAACAATTACTCAACCATCTCAACAATGCTACATCACACATTATAGGAAATGGCCAACACGGCTTCACTTCAGGAAAATCAACCACAACCAACCTTCTAGAATACGTAAACTATCTCTCCAATAATATAATGAAGGGAGGACAGGTCGATGTGATATATATGGACCTTGCAAAGGCTTTCGATAAAATCGATCACACAATTCTGTTGCGAAAACTTAGCACATTTCCAATAAATCCGTGTTTCATTAGTCTTCTAAAATCGTACCTGACAAATAGAAAACAAATAGTCTGTGTATATGGTGAGAAATCCAAAAACATCACCCCTATGTCATCAGTCCCACAAGGATCCATTCTATCTCCCTTGCTTTTCGCTTTGTTCATCAACGATCTCCAACCATTAATCAAAACAAATATTCTGCTATTCGCTGATGATGTAAAACTCTTCATCACCATAAAAAGCCTCGAAGATGCACGGAAATTACAAAAAGACATCGACACAATTCACAAGTGGTGCGTGGACAACAAACTGCAACTTAACATCAGCAAATGTTTCCTAATATCATTCACTCGCAGGCACGAACACACTTTTCAACACTTCACTTATAACATCAACGGTAGCGCAATTGCAAAAGTTAATACAATAAGAGATCTTGGAGTACTATTTGATTCAAAACTCACATTCGAAAATCATTACCAAAACATCACCAAATCATCATTCAGAACACTAGGCTTCATATCCAGATCTCTCAATAAATTCAAAAGAATCGAAACATATACGACACTATACAATCTGTACATTAGAAGTGTTTTAGAATACGGAGCAACCATTTGGAGTCCATTCTATCAAACACACATTGAAGATATAGAAAGAGTGCAACACAGATTCACAAAAATGATCTACAAAAAATTTCACTATCCATATGAATCTTATAACATGAGACTGGTTAGACTCAATATGCTTTCACTTGAAAACCGTAGGTTACTCTCGGACGAACTAAATCTCTATAAAATCAAAAATGGAATATTTCGCACAAATTTAATGCACAACTATCAATCAAACATGTTGCGAACCACCAGAAATTCAAGAACATTCTATCTCCCCTTTGTCACTACCAACGTTGAATACCACAGCCCAATATTACGTATGCATCGTCAGCACATGGAATGCTTCGATTCAATTGATCTAGAAGAGCCAAATTTCAGTACCTTTAAACGTTATGCATTATATGAAATTAAGTCAATGCAACAGATTACCCCCTATTAAAATAAAAAAAAAAAAAAAAAAAAAAAAAAAAAAAAACAAACAAACACAATAATGCGAATGCACATTTACACAGAACGATTTGTTAAAATAGCGATATAGTAGTCTATACAACACTCTTACTCCATAAAGTATCAACCATAAAGTCTAAACCAAACAAAGAGTGTTGTAAAGCCATATACAAGCTACTACTAACTTATGAGAAACACAACAGAATAACTCACAAATAATCTCAAAAAAAAAAAAAAAAAAAAAACATCATTGTACTCTCACCAATGTGCCATCAAAACATGTTAATAATTTAATCTTACTCTCAATTAATTCAAAACAGTCAACCATATATAACCATTGTACATTTTATTATTGGCCTTCAGCTGTTAAATGTATATATTATACTTACTACCATACAACAATAAAGATAAAGATAAAGATAAAGATAATACTAAATTCAGCATTCAAAACTGACTTATCGTTTCGACATCCGCATCCGCGCAAACATGGTAAAACACACAGCGCATAGCAGTTCAATACCAAAAATCAGATGACCATCGTTCTTTTAATCGGTGCTACAGATGAGTCAGTTTTGAATGCTGAATTTAGTATTACAGTAAACCAAAATAGTTAAGAGTGTAGATGCACCCAGTGAATGTTGTAGTCGAAATCAGGACGATTGATTAATTCAACATTTAATGAATAGTTTACATGTGAATTCGATACCAAATAAAACTGAACATGATTTTATGTTGAATAGAGAGTTTGAAAAATCGGTTTTTCATGCTATGCAAAACATGTTCATGTTCATATTTACAAAATCAGTTTTTTTTTTAAAATAAAACATATCAAATGTTATTTGGAATTGTTGGAAATTAATCAAATATATATAAATATGAAATAGAACACATTTACATATGGACTGAACTCTGAATCATTACATTCGTAGAACATATTTTACGTTTAATTTTGTATAAACTGATACATTTTTCAGAGAAATTTTGCCAAAGAATTTGGCAAATGAATTATGATAGAATTTGAATTTGAATGTTTTCATTGCAGTGCTATTTGACTATTATTATCTAGGAATAAAAGCAACGACCGATTTAAAAGGGAGTCGTTTCCAATTTCAATAAATATTGAAATATTAAAATTCTATAAAAATAAAAGGCTTTATAACGAGTTCTGGAAATTGAACGCACACATATTAAAAACGGAGTGCGTTCAATATATGAAAAGTACAAATAGGATTAATAAACTTACTACAAAAGAACAAATTTTACCATACAATTTGATAGAAAGTGAATGTGCACATTATTGTGGTGAAAAAGTGCACATAATAATGTTTAAAAAGCATACTCATTTCATTCTCTGGTATAAATTTAATTATTTTTTTTTATTTTTATATATGATTTAATAATTTTTCGTTGAGGGTGTGCACCAGTGGTATAAAAACATATTTGTTTTGGTATTGGAAGCTGTACAGTTTTGCTTATACATATACATTTTTCGTGTGTGAAAAAATCCATTTTATCATCGAATTGCATGAAATTGAATTGATAGCTACAAGTGCATAAAAATCAGTGACCAACAAATAACGAGTTTGAATAGTGTGACATTGGGTTTGCTTTACACTATAGCTTCGAGCGAAAACCAATGGGTCTTTCAGTAAAAATATACAACATCAACAGGCACACACACACACACACACACACACACACACACAACCGTTCGGATAGTAATTTATTGGAATCTGAGTGAAAACCATTCGCGTTTATATTGTTTGTTTACAATGATTATTAAATTTTTTTTTTTATTTACTTGTCCTGATTCTCATATCGTTTCAGAAAAAAAAATCACATCGAATGTGTTCAGACTATTGTTACCACTATTTTCCCAGTTGTGTGTGGTGCATCTATTGTTGTTGTTTTGTCATACTAAAAGCTTCATGCTCAATTCATTTGAAAATAGAATCGAGCATTCCATAAAAACGAGCGTGTCAAACTAACAAAATATGCAAACAGAGTAGCGTTCGTGCCATGAATGCAAAATATGTTTAGCCTACAGCAACAACAGCAGCAGCAGCTACACCAAAAAAAAGAAAGTTGAATGTCACTCGTGTAGCGCTCTATATATTTTATATGGTTACTCATTGAACGTGCCACGTTTTAACCTGCATTGAATGCTGAGTTGAATCATTTTGTTCGTTGCAATGAGAAATTTCAAAACGCAGCGCAACACCACCGACAAAAACAAAATCTATCACACACTATGCACATGTTTGATGCACGAATCGAATGAAGAGCAGAAAAAACGCAGAAAAAAACCATAGAAATTAATATTGAGTGCAACCAGAGTGCCCTTTTGCGAAGATTGATGCTTTCGTTATTAAAGAGGATACGATGTGTTCAATATCATTTTTACATATAACGTAAAGGCAAGAAACATGCTCGCTCTGAATTTATGTTTGGCAAACACACACACATACAAACAAATTCAGACATAAAGAAATGAGAGCAACAACGAAAATCGAAATTCGGATGTTCTATTGTTAGAGCTCTTCATCCCAAATTAACAGCAGACACCACAAAAATACACACACACACACACAACACCAAATTTAATTTGCTTTTATTTTTTGTCTTTTTCCTCTTTTATACCGTCCACGATGCAAACTGATGAATAGAATATTCAAATTATCATCGAAAGCTGTTCAAATGTCAGAGCATATACTGCACGCATCCGTATTGTCGATGGTTGAATTTGATGATGACATCTATGCAGCTGGCCATTGTTTCGACTGGAATCAGCATATGGCAAAACGAGGACTTTTTTGCCCATTTGCACATCGTTTGCCACCGCCCGACCAAACAGCCACTATTTCCAAGGATTTAGCCACCGAATATCCATATTTGGGAAATACATCTGAATGGTTTTTTCTTGCACGCAAAAATGCTGAAAAAGTTATTGCCAAAAATGATCAATACATCAAAGGTAAGTCAAAATATTTTAGATTCTTTGATAAATTTGGTATTTGAAAACGATTAGAGTATTTTAACCAAACCCAAAAAGTGGGCCAATTCATCTAGGAAAATCAACGTCAACCGAGTTGGATATAATATGCAAATATTATTTGATGCCCTCATTTCTCTTCTGATGAATAGTTTAGTTTTCAATATCAAATATGGTAGAAATTTAAGTTTAAAGAAATTTGGTTAAAGATCACGTATAGAGCTTGACATACGTAAATTGACTTCATTCTCTTCAATATTAATTGTAAGATGAATGGCATTGGTTTGACATGGTAAACATGTTCAACTCGTAAATGAAATCATATTCAAAAACGGCAAAAATAGTTATGTGTCGAACTCACGACTACATATTCATTTTAATTGAAATAAATCACATTCTTGGCATTTATAACCTTTGTAAACAGGTTTTCCTACAATATTTTTGCTAGCCATTGGTTATTCTGCATTTACAATTGAGAGAGTGCAAACGAGGTCTTCAAAAGCTTCGACTTTTCCAAAATAGACGTCATTCTGAAATTCAAATTTAAGTGATGCACTTTGCATACGTTAACACATTTCAGAATGGTTTCGTATTCATTCCGATATCTCAATGTTTTGGTATTTGGCATATTGTACATAAGGAAAACCATATTTCCGTCTTCCGTCTTCCGTTTTACTCTAATGCAATACCATTTTGGTATAGAGAAAAAAAAACACATCTCAGCAGTTTTTGAAGGCAGGTACACATTTATAGAAGTACCTAAATGTTCACAGCAGCTGCATTGACTTTTGCGCCCATCAAATACAACGTAATTCAATTATCGGTTGCATCTCGAGAATACCGCTTGATACATACTCTTCTGCGTTCCTCCGTCCACCGCCAACCGCCCACCGCCACAGCTAGCAAAGGTTATGCTTTCGAGCGATATGCAACTCAACTTGAAATGTAAACTACAACAACCAAAGCTAAACGGATTACGAAATTTATTCGTGTTTGTACATTCGTTATGTTCTTTCTTCGCTCGCTCGTTTGGGTGTATTTTTTTTTGTGTGTATTCTCTCAAAACTAAACAAAATTTAATTCTATTACATCGTCCAAGTTTCCCGTAAATAGTGCAATGCAGTGAGTGCATTGGTGCGATGGTGTGCACGAATTCCAGCGACTTTGCGGCGTTAGCGTCTCACTCTTTCGTTCGTTTGTACGTTCATTCGTTGGTGTTAGGTGCGTGTCTCTTGTCGTTGTTGCTTTGATCAAGTGACTGACTGTGTTTATTCGCCTTTTCAATCTAGATAAATTGAAATGTGAATTTTAGATGATGAGAACAGAAGATGTGTTTAATGTTTTATCAAATGTTATCGTTATCGCTCGGATGCCATCAGCGAGAAAGCACGCTTGCTTGTGTTGTCATTGTCCATTACTCTCTGTTTTCGAACGAAGCGATTGAATTAATGTATGATATTTTGATTTGGATGTTTGAGTACAGGCACACACACACACACACACACACGTATTGAATCGAGTTCGTGTGAACGGCCGGAATCAGTTGATGGAAGGAGAAGAGCGAATGAAACGAAAGAGTGTGCAGAAGTGCATCGATGCGCGTTTACATTATACCCTTGAGTCATTTATTCAAAAAGCTGAAAAGCATCGAACACGACTGCTACAAGAGATATTTTGTGTGATTGGGAAATATTTATGTGTACAATGCACATCCTTGTAGCCCATCGTACGGAACGATCCGTTTAGCTGCTGAGCATTCTGTCGTAGTCTCGCTGCACTTCTTCTATCTTTTATTCGCTTATTTTTCATTCTAGCAATAGTGCAAATAACAAAGAGCGCATTTTACGTTCATTACTCATCTGCGTCTGCTGCTGTTGTGTATTGCTCATGCAACAAAAATACAGTGCAGGGCAACAATGATACGTTTCGTTTTCTTGTGCACTGTGTGGACCTGGAAGTGTCTCGCGACTGGTTTTCTCTAGACGACAACTGCTGCCCACGAGCTAGACGAAAATGTTATATTTATTGCAAAAATTGCAATACTTTTGATGTTATGATGTTGAATTTTTGACGTTCCAAAAATTCCGAAGCCAATCTAAATTCCTTCGTTCTCAAGGTAGACTGACTTTTCGTCAAATTGAAAGAACTCAAAAAGGCAAAAGTTCAATAATAAACCAAAACTAAAAATTTCTATTCAGACTCGAGAGAGAGATAGAGCAGACCGTGTCCGTCCTCGAACTCTATTCATTCAATTCATGGTTTCAAGCAAATATGAACAAATTTAAATACAATGTGCACCACAAAGACTATTGAGGCAAAGGCACTTGCTCAGCTTCCAGGTCCGCCTATATGTGCATTGTGCACGCGCATTTTCCAAAAATTTCATTTCATTTCACTATAATATAAATAAATGAAAATTGAATAAGCAAATTAACTTTCGACTTTGCAAACACCATACTTTATTTTAGTCGCATCTTAATTTCACTGAAAATACACTCCCAATCACATCTCGGGTTTCGAATGTTTCGATTAAGACATTTCGAATGAAAATCGGTTTATGTCGTAAAATTTCATTGAATAAGAGCGACAGAGGCGAAACATTTAAGTAGTAAACAGATCAACAATTCAAAAGATGAAATCCCCACATCGAATAATAATTGAGAGATTGAGAGATAAGAGCACATCAATGAATCTGCAATGATTTTAATGTTGATCGTTGAATTTGTGTATTAATATTTGCAAATCGGATTACATGCACATGCACATGCACACACACACACACAGTCGAGGATTTTGTGCTACAGTTTAAGTAAAATGTCTGCAGTTTCTTAACGAGCAGTTCACATTGCTTCAGGCAAACAAACAAAAAATATGATTTGATTAGCAATATTGAGCATTGAACCATTCCATCGTAGGATTTGTTCGGTACAAATGCAAAATTGAAATGAACACATCCAAACGTGCATTAACGTGTTTTACTCTTGAAAATCATAAAAGCGAAAAAGATTATTTAAATATACAAATATGAAATGTGATACAGTTTCTGGTATGTATGACACAATATTGTTTATTTGTTGGAAATTGTTGTTGTTGTTCTTGTTTTTGTATGCGCTCGAGATGTTGTGTGGCCCATTGCGTGTTGCATTCTGCATGCTGTGGTATGCCAACGGCACATCAGAGCATAGCTTAAAAGGGGAAAAAAAGTGTGATTCGGAAACCGACTACGTTGTTTTCGACACTAAACAATCATAAATATTTAAATTAACCAAAAGTGGGAATAAATATTTGAATACGGAAAAAAAAATTGCAGTCCGATCCCAGTTCCGAGATATCATCCGTATCCGTGAGCATAAATATGCCAATACAGAAAGTGTCTGAATCAGAAAAACTAACGCTGAATAACCTCATAAAACTTTGTGTAACGTTTTACTATACGTTTTTTCGCGTTTTCATTTGGCCATTGCACAATGCATCACAACACAATGTGGCAAATGTAATTCCCTCATGCTGAAAATGCATCATGCAAGTTGATCGAAATTCCCGCAGTGTTGTGCATTAAAATGGCGGAAATACGAGAAAAATGCAAAACCAGCTAATAAAACAGCAGATATAAAAAAAAAAAGTAGAAGAGGATAAAAAAAAAACACTATACAAAAGCAAACAATGCACACTTGCACAGTATCTATTTGAATTTCTTGTGCACTCTCTGCTTGTTCAATCTTTTGTGTGTGATGTGATGTGATGTGATGTTGCAAATCATAACTGCGGGCGAGATTGCACTTACTCTCCCAAAGCGCGCTTGATTACTAGCACCCCACAAACACAGTACACGATTGTGTCTAGTTCGCGTAGCCGTATTGTATGGCCCGGTCTTTAAGATTAAAATTGCTCCATTTAACAGATTATTAAAGCGAATTATTCATTGTGATAAACATCGGGGCAGTGTCAGATACTACGGATCAACGAACACGCATACACACCAAACATGCATAAAAATCCGTTTGTTTTGCATTGCTCTGTTGTCTTGGGCTAGCATCGTTTACTTTGCATCGGAAAAGTTTGCATATAAATTATTATGGAGTGTATATCTTCTGCTATCTGCTACATGATTACCGGCTTCATATCATTTACTTTGCGTTTAAAATGTGCACAATGAGTATTTAGTTAAAAGTGCTTTTATAGTTGAACTTAGTCATATTGTGTTGCCTCACCATTGCAAAAAAATGACAGGCGCACGCGTACAACACTCGCGATTTACGTTAATACACACATTTCATTGGATGGACGAAACGAAATATAATGTGCGAGTTGTTCGAGCATAATTGTTCTATTATTATTGAATGAATCAATTTTATTAACGACATTACGAACGCATTTGTTATTTTAATAACATGTTCGTCGCTCAATAAAAAAACGGTTTCAGAAAAAAAATTGGGAATTGTGAATAAAGGATTTCATTGCATCAACAACTGTTATCAGACTGTATATATCTGTCGCATTTATTAAGAAATCGTTGAAACATAATCGAAATGGATGCATTTTATGTAGCCAGCGTCTATATATTTGATCTCGACATTGTATTCCGCTTTAGTGAACCGGAGATGAATTTCTTGGACTAGAAAATAAATTGAACTGTATGGACCATTTGTTAACATAATATTGACAATGCATTTGAGCACCAGTTTCATTTAAAATTGCGTTCCAGTATACGATTCGATGAAATTACATTGCAGTGAGAGGAGTTTGCAAGTCGAGGCGAGAGATTGAAAAGAAATTGTCCTGGCAAATGTTGAACCTCTATCATATGCTCATCTATTGTACCGAAGCAACTTAATACGTGTATTTTACATAGATACACACAAACACAGACACACACAAAAACATATGCCAAGTGAATATTTGCACTTATGGACAATGCAATGTGAAATACATTTGTGACCATGTTCCACAGTGAAATTGCTTGTCGAACGCAATCAAACAGAAATGAGACAAGACACAAGAAACATGGCATGACAACGCCAAGAAAAAGGTATCAATTGTAACGAGTGTATGGGTGTGTGTGTGTGTGTTGTGTTTATGGTCACATTTGTTTGTGTTTTTCATTTCTGGTTCAACCGGAAATCGGTAAAAAGCTATTGACTAGTTCAATTGAACATTCCAAACCCCAGCTGTGGCTAATGTCAAAAAGTATCACATACAAAATGGAAAAAGACACGCACACACTCGAAAGCTGTTAGAAATTGCTACGTGTTTTTTTTTCGAACTAGCAAAACTGATGACATCTCAGTTAGGTTGCCATCAATGTCATACATCTCAAAGTTGCGTTCAATCGACTTCTTTCCAAATCGATACTGTCTCGAATAACAATTCCTCCGACCGAAAGATGTTACCATTGTCAAACCAAAAAAAAAACAAAAACAAAAACAAAAAAAGAAACAGCTTGTAAATCTTGAAAGTTGAAAACATGTCAACTGTCCGAATCATTGGAATAAATGCATTTCACATTAATTCCATAGAATTTATATATGAACAGCTTCAAATCCACTTTAAAGCACCTGATGTGCAAATGTTCGTTAAAATGAAATTACAATAAAACATTTCAAATTAACATTCTCTAGATTAATTGACTCAATCCCTATGGTGATAATCGAAACGGTGCTCCATTTTGGTTGCGACATTATTTAAACGTGAAATAAACCATTCCAATCATGATTTCGGTTTTTTGCCGGATTTAATGAAACATGTATTGAACTTCATCTATAATAATAATAATAATACACTTGAAATAAATGGTACAATGTAATCCGATGAAGCAATAACAATTTTGAAACATTTGGATTTTTAATTGCGTTTTTTTTTCTTCGTATAAAGGTGGGAACGGAATACCATTACCAATGAATAAATCTTCTGCAAACAAGGAAAACAAGCTTATTAGATAAATAAGACGGTTCTCCGAACAAGCTTACTAAAACATGCCAAAACTAAATCTAATGCAGAAAAAGCTGATTTCAAAACTGTTTTTCTTGTTACTATGATTAAATCCAAATGAGCACACTTTAAAACTCTGAATAATAATCGTGCTAACATCATTTCAAAAATAATATGCATGACAATGTGTGTACAGTGTACACTGTACATCATGCGTGCATGCAAGCTTAATTTACACAAATCTAGATGCATTTATGAATCCAACACCTAGGGGTTGAATACGAAGAATCAGCCGAGTGCTTATGCTGATTTAGCACAAACCGTGCGATTATTTCGAATGCAAAACTTAATAATCCGTAAAATCGGTTGAATTTTTTCAATACGCTTCGAAAGTTGTTTGCTGTTTCGAGTGACTTCCCCCTAGCTCAAAACGCACGTACACGCAATAGAAGGCAAACATGAATTATTAACAACCGATGTAAAACCAGGAATGACTTGGTTCTGATAAAGTTTTAATTAAATTTTAAACGTAGCGTTATGACAAGGAGTTTAATTCAAAAGCCTTTTCCAACAAAAGCTCTACCTGCTAATTGCTTACATGAAAATTGGTTTGCATATTTAGTTAATATTTATTCATTTTCTACATTCGCACCACCAAAACATGTTGATATAGCGAACACGAGAATGCTCAGAACAGATGTACAGCAGACAATTGCAAGATGTGTTTGAAACTTAAAACTAGTAGTAAAATTTAAAAAAGAAAAAAAAAACTTGATGACAACTCTTGACTTCGCCTAATAGGCAGACGAGTGGTGTTGAAACAACTGTCGGAACCGTCGCACACAAAAGCATCCCTCGAATGATTTGTGAGAATAATAAATAATAAATAAATTCATGCACTAATATTGCTATGATTCTCTTTGTGATGCAATCTATCAACTAAGTGAAATGCCGTTTTTGGGTGCGTGATTTTTTGAGTTCTCGTATGATTATGTCACAAATTGTCTATAATACGTAATTATGCTCATTGGTTTAACTGTTCATGTTCATAGTGGTTCATTCGGTCGTATCACTTCCTAAGGGTGAATAATAATAACACTTCTACTAAATCAAATGATACTAGGTGTGATAATGGGGTCTCATCTGAGTGCCAAACATGATTGAAAAGCACTAAATGTGCACTAAAATTGTGTGTATCACATCACTTCTATAACTGCTACAAAGCTTTACCATTTCCAAAAATTAGAAATCAACTGCCAACATGTTAACAAACATTTGAAATTTCAATGTTTCCAAAAACGCCTCTCATTGAGACTTTTAGGCAGCATTCCAAGCAACTTGGAAGCCCTTTTATCGGATCTTTTCGAAGAGCAATAATTTAAATATTTGCTATTGAATATCAGCCTAATGTTTATCAAATTACGTCCATTTTGGTCGATCAAATATGTTCACCATTTCTGGTGTGCCATTATTTTATTACATCGACTACTTGATTCGACCAATTAATTCGATTTAAATAAAAACTTGTTGAGTATGTGAATGTCACTCTGGTGTGCCAGACAATGTCACTCTGGTGTGCCAGAATGGTGGTCTGTCCAATATGTGATGGTCATTTCAAGTACTACGTTTGATAGTGCATTAGATTCTAAAATAAAAGTAATTTACATGTAAATTGTGTTATACAATTGGAGCACATAAAATATTGAATAATATATAAACTGAGAAAATCAACGACTAACATAAAGCTAGGTGTACTGTGTGTAGGCAAACATCCAATTATAAAGGATTAGATTCATTAGATCAGAGTTCTCATATGGCATTGAGTTGAGGCACAATGTTCTGTCTTCCGTTGACTTTGCATTAAACTTCCCATCTGTTCTATTATAAATTCTTCTTAGGTGTAATTTGAAATGATCAAAATGAATGCGACAAAAGTAGGCAATGCGGCAACTGTATTCACTTATTTATTAATATAAGCACAATTATGCGTTGACAACATGTAAAGAGCTGTTGAGTCAGAAGGCGAATTTTAATACTAGTTAAATGTGTTAACTTGTTTGCGAATCTGGCGTGTTTTTTTTTTTTTGGTGTGTGTGTCATGGTAGACAATTAAATACACGTTGGTGTGTGGTTTCATTTCGCTGGACCGTTTGTTGTTGCAAATAAGTTTCAATTAATTATTCATGTTAATTTGGTAAATAAACTATAAATTAACGGGGCGTATGTCGTTAAAATGCAGATGCAACAGCGTATTTAATTAAATTGAGAGACGGTTGGGCGTACAATATGTATGTGTGTATCGGATGTGTATTCGGATAAAGAGCAACCTCCGCTGGTGTACGCGTTTAAATTTAACGGAATTGAGTTTTATATCCAATGCAATAAATTTATTGCATTCGTTTCAATTTATTAACTACAAAAGTGAATCATGTCCATTTGTTTCGTTGCCACAGCCATTAGGTGAACACTTGCTCTCTCTCTCTCTCTTTCTCTCTCCCTTTGCATCTCTTACTCTCTCTGACTCTTTCTCTTTCAATCTATATTTATTGTATGCTTTTTGCTGCGGTAATATTTTTCTTTCGTTCATTGAATGGAGCTAATTCGATTCAGTGGTACAGTATAATCCAAAAATGTTCGGCAACACACAAAACCTAACGAGAATAGAAGCAAATTGAAAGGAGTCCGACCGAAAATAAAACCGTAACGGTCGCCACAAATTATTTCCGCTTGCCAATTTATTATTTAATTTATATGAATAGCGTCACAGCTAATGCGATTTTGTTCTCTAAGCATCAACATAAATACCAACCAGTGCACACCAAAACAAGTTGAATACACAAATACACAATACACATGCACGTATATGCGTGTGCGCCAACTAACAAATAAATTTATTTATTATCGACAACATGTCATTTATTTATTGTAAATTTAATCGCATAACAAATAAATCAAAAGCTATCGTAACCGAACGCAGATACAGATGCCTGCAAATATTTTTCCATTCTATTTAGAGTTTTCCCGGAAACATCGAATTTGAATATAATTTTGGTACAAATCAATCAATTTATCCCTCAACAGATTGACAATCAAATTTGACCATATCAATTTCATAGGATTATTTAATTTGAATGAAACATCTATTAACAGCAATCGATTGATCACCAAGTGATTACTTTTCCGACTAACAATGCAATTTTTACCGAGATGATGTTGAATCACACGGAAAATGGTTTTTATCGTTTTTTTTTTATAATTCGGAATTTTGTTGAAGAATTTACGTAATTGCAGCTGATTAGAAATGTGCTTCCGCATATAGCAAAAGAAAAGAAAAAAAAACGAGAAAAAAACCATTGCATACCATGAAACATGAATTGCGATAAAAGATCTATATGAAAAGTGGCAAAAAAAAAACATTTGACTAGTCAATTGCGGCGAAAGGCATGACAAACAAATCGAAGCATTTGATTACTCAAGTATTTCTTTGACAGATCAAGTTTTGAATTGTACAATACTTGTAAAATGAGCTCCATTAAACTAGATTATGGTTCAAGTTATGACTCATGGCTAATCAATGTATTTATTGCTAGATTTATTGTCAAATCGTTTCCATGCCAACGATTTGAAAAGTATATGTTATTCAGCTTGTTACAAAGAAACTTTGATGTGAATAGAAATTTTCGAACAATGACTATGCTGTTCGCTAGCTTTCAAACGGAAAGTTTCTAGAGTACATGTGGTACCCAAATTGTATGATCCAATCAACGCGTTGCACTCATCACTTCACATTTTCAAATGCAATCAAATTTTAAAACTTTATTTTTGCTTGCTATTTATTCGTGCAAATCACCAATTTTACACAGCATATAGATATTATCTATTAGATAATCATATCAACATTATATGTATTCGACATTGTGCATGCTAAGTTAGCATTGCTAACTTAACCCTAATCAACCGTGAAAATGTGCAACTGTTTGGGAGAGAAATTGTTTGTCAATGCATTAGATAAATGGTATTCGAGTGGATTGAAGATATCAACATTAACATTGGAGCAACACTACTTTGTTGCATAGAAGTTGTTGCATGCATTTGAGTTGTGATTTGTATTTTGAGATTCTTGATTGAAGTGGCCATATGTCACAACCAATGAGATGTACATCAATTCGATGCAGAATTTGTTTGATAATTCACCGATGAACTAAGAAGCCCCATTAAATGAAACCAGAACCGCAACAATGTAACAATTTCATCAATTACATGAGAACCATTGAACATGTAATAATATCTAATAATTAGCCAAGAATATAGCTGTCACGCGGATGAATTGCGAAAATCAATGCGGATTGGTAAAGTGTCTAGGATTGCAAGGTGAAGGATAATGTTTAGCGTATTAATTAAAATCAAATTTGATTGGTGATGTATTCAACGTAGATGCGTTTGTCATGAGCTAAATTCGATGTCAATTGCCCAATTGCACCAGGTATTCGATAGTACGCAATCGCAGAATATCCGCCTTACACACCTCATGTGCCCAACAATTTAAATACTAAACCCTTGATTTAAACAAAACCCTGAAATGATGCCACGCATACCTATTTATAATGCATATAATTAAACAGTCAAAATCAAATGAATTATGGTTCTTGGAAAATTCTTGGCGTAAATTTTCCACCACCGATTTTTTTTGTCATTTTTTTTTTTTTTGTTGTATTCGAAACAAACATTGAATTATACCATACTCGGTACGGGGTGTTTATGTGTAAAATTCAAGTGAGACACATGTGATCAGCATTGCCAAAGCAATTTAAATGTATGCCAGTTGATTAACGTGTCTCAAACACATGAATTATTATTGATGGTAATAATTTGCGCTTCTGGCAAATAAATTATACGCGAATGCCAAATATTAACATGCATACACACACACACACACAGTTATTTTGGCTTAGCTATTTGCATTTGATGTTCGCACAGGAAGGCAGTTTGTGTTCAATTATTACTAAAATTGGACTCTCTTTGTTTTCATTATTCTATTCATTGGTACACATTTGTTGGAGGCTCATCACTTCAAAGCATAGAGACATACATGAACCAGCTGAATTTCAATGTCAAATGAACAACAATGTGAGAATCAACTCACAAAAACAATTCATTTTAAATGCAGCGAATTTTGGTATTTATGCTGCCGAAGGACATAAATAAATTGACTAAGATTCACAAATGAATCAAATGCACACAACAAATATTTAGTTGCGATGGCCAATCGAAAATGTAATAATATTTATGGCCCCAAAAACTAGAACTGCTCCAGAACATGCAAATATTTAACAACTGATCCCAAACTGGTATAATGAAATCGCCTGCTTCGATTGAATCTTGTCTATGTAAATTGAACTGTTGATTCCAAATGCTTTACTAAAGGCGATGTAGTATTCATTTCGAAACATTAATAATGGTTCTGAGAAAACCAAAATAGACTGGCTTGACGTCACCTAGTGGGCCAAGGAGCATACCACAATCTTCGAATTCTGGACATTAGCAAACACTACAGCGTTGCTAGCGTTGATTTACATCCAGTCTATATCTACTAAAGCACTCAATGTCATTTGGATAGAAATTGTGAGCCCTTTATTCAACAAACAGATATTCACCCATGTATTACGGTACATAGAAACAATATCGATAGATATTTTTATGTACTACAATGCACTATATCTCTGTCTCTATATTTAGACGTTATTTTTATATATTACTGTGCTCACTCAGTGTACATAAGCATAAATAAACATTTTCGATGCAGGAAATACATTCCTTGACTCAAGGGGACATTCACGGATGCCAGTTTTGATAGTTTTTGCTAGTTTTCTAGTACGTGATTGTCCCCACGCCGTCAGCCTTGACTTATTTCGGAAATTGCACGTATTGCACGAAATTCAAAGCAACCTAGCACTGTATAAAGACATCGTGCCGCAGAGCCGCTTTACTGCGTTAATAATACTACACTCACAAAAAAAAGAAAACATTTTAGATTTCTTAAACCAGATAAAGACACTGAACTTAAACGTTTTTTGCGCATATTTCTGAAAAAGTGTTTTTCTCTAAGTTTTTCTTCTGAATATCAACCAGGGGGAAAATCACTCAAAAGTAATAGAGAAAGAGGTAATAGCAAAAGCTATTTTTATTAATTTCCATGTAGTTTGGTTATGGAATCAAAAGATTGTGATGACACTTGACAGTAGTCAACTTTGCTCCTCGGAGCAAGAGTATTCAATGATGTCTGGTACAAATCCAATCCATGGAGCTGTAGATTTAGAACATGAATGTACAAAATTGAACCCAATCAACTTGTTACGAACTTTTAAAGACATTTGAAGTAGGACATTTTTGTGATTTTGTTTCTCATATTGTACGTACAAAAGAGTATGTAAAAGCATGAGCCTAAGTTTCTAGCTAAGTTTGTTTTTCCATTGAATAAAACTATCATTCCACAGTTGACGTTCACGTTTGTGCCATGGATTGTGTAGTCGTTGAATGTTACTCTAAAAACTACTGACAAAGTGATCAAACAGTTATTTGCGAAAGCCACAATTTCACTTATTGGCGTCATTGAAATGTCATTATAGGCATTGGTCGACCAATTACACGACTGATTCGAATTGTATATCGTTCTATATATTTCCTTCATAATTAATTGCAAAATACACTAAGCCATCGCATTCATTGGAAATCTAAATTGAATGGACTTGACCTCACCAAACTGAATATATATGGTTCATTGGTTCCGACTAAATTTATTAACAAATACACATCGACTCGATATTATTATATTTTGGCAATAACATACAACAAAACCAACAAATTATTTGCTCATTTTTGTAATCATTTCATTATTTTTCGAGTATTTGTCCAGTGTGACTTTTGTAAATGAAAGCCAAAGCCCAATCATATTGGGATTGGTTGATTCCAATTCGTCCATAATATATTCATTAATTACATTTCTCTATTGAATATGATTATGATTAAAACAAAATCAATAGAGCAAATATCTAAATGAACAGCATCAGCCGAACAAAAAAAAAAAAAAAAAAAGTGTTTGCAGTAAATTCATCCACGTGAAAGAATTCATAAAACATATTTATTTTATGCTCTTCTGGTTTCACTCGTCTTTTTTCATGGCATTTTATGTTTTCCTCACATCTAAATCGAAGTGATGAGAATATTTTCTAGATTAACCTATGACTATCTAGCATAAATTGTATATGACTTTCTGCGAACAATTGGAATCCGTATTATTGAGGACAAATGCATGAAAAATAATAAAAACAAAAATGTTTATAACAAAGAGAATAAGACGAAAAGAGAGGGAAGAGAGAAAAAAAGTAGCAATGGAATTTATCCAAAAGATTGCCCACATTGATGATGGTTTCCAGATAATCCATGACAAAATCCATCAGTCCAAAATTGAATAATAACAGAAATACATACAGAAAAACGAAACGGGTAACGATGGAACGAGCACAAACACATTGTATTTGGTAGACAAGCTGCCACAAACACAATAGACGACAGAGAAGTGGAAAAAAAAACAGCTTGCATCAACACAAATATTAGTTGAATTTTCTATATGTTGCTGCCTTTTTCATCATTGTCGTCTCACCATCTTGGCATGGGCTCCATTATATTGAAATTTTCGTGGAGATATTGTGTTCACAGTTCATGTGCCACGAGTTTCGTCTGTTCGTTCATTTTAATGTTAGTAGAGACACAAGGAAGAGCGCGCCGTATCAATCAGCTTTTCATCATTTTGATATAATAATTGTTAGGCATTTTCTCGTCGTTTTTCGCCGGAGAAAACAATTCAATTTGCACCAAAATGTGAAGAACGGAGAAAGAACAAGCACATCCAATTCGCACACTGTCGAAATGGATGAAAATGCAATTTTAATGGATGGCATACATATGCTATGTAAGCGAGCACAGAATTGCTGTGAATATGGTTTGGAGGCAGTTCCCTTTTGCACTGCACGCTTCATTTGCATCATTCAATTGTATTCAATTTGCTTGGTGCTTTTTATTTCAAAGATTGTTGTGTATACTGTGTCGTGTGGTGTGGTGTCGTGTTCCAACATATAATAATAAATATACTTGAAATTGCGACATTCAAATTAAATGATTTACAAGACAGAAATGGCATGACGGCAAAGTCAAATCAAACCAAAATGATAAGAAGGCATTTTAATTTGACTTTGGTGGAATGGTATGCAAATGTGAATCCACTGAAGCAATTTCTCGCGAATAGTCCCGACGAGTCACCAGACCAGACTAACAGCGCCTATATTATTTTCAGTATTTTATTAATAAAATCCATTTAATTGCTACCAGTGCTTTCGGATCGCTTTCTTGTGTATTTGTGTGTGTGCCCTTTTCAAAACAGAAAAAGAGACAATAAAGTTAAACATTTCAATTTCGCCTCACTTACTTCCACCACAAATGCGATATTTTCTTTTTTGCCTGTCGGATTGTTTGTTGTTGTTGTTGTTGTTGTTGTTGCTGCTGCTGCTGCTGCTGATGTTGTCATTGACGCGAACACTGTTGACAATCATAAAAATTGTCCACAATTGACGACTCAACGAATCACAAAAGGATGCTCACCACCAGAAATATAACACAGAATCCGTATTTATTTTTTCGTCCCTAAATGGCACCAAATCAAAATCATTTTGAATTCATTTTTTTTTTTTCATTCGGCTTGGATGGTTTTCATTTCTATGGCTAGAAATATCTACGAATTATGTAAATGCAACCGAGCGTTTGTGAAAATGATCTGATAAATGCCGTCAGAATGATGATAATCACAAAATTAAGCTAACAATGACATGCCAAAAATAGTATTTTGGATGAGATACTGCGCGAATAAAAAGGCAAATATGGTGTAAAGCTGAAAAAAAAACCTGGAAAACATTTGCCCATCACACGTTTTTCTGTGTGAATTGTTGTGGGTGGAGAAACGGAGCAAATACCCGCGGAATTATTTCTCGCGGACTTGTTGATGTGCGCCGATTACCATTGAAGTTTCATTTTCAACTATTTGCAATATTTTTCAAGATAATCATTTCGTTTTAGGTGGTACGAGTGATGTGTGCGGCGATGAATCAATGCGTTTAAGTGTTGATAATATTTTCTTTAATGAGATCGTAAATAAATATAATTTTAAAATAATATGTCAATGGTGATTAAAACACCATCTCCTTCCCCCTTTCATAATGATGCGTTAATTCTCATTCAATAATTTATCTAATTCTAATTATAAATTTTCAAGTTGTGAGTGGAATTGTTTGCTTGTGAAAAATGGGCGGATCGTATAGATATTATAAAACGTAGCCTCGGTGGTCACAAGTGTGGAATTATTTCTCAACTATAACTAATTGTCTTTCTAGATACGTATCTTAGAAGAACACTGTATAACTAGTACATTCAGTTCCAATAATAATGACTATTGTTCAATCTTAAATGTCAATATTTCTTGATAAAAAAATTACTTTTCATATTTTGATTAGATGCTCACGCATCGATGTTTGATGTCATTGGACTTTGCTCATTAGAATTTCTGATACTCCCAAGCTATGGTAAGAGCACTTGAGCCGTATTCGAACAAGCTGGTGAGAAAGAGAGAGAAATACTCTCTTGTAAGGAATTTGATGCGCTTGACTTGGGCGACCAAAGGCCAAGTCTCTAATATTACCATTCGATTACCTTTATCGAATGCCGGTATTGTTATCGCATATTGTCGTTATCAATCTAACGAGTGTGTATGCGTAGGGTTTCGAACGATATATGAGAAAGAGCGCAAATAACAAAAACCCATTAAAGACATCGTATGTGTTGGTAAAATACCACGAAAAGTGCCATTAAATGAACGAGCTTCAATGATGATGATGATGATGATGATGATGATGATGATGATGAAGAAGTACACACATACATAGAACATCATTTAATAACAAAAAGTAAAATGAAGTGCGAAAATAATATGGAAGAATATTAATAATATTAACACAGAGTGAATACGATATAGAGGAAATCAAAAATGTGTGAGTGGCAAAGAAAATGTGACGTGAAAAAAGGCCATCGTTACACGTGAAAGGGCGAAAGCCTTCAAAAACTGTCCAGCTTATTTCCTTTTCATATTTTATGTCCACATTTTCACACAGAACAACAAAAGAAGAAAGAAACGGAGAAAGAGAGAGAGAGAGAGAAGAAAGAGAGAAGAAAGAGCGAATGGTTCAAACACCATCCCAAAATATTCGTACAAATATTTGGCATTTCATTTTATGAAGTAAATAACTTATATGGTTGTTGCGAACGATGCGGATGGTTTACGGTATTTCTTTTCGCACTGGCCTCCGCTGGCTACTCATTTATATTGTATCAATTCAATTATGGCTGGGCCATTAGGTGAACTTTGACTGCGACCATAAGCCTCGAAAATGGAGGGGATATATACAATGATTGAAATAATGATGCTACATCAATTTGAAATTCTACGTTTTGCTTTCGAAAGCTCATAAGATCGAACATTCCATTTCTGCCAATATCTATTACATTTCAATATCCATGCAACGATTTTTGGATCACCTTTAGATGAATGTTCGAAACATTATATGGATTCAAAGCATCGATAAGAATACATTCTAATGAATACACAATGAAATGAATGATTCGAAATAAAAAAAAAAAAAAAAAAAAAAAAAAAACACGAACAAAATTACTTATTTCGAGCTGTTTATGGACAATGGACATGGTCTGAATCTAGGTCTGTATGTTCCATTTTCACTATAGTATTTTCGTACGGCTAAAAGATTTCGTCCAATATTTTTTTCATATTGTAAGACATCAATTTGGTTTGTTTTACATATTCAAATTGAACCGATTTCAAATCGTTGAATTATTAAGAACCATTGGGATGCTGATCTCCCTGAGTGAATCAACTGTATTGACTAATTTAACTGGAAAAACGAATGCCACAGATTTAGAATGTTCGAAACCAGAGTTCGGTTTGAACACACACACACCCACACAAACGACACAAACATACAGTCCTTTTCTAGGTCCTTTCTCTTAACGAGAATCTCTTTTAAATTGATATGTGGTAAATGAAAATGAGACACCGCACACCGCCCCATTACAACTGTGTCACTTGTTATGCAGAGCCAAAAGCATTTTTGAATTGAATTGAAATGAAACCTTTATAAACGATGAACAGATGTACGAATCAAATGTGCCATGAAACTCTTTCGATTGTGTCGAAAGCCCATGCTTTACAAATCATTTTTCCAACGCACATAATGAACATTGAACACACTTAAACAAACAAACACACACAGAGAGATGTACATGTACTATGTACACATCTACATATACGCTAGTCCTTCATCGTCAAACATCATTCGGCATTCAATGGAATTGAGTAAATTATGAAACAAATACGATAATGAATGAAATGAAAGCTTAATGGACTGAATTTAAAGTAATAGGTACCGAACCTCTTTCGTTCAACGAAACCAATCGACGAGAAACGCTTTCGAACCGAATCAGTTTCCAACACCGTTCCTGTACGATGCACAAACATTTTTACCTCATTACACATAAACATAAGGAAAAAAATTGTATTCCGATTTCGGTAACATTCGATCTCCTTTCTCCGTTCGTACACAAAACACAGCAGTTGCTGCGTGTACAGCTTTCGGTTTGATTTGATTTCAAAGTACCATACACACACAGAAATATATTCCGATTCAACTGACGCATTTACTACACACAAAAAAAAACATTACATAAGCATTACCTACAAGAATATTTATATGTGAATCTCCGACAAAAAGAGAAAACGATACGAGTTTTATCGCGATAGTAAACAATTCGTTTTTTTTTTGCACATGATTAAATATCTTACGAACTCATACAATAAATTACCGGTTTCATATTTGTACACCTAGTGCAAGCAGTGATGGTTTTCTGTTAGCCAGCGTTTCTAGCAGCGTTTACTTGACCGAGGCTTACACCGAGCGAGAAATGGCAATTCCGCATGCCGAACTGCCACATTTCGTTCACTTCGATTAGCTCGCGGCGCATGTCTTTGAAGCTTCTTTCTCAGTTGTTGAATTTCAGAAAAAGTTGGAATTCTTCCAACCGTCATACAAAAAAAAGTTGAAAATCACCGAATTTCAACTGTCAGTTGAGAAAAACGTAACCACATTTTTTTTCTGTGTACACAATAAACAGTGTTTTTTTTTTATAGTAAATGCGTCAGTTGAATCGGAATATAATTTCTTTGTGTGTAGGTTTTCTGCTCTTAAAGAGGCATATACCTTTTACGCTCTTTGACTTCATTGAAATCGGCGTCTGTTTTGTTGTAGTTTGATCATCGTCAAAATGTTGCCATTTTAATCGATTGAAACATATAATTCCATTTTAAAATCTGATTTCACAGCAACTAAAATCAAAAATTATTTCAATCCCATCGACCATTGCTACCCAAGTCAAAATATCACCACTTTCAAAGTGGTCACACCGCTTCACTTGACCACTTCGCTTTGATGCTGTTTTCGAATCGTTTCTGCTTGCAAATATAAAACAGAAGAAAGAACGAGACACCTATACACAGAAGGAATTTCTCGTCCTTCGTTTGTTTTATATTCGCAAGCAGAAACGATACGAATACAGCATCAAAGCGAACCACTTTGAAAATTGTAATATTTTGAGGTGGGTATTGAGCTACTTCTGTGCTTGTGAAATTTGTACATTGATCTTGTATGCCTTTTTGGGAAATTCAATAAACGAATCAATAAAGCTATTGAATGTTTCAATTTTGAACGGGTATTGTATATTCTTTGATCTGATGACGAATTATATATATGTAGAAATTCTAAAGGTATTAATCACATTTTTGGGCCTCCATTGTGGATCAGAGCTTAATTATAATGAAAACAATCAGTTTACAATTTTTTTTAGCAAAGCACTTGGGACCAGCCATAGTAATACTCTTAATTGAAGTAATTATCAAACAAATTTTCGTTGACAACTCTATTAGCCTTTTTCATGGGGGAATGACACAAACAAAAAAACCATATTTTCGACAAATGACTAGAGAAAAATAGCAAAATTATCGCTATTGAAATCGCCATAAAATTAACATTGCCATATATTTCTTATGATGATTCGTTGCCATAAGAAACGCAATGTATTTCTTACGGAACACAAAGGCCACCCTTTTGCAATGTATTTGACACCATTCATTCCACGTGGTCTTTTTATGAGTGGATTCTTTACGTTCGAATCCGTTCAAATTAAAAACAGTATTTGAATTGATTTTGGGTTTTAAGAAATTTAGACTCTTAAGTCTCAATTTATTATTTTGCTGATCCCTTTTCCCCTTCAAAGAATGCGTGGTGTACAACAATTTTGATTTGAGTGGGCTGAAAGTTATTCGTTGGTGATCAAATATGCATGAACATCGGAAATGAAACCAAACGCCAAACCATAGTACGAAAAAAAAACTCCGCTGGCGGAATTACTCTTTTGTTTATATACTTCAATATTAAAATGCAAATCATACAATTTGTCGGCAAGCGCACATTGACTTCATTGAGGTGGCTTCCTTTATTAAGCTTGACTGCGTTCGAAAATAATTGAGCAGACTAATCGTTTTTTTGACTCTTGACTGCCTTATCAATGTGTATAAAACTCAAATTAGCTAATTTTCAATTCAGTTTGCTCTTAAAATGGGCGAATAGGAATTTTTTTCGTCATTTTTCACTGTGCCATAATCAAGACCTATTTGGTGAAACCCTATACTCACCAGATTTGACTGTTGACAAAATTGTATCTCGATTCAGTTCGTGTTGAATCAATTTAATTTAAATGTTTTACATTTGCCTTCGAAATAATTTTAATCAAGTCCACGGTCGTAATTTTTTTTTTTTTTTTTTTGTATGTGTTGAAAATAAGCAATCTTGTTGAATTTTTAATCACCGCCAAACCGTTGCGTTTTCATTTTGCAGTTTCGAAAGAATTAAATTCAAATAAAAAAAAAAAAAAGAAAGAGCACGAAGAAATAAGAAAACGAAAAACGATAACATTAACAGCAAAAGATGTTGAAATTGCTTGAATTGCATAAGCGAATTAGATATTTTGCAAATTGAAGATTTTAATTTGATTTCTCCAAGCGAAGCAAAATATTATTGTATAAATATATTTGCGATGTCATTTGTGTGTGCGTAGCAGCCCCGGCTGCCAGTACTCGTGCTGATATGATGTGTGTGTGTGTGTGTGTGTGTGTGTGTGTGTGTGTATCTGTTTGTGCAGTATCCTCGTCATTGGAAGCGACGGTTGTTGTTGTCGTCATCGAGAAAATGTGACTTTTATTTCGACGCTTTATCTTTTGAACGTTCGTTCACATTCGGACTAAATTTTCCACATTTATCTGTCCGTTTGCATCAAACAAACAAACAAACAAACAAACAAACAAACAAACAAACAAACAAACAAACAACACAACACAACACAACAGGAAAAACCTAGTTTGCGACATTAAAATTCAATAAATTTATTTGGAAAAGAAAATAGTTTGAAACTGTTTCGGATCAGATAAAATGCTGTAAAAACAAAAGCAGCTCGAATAATGTTATCTGGTCGTAAGCATTGGTCTGCTTTTGTTTATTGCTACACTTTACTAGCTGTTGTCCTCATTTTCCCCAAAAAAAAAAAACGTCCATACATTTCAATTGCAATTTCAACAATACGAATTTTTTGAAATTGGTTATCATTGCTATTTCTTAAATTTA
This sequence comes from Aphidoletes aphidimyza, assembly GCA_030463065.1. NCBI lineage: Eukaryota > Metazoa > Arthropoda > Insecta > Diptera > Cecidomyiidae > Aphidoletes > Aphidoletes aphidimyza. Next base: position 45,551,134 of record CM059997.1, read on the forward strand.
ATCCGATACACGAGCAATTACATACACTTTATAATCCAGCTTGCCCTTTTATCTTTTATCATTTGGTATTTGTGTCAATTGAATGTATTTCCAATGTGTTGCTGCTACAGCTTTAAAATCCGGAGCGCATCGAACAGTATATTCATTTGTATTAATGAGGCCAACGTCGTTCATTGTTCGACACACATTTTTCATACTTGCAACACTCGTTATTTAAGTGTATTTTATCAGTATTTATGCTGACACATTCGTGCTCGTCCACGACCTGCTTGAGCTTCCAAATCAATTGGAATGGATTTTCATTTCTATAATTCAAATTCGGTATTTTATAATTTCAAAACGGGATAAGCGTTTGCTTCATCTTTCGCTCAAATGGCAAGTCTTTCTTCATATCTTCGTTTCACACGATTCAATTTTCGTTGTTGTTTTATTATTAGTGCAATGCTCTGTTTTCGTTGCGTTTTTGTTTTTTGAAACTTAATTTTTTTTTTCTCTTCGCTTTTTTCCTCCATTTTTCACTGTAAACGCATGATATACTTTTGAGAAATGAGATTAAGATCAGCCATCAACTCAGCGAATAAGCTTATGAATCGGAACAAAGCTGAGAGCTGAGAGCATAGAAAATATCATGATTGCATTCGCTCGCTAAAATATATTAAAGTCAAGACAAGACGAAGAAGAACACCATGGTTGATTTCGTGCTTTTTTTTTCTCCTCAACAATCAGTGGATGGAATACAACTTTAAATTTACTTTGTGATCAAGTTTTTGTCGCGTGCACGTAACAAGTTCAACTTGAATATAGCAATCATTGCTAGCGAAAAAGTCTTAATGTCCTTACCATATTTTTATGAAATTGAATCGCGATGCGTCGTCCGTCCTCTTTACATGGAATCTAATGCATATGTATTTCTTTTTGTCTTTTCCGTCTCTTTTATTTTTCTATAGCTTTTCATTTGTATACAAACAGTACGGAGCGTGAAACGGATGAGATTCTTTCAGTGAGGTATGAAGACGGTCGGTGGTCGAAACCATACTATGATTGTGGCGGTGCCAATATCTGGATGCTTACATACACTGTACCATTCTTCGGCTATGAAAATGGATCATATTTTTTCAAGTAAGTCTCAATCACCATTATTTTGTCAAATCGCATTTGATTTAGACATACGAACTTCATTTTTTCTTTTATTACACCATTGCTACTATTCCATTTTTGTGTACTGTACTGTTCACGAAAAACGCTTTTAAATGGAATTTCCTTGCTGTGAGTGTCGTCTGAACGTGACAAACTGAATTTTAAATTAATTTTAAATGATTGTTCGACACTGTCTCTCTTTCTTCATCCATTCAATATTTTTTCCTTGTCGTCGCTATTGTACATGAAGCATTCCAAAACCTCGTTTTGGGTTTCAAGACATCGGTCGAACAGACCCCCATCCCCCCTCCCCCCATATACACACACACACACACAGTCATCAAGTGCAAGTTACAAATTTCACAAGTCCATTAGCATGCTATTCATCGAAAATTTTCTGTCGTGATTAATTACAGCGACTGATTTATGATTTTTCAGTATTTGCCATTGAAAGACGAGAAAGTGCGCGTCATGGGCGAAAATGAAAATGATTTCAAATGACCCTTGTTGTGAATTTGCTATCAATTATTTCTTGTTTATCGGCCACCATCACACAACAAAAAGTTAACAGACACAAACGCAATAGGAACCAACACGCAATTTATAATCACATCGGAAATAATGCGCCGAGCTGATATAACAAATAAATAGCCTCATTCTCTCGCATTTTTTGTTATTGCACACTCAAGTATTTTGGTTTACTGAAATACCAAATTCCGCATTCAAAACTGACTTATCTGTAGCACAGATTAAAAGAACGATGGTCATCCGATTTTTGGTATTGAACTGCTATTTGCTGTGTGTTTTACCATGTTTGCGCGGATGCGCCTCGTTTCGAATGGAGGCGCACCGCGCGCAAGCATACTACTATTTGGTATTAAAGTAAACCAAAATACTTGAGAGTGTGGAAATTGCCATAACAAAAAAACAATTTGAAGAGCTGTTGAACACTTCAAGTGAAAATATTTTTTTTTCCTGGTCATTTCTCTGCTACATTTAGAAATAGAATATTTGATGAACTCATGAGAGCGTACCGAATGCGAGCTATTCAATTTGCAGGGTGGTGGAAAGATTTTCTGGATGAAATTCCAATTGACGCATGCCGCAGCATGTTGTAATGAAAATCATCAAATATCACAAGAAAAGCAAGTCATTTGTAGCACACCCCGCCAAAATGAAGAGACGTTGAACTGAGATTGAATCTTAGAGCATGTTTTACATAAATCCTTCCATTTATGGCTGCTGTTGATCAAAATTCCGTAGATTTAATCGATATTAACAGTTTAGTAAGTTGCTACATTGTATTTGAATCGGTGTACTTAGTAATTTCTTCGAAAATTCTATTAAAAAGAAAACTACATCGGTTTTCCAGCTCATTAAATTCAATTCAATTCAATTCAATTATTAAATTATTATCAGCCCACATATAGAATACGTTCAAGTGGCGACTACAAGTGTCACAGTATTGACGGGGCAACACAAAAGTGCAAAAAATACAAGCCAAAATATTGAAGCCAAAGGAAAACTCTTCTTCAAGCGCAATTTATCGTTTAATGCATTTTATTCGGATTTTGCTTCAGTCCGATTAAGCAATTAACGCAATTCATAAAAATGAATGAGTGGGAATGCTTGATTGATGATTCTTAAGTATATAGACCGAAAAAGATGTCTTCGATAATTTTGTCTTCTATTTAATTCTCTTGTATGTGTGTAAAACGGCCACCTTGTTAGTTGGCAAAGAAAACTGTTTATTTTTCATGTCAATTTTTGTTTGCCAAGTTTCTTAACTCATCGTTGCGTTCAGCACGTGCCTTGAAGCTAGCCAAAATAATTTTTGTACCCTATCGGTTTTTTCTTATTTCCATTCCGATCTCTCGCTCTCTCGCTCTGTGGTTTTTTTTTATCATCTTAACCACTTGACATTTAAAATGCATCGCTTCTTTTCACTTTCTTCTACTTTTTTTCTTTCTTTATTTACGATGCCAGCAGTTTATACAGCATTCCATAAGCCTTTTGGGAGCAATATGACAGTAAGGTCATGCCATGCAATCCATCAGAATGGATATGAATGAAGTAAAGGACAGTACCGAATCGTAGACATTTTGTTAATTAGCGGTGTCACACGCCAATGACAAACACAAATGACGTCCATCCTTTTCCAATGAAATACATTTTTGTCCGGATAATAACACACATACACGCACTACGGGAGAGAGGGATCGAAACATATAAAAAATGTGTAATTAGTGCGCATACAATCACGCACAGTAACTGGATGCCACAGTCAGAGTTTCAATGCCTTGGAATCTAAATGCTATATTGAATGATTGTACAGTAAAACCTCTAATTAGCGAAAACTCTTTTTAGCGGAAAACCTCTAATTAACAGAAAAAACAAAATCGCCATTGAAATTGTTCTACAAATTCCCTTATTTGGTGGAAATCCCAACCAATATATAACGGAAAAATGGTGTTTTCGTCAAATTTTTTCACAAAAACCAAACGAAAATTGAAAACTTGGCAAAAACTACAAGTGTGAAAAATCGGATTGATTTTCAAACAAAGAGGAAACTCGGGATAGCGGAAAATTCAAGTATTTCGATCTCTTATTTCTGATTTTAACTCCAATTTGCGAAAAATGTTAGATAACGAAAAAAATGTGGCCCCTTGAGATTCCGCTAATTAGAGGTTTTACTGTATGATGTTATCCGTTCAAAATCATTTACGTTGATTGTATGCGCAAAAAAAGAGCATGGAAAAAAATGACAAGCGCACATAATTCGGTTGAGAGAAGGTACACAATTGTACTAGTTGGTTTTTTTGTTCTTTGTACATCTTGTCTTTGAAATCCTCATCATCACCTGCTTTCGCCCATAGTGTACATCTGTTCATATAACATAGCGGAATATACACAGGGTGTTCCAAAATTCCAGGCATACACAGTTTTGGTAACATTTGTTTACCGTTTCTGGAATATGTGGATGCAGTTGATAGATTTTCGTATCAAAATTCATTTGCAGTGAATACTAATAACTGAATCTGTGTACAAACCCGAAATACCCTGTGCCTCACATTATATTGAAAATACTTAATATGCACAGTGATTTACGAGCTTTTTCGGGTTCGCAACAATTCACAAGTCCATCAAAGCGAACACGTTTACTCTGTAACTCCCTGCATTGTGAAACTGAGACAAACAAGCGTTATGCGTATTGTGCATAGAAAAATATTAATGTGATGTACACGCACGCATACAACATAACGCAATGAGAGAATTTTAACTTAGCTTTCTCGGTGTAATACACATAGCACAAAGACACGAGAGATAGCTTTCTCACACCATTGTTGTTACTCCGAACATGAAATGCTGTTGAAAATGAAGTTGTCAACGCTGGTCATGGTACATCACTTCAAAGCGTGACGTCGATCGCATCATCAAAGTTGGAATGATAGGTAATGCACATGCATTTCACGACTTTTCTATGTCACTCATGTTGTGTGGTGTGTGTGTGTGCGTCTGCACCGACAATTTAGCGAAAAGAGAGTTTGAAAAAGCTGAGTATACAAAAGACGAATGATGGAACTGTGGAACACGGGATTATAAAGCACACTCTTCGAACTCATCAGCTCTAACCCACACACCTCAACACATCGCCACACTTATAAGTATTCACGCAACACGCGCGCAACCTGTCACTTTAAATCCCACACAAAGCACACAACATACTCGAAATGGTTTACGGTTTGCTGAAGTTTACACATGGGATATTTGATTTTTGATTTTTGATTTTCCTTCAAATAATATCGATCTGGTGCCAGTTGTCGAATTAATGTCGGCATTTGTACGATGCAAGTGAGCTGCTTGCTATTCAAGATAGCAGACCCGGTCGGTGTGTACTACGTAAATTGCTTGAATGAAGCTATTGAATGGATTTTGATTTGGGATCTTTGGATGATTCACCCATTTTCTCCATCTCAATTCAACACATTATCGTCGAATGACGACGTAAATGTTCATTGGTATTTGAAAAGCATCATATTTAGATGAAATTACAAACGACAGTATTATATGGTTTTATTGATTTTGTTCTGATTTTTGCTCTAAGCTCTAGTTTAGCTATTCAATGGCTTTGCCAAATTCATTGGATTCATTGTTGGTGTTTGGGGCTTTAACGGCACTAAAAAAAAAATTCCGATTCGTATTCTATTCATTGAAATCAACGGGTTGCACGGTTTTAAATGTGTTAAAATTCACATTAAAAAAAAAATGGATTTTATATTGACCGGTATTAACATATATGTTACAATACAATTGAATGTACGTGAATGTAAATGTAAATGAAAAAAAAAAATATCGCGCCAAATATGTAATATAGTTATCGTACTTGGAGAGAATCCAACAAAAACCAATTCTACAATTGAATAAATTTTCTGTCTCCTTTTATTCACTTTGAAGCGACTAAAGTTACCATTGAAATATGTGCATAGATTTGCTGCGATTCAATCGACAGGATATTGCAATATCCGTTTGGTCTTTTTTGTGTGTATATTTTTATACATAGCCATAGGGTAATGTGTGTGTGAAACCGAAGCATTTCGCATTGTTCTGTATACAAGTGCACAAGTGTTCATGTTTGATGCTAAACTCTCATCCAATTCCTACAAACGTGTTTGTTGTTTGCTTGTCTTAGTTTGAATTATTCGCATTTCTTTGCTCTTGAACATTCAGCGCTTGTGTTCTATGTTACTAGCGGCACTTTCAAGCGACTAACCTTTTGATTTAGCTTTCTGCCGCCATACACTACAATTGGCCACATTCACTTGGAGATTGTTAAGTAAATACGTTGCTATTTCCCTTGTTTAGCAAAACACCGATGGACACATTTTCGGCGAGTGGAGTTGGGAAAATAGATCTTTATTTTTACACACTCAACGCACATCGGGTTGAGTAAATGTTGCAAAAAGCATTTCAAATGGCACAAACAGGGCATAACATTTCAGCAGTTGCCTTTTGCCGACATCATGTGATTTTTCCATCTAGTCACACCGTATTAAATCTTCCATATTATTGTTTCCATATTTTTTGCTAGGGGAATTTATCAAAATGAGTATTTCGCAAAATATTGCAAATATATGATATCTGCTTATAGACATTTACATTCAAATCTGCAAATATTTTCGAATCATGCAAATCAAATACAACAACAACAACAACAACAACTGCAAATTTCAGCTGATATTGAGCAAATCTGGCAAATATTGTGTGAATCCCGCAGATCAAATGGCATATTTGCATCTCAAATCACGGAAAATCTCACCAATAATTCGCAAATATTGCAAATATATTCTATTTGAAATTTGATAAATTCCCCTAGATTTTTTTGCTTCAAACACACTCACTATAGTTTTGTTGTTTTTTTTCTCTTCTGCTCATTTTTTTTTTCATGCGCGTGCATACATATCGTTTGAAATCGCAAACAATAAAAACAAATGTATACTTCTTTTCTCACTGATAGATACATTCGTTATATTATCACACAACCAGACGAATGTGTGACGAAGAAACCGAAAAAAGCTTATAAATGGTCCTATAGATTTAGTACCTTGGGCAAACATTCAACAAAAATCGCAAATATTTATTTGTTGCTATTTTGTAACAACGCCAGAGGCATGACAACTCACAAAAAAAAAATAATGTGTACAAACGAGAAATGGAAGAATCTGCCTCACTATTGCGGATGAAGTTGTGCTCTCTCATTCGCTTAGATTTCCCATTGCGTTATGTTTAATGAAGCTAAATGGCCGTATCATTATAGCTGTATTACCACTTGCTAAACACTGCCTACACCACAATTTGCACACATTCATCCACTCTCTCACTCTCACTCTCACTCTCACTCTTACTCTTACTCTTACTCTTACTCTCATTCTCACTTGTCCCTTTATCCATCGGCAATTGTTTTAATTTAGTATACTGTGGCTTGATATACCACACTGAATATGCACTATGTGTGTGAGCCACCGATGTTCAACCAAAAAAATTTGAGCACTTGAATTTTGGATAGATGTTAATAAACGTGCGGAAGTCATCATGACGGTAACTCGTTGTCAACTTGTGTTGAAGATCATCACAATGGCAAAATTGAATATTTTTTACTTTATTATTTAGTGTTGTATTCAACCTGGTGAAAACAAAATCGATTTGAAAATATAGTGAGCATTTGAGAGTTTGCCGCCACAAACAATATTGAACGTACCGAACCAAGCTTGATGTGTCACCTCAATTCAATCGAATTGAATCTGTGTGCGTGCATTTGCTTGCACTGACAGGCTTATTAAACAAGTGAAAGGCACAGACAGTGTGCATGTCGCTAACACATCACATGAAGTGTCTTACTGTTTTACCAGGCAAATAAAACTTAGACAACATATCGTGCCACATGAGAAATTGGTCCCCAATACCAACTCTCTGAATGACAAAGAACGGAATAATTTTTGGAATTTCGATTTTTTTCTTTTCTTTTCTTTTCTTTCGTCTACTCCCAATGGGAATTCTGTCGAAGCAGATGTGATAAAGTTTCGTTTGCGTTTGAATGTCACCACAGAGAACTTTTAGTTAAATTCACATGACAATCGATTCAAGTGAAATGTGTTGATGCCGCACAAGCATCTTATTCGAGGGAACAGTTTCAATTGAAAAGAAATATGTTTTTAGTCAAGTTCGGAACACATTTGTACTTGTGTTGAATTTCATTTTGATGTTTTGATTGATGATTAAAATAAAAATGCGAAAAAAATCCCTCTATCACCGCTTCACTCTATTTTCTGCCCACGAATATCATTCATTTGTTACCTGAAGTCATTTTAACCAAAAATCTTGCTAATTTAATTAGTTCGATGTTTGGAAAAGGTAAATTTGATCTGATTGGTGGGTCATAAATGGTGAGAGCTTGAGAATATGAAACGATTTTTTAATGTAAACAACCGGACCTACACATTCCATCCTACACGAACATCACTGGACTCTATGGAGAGCACGGATTAAATATAATGCCAACATTCATCTATGATACTCTTTGCGAATCATATTTCGCTCGATTTTTGCAATTCAATTGATTGCAAACAAATATCTCAGAAGCAACCGCTAACCACCAAGCAATGAAAATGCAAATGCTTCGGATCGGTTTTGTGAGCCGTTTCTGTCTTTTTTCCACTTTAATCTCATTTATGTAATTGAATCGAATATATATGAACTTACAAATTAGATTTGTTTCACGTATGACGTTTATAGTTGACCGCTACAAATTGACTTCTATCTGTTGAATTATTGATTTGTTTTGAGTAATTTGGTCAATGTTTTCGGTTTCTTTTTCGATTATTTGATCGAGCACATTCATTGTTACCTAATCATTTGAATTATTCGAACATTGACATAGGCTTACTCGTTTCGTTCATTTTTATCTGTTTGTTTGGTTTCAATCGTGTGTCGTTTTGTGTTGCGTTTGCTGTGTGTGAAATTGGTGCTTCATCAACCAATTGTCATATTTGGGGGGAATAACTATACAATATATAGTTTTCGGTAAATGCAATATAATGAATTGAATATATTCGAACGGTTAAAAAAAGCGGAAAAACGGAAGAGAAGGTGAAAGAGATAGGAAGAGAAAGAGTACGGCCAAAACAAGATTGAAGCAAATGAAATCCAACTATGGATCCAATTTATTGGGTAAAATTCAATTGAATTGGTGTTACAAGGTCGACTGATTTTTTTACCGCATATTCGCCTATTCGAGTCAACTGATCAATCGAAATGAATGAACAAATGAAATAGCGAACCGGCAAACGGGCTGAATTCGCCCGTAACAGAAGCGGTTGGGGTAACCGAAACATCGGAAAATGCGCAAATTTTCGAATGAATGGTAAAATGTAAAACAACGAAAACGAATAGATGTCAATAAAATTCCTTCGTGCTCAACAGAGCATTCAAATTTTGCTCACACAATCTTTTCACCCGTATTTGTATCGGATATTTGATAAATTGCTTGTTTCTCGAAATAGTCACACTGAACAATTTTGCGGCTAACGCTAGCAATTTGCGGTTCCGAATCTGATGTCAATCGGGCTGTGATTGTGATGTCCTACCTAGTAGTGTGTATAAATGTGTGCATAGGATTTTGTTGTGTGCGCTTCGTTTATATTTGGTATTCACATTGCCATCTCCACATCATTCATTGCGATTACTTTGGGTGTTCCGTAACTTTTGCCAATTTTATGCTTCGTTTATAAATCTTTACTCTTTTTTTAGGGGCGGGGGGGGGGGGGGCTGTTCGCATGTTTCATGGTTTTGTTTTGGTACCTCAGTTTGTGTTTGTGCAACATATTTTATATTCAATCTCTAATGCATCTCGCATATCTCAAATTGCTTAAAATACTCGATTCATGTATCAATATTGCTTGAGCAATTTTCTCAATGTTTGTCCGCTTGTTCAAGTATGGTTTGGTATTCTCGATGCTCGACTAACATGCAGTGCACAAAATGTTTGTACAGGAAATAAACTGTTAAATACATTAACCCAAATATCCGCATCCAAAACGGTAGATAGAGATCACTGAAGTAGTGAATCAATGGGCTACTATTTGCACAAAAATTGTACTATTACAGTAATCGAGGAAGAAGCGAAGAGACGAAGAAGCAGCAAACTCAAAGTCATGACACATGCTTTAGCCTATGTTTAGCGGTGTGGATTTTCTCCTCTACCTCTTTCCGCTTCTTCTTTTTTGATTTCCTTTTCTCGTTAGTATTTCGGTTTCCGCTTCGCATTTTTTTTTTCACCTGAAAATAAAAAAAACGTATCGATTGAACAGCAAATATGCTTGATTATGTGCATAGCATTGCATAAATCGACTTTTTATTTACCAATCATCGAATCAAATTTGGTCTCTAAAATGAAATGTTCAGAGAAAATGGGAGGCAGAGAAAGACAATGACAAAAGAGATACAGAGAGAGAGAGAGAGAGAGAGGGAGGGAGAGAAAAGTTGCTTTCAACGAGCTTTTGGTCTTGATTCAATCACAGAATATAATAGAACTAGGATGATGGAAATGGCAAAAATGGTAATAATGGCAAGAAAACCAAACCGTATCGTCAACCAACACTAGCTAGCAGTAGCTGTGACTGAAGGAGATGCCTGGTGACAGGACACACATTCAATGGAGTATGCACGAACTTGAATATGAGTTTTCTTGTTGGCTCTCACTGTGAAGGAGTAGTATCATTGGCATTATGTATGTTCATGAAAATTATCGTCAAACCTCTGTCATTTTCAATTTAATTTTGGGTACATTTCCGTTGATGTTGGCGCTGTTTATTCCATCATTAATCCACCACCAACATTCCCATCAAAACATATGGCCCAATATCATTTTCATTAAGTTTCATATTCGAAATAAATCTGCAGTCTTTGTGGTGTTTCTTTTTTTTCTCTGCGCTCAAGTATGAGGAGTGTTTTTCTCACTTATCTTTTTAGCTCCGTTCACTGAAGTACGTGAAAAAGGCAAAATAAATGACAAAATGTTCATCCAAAAATCCATTTTTTTTTTTTTTGTTCCGTCATTCAAATAATAAATGCCATCGCTTTCGACAAAACAATTTTTTCTTGTATAATACCCATTTTTCGATGTTGGATATCGCATATGTGTGCGTGTGCGTGCGTGTGCGTGTGTTTGTGTGTGTGAAGGGTTTGCAACTTCGAAACGGAAAAAAAAAATGTTGGTAAACAATTTTTTGGTAACACCAACCAAATAACGGCACGGACACAAATCAGCAATGAATTTGGGCCAATGGAATGAGTATTGGAAATCCCTTCTCCTCTAAACCGCCCGTCCACCCATTCGAAATCATCTCATCCGTTCGAACTTTCAAGCATCCGTAAGCGATGTGCTTTCATCTCAATACAAATTTATACCGTACATAGAGCGATCCATAATAGCAACATAATAATAAAGCATTAGGTTTACGACCGTAAGGATGCTGCTGAAGATGATAAGATATATACGGAAACAAGTGTTCTTATTATTCAATCTACAATAGATTGTATATTCGAGGTTACGGCAAGGACAGCTACTCATCAAAAATTTGAGTGATCGACAACTTGAACGAGCAAGCGAATGAATGACTCTAGATGAGTGTGCGTGTGTGTGCAAGTGTGCATGGCCGATTCAATGTTCTCATCTTTTAGTCTCTTAGGTCTAATGCTTTTGTTTCAGAGCGAACCAGGAATGGAATGGAATGAAAATGAACCGAAAATGAAAAACATACAAGGCAAAAGCATTTGCTCGGATATGACAACATACATTTACATTATTCACATGACAGGAATATTGTGGCCAACATGAACGACATTGACGACGATGACGATCGACGACCGACAAACCGACAACAATGACAGTGGCGCGGCGGCAATGCTGATGACAACTCAGGCAAATGTCAGTTACGACCAATGCGAGTACGAATAGCATTCGAAAAACAAGCGGCCACCGAACAAAACAACAACAACCAACAAAGACAAGTCGACCAAAAAATGAGAAGAGCTAGAAACAAAAAATATGTATGTGTGAGAAAAAGTCCGCACTATGTGAAAACTATGAGAAATAAAGTACGACTTAGCCTTAATACGCTTCATATTTGCGAAAGTAATGAAATAAAAATTTATAAACCATTTACCCACGACAATGAACCGAAAAAGTGGGCAGCAAATCGAAGAAAGAATTGTTGATAATATAAGAACTCTATACACTGACAAGTCTGGCTGGGATGGGATGGTACGGGATGTGGGATATAGTTGTGGCTGTTATGTACAGTCGACCACTTTCTGTTGATTTTTACAGTGTTTTTCCATACATTATTTTATGCACTTAAACGTTGGTGGTTTTCTTTTGTTGATCTTCTTGTGTTGTTGTATTTCCTGGGTCCCTGAACGAGCACAAATTGACACACAGGCAAACGATATACAATGATAACACAAATTCGCATAAACATTTACTTTTTAAACGTTATGAAGACAAATCGAACAGCAAAATCAAGGCCAGAGTCAAACTTTGTATGTGAATTAGCCGCGTTGATTGTTGAGTTGATGCTCCAAATTCCAAAACAAAATGCATAAAGTAATTCCCATCAAAACTGATGCGGAAAAGTTTGACGGCTCAACATCAACATTCCTACATTCGATCAGACACATAAACACTTGGTAGTCAACGAGAACTCTATCTCGTCTTTTTGTGGATGCCGTTAACATTGTCAGTTGTGTTTCTCATGTGCATCGTTATTTTGCACTCGGCTTCCTTCCGGTGTTCGTGCGCTATTATAACGATCATTTGTGTTTGTTTTTGTTGAAGTTGGTTTTGTTGGCTCAGCTTGTGCTATACAGCACACAATTCACTCCTTTGCAATCTGACGTTAGATCATTAAAATGAAGAATGATTAAAGCCTTCATATCCATTGTGTCTCAAACGCCAATAAAAATCTTTATTTTCATTTGGCGTTGGTAAATTTCGAAAAAAAAAAAACGTAATGTTGATCAAGCACACAACATTCTTCCATTCATTTCTCTACCGCACCCTTCTTTGTTGTCTTCAATCCGCCCTTGTCGGTGGAAACAGCAAATCACCAAATGCGCAAAGGAAAAATAAAAAAAAAAAGAGATGAAATTCAAAACGAACAATCAAGCACATGCTACAGAAGAAAAAAATCGCTACGCATTGTAACTCTCAAATTATTCACTGTGGATTGTGTTTGTGTCTGAATCGGAATCTTTTTCTCTCTCCATCTCTCTGTCGCCTCTTTCAATTCAAACAAACGCTTGTATGCTTATAGTGGCTGTAATCAGTTATGTTGCTCGGAGAGACGATTCTTTTGGGGGAAAACATAGCAAATAAAAATGTTTAGTAAAAATAAAACCGAATTTCTTGGTGGCGTTAAGTGTGTTGCGTCAGAGGTAATATCGTGTATGGAAGCGTCTTTTGTCTGATGTTGATTTCATTTTCCTTCTCTTCCCTTTGTCTCTTCCTCTCTCACCCTCTTTCACACTCGTGTCTTGGTCGTCTCTCTTTTATAGATATTATTTTTAAGGATTTTTTGCGATTTTTTATTTTGCCGTGTATGCGTGTTGATATGTCGTCAAGCAATGATGTGATGCGATACTTTGTAAAAAAAACAACAACAAAACTGTTCACAGCGAACAATACACACACATACACACACACACACAAATGAGCGAAATCAGAGCACCAAAAAAAGGTTAAAATACCAAAAGCATGCAAAACGATTTAGCGAACGTTATTGTTTTACATACCCATTCTATTATTATTGTGTGTGTTCCACAAAGCACATCGCCAAAATGGCTCGATATATTTCGGAGTGCTCATAAAAATCCAAAAGCTCATATCCATTTATTCATATTGAAAATGTGTTGAATTGTGGATGAGCCAGCAGCAATCTTCCTTATTCGCCTCTGATATGAAACATTCATTCTGTTTCACACACCCAAAGTGATAGAGAGCGAAAGGAGCACACGACTCACTGTTCGCCATTTTGTTCGACACGCAACGTTCGGTCTGCCGGAATGCAAAATCCAATGACTTTCTAGAGATCACGAAGAATAAATCTATACGTTGGCCAAATGGTGAATGAGAGAGAAAGAGGGAAGAGGATTGGAACGAATTGTTGTGGATAAATTGGGGTCTCGGGAATAAGTTTCACTGTTTTGTCTAGTGATCATTTCTCTCTCTCTCTCTCTCTCTCTCTCTTAAAACAAATTTCTTCATCTTCTATGTTTAAAAGTGGTGAATCCACAGTTTTGAACACTTCAAATTTCAACGGATTGAATCGTTTGGCAAATCACCGTGTACAAAACTTTCGAACGATGAAACAAGCATTTCAACATTGCTAATTGTGGATATGATTTCGAAATTTATTTCAATAGAATTTTCTCGTATGCGGTTTTCGGTAGTTTTCAATAAGAACGCGAGCAGCAATTTCTCGATAAGGCTAAAACTTTTCCATTTTAGTCTCAAAACGCAGGAAATCGCAATTATTCGAAAACTACTTTAACATCTAAATGAACTACCCAATATTAGCCGTGGGCAAACCAAAAACCTCAAGTGATGGCCGCAATGAAATTAACAATGGCTACATCAAACTCGTATCTTGTGCATTCGATGATTCGTAGCAATAAGGTATCAACGAAAACCAAAAGATCTCAAAATCGAATGGAAGCAAACTGAAATTATTCACACTTGGTGAATTGGAATGTTGCGCTAGCGGCATAATTCAAACTAATCAGTCAGCGGACAACCAAAAATTTGAGTGGCTGAGAATAAAAACTAGCTATTCGAAACAACTTGTGTGTTTACAAGTGTTACATAAATATCGACTTTAGTAGTCTTCTTAGTATAGTCTTCTATACAGTATTTCACAACTAACAATCATTATCTGTTACTCAAACTCAATGAATATTTGTCGTTGTCAATATTTTTCTTATTTTTTTTTTCGATTAACGACTCAATAAAAGTGATACATTATTTCTGTGGTCAACAGATATTTTAAGATAGCAAGCAATTAAATGCTATGTATCACTTGTAAAAACACAATAAATCGTGATACGCTATCTCCGTAACTTGTTTCAACAAGCTCATTTTTATCAAAATCTTCACCACGCTGCAATTCACCAAAGTGTGACACTAATTAGATAAAACCTTTCTTTTAGTAGACAATTTCCGTGTGAGCTGTTTAATGACACTTGAGTTCGCATTAAAATTCCATTGATCGAGCATTCAACGTTTAAACATAATTGTAACCATCAGAATTCACATTCATAAAACGCCTAAATGAATAACATGAACAATATACGATATATTTCAACCAGCACATTTGCATGGCCAATTGAATTCCCACGAAAGGGCATAGTTTTCGCCTTGATCTTGTGATGATTGTGGTTAGTTTTAGGTCGGTAACAACTTTGCACGAGTTCGGTTGTTCCACTTCCATAGTTTGCCGCCACTGTGGTAAACTTTTTCAGATGAGATTACGTACTATCTAAGACTGCTGAATCTTATCATTTGACCCATTGTTCACACATTTTTCTGTCTTGTGAACTCAATTATGCGATCATTTTAATTGTGTGATGTTTAATTCCATCACCCCATATGAGAAGATAAAGAAGAGAATTTCCAATTGGCGCTAAATAGGCTTTTGTGAGCAGCTGTTGAATTTTGATTATTTGAATTGAATTTGAAAATCTCATTTACAAAGGGCATTTTTAGGCATCTCGTCACAAGAACAAATTGCAAAAGTTTTATGAAATTACAAAACCGAACAGGAACACATACCGCACAGGAACAACTGAACTAGAACGAAGTAATAATTTTGTTTTATAGCAAAGGTGGTGATCGTCATTCGCTCATTAATTGTTTCTGCCATTCGTCAGATTCAAATTAATTTTTGTATTTGTGAGTCTCACACAGTGTGCAAACTGCTTAAATATGTACTTTGCAACATAATTCAAAATAGAATAAATGCTGAGCATTAAGATAAGCGGTAAACCAAAAATATAAACATATTTTTTATTGCGACGTATAAAGGTTGGTTGAGCCGAAAATTGTTTCATTTTAATATTTATCCATATCCTGTAATTCCATAACATGCATGCAGAATTCGCTATTTCGTATGAATAGCTCTACATATTTTCTCTGCGCCGTATGCCACCTGTAATTCGACTGTGAAGGCAATACATGGAGAAGAACACTTTATGGATAGTTCTTTTCGTATGTGCTGCAAGTCGCAAGTCGCAAGCCGCAAGCCGCAAGACGCAAGTAAACAAAGTGACTTTTATGTTTACGATTATATTTACAACAACACAGAATAGACAATTGACATTCCGACAAATGGACAATATTCGCATATCAAGACTCAAAATAATATAAATCAAAATATGTGCGGGAAATGTTTTGAAGTTAATTTTAAAGGACACAATATATCTTTCTATCTTCGCATTTAAAATTCATTGGCATTTGCCATTTATTTCACATTTGTGCGCATTCTGTTCTTATAACTTGCCTTGCTTAACTTATAAAAGCTAACATTGTTTTGATGTGGAATTTTGGGTTTGATATTGTTTTTTTTTTGTTATGCCATGCATCGAAAAATGCGCTTAAATTCTATACATATTTGCAGTATCGAAGATACGAACGAAAGGGTAAATACCCGCGCTCATTCCAGCATTCCACATGCTTTGACCGGAGTGTTTCATTCAATGTTCTTTCAAACGGAACACACACAAACACACACTTGACATTTACATACCAAACAAAGGAGTTCTAAGTGAATGCTGATCTTTTATGGATGCATAACAATGAACCCGAGAAAAACTTCTTACAGTTTGACAAAGGACCTTCTGATATCACTTATCAAATACAGAATATTTTCATCATTGGAATGCTCGATTATCACCTCGTCACTACAATAAAATGTCCGTATTTGATGGGAAATATACTACAAACCATTAATAACCGAATGAAATCGGTATTCAAATCAATTGTCGCTCCTTGCTGATCTAAATTGCATATTTCGTTCCGAAATATTCCACAACAGCATATCAAATCAGGAAGCATAACTCACAAGGTCTCAAGCATTGGTTTATATGCATTTCACACAGATCAAGTGAATAACAAATACGCGTTGTAATTTGATATTTACGCTTTGGAGTTTTACATTGTCGGGAAGCACCCGCCAGCTATTCCATACGCACTCTCATGTTCCATTTGCAATTCTTAGTAGAGTGACGGGACTCTTTTGAATCAACACAAAAGACATAGCTCATAGTTTAAGTTGATGGCGTCGAAAGGATGCGATGAGTGATTTAGAGAACATCATGTTTATTGCAATATTATGTAAGGAATTCTAGAACGTCGGTGTAGCTCTGAACTGAAATGAGAATAAGATGATTTGAGGAGGAAGAAAGAAAAACGTTCGAGTACACACAAAAATAGGGTTTGTGTACAATGAACAGAGGTGCATTTGAGCTTGCAACAGAATGTGTTGAAATATGTTTTCTACTCAGAAATTTGCCTAGATGCAGAGATCACAAATTCTTCTGTAGCTGTTGTACACACATTTTAAAAAGAGATAAGCCTATGTTTGTGTGTTGGCATAAGACAAACGGAGACTTATTTGAAAAAAAAAAATGTTGGTAGCTTGGTGTCTTTATTCGCTTGTTGACTGTTGTTGTATGTGTGTGTGTGTGTGCTTGTGGATATACGTTTGATTCTTCGAAAAACGTTTTCTTTGCTACACTCCAGCTACTAACATTGTGTTTGTTTGGCTTTGTGTAAACAACCGAAACACTTGCAAACATAGCAATGAGCTTACACACCAAGTGAATTACAGTAGCATAACAAGATGGCACAAAATGGCACAAGATAAAATATGCGCTGAAACAGTATTGCTATTGCTGATTATTAAAGTGTGCTGTGTGTAGCAAAGACGGTTATGCACTCGCATTTTACTTACTGCAATGGAAAGTTCGTTATTCTCACCGTTTTCTACAGAATTTTATATACTTCGACCAAATAGTAACTGGAGTTCCTTTCCTTTCTATCTGCTTGCCGTCTCCCTTTTTTCTCCCTTTCACAATCGTTTTTCTTACAAAAATAAACTGTTTTGAAAAATTGTTTACTCCAAATTTCAACTTCTATTGCTTTTGAGTCGCACAAGTTGTATTGATTGCTTCAGAAAATATCGTCTGCACGTTTCCATCATTATGTATTTAGATTACATTTTTTGGGTCCAACTATAACTTATTGGCCCTTAAAGAGAAAAGCAATTTAACGTAACGTTCGAAGTGCATTTTGGATTTGGTTGCGTTTGTATATTTATTTGTGTGGATATTTATATGATTTTGTTGTCATTCTCTCTCTCTCTCTCTCTCTCTCTCATTCTATTCCATTCTTAGAACATTCAAATAAATTTCGTATGCAGAAAGTAACACATATAAAACGAACAATAAAGCCGACAAATACGAATATCGAACGAGAAAATAAATCCGTTGATCAAATTGGATGCGATATTTAAATTGAAGTTAAAACTTAATTTCAAATAAAATTTCATCGACATCGATTACGCTGCTTGTGATGCCGAAACATTATTGGATACGCAAAGAAAAGGAAAAATAAAAAACAAAAATTGTTTTAGCCATTCGTTGAACAGAAAGATATTTTTCATTCGAACGAACAAGAACAAGCAAGAAAAATAGCAGAAGAAATAGAAAGAGAAATGTTTTTTTTTGTCTAACCCACACCGTTCGATTGATTGGCAATCTTTGATGTTTGCTGTCAGCCATAGTTTATGGAATGGGCAATTGCTACTGTGGCCATACTGTATTCACGTTGTTGAATTTCATGTTAAACCAAAATATGGCCAGATTCTATCAAATGAAAAATTGTTTGTTTTGGGTTTTTCGTTTTGTGAGCACCATCGTCGTTGTGGTCGTCGTAGTTGAAAAATTGCTCACGCACATCTAATCGTTTCGTATCGATTTGAACTTCATTTCAGTCGCATTGCATGCACCTGCATCACCGTCGTGGTTGTATATATTATCATGTTCCCAAATGGTCGTTTTTTTTTGCTTTTTCTATTCCTGATGTCTGCGATTTGCCATTTATCGCATGAAAGTCACGTTCAATCACTGGAAATGACGGATCGACCAAAATAGAGAGACTGATTTGTGCGTGATGGGTCCAAATTACGTCTTGCGCTGCAACATTTGATCAAAAGGGAATTTATTGATAAAGCATCAAAAACTCCGTCCGAAAATACATTCGATTCACTCTCCGAATTTCATTCTTCAATGAAATGAATGGTGAGAGTGGTGAGAGATGTGCGTCGATGCAACGCATTCGATTCACATTTAATGAAACCATTTGGCTCAATGCTCAATAGTCCCTCAATAGCATTCAAAATGGTACAAAGGTGTATGAAACGCACTGTCAATTGGTATGCTTTTAATGCATCTATCATGAATAGCCAAGTGAGTCCGCACGCAATCTAATCAATGTTGGCTTTTCGAATGGACCGTCAAATTCTTTAGCATTCATGTCTTGCTTGTAATTTTGCCGTTCAATTATGCTTATATTGTTGGTTTGGTATTTAACCTCAAAGATGATGCATCATTACAGCCAGTAAAGAAATATATATAAATGAAATGCGAAGAATTTAAAATACAATAGATCAATAAGCAAGCAAGTTTAGCATTAATATTTATGAATGACATATCAAAATGAAAATAGAAATTCATCGTTATCCGTTTAACGTTATTAATTGAGCTCAATGTTGCTTCGATGGCAATTGACAGCCGAATGAAAAATGGACATCAAGCTCATTTCATTGCGAATCCAATAAAAAACCATATGAAAATCAAGAACGATTACTATTTAGTTGCTTTGAAAGTGTTAAATTGATAGATTGCCGCAGTCACATGACTCACATTATATGACTCACATTATATGACTCAACCGCTTTTACAGAGAAATAGCTTTTTCCCTAGGGACACATAACTACTCGAAAACGCGTGAAAACTTGCAGAAAACTCGCACAAAAGTATCACATTTTGCAGAGAACTCGCAGTTTATGTTTGAGTGCACGAGTTCCACATTCAAATAACACGTGGGAACGCGGACGAACTCGTGCAAGTTCGAGTTCAAACTTGAATGTGACAAATGCGTTCACATATTTGACAATTTACGAACTCGCAGAACTTGCAGAATTTGCAAGAATTCGTGAAAACTCGCATGAGTTATTTGCCCCTAGCTTTTTCCGTTCATTTCATTTTTCGATGTGCTTACGAAATGCCATCGACCTAATAAAAATCATCTTACACAAAAATATGAATGCTATCCGAATCCATTTTACCTGAGAACGATCTCCTCGTTTTACCTCAATGAAATGAGAAATATGTGGAATTCTTTGCATGACCATCTCAACAATGCCATCAATAACCATATTGAAATTTCACAAATTAACGAGATGAAAATTAATAGACGTCAGAGAGCATAACATAAAATTGGACTTGCCAAGTGTTGGTGCTGAGTTCATAACGTAGTGTTCCCAATGACGATTGCGCTTCACACTTTGATAGCAATACGATAGCGCCCCCATGATACTAATTTGATTGTACACCATTACATAAGAAAGATTGAACAGCAAATATTCACGTCTTCTCATTATATCACACGTTCACAGAGTGCATTAAATTCCTAAGGGGGCGCCACACGTTGATAGACAAAAGAAAATTTACGTGTTATTGTTGTTGTAACGTGCGACCGGTTGGTTCTCAATCGGGTTCTCAAGTCCGAAACCCAACCTGAACAAATCGTCGGATCGCACGTTGGGCGATTTTTCTTCCTATTCAGACTCGGATAATGTCGGCATGCATTTCATACGCCCCTTCTCTCCTTCGTGCTGTGAGTTTTTTTTTCGTTTTCTATTTCAATTGTCACTTTTGACATGTTAGTTTCATCCATTTCATTCGGGTTGTACACCAAATATGATTTTTCAAAAATTTATTGATATTTTATGTTAGGTGATTCGATTTGCCATGAGCATGTTAAGTGATCACAAAAAAAAAAATGATAGCAAACAGCTTGGACGGAATGTGGAACATGAAATGCGTGATGAAACTGCAGATTCTTTGTCGTTCTTACGTCTTCCAACATTTTCATAATAACTCTCTACAACTGATAACTGACCCTTGCCAATAAAAAGGTAACCACGTTTTCAGCATCTTCAATTAATTTCCAACCAAACATATTGTCCAAAATAATATATAATGTGTCGGCCGCATAAAATATACAATTCAATTTGACAAACATGTCAACATAAGATTCTAAAGATTCTATTGCACAAAAAAGCGACAGAAAAAGAATATTCTGTGGTGAATTTAATGGTTGGCCTCGCAGTAATTCTTATCATAGAACATCATTCGAATGTATCTATTCTCTGATCTAAAGACCAATTTATGTCAACTGAACAAATGATTTTATTATTCGTATACCAAAACAAAGTGATGAATCAAAGATTAATGCAGCGGAGGCGATGAATTTTGTTTAGTTTGACTTGTTGAATAAACTGCCATTTGTCTCTTGTCCGTTGTGTATTTCGGTGTATTTTGTATTTATATTTGGTTCAACCCATTTTGTTCGTTATCTTGCCCATCCATTAGCATATATTAATTACGTTCACTACAACTCACCCGAATTGGTGACATAATTGACATATAAGTCAATTTATTTCACACAGCGTTCCGTGTACGTGTTGTTGTTTCTCTTTTTTTTCGCTCAAAGAAGTAAACAAATGTCGTCTTGATAAATTAGCGAAGCGAACGAGCACAGGAGCACACGAGCACACAACTACATGCTAGACAAATCTATTTTTATGATGGCATAATTTTGGTTTCACCTCACATATTTTCCCATTGCATCAACAGTCATTCAATAAGCTCGTCGATTTTTTCGTTTGTTTGCTCTTTTATGTTGTTTGTTCCACTTTTTTTTTTTGGTTCGATTATTTTTGTGGAGCTTGCGGTGAGCTTTAATTTATTACCTATTTTCTTTTCTCTCTTTTTTCCACAGAGGAACGTCAGGTATTGATATTGATTTACGGCGAGTCGACATCGATCAATGCCCACAGCGACAGGTACCTGGCGGCGTTGCGCTACCATTAAATATATTCGCTGGGACTGACAAATGCAAAGCGAGAACGACTGAGGTAATTTATTGAGAGATGGAGATGTATGATGGCATGCTTACTTCCTTGAATGCAGAGCAACCGCGACCGCTAAACGCACACACGAAATGAGCGTGACAAAATGAGTGAGAGCGAGAGATAAAGTGTGGAATGCGTGCACACGGGCACCATAGATATTGCGATAAATTTGCATTAGTTGATCGCATTGACAATCAACACAGCGAGATTCTGATGATGATAATGATGATGATGATGATGATGATGAAAAAAGACTCTATAATTATAGACATTTTGATGTGTTGCACTTTTTTCCACCGACCACATAAATCCAGCCCATTTCCTCGCTAAATCGAGCCTTAAGCCTGTCATGATATTTAATCAATACAGATTAAAAATAAAATTACCGAAAAAAAAAACACCCGATGAATCGATGCTGTTTGTGTAACGCTGACGAATTCCAGTGGGAAAAGAATGTTCGATGCGATTGAGCTTTTTTTCGCCCACAACGATGTCTTCATTATGTAAATTATCAGGATACAATTTTCGGTTATAATTCAGCATGGGACATGTTTCATTTAAAACTTCAACAGTTTTCATTATTGTCTACTTTCGAGGCCTTCCGTTTTTTATGCAATAATTTTTTTTTCTTCAGTTTTTTCCCATGGCGTTTACTTGATCAACATGAAATGGCAATTGTAAATGCCATCCCCAATAAAATACTTTCATTGAGATTAATACATGAAGTGTAAACGAAGCGAATATTATTTATTGGAGAGTAGTTTTTTTTCTGTTATAGTAGTGTTATTAGTCGGCCGTTAGATGCTCAGTGTTTGTACAATAAATAATATTGCAATACAACGCAGGGAAAAACTTTGAAAATTAATTGAGCATCGGCCCAAATCAGAGCCACGTCAGGGGAGCATATGGCTATACAGTACAGTACACGTGTCCACTGTGGAATTAATGAATCAAATAATCACATTTACAATAAAGTTAAAGGTTTCGTATTTGTTGTTTGTATTACATGATAAATTGAATCATACAGGCAATACAGGGTATGTCACGCATTCTATGGTATTTAGATTTCTGGTACTGTAATCCAAAATAAACTGGGATGAACGGATAAAGTTCCAAAACCAATTGTTAACTGATCTGGACTGGATTATATCAAGGTTAAGGTCGACCAAAATGAGCTCAAATCTTGGCTCATATTTTCAACTAACTCGTGAAATTTGTTTTAAAGATAAATTTGAAAATCAAGATTTTCGGCGATTATGCTCTTCGATAGACACGTGCCATAGTGTAATTTTGTTCAAACATTGATATATGCAGGACACCCTGTAGGTGTGTATTTTTGCCGGTGTATATAATTATTAACGTACCCGCAAATGATTTGATAGCTTCATTTACTTTATTTCATTCGCAGTAAAATTCGCATCGCACGGTGTCTAAAGAAAAAAAAGGGGACGAATGAATTGCGAGAAAAAAAAAAAATTCAATGATCAGCGTAATAAATTTATTGGCCGCTAATTTGGTGCGTGTATTGTACATTGTGGCTCTTTATCACAAATGGGTCGCCCATAAATTTGCAACTATAATAAAATGGATGGCATTAATTGCTTAATTTTCATGCGCTTCGCATGTGCAATCTTTCGAAAGGTATTATTTTATAGGCACCGTGTATGTGTCCCCGCACGAATTCAAATGACAAAATCATTTCGGATAATGTTGAAATTACAGTTTAATAAAAAAGAAAAAACAAAAATGTTGATAGAGGCCAACAAATATGACCAGAAACTTGATACGCAATGCAGCTTTGCATTACTCGGGTTTTGAGAGAATCACTATGAAAATCTCATTCGATAGACATTTGCGTATGGACAGTGGACAGTGGACACTGTGAACAGAACAATTCTGAATCACTGTTTATGTTATGCGTTCGCCTGAGCGAAACCTTTTCGCACCGAGCAGCGTTGAGTTTGTTCTGGGTATTGTGTTGTCGATGTTGTGTCGCTTTAATCAAATATTTGATAGGTTAATGCAATTTTTCTGTTCGGGCACAATGTGCCAAGCCGACCAAAAGGGTGATTCATACACTTTTCCCATGCATAAATCACACCCCCTGCCCGCAAAAGAGTACTGTAATACTATAAATATAATTCGGTGTGTGAGCCGGCAGCAAACTTTATGTACGATCTAATGAACTAAAGTGAAATATAATGTCAATTCCGCTACTTTTTTTTTTATTTATCCATCCGAGCGTCCCATTTGTAAAATCAAGTTCAGTGCTTGTTGATTGTACAGAGATTGAATAAGAACGGCAGAGAGCGTGCCCGACCAAGCGGTTAATGTGGTAGTTTGCAAGAACGTTGAACTATGGAAAATTTAAAATACTGAATGTATGCACACACACCGCTACTCCTGCTCTAGATTTTGGTTTTGCTCTCTTTTCATCACTCATTTCGAAAGAATGGAACGTTTTTGGCAAATGCATGGAAATAACGTAACAATGTGCGCTTCCGAAATTAAATTAAAATAAAAGCTAATGGTGGCTCAAGTATCTCAAACTATGTGATTGTTTCACTTGGAATGCATATATGAGAGCGGGTGCACGCACATCGCAAACATACATCCGCGTACATATGCTAGAAAAATATTGTTTAACGAATGACTGAGCAAATGAAAACGTCGACAGTCGTCAAGAACAATCAACAGTGACAACAACCGAAGCCACATTATATGGGAAAAAGTTTTTCACCCATTTCAAATTTGATTAAATGGGGGAAAAAAAGCAATTTCAAGAAGAGTTAAAATGCATAGTGGAAACACCTCAATCATCAGCCGTGTGGATATGAGTGTAACGTTCGTCTAGCAATGTATGCATTCCTATGTTTTCCACTCTCTTGCCCTCACTCAGTGTGTAAACGTCTCTGTTTCTCTATCATTCGTCTATGAACAACATTTAATATCCGGTCTGTCATCTGTGTGTGTGTGTTTTTTTTTTATCTTTTCACTTATTATACCACATTTTATTTTATTTTCTGCTTTTTCTATACAGTTTTTTTTTGTTGTTGTATCACAATAAAATTAAATTTAACATTAAATCTCATATGCTATTTGAATTTTAAGCTTTTACGACAATTTTTTGTGGTTGTTGTATTTGTTGCACCCAATTTAAAATTGGATGATGTATGCGCTTGCGTGTGTACATTATGATCT
Source organism: Aphidoletes aphidimyza (assembly GCA_030463065.1). Taxonomy (NCBI): domain Eukaryota; kingdom Metazoa; phylum Arthropoda; class Insecta; order Diptera; family Cecidomyiidae; genus Aphidoletes; species Aphidoletes aphidimyza. Next base: position 45,576,282 of record CM059997.1, read on the forward strand.
CCTAAAGCATTTATGATGTGTGCCAGTGTAGACAGTGAATACTACCAACATAAAATGTACGGATATTATTGGTCGGCAGCCAAGTCCCAAGTGAATGTCATTCATGCACAACAATGAAAAATCGAGGGAAAAACAGAGATATCAATCGTCTGGCTGACTTTTGCACACCGTCAAGAATATATGCAATTTTCTCGCTCATTTTAATATTGAGGGAGGCTTTATGGGTATTTTTTTTTATTTTTTATTTACGAGGGGATGCTTCTCAATTTATTTTTATCTTTTTTACTTATTTGTTTGCTATTTAAACCCCCGTTAAAACGGGACAATGCGTATAAAAATGTGACTGCGTATGTGTCAATTTTTATTATCAGTTTGCTTCATTCCAACTATTCCATATATTTTTTTATTGCATCAAATAATCTATGGGACAATTTCCTTTTTTTGGATTTTTATCAGGCAACCAAATCTATTGCAATAGACCAAAAATATTTTTGCCGAGCTAGTTGTTATTTCGGCACTGTCAATATTCACTATTTGAATTACAATGCATCAAATGATTCGTTACATTCTGCAAGCTCAGTTGGATTTACCATTCATTAGCACAATATTTGTGATCGTTCGTTTTTGTTTCGTCCTTTTTTTTTTTACACATTTAACACAAATAAATTTTCTATCCTTTTTTGCAGTGTGAACCAATTTCAGGACTCGGTTTCCGGCGTGGTTCATACAAATGTATTTGCCGCAAAGGTTATTACTTTCCCGACACAAGTTTGCCGCAAAAATATTTTAATGGAAGCACTTTGGAAGAGGAATATGAGAAATTAATGCTGGTAAGGATTTTTTTTTTATGGTCGCCCATTTGTTCATTTCCATTCACTTATATTTCACTTATTCATTTCGGCTATGCCATTTCGCATTCGGTTAACATCCAGAACTTCAGCAAATGAATTATATTTTTTCATGTTGATATATTTTATTGCTACATGCTATTGTTACATGCGCGAATCGCAATTATTATTCACAGGGACATAATTTATAAGGCGATAAATATACGGCGGTGGTGTGTGTGTTCGGGCGGCTGACTTTTTTCCTTTTCCGAATAAATAATTTCTGTTTTTTTTTTGTCTTATTAGTCACGCATTTATATTTATATGTTACAAGGTAAATTTGCGGATTTGCCTTTCGCTAATATTGTGTTCAACAAAAAAAAAAAAAACGAAATCCGGTACTATTCCGGTGCGTTTATGAAATAGCTGCTATCATTGTTATCATGTTGTTGGAATGTGAGTCGGTGGTTTTCGTGAATGAAGCGAGAAAAAAAAACCAGTCAAAAACCAATTAATCAACTGGCCAGAAGTAAAAATGACCAACACTAAAATTGAAAACAATGAAGTCTTTTTTTTTTGTCGACCAAAAAATTTAATGCTTTTTTTATATCAATTTGCAAGTCAATTCAATAGGCATAAAAAATATACTGGCCAACCAATTCAAAAATCGTTAAACATAGCCCATGGATTGAAACACAAACAAAAAATTTATTTCACTGAAATAATTTCAGTCATCAAATTCGAACGGAATTGACCATATTTAGCCATTTATTTTTCGTAATTAATGTGAAAGGAAAATCAAACTGTTTTTTTTTTTCAATGATATTCTGAAGATGGCTTACCATTTAGGTTTTTCTTTGTCATGAAAATGAGTTTCGTTCAATGACATGTTATAAAAAGAAGGAAATTAACACGTAATAGGCCATTATTGCTGGTATAAATCAGCCATAATGAAATTGAGCTACTGAAATCACCATTTAATTTTAATCGGCCACTTAACACTGAATTCTACTTGAATCGATTTAATTCTTAACAACCATGATAATTTACAATACAGCATTTTTGACACATAAACATGCGTTCGACTCTTACAACTTTTACAATTTGTTCATCCATGTATTATATATTCATATTATACAAAGCCAAGGCATAGTATAGACTATACTATGCTGTCAGAGTTTGAGTGTATTGATACCAATTGATTTTGTAAAGTGATAGCATTTCCTTTGGCTCTGATGTAATGTGTTAGGATTGTATGCACGTTTCAGCAAGGGACGACCATTGTAAAGTATGTTATTTCATACAATTATTGGCTGATTCTATGACTGATTCGGTATTGAGCAGCAAGATTTCAGTTAACATGTTTTTTGAAGTTTTTTATTATTTACATCAACTAATTTTGTTGTGTTAATGGTTTAAAAACATCAAATTTGAGTTGACAGCTTAGATATATACTGTGTTTGAAATTGGATTATAAATTTGTGGAGGTAAATTTGTAACTGTTTATTTTTCTTTTGCATTGAACTATTATCCATATTTTTAACGACATTGAAGTTTTTTTCGTTGATTTTATCGATATAAGTTGCTTAGTGAATTTAGATGAAATAATGCAGCTTATATCAATTATTTTCCATGTTTTATGCGTTTGTCGATTCATCTCTAATTTCAATGAGCGATTGTTCATATCGAGCAATTGTTATTTCTTTAGGTAGCTGAAAAATGTCTTATTTTGACCGAAATTTTATAGAAACAAATGATATAACTTGCAAAATGATACTGTGTATGTGACATAGAAAACAGTACATAGATTGATGGAATCGTTGCGGGTTTTGTTTCTCAAAAAAAAAAAAACTAAATAAAAATAACACGCAATCTACTAGACATTGGGGAAGCAGTTCGTCAGCATTAAAGAAAGACATACGGCTTGGAATGATTGAATTTACGAGCCAGAATTTTTTCATCGTTGTCCTTTTCCAATTGCAATATGCTATGACAAGCTGAATCATTCAATGCGGACATTATGCGCATCGATTGCGTATATTATCTCATTTCCAAACATGAAACCCTCCGACCATAAAAATGCGAAGCAATAAAATTCAAACGGAATGAATACCAGCAAGTGAGACGAGCTGATACACACACAAACACCGAGCAGAAATTCACATATTATGCATATTCGTTCGTTATTTGCGATTACCATCAGATCAAGCGAACAGTTGAAAGATCAAAAATGTGTTGAAAAGTGTGCGCTTAGTGTGAATCAGCACTAAATCGTCGGAAATTTCATATCGTGTGTGAATCGACAGCGTGCGTCAAGCAAATAGTATCATCTTCTCTATTGGTTGAATATTTCATTGGCCTTTAAAGTTTATCTTTTCTTGTGTCTTATTTGCCGCTGTTTTTATTTGATATAAACACAATTCTCTTCTTAACTCTACCATTTTTTAGTTTCAATGAAATTGCATAGTGAATAACAGAGCGTTGAATAAGCTCCATAACTTTCGTGATGTTCTTCGTTTTTTCCGTCGTATATTGCTTTTGTTGTTTACTTGTTATCGTTCAATTTTTGTAGTGCATGGTGTCTAGCAAATTGGATTTGATTAGGATTTATTAAGGAATTTGCCGAATGTATTTTTCTTCAATTTCCTGTTTGAGAGAAACATTTAGAAAAGAGTGTATGTTTATATATATATATATATATATATTTGTGTGTGTGTGTGTGTGTGTACGAGTGATTCACTCATGGAGTGAGTGCACATTTACTTTCGAATAAAAGGTTTACCGAGCTAACGGAAACAAACAATGCACGATGTGATAACAACAAAATAGAACAGATAGGCCATATATACTGGAGGCGCAGCTTTCTCGAGATATTGTAGAGAGAGAAAATGGTGGCAAGTGGGCAACACAGAAACAAACGATCGAGAGAAAGAGAAAGAGAAAATGCTTGTAAACACACCAACTACATACTGAGTATAATAAATCTCTTCACACCAGATTTTTATTACGTATCATTTGGCAGTTTTTTTTTTTCATTTTTTTTTTTTTTTCATTTTCATTCAGTTTGGAAGTTTTGATGTGTGTTGCAGGCTGTGCTGGCTGATGTTACTGCCGCTACCATTACTATTCGCTATTTCATTTGCTATTTTTTGCCCTTCGTTTTGTATATCTTAAAGCTCTTTCCATTATTTCTTCCTCCCTACTCACTTTCCTCTAGCAATCTCTCCCGTCGTTCATTGTTTTCTGTCTTTTTTTGCTGGCACTGGCATTGTTGTTGTTGCCATTATATCCAGTAGCTGTTTCGGGCGCTTTTTATGTACTACATAAAATGGAGGACATATTGTTTTTGTGTTTTGTTTTTTTTTTTTTTTTTGCTCGTCAATAAACCTTATATTTCTCTAGGTTTCTCTGTGGCCTCCCAATAGTGTCCGAAACAAACAATGCTCACAATTATCTCAAACGTACCCAAAACAATTTTCAAATATGAACATTTCATCATAATTGTATCGAAACGAAAGGACAAATTAACAAGCGTAGCACACACAGAATGTCAAATCTTTCGGAGCGAAGCGACTAATGTGTTCTTCTCTTTCATTGCCGTTGTCATATGTGTGTAGATTTATGCCACTTAATTTGACCCCCCGGATCACACATGGCTCAGTGATAGAGATTTAATATTTTATTACAGGCAAATAAATATAGGCATCATACATATGGAAAAAACAAGAAAGCAAATAAAAATGACAATGTATGCGTGCACAAAATGCTAAACCCAACCATTGCCTATTGCCACTGCGATCGCTTTTGGCTATTAGACCATGTATGTTCATGTTTTGTGTGCTTATGTCATGAATTGCTACTATGTTTTAGTTATTTGTGGTGATTTTTTCACTCGATCTCTCTCTCTCTCTCTCTCTGTCTCTCTTTTTCTCTCCCCTTGTTTGTGTCGTCGCATCTGTTTTTGTTTCATGTTGGCCCTTTTTTGCACAAAGGAAACGCGCGCTAATAAAGTGATGAAAGAGACACTTATGATGCCATTAAGTGACATTTTATGGTCTCGCATTGGCTTGTGAAAAATTAATTTTAATCCTTGCCGATTTAATGATTGGGATTATGTTGAGCTCAAGCTAAATTTCATTAGACTGCTTCTTCGTTGTCGCCAGTTCCATTTGTTGATTTTTTTTTTTTATATTTTATTCATTCATTCTCTCGTATTCTCCTGCTGTCTATTTTTTTCTTTTTTTTTTAAACGGATTTATAGCCTACCCATAAAACTCACCACCATTGCCAAAGCAATGACATTCTTATTACAATTTTCGCACTAGTTTTTCGTGTTTGTTTTGTGTTTGTATTTTTAACGCCAATATTTCTCGACATGAGTGTTACACACTCGCTCTCATTCAAATGTATATACGTATGATGTAATGTACGTACGGTTGGCGCCTGTTATACTGCAAATACAATGAATACTAGTACAGTAACGTTAATTAATTTGGGGTTTGAGCATTCAATTGTTAGAGAGATACTTATGTCGTCCACATGATTTACGTTGCAAATCGAAATGCGAATTTCATTATGTTGTGCGTATTTTATGGTGCTTATGCGATCGCATCACAAATACAGACCCATAAATGATTTTATTATCAATTTACTCACTGAAAGAGTAACTCGGTCGTGTGGAGCTTTTAGCTCTACAGCTACTTGCCCCAGCCAAATAGTATTTCTTTCCTTTCGTTTCGCTTCCTTGCTGCCATTGACCAGCAATGTGTGGACTATGTTCAGTTACAATTTGTTTGTTTGTTTGTATATTCTGTATACTGAGCGAGTATTTATAGCATCGATTACGATTTAATCAATTATTTTTCATTGACATTGCACACACGCACACATGCACAATCGTTGGCTTCTAAAATTACGGCGGTCGGTTTTGAATTGAGAGGTCTACAAGTTAATTACTTGTTTGTCACGATCGTTAAATTGTGGGACGTTTTTGAGTGATTCTAAATGGATAGAACGACATTCGAATGTATTCAAGCTTGAATCAATCACATAAAAATGGAGTTTATCATCGATAAAAGTGATTTTGGCCCCGAGGGAAAAGGGAAAAAGAGAGTGTCTGTATTTAATAAAAAAAAAAGAAACCCATTGAACAAGACAATAAATTCTTAATGAAGGCTTCAAAGGATGCATTAAAGCTGAAAGTAGTGCTTTCGAAATCAAATAAAATGGCAATATGATTTCGATGGAATGTGGACCGCGTCAATCGATAAGTGTTGTCCGATGAGCTCGGTCCAGTCTAGCATGAACTCACAACATTAATAAAAGATGTGAATTGATTTCGCAGAAAAGTGCCATTAAAGCAATATGAGTGCCATTGAGGTGGTCAGGTCTTTCTGTGTAATGTTATTCAAACGCATATCTCTGTGATTATGTTTATGGGCAGACCTGGAAGTGGAGTGAGTTGACTCCACTCATCGAAAGAACTTCTCAAGGATCGACTGTTGCTCACGATTCGATTCGGAACATCGGAGTGTGGGCCTGACAATTTTTGGCGGTCCGTTTTTTCGAAATAAAATATTTGTTATATAATTATGAACAGGTGACTCTGTGTAATGTTAATGTTTGGTTTGGAGCACAAACGTTACATCCCCAATTCCATCAAAAATGGTTCCGCTCATAGGTGCTCCGACAAAATCTTGTATTACTCCTTTACTTTTTTGATAAATTTTTAAGTACGCCTTTACAAATTTGAGGAAATTGTCTAAAGTCTGATCACCTATGGGTCCAATGCTCATTCGAATTGACTCCAGTTCAACGCACTGGAATCTTTAGGCCTGTTTATGGGACTTTTTTGTTGCTCGAATGTCTTATGGTTGAAGTTTAATGTTGGCAAATGTCGATTTGTCGATTGTCTGAATCTAATCACAATTATTCAACAACAGCTGCCAACAGTGAATACACGTCAAATGAAATTCGTCTAAAAATGAAAACGAAAACCAAATGTTTATTTCCAGCGATTTTCCGTTTGGTATGTTGAATATGGGCTGTCATCAACGAAAACATTTCAATACCATACGTGCTAAGATTTGGAATGAAAATAAGATCCAACATTGAAATATCTGTCGAAAACCAAAGCGGGCAAAATGCCAATACGGAGTGTTTGTGGGGGAGACAGGGAAAATATGCATATGGACGTATGTGTGCTAATGATAGTAAATGATGCCTAATTTGTATTTATTTAACGCTCAAATTTGCATTGTCATCTTCGGTCGAATGCACTAATGAACTTAGCATGAACGACACACGTTCCTGGTGTTGACGATTCAACTATAAACCGAATCAACTTTCAAATGATGCAAACAAGAGCAGAATGCTCTTAAAGCTAATGGCAGACACACAATCTTTTGTTACAGGAGGGCGTTAGTTTGGTGTAAATTTATGGTTAAACATGAGATACATTTTCTCTCTGGCAAAAATTTACTTTAACTAATTTCGGCAAATATTCGACATTCACTTCTTTTTGAATGGGCGCTTTATGGTGAGAATGTGGTTTATATAATAGAATGCCTTGTGAAGCAAAAATCGAAGACTACGTTACCCGTGGATCGTAGAGTGAAAATGTTGCAGTTCTTAGTATGAACAAAGGGAACCGTTTCAAGACATATATAGATCGACAGCTTAGATTAGAAAATATTGCAACAAATGCCCAATTTGAAAACCGAGTTGAGGAAGGGATAAAAAAAAAGTGAGACAGACAGAGAAAGAGAAGAAGAGGAAGCGAGTGAGTGGTCGAGTGAAGTATTTGCCAGCCAGCATAACATATTGATGTCTATCTTTATATACGTAAACGATGTGAACGAGTGTACACTGTACATGTACATATAATGAACCACAAGCCATTATTGCATTGTGTATGGATATTGATGGTGATGTTTAGTGTGTATAACGATGCATGGGATGTGTGTCAATATAATGGCTATAATCATGGAAGCATTAAGGCAGTAGTCACATGGATATGCCTCATGCACTAGTCAAATAACATCACATCACATCACATCATAAAACAAGCACCCACACACACACACAAACACACACAAACGTTCAAAATTTTTAAAATGGCAAAAAGTGCCTTCAATCACAAAATGATGACATTCTAATTCATTATCAAGCACTTATAGAAATAGAAACAAAAGCGCCTGCATGCATTTAATTAGGAAATTACAATATAATGTCATACCAAATGATACACAACGAACAGATGTCTTTTTTTTCGAATCAATTAAAAACATCTTTGTGTTGATTGCTTGTAGCCAGATTTTCGTCAACAATTCATGCATTTCACATCTTGCCGTAAATGCAATCGAATAAATGTGAGTTAGATCGATTTATCATACATAAAAATGACTATTACTTTACACCACCGTATCTTCGTATCGATGGAAAGACAACCACAGTATTTGTGGTTCGAATTTTATCGTACCATTCATTCGATGCGCGGGAAGAGAGGGTTCAAATCATGGCAATAAAATTGATAATAAAATTGTCTGGTATTGAAGGGAAAATACATGGTGCATAAATATAAGCGAACAATCAATCTGCAGCGAAAACAATACGAGAAAAGGCCTTCGCATAAGATATAAGATTTATTTTCCATAATAATAACAGTTGTAAATGTAGCGCCTGACACACGCGCCAACGTTAACACATTTCTCGAATGAATGAATGAATGAATGAATGAATGAAAACAATGATGAAGAAATGTGAAAATAAGTGATGAAAATCAACTCAACTCTCTGGCAGAGATGAGAGACGTGTTGAGAAATGCGATGTGTAAACAAACAAACTGAACGAGAGCAAAAAATTTATCTTACGACAAGAAATTAAAAAGACGACTTGCAGCCAGACAAATGAAACGACTTCGAATAAAAAGAAAAGTACCAACCGAAAAAGCGTTTGAATAAAAATCCATACTGTGATAAATGCATGTGTGTAACAATCAACAAAACTTACAAACGAAGATAAATAAAACATTTATGCATGGAACCGAACAAAGCCAAACGATTCGAAAAAGATTTTCCATTGACACCATTGTCATTTATTTATCCGTTGCGTGTGAATGGAAGCGAGAGACCGGGGGGAGGGTGATGCGGCTGCCATGGCGAACACCCATCAGATCCCACTTTTATTTATTGGCATTTTATACACGCAGTCACTATAAAGTTTGATGAACAAACCAAAGCTAAAATGTGAATGAGACCCACGCCGCAATAGATATGGCACTCCGATGATCAGAAGAGGTAGACAGAAACAGAGAGCGAGAGAGAGAGAGAGAGAGAGAGAGAGAGAGAGAGAAATAAAGGTAGAAAAAACGGAATTGAGTCTGAAAAAAATTGAAATAAGACCACAATTGTTTCACACAATGAATGTTCTGTTTCCAAACAAGTAGTCGAGAATGGATTTCTGATTTCTTATTACGTCGAATGTTGGCTGAAAACCAGGGAATGCATTGAGCTCATCTTCATATCCAACTCCTCACTCAAGCTCCTCACAAAAAATCATTCTCACGTGAAGAGTGGATATGAAGACGTATGACGATAAGCTCAATACATTCCCTGCTGAAAACTTATTAAAAACAAATGGAAGAAAAAAGCCCAAGACGAAGCATGTGTGTTGGTGTATGGCAATGTCAATGGCGATGTCAATGACAAATGCAATGCGATCTTTTCATGCAAAAATTTTGAACGTGGAAAGTGGGGAGAATATTCTCACCGCTTTACGTTTCGATAAAAAATATATAAATAATTGCTGTGGGAATTGGTACATCGCAATCCATATTCCACCAGGCAATTATAATTTGGTTTTTCGACTTAGTTTGTTGTGTCTTGTGTTCAAAGAGCGAGAAGGAGTAAGACAGAGAGAAAAAGAGAGAGATACGAAAATAAAACTTCGTTTCACGACTTATTTTGATGTCACTTGCCTAGATGTGCCTCTGTATTCATGTGTTTTTCTTTTCGATAAACACTTTCTGAATATTGTATTCGTCTGCATTATTTGCGTGGTATTCCCAATCACTTCATTATATACATTATTATTTGCCCGATTGCTGATGATGGCTGCCTACTTTACCGAGAGACTTAGACAGAGTCGAAAAACAAGAACAACATCAGCGACATCAACAGCAACAGAAACAGCAACAGCAACAGCAATAAAAAAATATGCCATGAAATTATTGTGTCTGATGCTGTGTGTTTGAAGCGCTCCAATAAGAGTGAATTGATTATAATTGTGATTGCGTTCACTTGACATGGACATGAACACATGAACTGAACACATGAACATGGCATCGAACAAAATTGTACATGAATCGCAATCAAATGGATCTAGTAATAATCAAACAGAAATTCACACATGAACTGATACCTGTGTCATTTACAATCGTATTTTGGATCAACATTGACAAAGTATCGACAAACATTAATCACAATAATCTATAAATATGGATTCATCATCAATATCAATCTAGAACTGATGTTCCCAAATTATGAACGCATGAATGTGAATGTCTGAATGGTCTATAACTGATGAACACACACAATTTTCAATGAATTCGGATCCGAATAACGGGCTCACGAAAGGTAAAGTTGAATGTGCTCGATTTTCACACTGAGACCGTATATTTATTCTTACTTTAAATGTGATTCTACGTAAATATTATGTCGTCAATTAAATTTAATATGGCAACGGAACGGAATCCATGCATAAAGTCACTATTTATAATTCAATAAAGCAACGCTGTATGTTATCACATACGATGTGATCATCTTCGACTAATCGGAATTTGCTTCAACTCAATCGGATTTAATTTGTTTGACACTAAGCAACCAAAATACACGGCGCCATGGTGATGGCAACGTATTTTCCGCTCTATTCAGATTAAAGTTTCAACAAATGCTACCTTAATTATGGTATGGCTGTGATTTCAACATATTTCCAGTATAGCTTATTAAACAGTCAATGCTGATAGCTCCTCTCAATTAGTCGCTGCAAGTTGAAAACACAATTTCTAAATGTATCACATAAAGCCATAAAGAGCTATATGGCTGCCATAAAACCCCAATTTTGACGTCTAGCCTTCACTAGTGAATTTCATTGTAGATAAAATAAGCCCACAATAACAATAGGATATAGGAAGTTCACATCAACAATGTTGATTCAACATGAAAAGTCCTTAACAATAGTAATCGTGTGCATTTTCAGTTTCACATTCATCCTTGTAAATTCTCAATATAAAAAATGAAAACTAACTTTTTTAAGTTATTACATTTGATGTGTAGACAACATTGGGCTGTCATAACTCTTTGATCAATTTTGATGGATTGATCAAGCACCAGGTTTTGTATGTATATTCCAAAGCATGCTGATTTGTCTAGAGACGCTATGGCGCCACCATTGGTCAGGAGCAGAACTGTTTCATAATGAAAATTGATTGTAAATTTGGTGTGCATCTGAACATTCTTCTGATATTACATATTGGCACGCTGTGATATATTCATATTACATGCTTATGTAACACCAAATATTTTATAAAATGCATTTTTAGAGATAATACACTCATTATCCGTGCTTTACGAAAGTCCATTATCGTAACTACGCCTAATTGAGAAACTTAGTCCAAATTAGAAAACTGGTCACTATTTAAAAACAAAACAAAATCACTATTTAAAAACAAAATCTGCAATCTAATCTTTCGGTTCAAGAAATTTTTTGTCTCCAAATTTTATATTTGAATGCGATTTTTAAGGAGATTTCTAATATGCATTCTAATGTATATCGTCAATTTGTAGCGGAACTTCAAATTATTTTCATATTTCCATAGTTTCATAACACGTATTATCTGTCCAGAGTCTTATTGTACGAATATCTTTTCAAATTGAACTTTTAATTTAAAGCTCAAACAGTAACGCTTTTTCATGTGAAATATCTGAACTTTTCAACAAATTTGGTGCGCATGTAATAAATAGTATCAAGATTTGTTGAAAAGTTCACATTTTTCGGTTGAAAATAGGCCCATGTTTTAAGCAATGTCTAGAAAGGGTATTCATTAGTGTTCGCATCAGGGGCATATTTTCGAACCCGACTCTCGACTGAAAATCGATGGTGTTCATCGCCGGTGTCAAATGAATTGTATCACTGTGTTTAATATATATTATACAAAATTCCAATTCGAAAATTCCAAATGATGAATGTTATCCCATATTTGAGATAAAAAGAACAGATTAAAAGCTAAAGTTTTACTGAGTTTATACAGAAAATATTATGTTATCAATTGCAGGTTTTCTAACCGTTACAGTACCGTTTCGATTTATTGTCGGTTCACTGAATATTTAATGTTCATGTGAGAATGTCCATAAATTCTGCTGATGTATTTCAAAGACATAGTTTAACATGGCATACATTGTAATTTGTTAGATAACAATTTTTCAGCTGATGACTGATAAAATACGCACAAAAACAAACGATTCAACAAATAAATAAATAATATACAATTTAATATTAGATTTAGTAGCATTATTGGATGGTATTGCAATAGCATCGAAATCGACAGTTTCTTTATCCTATTTTTACATGGATAAAAAACATGACAAAAACAAAATGTACATTTATAATCATTTCAATGCCGACGAGAGTATTCATGAGATAAAATATTGAGTATATATTTGATGTGTAAACATAAGAGCTTTGAAGCTAAAACAAAATCTTAGTGCCGTTGGTTATTATTATCATCACCATTTAACAGAATGAATAAATAGCTGAATTTGCATTTTAAAACAATACGATATTGTGTTCAGCAATTTCACTTTCACTCTCTTTCTCTTTATTTCTCTATTTCTATTCACATTGTTGCTGATCCTTCATATGGCTATTATTTACTCGATGCGCGATACAAGGAATGTGTCTACACCCGCGTATGTGCAAATCATGATGAGATGCATTACATGCACACAAATCAATTTAACGAGAACTGTTATAGGGATTTATTTTGGTATGCATCAGTTTAAATAGGTTTTCCGATTCATTTAAATTATTACTACAACGAATTTCTGTGAATGCGAATCCCTATAACAGTTCAGTGTTAAATTCATGTGAGTGTGGAAATGAGCTATCGCAGCACACAATTGCACATATGCGACCAATATGTGTAACAACATTGCGTTTAACATATATTTAAATCTTTTTCATTCGCATCGTTTGAGTTGTAGATGTTACTTGAATGCATCAGTACTAATTTAAAATTTTATACCGCATCATTATAATTGCCATCGTACCATCGTTGGTTGATTTTTTAATGGGATGCTCATGACCACAGAAATGTGTGGTGTTTGCGGGAGAAGAGTAAATGAAATTGTCATAATAACAACGGTATAATTTACATATATCCAATTAAACGATTGCAATGTGAGCACGTTAAATTATGCGATGTGGATACATAAAAACAAAACACACAAGCTCTTCTGCACTCCAATAAAAGGCAAGAACATTTTTTGTGTGTGTTCATTTGAAGTTGTGAGTAAGTGAGTAGGGATACCTTTGCTTATACAATAAATTAAATACACATGCACACACACTGAAAACAAAAAGAATCTGCCGAGTTAAGAGCATCAACATCATCATTTCCATTCATTGGATAATAATCAGAATACAAACTTGAAATATTCATATATTGAAAGTTGTGCAGTGTGCACGCATCATGCAACTGCTTAATGTGACATGCTTAAAACGTGATTATTTAAATAGAATGCTTTTTCATTTGGCGGTACCAAATGAACGTTATCAAAGGCATCACAAACACATTGTCACGAAGCTTAAGTGGTCCTCTTGTATACAACAAACGATATACGTTGTTCATGTGAAACATCACAGAAATGTGTAGAAAACGTATTTAATATTATGTGAAAACATGAAGTAGAAAAGTTTCATATCACCATCAATGGCATAGTGTATCGCCAATATGCACATTGCACACATATGGGGTTCTGATTATTATTTACCATCTGGGATTTGGTTTACAGCAGATAAACAGTGCACTGTTTGGTGTATCAGCTACCCCTAGTGTGTAACTACACTACACTTTGGCATTAAATTATCCGCAGCCATTTTTCTCTCATTGTCTTTGTTTTTTTGTTCTGTCTCTCAATCCCCCTCTCTGTCTTTCTCTCTCTTTTATCTTGTCCTCATGTTTTTATGTGTCGTCTGCAGAGTATCAACAAAGATATTTTCGAAAAACTAATGGGCAAAGATGTTACCGTACTTCAGCTGCACAAATGGGCATTACCACATATTTGACAATAGTTGAACTTAATTATGAGGTCTACCGTCAAAGATTATCAAAGTTGAAATTTATTTTGTTAAAATTATACGCACATTGTTTGCAAACATACTCGAAAATTACATTATAATTATTATTTTTCCTCACACTGTGTTTGACATTGAACGCATTTCATTGATGTTAATTTCATAGATTACTTTTAAACTGTGTGAAAAGATTAACGCGTCAAAAATATTTTCATTCACTAGAAAATCCATGAATCTTCAACGTGGGATACATTCACCATTCACATATTGTTGTTGAGAATTCATTTTAACAAAAGCTTTATCATTTCATATAAAACACATTCTGAAAATGCTGTAATTTAAATATTGCCTCAGTTTTCTTTGGTATTGCGTTTCTTGTCGCTTTTTTTTGTGTTGGTATCACATAGAAACGTAAACTTTGCGAAGCTCAATGAAATATATTCATTCGCTGAACTATAAGAAACGTTTTTCTTTTTGCTAGTTGAAATGGCAAAAATATGTACGGTCAACTTAAAAATACTGTTCTTTCGCACAAAAACAAAAAATGCACACATTTTTTATAATTTCGTCAATGAAATTTGATGAATGAAAATTCTTAAATTAATTCGTATGCTTGTACCACTTCCATCATATTTCATTTTAATTTTTACGTGAACTTAAATAATGTGAGGTGGAAAAAAATTAATTTTGATATTAGTTTTTAAATCTGTGAGAAAAAATGATCGAAAAAAGTTGTCGGGAAAACTATATTAATCTCTTTTATTTCAAGTGAAAATTCAAAGAATGTTCTATGGAAATGAATAGTTCTTAGCAGGAATAGATAACAAACGGTGTCAATGACAAAGTTGTAGTACCATTTTATTTGACATAATGGAACAGCGTTAGCAACTATGGTATTTCTCAACATGCTGGATCCAAACTCTTCATAATTTATTCTTATGAATTCATGTTACCTATGGAATGTATTCAATTTCAACATCGATGGTTTTATTAAACTACGAAAAAGCGGTGCACATTGAGCGAACGTCAATGACACTCTTAGCCATAAACTTGTGTAATTATACGTGGCGCACACGACATTCGTATTTGTATGTTTAAGCTTAAAACCCTTGAACGAATACACACTTGACAATATTATCAGGTAAACTATTTAATGCGATATATGCTTTGAATTTTGAATGTTCACATTAAATTGTTTTAATGCCTTTTAATATGATCGCTTGAATTTTCATATCGATAAAATATTTAAAAGTGACACACACAAAGAGAGAGAGAGAGAGAGAGAGAGGCGGAATATTTGAACGCTTATTAGTTAAAACACATTTGCTGAAGTGACTGTTGCCTGATTAAATATTATTATTTTTACTAATTGCATTTCAATATTAATCGCTTTTTTGCTTTTTCTTCCCGTTCTTTTTGCTGTTTGCAATCGATGTTCAATTTGACACATTGAACATGTTACATTGCCGCCGATCGCCGCCTATCTAAACGAACAACAACAACTCCCCCAACCCCAAATACATACACATAATTCAATAAAATCGAATATACACGCATATTACCTTTGGGCGCAAAAACAATGCTTAATACAAATACAAATGGTTAAATTGTCAATGTTCGCGCGGTTGAAACAAATATTAATAACAAACAGGGTGAGATGTCATTATACAATAATGCGAACACGTTTGAATGTTTACCGTGCGCCGAAGGATGTGATGCCTGTAAGGATGCTTCACCATGTGTTGCTGCTCTAAATTGGCCGATGCGAACGAGTATTTTAGGTAAATAGACCGCGCACCAGTCAGTATTTACCGATGCCATTTCTGCGTGTGTATTTGTTAGAAAAGTTAACGGGAAAAAATTGCTATTTTTTTCGAATTTTAGTTTTGGCATGTGCTGTTATTGGTTTTCTACCGCCAGCTGCTTGGTTCACATTCCGTTATCAGCAGGTGAAGGTAAGTAAAATCTCATTTCAGTATTTATTTCTATTCGCTGACTTTATCGTACAATTTTAAGCGATACATACTCGCACATACCACATAGCATTCTTATAGCTAGAGACTTGACAACTTCACTTGGAACCATTAAAAGCTTAGTGAAAACATCGCCGAATGGCAATAGAGAGAGTAGAGACTACAGACGGAGGTATATGGAAATATAATGTGATAGTCGCGAAAGCAAACAATTACATAACTGTACAAAGACAAATTCGACTTCCGTGCCGGAGTATATTCGTCTTTTCGTCTTTTCGTCTTTCCGTTTTGTTCGAATTCCATGCCAATGTGTTGCACAAGATTGAAACGAATATTATCGAAGCAATATAAATAAAAATAACAACAAAACACATATCAACGTTACACGATGTGTGCAGCGTGGCATGCTGTGTTGCTTAGCAATAGCAAGTAATTCAAATCACAGTGAAAACATATACAACACAGAGACAGACGACAGAGAGAGAGAGAGAGAGAGAGAATGTAAACGAGAAATCGTTTGGTATTAAAAGCATATGAACAGTCGAAAACAGTAAAACAGTGAATTAGCAATGCGAGAATGGGAAAAAACCGCCGACACAGCTCTATATGCACGAATCACATTGAGATTAAATGTTTTCGGCAATCCAGACACAATAGGAAAAAAACAGCCAATAGCAACTAAGCAGCAAAAATAAATTGAGAGAAAAGTTAATGATTTTTTCTAACGTGCTCATGAGTTGATGTGCTTTAATTTTGTATGTATGCTCCTAGGTGGATGTGACTGTGCATATGCTGTATCACCTGGCATATGACCAGAACCAAGAACAAACAAACACCCCACACACACACACACACAAAAAAAAAACAAAGACTAAAAACAAGATTGTGCCAAAACAGTTTTTACTACAGATGTTGCCATGTTAATCTTACTATAACCAAATGTGTTTTTGTTCGAGTGTAGTGTGAGCGGAAAAAATAACATGTCAAATGAAAATATCAATAAATGACTCCTTCATACCAGGAATGTGAGTGTCGATACGACCACGTTGTTGGCTGTCGCACATACACTCAAGCAAACATGGCCGATTATTATGGCCAAACATGCGACCGTCTAAGTTTTGGCGAAAAATCCTCGCCGAAAATGTTGATAAATTTTTCTGCAACTTTATTTGAAGTCGGTTGTTCCGCGCGTGCATCAAAGCTTTTATCCAACTTTCTAAAAAGTTGTTTGCACTTCAAAATCATAATGATTATGTTGTTGGTGAAGGTATATCATCAAGTGAGGAAAGGAAACTTGTGCCGAATATCTGTCTACAATGTGGTTTATGTTGCTACGTTGCTTCAAGCAATTTTCACCCGATTCCGGGTGCACCGATATGTGTAGTCTCAATTTAATACCCGAAAAGCTCAAGTAATAGCGATAATATTTTGTTGTGCATTCCCCGCAAATTTTTCTATCTCTTTTCGCTATCTCTCTCTCTCTCTCTCTCTCTCTCTCTCTCTCTATGTTCACCTTCTTTGGGAACGTGAATGTATTTTCACGTACATACTTTTATCTCATGTGCAATGAATGTTTTGGATGCATTTGTGTATCACACAGTGTTCAACATGATCCAAGGGGCTTTTGTCGCAACCAACCAACAACTTTGCAATGTGCACACTGCACACTGCACACTGACAATGAACAACACTTGCGATGGTCAATTGGTGTGAGTTTTGAGCACATCATCATGTAAAACGCTTGCGTCATCATTTTTCTTCCACTTCAAAAAAGCCAAACAATGGCTACAGCCATGCCATAAGCTTGGCCATAAGTTGTATGCAAGTGCTGCAAATACTTTTTAGCAATGTTTGTTTGTAAGTATGATGTTTTGCAGGGAGAATAACATAAAACCCCTGGATGTTTTCCTAGCTATTTTAGTTGTTTCAACTGTTAACTGTTTGGCCCAACGGAAAATTGAATAAATTACAAACTCAATAAGTAAACGCGAAAGTATCCAAGTCACGGTTTTGATGTCTAAATTTCAAACGGCACATACAAATTAAAACACTACGGTTGTGTAAATTGAAGCGATGCGAAACAGGAACCATTTTGTGTGCCTGGCTGTATGTAGCCGATTTTCAATTAAATATGTGGTACTGCTGTTGTTGCTGTTGCCAATGTTAATGCTGTTTCTTCACATTTGTGTCGTTAAGCATCATAATTAGATTGAAACCGATTATATAAATGTGGAAAATAGCGTCGAAATAGTGGCGGCTCGAAGTGAATCCGGTTTAACGTAATCGGCAAAATGTGTGATGCTTCATTCGAGAGCTAAGAACTATTTAGGTAAGATTGGCATTTGCTTTAAACCGATCTTCAACACATCAAAATGTGTGCAATATACGTGTGCAATGTGTGTCTGTGTAAAATTCACTAAATTTTCGTTACCTCTGGCTGTTGCTTGTTTAAGACCCAAATAAATATGTGTAGTACATAATTTATGACACTAGGAAAACTATTGCAAAACTTTTGTCAATCAGTGAGAAATGTTTTTGTTTTGTTATTTCCATCGATGTTTAAATCACACTGAAACATTGTTTTAAATGAGCGAGTCAAACAGAAACCATGTCAAAAACGATAAAGTGTGCGTCGTGTGTGCACACTGTGCATGCGAGGGCGTATGTGTGCTTATGGTATGTTTGGTTAGTTCAATCAGACATGATAATCGCTTGGATTGTAGATTTTGATTTTCATTTGGGTTCTTAATAAGGAAGTTAATCCCATGAGCTGCCAATTTTACTCAAGAAGGTGACGCGACAGCTATTTGCTGAAGTATGATTATTTAGTTTATGAAGCTTAAATTAACATAAAATCTCAGCCAAATACCAACACACAACTCCCAGCTGAGAATTTGCTTGCGGACATCTGGTGTGCTTTGGGCCGACCAATCGGGTTTTTTGCTCATTAAATATTCAAATTAACCATAAAATATTTAATTCAACGCTAAGCTACGACTCTCAGTGTGATTTTGTGTTTATTTTTTCCATCTCGTATCTCTTCTCTTCTGGAGTATTCTGACATTTTGGCACTCATCAGTATCAAGCAGTTAAAACTTACACGAACATTCAATCAAATTGCTGAAAAATAATTTACAGAGATTGCCTAAATCCATTCCGAAAGATCAAAACAGCGGAGATGTTAAAGTAATAATAGGCGATTTTGATTTGATAAATGGAAATGAAGAGTTAGCAAATAATTAGATAGTTATTCTGAACGTGTATGAAGATGATGGCAAATGAACGATGTGGCCCCGGTTGAGAATCTTTCGTTTATTTGAGTAAAAGATCAAACGAATTTATCAAATAGTGAAATGTATCCGTTTGGCAAACGTTTTGTGTGTGTTTGTGTGTTTGTTCACGTATCAAAATGATTTCGATATTATATGAAAATAGATTAAATCATTGATGTGTTAGCATTTTCGACAGCAAAGAAATGAGAATGAGGACTTTGTTTGACTTGAATAGGGTTCAGTTGCTATTTTCATGTTCGATAAATGATTCGAAACAATTTGGAATTTTTATTTACCGTGAACAAATAATAAATGTTGAAATATAATTGTACGCATATTTTCCGCCTATCTAATAGCGATTGCTTTACGACTACAGAAAATAACTAGAAGAAATGAGCAAACGAGTTAAATAGGAATCAAGCCGTCATTTTATTTTTTACTATTATGGTTTTGATATCGGTTCCTGTCTATTGCCAAAGATTTTCCTTTTTTACGGGTATATATTTGAAATTGCCATTTAATATTCCTGTCGAAACGATTTATTCAAGTGTATAATATATTGATTTGTATCGGTGGTACGTAGAATAGACATCATTGGAATCCATATTCCATATTCCATATCCATCAGACCTAGAAGCGAGTCGATGTTGAGCGGATTCGAACAAAACACACTCAAAGTGTGCTCCACTCATACTCGAAGTTAAGCAAATTCGCTCAACTTGACTCGCTTCCGTATTTAAAAGATCTTCAACAGATGCGTAAAGCAATTTTTGTTCACACAAAAATCGATTTATTAAAAGATAAAATCGAAAATATTATGAACATTTTAATTTGGATATTATAATCTATTCTAATGATTGGAATACGTTCCTAGTAAAAGTGTTCATCAACCGTTTGTTAAAAAAATGAACCAAAAAATATGATTCAATCTAGGGAGAAATGACTATTGGTCCATTTGCGTATATGCGACGTATTTGTGATCATTTGCACCGTATTCGCAAGTGTATTAACATAGCATCATTCGTAGCTGTGCACGCATACTAACAAACAGTTCACACAAGATGTCAGTGTGCGCGTGCAGCTACAAATGATGCTATGTAAATGCTTGCAAATATAATAGTTGTCATTTGCTTCAGTTGTAGCGCATTTGTAGCATTTGCGGCAGTCATTTCCACCTAGGATTCAGTTGAATTGCATTAAAAGTCTGAACTGTAATGAAAATATTCACCACGAGTGGAGCGTGCTCGACTCGCTTCCAGGTCCAATAATATCGATGGTCTCCTCTACTCTTTCGGTATGCATATTGTGATGGTTTACCGTCAATATAAATGCACATATTCAATGATCCGCACGTGCTTACATTTTTCATTTTTTTTTTCTTCGCCTTTTTATGATAGTAACATACGTAACGCAAATTTGTTCAAAACTAGAACATGTTTTGCCTATAATGTTTTGCCACTTCTTTTTTTTCTCTCACTCGCGCTAGACACTTTTTTTGACACTCACATTCGATCTTATGTCACATTCAACCGGAGTCATCGATTCGATTTTACAATGCCATTACAATTCAGAAAATGATATTCAAAAAAAAAAAAAAAAATACATAGATCCTAGTGTATGCGATCTGCCTACGAAATTTTTCATTTACCCACATAAAATGTAGGCGACAAGAATTTTGATTGGTGTGTAGTTGTTGTTGTTCTGATGGCAAGCAAAAAATGTCCTACATCATGTGTGAATGAAAACCACAAACAGCAATTACCGATTATCCACAGAGATGAGCGTGTGAAAAATTGAACACGTGATGTGTTAGTATTTGGAAATTCACTTAGAACATTTCATGAGCTTCACGGGCTACAAAAGCTTTCACATCAAAATGTGTCGTGAACATGATTGGCGGTATTGGCGGCAGTTCAATTGCAGGAAAATTAATTGCACAGAATCATCAAGGCAGTACAAGTGTGTGAGAGGAAAAGAGCTAAAACCACGAGAAGGCGTCATAATTTTCGAATAAAGTTCATTGAAAAAAGCACTTAATGGTTTTGCATTATTTTTCGGTTGGTTGCAAGTATATTCGTTATCAGTGGTCGATTGAGCGGATGAGGACGAACAACAGCCAAACAAGCAGCAGCTTGCACGGATTGTGCACACACACAGAAAAGTTCTCGATACAGAGACACATAGAGACAGGGACACAGAGACACAGAGATAGAGAGGGGGAGAGAAAGATAAAAAGAGGCGAACAGATAGGAAGAGTGCATAACGAGCATTAGATGATGCATAAAACGTTTATAGTCGAGTGCATTGTATTCATATATTCATAAATTTATGGTAAATTTTATGCGCCATTATAAGCCATCAAGCAATGTGTTGTTCTCTCTTGTTGAGAGCCACCAGTCGATCTATTGGAGTATGTGTGGATGTGCTTAAACAGCGTAATACGTATATATGGTGATTTGCTGGTGAGCTCTGTGTCGTGCTTGTTTGCTTTCTATGGCAAAAGCATTGCTATTTATGATTGTCTACCAATGCAGAATATTTTTCATCTTGAATACGAATAATGGAGGCAAATAGCGTTTTTTGGTCCGTTTTATGTGTGTAACATCATTCACAACACAAACTCCCCTCCTACTTCCACACACACACACTCTCACACACAAACAAATTTCTACATATATACGAACAATCTCAATGCCGCTGATACACTTTCCTAATTTAATAAAACGAACAAAAAGAACAATGAACAACACCATACACAACACTCGATAGCCAAATGCGTTATGCCAACAACAATTTGGGTCATAGACAATTGCACAAATCAATGTTCGAATAGGAAATGGAACAGTTTCATCCATTGGTTTGACAATATCTTCCATTACATTCATTTGTTCGATTTCTACATGTCCACTCTTCACTGGTCCTTTCAAAGAGCTGTAATAAATATCAATATCACGTAAAGAATTAACTTTATTATTTGACATTGTCACACATCTTTGAGATCGACTATCTCAATGTCGGTAAAGAGGGCACAGAGTGCACACCACTAAAACTCTTTCTTTCTCTATCTTTAACACTTTCCACTCTATACGAAACTTCAGATAAGTGATCATATGTGTATGTGTGTGTATGTGTGTGCCCCTCACGAAAAACAACAATAAAATAATGACACATCGGGATTTGTGAATACACCATTGAGAGATAATTTTGATGTCTGATTAAAAATGTATGTTAACAGCAGAGGACGAGGTGGAATACTAGATATTCAGCCGAGCTGAAAGCAAATATCTGATATCTAGATAGATTCATCCACAACTATAAACGCGTCTCTGTTGAACACACATGAAGCTGAACGCACGACGGCTGTGTGTGCGTCTCATAGTGATGCGGTCGCGCTGTACCTAGTGATGCGTCCGATATCTAGATATTTGCTTTCAGCTCGGCTGAATATCTAGTATTCCACCTCGTCCTCTGTGTGTGTGGTGTCAACGCACAAAGTTCCCACAAATATTCTTTTTTCGGAATTTTTGCCTGAAAATTGTTTTGAACACATTTCGGACAAATTTGTTTTTCGCACGCACAAATTACGAAACAAAAATTTTGTCCGAGGACTCCTTGGGTTAAAAGTGAACATAGCGCAAACAACAAGACACAATGTTCCACCTCAACTCGTGTTGCTCATTCTTGTTAACCGTTACTCATATTGCTACTGAGCATATCCACCGAAATATCGTAACTGAGTTCAAGTAATTATCTTTATTTTTGTAATGCTCATCTCAAATTCCATTCAACTCGTTGCAACTTGTTACAGTGTTGCAATACTGTTATCCATTTCAAGTTGCATACTCCAAGCTTTTGCTCGGCTTGATTGCTGATATAATCTGGTCGTATTTTGCCGAATGTGAATTTAGAATGAATTCGAATATGTTAGTTTCTATACAAAGAATAATAATAATAAAGTTAACAATCTCATTTCATGCACCGAAAAAAAGTATAGAAACTTGAGATGTGACTTCTGATGACCCCTGATATGGAGGCTTAAACAAGTGAAAATTTTTGTTCGATTACATTTTGGCAAAAAAATTTAAATAGCGGAATTTTCACACTACTTTTTTAAATCGATAAAAATGGAAATAGCTCACTAGATGCGTCAAAAAATTGATATTAGTAATTATGCGTACCGCTTTCGCTTGCGGCACGAATTTTCACCTCACGAAGAGGTTTTTTATTTGATTATTGTAACAATGAATGGAATGTGTAGAAAAAAAAAAACAAGAAACAGACAGACACCAGCTGAGAGACTGATAGATGGACAAAGTGATAGAGGAGAAATACAATAAAGGGAGAAAGATAGAGAGAGCGAGAGAGGAAGAAATGGAAGCGTATCCAGTGGGTTTATGCTCGATTTACAAAGAGGGTCGTTTGCACTCATGGTGCAAACAAAATTAATGTGACGTAGAACAAGAGCACTTTGCACAAAACGAAAATATTTATAAATTTGTTGGTTATCCCATTTCGTCGATGAATGTACATTATGTAATCACATCATCTGCAAAAAGGTTGAACAAAAATGGTTTTGCTCTCTTTTCTCAACTGAGTAACTGAGTCAATGCTTGATCCTCAGTAAAGCACTTCTTAAGCATGAAATTTCTTAATCTTGCCAAAATGATCCCAGTGGCAGGCAAATTAAAATCGATTTTTTCGCACATTTTTAGAAAGGAAAAGCTTTTGAAATGCAGTCAATTCTTTGTACCGCATCACTGAACATACATGCGGAACGAATATCTCCGATTGAGCTAAAAACAATTTTGGAT
Source organism: Aphidoletes aphidimyza (assembly GCA_030463065.1). Classification (NCBI taxonomy): domain Eukaryota; kingdom Metazoa; phylum Arthropoda; class Insecta; order Diptera; family Cecidomyiidae; genus Aphidoletes; species Aphidoletes aphidimyza. Next base: position 45,600,518 of record CM059997.1, read on the forward strand.
CAAAGTCAGCGGATTTATATCACAGACTGGGAAATAGAATGTTTATTTTATGTCGAATTAAATAAGAATTAACGTGATTGGTTTAATATGCAAAAAAAAAAAAAAACCTTTTGGGCATTGTGAATTTTTGAGTGGAATTCATATCATCGAAGTGTCTTACGGATGCCTTAAACTTTTTATGTTTCCCACAACAGATTTGATGAAATTCAGAAAGAAAAACTGTATGCAGAGACGAAACGAAATTTTCGAATTTTTAATTTGACACTATACTCTGTAGTGACCATCTCACGCATTGTGTTCATATCAAAATATCAGATAAACAAATTTCCTTGTTCTGATTTTTTTTATTGCCAATTTTGACATAATATATTTGTCAATGTGATTTTTGTGTTCAAAGTGGTCGAAAGTGATTTTTGTCAATTTTCAATTTCATCGAATTTTGTTGACCATTCCATTCAAATGGCATGATGCTATTTTCAGTTTCACTCTGACATTCGCTTGGAAAATACTAAGCAACAGGAAATTAGGGTTTTGTTATTTCAAAATGACGATCGTGTTTCTTTTCGAAGCGGCCTCCGTCCGTTTCACATTTCATATGTACTGAATTACATCATATGTAGAGAAATTTACACGGCATTTGGTTACTGAAGACGAGAAGCGAGAAAAAAGTGCCTATTTCCAAAACGAATTGCTTAATGATTTAGTACATTTGGCGAAACATTAAGAGAAAGAGAATGAAATGATGATAGACTATAACAGAGCGCACAACAGCATTATGAATGCCGGAGTTTGGGGCGCAAAAGGCATCATGAGCAACATTCAATTTTGACGAAATGAAGTGAAAACGAATCGGCTCGACTCGGATCAGACACTAATCAAGTTTTTGGTGATTCGTTTGAAGAAGAACCTTTTTTTATTTGCCATTTTATTACATGGGACAACGTCAAATATTACAGTCTTTTCGTTACATCATTCGTCTGAAACCAACCGAAGACGTGCATAGAAACTTGTTTATTTTATTTTCAATCATTTTGTCGAATGATGCTTTTTTGTGAATGTCATTCGCTCTCTTTTTTGCCAAAGTTGGTTAACGAAATTGCATGCCATTCATTTAAAAGTAAAATTTACAGCTTGATGATTTGGACAAGAAACAACAATAGTGAAAGGACGAGAAGATGAAAGCGAACCACAAATATTGTGTGCGTAAAATCATCAATTGAATACGTGGTCGGAATGGAATCATAAAAGATATATTTCTATTAAGTTTTCGTCAGTCTGTTTCAGTTTATGTCTTCTCCATTCTCGCATGGTTTGGTTTGGAACAAAAAAAAAAAAAAAAAAAAAAAAAAACAATAATAACAACAAGAAAATGGACAAAACAATAAAACAAAATGAACAGATAAACAGTAAATAATCACAATCGCACAGAAAAACGAGCGAAGAAAAAATGGTGAAAATTTCTTGGAATCTAATGCGAGGCTGTATAATTCTCTAGTGTGTGTGTTTGCATCAAAATGAATGACAAGAAATCTGGAGCCCAGAAATATCTACATTGTTTGTTTGATGATCAAGACACGTGCTGTCAGCTCTAATGGAATGTGTCCAAGAGTGAAAGAAAGGGGGCCGGCATCACCATATTGTCCAACCGAGCTATCTGGAATGTGTGTGTGTGTGTGTGTGTGTATGGTTGGTTGTATGGATTCGACAGACCATAGCCAAAATGGTGTGGCACACAAAAACCTGGCAAAATTAATTGCCGCAATTTCTCGCCATACGTGGTTTGATACCAAACATATTATCTCATTTAACTTACGTGATTCGCGTTCAGATTGTCATGTAACATTTCGCGGGACACACAAAAAGCGGCAGCAGCAGCAGCAGCAGCAGACAATATGTGGTGATACCAAGGGGCACATCACTGAAGGCATTAATAACTAGATTTACTAGAAATTCCATCTGATTGTTGAGCATTACCTTCTTAATATATCTTAACTGTTACATGTCATGGTGTCATCTGCTACAATATATTCAAACATGCTTAGCCGTGGTTTAGATTACTGCTGCAGATGATTATTGAGTTGAACATCTGCCCGTTTACTCTCGGTATAGAGGCGTTTAAACAAAATTCGTTCACCTACCAATTCTTTGGTTAATATTCGAACTGACAGTTGTCACCCACGTATCATTCGCTTCCTTCATTGCCACAGTACTGCACGAAATAATGTTTGAATAGAGCTACATTGATTGTGACTTCGCATGTAGAATAGACAAATTCATCTGAATTTAAAGTCATTCGTAATGAGTTGGCTATTCCAAAAATTTCATCATTGCCTTGAATTGATGGATGAAGAACAATTAACTTAAAAGTATTTTACCCCATGCAGGCCCGTAATTCGGAAGTATTTACTAATCGCATACATGAACGAGCATTCATAACCGAGCTAAGTAATGGTAGATTCATTCACAAAATGAGAACACTCGAGATTCTGAAGTTCTCATTAAAAACTCAGTAAACTTAATGTGAAAAAGCTTACGAACAACAATTGATTCCGTTCAACGTATATCTATGACCGATCAGCGCAGACAAAATCTGGCATTTTTGTCCATTCTTCATTTCGTTCATAGATCTGATTTCTGTTGATGACGATTTAATTTTTAAAAAATATTGCGAATTAAACGGGAGAATTTAACTGTATTGATTCAACTTTATTCGATCCTGGCTACGGGCCTGCCCCTTGGGTGATATGTACACATTTTTTTGGAACCTGCATTCGTTCTGCAGTCACTGAAAATAAGAAACTTCATTTTGCATATATTCATGGTACACACAAGTTTTAAGACTGTCGCTGTGGAACAACATCTATAAAATCTGTAAAATTTCAATAAAAATCTGAATATATTCAATAGAATACTCAGTGAGACTTTGAAATTCTCACATATATAAATTCCTGTAGTCATTTCCAAGATAGAAGAGTGAGTACAATTTTACGCTTTCCATTCGAAATGTCAAACGGTTGAAAACTTTAGTATATAATACATTCTTGTACATTCGTACGCATTCGCAAGCATTTGCACACCTGTATGTATAAACCTAGATGTATAAACCTAGATGTATAAACCTAGATGTATACCCCTAGATGACACGAGAATGATTGCTATGTGTTTGTGTATGTGTATATGCGTATGGTTTTCTACATTGGTGCGTACACAATGAGATTAATATTCTGGCAAATTGCTCGAATTAGATCCAGGTGCGTGTGAGTGAGTGCAAATTGGTAAGCAATAGAACAGCAGCAGCAGAGCACGAGCATCGCATCTAAAGATATATAGATTGAGTCGTAATGTGAGAGTGAGAGTGAGAGAGCATAATGCTGACAACTCTGGTAACCACGACCATCCAAACCAAATGCGTCATTTATGTGTTCAATTTTGTTACATCTCTTTACACAGCCAAATGTTTTTTTTTTTCAGGCGAAAAACACCATCACACATTCGGTCCTTAAATCTACTACAGTTAACATTTTTCTATGATTGCTGTTTGAACCACACGATTATTACGATTTAATTCACGGTATTGAATGACTCAGTTCACCGTGGCTTATATGTCATTTGGTTTATTTAAATATCATGTTATTTGACTATGAATTGCTTATCTTATTTGAGCGCTTCGCAATATTCAATTTTCAATGTTAAATGGCTATGGTTGACACAATTATATACAAAAAAAAAAATTCCATACTCGCCTGATGATGGAGTAAGGTATTCTGAAAACGTTCGTGAAATAAAATCACCTTTGTGTCAGAATAAAAAGTATTTTTATTTTTAGAATTTCAACTCAGTTGACAGTTGATTTGAGATCGTTTGCCGAATGTATTTAAAAATCAGCAGCAACATCATCATTTCCACTTATGAGTACCATTTTGATTCAATTTCATTAGAGTGCGAATATTTCTCAGGACGATTTGCATTTAGGAAGCAAGAAAAGGATAATATCTCATCACTTCTATTTTAGGCAATTTTTTTCACGTAATTTTTTTTTTTGGGGTCAAAACAGAAAGTGTTGGTGTGACTTAACGGCCGAAATTCTCACGCACCTTTTTAACACTGATATGCAGATTCGTGTACTATGAATTAATTATATATTTTCGACGCACTTTTGTCGCGTCACCCAAGAAAAACGTAACTCTTTCGAAGTTGATACAAAAGGGGCTAACACTTTTCGTCACCATCACCGAATCCATCGTCATCGAAGAGACGCATCTTCTCTTTGCAAGCGTTTTGTTGCTCTATCTCTCTGTATTTTTCACTGGCTTGTCGTTGGTCTTTTATTGCTTTCACTAAAATAGCGGTCCCTTAAGATGATGATTATTCCTTATTTTTTGTACTTCGTTTTACTGTTTTTGGTGTCCCTTTCAGGGACTGTTAAAATTTTTACGAGGCCTCGTGAACATGCTTACCGATAAATTTTCATTATTTCCATTTTCGAAACGTTTAGACCGGATTATCCCGGTATATTTATTTACTGTGTAAGCAAGCCGATTAAACTGAAATTCGTTTTTGGACCATCGCAAAGTGATTTGTACTGAATAAAAAGTAATACGGACAACAATCACTTACACATTTATATGGAAAAAAAAACGTTCATACTCACGCTGGGAGTGGGAGAGATAGAAAGCACATAAAATAGAGCAAAATGACAATTCAACGTTATAAAAGCGCTTGAAAAAGCAAATTGTGATGTATAAATCGTTGAGTCGACGAACTAAACTAAAAGAGACAACAAAATAAAAGACGAAGAATGGTGACTGGTAGCACTGGTAAAGTCAGAAGAAGAAGAAAATGTACGATATAAACGGGTGAAAGGATGTAGTGAGACATAAAATGGCCTGAAGAAGATGTTTTATGCAGTAACTAAGGCGGTGATTAGAAAAACGTAACAAACAACGAACGGAAAACAGAAATTATTTCCTTCATTTTGCATAAAAAAAAAAAATCTTAAGCACTCAGACACTGAGCACCATGTGCACCAGATTTAAGTATATAACACAGAGGGGCATATAACATGTCGGTTTATCGTCAGGTCGGCGTTATTTTTTCACAATGCGCTTCGAATGTGCTCCAATTGTCTCAGCCTTATACAGCACCATTCTCTTAACCCCCTTCATTTTCTGATTTGCGATTTGTTGGATTGTCATAAAACGCAATAACAAAAACCGAAGCGTGGAGGGAACAGAGCGGGCAGAGCGGGCAGAGTTGGAAGAGTGGGCGATAGTCCAAATATATATCTCTATAATCCATTCGTTACATCTCGAAAGCAGATTATGGCGTAAACCGGAGACAATTGCGCGCCCAGTCAACGTCAACTATTTGAATTGTTCCGCTACGACAGGTGTTTTTATTTTTAATAAAGTACTATGAAAGGTATCGCTTTCACATAGATAATTGCAATAGTAAACGGCATTAAAATGGAAGAGAGACAGAGTGGGAGAGAGAAAGAGAGAGAAAGTATTTCACGGGCGCTTACTCTTCACCGTTTTATTATGGCCATTATTCTTTGCTCATTTCATTTTCATCGTAATTTTTCCACGAACATTGCTGATTCTTGTACACAATGGTTATGTGGTTACTACAACCGTTTGCCTCAATTTAAGCACACTTACAACTGGTTATAAGATGCTCGAAGAACGTTTATATGAATAAAACTATTGAGAAGAACGGCTATATGATAGATGTAGATAGTCGCATGTTGAGTACGAATTCAGAATGATTTTATATGTGTCAGATGGAAGGCTTTTTAAAGCTGACATGGAAGCAAGTTGAATTGGAGTAGATTTGAACGCTCTCGTCATTTTTGAGCAACAACAGTGAGCAGTGAGTATTCGGCGTCAACTGTTTCACTTGATTGTTCACCGCACCACTGTTTAGCCTCATTGGATAAAACTTACTCTGTGACACACTTGTCATCCCAATTAGTTTACTCATTCGTTTGCTCATCTATGTTGATTAGATATCAGCCAAATTTTCGGATTTTTATCTCGAAATCGATAATTATTAATTTAATCAATCACTACCGTGCAAATGTTTCGAACCACCTATAATATCTGTTATATCGAAGTAATTTTTAGTTGGTATGTAAGAGAAGAAATGTTTGTCGTTTTTCACGGGGAAGTGGTGTTTTTGACTTGTTATTGTTGGTTATTGTTGGTTATCATTTCGATGGCCTCTGCTAGCTTCCTTTTAACTCGAATAAATTCACTTTCATGTCCGTTTGAAGGGTAACCATAGAAAGAAGTGGGTTTCAGTTCAACCTTCAAGTCTCCATACAAAATTAAATGAGCGGTAAAATAAATGCTCTAAAATTAACGGAGAGACAGTTTTAATAAACAGTAAAACATGCTTCCATGACGACAAATCTGTGATCTCTTCCCTGATCTGAATAAATGATTGACATGCAAATCACTTACCATTGTGTGTGGTCGTGAATTTAGCCAATTAACTTGAATGGAGATGTGGTGATGACAAAGCAACGCTGTTCATCGATTTGCTTGCAACACTTAGTGCTGCTAAGATATTGGCCACTAAATTATGCAATGCAGCCTTGGCTAATTGAAGGAAAGGGAGACAATTCTGCCATTTTGGCTGCATCAAATATATTATTTGTGAAGCATTGCACATTGCACATACACGATGTGTGGCAATCCGTTTATCATTTCGCTTGCGCTGTCGTTGGTTTACAATCAACCATAATTTGGATTAAAATGTGCTTGTGCAAATGTTCAACTTCGTGATAAATGCCAAAATCGTATAACAATCCATATTTGAATTTGTTTGAAGTGACGTCGGGTATTGGCATTCGACGACTATAAATTACCAAATTGCTTGTTGCCATCGCATGTATATTCTGAAAGCATAAACATCAAATTGCATTTTCTCATTTACACTTGCCCAATTTCAATTGAGGCTTTTAACTTGCATGTCATTTACCTCCTTATCAGTATCGTAAAATCGATGGCGAATTTCGAAACATTCGATGTTCCCCTGCAATGACGACATGATGTTGGAATGCCAACACACATACGGTGGTTCTTATAGTGTCGATGATTTGTTTGAACAAGTTGAACTCATAGTATAAATTACTAAATTACTGACAGATTTTGACCAGAATTAACCCTTCTGGTCCATTAGACTACAGTCTATAAGCATGCCTATACAAAACATATGAAAATCTAAAATTAGGCGATGATTTTTCAACCAAATTCTTATATTCATTCAACTAAAACTATGTATGAAATGAAACAAAATCTCTAGGGGAATTGTCAATATGAGAAATTTCGGACAATATAGATATTGCAAAAATATTGAAATACCAAAATGGTTTCGAATATAAACATAATTTTTCTTCTGCAACATCGGATTGATTGTATGATTTTAAAGAGACGTAACTCCACAATCATCAACTTTACGATGTACTGAGTACTAAATGGTGCATTTCTTTGTTGAAATTTGATTTTACTTAGTTTTGTATGTATTCCTTGTATAACTTTTCTCAGTCCCAGAGAGTTGGTTCTTTGTAGCTATCAACAATCATTTAGATAAAATTTGCCGAATAGTTTTAAACGGCATCATTTGTAATGATGTTGTTGTTACCTGAAAAGAAGTTTACTGGGTTTCACTTGGGTTTCTTTATACCATTTCATGTTTTGTTATTTGCTATTGTAACAGCAATTTGTATGGTTCAAAGCATTTGTATTCTTTTTCAGACTATTTTTTGTATCTTTTCCATCAACTTTTTCTTCACATTTTTGTTGGTCCTGTTTTGGTTACTGCCAAAAATATTTGTCGATCGTCTTTTGTAGCACTACAAAGTGTTATGATACGACAGAAATCAGATGCCATCATCATCAGCAGCAAAAAAGTGAATTTATTGTAGCAACAGATAGCGGAAATAGAAAACCCGAAAACTTTACGCAATTAATCAAGTTGAGAACGCCTTTAGTGTTTGGGCAGTGACAAACATTTGTTGGGCGCACACAAAAAAAAAAAAAAATGGTCACAAAGTGGGAGAACACAACCACAAAAAGACACAGAAAAAAACGAGAGAGAACAAATTGCGTCAGCGGTCAAAGGCAGACACAATTCATCAATGAAATCCTCGAACGAACAAAATCAAGAGCTTTTTATTTTTTGGTCTTTTTTCTTTAGATCGAAAATCCATTGAATTTTGGGGCAGATTTTCAATAAAAGCAAATAAAAATACTTTTAAAGATTTTAGCCGCTTTCGGCTTCTTTTTGGTAACATTTCGAATACACATCACAAAATCAATAATTACATTTCGTGGTAACATTTGTATTTTCTCGAGCTCTGGTGATGCATGTCACAATTTTATATCTATGTCATTTTAACCGTACCGCTTATGCAATGCTGTGGGATAATCGCTCCTTTTTTCTTACAAAAAAAAAGGAGCAGAGAGAGAAAATGGACAAAAAAATTGTCGTAGAAATAAAACCATATGATGAATAAGGACGCTAGTGACAACGAATGGCGACAAACAGCGAAGAATTAATTGAGGCGAATGCGATGAATAATAGTGAATGTGATGTTTTCGCACCGGATTTACCGGACTTTTTTTATTATTATTTTTTTTATTCACGTTTGCCTTGCATAAAACAGGCCAACGTTGCTGTTGCAGCTCACTTTGCTCGCTTGCTCGCTCTAATCGAAAGTGAATAATGGTCTGTCGCAATAACACATTTTCATATTGTCAGCAAATAAGTAATTCATATCCAGAGTGCACATATTTTCCGCATTATGTAGTCATGCAATGCTGTCTCTTTTTATGCAATCACTCGATGCTGACTATCTGTCCCCATCTCTATCACGCAATATAAAAATATATTAGCCAAATGTCCTGACCTCAGTGCTTTTGGTACTGCGGTACGGATATATAAAACTGGTTTTATGTATTATAAGTCACTTCGAGTCGTCTCAAAGGAGCATTTTAAAAACACAAGAAACTGTTTTTGCCCGTTATTTCTTGTTGTTGTTGTTGATGTTGTTTTTGCTATTTAAAAATTTCTCATGAGGAAGTTGACTTTTTTGACATTCCACAGGCGATAAATGCTGGTTGGAGATAATTTTTTAAAATTTACATCACATATTCTTGGTGAATAAAAAGTGTAGCCTTTTGAGGAAAAAAAAATACACTTAGAATGTTGTTTAAAAAAATAGATTTAAATCGATATGAGATTCGAGCTGAAGGACATCCGTTTCAGAATTTCGCGATAGCAATGAGATAAAGGTCGATAAATATATGCTCAAAACACTTCATTTTCCACAAGAGGTTGGAAAGCATAAGTTTCTGTTTCATAATCGAACATGATCCACTGTAACCATGTATTGAAGCCGGTAAAAGGCAAAAGATGCATATTCTTCCACACATACACACACACACACACACACACACACAAAAACTATTAAGACGGAAAGAGCGAGCATCGCGAGCTGTACGTTGAGCGTATCGGTTGAGTATACGTTTTTCGATCATCTTATACCTTGCTTGACTATTTTTTATTTCAAGCTCATGCTCTTGGTATATTAACTCTCATATTTTATCTGTCAAAACTATATCGAGAGTTGTGGTGAACCGTGCCATATAATGTTTGTGCTGAAATTGCAATCTATATTATCTTCTTGAATGAAAATTGGCAAAAATTCTTGTGAATTTGTCTTTGTGTGTCCAGAAAAGAATAGTCGTCGGAGGAGACAAGAGGGAAACCAGTCGAGACACTTCCAATATGAATTCATGCATTAAATGTCATTTTTCAAATCGTGAACCTGCACTGTCTACGGTTCGTACGTATTATGTGCCTACGCCAGTCAAGCCAAAATGAATCGTTTTTACACTTCAGTAAAATCGATTGAAATTAAAAATACACACACAAAAACTATATTTGATACTCCAAAGTAGAGTAAAAAGTGCCAAAGATACGATACCCGCATAAATAGCATTTAATAGCATTTCTTTTCATCCTTGTAGGAATTTTTGCAATCAAGTCCAACAACCATATTTGCATGAAACGTTGTTTATTGCGATTTCTTTATTGCTATTGAATAAATCGCAATGTGAGTGGCAAGTGTTTTGGCTCTGTGAAAATGTAAAATGAATTCGGTTCGTTTGGTTGTTTGTCTGGAGACATAACAATGTGAGTGTATCCAAGTGCAACGATAAAATGTACCAAAATAAAGCAAAAACACAAGAAAACAAGAACACGAAAGAGATAATAATGAATTCTGCTTGATGTAAGAAAGAGAAATATAAATCTCATTCAGATAAAAGAACATGCGACGATATAACATGTTCACTGTTTTCACTGTTTTATTGCGAATCATAAAAAGCCCCCACAAAAAAAAAATCCTCACACACACACACACACACACACACACACACACACACATTAAACATGAGAGAGAGAGGGAGAGAGAGAGAGAGAGAGAGAGAGAGAGAGAGATATTAAAATAAACACAAGTTTATATGCAAACTCAATGGTTATTTGTTGACTGTTTTCCGTTGAAAATGCGTCATTTGTATGTGTTGCTTGTGTTGGCAGATCCACCGATGCCATTTCGGTGTTCATAAACCCTAAGCACATTCGAATGCACAGATAAAACTATTTCAATGCCGTTTTTTTTTACAATTCAACAGTGCAAAAATAAAACAAATTTTCTATTCTATTTACTTATTCGATATCATAGTTCTCCTCTCCACGCGCCCCTCCCCCTCCTCCCCCCGTTTCTCTTGACACATGTGCGAAACTAGTGCCAGTTCCAAACAGACCAATTCCAGAGTAAACAATAAGAAAAAAATGTGAAAATTCAATACTTTTTGACTTCGTCCCATCTTTGCTGCGCCTGATTGCCGTTGGCATTGCATATATAAAATCGCTAGTCTCAAGCTTCGCGCACAACTTTTCACTTTTTGTTTTTGCTGTGTGTGTGCGTGGTTAAACCAAACAAATTCGATTTTTATTCCACATTCAATGAAATATTTGTTTTGTTCATTGAAAACAGCTTTCAGATCTTTTCAAATGGCTAACCATAAAAAAAGGTTTCACATTTTTTGTTTCGAGTATTTGTGCAGCCAAACATAAAAACTATTACCATGCAAAAAGTCATATGCACGCACAGTCAAATGAGGCGATAGATTTCGTTTCAACGCTTACACGGTTTTATCTCTGATTTTCCATTGCACCGACGATCGGTTGGAAATTCGCCCCGGGACACAAAATAATAAATAACAAAATGATACATTTTGTAAAAATCTCTCTTGTCCGGAATCTTTAACCTTTGCTGTAGCCGCAAGCTTGGTTCAATGTTGTATTATTATACTCTCATTATTTCCATTCAATAAACAGCATATTTTTCAAGATATTTTTTATGCACAAATACACGTTCCTTCACTGACAACTTAAATTTATTACAACATTTTCACTAGTTTTTTAAGTCATAGATTATATTCTCTCAACCCATTTCGGCATGATTCTCCGAAAACATCGTTCATCGTGCACTATCAACGTAAACAGTTCCAATGGTTGCTCATGAATCATAAATTATATCAAACATGCAAATCAATTAAATTTTTTTTTGATTACAAACTTGGCGCACTTTCTTTCTCTCATTCGAGCTCTTGTTTTCTCAACAGCACTAAAATTATTTAGATCAATCGCCTTCAATGAATTTTTATATCTTGGGAGGCCATTTTTGGCTTTAGGTATTTACTGAATCTGTTCTTTGTTCGAACAACATCTTTTACCAATTTGTTTACCACCATCGATGAGCAAAAACCAGCAACAACAAACGAAAATTGTAATCGATTTGTTTACCCGATGGACCATTGAACAAATATACAGCTGTACAGTTTACATTGTACACGTACACACTCAACGAGTACCGAAAATTATAAATACTGTTCACGTTTTCATAGAGAAGGCGATCTGCCTTTTGGCTGAAAAAGGCACAAACAGCAGGAAAAACACCACATTCACACAAATACGATGTGTGAGAACAGAAACATTGAAATAAAATACACAATAACAAGCTGCTTGTTACAAGCATACAGATCGATGCTGTTACAATGTACATTGCCATTGGACAATGTACGAGGCAGCACAATATGAATGTCCAAAACTTACAAGAAAGAAAAATCCTTTCCTTTTGTTATCGCTTTTGTTCTTCGCTCCGTTACAAATATGTAAATAATTGTGTGTAGCAACATAAATGGACTAAACTATAGCAAACCAAACAAAATGAAAACTGAAACTGTATTCACAGTCCGCATCAATAAACGAATCAAACAAAAGCGACACATGATTCAGCTTTTATCGGGAATATTGTATTTCAGATGGTTTCAGCCAATTTCAATGCTGAGAGAATAGAATAATGCCTTCTTGTATAATATCCAATTTTGAAATAGAATTTCATCACAAAATGGGCATTCAAATGGAAGTGACACTTTTTCTTAGTTCAAATTTGGCGATCCTTTCAAAAGGAAACTGAATAAGTGTAATGAGAGAGCGGCCAAATTATACAAATTGACCAAAATACAAATTTTTATTTTTATTTTTCACATTTTTTCTTAAGTGAATGTACAAATGACAACCTATTGAAAAATGATACGCAGACAGAAAATCTGAAGAATAATAACCGACGAAACTGACTAAAAATAAAGCACTGAACTGCGATGAACATGAATTTCAATCATAGAAATGGTAAAACAGGTAAAATAATTATCATGAAATTCAATACGAAGTGAGTTTATACAGCGCATATTCAATTACATGACAATCGAATGAACTGTATTTGATAAGTGGCTTCAAATGAGAGTATACAGAGCACGGTAGCATCGACATCGTTGTGCTATTAAAAATCCCGGGTCCACATAAAAGTGCCAGTTTCATTATTCATCTTCTTTCTGTGTGACCGGTTTTCGTATATTTCGTATGCTCACTTCAATTATGAAATATCCAAACGATTTTAATAAAAATTGATATAGGTACATTTCATAGAATTCATTTTTTTTTCTTCTATGTAAATTTTAATCTTGAACAACAAATTGCTTCTTTTAGTGCCTAGGAAGAAAAAAGCCCGAGAGGCAACATACATATTCAACGCGAACATAGCAGAGCGATTTCATGAAAATGGATGATTTATTACTTGCAATTGAAAGACCGAATAACTGACATTTCTCCAATTCATACGTTTTGATTTTAAAAACTGTCCCATCACATTTTATCCCACGTATTCAATCTTATTCTTTATACACTTGTACACATGACTCGTATTTTTTCGATTTTGAGATGACGAACATCGCTACTGTTCATATATAATAGTTTTTGCTTCATCAAAAGAAAGGAAATAATCATTCCATTTAATCGCATGATTTCATTTTTCCAAAAATCTTTTTTATTTTATAAACATATAATGCCAATTGTCGTCATCAATCTGTACAAGTAGAATTTAAGCATAAAATAAGGTATTTTTTTTTTTTACTAAAGAATGATCTGAGAGCCATATATGGCTATTAAAATATATTAATATATAACACATGAATTTGAGCTGAGAATACAAAAACCAAACGGTCAATTTGTATGCTAAAAATCATGTAAATGTTTCATCCGAAATGACCTCAAACGATAACATCGGATATCAAGCAATAAACATATCCAAAACATACTGCATATAAACGCTTTTAATCGTTATATTTTGTCTAAAAATCACTCTATGTGTTATTCAATGCACGAATGAAACATGTAATCAATGTAAATCGGACCAAATAAAGATTTAGTTAACATTTGAGTTTTCAAATTGAGCTCATCCCGACAAGATTTCTGTGACAAGTTCCTTCGCACTGTTTTTAACATCATAATGAATATACTTGTAGTGTATTGGGTACGCACACAGACGTTTTGTTGATGTATGCGCACGCCAGAATTGACGGCAATAACTTATTGCGGAACCCATTTCTTGTCGGACATAATATTCAACCACTCAATAGCGGATTGAATTGAAGCGTTCCCATAAAAAAAATCACACTTCACTGATGTGGTGTGGCTGCTCACACTATTAATATTGCTTGTGCTGCTGCTGCTTCACACTACTTGCTGCTTCATTGCTGCTTGGTATTAGTGTGTCTATGTGCTGTACACTAATTTAAAGCGGCAAACTAGCGTTTGCAGTGTATGGAGCAGCCACACCACAGCAATGAAGTTTGATTTTTTTTATGGGGTTTGGCATGACATGTCCGATGAATTTTAATCCAAGCACCTTTGATGCTGAATGACCATTGGCCGAATTGTATACGGAATGCAATCAAAAAGAAAGGATCAAGCATACACATAACGCACACAAATGAATTGACGTTGAACTTTTGGGGTATTTGATCTTTTGAACGATTTGAATTTTTAATTAGGCAATCAATTGCTCACTGAGTTCAAATCTCTGGAATTTGTTATGAATGAATCACTCACATATAAATGATTAGACTTCTGCTTTACAATCGAACACTTCTTCAAAACTTTTTGCGCATTTCATCAATATTAAAATGTTTCATAAAACAAATTACCAAACGTTTTGCTTCTGCAGCAACATTTGACCAAATTTAGGATCTCGTTGAATGATTTGTCATGCACAATTTCAATGTGTCAAATATTCATCTATGACGAAGTTCAAGGAGGGTAACTAGTGCGTTCATCACACTTTTCAGTTGACCGATATATACTTTTGCGATGTGCTGAATAGTGGGATTGTTAATTAATTCATGACTCATTGGACTCCATGAGTTGATACATCGAAATGCGTTTGGTAGATATGTATGCCGTATTAAATAAAGAAGAATAATAATAATAATTATTATTATTATTTTTACATAATATGTTAGAAGAAGATTTTAATTCGAATTGTAAGCTATTGTTATAAAGTAAAACTTTGAAAAACATTCCAATTCCGAAAATTGGAGAACATTTTATGCCAAGAATTCTCACAATTTTGCATGTTTTCTTTAAGATTTATTATTGTAAACTGTTTGGAAATGTGGCAATACGATGAGTGGTTATTGTGTAAATCCTTAATTGAATCGTTAGCAATGAATTCCAATTACACAGAACATTGATTATTCTTGACGCCGTAATTCAATTTTGAATAGTTTCAATTGAATTCCTTTTTCCAATGGAAGCCTGTTATACTTTGCATGTAATTAAATGGTATCACTTACAGACTCATGATTCATGAGACAAGCTGTCTCGTTGGCTTCAATTTGAGAGAAAAAAAAAAAGTTCCACATCGATGTTATATAGTTTGTATGAAAACTGATGAATGTGAAATTCAAGAAAATGCATACCCACAAATTGATATGGATGCACAAAATAATAGTAAACTATTTAACAACTACAGTTAAACTGTTCATATTAAAATCAATTTGTGCCATTTATCGAGACAACAGTTACTGTGGCACGGCATATCAAATTCCCAATTCCCTTAGTCTTCGGTATGGAATATCTCTCTAAAATAACTGTGTACTGCCTCAAATTAATGAGTAAAATGGAACTAAATGGTCCACATGAATTGCGGGTTTCGTTACATGATCCAATGCAGTCAAAAGGATTTATATGCATTTATTAGAACATCCGGATCAGCTCCGAATTGATTTTAAAACTCAACGAAAATGGATTTTCTATTGCAAATACAATTCAACTCATAATTGTTTTGAAACATTTAACAATAGCCAACAATTTTAACAACAGCAACTTGATTTTGATCTAGTTGTTTAACCAATTTTGTGAAGTGGCCGGAAGCATAGCAAATACATAACTGTAGTCCGAACAATAAATCCCAGACTTCATTGAATACTGTTGAAATTTCCCCAAAACTATTCATCCACCTTCATTTCACCATGAATGAATGGCTCAAAAGTGCTGCCATTTCTCATTTATGGCAACGCATCAATCCATTCAATTGCACACAATTCTCGTTGCTATACGCCATTTTCAGAGCGTATTCATTCTTCTTCTGTCGCTAATGATATCGAATTGTTTGGCCAATTTACATTATATTAATCATTTCTCGTTGGCTGAATGCCCGGCACCAATTTCAATGGAAAATATTCACTGAATCAATATTGATTTAAGAATTCTTCGGATCATATGATATATGGTTTGAGGGGAGAAAAAGCGCTGAAAAATGACGAGCATTTAAACTGTTATTACACTTGGACAATATGCCAAAGGTTAAATCGGTGCTTGTGACGCAAAAATTTGTTAACGTTACCAGTATAATGAGGGTAAAATAAAATGGTGAAACAATGGTGAAGCAATGGTAATACAGTAAACTCCAGCCGCTCTCAACACACGAAACTAACATCGGCCCAGTTTTGCAAATGGAAATGAGTATATTAACATTTTAGACATTTTTAATTATGCCCGAAATTTATTCAAAATTTTTGAAATTGAATCTTAATGCTCGTTTATTTTATTTTTTTTTTTTTTTTTTTTTTAATTATAAATCATTTGCCCACGCTGCTCTCCGTAGAACCGAAAAACGTAAAAAGAATAATTGACAATTCGCAGCGCTACACTTGAATGAAATCTAACTAGAGCTTGAACTTCTTCCAAAAGCCAATCACTGAAAAAGATGAATGCTCAAATAAACGAAGTCAACCTAATTACATCGGCATTCGGTTAAACCATACCGAGTTAAATGAAGTATTTGTGGTCGTGTAGACAGTAGACACTCTTGACAAATGCATGACTGTGCATGGTTTAGTGCCAAAACTTGGATAGTGGTATTTCATTACGATTGTTGCTGAAGTTCTTCTTTTTTCTCCTCGTTTTAATTTTCTACTTCCTCTTGTTCGTTTTGTATCTTTTGTGTTGTGGAAAACCGGCGGGAGTCATTGAGCTAACATGAACATGATTTCATAGTGACACAACGATTTGAACAAAGGAATTCATATGAATGTGGATGAGGATGTGCCGGAATTGGCAAACACTGTACAATTTAATGCTCATTTGACATTCCCTTTTGAAATTTCATCCGAATGCAATCCATTTCACAATGCACATAATACTGGTGTTATTATTGCCAATAACTTAACAATATTATTTATGCATTCAGCACCAACCATGTGTGATTCAATTCGAATTTCGAATGTATTGTTTGAAATCGATATATTGAAGTAGAAAATTTCAAGAGCTTATCGGACCTTGGGGGAAGACACGAATCAGTACTAGCAGAAAACTAGAAGAAATTTAAAGTATACTAGAAACCAATAGATGAATTAGAGAAAAAAACTGGCTAACAATTCTTCCATAATTGTGTGTATGATTTACTAGAAAATAAAATATTTGAAAAAAATTGCGTTTTTGAACACATTATTAGAAAACTAGAGACATATTAAATGGAACTGGCTCTACTAAAATCTGTGCCTATCCTTAGACTGGATCAATTTTGTTGTGGTAGATAAAAATGGAGGGCATAGGATTTGGGATCAATCGAAAGACCACTCACAAAGCGAATATCTTAAATGAACTTTGACCCATTGATGTCATTGATGTAGTCCATCAGTCAATTGGTTCAACTAATATCTTACATCACATTCATTTTGGAGAATCTACTTTAAGAGACTTTTTTTAGCTGAAATTGAAAATGTCAAACCTCAGTTTAAATTCCACAACAGACCCACAGTTAAAATGATTTTCGCTACTGCAGATTCAATTACTAAATTTCCCATAAAAATGTGGCACCATTAAAGTTTGATGTACAAACCTATATCATTTTTGTTGCTCATCCACTTTTTTGGCGCATTTTTCGTTTCCAGTACAAAATCTCAAATTTTGAAATTCCTTTTGAAGCTCACAGTACGGCAACAACCGAATTTAGCGGAAATGTGTCAAAACACTCGAACAGTATCAAGATATGGGTGAAAAATGTTGACTGAAAAATAAATGGAATGTTCTGGTGATTGGATTTTTGTCAATGTGTATGCGAAAGATTGTAATTCCATATCTAATATTGGAAGCGAATATTTTTTATTTAGGTAGCGTTTCATTTTTTTTTTTTATTGTTTTTGGAATGAATCTTGAATAGTACTAAAAGGCTATAGATTTTAGGCTTCACTGGAGATTTATTATTGCTTTTTTAGGATTTTAATTTTTCGCTGCTTTTTTCCTCTTTACTTATCTTTTCCACTTACTTGCTACCGTTGTCCAAATGTTGTTATGAAATATAAAATGCGGATACTGTAGTAATAATAAAAACAACCTTATAAGTCTACAAAATGAAATTATGTTAAATGGGGGAATGGATCGCATTAAAAGCTCTAGCCAAGACAAAAAAAAAAAAAAGAGAATATGTAAAAAAGCAATGATTGGATTGAGTACAAGTAGTGGAATGTGGAAGTAGCCATTTTCCGAAACAACAAAAAACATCAGACTGATGAGTTCAACAATCAACAGAAGTGTGTCTGTATATTTAGGAAATGTCCAGTACTTTGAACACAATGTCATTTCGCATCAAAACATTTCACCTCTTAAAGTTCGCCTCTCATCCAGCAAAATAAATGATGAGAAAGAGCGAATGAGATAGAGAGAAAAATAGAAAAAGCATAATGGTGTTAGCCTCTTCATATTTTTCTTTCACATCAACGGCAAATTTCATCAAATACTTCATTATGATTATATAATCCGATTGAATATGACTTGTCAATTTCACAAACATTACATTAAAACACTATATTCAATGTATCAATACTTGACTATAAAATATGATTTTCACTTGACATTCCTTCGATGTATGTTTCAGTAAGTTTACGTTTGTACCACTTAAACATTATGAACCATTTTTATAATTTGGATTTCGGTGTGTGTTTTTTTTGTATAAATGCGATAAAAGAATATTATAAGGGACAAATTTGGAGTTGGAAAATGTTTATAAATCACAAATTTTCCATGAAACAAATGAATTTGCAATCAATTGGTATAGTGATAGTGAATTTGTATGTTGAATTTTGCTTTTCTATTTTCAGTTTATTGATTTTTTGTTAAGCAATAATACCATCAAAATACATGAAGCGTGTAAAAAGCTCAAGTTCCTAAGTCAACGTGGCTGCTTCTGTTTGTAATTTTTGTATAACATACAAAATGAATGAAACCAGTTAGGATTCTTGTTTCAATTCATTTCTTCACAATTCACAAATCAATCATATATATTGCTGTGTTCATACAGCTTGGCTCACCACCAAAATTCGATCGACGCACGAAAAATGCAAGGTGTTCTGGTCATGAATGCTGGATGCCCCCATCAATTGGCGATGATGGTGTTTTTCAGTTCTCGGCTAAATGTAAAGTTTCTCAATCAAGTAAACAAATCGTCAGAGAGTCAATAATCTGTACATATGGATAAATGGTTTTGAACTTGAGTTTCACTTCAATGTTTGTGATTATTATTTCAGTGCCTAGATATCCTTCGACATCTTCATCATTTTAGTCAATCTTAGAAATAGTGGTTTAATTTGGTCTAACGAAAATGATTGTAAGCTCAATAGGTAATTGAGCTAATTTGATCAATTTGAACACACACACACAACGCTAGCATTCAGCTGAAGCAAACATGAAAATAATTACTACTTAGGCACATAAGTATCCATTTGAGTGGCATAAATGTTTGACAAAAACCCAGATTGAAAAAAGCGAGAGAGAGAGAGAGAGAGAGAGACCGGCTTTAATATCACTACAAAAATGTTCGAAAATTTATCGTGTTGACCTTACTTTAATACCGAGATAAATCACATTCTTTATGAATAGTCATGAATTGTGGCATAGAGTAGAACTGTGTAGGGCATACCTTTGTATGTGCGTCTGTAACGTAGAACTTGTGTAAATATTGTGACTTTATGAAAAAAAAAAGAATAATAAGTTTCATTAGATGACTTCAATGCAAAAAATGGTTACAACGGCGTCCCAAAATGCCAAAAGCCACTGAAACATGAATAATTCGAAATGGAAATGATACGATGCGTGTGTGATATTACGAACAAAAAAAAAAAAAAAACATCATAAAAATTAAATTCAAATCGGCAAAAATGACAGCAATAACCGAACCGAGTGAAACGGGTGCAAAAGTGAACAGCCGGAACATAATAGAAATAAATGTAATAGCTGCATGCTCCTCTGCATGCATTGGTACAGTTATTGTGGCATACGCACAAAACAACGTCACCGAAAGCCATCGAAAAACGACAATTTTTCATTCATAATAGAACGTTGAATGAAGATAGCTGAAGAAACAGAAAAAAAATGTGCGAGAAAATCGAGGGGAAAATATGTTGAAGTGCAAAGCAGAATAAAACATGCATGTATTTTAAGTGCTTGAATACGTGGTGAGAGTCATTTTACGAAAAATAGGTGTAGAGACAATAATAATGTTTGCTTTCGCCGTGCACTCTGGGGTGTGTTTATTGCCACCGTCTCTGCATCAGTGTATTGCACGGTCGGCAACTTAAGGGGGGGTCACGTCGAATGAATGGGGGGGGCTCATCCAGGCGTACTCCCCCCCTTCCCTCTGTGCACCACACTCCTCTGCATGCAAAATTATACGGACAGAACGCGAGCAAGTTGTGTAATGGTCTCACAATGCACCAATTAACGCATCATCCGCATGCAATCTACCAAACACTTGCCACTGTTTTCAGTTGAAATGCACCCGCTCTTTTTCACAGTCGCTTGGCCAACATATCGATCGTCATAAGCTAGTGCAGCTAACACACATATCCACCGGTATGATGCGAATGGAATGCGATCAAATGTGTTGGCATAGTCACGAATACCGGAGCTAAACGATATAATGATTTAAAAACGTTAAGAATTTGAATATTGAATAACAGCAGTCAACCCAATATGACATACGCTTTGCTATGGCAATATGTATAAAATGTATAAAAAAAAAAATACTTGAAAACTCAAATGTTATTTACACCGAAATTGATGCAAACAAAGTTTCAAAAATTATATTCAAAATATTTGGTGTGAATATTTGTTTCCTTCTTCTTTCTGATTATAGTACGGTAGGCCATGGCTGTAGCCAACTTTGATTTCATGTCGTTTTTTACACATAGACAGACATGTGATGAATGAAAAACGGAACAATTCCCATGAATTTCACATATTATAGCACACCAAATTCCCAAAAAAAAACACGACGAAGGCAAGAATATACATTCTCGGTTCAGATTTCCGCCACTTTTTCATGCCACGCTTGTTACTCTGGCTATATTATGTGTTCATTCAGTTTGTTTGCTAAAGCGAAGTTGAACAGAAGAAAAAAATATCGTGTGTTTGTTATTCCCTGTTGTGACGTCGAGTTTTCACAGGGAAAAACACATAAAATACTTACGCGTTAGTATATGTATGGATCTTGTTTTTTTTCTTTCTTTCGTTTACGTTGAAATTGAACACTGAATAAAATTACTGAATATGAGCCCAAAACTGAAAGAAAGAGGCGAAGAAACAAAAGTAACCAGTATGCGCACCCTCATCTTTCTTCTTCAATTGCATACACAGTCATACACAAATCTCAATTTAAATAGAGAAAAAGCAGAGAAAACAAAAATAAAAATAAAAATAAAAAGAATTGTGAATCCATAAGAAACATTTAAAATATAAATCTGCCGAAGATATACAAAGTGGAGCAAACGGGGGAAGAGAAATAAAGGGAAAAAATGAAATCCATATAATAAAAATCATAAAAGCAGCAAAATTTATTGCCACTCAGTTTTTTTTTTTTTTTGGTTTGAGCCTACTGCCAAAACACACACATACAGCAATTTCGATGAAAAAAGGCGCTCAACAAGAACGTGTTCACTTTACCGTGTACGGATGAATGAAACAAAAATGCCAGTCAAAAGTTTTTGATTTTATTTCCCTGTGTGAACATTGGGATTGAACATTTCACAGCATTTAACACATTTTTATTTTTGGTGCTAATTTTGTACTATGACCCTTCAAAACAAAAAAAAATTAGCCTTAGCTTCATTTTTTGGCTTTGCTCTGGAAATCATATGTTATCTCGTGATTTCTTCGATTCGTAAGCGTGTCTTATGAGTGGCTTAGATTAAAAAATATCATCATTCAATTAATGATAATTTGCATTTGACATTGAACTTTACATAGGCGCATTCAAGTCTGAAATCAAAGTGTCAAAACATTCTAGGCAATTTTGACGAATGAAATATGAAAATGGCGCGATTCATCAGTTAAATCAGGAAACATGAGCAGAATATACATCAAAAAATGGGTGAAGAGGTGAATTGGTTGTGATTGTACGGCGTGGAATACAAACTATAGAGTACACCCAAAGAGACATTGAAATGGCGCACATGATATTGCCATGAGATTTGGCTGCTATGGCCATCATGACTGTGCTCCTTTTTATTTTGCTGCCGTTGTGTTGCACCAAAAATGTGTAGTTACTCGTTTTTGTTTATGCTTAAGAATTGCATATTCACGAAATTACCATGTTTCCAAGAAGATAACATAAATTCATTAAACTTGCAAACGGACATGGGCTACAATTGCAAATTACATACGAACGGGGTGTGTATATGAACGCGCCAAAAAATATTGCAAGCACTTGATCGTTTGATTGCGCCTAATATGGATAATATAAATTACTTACGTACTGCAGACAGTTTCATACGTGACTTCTGGACTGCGCCAACACAGTGTATACTGTTCGTATCCACTTTCTTTCTCCCGTATTTTTGTGTGAATTTGTTTACAATTTGTATGTTGTGAACAAATTGGCGCTGAGTCTTGATGAATGCATACATTTGTTTTCCTTCGCTCTCACATAATCGTTTTTTTTTATTACAGGTTTTGCGCGCAGCTAGTCCAGCTTTATTACGAGTTATTGCATTAGGTGCATTTTTCATTTACTGCACGGTAAGTGTTTTTTGTCACGATTTATATCATATGCTAGGGGTAAATGACTGCCGCAAATGAAGGAAATGACCATGTATATTGTATATATTTGAAAAGTATTTGCATAGCATTATTCGAAGCTGCGTGCGAGTGCACTGACATCTTTTGTGAACTGTTTGTTAGTATGCGTGCACAGATTTGGACGATGCTATGTATACTTATAATACAAATGTGTCGTATGTAAGCAAATGGACAAATAGTCATTCCCTCCCCTAGATGAAATGTTATAATTATTATGAATTTAGTAAACTTTGATAAGCATATTAACGACAAATTGCGGTGTTATTTACATATAGCATAAGGGAGCATAATACGAAGAATTGTTCAGTTTTCCGTATAAACAAAGTCTACCTTGTACGAACATTTTTTTTCTATACTTTGGTTTTTTGTTGAAAAAACATCTGATCTTCAAAATATGTATACCATATTTCTGTATGTGTGTCAACAGCTGAAGACCAACAGTTATACGCGCAAAAGTAAGAGTCTAGAATGCTAGCTAGAATGACATTGATTTAACATAGAATACAACATCATATGAATGATGTGACACTTTATTTGGATGTGGTTGTGCTCGATTGAATCAGCAACATGTTGGTTCAATGGTTACCTCTCATACATTCACCGACATTCACAGAATGTTCATACGTTAAGAGAACGACGAAGGAAATGCAATCTTTATATCTTCTTAGTTTCTTTTGCGCTCTTGGTCTGAATTGGAGTGAGCGGTGACAAATCACAAAGTTATGACGATTGTTTCGGGCAAATGTATCATGACAGAAATTCGGCAGATTGCATGTAAATAGTTACTACTACTATAGTAGCAAACGTGTGCTTAATGTGCGATTAATGTGTACAATATCCACTCCAATGGACAAAATATTAGTGTATGCCAGCCGCCTGATACTTGAAGCTGGTAGAACTTAATACGTTAACATTCAATACTCTTGCTCAAAACCAATCTATTCGGTGACATTTTCCTGTTCTACGCGGCTTAAATTTAATTGCAATACTTGATGAAAAATTGAAATTAGAAATGAAATGATTCCCTAGATGATTCCATGAAACCATAATAGCTTTGTGATTAATTTACAAAACTGAAAAGCTTCTGAAAACAAAACAAAAACAATAACTCGACAATGTGTGAAACTCATGACAAAGGTTTTGCGTGAAAGCACTACATCAAGCTTTTACTTAGAAAAAAAAACAGTTAAATACAAAAACCCTCTAAAATGATTTTTGCTACTATGAAATACGATTTGCTTGTTTATTGTTCTAAACGGACAAAGAAACGAACTGATGTGGATGAGTGACTTCGTTTTTGCCAAAGCCAGCTGTGTGAACATTTTTAAATGGTATACATTTTTACAAAATGAAGTATACTTAACCGGAACAATTTCACATATGCATACATGCTTTTAACTTTATCCATCCCGGAATATGATTTTCACCCCTTTGCTTTTCTCCCTCTTACGCTCTCTCTCTCTCTCTCTCTCTCTCTCTATCTCTCTCTCTCTCTCATTCTCTATCGCTTTTCAGTTCCCTGCAATTTGTTCTCCATTATATCCGGTTGCCACACATTACGTGCTTTCTGCTCATTCAAATGGAATTGTAAATAAACACATTTTAAGCACGTTGAAGTTAAAGTGCTGCAAATAAAACGTGTGCCGCAAATGTTTGCACCTTGCAATATTGAATTTTTATTTATTTTTTTATACAGTTAAACATGAACTTCATACGTTATTGAGAGTAAATAATGATGTGATGCTTTGAAGCACTAAGCATGAACAAAAAAAAATTGTGTTCCGAATAAAATATAAGCGCATTGGGCCTAAAACGCAGCCCCGGTAAAAATGTAGATTTTATATTTTATTTTCTATTTATTTCCCAACTACACTAAACCCGACTAAACGAAGGGTTCCAAGAATGTTTTGTATGTAAATGAAACGGTTTGTCGGTAAATTTATTTGACGTTAGACGTAAGCCATATGAAATAGTTTTTAGGCCAGAGCAAAAACGAACAATACCCTCACAATAAATGTGTTATACAATATATCATAGCACAAGTCCAAAATGTATGCATGAGACTTAAATTGTGATTGGTCCAATCGCAAATGCATAGCACTTTAATACGAAGTGCTGTAATTGGTAAATGTGCCAAATGTATGTGCGATTGTTGAATGTGCTAAACAAACATCAAACATCAAACCCAAAACCCGTACACTGCAACACAAAATGATCAAGTTACCGACTATTGCTCGGTGTTACCGAGCCATTTACATCATTCATTTGAACTAGTCCACCTTGTGTTACATTTATGGTTCGGAATGGGAACAAAAAAACAACGAATTCCAAAGAAAACGACGCCAGTGAATGACAAAAAACACGCATCCAATTTAAATATGTAGATTAACTTTTGTATTTACACTGTAATAAACTACTTTGGACAAGATTGTTCCTCGCAAGGAGAACATTTTCAATTTTCATTTTGAATTTTTTCTTCTCCGTTTTCATCATCTCTTTCAATTTGATTGTTGTTGTTGTTGGCTGCTGGTGTTCACCACAAAACTACAAGCGTTCCTTGATCTGTTGCCCGTTGAATGTTTGATATGCTTTCATTTTCAAAGGCAAAAAGAGGAGAGAGGAGAGAGGAGAGAGGAGAGAGGAGAGCGGAGAGAGGAGAGATTGTAATTCACAATGCATGTTGATAGCCGGGCTGCTGATGTTGGCGTGGGTCCATGCAATATGTGCCCATTTTCAATTGAAAAAAGCCATCGAAAAATCGCCTTCCAGCTGAATAGACACAGCACGCGCACCGCATGCATACGGACACACGACGAAAGCACCAGCAGCCCAGCTCTCTTACGTTTAATATCAATAAAGCGTTTGGCAATTCGCATGAAATCCAACTGTGTCACACTGTGCAATAGTGTACATTACATACGTATTGATTTTGGTCTCAATTTTTTGCCGTTTGCTTCTCATCTTTATTGTTTCCGGTCTTTTCCTATTTTCCTCTTGTTTCGTGCTTTTTTTTTTCTTCTCCTCCTCCATTCTTTCACATTCTCTCTATTTCTCTCTTGTTTCCTCTTTGCGCTTCATTCTCAATTCACGAAACATTTTTCATTCACGTATTTCGAAACGTATATGACTCGGCCAACTGTGTTTTATGGGGCCAATCGGTGCTCATTTTCATTCGTATTCGCATTCGCATTCACAATTTACTAAATGCTGCGCAACTGCCCTGCTACTTGCTACCTGCTACCTGCTACCTGCCATAACTCCTAAATCAACTTTAACAGTTGCTGTTTTCGCAGCGCGTTACTTTGCCATTTCAATGTAATTGAGCGGTCGATGAAACTAATATACTGATCACTCATGTCGACCTCGTCTCTCTACCTGCTGTAACAGTTCCTTTGGCATCTATATTCACGGCAAACGATTACTTTCTTGTTTGCTCTCTCTCTCTCTCTCGTGATAACGCAAATGGGAAATGTCCGAAGCTGATGTAATTCACATGGAATTCCGTGTTCAATTTTTCTTTTTCTTGAATTTTGCGAACACGCCAAATGTACAACGAAAACTGCATTTTGGTTGAACAATGAAAATCATTTAATACGAATATGTACGAACGAAGACCATTAATGCTAATCCTTTTGGAAAATACGCGCACGCAAACAAAGCGCTCCAACATCTTTTGGCTCTCGGCTCTCAACTCTCATCGAACCCCATTTCTCATTATTCACTCAGGTAAATCGAAAAATAAATGCGAATGGCAAACGCATAGACAATTGAATGCACGTTTATCAATTTTTTTTTTTTTTGTACTTTCATTCGCCCCACAACACTGTTTTTGGTTGTGCAATCTATAATCGTGCAATAAATTATTCGGCAGCACAGTCCGAAATCGGTGAAATTGTTACAGCTGCTTTTAATGAAGCGTTTTTAGATTTGTTTGTTTTTTGTTTTCTGGATGTAATAACATAGGCGAAATTCCAATTCCCTGGTCGATGAAAAAAAAA
The DNA here is from genome assembly GCA_030463065.1 of Aphidoletes aphidimyza. Classification (NCBI taxonomy): domain Eukaryota; kingdom Metazoa; phylum Arthropoda; class Insecta; order Diptera; family Cecidomyiidae; genus Aphidoletes; species Aphidoletes aphidimyza. Next base: position 45,627,562 of record CM059997.1, read on the forward strand.
AAACACAAACGCACACACAAATTTCTCGACAGAGTTTATGCTGAGTGTCGTATAAATCCACCATTCCAAATTCGGAGAATAATGAATACAGCACACTCAATTACGTCGTTCACAATACCAAATTGCAGAATCAACAATAAATCGCATACACAAATGTATCTAAAGATAATAATTCTTTTTTTCCCCAACTATTCCGTTGGTTGATGAAGTTTCGAATTACATAGTTTCATAGTTTTGACATGCTCTTTAATTGTTCGGTTACCATTTTCCAAATGACTTTTGGTTGATTTGCTGAATTTCCAACTTTTCTCTCTATAGAAATATATTTCTTATTCTTCCTTTTGTCGATTTTTCATAAGTGTTTTTGTTTTGTTTTCAAACGCACAAATGGCAAAGTGTTTGAAATATGAATGCGAGACATCGAAAGGAATCGAGAAACACCCATTAAGAATGAAATCAAACCCAATCTTATTTATAGCTATCGATTAGAAATGATTACATTTTTTTTGTTTACTCAATGTTCAGTACGATGAAATCACATCGCTCTTGACAACTAAAAATTTGACACACACACACACATTTTCCGATTTTCTATACAGTCCCCGAATTGAATGTATGCTTGCGGATGTAATACTCATTGAAACTTTATTTATTTTAAATAGTCCATAATAATGTATCCACCGCCATCAATCTATACATGCACGGCACGAGTTTGGTTACGCGAAATCGGCTTCTCACTGACATATGGCGCATTGATGCTGAAAACGTGGCGGTAAGTTGAAAAAATTGCGCTTGACATTATTTATTGTGGCTTTTTTGAAAATGTCAACTGTTGTAATAAAAGCGTCGATTTCGAAATTACAGAATTTCAGTGGTATTTCGAGTGCGTTCAGCCAAAGCAGTTAAAATAACCGATGCAACACTTTTAAAACGTTTGGGTATCATTTGTCTCTGTGTTGGAATTGGTTTGCTTGTTCGAACCATTGTTGCACCGCCCGTTGTAATCGTCGGTCGCACTGCTGATGATTTGAAAGCGTTCCTTTGTAAGGCTGACTGGTGGGATCACACATTCACAACAAGTGAGTAGTTTCAATTTGAATTGTAATATTTGTTGTTGTTGTTGATGTAGTAAAATGTTATTGAGAAAATTAATTTAACAGTTGATGATTGAGTAAAATGTTGGGGGGGGGGGATCGAGAAGAGGAAATGTGTATGTTGATATGTTAAACCGACATTTTTAGCTGTTATTGATTCTCTCTCTAAAATTGAGTTTAATTAAAATGCAGTGCATTTATTTCGGTTAACCAAAACAATCGATTCAATTTTGAATGTACGTACATAAATATACACAATGTGGAATTTTAGATTAGCCGCCGAATTTATTGCTAATATGAATTGTGCTACTGTTTACACCAAATTTATGCGAATTATTTTTATTTTACAAGTGTTTTTATTTCGGATTTTTATTTCGAATTGTTCGCACAAAATGTCATCTACTCGTTTTCATCGGTGGTTACCCGCCTGTGACGCTACACAAATCTGTATATATTATACCGTTTTCATCTTTGCTATGTACCACAGTGTACTTGACTCCGAAACAAGGCTAAGTAAAACACATCGCTATTGTGAAATGTAGAAGATTTTGATTTAAGAGTGTGAAGAATATGGAGCAAGAAAAACAAAACACGTGACGGTTACCATGGTGTAGCTGTACGATGTGAAAGGTGTTAACGGGCGGCATGAACATGAGGATGGGCTATGGAAAAATTATAGCATTGAGAATACAATAGCACGGTTTGCCGTCTCTTTTTGTTCACGGCCATCTTTTCAGTAGTCGATATATTGTTTGTATCAAAACAGTGTTGGTTAGTGAAAAACGAGATTGAAAGATTGTGAACAAAAAAAATTCACACGAATGGAAAAACGTAGACAAAAATAGCGCCATACTTTGGGATCAGTTCAATTAAATTTATTTATGCGTAGAGAAAATTGATCGATGTATTTTTTATTTGTTTTCGTTTGTTTGGTGTTGTTGTTATATAACAACAAGTTATCTTCTCGCTCTCTTTTTTCATGTATTGAATTATTTTCGTATTTCCGATGTGTGTGTGTTTTTTTTTTTTTTTGTTACAGTGGAAGTATTGTTTCTGGCCTGGGGTGTACGTTTATGTATCATGGTACGAAAGGCACCGTCCGAATTCAACGAAAGCCGATTTATCTCCATGGCAATCTATAATGAATTCTTCCTAACCTGCTTCCTCAATGTTTCTATGTAAGTATATGTTCGGATTTCTTTTCTCACTAGCGCACACTTGAATTCTGTTTTTTAAAATGGCGTATGCATGTTAGAGCATACCAAGTAAACTTAAAATAACACACATATAAAAAAGCAGCGGCAAAAGCAGCATTCGATGATATTTTAATGTAATTTAATTTGATTTAATAATACCGTATATGGTTTTGTGATTGACAACATCATATTTGAGGCGAATTTGTACATACGTTTCAATAATACCATATGATTTTATATAGTACACACACAAAATGCAATTCACTTGGTAAGAATTTTTTACGTCTTATTGAATATTGATTGCTTTGACACAAAACAATACCAAAATTATTAAAATATGATTTTTTTTCGTGTTTGTTTGTTTTGAATTGTTTTTTAGGCATTTTAATCATTTTTTTAAGAGTTGAACGCACTTAGTACAAATTTGGGTTTATACTAGACAAGTATATAATAACGCTTAAAATTGAGTGCGTTCAACATTTCATCATATTGCACTGACCAAGTGTTCTGTGTGTGCAAAAGTTGTAATTATATTGGAAACAAATTAGATGGTCTGATGATTTTCATACAAAAATATAAACACACAAGTTGTTATTTTTCGGCTAAGTTTCTTGGACCGAATCATAAAACCTCAAATAATATTGTCAAAATCATTTGTTTCCGCGAAATAAATGAAATGTTGACAGCGACGGTCGCGCGTTACAACAACAATAACGCATAAATTTCCTTTTGTGTGTCAACGTGTGGCGCCCTCTTGGGGATTAAACGCACTCAATGCACGCGAACGTGTGATAGAAAGAGAAAAAGTAAATATTTGCGGTTCAATCTTTCTTATGTAATGGTGTACAATTTTTTAGTACCATGAGGGCGCTGTCGTATTGCTGTCGAAGTGTGAAGCGCAATCGTCGGTTGACAGAATATATTCGTTTTTCATGCACACTCAATTCAGAAGTAGTAAAATATTTTCAATGTGATGGTGAAATGGCCGTTTGTGTGCATTTGGCGGTAATTTCTATATACAAAATTCTATCAACAATCGCACACACAATTGTAACCAACTGCAACCAAGAATGATAGCTACTATAATTGTGTTTCTACTGCTTCTTTCATCATGACGAGGTATCACTGTATGCCAAAACGAGAGGTGCTGAACCACAAATCATATTGTGGCGCTCTGACAAATTCAAATTATATTACAACGTGTTCGGCAACAGCCGATAATGACGGTGTGTGCTATTCCCGGCAATAGATTTTTAAAAGCGGTAAAATGTCATTTCATCACTATATTGAAAATATTTTGCTACTTCTAAATTGAGTGTGTGGAAAAATGTGTGTTTTTTTCATATTCAAAGACTTTTGAGCAATACTGTATACATTATGTATAAGAGTGCACCGTCGACGAAATTGATACAAATGGAAATACTTTTAGTGAAAAAATGATAAATATTTGTTCTACGACTTTTTCGAAAAGTGAGTGGAATTACTCAAAATTTTCAAACTGGTCTCATGTGGTGATCTCAGTTTTGAGACAAAAGTTGATTATCTCTGAATGGTCTACAAATGCAGCAGCAGACGTTTTTTAAATTTGTTTAAGTATTGTCGACGATGCACCCTAATGTATATACATGTCCCAGTCTCTCTTTCTGTAAGTGTTTGTATAAACGTCAATACATTAAAAACGATTCAAAACGAAGAAAAAAAAAAAACTTCGAAGAACATTGAAAAACTTTGGAGAGAGAAAACAAAAGCCAATTTCTGGAAATTCCTAGCTGGAGGCAGACATCTTAACGTGAATGAATATAGACGTTGCGTTACGGTTAAATGGACATTTTGAAATCACAAAATTATTTTACTTGAAACACCAAAATTCCTACAAGCTCCGATTTTATTGCAAGTGAGCAAATACATTGCATTGCGTTTTGTGTTGTGTTTTTTTTTTCTTTCATTGGTCTTGTTTGAACTGTTAAGGAGACCGTCGCCTGTTGTAGACATTATGAAAATTAACAAACAACAACAGGCGTGTACTCCTTCTTTTATAGTAGGAACCCATTTTAATTTTGACTACAACATGCTTTTTTTTCATTCGCTGTTTGATTATTTAAGTAAATACTTATTCTGAGCTGTTGAAATACAAATACGCAATTTCAAGTGTTGCTTGGAATCTCAATAGCACTGATTTTTGTATTACATGCCAGACACTGTGAAGGAGATCAGAGAGCAACATTAACAACAAAAATCAAATTCTTTTTTTAGACTAAAGAATAGCACCATAGAAAAAAAAACATTCTCATCGCATCAATCAATGATAAGTATTAATCGTGTCTGAGGGTGTTCTTTGCTAGATGGTGTGTGTATGCAGATCAGTGCTCCAATGCTAAACCATTGAGTGTCTTCAAGAGTCACTAGATGGCACTTTTTAAAACTACTATCGCATGAATCATGTGTCATGATCAAAGTGGTCGGCATCAATACATCAGTCAACTGAGTCGATACATTGTTGGGATCAAATGAGACTCTTTTGCCAAAACGAATGAAATAATTTTTTGCTGTAAATTTTTCAAAATCACATTTTTAATTTCAAATTCAAATGATTCACATTAGTCTCAAGAATAGTAAAATATTGAACAAGGACATTCAAAATATTTTTCATAAACACGCATAACAGTATAAAACCCATGTGATTTTGGAAAAATCAAAAGGCTGCAGTATATTGATGAACCACGCGAGCGCCCTAATTTAAGCAGAATGAATGCAATTTTGGAGTTCAAATCGTAACTAATGTAATGAATGTTGATGATGTTGCCGGCCTTTGAGAAAAATGAAAAAAAAAAAATTATTTCATATTTTTGCGAATATATTCTTTGGAAAAAGACTCAATTGATCGCATCAATGTAATGTATTGATGCGATAGGCATTTTTTTTCCCCGTTAATAGCACATTAAATGCGAATTACTCAAAGATATTCGATAAGATGCTTACATTCTAAACGATTCAATGCGAGAAAAAACCACTCGCACACCAACCAAACGTCGTGTCTTCTATCGCAAATAAAAGTGCACGTGCATACATGAGTTATTGGATCTGATGTTTTATTGATCGAGTTTAAGCATAATCACATTTCAATCGAAATGGTGCATTGAAAGTACAACAATGGCAACTAGGGAGAAAAAAAATCCAAGGGGAATTCAACACTCAATATATCTATTGATATGTAGTTTATTAATAGAAATGTTCGTTTTTCAATGTATCAAATTTGTAGAAATATGGGAAGTAATTTTTGGATATTTTCAGTTTAACGCCGCCATATTGATTTTCGTATGGTCGCCATAATGAATTCATGTCAATGTAACGAAAATATCGAACAAATTCTACACAACTCGACATTTATTTAGTTTATTTCTCTTTACGCACATAATCTATTTTTATTTCCGTGATAATGAAGAGTATGAAGCCCCTTGAAAAAATCACTATCAGCAACATCGGTGAGCGATTTTTGTTGTTGAACTCGTTAGTCTAATGGATTGAATTATTATGAACCCAAATTATGATATTTTCGTATTTTGGTTGATATTTTTTCTCTCAAGTCAACATTTTACATTTGCTGGCATCGAAACAATGTAGTACAAACACCAAACACACATAGTTCACTGCATTGAATTAACTTAAAATTGGTAAAACTGAATTGAGAAAATGCATGTTACATGTACGCGCTCTTCTTTCGGTTTAATTCGGAACATTTCATAAAACTTTTCATCATATTCACCAGAACATACACATCAACGCGATGCGTTTCCAAGGGCACTCATTTTTCATGGAATTCCTTTTAACATGTTCTTTGCATGCAGCGGAGAAAGTTTTACATGAATGGCTGCAGTTTTACTCGAGATCATTATAAATAAATTTCAATTAAGAAACTTGTATTTTTATTTATAAGGAAGAATTTTGAAGTTTGTACATTGTTTGATGCGTGGCATTGCATCGACCCTAGGAAATGAATATATCAACCGATTTTATTTAATCTTTGCTAATTAATCTCCTTTGTAATGCTTTCCGCCTGCATAATAAAGGATGTATCCGTACTCTATGGTCCGGAGATGAGATTTTTAATTTGTTTTTTTGTTTTTTTTTTTTTTTGAACTAGAAACGAAAATCGTACGAATATCCGTTAGTGCAATATACTAATTGACTACAGCTGTACTATGAGGAGTATACTCCTCTTTCTATAGAAGGAAAAAGGTTTTGCTCGATCTAAATCTTGAAATAGATTGTTATCGAAACTAAATTTGGGACATTGAGTAATTCATTAAACAAATATTTCACAAATATCAAAAAAGCAAAAAAAAAAATCGAAATCAAAAGCTTCTTACACTGGTTTTACTGGATGTTTGAATGAATGAACACACTTTAATGGAGTGTACCGAACATTCCTAGGAATATTCTGTGTAATATTCAACATCGGTGCCATGCAATTTGGATTTATTAATGACGTGATGGCTTGTATGGGGCAACTTAATCAAACCTTCACGATACTTCTTCATAAAATCAAGCAATGCTGCATTCTGAAAATGCATATAATGAATGTTTAAAATAATAATGAGCTTTGGCTGATTGATGCTCTTGAAACAATAGGTGGACAAAAAGAATGCTTCAGTTCAGTTCAGTATACACTCGAAATGCTTACACTTGTACGCGCACGCGGAGCAGAATAAATTCATTCAAAAAGTACATGCACTGGCCAAAATTAAGCGCATTATCATAGAGCCAAAAGCTTCTTTCGTGCTTGACTACTTAATAATGTTCTATGTCATCACACCGCAAGTCACTGATATACGTACACCGTACACATAGACGAACATAAACGCCAAAATACGTTGTTCACCACATCATTTACTCTCCGACGGCATTATAACAAATGAAATAATTTACGTTGTGGACGTTGAGATGTTTCACTGGAATGTCAGCTTGTAACTGGTCTTCTGCATTCATGACACACACAGAAATCAAAATACAACGGAATTCCTTTTTATGAACTAGGAGAGAGCATTTTAGTTAAATTCCACATGAGTACGGCATTTCTCTGGATTCTGTCAACATGACCTTTGATGATTGAAGCCGAATTAAAACTATGGTTTATCACTCCAAATTGCACATCGTATATCACCTATATATCACATTCATGTTCGGCGACACACACGAGTATATAGAAATATAAATATAAATAATGCTTAGTGCTTATGACCTGCTGTGCACAATTTCAACCGAATCAATATAAGCAAATTGTGAGCGATGCGACTCACAAAGCTCCTTCACCTCCTGCCCATTTGTTATGTTCCCTTAATGGTGTACACAGGATAATATCATCGAACGCATACACACACTCGCTCATTCTCTCATTCGCTTTCAGATTTTAGAGCTCTTTTATTTTTGTAACGTTTCCATTCATTTTGAAAGTTATCATGTTGCCGATCAAATGATGGTTAATGTCGTTCATTGAGTGTGCGTTCGCTTGAATTATGTCAATACATAAAATTTATTATCCGATTTGCGAGAGATTCCATTTTTCCGTCACACGATATAACGCTTTACGGCCACCAAATTTCTTTGGTTCTTCTATCAGTATGGCTCGTTTTTTCTTCGTATACAATCAAAACGATTGTGATTTGTGGTTGTGGTTGGCCACAGCCTACGTTCAGTAGATCTAGCATTTGAAAGAAGTGAATGGAATTACATTGAAGCAAACTTAATAAATTGTCGAACACCGAATATTGACAAATGCTTCGAGAGAGAGAGAGAGAAAGAAAGAAAGAAAGAAAAAGAAAAAACGAAAGAAAGAAAGCAAGAAGGGATTGAGAATGTGCGTTCGACAGCCAGCGATTTTAATGTGTACAACAAACACGTACACCATCTCTAAAGACTTGAGCTTGGTTTCATTACTGCCCCGGCTGCTGTGCCACATAATGAAAAGTTTTCATTGAAAACGAAAACGAACACACCAACTCACAATATTCGATACGAACGCTCCTATTTCGATATGCAATGCTAGTTATTTGACATCAGCCGCATTCGAATCTATTTTGACAGCAATAACCATAAGATGTAAATATGAAATTAAAAGTGCGACAGTAGCTCGCATACGAGCCACGAACAGAAGGGCGAGCTACAGGGACTAATATTGGGAACATGAAAGTCATTTGTCATATCATGTTCTGGGCGTTGAAGATAACTTTTACTTCGTGTGTATCAAACAATCAATGAGTGGCGAGAGAGAGAGAGAGAGAGAAATTGAAAGATATCTTTTTCTCATTATTTGTGCATGTCTCGTATTATTCTGGCCTCTGACATTTCTGTAGCACACTCCTCAATACCTGCACCGCTTGCCTTCAGCTTCTTCTTCATCCTTTTATCGTGTCTTTTCAATATCAGATTTATATTTACTCTTTAGATGATTACCTTTGTTTATTTATTTTTCATACTATGCGCACAAACAAATATTCGAGCATTGCTTCGACTTCATCTTGAACATCTCCAACAATCAAGCACCTGAGCTTGATTTGTACATGTACCCATCTCCACCATTGTAGATTCTATCTCTTACTTTCTCTCTCTCTCTCCCTCGTCCAAGCAAAAACGTTATGGAGATAAATATACCTTGTAAATGTTGTGAAGGCGATGGTAAAAAGTGAAAGACAAGCGTCGTGACTGTCGTTACCGAACGGAAAAGAGAAAAGTCAATGTGGAAAATAAAGTTTGCGATAGACTTAGATTTAGGTTTTGGACGCCAATTCCAAAAAGACTTGAATTTTAAAGCAAAATCGTCACCGACAGATACCACCTTACTGAACAGAATCCACAGTACACGTCAGCAAATACAAATTGATAGAAAATCTGGGCACTCAGCGTCAGTATGTCTTATGTATGTAAACATTACAACAACAAAGATAATAAAGAGTGCGTCGCATACAAAGAGAATTACTTGAACTTTCGAAAAGTCTCACACTTTCTGATTAATGCTAGAGTAAGAGAGAGAGGGAGAGAGAGAGAGAAAGAAAGAAAGAAAGAAAGAAAGAACGACAGCGAGAAGAAAAAGTATTAGTTGGGAAAATGTTTTGCTAACAAGGCGCAAATAGACTTCGGAGCTGGATCAAAAGTTGCACTTGATCATACAAACTCTTTGTGAAAGTGACCTATTGTGGTTGATTCGTTATCAAATGAAAATTGTGATAGCTAAATGTCTTTCAAGTTTGATATTTTTGCAATATAGACGGGGTCGCTTCTGTCAATATTGTTCGAAAACAGGGCGAAAAAATGCTCTAGTCGTGTACTAAGTCAATTTTGATGACATAGAGCCCGTTATCCGCAAGTAAATGTTTTGATTTTACTTGTTACATTTACACCAGAGACCCGAAGACGTCGTTCTTTTTCTGTGGTACTTTTTTGTTCATTTGTCAAATTAATTAAAATTGTATTGACACGGAGAACACCAACTGTATACAATTAAATCATTTCAATCTATTTGAACATATTCAACAGAAAAAAACAAAAAAAAAAAACAGAATTAGCGATATTCTAATATACTGGTAGTGATTTGACAGATTACCGCCATTACTAGTGCAAGCATAGTGATTTTTGTATGTATTGTATGTGCTCTGCTGTGTAATATTACTATCTGCTAGTAGTGTATTAGAATATCGCTATTTCTGTTTTGTATGAGTATGGATCCCAGTAAGCTTTAAAATTGAAATATGTTCAAGCTTATTTGAGGCCTATGTGCACATAGTTCATGATTATTTGTTTGGGCTAACTCATCCCTTTGTTTTTATATATTGAATTTTTTCTTGCGATGGCGTATTTTGATGCGTAGCGCATAATACGAACAAGACACAGTTCCAAAAAGTGTTCAATGATCAGCGCTCTGTACCTCTCGATTATCTTAATACGGTTTGTTTTTTTCTACGAATTAAATACTTCGATTTAAGCTCGAGAAAGACACTCTTTGTTGGAATGTTTCGATTGATTGCTAAATTCTTTGATATGCAAATTTACAGAGCTCGACTTCCATTCTGAAATGAGAACCTTTTGGCAGTTTTCAGTTTTATTAATTATTTCATTCGAGCCAATGTTGCCATGGAAATAGCTTCCGTATACGATGATTTATTACAAGAATTCTATATACCATAAGTAATATACCAACAAATTCCAACGAAAAATGTCAAACAAACCAAGAATACAAATGATAACTTCAGAGAAAGACTCACTTGTAACTTAAATAAAAGCAATACCATTCATAAGCTCTTTCAGTGTTCGTTACTTAGACCAACAATGCTTCAGTTAATTTTGTTTTTCTTTGTCGCCTCCACCCCCAAAGAATGAAAGGGGAGAAAAAAAAACCAACTCATTTTTCATCGGAAACTGTCAAATACCATTTGTTTTCGAATATTTCATTCCAGACATCAATGGTTCGTAATCCAAAGTTGACTGGAAAATAAAATTCCATAGCGCAGTCCTTTGGAGGATGGTTCATGCATAATGATACATTATAATCATAGGCATAAATTCAAAGCACGCAATAGTGAACCAGTGGCGTAGCCAGAACCATATTTTGGGTAGGATTTTAAACAAATCGAACTATCAAAAATATCTCCTCTATTGAAATCAACCTCATAGATGGAAAACATCTAATGACCGTTAAAACCATTTAGTTTGGTAACTGTTAGTGTCATTGTTCCATTCTAAGTTCTAATCAATGCAATAAAGTGGCACAATTTCGTTCCACTTCGTTGCCCGGCTGTCATTATTTCCAGGCTTTCCAGGCGACATTTTGAATGCATCTAGTGTGACTTTGGAATTGTACTTGTCACGTTCAAATCCGCGTTGAATTGAACGCACTAGTGTAAAAGTATTGAAATGTTGCACACTTGGAGGTTGAACACCAAAGCCAGGGGGCTACGCCGCTGTGAACAGTGGACGTGGACACACAATATGTAACATGAAATATAGAAATTTACAGGGAATTTTGTTCGGATCAACGATACTTTTGCTTTTTTGCATGGATAATCGTGGTATCGTGGACACAAACTCAACGAAAAAGAACTTTATACCTATGTTCAACAAAGTAATTGAAAACAGTCCAAAGTTCGAAGTTCCTTCGTTGATTCAAAATTAATACTTTAAGTAAAATGAATGAACAATTTTGAGAATTTATTTAGCTAAAAGTCTAACGAATTCAGTATACTGTCTATGGACTTGATGTTGATTATTATCCGTATTCTGTTGATTTTCCAGTTGATTACGAACGCAATGTATGTACCGTACTCGCTGGCCTCACCTGCTCAGCTCATTCATTTTAATGTTTGTTAATCTCTAGTGTCGTTATCATCAACATTTCGGTCATTTTGAATGTATTTCACGGTGTGCCGTTGAATGAAGTTGCACTCAAATACACATACTCGTTCGCAGCTCTACAGACAAGAAAGTGCTTCATCTCAATTTATTGCAATGTTGATTAAATTGATACAAATTTCGACCGATTTGCGCTCGAGGATAATTCTTAATGTTTATTGTCAAGATTCGTTATATTTTTCAACTTTATGACCAGTAGCGGTTGCTTTACTAGTTCACAGATCTGCAAAAGTAACTGGCGACCAGTTTAACGCTCTTTGACTGTGTGATATTCCGTGTGCGCTCTCTTGCACACGTCAAATTCAATTAAAATTTATGTGTAAACGACACCTTTCTATTCTGTTTTTTTTTTCATGGGATTTTCATTCAATTCTCTTTTCCTTTCTTTTCTTTTCTTGTTCCTCCCATTTTGCTTCTGTACGACGATTGTATCATCCTACTGATGAACGCTTTATTATTCCGGATGATTTTCGTTGCGGCTTTACAATCTTAATATCATCTTCATCGAAATGGAACTGGATCAAAATTCAACCAACACATCACCACTGTAACATTGATGTCGCTGATGACGATGACGTCGAAAACAAAATTAAAATTTAAAAAAAAAAACATCAAATAATAATAATATCAACAAAAAAAAAACATATAATAATAATATTAAAAATTGCGTACGCCAGGCTATTTCTTCAGTCGCCAGCAAATCCAGATTTATTGTACATCATATTTTTCTGTCATACACAATTAACTGTGACACTGTTGCTGGTATTAATATTTGGTAGCAAGGTAAGTAAGAATTTTCATCGTGCTTTATCACGTAGTTTTCCATCATTTTGCTTTCTATTTGGGTTGGTTTTATGATGAGCGCGCGTTCGCTCATACTTTACACCGCAACAACCAATGGTGAAAACGGTTTTTGGAGCGCTGGAGCAGGATTTTATGTAAATATTTTTCGGCGATTGGGCAATGAGCAGGTTTATGTCGGATGACAAACGATTCGCAATAATTATAAAGCACAGCACAGCATACGAGAATGCGAGAGACGAATCCATTGTGGAATTTGTATAAAATGTACTATTGTATGAAGTTTAGGTTTGTCAACAACACTGAATGCTCACTTTCTCTCATCGAAAAATATTATATGATATTTAATGTTAAGCTCATCACTGCCACAATAACACACGTGCACCCCATAAAACAGTCGAAGAAAAGTTTCTGTCGTCATCGTCGTCGTCGTCGTCTTTTTCGTTTTCTCCCGGTTGTTTTGTGTGTTTTGTTTGGTCATTTATGTTACGGAATTTCTAGTTGTGATGTAAAACATCGACCACATTTAATTCGCTCAAATAAACGCAGATTGCACACGTAATCATACAATGGTTATATCGTTTTAACATGAAACTCAAGATGGACTGCATTCTACAACGGTAAAAAAGAGAAACGACGAGAAACAAAAGAAGAGACAAAAAAAAAACAAGTGAAAAACATCGTGATGCCACAGAGCAGAGTGAAGAAGTATAATACTTGGTGAAAATGTAAAGCTCCATGTCACGCATTTGGCCAAAACACACGAAAAACACATAAAACACTTGAGCTATTAGTCAACATATAGCGCATACAAAAAAGGCGTCCAGAAATTATGACAAGGATAGAGAGAGCATAGAGACAATGAATCCAAGCGAATAGGACCTGGGGGATTGGTGCTGTATAAATGAAGTCAACCAACAAAAAATCTGTCACATTTTATTCGGAATGCAATCGAATGTCAACACTTGTTATGCAAGCAGGATTTAAACCAGTGTGGATAAAAAAAATATTCAATTCGTGCGCTGTAGCATATGGAACACAAACTCCACCGTGCCCTGTCGTTTGTGGCCAGATGTGAAGAAATGATTCCAAACAATGCACACATACACATACACATACACATCCACACGAACACACAAGCTACACCATTTTTGAAAATGATTTTGCTGAATATTTGAATGAAGAATTTGTGGCACATTTTTCATAGTGATTTTTTACTTCTCTTTGGACTTCACTGACAAAAAGACACGGTTTCGTCGTCATTCGAACACATTAGCAGCTAATGCTATTGCTAGTGCTGATTTGGTTCATTCAACTCAGTTGAAATTGCTCATTTGGTCGCGGTGCTCCTTTGCATTTTAGCGATTGTGTGGCATTTTAAAATTGACACGCAGCATGTTTTGAACAAAAAAGCCTTTCCAAAATAAACATATTTCGAATTGAAATGGTTCAACACAGTGGCTGTGTTTTACATTTGAAAATATGCACATTTATATGACTAATGATACACTTAGAGCAAAACAGCCCGAAAATGAGTCGACCATCTGAATTAAATCTCGAGGATTTGTCATAATTAGCAGCAAATCACAACAAAAAAAAACGGATGAATGTGGACTAATGCGAGAAAGTGATTATGTAGTAGAAAGAGAGAGAAATCAAGACAATAAGCGGGTAAAAGCAGACAAATTCAGGCAAAAGGCAGTGAAATAGAAAGATGAGACGAAGGGCGAAAAGCTAACGCAGCTCTACCTCATTAGGAATTCAAACGGGCTCACAACAGATAATGCATTCCGGTGATAATTTTTCGTCGCTATTTCCCCTTCGCTTATTATTCGACTTCGCTGCTCGCCCCCATCATCCGACCATTTCACGTCAGCCCAAAATGATTTTGACTTTTCCGTACATTTTGGGTAAAATTTATATGTATATTTACGTAATCTCATATTTTTGAATGAATGGTAAACTTTGTTGTGGGATTGTAAATGGCACATATTGTGAGAGAACAGCCCAAATTGAAATGCTCCACTTTTCTCTGGCACGATATTCAACTAGCAAAAAAGATGTTTGGTAAATTTCTCTTCAAAAAAGACAAATAAATAAAAAGAAGAAGCGAATGTTCCGAAGAGCTCATCTATATTTTTAGCTCAATGAGGCAAAATAAAAGTATTCAAATATGCACAATTCAGTTTATATTGTACGAACCTTTGTTGAATGCTAGGTTGCCTGTGAATTCTAGCCAATTTGGTTGCTCATATACGCGAGCGAGCGGGTGGGCGCGCGCACAAATACGAAAAGGGAGCCATTGTTGGAATGTTTTCTACTGCAAATGAAGTAATTAATGCATGGTTATTTTAAGAGCGTTGACTTCAAGCCAACGGAAACCATCACAAGTGACTTACTCCTGAAGTTGATCATTTTGAAAAGAAGGGCCGTGAGCATCTGTCTCTGTATGTTAATCAAATGGAATCAAAAAAAAGTTTACGGTATTTCAACGTTGATGCGTTGATTACACATTTGACATGTGAAATAATTTTTCGGATGGTGTAGGTGTTTTCAACTGAAAATTAGGCACAATAATGAATTTTGTTTGTTGCCATAGATGAGATCATCATTCTTAACATCTCATTCTTCAATATTTGAGGATTTTGTTGATGACTCATTCTCGTGAGGAGCACGCAAACGATGATGATGATGATGATGATAACAACAATAACAACAATAGCAACTAGCAACCAATCTACCTGTGCACAGATTGTAATCTGCTCTCACGATGAACCTTTTCCGTTTGCTTGAATTAACTCTTCACCCATTTTACAAATCGAGATAACTTGATGAATGAACACTTTTGCCAGCAAACACAATAAATAATATAATCACGGGCTCTTTTTTTAATCTCATTTGTCAAAATGCACCAAAGCATATGAATTTTTCGGTTGTGTTGTCTTTTCCATCGAAGAAATACAATAAAAACTCATTTGAAAATTAATTTTTCACCAGACTAGCATTAACTGAAAATTGCGTTTAACAGCATTTCAATGACGGCAAACTTTAGACATCGGACATTCTCACGAATAAATCTCAAAATCCACCAAAATCTCACCAAAACCTCACCAAGGCAATACACATTGGTTGGTGATGTTAATGGCGTAATTTTCGCGTCACGCCATTTTCTTCATAAGTTAACATTGGAAATGGCATTGAGAAATAAATAATAGCAGCAGTTGAAAACAGGCGAATAAAAAACCATCCAATGCAAAGCCACGGAATACAAACCAAAGTCAATGTAATGACCGTTGAATAGTACAAACTTTGATAAACGACCAATCATTTTCCGTCTTATAAATTACGATTTTCGACATCATACCGGCATTCATGTGGTGCGATGGCATTCAACTTTATCAATAAAATCCATAGATGAGGTTGAACTGTACGTGTACACTGTACATTGCACTATATACGGTACATTGTAAAGTGTATTTACATGCATTGTATGATTTCACTTGAATTTATTTTTTTTATGTAACTCTCAATGCAAAGACGCATTTATGCTATGCTATTCAGTATGCACAGTATCGTACTGATACCAATATGCTTAGCTGTTTTGCATATGAACCTTGATATGAACACCTGCGAGAATATTGTGAATCGACTTTAAACGCTGTAATTTTTGATGACCAACATATTCAAGTCGACAAGACTACTGTGTTTGTGTGTGTGTGTGTGTGTGTGTGTGTGCGAGAGATAGAATGAGAGGTAGACGATTTCAAGACAAACAATAGAAATGGATGATAGTTAATTGAATAAAGGAGACGGTCTGGGAGTTGAAAGTTTCAAACGGGGTTTTATAAACGTACCAAACTACGTCGGACGCAGGAGCACGCTATGCAGTCTCATCTCATTTGTATATTGGAAGACCTCATAGACATAACACAGACGCTGAATTAAATACGGTTTAGTCTATAGAATATGACATACTACAGCATCCAGCAGACTCATGCTCCTTTCGAACGCGGTGGCGTACGATGCGCCGGACACACGTAGATGTCTATCGTCTATCGTTCATTCAATTTGGTTAATTCACTGAAACTTTATTATTTATAATTTATAAAGTTTTAATTATGTCGGGCAAGGCTCTGCAACAGAATTGCGATACTGTGAATATTTTTAAATTTTCATTCGGTGACGATAGTCAAGACGCCAATAACGTTACTTTGGCGCGATTTGACGTCTTTTACATCATTTTTGAGGCGCTGCTTGTCTGAACGCCTCATATTCACTGCTAGCACACTTACTCACCCCCATAAAAACCCCTCCAATATTATTCGCGATAAAATTCGATGCAATTTTTTTTTTTTTGCCTTGTTGGCTTTGATTTGGCTGGTAAAACCAATAGCACAAAAGGAGTGACACTTTATGAAGCGAGCATGCAAACACAACAAAACTGCGAATATTAAAATTTTGCAACAATATCAGGTGAATAAATAGATTCATTATGTTGGATCGTCGTGATCCGTTGCCAACGTTGGTGTGAATCTGTAGATGGTGACGTTTTTGACTGTGTTTCGATTTAAAAATGGTAATAATGTGACGGCGACAACGAAAAGGGCGTCAATGAAGACATTTAACGTTGAAATAGTAATTTAGAGTGGTTGTGATTACGCCGAATCTATCGATTGACGGCGCAAAAATGCATTCGCACACTCATCGGCAACGATGTTCGATGCCTCACTCAACATTTTATATTTTATCATTTGGGATGTTATCGAGGATTTTCTGCATGCTTAGCATACTTGTTTCTTGGAATATTAAACGAAAAATAAAGCATAATCATTTGCGATCGAAAATGTCTATGGATTCTATGAAACACAAAAAGTGTACCTAGAAGTGTACGCATTAAATTTCCATTCATATAATTAAATTCAACAGAATTTATTTTTCGGTGAAATGTTGATATTTTTTCCATCGTTTGAGTTTATTAGTTGAAAGCCGGGTCTGAAATAACGAAAAACCAACGAGAATATTTGTGCCACGCGTTTGCTGTTGTTTTGTCGTAAATATCAAAAGTAACGAGCCGAAAGCGTACAATAACAAAAGGCTTCGCTTTGTTTCCCTTTTTTTTGTTTCTATCCATATTATGGTATTTCAGGCATCACGAACTGCAAAATGCTTCAAAATGATAACGAAAGGGAAAAAAACACACGAGACCAATTTTTGTGTGAACGGTGTTCTCATCGCCATCTCACTGATTGGGTGCTTGCCATTTTCTTTTATTGCCGCCGTTGGCTTTGAATTTGGTTTCGTCGTATCTTTTCAAATCGTCTTCGTTTTCGTCAATTGATGTATATATTTTAGCGAACACAGGATTTACAATATTTGACGTTGAATGTGTTTGGAAGCACAAATGTACGAACGAATCTATTCGCAATTGATGTTTTACGCGCTCGCTAAACTGTTATTACACTCGACGTCAAACGCGAGCTCAGCATACGAGTACCAGTAGCTATCTGAAGCTATATACCAGCTATTGATGTCTGCAGGGTCCGATTATTTTGGTATACACATATATTTATATGGTGTATTCCTTTTCGCTTTATTTATCTCTTAACGCTCAACAAATATTTAAAGTCAAAATAATTGTTTTTGCCTGCTACCGTTTTTTGGTATTGATTTACCTATCGTTCGTTTCCAATGTTACAATTGGCAATGTGGATATTGTGTAGAAAATTCACGAAGACCATGAAAACAACAACTAATGATGCTGCGTATTTGAAAATGTGCTTGCGACCGTTCTACTTTCCAATTTTTTTTTTCGTTTATTCTATATACTTTGCTGTATTTTTCGCGATATTTTTGTGCATTGTGGAGCTATCTGAATCGTAGAAAATGCGCCCCGTCAAATGTTAAACAATCCATTTTTTTCCTGTTGTCATTGTTTGCACGTACTGTTTATAGACGATACTACTTACGAATCGACTTGGAAAAACCGTTTCACCATTTTCTTTGTAATTTTGTCTGCTGCAATTCAAATAGCACAAATTTACGTTACATTTTGTTATTTTTTTTTTTTTTGTATTGAAAAAAAAATCCTTAATGTCACTGAATCATTCGCATTTTATTGCAAATTCAATATTTTGTTTCTGTTGTTGTTGTTCGGTTCGTTTCAAGTGAAATTTACAGAGCAGAGAAATCAACTTGAATGGATTTCATTTCAATTGAAATGTTTTTTACTAATGATTTCAAACAAAGAAATTTAACAAATTTTCGACTTTCAAAGCAAATTGGTGAATATAAACTGGTGAATGCCGGGTTTTTTCTTTCAAAATTCAGTACGACTTTTACGGTTGTTACCGTTGCCATTTTCTGATTTGGTTTTGCCACTGATATATCGAGTCGGTTGGACTACAGAACTGTGTTCAATGCACTCTGTTGACAGGATTAAAGGAAATTCAAACAATCTAGTTTGTCAAGTGCATTGTAATGCATGGAAAATGTTTTTGATGGCATGTGCAACGAAGAAATAAAAATGGTTTGTACATGTTGTTTGTTTATTCGAAGAAAAATTGGTGCACTTCATGATGAAAATTAAATGTCTGCTCGATTGTTTGATACTTGTAAGTTTTCGATTGATCGATTGAAAAGAACCGCAGTCAAAAATTCCGGTTCCATGTTTTTCACATTTTTCACACACAGTTTTTCCTTAATCGAATCATGTCTAGATCAATAAGTCCATATCTTTTTGTATACAGTGCTATGAATTGCACATTTGAATGAATGAGAAATGAAAGAACAACTTTATTTTCACGCGAGTATGAGCAGAACTGAAAAAAAAACACGCAGACCAAAGCGAAACAAAATCAAGTGATTCAAACTCAATGATTTTAACAAAGGGTTTGTTTCGGTACACCAAAACTCAATGTCGGACACTAAGCAAACACTTTGCATCTCAAATAAAACCGTCGTATGCTGTGTTCGGAAGAAAAAAAAGTGCTGTGAGAGCAATTCACTGCTCATCCAAAGAGTAAATATTTTGTTTTTTTTTTATTGCAATTATTATTGGTTTACATTGAACAGCGTTGAAACACTCACATTTCGCATGCAATGTGCATCAAGATTAAACTGTCCGATCAAAACGCAATAAAAACAGTTCGTACCCAAAATATTTGTTGTCCGAGTTTTATGTCAATTCTTCTCATACTCGCAAGAAAATGAAGTTGTTCTTTTATTCTACTGCATCTTGTTCAAACGATTCGTGTCAAATTTAGTTATCTTACGAGATATGCTCGTTTAAGTGGCACAATATTTATGGCATAAATATGTTTAAAGATCGTTTTTTTTCAAATTTCAAAATTCGGGTATAAAATGTGGTCTATCAATAATTCCAAGAATGGAGTGTAGTACTCTGTGTACGCTTGTGTCACACAGGCTTTTTGTTGGTACTGGGTTTCCTACGCACGTCATGCGCTACAACAACAATAGCATTAAAAACATCAGTTTTTTGATAAACGGCTAGCGCCATCACTAATTCCTATGTTTGCGCATTACAAATCGAACGTATTGAAAGTATTATTGACGTTCGTATAGAGGAAAGTGGTGGCGCTACACGTTTGACATTTTATCTGTAGCGCATAGGACTCGGTTTCCTATATCTAGGATGAAGACTATGAAAATAGTATGAAGACTTAATCACTTAGTTAAACATGATGCAAAACGAATAAGTGCAGTGATTATACTTGAATGTTGCCGGATGCAAAAATAAGGTGAAGAATCATCGGGCAAAACAAAAGCTCATGAGAAGCGCTTATAAGCCAAGATGATAAATCGATTGAATGGTGAGAAGTTGTGTGGGTGCAGATATTCGCTCTGAAATATGTTGGCCTACGAAATAAAAAACAATTCGCTGATTCTTTTTCCTTTATCCGCAGTTTTCTTTTATTTACGGCTGCAAAAAAACATGAAAATTGAATGAAATTGACAACTTATATGCGTTGAACAGCATCAGAGTGAACGAGGCAAATAAAAAAACACAATGGACAAAAAACGTGAAAACATCAAACAAAATCTTGTGAATCCAACAATAAACATGACATCAAGAATAGGCGATTTTATTGGTTGGATATATGTGTGCGTTGTCATATAATACTAAAAAAAAAGAAACCAGCGATACAATACTAGGATATCTTGTTCAATGTTCATGCGGTGCAATCAATTCGAGCAACAACAACAACAAAAAACGGCTCATTCTCAATCTTTATTAGATGCCTTCTGGTTTTCCAATCTCATTTTTTAACACTCGTATTTCGTTCCATTCATTCGCACTGAAAATGACTAAGCAAATATTTTGTGCGTATTATATAGCACATATATGGTGGATTCATTTTTATTTACATTTTGTCGATTGATCATCAACATACGATTTTCCATTCAAACCATTGATTTTGATTGCTATTTTTATGTACCGGCTCGTCTATGTGTTTCACAGAGCAGCCACTTTGATTTTTATCCTTGCCAACGCACGCTCAACATGAGCCCCCTAGCGAAAAATAAATGCGTCGTTTTTTCCCCTTTTTAAATAGAAATAAAAGGTCCTTAAAACTGCCACCAAGATTGTGCAGAATGAAAGTCTGAAAAAGGTTTGAATTTGGAGTACTTAATACCGGCTTATTGATACATAATATCACCTTTTGGTGTTGCTTTTGATATCATTTTCCTTGAATTTAAGAATTCAAAATACCTCAATGGATTGTCTGACAATACTGTTCCGTTGCTGTTTTGTAAGTTCAAAAATTATTACTTTCAACTAGGGAACACGACGAATAAATTCGCGCTGAAAGAAAGACAGAGGAAAAGGATTATAGCGAGAAAAGGGTGGCAATGCCGTGGTAGAACGACCGACAGAGTAAAGATTATTTTGTGTATTGGTGCATTTAATAGTCGTCAATGTTTAGATCAATGGGATACGCTCTTTCTCGATGAGCGGCGCACCGAGGATACTATGTGACCTAACTACGCTATGCAGATCACATGACGTATCTCACTACGCGCCCTAGCACTTTTGTATGGTCGCTGCACCGTTAATCTTTCTCGTGAATTAGTGAACGAACCAAAAATGTAGATGACATATATTTGCCCAGTGAATGTCAATCGGCGACTCTCATCTCTCGCATGAAATGTATTGTTTTAATTTGATTGACTACAATGCGATGACTTATCAAAATGTTGTGGACAACTGATTCTTCAATACATTTGTTGTTGCAAAATGCAAATTGCCATAATTGTTTATAAATTATTTTGAA
The DNA here is from genome assembly GCA_030463065.1 of Aphidoletes aphidimyza. Lineage (NCBI taxonomy): Eukaryota > Metazoa > Arthropoda > Insecta > Diptera > Cecidomyiidae > Aphidoletes > Aphidoletes aphidimyza. The sequence goes on from CM059997.1 coordinate 45,649,345, forward strand.
TGAATCCCCTAGCGGTGATTTGTTCTGACATGATGATTTTTTTGCCTTTTTTGTTGATTCCTTACTGTTATTAGCCGCTGTTGATAATGATTTAACAATGACTGCCAGACTGACAGCGGTTGAAGTGAAGGTATGAAAACTAAGTGATTTTCATTGATGTATGGCATTCCACTCCTAAATCAGTTAAACTACGAAATGTGTGTATGTGTGTGAAAACCCGTTTCGTTTCATCAGTACCCCGTTACTTCTCCAGCCAGTCAACCGAACTCCATTGTAAATGCCACAATATTATGTAAGACATCGAAAAAATTCCAATGAAATTTGATGAATCTTTTTTTTTTCAATCGAACCGAATAAAAAATGTGACAAGCGTCTACGTGTCAAAATTCGAGAGCTGACAAGGTCAAACAGTGATGCATTAGTGTACTGGTTTGAATGAATAAACTTCATCGTGCGGTGATTACCAATTTATGGCGAATTTATTTGATTCTTTAACACCATTGAACAAAAAATGGTGCCAAAAATCCCAAAACGAAGTACAATTTCAAATGTACATTTCGGCAGTGTGGTTTTTGTCATTTGTTTAGTTTTCATCACGTGCATTTTGCTGAATCCATTTTTTTTTATGGTGAGAGTTTGCGGAACATTCAATACAATAAAATCCTCTTACATTCAAGCTGGTAGTTTCCACCGAGAGCGATTTGATTTTAATTACAATTTTGTAGTCGGCATGATGCCAGTGCACAGACACAAAAGTATTGGCTGGCCGATTGGCAATGTACATTGCGCCGTTGCCAAACACACAATGCTCGTGATTTTTGTTGTTTTCGCTCTTGTGCTTTTTTTTTATCGGATTTTCCTATTTTGGCAATTTAAATTTTATTACGATTTTTTTTTTCATTCACAAGCGACAAGCTTTCTCTTCTATGGAAAAGGGAGTTTGACTGCGGTTGTGTGCGTGGTGAAGCGTGATTGCGCTCACGCATTTCGCATTATCAGTTTATTTGTTTTAATATGAAAAGTCGAGTCGGCTTTTTAAATGATGCGGTAGTGATGATCTTATATACAAGTGAGCGAATGAACGAGCACACGCCACAATGACACTCACACACACACACACACACACACACACACACACACACACACACACACACACAATCTAAGGTATAAAGAGCGATTGCTTAAGTGTGTCACATAGTAGTGACTTGAAAATTTATCGCTTCGAAATATACGCATCACTACTACATTTAAACGCGATGTAATTTATGTTGGGGAATGGTTTTTTTCCTCATGTGTCTTCATATGAACTCTTTTCTACTCATTGCGTTTATTGCATAACAATATCATACACACATACTGGATGAAGTAAAGCAACGGGCCGCAGCATTGACAGCACCACCACCAGCATGCTGAATGTGGATTTTCGTTTAATCTTGTGAATCGGAAAAACAATAATAGACTATATTGATGCGGTGAGGCTGTAAGCAGCGAATGTGCTCGCCTCGGCAAAAACACCGACCGAAAACCCAAACTGTTCAACAAAATGGAAAACAGAGAGATATTACAACGTGGAGACCGAATGAACCAAAGGAAAAGTGGGAACAAGAGAAATCCAACGAAAACCGGTCCTTTATCGTTTCACATGCTTTATGGAATGGATCGGAAAATAAATAACGAAATCGGATATGTATTATAATCTCAATGAATTAAATTGCATTTGGAACACACACAAAAAGAGAAAGCGCCACGTACAATCGTGGCTGGATTGAAGTGAATTTCAGACTTGTACAATGTACACTGAAGTATTTTGGGTAATATATTATCATACATACGCCCACCGATATAGCAACAGAGTGTGGCCGCTTTGAGACACAATTTCAGTGCTCATAACTTGCAATGATTGGGCGTTTGAAGAGCAGAAGAAGAGAGAGAGAGAGAGAGAGAGAGCGAAAGAGGTCAGTAGAAAAGTCATCAGTTGGCAACCGCAAACTGTAAGCACCAAATATCTATGTTCTGTGCTCAGTGTTCAATGTTTCAATGTTCAGCATATACCAAAAATGTTGATTTAAATGCGGTACATTGGACGACACATTAGCTGCCATTTGTAAAATTACATTTTACCAATAAAATTTGGGATCCGAACCTGGTCTACATATGGCATCGATGGTCAAATGGATATTTAATAACAGTTTATTTTCCCGTTACATTCGTTTCGATTTGGCAGACATTCGATTCGATGTTGGTGTAAAATGTTCTCCATTCTCGTGGTGCCACGTTGGCCCACATGACACATTCGAATCGCCATTAATCGCTTCATTCAAAAAATTCCTTATTGAGACGAGACAATTTTTTGATTGTTATTACATTTTATGCACATGTTTCGATCACTTAACTTAATTGAAAATTTCGAATCGATTTTATTTAATTTCATTTATTTGTTCGACATGTTTTACATCGAATTTGTGTGATGCCATTTTCTTAAAAAGTTCATTTTTATCTGTTTGTTTCAGGTGTATTTAGTATTTCGAAGTGGTGGAAAACCACCCGAGGATTCGATGGGTTTGGGTGTTAAGTCATCAGGTGCAAAATTCATTTGCCGTTCACAAGCTCGACCATTGGCCAATGCATACGCAAGCACTGCAACCTCTTCAACAACACCAATTGGTACTAATGTCGGTAAGTATTTGCCTATGCTGTCTGTGTCTGTGGCTATGCAATGAAAGCTCAACACTTTACAACTTGTGGACATTGCGCTCGGATGAATGTTGTATGTAAATAAAAATTGGATTTTACAAACATTTCGATTGCATCGAAGTTTGTTCCAGTCATTGTTATTGCATAGCAATTGTAAAATCCATATTTACAAGTGCTTGAAATAAATTCAATACTCAACTGCTCGTGCGATGTCTGTGCAAAACATAAGATCTTGCTGTTGACAACAAGGATTTTACATCGAATTGTTATAAGCTGCTGCATTTTTTTTACCACCACCAAATTATTGGACAGTTTATGTTTACTTTTCCTGCACCAACTCACAGTAGTACCATTCAGTTATTGTTGGTTGTTTTTAAAGACTACGATGAGATTTTTTTCTCAAGTTATACGAAGATATGCACTTGAATTCATTTGCTTTTTCACAGCCTTTCAAAATGTTTGACATTTGAGTTGAGCTGTGTGTAACATGCGAGCACTTAAAACTTGAACATTACTGTGTTGATAATAGTTTCAAGCGCCTCTTTGAATTTTGAAGGGAGAGAAATGCATGTGATTGAAAATATTATGAAACCATTCCAGATTACATAGTGGAAAATAGCTCATTTTCTAGCTCAGTCAAAGCCAGTATCCAAACGGGTGCTAGGAGAGGACAAGCAATGAGAACACAAAAAATCTGGATATTCTCAACATTCCACATAGAACAAGAAAAAATCTCGTAAAATTGAAGTTAAACTAGTACAAAAATTTCTATCGAATTGTCATGGTGGCTACATAGCTGCAGCGAGGGTTTACGAAGACTTCTCGTTTGTATACTATACAATGTATCTTATTGAAAAGATGTTTGAGAAAATATCATATTCTGTCTTGTTTATGGAGCAGGGACTTAAATTTCTGCACTGATTTTCTGTAATCTAAACACAATGTTGTCATAGAATGTGAAAGCTCAGATGCAATCACCGGACTTTAATTATTCCTAACAAATCTGAGATGAGCGCTCAGTGTATGTCATACTAAAGTGGGAAATGTGTTTCATTAAAATGACATTGGATTAAACGGAATAGAAAACAGATTTAAAGTTATCACGACAGTCACTGCATTCTTTCTTTCTAAATGAGAATCAATGAAACTCATTTGAAAAATCACATAAAAAACAAACATTCATAGGAAAGATACCTAACGATGTACAATTGAGCTGATAAAAAGAACAAACAATTTTTGTCTTAATTGTGTTTACATTCAGCAGGAAACAATTCACGGAAATTCAATTCAGTGAATTTTAGCGTCGATATTTTGTTTAGAGTTCAACAAGTAGAATATTTATTATTTGACTAACAAGTAACAAATAATAATAACAAAAAAAAAATCAACAATACATTAATACAATTCGGGGGGAAAAGTAATATACGTTCCATTTAAACTCAACATCTATGAGACACAAGTACATCCAATGAATCATGATCCCAAAATATAAAACCAAAAGTATAAGTTAGTTTCATTGAATAAGAGTGCAATTTATAGTTAGGCACACGAATGCAATCGATTTGAAAAATTTAATCCATTCATTCGACGGCTATTAAACAATGAAATGCTGTTGTTCAACAAAGTGTTAATAGTTTTAAATTCATTTATGATTAACAATTCAAACAAACAGTGCCAATCTGTTGATTGGCCTGTGTGTTAAAATCATTCACCTTAAAAGCAATAACTGAGTATTGATGTTGTGTGTCTCAAGTGCCACATGACATTAGCACTGTTATTCCTACTGGGTGATGGGTAAACCCAGCCAATTTCCATTTATTTTCCGTTTGTGTGGTGTTTATGATCAAATTTATTTGCCTATTGATGTTTACGCTGTTACACGACGCACCGATTCGAATATCTATTTCTATTGTTGAACACAATTCATTTGTCAGTCACAAAACAGGATACTGTTTGAAGAGATAGCGGCCAATTTATGTAAAGTCATTGATTCACAATAGGAGAGAGAGAGAGAGAGAGAGAGAGAGAGAGAGAGAGAGAGAGAGAAGACTCTCTGATTGTGTACACACCACAAATATTGATAGTTAAAGCGTATAGTGGTTTTGAGTCGATGAGCAGCATAGGAAAATTGTGAGCGATGTTTAATCAGGTTTGATAAATAGGCAGTAGTCAATACGATAATATCGGGTCCTGATTTCGATTATATAAGCACTTAAAACAATTTTCGATGACTAATAAAATGCGGTGGCGCGTAAACCATCAAAACGAGCAGTAAATTGATATCGATTTCCAAATTATTGTCAACTCACCGATATAAATAATTACGTTGTAACATTACAATGGGCTAATTGGATTTATTGAAATCTATTTTTTTTTTTGTTTTTTGTTTTGTTTTGTTTTGTTCCATTCTGTATTGTTTTTTTTTCGCTGACGAATCGTATAGAGCATCGTTTGACAGAGCAGGAAGCCAATGACGAAATACGCACTTTATTACAAAATTTTGTGATTCAATTGCAATCGGTAAAGGATCGAGTGCCATCAAGGGGTTCCGCAATGTCAACCATTTCGATTCTATTAGACACAGCGAAACCGTTATCAAATTCACAAACAACTTTGATGCCACCCACGCTGTCAACCCAGGCCGCTAGTAAAAAGACGATTCCAGCGATAAATAATTCCGTAGGTGTAATCTAATTTTTGGGAAATGTGATTTAATTATTTGAAGAACTTCAAGTGCGCTAAATTGCCTTTCTATTTATTTGAGTTGAAATTAGTACGATTATCCATTGACGGAAACAAATAGTAGTATTTTAAATCAAGTCGATGAAAGAACAGTGTTTCACATTCATATCATTTTTGGACTGTCACTTCGTATCTATGTAATTTGAAGTCTCATTTCCATCGAGACGCAGTGACAGTTCAACGTGATAGTATGTTCTTTTATTTTTTATTTTTTTTGTGTGTATATTTGCGTGTACTTGAATAGCAAATAGTGAATAGTTTTAAATATCATTGCAAATATCTGCGAATCGGCAGATATAATAATAACATAATCACAAATATATTCGTAGGGTTGCGAATAAGCGTTTCTAATCACAATATTTGCAAGATATTTGCTCTATTCGGTTAAAATATTCTTTCTTGAAATAGATCATTGTACCATAATTCTTAGCAGTGGTGTAGGAACACAACAAATTTGGAGAGATTTGAAATTTACAACAATTGCAACCAAATTGTTGCCTTGACTTTTGCATTTTCTCTTATGAATCGTGAACAATTGAAAATTATAATTCAAGGTACGAATGACAACTAATAAACATCAGAATGACTCAAAAGTACTTTGTGAATATCGTTCGTACTGCACATACCCAAAACTGTCAGTGCAATATAAAGGAAAGTTGAACGAACCCACACAGAGCATTTTCCAGTTATTTCTACGTTTACTGATTGTCCGCGGTCAATTTTTTTTCGGAAACTTTCTTTTTTTTAATTAAAAAATTGAAGCTCTTACCACAGGGGCATTTTAACCCAAAATCCCCCTTCCTACGCCACTGATTCTTTGAATTGAATCGAATAGAATGTTCATTCTTTTTCTCTCCTCTTTTTTACTCTTTTATTGAAAACAGTGTGTGGACAAAAGTACAAATACGATAGCAACAACAAGCAACGGTGGTACAGCACATCTAAAGCAGCACTTACAATTGCAAACTCAAACCCAAACCCAAACCCAAGTCCAAACACATTCAAATCAAAATGGTTCGATTGCATCGACTACAAGCGCAACGCAAATTTCATTCACACCAGATGTTAGCTGTAACAAGCAGCCAAATATCGGATCGATTTCGGTTTCAGTTTCAGGACATAATGACGAATTGACCGTAGATAGTGGTATCATGAATGAAAAGTATAATCAAAGTGAAATCCGATCGAATCAAAATGATGGAGATAATGCTCGATTGCCAGTGGCAAGTGTGGATGATGGTGATGATGATGGTATGGCCGGTGGTCGCACCGCTGCAATCGAATCGGGTAATTGTGAATTGAATTTTCTAAATTTGAAACTGCAATGCATGTGCAGCGATGATGAAACAAGTGTGATAGCAAAATCAAGCGTCGATCCTATACCTTGCAAGCGAATGTGTGGCGATGATGAAGCTGAGATCGAAATCAGTGATGTTGAAGCGGTGACCGAAATTAGTGAGTCAATTTTTGAGAATCACCGATGCAGCCACTGTGGTCGTGATCATTGTTGTTTCTTTTTACGTTGCTGCTATTGCACAGCAAACGGTGTTCCGAATGAAATGAATACCGGTGATAGTGGTAACTGCACCGGCACCGGCATCGGCACCGGCACCGACACCAACACCACAACACCAAAAGCATTGCACGAAAATAACCCATGCGATAATGAATGCAGCGATGTCAATCGCAAAACAAATACCAATACCAATACCAATACCAATAGCAATAATATACCAAATGTGGATTATCCATTGGATAGCTGTACGCAGGAGATAGGCACGAATCAAAATTTAGCAAGTAAGCGCTGTGATGAAATCTGTAAAATAATTCAACGCAATCAACATGGAACGGGGTTGTGTAGTTCAACGGTGACGACGGCCACCAAGCAATGTTGTGAAGAGGATGTTCAGGACAATGACAAACACTGTGCCGTTACTAAGTCAATGGCTGTCGGTTGCCATTGTCGTTGGTATTGCATCAAGGATTGTGATTTGGATGCAAAATCGAGTGGTGCCGCTGTCACCGTTGCTGGTGTTGATATCGTACGAAAGAGAGGCGAAACAAATTTAGTGGTTCAAGAGCCCGAAATTGTGTCGCCAATAGCAAATGAAATGCCATTGAATGATGAGAATCGTTTGCGTTGCTGTCGTTGCTCGAAAGAGCTCTTTTGACATACTAAAAAGTCCGTCATCAATGACGGTACACACAACAAAATCGTACACTCTAACGAAACTGACAATGAAACTCGCACAGATGCCGGCAACAGCCAAACGGAAAATGCTGATGTTGGCAAAAATTCAACAACAGCACCACTTACTGGCACCGGAAACACATCGAAAAAACATCGAGGCAAGGGTTCGGAAAAGCTCGTTTTAGATTTAAATGATCGAAGTAAATATACTAAAGAGGTTTCAGTGTGATTCAAATCACGTTTGTAATGAAATAGAAATGCATTTCAAGCGGATTCAGTTTACGAAAATTGGGATTGTCTCGATATTTTATTCTTAGATACAGCAGATATTTTGCGTTCCTCTCAAACACATTCACATACACACCAAATGAGGAGAGTGAGAGAGAGAGAGAGAGAGAGAGAGAGAGAGAGAGAGAGGAAAAAAGAGACGCACTTTATTCACTTTACCATTTTGAAAATTGCCATCTTCAATGTACACGTTCACGTTCATGCATAAATATTCCATTCGAAGCATGACAGAATCATTCAGTTTCTGTAAGTAAGGCCTTTAACAAGGTTTCCTTATAATAATAATAATAATAATAATAATACCATTCGAAGCAAGGAGACGAAAGAAATAAAATTTGTGGGTAAAATTCGTTTTTGTGGCACCTGAACATTCGATTTTTGTTAGTGAACTTTGAATGCGATTCATCTTTCGTTCTTATCAATTCTATTTTATGCATTCTTTGGGGCATAGTTTGCAAATGAACAAACAAAATATGCATCATTTATTGATTATCATTTCATCTCACCCCCCCCATTTGATTTGATGCAAACGCAATTGATGATGACAGGAAATATTGATTCAAGTTAAGTGAATAAAATGTATCAATTTTTTGTTTGTATTGTACAATTTTCGTTTCAAAGTAATCGAATCCTTTTTTCGGATTGTAAATTAAATGTGGGTCGTAATTCAAAATGCTTTTTTATCTCTCGAATTAATCTCGTGCAAAAAAAAAATGCAAATGCAAATATTTTTGACATTCAAAGATTTGCTGTCGATCAATGCTACAATCGAATTATTAGATCATGGCAATACCGATTTCGAACCACTCGCAAAGTAAGTATAAAAATGGAAAAATGGCACAAAATGCCCAACTCACAACACATTATACAAATCAGGCTAGTGAATGACTAACAAAATGATGACAACAACAACAACAACAACAAAATAAAAATAAAAATTACAAAATTTCGTTTATATTGTAATAAATTGTGCAATACCAAAGAAATTAAGATAAATACAAATATTAAAAAAGAAAATAAGATTCAATGTTTTGTAAGGCAATTGTCATGTTTTTTCATCTATTTCATTTTGGAAAATATTTTATAGAAGAAAACTAAAGAAAAATCTAACGTTATGTTATCACATTGATCAATCATTAAAACTATATGTTCTAAGGCAAATAGAAATCGAATATTAGAGAGAATTATTTAAGAATTGTTTCGAACAACAACAAATAAGCACTTACTAATTTAGAAAATGAGGAAAAGTAATGACATTTTAAGAATATTTTAAATTAAGTCAAACTGAGCCAGCCAATATAGATCGTAAGAGAGAAAAATATCGAGATTCTATAGTGAAATTGCACTTCATTCATTGATTTGTTTTTAAATTGCACTAAAGAGAGTGCACAGTTAAGTACAAGAACCATGCTGAAGACATTTGATTGCGCGTTGGCACTGCAGTGGCAGTCATTGCATTTGCGGAGAGCCGACGTAACGCGCGACAAACGCTAAATTGCTGTGTGCTATGCTGACTTCGTTTCCTTGTCATTGGACAATGCCGTAATAATGATCTGTGATTTTGTTTTATCAATTTATATTCCGTAGCGATGCATTCAGGCCGATGCCTTAATGACAATGAAATGAAGTGGTATGAACGTTTGAAATGACATAAATTGAATTTTAATGACGATGCAATGACACAGCGAATGCTGGGAATAATTCATGTGAAACATTTCATGTGCGTTTTGCCGCATCATTTCGAAAGACAATGAACATGTGGCAGCACATCAAATGCAATTTTCCCATCACGTTGATGTTACAAATGGAAGCAATACATATGTGTAAAATTTCCTCCTTTTCACTCTCATTGTAAAATTGAATGACATATGAATTAACAAAAAAAAAAACCTATTCGCATCAAAACACAACCAAAATTTAAATTCACCATTTGAACTGTTACAATTATGATATTCATATTCTGTGTCAGGTCTCATTGCCAAAGAAATATTCAGAGCCCCATAATTTCTTTCCGGTGTTTATGGTGTGGCATGTACGTGTATTGTGACACAGCTACATTATGCATGCGAATACGTTTAATTAGCGTTTGTGCGTTTTTACGTCTGTTATTCTCTCATAATATCAGTACCAAACTGAGGGAGAAGGTGGAGAAGGTGGAGGAGGTGGAGGAGGTGGAGGAGGGGGGCCCTTTTAAGCCCCATTTTTGAATACCAAATTTCATGCACGTATATTAATGTGTATTGAATATAGCAATGCAATATGATCTTCAACGCCATCTAGCGCACGACTGATTCCATACATCAAACGTTTTGTTTGAAACGTTTTGCTTTTTTACTTTTTACTTCCGATGTATTTCTATACGTTTTATCATTTTAACGTGGGTTAAATGGCATTGAAAATCGACGCGAACCTCCTTGAGGTGGCGACTGTGTGCCACACTGCTGATAATACAACAGTATTGTGCGCAATCAAATTGTGGTTTTTTTTAGTGATTTTAAACACTTTTAATCATCAATGCAGACAAAACTAATAACCATAATTTTGCTAGTAGTTCATAAATGATGGCTCATAAAACTAGGTTTTATATAGTGGGAATGGGAATGGGAATGAGGGAGAGATTGAGTGAGAGATTGAGTGAGACCCAATTGCCATTTCTGGTGATATTTTCGGAACATTCTAAACGTCAACAAACGGATTGTAATTAATGTTATATTGAAGTGTTCAGTTATCATGTTGAAAATGAGATCATTCACCTATTGTACTAACTCTCTTGTGCCCGTACCATCAAATATTGATCAGAGGTTATGCAAAACTGAACGATTCAATTAGCATATTTTTATTTTAAAAAAGCAATTTGACTTTGGTAATGAGTCTCTGTTCATATAAATGTTTTTGCAAAGCCATTAAGTTCGCTCGCTCATTCATTCATTTTTGCCCATTTGATAGGGGTGTATGGCTTTTTGCCCACTCACTCAATACAGAGAATAGATAATGATTGGACTCAGTTTACATGTAATATGTACATTTTCGGCATTGCAATGAAAAGCAAGAATCACATTAAATTTAAGTATAAACCGGACGAGCAAAACTACTACGGTAAAAGCAGTGTTAATGTTAATAATTTGATAAGAATCCTAGATTAGTCATGCATGCAACTATAAAATCGTGTGTAAGTGAGAACAAGAGATCCATTCGAATGCATTTAAAAGAAGAAGAGTGTGTAAGAGAGAGAGAGAGAGAGAGAGAGAGAGAGATATTATATTTAAAACGCAATTCTATAACAATATAGTCGTAACTTAATCATGAAAGTTTTACGCAAAGTTTCCATCTTTTTAATTAAGCGACGCGCTATATAGAGATTGTTGCATTGTACATTTTCCGGTTTGCTAAAATCGTAGAATTTGTCTATCACAATAAGTTAGTTAGCTAGTTAGTTGGCTCTTAATATGTGTAAGCTTAGCTGTTTTTCATGCTGTGCAAAATTTCATTTCACTTCTATCACAACATAGAATAAAAACAGTAGAAATGCAATGTGTTTGTGCGTGGGTAAATGGGTAAGTGAATGAGTTTCAATTCCATTGCACCCGAGAAGGCATTGCAATGAATGAACAAACAAAATACCAGCAAAATGTTATCGCTTTTTCTTTAATATTACAGAAACTAACAGTCGAATTCATTCTTCAAATTCATTCAAAGCTATGCTCTACAGAACTTTATATTTCACATCAAATGAGTTTTTGTTTCAATATTAGTATCAACGATGGAATATATACTAGCTTTTTTTGCTCTAATAGATATCATTCACATGTGCTGTTCTCATGGGATAGCAGTACACACAAAACGAAGCATCATTTCATTAGAATGTTTTAAAAATATCTATGTATGCGGGTCGTTTACGTGTACAAACGTGCAAATTGACAGTTAAAACCTATCAATAAATATTACACATTGAATATATATAGAATAAAGTGACATTGATTTATTAGTAAACTCTGAACACGATTGTTTTTGTTAGTGATTGTTTGTGATTGTGAAAATGCATTTAACATATCAGCTATATCGCAAATGACGCACAAAACATAAAACACAAATGCTCCAAATCAATTTCGAAATCATTAAAAATGTATTTTCAGTTGGATGGTGAGAGCTATCTTATTGTTGAGCCAGGATTTGAGATTTGAATCGTCCACAAATATTTTGTTGCAAAATTTTGAGATTAATTAGCGTATTTTCAGATCAATTATGATTTATAATATGAAAGGTAATAATTAATTTACGATCGACGTTGTAAATTGCTTCCGAATTATTATTGTTTCATTTAAATTGTTGACAATATTTCAATAAAATACTGTTTTAATTGCACAAATGTACGCCTATCGATTCGAACAAAAGTCATGAGCAGTGTTTATTTATTCCAAAGTATCAGGCATTGTACAAATCTGGACTTTACCGTTTTCGTCAGTGTTACGAATTGATGGACATCGATATACAATAACAACCATCTATATACATCCATTGAGGCATATCCATAGACATCGGCTGTCTATCTCGTAACACTAGATTTCGTCACGTGTTCTTTGATTCACATTTTTGGATGTATTTTTCCCAGTTACTTAACTCAAATTGAATCTCATTTTACTAATTCAACCAATTCAATTCCATTTTATTTAATTTAAAACTCAAAATAAATAAACAATAAACAACATCCAAATTCAGATACCAAAAGTAACCACATAAACACTTGTGACGAGAATACTTGTACAGCTTGGAAATTTATTTAATGAATCCTTAAAACAGCTTAAATGATAGTGAAATAAATTTAGTAGGCGTATAAAACCAAACTGTAGTTAATTTTAAAATCAAATTCAAATCTTCCAAATTTTACACGGAAACCGATATTAACATAGTATCATTCATACAAAACAGAAATAACAACATTCTAATACACTGGTGATGATTTGGCTGATTAGCACCACTTCAGCATCAGTCAAATCACCGCTATAGGGGTATTCGAATATCGCTATTTTTGGTATTTTTGTTTTGTATGAGCATTGAGCACACATCACACTCACATTCACTCACCCACACACCCACCCACACACAAACTCATCAACAAACGCGCGCATACAGCAAAAACCAACAAAACACAAATTGTATATTTAAAACGAACTAAAGACATAAAATGTGATTATAAATTAAATTGGAAAACGGTTCAAGCCGTTTCCAAAGATACATGCAAACTCAAGCACACAAAACACATCAATGAGTGTGTGGAGATTAAGTGTTATTGGCATACATAACAATTTAATACTATAACATTAGATATATTAAAAAAAAAAAAAACAAACAAATGATATAAAACATATTACTGCTAGATGTATGAATTTAAAATTTAGTTTGCGTAATAAATAGAAACAAGGGAAACATCCGAGGAAAGAGGAAGGATAAGTGTCAAGACACAAATGTTGTAGAGTTTTAAATCTATTGAATAAATTTTATTGTAAATGTTATCGAAATATAATTGGACCGATAAACTAAAAACCATGAATTTTAAATAATCCCAAACTTTGAAAAAAAAAACAACAACAACAACAACAACAAAATAGAGTAAACAACAACAGCATATAATTCATTCCATGGGTTCACACTTACACTCACACACATCACACAGGCCCGATTTATATACGAAAGTTGGAAAATAAGCAAAACGATTTAAACATGGATAAATTCCATTGAATTATTGATACACTAATTTAGATAAATATAGAAATATATCCTACTTCTTAAGAACGGGCGGTCTGTATGTTTGTTTGTTTTTTTTTTTTTGTAAATTTCCACACATCGCCCATCTTTAATTCTACATATGTATAACAAAAAGAAAAGCTGTGTCATTCGCATCAATCAAATCCACATTTTGACTAAATACAATCAAATAAATGTTATGTTTCTAAGCCAACGCACATTTGCACATACAGAAACACAACGAAATACATTTCGAAAATATGAAAACATGTGCATTTGGATATGAAACGTTTGCGGAAGAGCTTAGCTTTGCTCGCCGAAAGTTTGAATGAAGTAAAAATACCAAAATCAAATTTAAAAAAAAAAGCAATTTTGAGCTGCTTTGCAATGCATTGCATGCAGTTTTATATATTTAGGTAATATTCAAATTTGAATGCGCACTGCACCAGTCAACCAATTAAGTTCAGACCATTTTAAACAAAGCGAACTAGCGAATCGTATGTATTTAAAACAGTGAATTGCACTTTGAATGAAATTGGCCGGACGATTGCATACCAAAAAAGTGATTAAATTCGGTTTACTATGTTCAACAATTTAAATAGGTCAAGCTTAATAATACTTGGCTTATCACTTGACTAGCTACTCCGCAAACATTTTATAACCGATGCATTTGGATTTGCAAGCATGTATTCGATGTATTTATAAACTGCACACACACACACATAAACCAATAAACAAAACACATTTGCAGCAACTAATTCGAAAGTGATTTTAAAATCGAATACATCTGACGCAAGCATGTGTTATATTGAGTTTAAATGAACCTCAAATATCAACAACAACAAAAAAAAATCAAATTCATCAATTACACTTACAGGTTCGTGCACACTTCGAATTAATATATTTAAGTTCTGATCGATAGACAACAAAACAAATTCCGAATAGAGATGACAAATGAAGGGAGAAAAAGAGAGATTGTATTCAAAATAGAAATAAAAATAAAAATAAAAATAAAAATATAAATTCATTAAAATGTAATAAATGGGAATATTTAAAATGAAAAACAAATGGACGGTTGTTTAAATATCTTGCTACTTAATAGATTAAAAGCAGTTTGTTCTGTTTGTTCGATTTTCGATGAATGGCGAATGTGGGTTATTCGCAGATTTGGTAGAGAAAAATATCCCAGTCAAAATGGAATTTCCATTGTCAGGCTTGTAAATTGATTTAATCCATTCACAGTGCATTTCACTTTTCATTCGATTTATCATTATTGTTATTGCTGTCATTATCGATCGTAAAGTTGTGATATTTGCCCATTTGTGCTTGTTTCAATTCAACGGGATATAATTTAAAACGCGAAACATAAAAATTTCGCATCCTTTTTATTCTGTTCCTGTGTGGTGTGATGTTGAAAATGTTTGAAAGTGTCAACATCAATTCATTTTATGTTCACAGCAAACTCAGTGAAAACATTCAAGAATTCAATGGTTGCTGAGAACGTGATTGTAATTATTATCTCCGTATCATTGCCCATGATAATCGCACAAAGTTATGATTATTTCCAATGATATTAATCGGCTTCGAAATCAGGCGATCCAAATCACATGCTTGGCATATCCGTTTTCGAATTTGTTCGAATTAATTTCGGTTTCTAAATTCGATAAATTTATTTGTAATTAACGCCAAAATTCGTGAATAATCTGATAAATGTAGAATGCAATTAAAAGCGTTTCACTCACATGCTACCACATTCGTTCCAATCCCTTGAGCTTTCTCTTCCGTTCTCTTTTATTTTGCTGTCTGCTGTCGGCTGTCTAGCAAACGACAAACGCACTACCAAAATCAAATGTTCTATTCAAGCGAGAACATTGTTGAAGTTGTTAAATCGACGAACCAACGCATTTTAAATGTCAACGTTCATTTTCTAATTCGCCGCTTCATTGGAATTTGTCGTTGTCAATTTTTATTCTCGCTCTCTCTCTCTCTCTCTCTCTCTCTATCGTTTTCTGTCTCGGTCTTTCACTCCAAACACGTAACTGTAATTTGTTCGCTGCAAATGTACAAATGCTTTCAATCGTTTGAAAAAGTCCAATTAAGCGCAATGAAAATGGTTCTAATTTCTTTTGCCTCTTTGTACCAATGTTATAACAAACAAATCTAGCAACAAAAAAATGTGTTTGACCATCCCACACAACCCCATTCTTCTAACAACATTTCGGGCAGCAAAATTGTCAAAACTTTAAATTAAAGAGGGTCCAGTTTTCGATTCTTGTTAGATTGTGATAACTTGAGGACGTAATTGTCGTATAGCGTTTTCGCTGAAAAACACTCGTGCCCCCTCCCCCCCTGCCCGACCTCAACACCAAATGGTTACATACGTCGGGTATGTTGCCTCTGGATTGAAAACTTCCTGTCGGCTTTGATGTGATTTCTTGGATTCTTCTTCTGGTCAAAGTTAATGAATGATACTTTTTTTTTCATATGCTTCACCAACCAAATGAAACCGAACGAATTAATAAAAATGTGAGAATGGAATAATAGTACAGTCGATGGGAATAAGAAGTAGGTACATAACATTTCTCATGAGGAGTAACTCAATCTGTTCTATTTTTTTTTTATTATCCGATTTAATTAAGAACATGTTTACAACGTTCAACGTGACCGCACAGTAATCAATAGTTTTACTGAAGTGATCGCTGGAGCGAAAAGGTGCTTGAGAGCTTGTTATCGTTGTTCGGGTGAAGAAAAATATAATGACAAAGAAAGTACGTGTTTTATATTTTAGGTGGATGTTTGGTCCAATTTCACAGCTCACATGGTATATTAATCGATTGAAAGAAGTTTCATTTCCTTTGGAATGTGCAAGTAATTGGAAAAACGACGTCTACTGAACAGATAAATGAACATGAAAAGTATCCCGAAAATTAAGTAAGGTAAACGATGTATGATGGTGTGCAGTGTGCAGTGTGCCGGTGCACTCTGTGCACTTGTCAATGCCAACCATGAATCCCAAGATGTATCGCAACTGCAATACTTGGACTGGATACACTAGCTCAAGTTGCCAGAGCCTATATCGGTACTGGAATATTGTGGCACACACTGTAGAGCGTGTGCTCTTGTTTAGGTGTCAGCAACGTCGTTCTATTGCCAATCAAAAGACTTACTACATGTAAATAATCTTCCGACAAGCATTAAATGAATCGATCAAAAGGAATACATATCTGACAACAGTTAAAAGTATTACAAATTAAATTAATCAAGGGTGGCTCTTAATATTTATGTGGATGGAATAGTAGAGACTTGATGTAGGCGTACCCAAAATATAGCGTATGTTCTGCAGCTGGTGCTGCACCTTTAAGAGTGTCTATATCAGCTCTTCGAGTTGCTATGCATTTTTTTCCCACATTTTCAGCAACAAATTTGAGATTGCCGAATGGTTTTTTAGTTGATGTTCCGGTATGGATTTGGAAATGTGTTTCGAATCCACAAATCATCCATTGTTGCGAATTCCCTTGTTTTCATTTACAATTTGGCTCAGGGGCATCCAACTGGGAATATTCACTAGATTTAAATCATATAGTATAATACAAGTGACCATAAAATGGCACAGATTTGATCGCTCTCTTAATTACACACAATATTTACCGTTAATCTAAATGGATTCGCACAATTTTCATATTACTCGATGTTCGAACAAGGGAACAAGATCCGTTCGATAGATTTGTGAATTTAGATTTATACAGATTAAATACGGTTAAACGACCGTATTATGTTATTTTACGTATCAAAATTTAATCGAATTTATTTGTACTCGACTTATAAAGTCCGCTCTCAAATAGCTTTTAGTGTTTGTGTATTTGGTTCGCGCAATTGATGTTGAGTTGAAAATGGAAGCAAAAGCCCCTAGGTAACTATTTGTCTAATTTGTTTGTGTGAATCTAATGTGCTGTACCGTAAGATGTTTCTCTCGAATGAAAACTTGTAGCTACTTACTTTGGACACTTATTTCGTATGCTTTCTATTCAATGTGGGAGAAAAATGAGCTCGCCACCTGGATTGGTGCAAAACACATTCGTTTTGAACAATGCGAATGGTGTATTTTTTTGGGTTATTTTAGGTCAGTATCCAAATTTTATACTGGACTCCATTTTTCTTATTTTACATTTGTTTTGTACAACAGAGTAAATATTCTCTTGAATTTCACGTCGATGCGATGTTAAAAAAAACTTATTATGAAAAATGTAATATTAAAAGTACTTAAAGTATTGTCAATGATTCGAAATTTGGCCCCGAATTGTGTTTTGCTAAATACTAAATCCTTTCAAAGTTGCCAGGAGCAACTGAGGTGCATACCATTGAATCTTTTCTTAGAACATTTGATAATATCGATCCAATGAAAGCCACCCTAGTGTATATGTATTCAGTTGCCGGCTTTCGGTCCGAAACATAACGAAAACGAAGTAATACAACAAAATGCGAAAGCAATTTAATGGAACGTAATTAATGTTGAAAATTCACATTGCGAATCAAACGAAAACAGATGAAAAGAAACGAATAGGACCCGAAGCAGAAGCGGAAAACTGTTCAGAAATTGGCTTCCGTTATGTCAGATTGGAATTGTACTAAGTATTTGAATCCGCAACAATAGCATCGCAAATGTCTTTGATTCGGCTTCTGGATGGCGCTGCATGCATTTCCATGTGGAAAGAACGTGACAATTAGAAAAAAAAATGAACAAAAAAGTTTTGCAATAAATTTCATTGACTCAACTTAAGTTTGTTTTTCGTTTATTTCACTTTCCAATATGAATTTCGTTGGTTGTTTCTGTCCTCTCTCTCTCTCTCTCCCTCCTTCTACCCTTCTCATTCATTCCGCCCCAATATGTTATACGCCACTTTTAATTTTTTTTTCTCACTCACTCAACATTTAAGAATGGAAATGTTATTAGTATTGTTCTTTGAAATTTCCGTTTTGTGTTTAAGTGTGCTTGTATGTGCTCGTATTATTGTTCCACCATCGGTTCTATTTTCATTTTGTTGACAAAACGGCCAAATTTGTTTTTTTCTGAAATAATACATTTTCCAAACGTGAAATGTGTTTATGTTCAATCAAAAATCTTCATCGATGGTTAACAGGATGATCGAAAGAATTGGTAATCATGCTTGGTCTGTGACAAAAATGTTATCAATCGATGCAAATGTTCTCACTCTTTCTAATGAACTCAAAGCATTTTCAATATATTTCAATAAAAAACAACCTAATTATACATCTATACAGAGCCATTTGCGAAACAACCATGCACATTCACATATTCTCAGTAACACACAACATCAACGAACATAAAGAATAAAAATCAGAATAACTCAAAAGACACTCAACGAACGTAGAAAAAAACACTGGAAGCTTTTTTTTGGGCCACCCTATACATTTCCGTCTAATTCAATGCATTTTATTTCCATTTTACAGCCAACAAAACGTTTTATTGACTTCTGATTATATTTGATGGATTTGAAACTGGACACAATATGATTGCCAACATCTTTGCCCAGTTACGTCTTGATTATATTTTCCGGTGTGTTGCTGATCGCCTAAGACGCTTCACACGAATCGGAAGTGCAGTTGTTTGAAGAGAAGCAACTACATCGGTTTCAAGCTATGGACAAATGGACATGGACACAAACACGCACATCGCACACAAGCAACATCATCGGAAACGATTCACTCAGATGGCGCAAATTATGATTCCATTTTATTTCTATACAACGGAACTGAAATTCTCTGAATACCATTTCCAACGGACGACATTTATGTGCATTTTGTCATATTATTCTCGTGGTATTTAGAGCAGTTGGACAACAACAAAATCTCAACAGATTTCACAACAAACAAACAAAATCAGACTTGTTAGTTGT
The DNA here is from genome assembly GCA_030463065.1 of Aphidoletes aphidimyza. NCBI lineage: Eukaryota > Metazoa > Arthropoda > Insecta > Diptera > Cecidomyiidae > Aphidoletes > Aphidoletes aphidimyza. The sequence continues at coordinate 45,668,917 of CM059997.1, forward strand.
GTTTTGTACAGACCAAATAAATGAAATATAAACATCATTACGTTTTGCAATTTCTAAAAATGGAATCCAACTTGGAAAGTTTAAGGATTAATTAGATTTATTTTGAAGGCCGAACATAACGTGAAAGTGAAAAAAGTGCAATAAATAACCGCCCCATGTGAAAATTATAATCATCATTATTATTTTATTAATAGTTATTACTTTTACGATTGCTGTGAGTGTGTGTGTGTGTTTTTTCAGGTCTGTGGAATGGTCTGTGTGCACGAAATCTATTCAGTGAACACTGTTCACGCACATTCAACATTTAAATTATGGCATTCTTCCGAAACGTAATCAGATTTAATGTTTTTTTTTTGCCTAAAAAGAATGTACAGAGCACTTAGTGTATCCTTGTGTATCGTTTGTGCGATTACTTTTTGTTTGTTACGGTTTTTCTGTTTGTTATTGTTGAAATCATCCGTAAATTATTCACACGGAAATGCTTTGAATTTGCCGCATCAATATGTTAATAGAAAGGCAGACCGTTTTTTTCTTTTGATTATATAAATTTGGTGTACGTATTTTAATGTTAGAAATCAAGGTGAGGAAGCGTAGCGACACACGTTTACACATTTTCAGAGGGTGCACGATGAATGATGGAGGTGAGACGCGTCTTAGCTCCGCGAAGCTAAAGTTTCCACATTAAACTGGAAGTGCACTTGAAACAATCGCATTTTCTCATTTGTACGGCATTTGTGTGCTTCATCAAGCTCAATTCACACGACAGAGCAATAAAGCTTATTCAATTCCATTTCAATGTTACATCCGTTTCGGATCTCACACCTTTTCTCTCTCTCTCGGTGTGTGTGTGTGTTTATGTGTTTTTTTTTTTCTTAATCTTTTTCGCTTCCAGCCTTCGAGCATTACGATGGCGGTCGTGTTGAACATTTTCTTTCGCCATCTCAATGATTCTCTCGCACGCTCAGTGAAAAAACAAATGTACTTCTTTCACTTTAATACATTTTCCCCGTACTGAAATGTGATGCGAAATGTTTTATGTGTTAATGTGGTTTCTTTCATTTGAATTATAGCATTTTGATTTGAGGATGCGAAATAAGTATGTAAAAACTGTAAAAACCTGTAAAACATCGCAGCGGCTGGAAGGAGGCGGAGCCGGGTGTGAACAAACAGTCGATGGGACGATGAAGTCTATCTGCTCTAAGAATCATACAAATTGTGTATTCATTATCCCAAAATTATTGCATTGGATTTGAATTGGACGTGCCATTTAAAATCCGCTTTATATGATTTACACGTATGTTATGCAATATGATTTAAATATATGAACTGTGAGCACGTGAGAATGAATCGTGTTCTCTTCATTTCTTTCGTTTTTTCTTCTGGTTCCTCGGCTCTTTTCCATTTTCATTTGTCAATGTAATGGCATATTTAAATTTTGAACTTGGAAACAAACGTGCTCACATAGTGACAGTAAGCCACATGCACGCACACACATCAAGAACATAGAGTTAACCCATCGAAAACCGGCTGTTCATATTCATTCGGCTGTTGAATTTAACCAGCTTCTGATTAGATGGCGTTGATGTTTATCGAAAAAGATGATATTTTTTTTCTTACGCTTGCTGTGTGTGAGTACGTGCCGAATAAAATCGGGTTGACAGATGACCTAATATTTCATTCCTAATCGTGTTCCTTATATGCAATACACATACAATGAAATTTTCGGCGCATAGAAAATTATCTTATCATGTTCACATCATTTCAAGTACGTTACAAAAGGGCGTGTAAATGGGAGTAAAATCAGTTGAAAGCTTGTTTTTCTTCTTTCTAACGAAAAAAAACACACTACTCTCGGAAATTACGGCAAATTGAGAGACATACCTATGGTTACGAGCCAGATAATGTACTTCGACACACGTGGCAATGAAAATTTATTGAATCATTACCGGCAATTATTCTTTTTTTTTCGCGTAATCACATCACATATTACCTGAAAAGAAAGCAATTTTATTCGATCATAATTAAACACATGAAATTTAATCAGCATTACCAGGCAATTGTATGCGTGTTTTCATTGAATGATTAAACGGATGTGAAATGTATACATCATATACATTTAAAATTAAAATAATCGTTAAAATAAAATTCGCTTGAAAAACGCTTCGAATAAAAGAATTCAGACCAAAGTATAGAAATGACAACCACGCTGTTTGAATTACGATTTTTAATTCGATGCGAATGTTTGCAATGTCATCTGTGTGGGAACCTCTAAGATAGCTAATCACGTACGTATACATTCGATTTTTTCCACTTAACTTTAAGGACATAACTACATAGTCACCATCCGGGTGCCGAATTACCAAATGTAATCTACTTTAACGTTACTTTTGTGATTTCGTAGTTAATTTCAAGTTGATCACGAAAATTAGAGAACACTTCACTGAACCAAAGCAGTACACAGATTCAGTTATGTACCCGTAGCATGGCAGCATCTCTACATTCTCTTGCACATTTTTAATTTTGAGTTATTTGCGGGCGTCGTTAGGTGACCGAAATTGGAATTCGAGCAAATAGCTAATGTTTGAGTTAGATACGGAAGCAAAATATCTTACATTTAAAAATAAGAAGAAGAAGTAAGTATACGATGATAAAAACGATGAAAAAAATTCCGAATCATGGAATCCAACAATATCACAGACAACGGAAATTCTTCAGTATGCTGTGCCATATATCATACCATACCATATGAACAACTGCAGTTGTTCTGCTCTCTCCACAATGCGTTAGCAAAAAGGGCATAGTCTCAGATAAATTTATCAGCTTGAATACATTTAAGACTTGAGTTTAAGTCTTAAGTCCGATGCATTCACTGTACGGAGGTGAGCGCCAAAGCAGCCCAAATGAGCCTCAAAATTCCACCATTTTTTATTTGAATTTAATTTAAAATATTTAAACCAACTAGACAAAAGAATCACTAACTGCTACCAAATTTGAATTGATTAAGAAAAAATCTTGGTTTTGATGAGGTCATTAATGTCACTCTTTTTCCAAGAAATGTCTTGGGAAAAATAGACAATAGAATAAGCAGCACATCGAAAAAAAGTTCAATCAAAAGTTCCATCATTGGGAATAATTTGAATAAAATAAAGGTGAGTCCCCACGAAAGGTATCTGAATGATGAAATTGATCACCCGGTTATAGCGCCATATAACTTAAACATTGCTGTCAATGTCGTGTTTTATGCTCTTCTTCTTCTCTGTGTATATACACAAAGATGTCAAACGAGAAATATCAAAGTGTGCGTTTTGCTACTGAGCTGCGTACGGCACTTGCGTTTGTATGCGTGTGTCATTTTTTTTTGAAGAAGAAGCACATAAATGCTGGCATAGCGCTATCGCCCCTTGAAATTGATAAGTAAATTTTGATCGAAGCACTTATTTCAATGCATTCCTGTGCAAAATTGCAACACATACTTTTTCCGGAATCAATTTGGTTTTCCAAAAGAGAAAGTTGACAATACAGATTCAGTACTGTCTGCCAACTCGATCAACCAACAACATGGTTGAAACGTACGAACCAATCAATTGTATGGCACACATTGCATGGCCGATTAAGAAAAATGCTTATTTTCAATAGTGACGTTTTTTCATTTGTTCGATGTACTTCCGATAATGAATATTTTAATTTTGACAGTTCATCATCGTAGCCCTTATTTTCTTGTGCGGGAGCGTTTGATGCCATATTGCGATAGAAATAAAGCGATTTTTCAGCCTCCTGTAGTTTCAAATGAGATTGATTTGGACCTAAAGCGTCCATTTTCAAAGGAATATTTTATTTTTATTTGGTTGACACAAACCTCAAGGCGATTGGTTTTCATGAGATAATATGGCGTTTTAGGCATAAATGAAAAGAATGGGAAACAGTAGCAGCACAAATCAATAAAATGGCCAGCTACGACACCGAGAAGTGTTCCGCTACATGATGCAAGCACCAGTATTGTGCCCAAGCTACCGCGTATTCTGTGGGGAAAAGACGAAAGACCTCAGTTGTAATCATCGTAAAATTTGTTGGTTTGCCCCGCCAAAAGCGGATTTTCACTGATCCATTTTCGTTATCTATTGGAATGACAATAACTTTATAATCCATTCGGTATTTGGTACGCTTATTAAAATCAAAAAGTATAATTCCCTTCAGTCCATCGGATTTGATCGAAATGTTACCTGTTTTCAGCGATCTCGGTCACCATCAACGGCAACACCACATATATAGCACCAACGGCAAATCCCACCAAAATGCGCAGCACGCATAAATAATATACATTGTTTGCATAGATAATCAGCATAGAACTTATCTTATTTAATTTTGAAATATAACAGTTTGATCTAATGGTTTTCGTATTGATTGTATAAACACTTACGATTAGAGGAATTGCCGTTGCAGTTAGGGAATTTTTACGGTCAATACGATTAGCTAACCATCCAATAACAATGGTACCAATCAAACCTCTAATTCCTAAAAGTGATGAAATCCATGTAATTTCATTGACTTTTACCGGACCCGAAGGCAATGGACTGTCGTCAGATTGATATAGAAGCAGAACTCGTGATGTCCATCCTATTGATATTGCATATGACAGTGTGCTTAAGTTCGCTATTCAATTTGTAAAAGAAAAAACACAGCGTACATAAATATTAAATGTTTTGTGGTAATTTTGTAATAAAAAAAAAACTAGAGACCACATCAACCACTTTTGAAATAAAATTTCACTTTTTTTTCTAAATATTTCATTTCATTAATTTTAATTATATTTACCACATACCACATAGTACGGCCAAATATTTAATGTGCTGCTCATCTTCAGTAGAGTCAGTATAAATTTCAAACAAATCAAAATCTAAACAGTGAGTATAATTAAATTTGTACCAATTCCAGAGAGGAATCCACATAAGTAATTTATATGTTTGTATGTTTGATTCGTTGATTCATTGAAAAAAAAACGGTTGTTCTCAATAAGTAAAATTGACACCAATGCTTCTTGTACTGTGTCTAGGTAATGAATATAATTTGGCATTTTTTGAATGTTTTATATAGAGAAAAGTACAAGATTCATATGGCTAAAACAAAAACTTTGATATGAATACTGCGTTGCTGGTCATTCACACAAGGTTAAGTAGAATGTGTTTGTGTTTTGATGGCCACACCGCTTTGTTGAGAGTTCTTACTAGTGATGTTAACCCAGGTGGTTTGGGGATACTGAGTTCACTACCGCCGAGTTTGAAAACCGTTTGTAGAGCACGTCGGAAACAAAACTGTGGTTAAAAACAATTTTTCGATTTTCAATTCACAGACGGTGAAATTTTCCAGCTTTCTATCTAGAATATATGCGTTCCAACTAATAAGAATTTCGAAAAAAACAAATCATTTTTGAATGCTTTGACACTGGCATTTCAATCACCAAACGAAAGCCGCCAACCAAAATACCGGTTTTTGAACAGAGATATTACGAACGATTTTTCGCCTCGGTTTCGGTACGGTTAACAACACTGGTTTTTACAATAAACTTCAGAAAAATAATGAACCAATGCACCATTATGACTATGGTAACATATCGAAATGATGTACAGAATCGTTAAAACATCATGACATCCAAAATCCGGATGCCTTTATGAAAATTGAGAGGTGAGCGCACAAAAATAGAGCAATCATAGTTATAATTAGTTGCAATTTCCGCTATCCACACAACCGCGAATTGTTGGCCATTAATATTAATATTTTTCTTGCTCCCAAGTGATTTCAATGTTATTCAGCCAGCGTTTTGATTTCACTGCTATCCCACAAAATGTTGGATACTACTTAACTGGTCTGTTTTTTTACAGCTGTTTTTATTGTTGTCGGTTGTTATTTTGCTGTGGTTTTTGTTTCGATGTTTCTTCATAAAATTTTGCAGCGTTGGAAAAATTCAGCAAGATAATTGCACGCTTGACGAGTCACAGTAACCACGAAACAACATAAAGAGAAAAAAAAAATGAAATTCAGGAATTGTGAAAAAAATCAGCCACACAATCAACGTACATCCAGATTTGATTGTACTTCCACTCATTTTAAGGCAATATTCTTAAAATGTGCATCATTTTTTTAAATTAACGTTTATTGCATCGCTTTTTCATGCACAGTTGTTTGTGAACGCAAGAAATACAAGTAACATGTATATTAACAAAAAAAAAAAATGAAATTCGTTAAAGTGCTTTTCATCATAACCTGCCAGCTCAAATGTTGGTTATTAATTTTTCGCTTGCAATTTCTATTAAATGTAATTCCTTTAAAAAAAATGGAGTGACAAATAGCACAATTTACCAGTGCTCATAATTATGCCGTTTCTATACCTGTAATAAGTACAGGTACAGCTACACACAACCACATAAATCTCAGAACAATTATAAGCGCAACTGTTAAGTTTGTGCGCCTCAAAAATCACGGATAATGTATGATTTTTAAACATTTGTTAAAGAACCAACAAACTGAGTTGCTTTGTTTTGGGCTAGATTTCAGATGACTGACACACTCAATGCTGCTCATTCATTTTCGAACACTTTTTAAATTAGTGCAATCACACAGAAAAAGCTGCACGAAATCCGAATAAAAAATTTAGCTCAACTGCTTAAACTTTTTACGTACTGTATCGAATTTATGTAGAATATTTTTCTGTGGCTATTTATAAAATGGAATGTTTTTATCATTCGTGACCATTTTTTTGTTTATTTTTTTTCCACTTTTTGTTTCACAAATATACATAAGTTTATTTTTGTAAATTGTGCATTTTTCCACATGAGTTTCACAAAACAAGATATTTAGTCGTTGAGCATGCAAATATTTCGATGGTTTTGTTAACAAAATTGTGTTTGATATGCCTTCTTTCTCTCCCTCTCTCTCTCTCTCTCTCTCTCTCTCTCTCTCTCTCTCTCTCTGTCGGTCAATTACTACAATTTTTTTTTATCTTCAAATTCCAATAAAAATCGAAGCTTTGTTCATATCAGCTCATCCGTACACTAAAAAGAAAAAATAAATTACAACATGTCGAAAATGATGAAGAAAATCCATCACACATGATGTTATTTTCGTTCGTTCGTTTGTTACATCAAAGGTCAGTTTTTTGGGGAAATATTACGTAATTTGTGCTATCCCTTTCATTTTCGATGTAAATACCGGCTGGCATAGTAGAATTTATGGTCTGGTAAATTCGCACGTTGACGTCCCTGATGGCAGACGTTACATTTGCACCTGTATCACGCTGTCTTACAATATACATGAACACTTCGACCGACTGGGGGCCCGATCAAAACTTACGGCACTGGCCGCTGTGGCACGATTTTTAATCTGTCTAATGTTTCATTTGTTTGACAACATCTTCTTTTCATTTCTTTTCTTTTCTTTACTTTTCTTATCTATTCTGTTTCTCTCTTTCTGTGTTGCCGTTTTTATCCCCCTTTTGTGAGAAGCTTACAATTCGAACCTAGCCTCTCACGTATTTTTTCAGTCTCATATTTATTTAACTTCGTCAAGAGTTGACATCTCGTGCAATGAACAAAAAACAGAACAGTTGTGCGCAAAAGCCTCGATGATGTCTTTGCTCAAAACGCAAAAGCCTCGAAGAAAACATACAACGTTTTCGTTTTTTTCCTTTGGCAAAAGTGTATCAATGACACCAATGACACTAATGATTCAAATCGTTCTACAGAGACATTGAGCAAAAAACGTGAATCATTCGGCGAAAAAGGAATTTTACGGTATTTCCACAATAGACAGAAATAATGAAATTTTTCTACTCGAACCACTTATTGGATTTCTACGACAAACATTCGATTTATAAAATCTGTTGAAAATGCTTCCCGAAGGTAACTTCTATTTTGAGCGCCTATTTTTGGATTCGTTAAATCTTTTTTTGTTTCGACAGCACTGTCTTGTTTGGAACATACACCATGTCAGACATTTATTGTTCTTAGCAAATTTACTGATGCTTTTTACTCGACTTAACCCCAAACAACCAATCATAATAACGAAGCTAAATTAGTCAATATTTGATGGTACGGATTTCAGAAAAATATTTTTGTACAAGAAAACGTATTTTGTTTTCTGGTAAATAAGCACACGGTCAAATTAACAGTGCAGTGTACAACGTAGAGGTGGACAACGGATAAAGTGAAACTAGAAAACCGAATATAACCGATATCCGAACAAATCAGATCTTATACGGTTCGAAAACTCACCAGTAACTTGCCCGAAAATGATCAAAAACCGATCGTCAATCAATGCATGAGGAAAAATTTGGATAAACAAATCGGATATAACCGTATCCGAAAAGTTAAAATCTGTTCCGTATCCGATCTGATTGATTGAGAACCGAATATCACCCATATCCGAAGAAATCGGAAAAACCGGTTATCCGTCGTACACCTCTAGTGCGTACATAGCACCACTCTGTATGTATTTGTAAGCATACGTGGATCAAATTCACATTTTGTTTATGCCATTTACTGAGATTGAAGAATCAAAAAGATTTGTTGAGAATCAAGAAGGGAGCTATAGTTTGCGTTGCATCGTTAAAAAAGGACATGCAATTCAAGAGTGAGGTCAATTTCTGATTTGTACAAAAGTACTTAAATCTTCAATTTAGTTTATCTCTTTTTTTTTTAATAAAAAAGAACTACCTCATTAATGTTTGTTGTTTTCATTGCCTCTAAACATTGTTATAGAAATTGTATATAATAAACAAGATTTGGTTAGTCAAAACAATGTTGGAAAAAAGAAATACACAAAAAAAAAATTCCATTCAACTAAAAAGGTACCCTAAATATACCATAAATATTTGTGTGCATTCTTATTTATCTCAAATGTTCCTGTTGTTGGTGTTACTATTCTTTTGCCAAAGAAATCCGGAGAAATCCTTGATTCAAGTCATGAACTGTATACTCTATTTATGCATGACATGCTCCATTCACCATATATTACATGGATATAATTCTCCAGCGGGTCTTGTGGCTGGTGGCTTGTGGCCAAATCAGTTTTAATATGCTCTAATTGAATAAAATTCATCAATTCAATAAATAAAAGGTCCAATTGACGTTACCGCAAATAATATTACAACATGGAATTTCAATTAAATTATTATTGTTAACATTTTGCATTCGACGTGAGCAAACAAAATGATACCAATTTGTGTATAATAATTCGTGAAGTATCACACAGTCACGTAGCAAACCGGCAAATCATACTTGTTGTTTACATTGCTGAATAAAACAAACAAAAACTGTTACACGATAGTGCTGTTATTTTAATTTATATAAATACAGTGCGGAAAAACTTAAAAACAAAATAGACAGCCCATATCAAGATGCTATGGTGTTCAAAAACTGTTCATTTCCGAGCACCTAGAGACTATAGATGATTCATTGATGAAAATTGTCTTGCATTTGCATAGATTTCAAAATGAATTCGTCCACCTCTTGGCGTCGATCATAGCCATAACATATGGTCACACCATATGTGAAAGACACGCCTGTCGAAAATATTTTTATTCCTGTATTTAGTCAATTTAATTTGTCTTGAATTCAATAATTCTGTGTATCGTTCGTACTTTCTATATTCAGAAAACAACACCAAACACATTTCCAAAAATAAGATAAATGACTCATTAATACATTGAAAGGAATTTGTCATATGATTGTTTATTCTTATTCGGCCACCACACAAACTCATGATCGCTTGCAGTGAGAGGCACCGGACAGTGTTTGTTTTCTCCTGCTCTTCGAACTATGCATGATGTTTTTTTTTTCTCAATATAAAATGTATAAGTGAGAGAGAAATATTGAATTTAATGCAATTTAGAGTGAAATAAGGGCAGAAAGATATTATTGTCCATGACCGCAAACAACGATCCAGTTTACTGTTTAATTTGATTTGTGATTTCGATTATTCAAAGCATACACTGAAGTGTCATAGATAATGGCTCAAATTTATCCTATATTACATTTAATTTACACAGACTGACTAAATTAACCCAATAATGGTCATGTATCTTTTACAAAGCTAAGAATGGTGGTTCTTGGTCTATTTTGGTGGTAAAATACTATGACTAGGAAGCTACAACTTCAATAACATATATGTTCGTAGTTTGAAATGTAAATTGCTAGGTAGATTGTCATTCGCCAAGCGGACAGAGCTCGAAATGAACAATATTTTTAAATATTCACGTTTAATTTGATTTTTGCGAAGCAAAGAGCCTATTGATATGAAGATTTGAACAAATCAAGCCGTAAACTTTATTCTAAATAAATCTGTATGAGCAAATGAAGCGAACGAACGCATTATATGTATTCATTTGAATACAACCGATTGATATATGAATCAGTTTCTATTTTGTACTTGAGCAATGACCATCCATACTTTGGCCAATCGTGTGGATAATTTAATTGAAAATCGACCTTAACGTTGACTTTCAATGAATTGTTTGAAATTATTCGACGACACCATTTTGTACAGAATCAATTATCTAATTAGAGTTACAGGTATATGCGAAAAATTATCAACTACAAATAATTGAAAGATAATTCTGAAAAGTATGGCTGTAATTTGAGGGTTAAGTACGAAGTTTTCGGTCTGTTAGAAATTTTGTGTCTTATCAACGGTTTAAATGATTGTCACTCTCGTTATATGGATGATATTAAAATGCTTTATGCTTCATGCCGTCATATAAACATACAAACAGCATAAAATATTATATAATATATAAAAGATAACAGCATATTTTGTAATAATTACAATTCTCACAAATTGACTGATGATAACACACAAAGGCGCGCATCACGACACACCATTTCATCTAATGAAATTCACATCATCACTTGCTGTGAGCTGGAAAAATGCCGAAATAATTTGATTCGTCGTGTCATTTAAGCTTAATGGATAACCCATGAATAGCATTTGGTTTGGCACTAAAGTGCCATTAACCGCATTGAAAACACATGAGAAAAATCCTCGAATAATGTCGCCTTTGAATTGCTGGCCGTGGTCCTCAATCATGGAGCTGAACTTGGAGTGTTGTGTTTTGTTTCCATTTGATTCAGCACAATATAAATATTTGCCATATTTACGGAATTTGTTGAACATCCAAGCCATTAAAATCTATAGCACCGAAAAACGGCATTCAAGTGCTACCGACTAACGCCGAATAGTATGCAATTGATGTGAATTTGTGAATGAATAGATCTGATGGTCAGAGATGGAAGTGGCGAATATCAGTGAAGTGTAGCGAATGGAACTCTCACCGTGATGTACATAACAAATGGTTGTTTTTATTTTTATTTTTATTATTGTTGTACGAAACATGAAATATGAAATAATAACTTAGGTGACCAGCTATTTTGATGAAATTTCGGTACAGATGGTCACAAATCATAACCGACAATGGAAGTTAAACGCTATGATAATAAATGTAGACATTGAAAATCAAACCATTGAAAATATTTTTTCACTATTGTAAATACTTACGCTATTCATTTTTAACGGTTACTGAGAGTCGATGCGAGTCTCAGATTTTCCCACACATGGTTACAAATTGATTCAGCCTCACTTTGTCATACCAAGCGATATTCCAGGCGGGTAAATATCAAATGGCACCTTGTGATGATAGGATACGTCTTAACCAAATAAATATTACTTTGTTTCATGGATATCTTTGAAATCCAAACAATATGACAATGATAGCACATGGGGACGCTTGGAAAATCATGTCTACTCTACAAATTAATTGAAGAATACACAGCAGTGACAGCAGCTTTTCCGTTGAGATTAATCTATTTCGCAGCGTTCACTACTTGTTCATGTCATCTGCATTGAATTTGGTTTACGAGACATTAACAATAAAACTAAATAAAGTTCTGAAACACATTATTGCCGAAGCCAGATTACACAAAAATGGTGTGCGTTTGACACTTTGATTGTAGTCGAACATTTCACCAGACTGATGAATCATAATCAAATCTTCAACAATTGTACAATATTTCAACATTGTTAATATTGTCAGTATTGACATGGTAAAGGAAATGTTATAGTTGGTCCATTCACATGCCATCAACATGTTTTCATTCACATGACATCATTTCTTGAATCATTTGCTGGAATATTTTTTGTTCATCGTATACTTGAATAAGTAGTTCATTAAAATTGCTATAAAGAGTGTCTCAACTTTTTTTGTTTGAGAGTGTCTCAAATGTAGGCAATTTCAAATTAAAAAAAAAAAAAAAACAATTAAATTAATTCGAATCAATCAAGTGATTTTTATGAATTGCGTAAAATTCATATCAAAAATAGATAGGAATTTAACAACATGAATGAATATAAAATATCTGACCGTTGCGAATGACACTCTGTGAATTAGTTCACAGAAAACATCACAACAATAGAGTTCATACGCGTATAAAACAATTTGGTGTGAAGAAATAACCACAAAAAAGCTGTTCATAAAGCGAACATTTAAATCATGTGATCATATGACAATTAAATTGTTAATTCATTGAACGATTGAGTGTTCTTGTCCTTTGTTCATTCAAAATGACTGTCTCATATTGTGTGATGTAACCGCAAAATGTTGCGTATATTGATTGTGATGGTTACACTGCATTATGCAGTGTGCAGAGTGATGTGTGCACTGTGGTTGTTGTGGTCAATGCTAACAAGTGAATAGTGAATGTTAGGCGATTCAATGGGTGTTTTTATGTCTTTCGAGCGTTGCTTGTTTGGTGTGTTTATTCCGAGCCATCAATTTAAATTGATAAGTGTCCAGCACATATTGAGCTGCAATGTTCGGAAGCCAATTTTGTTTTGGATGAGAGATTGCAGCGGTGTCTGTGTGATGGAAGGCCCGAGCCCAGAGCATATAGAGCCCAGAGTCATACTGATGCATTACATGGACAGAGCGTGTATGCGTTTGCATTTTAAATTTTATGACTTTTGTAATGCATGTTTCGGATGTTTTGCCCGACGATTTTCAGTGCTGTGCAAATATACTAATTATAGATTACACGATTACCGTATTCACTGACAAAAAAATACATTGTCTTTCAGAAGTATTGACAGACTGATAAAACAATATGAAGCATGAAACATTTGACTTATTATTGACTCCTGGATCCATGCGTGTTTCATTAAGACGAAATGAAAAGTATAAATAGGCTTCGCAGAAGCAGACGAATATCGATATAGCAGTGTATTTGTCACTCACATTGTTAATGTAATACAACACAGATACCGCATGAGCTACTTAATGCAGTCCATCATGAGACAGAGTAACTGTCTACTCAACCGCTACCAATGGGAAATGTAAAACTATATTGAGCTAAGATGTTCCTAATGTATTTTTGTTATGGCATAGTATAAAGAGAATAAAATGCGTATATAAGTTATGCTCGCTTGTTACTTAGAATTATTTGAAATCAATAAAACTAAATATTCGCACTCACTTCAAAGCCAATAATCAACATGAGCCGAATTTTGTACAGAAAATGAAAAGAAGATACTTTTTTCTCATTTTCGTGGAATGCAACGCATTCATATTTTGTTCATGTGTGAGCATATATAATTTGAAGCGACAGATAAGCTAAAAATCCAACAAATAAACATACCGATGTGTGCGATGCGATACTTTCTATCTATTCTGTTTTTTTTTATGCCTTCCAGAGGCATGATAGCATTGTCTCAGTACTTTTGACGTTTGTTTGGTGTGGTTTGAAATTTTTCGAATTCATTAAATATCAATCAATATTATGAGAACAAATTGGAAACATTCATCAAAAGAACAAATTTGGTGAGTTTTTGTGTACCGTAATGTGTACCGAAAGCAAAATTGAAATCATTTGACAGTTCATAGGCAGTTGCCAATATATTGAAGCTGCTATAACTACACTGAATAAAATGCACTGACTCAAATAGACCGGTGTCGAGATCTTTTATATTTTATTGCAGCTGACTGTATAAACAATGGTAACGCTGATTTATTTTTCATATATTTTTCAAAGTACTTTCTTTCTCTTTTCTCTTTGTGGTCAACAAAGCCATGCCAGACATCACTGGCTACACACACACACACACACACACTCATACATTTTTGATTGAATAATAAAATGTTGATATTTCATTGCCGCCAACACGCAATAAAATGCATGAAGTTCCGAAATACGCGGCAAAATGAACAAGTGTGAACACGATGAGCAAATAATAATCACATAATTGCGGCTATGAATATAATGTTAAGTAATTCGTATAATGTGCAATGTGCAGTGTAATGTGCATTGCGCTCATAATGTTCCATATGAATGTTGCTCAACTTTGTTTACTATTTATCAACGTACATCGAATCGATTCGCATAAATGTGATTCATTGAAGCGTTTGCAACCGATTTTCGAATGCATTAAAATCATCTTGAAATGCTAATTTTTGGCGTGTGTACATTACACTGTACACTGTACAGTGCATACAAATTTAATCCAAGCGAAAACCGCCGAAATATTATTGATCCAAACCGATTTATTTTTGCCATCAATAATCTTGAAAACATGCTCATGGTAGCAAATCATTTGAATGGAATGATATAATTTTGTAATTGACATTTACACTTCGATTGATATTCAAATATTTATCAAATTGATTATCGAGAAATGTTGTACACAAAATCTACTACATTTGTCAATTTCAAATGCTCCCCCACGATTATTCGCTTCAATTGGATTTTGCAATGCCAAAGTGCTATTCGATTTGAGATTTGAATTTTGTCCAATTCGTTTCGCTTATTATCTTTTAGCGTAGACACATAATTTATGCACACATTTTACCATGTGATATTGATTAGTGATTTTCGCGAAAATTCAGCGCATGTCAACGGTAATTACATCGATATTCGCTCCATCCCATTTTCCTTCGTTCTCTTTCTCTCTTGCACTTACTCGTTCCACTCAATTCATATATTATTGAAGCAACAAAATAAATTCTCGCCCATTTTCATCCAATCAAATCAACATATCAATTTTTATGTATTGCAAACATCACTCACACACACATTGATTATGTTTAGCAAATTTTTAGCTGCAATTTCCTATTGAATCAAATTAAATGGTATCAGCAAATTACAAAAAGCTGACGTTGCATTTGAATTTCAGATCAAATTGTATTCAAATGTATCGCACAAAATTGGAAACACATTTATTTTGAGCACTTGATAAAAAAATAGGAAAAATTGTGACAGCAAAATGGTAATTGATTGATTGATTGAGATTAGCAAAAATTTGATCGAAAATTTCAAATCATTTAGTAATCGTATAATCGTTGAAATTTTGCGCTAAAGTCTACTATTTCCATTCATTATTTCTTCACGTTCTTTATGTTCTTCAAGTATCTCGAATTTTTGATGCCAAAAGCAATCCGATAAAACTAATCGATAACCAATGTCTGTACATTGACTGATGGTTATGATACGATGTCGTCTCATACCAACTGTATCTAGAGTGTAGAATCGAATTTGGAAAATTATTCTAAACATGAAACAAATTGAAATTTCATTATTGGTTTACCCTGAGCATGAAATGTTCGTTGATGCAGAAATGAAAACATAACTTTTATTATTTGAAAATTTAATTAAGCAATAGATACTTGCAGCTGTTTAAATTTGTAGATGAATGCATTTGATCCGAATATTCTGGTAGTTGATTGAAAAATGGCAACGTTTATTTTTTTTGCGAACACGCTCCAAACAAGTCAACAAAGTACAACTAATTTCGTCATCGATTTCGAATATTCGTTTTGCAATATTTCAATGCTATCCATGACCAATCAACAAACATATTTCTATTTCAACTGTACCATAATGTTTGAACAGTTTCAATGTGTTGTTCAAAAATTAATTTGAAAGAAAAAAACATTAAAAAAGATCATCAAAACAACAAAGTATTAGAAATGGTTTGTATACAAAAGAAATGGTTGAACACAAATTTGAAAAGCTTAAACATTGTTTTCGCATTTTCGAATACGTTCATTCCACAAGTTCACAGGTTCAAAAGTTGAATCTTCATCATAAATGAATCAACATTTTACGCGAAAGCAAAATTGAATTACATCTCTTCATTGAAATCTAGAGCCGTGTTGAGAATGCCTGAGCATGAGCCCTGTGGGCTTAACACGATTGATCTCATTCATGTTTCAATATAAACAGCTAGTTCAAGGTATTAAATTGGGCTTATAGATTTTATTTTGAACCCAATGAAACAAGAATGTCAAAAATGTCTGGTTGGGTTTTTCTGTTTTCTGTTTTCTGACAGACAGAAGGTGATCCAAGATGTCGATAATTTTTCTATATTTTCCTTTCAACTGTGAAGTTGAATGCATCGTTTATACCGCATAAGCACAAATTTGCAAATGCAATATCCCAAAATGTGTAGCAAAATTCACATGCGAATAACAAACCATCATAAAATACGACGCACCCAAATTTTAATTTCTCCATTCCGAATCTAGATTCCGATTTATCTTTTTCGGGGTGAGTCGATGTCGGCAGTATTTTGGCAATTTTATATTACGTGTAGTGACAAGCAATCGATGACAGTAGCCTGGTCATTGACACTCTCTTACACGTAACATGCGATTCACAAGTACAGTAACCAAGTACCAAATTATGGCAGTTTTTTTTGTTGTTGTTGTTGTGAAGAATGATAAGAAAAAAAATCGCAATAAAATAACGTTCGACGTAATATTTGAGTAGAGCCAAAAAGATGATTCGTATGAATTTGAAGTACAGAAAGCGTTCAATTTTCGTCGATGATATATTTGGGTGCTTTTTCCATCACATCGTCTATGCTTTGCCATGCTATGCAATTTATACTTGACATTGATAAGATGATACAGTTGTATGATTTTTAGGCGCGTGTTTCCATCGAAAATTATGGAAGAACCAAAAGTCACAGCAGAAAAAAGTGTATATGTGAACGAACGAAAATTGAAAATAACAACAAAAATATCAGCAGAAATATAAATAGATTGGGATAGCTAAAAGTTGGTGTATAGATTGAAGGCGCCCACATTAGCAGTAGTCAGCAATGGCGTGGCGAATGCAGGGAAGTGAGCCGAGAGATAGCGAGAGACAGACACAGAGAGGGAGGGAGGGAGAGAGAGAGAGAGAGAGAGAGAAAGAAAGAAAAAATCTAGCGTAACATTGTACCGTTGATTTGCGCCATAAACCACACTTAAGCTGATGAAGCCCTTTCTGAAATGGCGACATAAAATTGAAATAAAAAAGATTTTGGCGATGGTGGAACATCCATTAGCGACAATTGAAACGAAAATTACTTATTCTGTTGTGCACACGATAATAAGCCAAAGGGAGGCGCACCAACACAAGGCAAACAAACAAACTGCCAAGCACACTCACTCGTAAACACACAAACACACACAACTGAGATGAGTAAACGCGAAAAATTCACATCTGCCGAAATGCCAAAAAAGTTAAATAAATCGTGAATTTATTAATTTTTTTCTGTGTGTGTTTGTGTGTGTGTGTGTGACACTTTATATTGGCATGCATAGCACAGTAGAACTTATCGTTGAATGGGTGGTGTGCGAGAGCGTGCGTGTGCATATGCATATGCATATGAGCATAGACATAAAATAGACACGGCACACAAAAAAGGATAAAAACAAAAAAAACACACACACACACAAACAATAATACGGCGGTACGATGGAGAGCACTTCATGCTTTGTTTGTTCTGCTTTGTTTCTGCGAGAAGATTGATGTGCGTAAAATGCAAATCAATTTATGTTTATTTTATAGGCACAATGCCCAACATATAATTGTACTGTCTTTAGCTTTGTGCACCTATTTCGTTTATTGCTGTTGTTGGATGCTCTCTTGCTGACAAGTGCCAAAACATATTAAAAGGCTTACAAGGCTTAGAAGCATTCGCGACATCAATAAACTAATGAAATGTCAAAAATGTGCAACACCCATGAATCATGACGGTGTTGAATTGTAATTGGACGTTCAATTTTCGGAAAAAAATTGCAATCAAGTGCAAGTCTTTGTGATGTTTTATTTTATAATGAGTTTTGAATAAAATATCCGTACATTTAAAAATAACACTAAAACAAACACTAATTTGAAAAAAAGTTTGTGGTAAAAAGAGAAAGAAAAAAGAGGTAGAGAAGGTATGCCAATAATTGAATCAACTTAAACAGAATCGACTTATAAATTTGAATGCTACTTGAACTCGTTAAACGAATCCGTTCCGCTATCGGCGAGCCCTTCGAGACAGGTTTCTATAACACTTTGCCTTTGTTCATGTACAGAGGGTGTATTTTTTTCGAAAATAATTGAAAAAATGGAAAAAAATGATGAACTTTTTTGGCCATTGTAAGCAATCAACGCAATATAACTTGGAGTATCATAAAAAAAAAATCAATATTCGGATTTTTATTTCAATTGCATCTATTACACAGTGCAACACATAAACTCGTTGGGACTCTTTGAGTTTCTTTTGATGAGACCAATTTTATTTTTTATGAGCCAATGCAATTTTCAATTTTCACGAAATTTACTGAAATTTTTATGTATTCTGTTATGAGCTCAGATTTCACAAACGGTTCGGAATTCTGATGTAGTGACTCAAGCAAAATTGTGGCTTGTAATGAGACACACAATTTTTGTCAAACCACTATGCCAAAAGAATAGAGTTTGATACAGCAATTGAGGTTAGTGTTGAATTTCAGGTGTAAAAAAAATAGATGTGTTTTCTGTTATGGTTGAGTTTTACTGCACCGGTACTTGCGAAGCATACGAACACAAAACATCTACTAAACTTAGGTTTTCAGAGCAGGAAACAATCGATCAATCGAATCAAAAGATATTCGATAATACCGAATTTGATTGCTGTTTAATGCCAAACCAAAAAACCAACAAACAACATCCATTGAAAGAAGCCAAACAATTGCAAAACTAAGTGGAACGTCATTCTCAAGTGGGTTGATAAAGTACAGTTTGCGATTTCTTTTACTCAGATTAATGTTATCCATTCATAACGATAATTACTGAACCTTTTACATCATTGAAAACAACAAATTAAAACATCAAAGCAATTTCTTTTGATGAAAACAATAATGCAATTTATTCAAAACCTTGGTAAATATTATTGAAATTTCGATGGAATAAATCAATGTTTGACTGGTTTGAATTTGCATCGAAAATAGAATTGTAATTAAATTGAGAGTCAATATACAGGATGACACTAAATTCCATGTCAATATGCACTCAAAATATTGCCACGGAATTGATTGTCACCCTGCATTTCAACGAACTAGTTCACTAGTTGAATAACTGAAATGAAAATAGTGCTTTTACTGTCGATAAATACCAATCATTTCAATCAACGAAATTAATTTTAATATTCAAATAATCATATTTTCATTAAATTGATATTAAAATGAATAGACAAAAAAAATTGACCATCTATTTAAATCAATTCAATGACAAAATCAAGATAAAACCGACAGCAATTCTATCGCATTTCGATGTTTTACAGTTTTTTTTTTTGGAACAACAAATTAGTGAAACTTTGCCGAGTGCATGGTGTCATTTAGTATTGACATGTGCAAAATGCGAATATGTGATGAAAATTTATGGACGTCCGTCGATATGATTTCGATTGATGTGTCGATTCGATTGATGTGTCGAACGATGAACGACGGCTTGGTTGGTGAATGTTCGAAGAGAACGAGAGCAAAAGTAACAAGTTGAGTTGCTCGTTCAATTAGTCATATGGAGGAAATATGAATCGTTGAGCATAATTGTAAAGCTTTTATACAATAACGTTAAAATTAAAGTGCAACATAAATTACGCTTTATAACTATGAATGTATTTTCTTGGAAAACGGCGAGAGAAACAGAGTATGCGATGTTCATTAAATCTTTGCAGAACATATAGGTACATTATATACTTTAGAATCATACAAAAAAAAACATCACACTCTCTATTTCTCTTACTATTTTCCTAGAAATTACGTTCAACATTCAATTTTCAACGCAATTTATATTGAACTTTTTTACAAACGTTTTATCGAAGGTCACTATTATTCTCAAGGGTTCGTATGCTGATATGCAGCAATTTCCATGAAATTGTTGATCAACAGACGGTTACATAATGAATCCATTATATAAAATTGGTTTGTGTGGCTTTTCATCATGATTGGTCGCATATTAAATCTTGAATTGATGGTCCATTGGTCCAGGTAGGTTCGGGTAGGGTTGTGCCGAGGTGATTATAAAAAAAAAAATCGACCCCGCAGTCGATCTCATTCTCTTTCAATTCTCATGTTGAAAATGAAAATAATGAATTTGAACAATTCGAACTCAAATGTGTCTAATAAATTATGAAATTCAGTCAGTAAAAACTGAGATATTTAATTTTCAACAGGTGACTTCATACTTTGTCAAAGACTGAGAGTGTGCAAATTTTGTATTAATATTTCCCAATAACTCACGTATCCATATATATTGTCGAAACACCAACTTAGATATGAATCGAATGACTATGACTAGCCATCCTAGTGTGTATTCATTAATACGCCACTTGACAACGGTGGTAACGTCGATGTGATTACATTTCTGTCTGTCGCTCAACCAATTTATGTCGTTTAACAATCTTGTCACTCATTGAGTAATTGTTGATGTTTTACTTCGTGGGATTTTGTTTGTGTTCTCGTGCCTTCGTGTCCATTGTGGTCGCTTCACCAAAAATCTATTGCCACTAATATTTGTAATCTTTTTTGCACCAAGTGGATGATAATGACTCTTTCTCCAGCCGCTCTCGGCTCCGAAGATATTTAAGATTCTAAGAAAGAATTCTACTAGTGAACGAAATTCAACTAACGACTGACACACATGCAATATCGATAGTATCAGCGTGCATGTTGTATAAGGACTAATATCAAATATTTGAACATACTTTCGCTCTCGGTCTAAGTGATTCATTAAGCCACTTGACATAATCAGATTAGATATTTTCTTCTCGATCTCCTTTTTTTCTTGTCACAATAAACGGCATCTCAAAACGCACGGAATATTTTTGAGCATTGGCCATGCAACATTTCCACCATCCACCATTTTCATTCATTCATTTGCCTGGCAACCAACAACAGACACAGTTCCACTCTCAAACGCTCTCAAACAAATGCTACTTTAAATGCTGAACATAAGCATTTGTGGTGAAAAATAATATTTATTTTAAAATGATCAAGGAGCCACTTGTTTCCACCAAATTGCCTTTTAATTTGCTCAATGCAGGGGCTCAGTCTATTGAAACTTTCCCATGTAAAAATAAAACGATTCAACAGACAGTCGTTTGGCAAACGGCTAAATTGGGACAAAAAACGACTGACAATCGATTGAAACCGTCTAAAGTACATAACAATCGGTTTCAGTCGTCTATTGTCCCAAATCAAACGACTATAGTCGTCTAACAGTCGACTGGCTGGTAATCATTTGTTTTTCACAAGGGTTGTCCAACTTCATATGCCATGGCTTTTCTCTCGTTTTTGCTTTCATTATCATTTGGGTTGTTGATGATCTATGCTTTGTTTTGTTATGATTTCTACGTTTATTTGTCACAATCCGTTAAAAAGAGAAATCAATTGTTTCATTCCGCCTCTGTACATAATTCATACTCGTTTTTTTATTTGTCTTTTTCTTGTTTCGCTCTTTATCTGACATTTAATTGGGCCATTTTTGGTTTCGCTCACAGACCCACCTTACTTACAATATTACACAAATTTCAAACAACAATTACTGCTTATGCATGTTTTTTATGTGAACAAACGTAGAATATAAAACTCATTAAATGATCGTAAGATTAACCTGTCTGTGTGTATAAGTATTTCAAATATTCGAAGAATTGTAAACAAAGTTTATCAAAATCATGTCTAGCTTCGCATTTGGTTTTGCTTATTTGTTTTTCTTTTTTATTCTCTCTCTCTCTCCCTCTCTCTCTCTCTCTCTCGTTCTCTTTCTCTTTCTCTTTCTCTTTCTCTTTCTCTCAACTCATGAAAGATGTAAAATGATTACGATGACGCTGAACGTGAAAAAAAACGATTAAACGGTTTTGTATGTGAAATAAAAATCATATGATATCATAATATGAATAAAATCAATAGATTACAATTGCAAAAGGCAAAATATAATCAAATTAAATTGCATAGATTGGATTTGTTTGAGCTCAATTGTTTGGTTAGCATGTATATTTTTCCAAGAGAATGAAAAAATGAATTGTTCGAAAAAGCGGATCGTTCGATGAGGTTGAATTTATAATTCAAAGCATTTTTTATTGTGTCCAATTGAATCTGAATAACTGTGATTGTGTTCGAAAGCAGTGCACAAATTTACCATCGACCATTGACGATGCTGGTTTGCCATCATTCGGATCATTGGTTGTACAAACAGAAAACAACCAACGTCGCATAAAACTCGCATCTCTAGTGGCTGAAAAAGACTGAGGGAATTTCAGATATTTTCAGATGATTGCGGATGATAAGGCACAGGTTCACCCAATCTAATTAATCATGTTTTGAATTAGAAATGACCTTCTACAACCAAACTATAGCCATCGTACAAACATAAATATGTATAAAGATAGCAACCAAATGCATAAACAAAACACACACACACACACACTCACACACACCAGGCAATTTTGGTTGATTTATTGTTGAAAAATTATGAATGGATGCAAATGTGATTCAGAAGTTCGGTTCAAATATGTAAATTATGCATGATATATACACATAGCACAGGCCCAATAGATGCGAAATAGAATCATACAATTGTTTTGGTTAAAGCGAGCAACAACAAAAAAAACTTTCCCCATAGTCATCGACCCGAATTTCTCTGCATTTTCGAAGGCAACGAAATTTATAACTTCGGCCAAATTTCATCAGCAGACAACGACTGTGGTTGTTATTTTTTGCTCCTTCTTCGGTTCATACATCTCATACAAACGAAACAAAAATATATTTGTAATTCAATGAAGGAAACAGCAGTAGCAAGTGGTAGCAGTAGCGTGGCAGACTAGAGCAATCAAATCAACAATGAGTTAAATGATCCTGTAATGGCTGTGGCAATGGCCATTCTGCACAAGTGAATGCGACTTTACAATGGACAATTTACATTTTGGGCGATTTTGTGAAGAGGTAGGGAACTAAGAAAATGGACGTGACCTTAGAAAAAAAGAAAAAAAAACATTAAATGAGATCGTTGGTTCCTTGGGACCGTTAGCCATGCAATGAAAAATCTGAGCATGCAATATTGAACCGCCAAAATGGAGGCAATAGAAAATGATCCACCAAAAATTGTTCAAAGTTTAAACATTTTGAGCATTTTTCAGACTTACATGTTAAATACTTTTTAATGCCATATGATAGATTTTCGCCCATTTATTTGCGCCGTCGTCCGTAGAATATTTCAATAAAGCATTGAAATAAATCTAAATTTATTTCCATAACATTTCTATTCACTGAAAATATTGTGAGGCTGTGTGTATGACTCATACAGTATCAGCTACAAATATGTAATGAGTTAGAGAGGTTGGATGCCATTCGCCGTACAATTTTTTTTTTCGCTCATCAGATTTACTGATTAAATTCGAATGGAGAGAAAAACGTTTATTTTTACGATAAATGTGCGTTTTTATGAAAAAAAAAAAATATAATAAAATAAATTCGCACAATTTATGACCAATTTATGTTGAGAAAAAAAAATCTCTAATATATCTTCAAAATTGAATTGAATCAAGGTGAATTCGTTGTATCAGTGAGTTTTCTAGCAACTGACATTGAAACATTTTGGTTAGTTTGGTTAGTAGTCATGCATAATGTCAAAAATATCCCTCTGTCTTTTTTTTCACTCTAAGTTGTTTTAAATTCAATATTCCTGCATCGTTTAAATATTCTGTATCGAGAAAATAACACCACAATTCGACGAACAAGGGAAATGTCTAATCAATATATTAAAGGGAATTTATCATTTGATTGTTTATTCTTATAGAGCTCGACTCAAACGCACACCTCAAATTCGAAGAGTTAAATGTGCCAATTGTTGTTTTCACAAAATAGAAAGAATTTGCATGACAGAAATACTGATTAAGGTACTGCTTTATTGCTGCTTGAATAAAACTCAAAATTTGATGTTTTGACCATGCTTAGACCAAAGACGTAGCTTGCTACACGCTCTAGTGAGTTTGTATGGTCGATACTTTGATTATTGCCGGTGATCCATTGGACATTAGATTGAGAGATAAAAAAATATGAAAAAAAACTTATGTGTTTGTGGTGATACACCTGATAATGTTTGAATTACCGAATTCTCACCAGTGATGAAGCATATATTGAGACACGACGTCCGAAAATGCGTATAACGATGAAAGTGAATCGATGCTCTAGGTCCATTTCATGCAAGTAAAAATCATATAGTTTCACTGTAATCCACCACCGGAGGGGGGATCATGTTAGAGTTGGTGTTCGATTCTATCAATGACAAATGGCATAGTACTGGGAACTTTCTCGTTGAATTATAAATACAATGAGCCATTGTTGTGTGTATATGTACTCTTATTCACATCCAAATGGACGGGGTCAAAATATTAAGCTTTAGATGTACATTGTTCAGACACTGTGTACACTGTACAATGTACAATGATATACAATACATGTACTTACAGCTGTACAGTGTACACTGTACACCCCTAGATGAAATGAAGCTGCGTAGACAAAGAAAAGTGACTGTGAATCAAGCTAAAGTATACACAATCAACGACTATGCAAATTAGTCTACGATATTTCCATTCTTGTTCCCTTTCATTCATTCAAATGTTGCATTCAAAGTGTAGTCATGCTATTGTTTCAATTAGACGAATTCAGACGATACTTGCGATAGATGAAGTTAAGTTAGTTGCTTGCTTGGGAACACGAGTCATATGCATTAATAGAAATCACTCAGTCAAATCGTTCGTGTGCAGATTCATGCCGGGCACTTATCTATTCCAATTCTCCTTATTTCAATATTACGAAAGAAAACAAAACGGGTCATTTTGTTCTCTGTCATTCAGTAATATGAAATCAAATGTGAATTCAAATGTTTCAAATGTTTCACTTCCGCCATGCAACAAATCCAAACAAAACTAGTATTTCTCTCTCTATCTCTCTCATACACACACACACGAAATGACAATGTGAATCCCGAAAATTTCGACATGCCCATTGGCCCGTTTTTTTCAATATTTTTTGGGTTTTATCGTTTAACGAAAAACATTCTATCAAATATCTAGCTAAAGTGTTTGGAAAATGGAAATATTTTGAGAGTTTGTTTGCTTCCATCATAATTTCCATTTAAGGCTAAAAAGTATTCAATAGCCGCGGCAATGACGATTTAATGGCAGTGCTTCGCTAAGCACACAGAAAATAGATTTTAGTTAAATTGTTATACAAGAAAATGTATAGCTTTTTTGTGGCAACACGATCGATCAAATAGGTTACTGTGCCATTCCAATTCCTCAAGAGATTTCATGAAGAGCATCACTTTCCATTTCTTTTTCCCCGTGTGCTGCCAAACAAACAAATTAGAAGCAATTTATATCTTCACCGAACCGCATGCAAAACGTCCATTGATTCGTTTTCCTATGCTCGACGATTTGGACATTGCCGGTGTTTATATAAAGCGTGCAGTTTTGTATGAGAGTGTTTCGATGCGGTGTCGTTTTTTTTTATCCAGTGTGTTTGTCTCCATGATGTGGTGCTTGATGAAAATGCCGAAGTGTTTTGTCACTTTATCAAACATATGTTTGCTTTATCGCAGCCACAAGTCGTTAGATGTGAATGTATTCCCAGACGCCATATACCATTTTCAGACCAAAACGAAAAATACTGACACCATCAAATGCCATCGGTCTTAATGGATTCAGATAAATTGCAATCTATTTGTTCGTACACGCGGTGTACGCTCCCCGCGTCTAGCCGCATCTTGCTGGGCAACCAGCTCGCCACATCACACAGCATTTCACATTGAACGGTTTTTGTGTGTGTGTTCTTGTTGTTTATGGACAAAGGGGGGGGGGGGGGGGTTCATGTCTCAAATGGTTTTGGTTTTGGATGTTGAAGCACCATGAAAAATTATGCATCATTACCAAACATTTTGAATTCATTTCTATTCCGGTGTAATGTTTGTTGGAATGTATGCTTTTGAATAGTTTGTTGACTCTGGCCGAGACGCGCATTGCACCATTTTCGAAACGTGTTTATGCGTGCACATGAAGGCATATTAAAATTGGAGCTCCATACCTGTCTCAAAATGAATAATGACCATATCCAAATACACATGGCATTTATTGCAGTCGACCGCACCTTTGCTGACCTCTCGTCGACGAGTTGTCGTCGTCCAATTCGACTGTTTTGTGTACGTTTAAGCATATGTGTTCAGCAAACACTTTTTGCTCCCCCATGTAATCCTCAAACCAAGAACACGTTTTGGAGCTACAACATATTGGAATTGTTTCTCTTTTTGTCGCAGCTTTTATTTTAAATTTATAATGGTGGACCATAAGTTTATAAGACCATAAATTTGTTTACATGCCAATAATGTTGATTCCTTGTTGATTCAATCTCACAGTTTTAATTTTGTTCAAAGTCAAAGTTGCCTCCGTTAAAAAAAAGGGTTTTTTGTGTATATTATTTCGAATCGACGAATATGATGTGAGCCGCCTTTGTGTGCATTGTAACCGTTAATTGCTCGATAATCAAAATACATTTTCATTTATACTCAATAATCAATATTTATTCAGGAAAACAGAACTGTTTTTTTGTTAAAAAAACGGGCGAACAAACTGTTGTTGTTATTTGTACACTTGTGCTCTAATGAAAAAAAAATGGGATTTACTGCTCCCGGGGGGTAATTGATTAACATTGATCAATATTGATCATTGACAACAGCAACAAAAATGTTGAATGCATCGGTAATATCGCACCGAAATCTCAAATTTATATGTTTACCTTTAAAAGCAAACTACCATTCATCTTCATCGATGGACTCCTGCAGCTGGCAGTTATCTACTGAACTATCACACATATCATTGCCGAGCGACAACCAGCAACAATAACAAACGAATAAACTTGGTACATAATTTTCCCGTGGCAATATCATTGTTAAAATTGAATTGTATTTATTATTATCAATTGGATGTTCCAGCCAATTAACTGGGCCAGCAGATGCATAAATATGGCTTTCATTGATAACGACGACACACAAAAAATTGTATACAAACTGGGGAGCCATTCAAGTCGATAAAATGACGATACGTAATTTAAATTAATTTACACCTAGCGAACACTTACCATTGAACTCGATAGCCGATGAAAGAGAAACGACGAAAGAGAAACAGCATACAAAATCGAAACGAATTCATTTGTATTTTTCGTATGATAAACTCGGTAATAAATATTTCATTTTCAATGTTGACCTTTTTTTTGATTGCAAATTCTGCACATAGCTATCGCATTAAATGCTACTATTGAATGTAATCAAATCGCTTACGGCTTCGTATCCGATCGAAACACGCATGATAATGAAATGCAAGACTACGCTTTCAACGAACAAAAGAATAAACAAAATCACTGATGCGTTTGAAGCCTCTTTGCTCATGCGTTGTTTATACAAATTATAATACAAATTACAAAATGAAATGAACAAAAAAAAAAAAACAAAATTCTCAATTAAATCTAGGTAATTTTATAATAAAATTGGAAATCAGTCGAAAGATTATGAGACCGCTATCGAACATGCGAATGCATTGAAAATTGTCTTCATCCGTTTCTAAAAATCACATGTACAGAACGCACAATGCGATTGAAGCGAACGTTTAATCGAAATGTTGATGTTCTACTAAAGGTTTTTTGAGATTTTGGTAGGCGATTTTGTAATCATCATCGATCCGATCAGGTTGGTCAACTTGATGTTTTATTGTACATATTGCATTCTATTTTCGATGTGGATTCTTTTTTTTTGTATTATTAAAAGTCGTAACTTTACAGCAAAGCGAATAAAGCAATGGACTTGGACACGCAATTTCCGAAAAAAATGAAATTATTTCGAAGAATAAATCGGTGACTATGCGAAAAAAAAAGAATGGCATTTTCAACAAAGTTTCTACTTTACCAGCAAATAAAATTAAAACTTTGATCTATGCAAAATATTGCGTTGTCGTCGTTTTCGTTGATATTCCAATGGTGGCATAATACAGTTGAAATCTAGTTCAACCTTTTTGTTACGGCCATTACAGTTTAACTTTTGTGGCCGGCGCGCTGCTTTTCAGGCATTGCTTTTGTTGGGATTTATGTGCGTTTAATCGGTATGAGAGTCTGCTGAAAGGCGTATTGGTCACTCAACTTTTTCGGTTGGAATGTTCGTTTTTTTTTTGTTGGTTGTCGAATTCTTTTTGGAGGAGCACGAGAAAGAGTGCGCCCCATTCAATAGCTTATGCTAGCCATTACTAGCGGTGAATAGCCATCGACTTGTATGTATGTGGTTCATCGAAACGCCTGTGTGAATTGGATTTATTTCGTCTTAGATAGAGATATATGTTGGTGAGATCGTTAATAAACCGATTTCGGGACAGTTACGCGTATTTGATTTCAAAGTTTTTGGCTGGAGACGCTTTTGTTAATGTTAATGCTATTGCTGCTGGTATGGATATGGATATTCTCACCCGCTATTGCGTGTCGCTTACATATCGAACGCTCACTGATTTCAGCATTTCATTGCATTCCATCATCAGACATTTTGCGTGTGTATTGGTTGTTTATTGTACGCACACATCGACTTTGTCAAAGAGTCTGATTATTTTTTTTTTTTTTAACTGAATATACGAAGCAATTTATGTGTACCTGTGCTGGTAGAGTGTACGGAGTGGAGTGGTGATGTGCGGCTATGAACATTTCTGTAAACACGGTAAATTTCAAAATCATATTTTCGGAATCGCAGACAATTTAATTTTCCAATTTGATAGACTATGAAACTCGCGCTCGCACTCGCGCACATATTTACCTCAATTTGTGTTCGTTTGGCTTTGTCGTAGACATTTACCACACATTTACCATGAATCGCATTTCGCATACTTACATAACTGACTAGCTACTTGTTGTTATTGCTGGTTGGTTTTTTTTTCGCCGTTGTTTATTCAACGTTCCGATTTCATTTTTCTGGTTCATGATTTGGTCGCTGCCCCCTGTCTCACTTACCGTATTACGGCACTCACCGTTTGCTAAAATAGTTGATTTTACTTATATAGCCAACCAACTCAAGCTCAATTGCAGCATGTGCCAAACTAAAACGGCATAACAAAAGTTCTTTACGATTAGTTGTTTTTGAATGTTCATTAGGTGCAGTTCGCCATTTGAAGAGAGGCATTGACTCGGGTCATTTTTTTTTTGTTGTTGTTCATTTTTATCAATATACATTTCCAAGTGATTTACAATTTATTCATACGGTTTCTGAGTGATCATATTTTCTCATTTCTTTTGAGAAGAGATACTTGAGCATATTTACAACAAATCATTTAAGGTAAAAGTTTTTTACTTTGATTTTCTTCTTTCTTGCTAATAAAAATGAAGGGAAAACACACGCCATCAAAATACGCACGCACATTTCGTGAACTCTAAAACACCAAAACAAGTTTCAAAGTCAATAAGCGTTTATCGATTTCTGCAAATGAAAACGATCTAAACAGTAATGCCCACTCTACAGCCAACGAACATTCTATCCCATTTTTCTTCTTCTTTTTTTTCGAAATAAAATCAATATTACTTATATATTGTATAGACTTAGTAAACATATTTAATGTGAAAAAAAATTTTTTTGGTAAAAATTGAAAACTTTTGATATTAACCGAGAAATCAAGAAGCGTACGAAACTTTTCGTGGCATCTAATTTGAGTTTTGAAGAGCCAACGAACCATGGAACATTTGTGCATTTATACACTATGGAAATTATTATTGGGGAGTCGATATTTTTTCATGGTATCACAAAAAAAAAGTCATGGAAATTATTTCGGTGTGAAAAGTGTGTGGTTTTTTTTTTTTTTTATTTATGGTGACTGAAAATAAAGAATGTTTTGAACTGTTATTTTATTTGGAATTATGCTTTGATTGACGACATTGATTCCAATTCACGGCATCAACAGTTTTCGTCAATCTATCGTCATTCGGTCATTATGTAGGAACGTTGAGATTACATCGTACAACTGTGAAACTTCCAACCGAAAGACAACAGAAGCGCAACATCAAGACTTTTTATTTTTCTTTTACATTTCGACAATTTCGAAAACAAACTGCTTAATTGGTAGTTGCTATAGACAGGAAAATAGAGCAGCGCACATTTCAGCCGTATTTTGAATCCCGTTTTTTTCCTGCCATTCTCCGCTATCTTCTTCATCTTTCGATTGAACATTCTCCAAATTCATTCAACTAACAAAAAGTTTTCAATTTGCGTGAAATGCTTTTATCTTCCCTCCTCAATAAGAATGGCCATTAAATGTCAAAGTGACCGAAAAAGAGCGATAAACGCTTTACGATGTCAAACTAAACAGAACAAAAACAGCAACCGATATGAAATGCGCCGTTAGATATTACCGTGAGTGTCGATTCGCCTATGTTCTTTGTGATTTGCGAAAATTAATTTGTGTTCAATCAAAGTTTTTAATTCAATTTGGACGACTCGTCGAATGGTTTCCTCACCAATAGACACAAACAAAAGGTCAGAAAATGAGCCAACATGCAAGAAGACGAACAACAACAAGAACAACATAAAAAGAGCAACCATTCAGAACCAGAATAGCCTTATCAATACATTTTGGAGCTCAAGTAGCCGTAAATAAACTAACAAGCGTTTCTGTGTATGGCACACAAAATGAAATGGAAACATCGATACAAACAATAACGGAACTATCGGAGAAAATTGTAAGAATAAACACATATAACAGCCAACTAGCAGCAACAATAAACAGAAATTGTTCTCTGGTATCACGATAATAGTCACATTACATTAAAAACACAGTGGCAAATGCCAAAACAAAGACATTAAACACAAATGGATTTGCCATTTTAGCTAGCCTTTCAACGAATCTTCAATGATAGAGGATCAGAAAAGTATCTGTGTGTGGGAAAGATATATATATATATATATATATATATATATATAGAGAGAGAGAGAGAGAGATACAACGACTAGCCAATCGAAAGGAAAGTTACATTGAGACTGAATTGGCGCGTTATCATTTTATGAGCGTGAATTTATAGACGCGTCATATTTCTATCATTATTTGCGTTGTGTCTGTGTCTGTTTCTATGTCTGTGTTTCATGCTAACTTAAGGCTTTACACCCAAAATTCAGTCAATAAATTTATGTGTTCTGTTTATTTCGCTTAATATGTTTAACACTTTGCTGATAAACGTTATTAAACGATGACATTGCCAACCACACACACACACACAAACATATATAACAACAACAAGTGTAGAATCGAGAGCATTTTAAGCGATTTCAAATGATGGTCGATTGCAGCGCGATACATTCAATTGCATTGACTTTCACATATTACAATAGATTCCGCATCTTCTCTTACTTTCCGTCTTTTTCATTCGATGGTTAAATGCCACGGGCATGTGTGTGTCTGTATGTGCAGTGTGCACGGTTGCGGCGTCATTACATCAACTAAATACCATGTTGTACAAAACATAGACGAACGTGTATTGTGCGGTTGTGCACAATTTTCAATGCGATAAGATGAAGAAATGTGTGCTCACCATTGTGAGTTATTGTTGCGTGCTAAATGTTTGACTTCAGCAATTTATCGGTGAGCAAGCGAATTTTTATCTCTTGGTCTCTTGTTCTCGTGTCGCTAGTTCACTTTCGCTCTTGGTGCAATCGAGTGTTTCTGCTCGATCTACGAACATGCGTATGTCGTTGGTGTGTGTGTGTGTGTGTGTCTGTTTTTTTCTTGCATCTTTCTTTTGTCGTTTTGCAAGCGATTTTTGCAGCGGTAAACTCGATTCGATTTCACAATATTCTTGCCTTGCATCAGCAGCACCAGCACCAGTATACCAGTACCAGCACATGTTTGCTTGATTTTACCTTTATCGCTCTCTGTTCCCATGATTATTTCTTTTTTCAGCGTTTGCGTAGTTTTTTTTTTTATATGCATCATTGCATGGAACCATTTTATGTGCATTTATGTGCCGAGCGAACATGTGTTGAGAGTTAATCAGTTTTGAGCGATTGAGACTTTTGTGGCCACCAGTAAAAGACCTTTTGCGGTGCAATGATTGCGCAAAAATTATGCATTTCTTCATTGCCACACAACAACACTGATTCGAGCATAGATGCGAATGCGTGCATGAATAATGTTTTGAGTGCTTCAACGATCCCACTGATCAATTGAAATTGATTTCCGTAATGGGTACCGATTAAGCTTACGTTTTGTTTTTTGATTTGTCGTCAAACGATGCAATGGTCGTTATTTGCTTGAGCAGCACTTATCGCTTGAATTTGTTTTGTGTGATTTTTGTATGTGTGTGTGTGTGTGTTTGAGTATGTTTGTGTAATGTATCACAAAGAACCCCCATTTTTTTTTCGTTTTCAATTTGCGTGCACTTCCATCGCAATACATGTATATTATTCAAATCGAATGTCTATGCACTCCAGTGAAAGTCAACGTACAATAAACAAAATGCATCGTAATTGATCTGTACTTTGTAGCATGTAGCACGGCCATTCGTCTGTCTCTCACTTCTCTTTAATTGTTGTTGTTGCTGTTGTTGTTGTTGTTGTTGTTGTTGTTGTTGTTGTTGTTGTTGTTGTTGTTGTTGCTTATTTTCTCTCTCTAGCTATTGGGTGTTTTTATGAAACATTGCGTTTGCTCTTGCTTTTGTTTTTGGCTCTTTACTTGCATCTTAGCTGTTCTGATACAGAGAAAAAGAGATGCTTGAGCGAAAAATTCAACTAATTTCAAGTCTTTTCGCATTGGCATTGTGCCATGTTTCATCAAACCGTATCAGAGCTCTAGTGCATGTGGCACGAATTCATTTTTCAAGTTGATACTAAATAAAACCCCATCGCATAAAGATTGACTAAATGACATAAATTTAAGTGATACATTTTAGCTATATAAAATAAACGGCAACCATTTATTCCAGTAATTTCGGTTGATTGCATTTTCAATTGTTTTTAATCAGATGTGACACAAGAAAATTGTTGCTGCTTACCAAAACAAAAGTTGAATGCATTTTACATGACATATTTGTGTGGAAAAACTATTCGGATGGAAAGTCATTGAATGTTTGATGTGTGCGCCAATCACTTTTAGTTTTATATAAACATACTTTTGGCCATCATCCTCATACGTTGGAAAACAAAATATTAGCTCAATTCCGAATGTAGAAGTTTAATCACAAGTGGAACAAAAAATCGATAAATTTACCTGTATATCAGTGCCCAATGAGGAAAAGTGTAACGTTAATAGTATGAAACTTAGGCATATTATTGTAACGTAAATTTGTACTAAAATATGCCTAATGAAAGCCATAAACAGGCCTAGTGTGTGCCTTCATGCAAATTTACATGTAATTTTGCATTTTTTCTTGTTAAATTTACGTTAGGCCTGATATAGGCCTGAATTAGACCTGAAATCGGGTGAATTTCCTCATTGGGTGTGAATTGCATTAGCTCGAACGCATTCAATCGATAATGAGTGTTGATTGTTGATTTTCAAATCGAATAAAAGACGCTTAATCATTTAAACATCATTCACTTAGCAAATCCTGTACGAAAAAACAAAATCGAAACCATCTAACATGAAATTCGATAATGTAAGTTTGGTTCGTTATAATTTTGTTTGGAATTTTCAATTAACACAAACAAATGCACTGTATTCATGAATGAATTGTTTTCTAATTGTTGCGGATTGAGTTTAATTGTAAATAAATGTGTTTTGAAATTTGGATAAATGATGATTAATGCATTAAGGTTCTCGCTTCAGAGTGGCAAACAATTGTGGCGAATGTCAACATTTTAAAGGTCGTTCAAGATTTAAAAAAAAAAAAAGTTAATGATAGATGTATTTATTCAAATTATGGCGTGAATTATCTGTGAAAATTATGGCAAAAGTTGATTTACACAAACATACGTGCGTGTTCACAAAAACTGCTCGTCAAATTACCATTGAGATGGCTATTTATCATGTTATTTGCTGTTAACAATTGACACCTATTACCATATTTGATTTTCATCATCGTTTTGTTATAATTTCATATAATTGCGTATACATTTTATTTCAAACAATTAAAATTGTTGGTCAATTTAGCCAACAAACTAGAAACAATTTGTATGCGCCAAATGTTTGAGTACATCGATATTGATGTGTAGCGCAATAAAAGATTAATGTTTGTTCAACGTTTGAAGCCGTTCAATAGAATCTAAATTGGCATTAGCTGCCTTTGATGTATAGTACAGTTTACAGTTTATGTTTCATTGTTTCTCACATGATTGAATACTAATCTCGACAATATTTTCAATGAAAAACAACAGCACAGCTGTCAGCACACCGATGTTCCGCATACTTGTTCAAATTTCTTGGTTCAACGCTACACGGTACACGTTCGTTGATATTTTAGAAGCTTTTCGCTTCAAAAACAGATACATTCAAAATCCCTTGTAATCTGAAATGATCAAAGATTTTCAGTGAATTTCCAACAATGGATTACCGAAGATTTCGAACAAAATACTGAAAATACTGTATCATCTATAGTAAACGTAATCGTCTAAAAAATTATTAGAGAAAGTATCTATAGCTATAATATTTTACGATAATTCAAATGAATAACTTGTGTGTTAATCAATAAAAAATGTTATGTAGTATGTGGATTGCGTGTAAGAAGATTGAATTCCGTTTCACTTTTCGCAAAATCATAATATTAAAGGTCATTTTCATTCCACACTCGTACTATACGCTTCACATCCAAAAGTTACCTAAATTACGTTGGAAGCGAAACAATTTTAAACTGTAATTAAAGCGAGTACAACGTACAAAAAAAATCTCAAACGCTAGTAGTGGCACATTTAGTACATCAACGTAACAGCACATCGTCCAATCTCTCTCTCTCTCTCTCTCTCTCTCTCTCTCTCTCTCTCTCTCTCTCTTCATCTTTTGCTCGTCTTTTTGTGCAAACAAAACTGTTTCTTTACAGTTGTAGTTCTTTTTCATTGCATTTAAAGAAAAAACCCAAGTCTTCATTCTGGTTGCGTGGAAACAATTTTTCTCGTATATTCGAAATCAGCTGATTTCAGTGAGTCGTATCAACATTCCAGCGAGTGCAGCGGCGGGAGATTGGGTGAATACCGATATGTGCTTTGTATACTGCACGTGCAGAGCCCTCGAATGCATGCTCATTCGCTCATTGCAACATATGCAAGAGAGAGAGAGAGAGAGAGAGCGAGAGAGAGAGAGAATAATGGCAATTTTCTTGCATCAATCCCTGCCATATTAAGTACATAATAAACTGCTAAACGATATTGCATGGTGTGAGCGTGTGTTTATGTGTGTGAAATATCTGAAATTTTATATGCTATTTAGTGTCATGGTATTTGAATGCCATTTAAAGAGCACCATACCAACTACAAGCTGCACATGAGAAAGCACGCTGAAGGAGCCGTGCGGTTTGTGTAACCTCAAGTCATCTGTTGGTGAATTGTTCTGAATAAAACGGGCAAAACATAACACAACCTTTGAAATCCTGGAACATTGCAATCACTAATGCCAATCAATGTGCACAAAAAAAAACTAAGCGATTGTGAGATAAAATGATGCAAATCTGGTTCAAATATTTGAATTAACATTGATTTATTACACATGCACTTGTTTTGTGTAATGACAAAAACGTACTCTTGCATTCTTGAATCAATTTTTTCCATTTTTTTTTTTTTGTAATTGACTGTTCTCTCCGCAGCAACGTTTCCCAACACCAATCTCAACACACACAAAAAAATGTTATTCCGACCATTGAGTAGTTAAGTCAATTTAAGTTGTTTTACAAATATACGTGATACATTTAATGACGTAGGAATTTTGGAACATTTGCAATGTCCAATGACTATGACCATTTACAATCTCTTTTGTGGCTCATCACGAGAGGAAGGTAGGAAGGGAGAGAGAACAAGTCTTTTATCGTTGCAAATCGTCCGAATGTTTTTTTTTTTTTTTACTATTTACACCGAAGTCAAATTTCATCACGTTCACAAGTTAAGTGCAAATGACTCGATTTCGAATCACTAAAAGAGAGAACAACAATAAAGGTCACATAAGGCAAAATGGTGAAAATTGCCACCATTTTCATGAGCAATATAACGATTCTCACACTCAGTGTTTCTCGGTGTTCACAGTTTTCTACTTTGCCATTTTGGTACTTAAACCTAAGACTACGTGATTTCTTGCAGGATCTTACAAGAAGGAGTTTGTGCCGGCACACAGCTAAGCCACAAATGTTTATACAAGTGGTTGACTATTGACTTAGTAATTGTCCGCACAGAATTTAAGCTGATTTCGTCAATTCAATATTAATTTGCAATCAAAAGGTATTCACCGGATCTGAAAAGCGCATGTTTGGAGTATCATCTGAGTGTATAGTATCAGTCTTATTCAAAAACCGACTTCTTTTCTCTTAGACTTAGTCATTGAATGGGCATTGACATCATTTACATAAACTGTTTATGGATTGAAAATGCCATTTATTTGAAATCAACAGAAACGTTGCAATAACATTTTCAATTTAAATGTTTTGTTCACCTCTTGCCCAAAATGTGAGCTCATCGAGTAATTTTCATTCCTTTACATTCTCCAGGTATTCATCTACACAATGGATCGTATCGTTTGGTTGATTGTGTTGACAGTGGTTGCGAATTTCATATTGGAATTTTCGGGTGTGTTGGCACAAACGAAGGACAGCCGTAGTTACGGTCCACCGGCCGTTGCACATAGCCCACAACGTTCGGCAAATGCGGTCAATCCAGACGATGTTGAGCTTGTTGATCCAATCGAAGCATCACCATCTGATTCTGGTCGTTCATCACGAATCAAACTATTCGACAACATTTTCAGGGTGACATTTTTGTTTTATTGATAAAACATTGCTTGTTTTTTTTTTTGAATGTTTTAACCTCAACTCTATTCAAATCCATTCGATTTGTTTTATTATTCTGTTTTTAGATTCCAATTTCTACACTAAACGCAGTTAATGATCTTTTGCAAAATATTGGCGGTACATTTGGTGCTAGTGGATAGCTAAGGCGGACAATTCGTACCAATTTTATAAATCCACGTAAAATTCGTCGAAATTTTTCAGCTGCACGATTTTAGAGTTATCGAAATATTGTAAAATATTTAACGCTTCAATTTAGAGTTTAGATAAATATTTTTTTTTTTTTTTTTTTTTTCATTACTGTACATTTACATTTGGGGATATTTCAACGAAAAATTTTGTATCATTAGAGAATGACCTTGATAAATTCATCAACAATCGACTCATTAGTTTATTTTTATGCATAATATTGGTCGACGCATAGAAATCGAAACGCCCATCTACCCACACATACACTATACACACTTCAAAAACATCGAATCGGATTACTTTTTTTTCACTTTGTGTACTCTATTTAAAATTAAATAAAAATTCATAGGACTAACTCAAAGCGTACATGTTTTAATTGGATTTCTTGGATTTTATTGAAGTTTTGTTCATTTGCACGCCATGCATTATACTTTATCATCTGGGGGGTATCCATGTGTCGCCTGGATACTTGCACCGCTGAAATATAAAAGCAAAAACATTGAATTTAGAATTACAAGCCATTGTTTACGTACATGTGCAGTGTGCAGTGTGCACTGATGGCCGGGGATCGAGAGAAGATGCATTTTGAATACTCAGCACCTATATACTGAAAGGAGTTTGGTGTGATGAAAGTGGAAAACTGAATGGCATACAAAAGAAGGTAAGCATTTGTTTCAAACTTATTGCTGCATGCAAAGTTGCACCACAAAAAAAAGTATAGAGAAGAAAAAGAAAGCGACAAAAAGAACAAACAGACAGTAAAAACACTGGCACTGTTCGAATTGTGAATGCGCTTTGAAAAGCTGAGTGAGTACATTTTCACATGGTCGATGTTCTGTTTGAATTCGTAATAATAATGAATTAATTATGAAACGGACACAATGAATAAAAACAAAAGAGGACACAACCATTCTCTCCCTCTCCCTTTCCCTCTCATTCTTTTCCCATTTTGATTCACTTGCTGCGCTGGCAACAACACATCTACACACACACACACATATTTTATGCAATTCATTTAAAATTTTAAACATTGACTGTTGAAAAAGCACACTTGATTAAGATGAAAGAAGCATTTTACACACGAGCACGGCAAAAGGTTTGTTTGCATGGAATGAAAAATGAAAATGAAAATGTGTGAATCGAATGAGACAGAAAGGGAAAAATGAGAACTAGAATGGCGACTTCAATTTTAATAAAACAGAGACAGAACCACACACAAAGAAAGAGAGAGAGAGAGAGAGATACGAGAGAAACGAGAGAACGGGAGTAAAATTGTGCGAGTTTGCGGAAAGCTGAAGCAAACGAGGACAAAATACTGAATACACCAGAGCCATGTGAAAAATGGTCGCTCAACTTAGCAATTATGCTACTGCTCGAATGCATAACAATTAAATGAAGTGCAGTGTTCCATCAATCGTATGAAAGAGTGCATACAATTACATGCTAACAAACTTCTACTTAAAGCGCTGTTCTTTATTGATGTGAGAGTGTGGGTGTCGATACACTGTGTAATATTATAACCGAATCATACCATGCACTCTTCGTAGCATTATGTACTCTCACATTGTCAAATCTATCAGCGATTCAAGTGTTGCGAAATATTCTATAGCCGATTTACAGTGAACGAAAAATGCAATAAAACGCAGCGAACAATTGACCGAGATAAAAATAAACGAAAAATTCCACAAGAAAATCTTGTAACAACATCCCAAGTGTTTCACACAGGATTTCCAGAGAGCGTGCACGCTATTTTTAGGCTCTTCAATTAAGAGCGTACGTTTTCATATCATATCGATTATTTTTCATGTTATTCATAGTCATGGAAAACCTCCAAAAACCTTCCATCACTGATAGTTTTTCAGTTACCGATTGGCAATTTCGTTCACAATCAAATCCAGCAGCATCAAATCATCATTTAGAATGATGCTCGTTATTAATATACACTCGATATGGTGGTCTGTGTTGTTTTTATGGTTATTCGTTCGTTCGGTCGTTTGTTCGTTTCAACAAATGGTTTTTCTTCCATGAATATGTGAGGGACAACAGCTCTATTGCAACCCAAAGCTGGTTGGTATGGCATCAAAATTAGTTTGTCATAGAAACTGAAGCGGTAATGGATCGTCAAGATAAGCCCTTCTCGGAAATGCAATTAAAACATCTTTATGTTGGTTTGGAATTTCTTTGCTCGACTGCATTCCGACAGATTGAACTGGGTGTACATCAAAAACCGATTTCTATACATATATGTGTGTATGTCGTGTCTGTGTGACTCTCCGATCTCTTCAAAAGATTCCAATTGTGTACTCTCTATGGAAATTCACTCGGGAGGGGTGTGTGTGTGTGTGACTAACATTTTAAGTACGTTTGAACTTTAATATTTGAATCATCAATGTCAACAAAAATGCTGACGAATCACATTGTTCGTGTCATCCTTCTTGGATTACACCAAAAATTAAGATTGGTACTTGTGAACTTGGACACTAGAATTCGACAACGGAATGTTTATAATGTTGTTGAATTTGATTGGTTAATCGGTTCGTAAAATAAAAATAATGCCAAAAATAACACTTGTGAAGCATTTGTTCAACGAATCATTTATGATATGGTTTACCCGTTCGGAATTCTATTTGGGTTCTACTCTATAACCGTCATTAAGACTTAAATTTACTAGATCCCGGTTTGGACCACAACTTGAGCAGTAATTATTACGATTATTATTATTATTAAAATCTGTCGCTCATACACGATCGCACATTGAAGCCACATTTATTATGGTTCATGTTAGTTGGCAAGATTCAAGCGAAGTGGTCGATTGGCCACTATTCTTTAGCTATTTGATCTCGATATTGACGTGAATCGATATTGTCGTGCAAATATATATCAGTCTCAAGTAGCAAAATCATTTTCACGTGTAAGCAAAACTTTTGCTTGGCAAATGGAACGAACAAACTTTACATTCGTAGCCATTGTGGTGCTGTAGCATTTGAACAGTATGAACGGAAAACTTTTTCAATGCCATGCACTTTATTTAAATCTTTTCACTTTTTTATTTCTATTTCCTTTTATTTTCTTGTTTTTCAGTAAAATGGCGCGAAAGCGTTTTCATTTCATTTAATTTTAAAGAGGATTTAATGTCTGTATTTTGGTGCAAGTTGTCGCTGAATACGTTTACCTACACGCAGTCATCAATACCTACGCTGTGAAAAGTTTCAGCATTGTACGAACAGTTAACAGCGTGTACTTTACGTTTGTTGCTTTTTTATTCTTGTTTAAATGAAAATTTATTTGAGCTTTTAATGCTTGCTTCCCTCATACTTGTCTTTCATTAGTGCACACCAGAACACTCGTGATCAATCGCATACATTTAATCACATTGAATCGCGAATTATCGAATCGAATTGTTGCTGTTCAAGCATTCAAATGGAACAGCATTCAAAGCGCAATGACAATTTATTGTTGTTCACAGAAAGTGTCTCAGCTTTAACGAAAAACTTTTATTTTTTTTTTTTTTTTTCGTTGAGGAAGTTTAAAAAAGCAGCGTGCACCTCGAACAAGTTTAAAATGTTAAATGACACTTTGTTCAATTAGTCACACAACGATTACGTTTCACTGTCATTTAGTTTGAACTTTTTGTGCTTAAATTTAAGTTAACAGATAACTTAGACTGTGTGTCTGTGCCCTTGAACACTGTTCGCAAATCTTGTTTTTTTTTTCTTTTATTTTCTTGTTTTAACAGCAATCGATTTCGTGGACTTTATCTGCTTAAATTGTGAAACAGTATAAAATGACACACATCGATGATTTTAATTTAATTAAAACGTTAAAAAATATTTAAATAGAAAAAAGACACACAAAAAAATGGGCATTTCCGCTTGGTTTTACACCGAACAAAGATCAAAACATGCGAAAAACCATATGTTTGACAAATTATGACTTTATAATATTCGATTTTATTTTGGTATAAAAAAATATTAATTAAATAAAATTTATGACACATTTTCAATTTAATC
Source organism: Aphidoletes aphidimyza (assembly GCA_030463065.1). Taxonomy (NCBI): domain Eukaryota; kingdom Metazoa; phylum Arthropoda; class Insecta; order Diptera; family Cecidomyiidae; genus Aphidoletes; species Aphidoletes aphidimyza. Next base: position 45,710,428 of record CM059997.1, read on the forward strand.
GTTTCACAGAGTTACGTTTGAAATGCATCAGAATTGTCAACCATCGAAACATCATTCAGTTGAATTCATTTCAACAGAATTATTTTTTGAATGGTTGAGACTAAATGTGAGGAAACAACATCGAATATCGGTCAAGACTTAAATGCTCGTAAGTATCCAACGTGTTTCGTGTTATGTTTGTCCTCAAATAGAAAATTCATAGTGCAATTGTATTTTGAAATATTTATGTTGCACGACATTTATTCTCAGCTGTTGAGTGGATTAATAGCACGTGTTTGGCATTAAAAAACTCAACTGAATTGAATGCGGTTCTATGATATATTTTTTTTTACCATTTGAATTGACATCGTTATGGTAACGACGGCAGTAGAATTCTCCGAATTGTATCGAAGAGAAATGTCTGATTTTTTAAACTTTCAATTGTAACATACATTACAGAATTTAATGATGTGGTTACTTTCAATAGAAAGATCCAACAAAACATTCACCCAACAATTTGCATTAGAACATGTTATGAACTCAATCGCCCGGTATAAAAGTGAGTCAATTATTTCTCTCAACATTTTTACTCATCATTAAATTCCCACTGAGCAACATTTTTTTTTTTTTTTTTTTGAAATTAAATGCTTATTTTTGGAAGCAAGAACAACAATGAGATATTTCCCATCTTCTTGACCACAAAACGTTAAATGAATCAACTACAAAATCAATTATGGAATATTATCTGATAAATGCGTCATCAGCTTTTAATGAACGATGCCGTATGTTAAGTTTAACATGGTTAACGTTGTTTGGCAATATTGACGAGGACATCTACATATAAATGATGAATTCATTCGACAAAAAAACCCAGGTTTTCTTTTACTTTTCGCGTTTCTCATGTAAAATTTCATCTTGTGTAGTATCGATACCCTTTTTCCCATGATGACCTTTTCTTGAGTATGTGTATGTGTATAAAAATCAACTTTTTATGAATTTGATTAACTTGATTGCACGTTTACGCACAAACAGCGATAACATATTTTTTTTTCGGTCGCTTTACGTTAGTCCCATGTAACGGTACAGCAGCCAAAAATAGAATTTGTCATGATTGGTTTTGGTGAATTTGCTTAAGCGACGCTCGTCATGATATTCATATTTCCAGATATGGATTGTGGATTCTGTGTGCACCTGTGGTTGAGTCGTTCTCCATCTTATTCCAGTAACATCGTTTGTTAGATGGCAGCTTGTTCATGACTTTTCGACCAAACAGAATCCCTCACTCTCTCTCTCTTTCTCTCTTGCTAACATTTATTCAAATGGTATGGTAATTTTTCTTGGCACTAGAAAAAAAAACCGGTTATATGCAAACCGAATCGTACAGGTGAGCGGTTGTATACTTTTTATGGCATAAATTATTTTTTGTCTTTTCGGTCCATTATTTTTGGCAGATATAGCGGAAGGAAGCAACATTTGTGTGACATAAAAAAAAAACACATCCAAAGAAATGGAAAGCTGACAAACAAAAATATCAAACAATACGGAAACCATTAGTATGATAATTATAAAAAAGCATTCGTATTTGACCTTATTTACAAATTTCCGAATAGATTTTGGTCGAATCTTTGACCCTGCCGTTCACAAGCACAATCGACCACAGAAACACACAAATTATTCATGAGAACTTTTTTTCCGATGCATCTCGAAATGCTCTTTGAAAAAAATCGATAATAATGCTACTGTGAGCTGAAGGCACGTACAATAGGAACGCACGTATACGCACAATTAGCAAATGCAGTGAACGGAATTGTCCAAATAATTTGTGATAATTAGGAATCCAGGTGAACAACAGAAAATGTAATTCGATTAAAAACAAAACAAAACACAAAAACCAAAACAACATTCATTTAAAAGTGGCGCTTGGAATAGCATCGATATGGTGTGTGCAGTGTGGCAGAAACTAGCTCTTGGTATTGTAGGTGTGCCAATGAGAAAAATGCTAATACAGAGAAACAAACATTGGTAAACAAACATCGTGACGCATTTAGTTGGAGTCGGAATTGGAGTTGGAGACACATAATCATAAAAACTAAATCACTTTTTTTTCGCATAAGCTGAGATTGTACCATTGCCATCATCAAAATAACAATACCAAACGATTAAATGCCGAGTATACGGTAGATCTGATATACATACACACACACACAAATACGATCAACTATATCAAGCACATAACACGTTTTCTTCTTTGTCGTTATTCTTCCTTATCATCGATTTCATGAATCAAAAGACAAAGCAAATACAAAGATTTAATAAGAATAGCATGGACAAGTTTGCACGCATACATTCGTTTGCACACATGGACAAGTAACACACTCACACACATAGTCGCAGCAGAGGCAAGAGATAATCAGTGTTCTCATAGCACAAAGTGATTGTGTGAATAGGGCAGGTAATAAAACTCGACGTCTCTAGAAGGCTGATGATTATGAAAGGTATAATAGCTAGTGCGGTCAGTGATAGAACCATATTCAGAATCTTATGATCAGTGCGAGTCGATCGTTCAAGCGCGAAACATCACAATCATATCACATCGTTCAGTTTCTTTCGCAATTTGTTTTGTGTCTTATTTAAACGAATTTCGAAAGTTATCAAAAGTGACCGTAACCTTGATTCACGTTCGATACTTTGTAAACATTTGTATGTTGTTGTAACGTTTAAAAACAACAACATTTTATATCGTAAACCATTTTCGAACAAAAGTGAAATAAATCAATTATCAAAATGATATTAAAATTGTTCACTGTTTGTGCTGTTATTCAATTGGCCGTGTCACAGGTAAGACAATTCAATTGCACGCGTATATTTAAATTTAATACTGCGATTATGATCGCAATGGAAATTGTTTTTCGCTCATGGCAAAATGTGTGTTGTGTTGAACTTGTATCGATAAAATTCAGACACAATGGATATTAAATAATGCCAAAACAAAATGTTCCGTTGTAAAATTGAATGTTATACAATCGTTAAAAAAAAACCAGTTCGGCATAAAAAAATACACTTGATTTTTTATCTCTGATTACGTTGAAATGAATTTTAATTTGTTTTTTTTTCTGAATTTTTACATGAATCTCTGCTCATATGTGATCTACTGAGAGCAGATCATGGAGCAGATTGATTGCAATCGAGCCTTTCAACATACTCACATAAAAAGAACATTTTTCTATGTGACATTCAATCAAACGAACCAACTGAAGCGTGCACAATTTGTGACATCAAAAAAAAAAACCGCCAACATTTTTGAAGGGCATATTCTTATGCGATTGCGATAAATTCTCAGTTTTTGGGTGGTTTGGATATTAATCCATAAAAAAACTAATCTATTCAGTAAATCCAATGAAAACTGATATTTTTGAATAAAAGATTTGTTTTCGATTGGTTTCTGTTATGAGGTGAATGGGCTGATTCTAAAATTTTCGCAATGGAATTTCAATGTTTAGCGATAATTTGTTTATTGTATTGATGTGCGCACAATGAAGATTTCTTGTGCGTAACCATCACAGTCCAAATCAGTTATAATAAGTATTTACTCTTTTCAATTTGAATAAACGAATGATTTGTACTGAGAATGAATCCAGGCTATTATTTCACGGATAATTGCAGAACAACATCCATTATAGACAGTTTTGGTGCACCAATGGCGCCCTCTGTACATTACACTCTTTTGTTCAATGGTAAATACTGGCCGTACTCCATGCAAAATATAATTTTCCAAATGCGCTTTGATCATCGAAATATCGAAATGAGCAAAAATCTCATGTTGATGATAAAATGATATGAGAAGGGTGCAGTGCGCACACACCAAATTAAATCAAACCAAACCAAACCTAACCAAACCAAACGTAAAACATATTAATGTCGGTCAAGACAAATGGCAAATTCGAATACAAGATGATTTGCATGTCATGAATAAATCCAAAAATGTTCCACACTGTCAATAAAAATAGATGGTAAATGGTCTATTTTTGTATTCACGCTGGTTCTTTTGATTGCATTGGTATAACAAGATCCGAGGACACTGTCTGGTCGCTGGATGTGTAATGTGCAGTGTGCTTGTGCACTGTATGTTGAAAGCAACCATTTCAAGCTAGATTTCGAGTGGCTTTTTTTTTATAATAATCGTTTGGTGTTGTTGTATGCACAAGTGCAAGTGCTTTTATTTATTTATCTTTTAAATGCGAACAATAATTTAGTATGCTTTAGAATTTTTATTGCAATGACGTGGCTTGACTATAATGGAGCAGCTACAGCACTTTGTATGAATAGGGAAGCCGGTTTTGTTGGCTCACGTCCATATTTAATGTGAGCTACGTTTCATTTGCGGACTCTGATATTAAACGAAATGAGAGAGAGAAAAACGCGCGAGGAATTGATTTATTGTGTTTAATTTCTGCTATTTTTTTTTTAATCAACATTTTCAACAAACAATTCAAGCAACGGGGATAATGACGTGCTTCACATTTAGTTGTCCATTATTGTCAAATGACGTAAACACATTGCACGTATGGTTACAAGTGTGTGACTATCTAAAGGGATTTCCCATTACGCGAAACCATTTTGTTTTTACGATTTGTGATTTTATTACGATTTTTTTTTGCCTCAACTTCAATTATAACACGGCACAAGAACGAACAAAAAAGAAAGAGAGGTCCAAATCCAATCTAAAAATAGAACTATTTTTTTTGTTTGTTAATGATATGACTTCAATCTGACAAACAAACCCGTTTCGTCCAGATCTTTCCGCTCCTCGATTGTATTTTACGTGTTTTTATGGGCTTTGGTTAGTTTAGTGCGCACCGCATGGTACACGTATGTTTTTGATGTGATTGTCCAACCGTATCAATTCCAAGATGAAAAAAAACCATCAAAAAGATGCCAGATTCAGTGATTTGGAACGTTTCATTTGCAATTGAGCATTTGGATCTTTTAATTAATGTTTGTATGTTCGATAAAATAGTAAAGAATTTTTGGCTATTGTTTTAGATGCGAGCACGTAATGGTTTATATTGTTAGGTTTAATACAATTGGTATTGGGTGAAAATTGCGCATTGATTGAAAAATACAATCAATCGCCGATTTTGGATTGAATCCAAGTTTAAAATCTGTTGCATTTTATGCTACCGTGCTCACATTAACCGACGAATCTGAGCATACGCACTCACCAATTAATATTATTGCGGTGCAATTAGAGCCGAATTATTCATTCGAATTGCATTCAGATGCAGCCATGCGAATGTTGAAACAATTGTGCTTGAGATTTATTCTCATTACTAGTCGATGATTCAATTTGTCACAGTATTGGATTACACACCATATTGGCACAGGAATACAATGAGAGAGAGAGAGAGAGAGAGAGAGAAAGCCACACGTTGGTATACCAATAGGTTCACATGCTTGTAATTCTGATGTGAGATAGGTGCGGTGGCCGAATTGGCAACTGTCGATTATACTATTGGATACCAAACCGATTGCTAATACAAATAAAAACAACACACTGTTTTATTTCTGATGTAATGTTTCGATGTGAAATTTGCCAAAAGTAAATTGGTATTCAGAATGGATAATCGATGTGATCGAATGGCGATTAGACGAACACTTTTATGACAAACCTTTAAATCTTAATGCTCTCATCGATTTTATCGGTTTTTCAATTTCCATTACAAATGAGCAAACGATTTGCGATTTTCCGTTTTCGTATTGTTATTTTAGTCATTTTGGAATTGCGTGCTGCCTGAATTAATCCAACGGATAATTCAATTTCATCAGCCGTATACCGAAACGAAATGTACAAAGGTATCATTTTAAATAGGGATTCTATTTTGACATTGAAAGTACTTGCTCTGTCTCTATCTTTCTCCCCCGCCCAATTGGCAGGCATAACAAAGTTTCCACACACACACACAACTCGCTGGGGTCCAATGCCTAGGTGGATGGATATATTTGCATGTTGAACTTTGAAAGCACTTTAGATTCAACTGAAAATAAATCCACATGATTCAGTTTCAAATTAAATGCATAATTAATGGAATAATAAATCAATGCGTGGTGTCTGTGCATTTTCCATACCTCACGATTCACACGGGAGGCAAATAGTATTTGCCACTCTCTCTCTCTCTCTCTCTCTCTCTCTCTCTATCTCTACTTCTCCTTTTCTCTTTCCCCCTTGATATCGCTCTCGCTCTTTTTGACTCACCTCTTCGATGTGTCTTTTAACGCGTTCACGTTATGCCGCACTGCAGCACACTCACTCACTCACTTAAACACCATGAAGTAATTCATTTGCGATTGTAATTACATTCCAACACAATAGTTGGGCGAATAAGGTATCATTTTCGATTCTCTGTCTGTAAATTGTCTCTTTAGCCAAAAATGTGCTCATTCGTAGAACGAAATTCGTACACGATTCAAAATAATTGTCGTATTTCATTGTGTTGAATCAATTAAGTTCGCGTGAAAACACGAATCGCTTCTCAATGTGATTAAGGTTTTGAGTGGCTTTTTGTCATGAATCGCGCGGAATATTTTCGTTTGTTTGTCTTGAAACACGATTGAAATTCGACAACTAGCTGCGACCATCGAATCCAACCCACACTACACAATGCAATTGGTCATGCATAGTCACTTCATTTCGTGCGTTCAAGCTCGAGCGGTGCGGTGCAACTTGATGTAGCCAAGACCAGTTCTCAACACTCAGCTCAATTGGTTTTTGATTTTGTCTTAATCGCATTAGCTGATGGTGTGTCTTGTATTCGACGTTCATTGTCTAGGTATTTGCACCAGAGAAGAATTGAAAAAAAAAAACAGAAAAGAGAGTTCTGAATGAAAAAATGTGATGAACAATTGAATGAAAGAGCCTTCGAAAATGCAATATTGAAGGGATTTGCGTTTGCCGAAGCGATCTTCAAGCAACTATGGCTTCTGTTTGTACTTGCCATTCAACGCTCGGCGTTCATTGCCTCATCTTTTAATATCACAAGTTTTTTTTTCCTTGGTGATTTAACAAATCGATTCAAAAGGCAACGAAGATAAACGATGGATAAAAAACAGGTTCCATTCCAAACAGATGCGCTGGAAAATTTGCTGACTCTGACCAATTCGTTTATGTTAAATAAACATTTTTGTTTAACAACATTTTGTTTTTTCGCAGATGAGAATCTTTGGCGAAATTTTTCATTTATATTTTTCCAAAATTCGTTTACTCTGTGATTTTATGTGTGCGATTTTTTTTTTTTTGAATTCTCGATTTTCTTGCATCTTCAGCGAATTGTCTAGTTTGGGCAGAAAGAATTGATTTCATTTTGGCGGTCATACATTAGGTTTATAATTTGAATAGCACGCGCGATTTTCACATTTCGATTGAATGACGTTCATTCATGCCTGCAAGTCTTTTTCTATTTTTTTTTTATTAAGATGAAAAGCCAATGGAAATCGTGATGATACAGTGGAGCTGACAAAAAAAAATGAACGAAGGAAATCAAGTATACAACAAATGTCCATGAACACATTACGCACAGATAAAACAGTTGACGCAGTAAAACTGCTTACTTTTGAATGCACAAAAAGTGTCTAGACATTGAAAAATTTTCTTCTTCAGAAAAAAAAAACAAACAAACACCAAACAAAATACTTTCCGATAACACGGTCCACTGTAATACACTTAAGTAATTTAGTAAATGGATTTGGAGTATGTATTTTCGCTCTCACTCTCGCTTCCCTTTTCTCCACACTTTAAATTACTTTTGAATCGAGCAATTTTATGGTGGTACTCAGTGTGGTTCATCTCATTTTTTGGCTCGTCCGGCCAGTTAGTCAACGTCACTTTTGTCTCGATGTGGGCTTTAACGTTACTCACGTTACTAGTATTACTGCCATCAATACCAACACCAAAACCAACACCACCATCGCCTTCAAGTAACTACATCTACAAAAATGTGCGCCCTTTTAATTTTATTTGTACACGATTTATCGGCAATTTACTCGGTTCGTGGATGAATGGAATAAAGATTGTTGGATTCTTGATTGCCTGCATAGAAATGGTCTGATTATTATTTGATTGAACTTGGCATATCATCGATCTAAACGGATGCGATGCAATTCGTAATTCGTAGCTTGCACATCGACCGAACCGAAAAAAGGATCAATTTAAACCACTTTCTATGTTTATGTCTTAAAGCGTTAGCATGATGGCTGACCGTGTTAAGCCATGGTAGACTTTGTCATTCACGTTCTTCACAAACTATTACAGATATTTTTATTTAATATTTGGTTGAAAATTTAACTTAACACAAAAATCATAAATCTGGCAGCAAAGATTGGATGACCTAAAAAAAAAGTCCTAAAATGTTTCTGAAGCCGAATCGATTTCAGTTTTGAGCTCAAGCAACCCAAAATCCATTCCACGCAACCATCCTTAAATTGTCGACCGCACACTTTGTTTCACATTGTTTCAGAAGGTACTTTGCTTTCAACGATTACAGTGTCGAAAAGTTCGAATTACAAAAGTAATTCGATTGATTTGTTGTTGTTGCTTTTGTTCGAGCTTATGCTATGTTCGTTTAGCATTGCCGGCTGATAGCTTGTTTGCTTTCGATTGGGCTGATGATGCGCGTAAAGCAGCGACAACGAAAGGGTAACGGTATTCGAGTGGAATGAAAAACCATTTCATAGACATCGCAGCAGTTATGTGTGATGGCATTGCTCGTGAATCGAAATTCAAATCGTAATCAAAGAATCAGCACATCGGGCTGAAATGTGACCAAACACACATACACTTACTGCCAACGGATTCGCATGTATTGACATGGAATATTTATCGCGCATTGCGATATTTTTTTGAGGCGTGAACTGAATTCGAAAATGCTTTATAACGTGTTCCACCGATGCCGAGCACTGCTTGAATGCATAGCAAATTGTCGACCGAGTCGAATGAATGAAATACTGTGCACAGTGTTGATACGAATTTATACAAACGTATGCAATGATATTCGCTGGAGTTCTTTTTTTACTCAATGGATGCAAATGTTAGGGTTCTCGATTTTCAGCTCTTTTCGGTTCTTCAGTGCATTCACACATCAAAACCTACCGAGTTTGAGCCATCCATCTACCTGTTGCTTTGCCCACAGAACTCAATGGCCGCATTTCAAATCAGTTTAAAAAAAAGTATTAAAAAAAAAACAACACAAAACTGATTTGAAATCTCTTTATCGAACAACAAAAACGAAATTTCCGAATTTTTGGTTTATGATTTATTTAAATTCCATCCAGGCAACAATGACATGCGATTTCTTTTTCGCATTTTTTTCGTTAGTTTATCCATCCATACATCCATCACGCCTAGAATTTCAACGCGAACCACTTTTTAACTTGGAATTCGTTAAAAATGCGCACTGTAATTTTTTTCTTTTTATTGAGGCTGTTGAAATTTGTCACATCGAATTAATATTCCGCAAGACACACAAATTCTCGGCACGAAAGCGGCATAAAATTTTTTGCCTAGACGCATCAAGTTTTGCATCTATCCATCTACTTTATTTGTTGCGGAGCAACATAAAAAAACTACGAATCGGTTGAATAATAGGAATTTGCCCATCACAATGACGAATCGCTTGTGTGCGAACACTGAAAAACAGTAGTCAAAATACATTTTGTTGTTTGAAAATTGCCTATTTAAATTCATACAAAACTGTTCGGTCTTCCGTATGCAGCCAAGATCGTTTTTAATTAAATTTGTTTGAATATATGAAGGACGCCTCCGGACGCCTCCGGACGCCTCACAAATTCAGTGGCCAAAATGTTGAATGGAACCACTGCACACATTTATGCTAATTAACAAACTATCCATTTTGAAGTGGTATTTATTGTTCTAGACTTAGTTTGTTAATTTATTCAGGCGAAAATAGTTTCGAATGATTAAATGAGATTCATGCGCTTCCTTGTCTGAAACACGTGTGAATCGAAATAGTGCTGTCAAAAAAAAAACCGCACCACTTTTGCAGTGATATGCTAACATTATGCGGACTATCTGATGTGCATTTTAAAGCTGTTGTTATTTTCATTGTGTCGCATATTCTCAAAGTAGATTACATCAAAATCTATTAGACAGAATCAACATTTATGCAAATAATGTTAGAATTTGAGCTAGTTGTTATGCTTTTTTCACCCCACTTATTTGGGAAACATCCAACGAAACACTTAACTCGTGCTGCTAGATTGACTGAAATGACTACGCATCAAAATTTTATTCAAAAAAAAAAAAAAAATCGAATGAACAAATCTTCGGTTATTTTATTCATTTTTTCTTTCTTAAACTAGAGAAAAAAGAACAACAACATCCGAACACACAAAAAGCAGAATTGTGTTGTGCAATCGTTTGCAAAAATTGTAAAATAGCAGTGTCAGTAATGCTGAGGCTATATGCAAATGATAAATTACATTGTAATTAAATGTATCTGCTAGAGATTCTTGGTGCGTTCATCTCTTTCGCCCCGACTCAATGAAAATTCAAAGCTTGTTATGCAGTGTGCTTTGGTAGCAACCGATTTTCGTCATTGAGAAATGGTGAACGAGAGATAGAGATAGAAAGGGAATTGAAAATGTAAACAATTATATTTCAATTATGCGAAATTATACTCCGAATGACCAAGGGAACGATGAAAAAGATGGGAAATAGAAATGGCAATGCAATACAATGTAACGAATATCAAATCATTTTGATAGCACTTAAATGCAAAAAACGAACAAGGAAAAGAAGTAGACGATGAAAATGTTAAAAAAAACATGAAGAAATATGCTCATTTGGTCTATTTTTTTTACTTATATTTTCCATTTCATCTTCGTTGGAGTTTGGATTTGTTCTGCGCTACACAGCAAACTGCCAACCAATTAAATTGCACTCCATCAAAATGTCCAATTTATTTAAATCAATACGTTGAGATAATCGACGCAACACGTTACCTTTTGCTGTTAACCAGCTGCTGTCATTATTACACATAGTCATCAATTATTTCACTCATTTAAAACAAAATCATTCGAAATTTCCAATAGTAATGCTATGGGCAAATAAAAAAATCACAAACACAAACACACACGCACACACAAATCGATATTCATTTGTTGAATAACCAACAATATTAACCCATTTTCGAAATCGATCAAATGTACACTCATTTTGATATTTAAATGTAATAAATTGAATTGTGGTCAATTAGCACGTCTGTCACATCTGATACCATTCAAATTAAATGGACACTCTTGAGATTCATTCGTACGTCTTCTCCGCTCTCTTGTTCTCTCTCGCTCTCTCGAGTAAATGTATCGCAATAAATATTGACCAAATAATCATGTATTTATTCACCCCAATGACCCAGTCGTAATATCTCAATTAATTAGCACACCATAAAAACATCGTTCACTTTCAATTTGGACACTCTTTGCTTTCATTTTGATCTTGATTCATATTTTATGTAACGGTAAATTGCAATATCAATAAATGTTTACTTTCTATCCACAATGAAATTCTTGATTTTTAAACAATAAAAAAAAATCATTCAACATTTAACACACAACCAGAAACTCCGGAACCGCTGGTGAACTCTCCACCTAAAAATGTTGCTAAATGTTTTACATACAGTACAAAATAATGCAGCACATATAAACACCGTCCGACTACATTATAAATGAGCCGCCTGATCAAAAAGCAATCAAACGGAATGAATTGGGGGCAAAAGGTTTGAGGAACTAGATTCAAGTGTGAATATTCGGCAAATTAGTTGAATGACGCCAGATTTTCGAGGGATTGAAGACATTCTTAGCAATGAGTTTCTAAGACAGCCTATGTTTTTTTCGCCTCTCATATGAACGAATATTCAGAAGATGAAACGGAGCGATATATTGAGCCGGATTAAGATTGAATTCCACGTAAAACTTATTTTCAGCATATAAAATACAATCGCACCACATACACACCGCTTCATATAGTATTGTTATATTAATGTTATGTATTTCCAGCATGAACCGAATTTAACATCAATTAATCATTCAGAGCCATGCTCCACTAATCGAAACGTTTCAGTCAATCAAAACAGTCAAATTAATGTGAACACGATGGATAAATGAAAATCATACCATCGAAAACTATTACTTTTAATTAATTTGAGAAAATCATTCAAAAAAGCACTAAATCCAACTCACCGAACCTTTGCATCACACACGGGACCCACTTATTATTATTGATGCTGTGCAGCCATTTTTTTTTTTTTTTGAAATTATTTTCCGCTTTTCGTTTCATTCCATACAATAGTGATGGCTAAAGGTTTCTATGAGTTTGAAAAGGTGTAAAATCCAATATTGTACTACCAAATGTGCTTTGAAAAACCACTTGCGATGCTGAATGCAGCATCCGATTTGTTTCAATTTTTTTCATAAAATACATTTGATTTAAAATCATCTCAACGATTTTTTTATTCGTGGTAACAAAAACATACCAATAATACACAATTTAATTAAAACGCGTCGATAACATAAAGACAGCCTCCAACTATTTTCATTAACAAAATATTAAAGTGAGCTTCCCTACCGCTTGCCAGCTTTCAAACTTTGAAAACAATTGTTATTCGAGACAGTGCCTGCTTGTTGAGCATCAGTTTAAGTTGAAAATATACTTCATTAAGAGCATGGTTTTCCGTATTTTTTTTAATCATTTCCATCAATACACGCAAAAATTACATCATACAAAATTGAAAAAGTTTTCTAATCAAATTTCAAGCAACGACAGAATATTTCGTAAAAACAGGAAGTGACTCTAAAATGAATCTCATGCATGTCATTTAAATTTTGTGAGCAAAAGTCAATGAACGCCTCGTTTCATAATTTATCCAAAGCACAAACTTGTATTTCATTATCAATTCATACAATATTTGAACAAAAAAACATTGTCAAATGTGACTTGATCATATTTTGATGCTATTAATTCAATAATAAAAAAAACGTATCAAGGTTAACTGTTGTATGCATAATATTTTATCACTTCTCGTCTTGTTTTTTATCCTCTACAAGCTTTGCGAGATAAAATGGAAATTGCTCCAAAATGTTAATGGCTAATAAATAAGTTATTTAAACATTTAGTGTGAACATCTCACAAATAAATACAACCATAAATAACAACAATAATGACAATTTACAAATACGTGAATCAATCGAGTTTATCTGAATTGGAATTTTTTTATTTTATTTTTAGCAGCTTCCAATCACTTTCCAAGATGGTAAAATTGGTGTGAACTTTGGTGGCTATCATGCTGAAGCTGGTTTAGGTGGACTTCTGACTGGAAATGCAGCCCATGGTGGTCTCACTGCCTCAGCTGGTACACCATACGGGCAAACGGCTGTTGCTGGATTGGGAGGCAACACTGGCCGTAAGTGATTTTCAATTCGAAATCATTTCACCCAGCCCCGTTTCGAATGGCTGCTAAATACTTTATTTATTTCAATTTTTATACAGCAAATGCTCGGGGTGGTCTATTTGCCGGAGCTACAGCCAATAGTAATGTTGGAGCCAGCGCTTCATTGGTTGGCGATACCAATAATGCCGGCTCATTCGGAGTTGGTCAAGCCGAAGCCCATGCTGGCGGCGTAAAAAATGAAGTAATCAAAACTGTAAGTACAAATGTTGAAACGGACGTCGGCACAAATGTAGGCACAAATGTTGGCACAGCCGTAGATGTAGCACCAGTAGTAGTAGAAGCACCTGTAGAAACATCCACACTCTCTCCATCGCCCGAACAATTTGTAACCGAATATGAACAGACAGTAGTCCAATCTGATATCATAACCCCTATTCCGTCTGAACAATCAACATCCGGATATACATATATTCCACCAAAATCCGAACCTACCAAACCGTCCAAAAAACCCGAACAAACGGAAAAATCAGAAGAATCTGAACAATCCGAAAATTCCGAACAAACCACTCAATCTATTATTATTCAAAGCACTACTTCTTTGGCACCTAAAACCACGGTAAATAACCCGTCACGGTGTAAAAGTCATTTAAATTGTATTTTTAAGTCGATAAGTTTATCACTAACCGAATATTTGTAGGCTGCATCACCTGGATACACACCAGTTGCACCAGTCGATGTACCTGCACAGGTAGGCACAAGCTCTAGTTCAATCTCAGGCACTGCCGTTGGTGTCGATGAAGATGACAACGATTTGACCGATAATCGTGTGCCAACAGTGGCACAAACTGTTACACAAGTCGTCAATCCTGCCGTTGTTCATGTGCAAAAGATCAAGGTGCGACCACAACCACAGGTCTGTATCAAATGTTTCTGTTAAATGTTTGTATTGAATTGTTTTCTAAAATTATGCACAAAAATGCATCTGTTGCATACAAAAACTAATTATTGGTATTCTGTTGCATGTCACATGAACACAACATTTTGTCGGCATTTACACATATATGCACTACCACACACATCGCACAACATCAAAATCAATTCCGACACATTCATGCACCGTCAATTGTCGTAATGTAAAACTCAACAACAATTCACCTCCCTTCCCCCAACTCGAATCCACAACACACAACACACAACACATGCCACACAAACACACAAAAACAGTACACCGTATACCAAAAACAAGTCCAAGTTCCAGTTGTCACAAAAACATACACTCCCGTACAATATCAAATCCCTGCATATCAACCAGTTGTTTATCAGAAACGAATTCAAATTTCAGCACCATATCCACAGGTAATCAAACAATCATAAATAAAAATACACTGTGCGGGCAAACACAAAAATATTATTGAGGACTTTTAAATAGTTTACTCAGTCTTCATGGCTGTTCTTTTGTCTAGGAAATGGATTTTGACATAAACTTGTTGTTTTTGTTTTTTTTTTGCTCTTTGTTTTTAATTAGATTGCTCAGCGAGTTGAAACAGTCGAAGCAACACCCGGCCCATCAACCACATCAACTACACCACGTCCACCATACGTTTACACCTACGACAAACAAAAGGTTATCAACGAAATCTTCAGCGTGAGTACTCAAAATATTATATATACACAAAAATATGAATAATTGATTAATGGAACATCGATTAAAATTCGAATGTTGACTTACATTTATAGATTCCTTTCCACGCTTTGCGCGCCGTCAATGAAATCATCAATGCCAAGTTGGCCGGTGGGTACTCCGTTCAAAAGACAATCTCTTACGCCTAAATCGAATACAATTAGAATTAATGCGGATTATTCAAATAAGTTTACACATAAATTATAAACGATCACTATAAAATGTGAATTAATTAAGTAGGCAACCGTATTTAGTTTCGATTTGAATTTCTTGTGAAATTTTAATATAAAATAAAAATTTAAAATTTTAGTCAATTTAACGGAAATAAAATGCGATGTATTTATGATTTTATTTCACTTCTTCTCATAATTTATCTCTGAATAACTTACGGGGTGTACTCAATGGATACAAATTAGTGTAAAGCCAAAAAATTTGTTCAAACCTCGATGTACATTAACAATTGAATGACCAATTCAATGTCAGAAAAAAAAGCATTTGTGAAGATTGTTAAATGCATATCTAAAATACGATTCATTTGACTACACTGATAAAATCAATCCATTTATTGTCCACATAGTATATTGCCCAAACTTGGTTTGTATTCAATTTTCATCGAAATCTGCCCCATACTTGTTCAATTCCAGTCCGTTTCTACAACATATTAAATTTATTTGATTAATTTCATTCCGAGCTCATGATGTAGCAGCACTTGTGCCTTTCAAATCTCAAGCTTTCTCTCGTTTGTTAGCTCTCCTCAACTAACGGCACCATTTATAGTGGGAGAAATAAGGTTAAATTTCGATAACAATGTATGGGATTGAAGCGGTAGCAGGATGTATTAAAACTGATCAAAAAAGGTTTGATGAGCTTAGGAAACAAAAACTCACCATTTGGATTTTCTAATATAATCCGTTAATAGTTTGCCGTAATCCATTGTTAATAGAGCAACATTGTTCATTTTGCACAAAATGATGTTGTGATGTCGATGACTTTATTTCCCGCACTGTATGTCAAACATATAATCTCATATATCATTCGCTCATTGTTAATGCTATAAATTCCGATTCCAATTTGTGCATGTCGCATTCGACCAAGTGACAATGCTATTGGTCATACAATAGAAAAAATCACTGTCATAAAATTGATTTTGTAATATTTGCTATATGATTCGTTTCATTTCGCATGCCAATTCAAAAAGTATTCAAATAAATAATGCATCTAAAAATGGTGCCTGTCGCTGTAGCGTCCTCATCCACCTTCTACAAAATGCGAATTGAATAGTTCACATTCATATCGTTTGATTTGAATTCAAGATGATAACAATGAGATAAGCATAACAATTTAAAAACAAATGTTAATCGAAACTCTAATTTGTTCAGTGTCTTTTTTTTTTCATAAATCGGTGAATTGAATTTGAAACATTCGTGAATTGAAATTGAAACGTTCATTGGGCATGGGTCGTTCGATTTAGAAATACATGAAATGAATGGTTGACTATGGCACCAATTGGTATCCTGGGGGAAAGAACGCTGCAAATAGCCTGCAAATAGCGCAAATAAATGTATGTATTTACATAGGATATTATATGGCGTATTCGCAGCCTACAGGTGGCGCTCGTGTATGCTATGTAAATACTATGCGAATACGCTTGCAAATGAACGCAAATGAAATGCAAATACACGCAGTTATGCCAATAGTTCTTTCCCCCTAGTTGGTATCAAATGTAAAGCATTTCGATTGATGTTTTGTGTCGTTTTAAGAGCAAATCCCTCTGTCAATTTCTGATTTTTATGACAGACGAAGTTTGGAAGCGAAAACAAAGAATAAAAATAAAAACAAGTCTCAATTGACTTATCGTGTTCGATGAAGTTTGATTGGATTCGTATACGGTTGGTACATGGCTTTAATAAAATGACATACAATAAAACAATAGACAGACTGGTTCGTTTTCGACGGTTTGAGAATATTGGTGTGCTCGGGTGTATTTTGAAATGACAATAGTGTTTGCCATGTCATACATATTTACTGTGGCCCAAGAGAAATCCCAATCGATTTTCAATGGAAAAATTATGTTAAAAATGATGGTGAATGGTTTCAATGAATTTGCATTGAGAGTGATTCATGAATTGTTGGCGTCATGCTAAAATTGAGAATATTTGGGTGTGTCTGTCTGTGTGTGTGTGTGTCGAAATCGAAAGAGAGGATGGTTGGGGGGAAGGCAAAACTTTTCTATTTAACTCATCTTATAGATTTCTTTCGTGAAATGTGACATAAACGAAGCTGTACTACTTGAGTTGCTTCTAACCTTTTTATGGCTGACTGTATATTTCCTGTGGGTCGTTGTTGTCAATGTATTTGAAATGATTTTATAAAATAATTCATAAATATTGAGATTAAAGTAACACATGAAATGCACGGACGCACGGACGCACGCACGCACGCATTCATGTTCGCATACACAACTCCCTTTGATCAATACCAACTCGTCAAACTCCAGAGATTTTAATTCAACATACATATTTTTTTTTCTATTGCTTTCATTCTCTCAATCAAGGCACATCTGTATATTAGAAATTCATGTCATACATACTGATTCAATATTGAGAGCATGAATAAATCACATTGCGAGCATGTTCACTGTTCACAGTTTGCCATGTCCAAAATGAATAGTTATCTAATGCAACGGCACCAGTTACAGCCATTGAAATTCAATCATAATCCAAGAGCATAGAATGTGAATCTTTTGTTATTTGTTAGAAGTTTGTAGTTTTTTGTCCGGTATCAACTTTTTCTTTTGTCCCGCTGTGATTTGTTATTTTCTTCAAGAAAATGAGTGGTCGTTTCCGTTGATTTGCACCTGATTGGTTATCGTCCAACATCCAATCCAATACAAACGTAAATTGCGTACAATACAAAATATTTAGTTCTCTCTTCATCCATATAATAAATGCAACAAGAGAAAAAAAAAGAGTTTGCCAACGAATCGAGTAAAATAAATATATTTACTCATCTATAGATGAGTTCGATATTCTTGCGACCAAAAGCACACAGTCATTGTTGAATAAATTCCAATTGAATTTCAATTTATTTTTGCCCGATATTCAGTGTGTAACAGTGAATGTGTGTGAGTGACTCTTATTCGCTGTTCTCGGCCAATCTCAACAGCGCACACTGTGTACCGCTCAGATTACTTGATGTGTTAAGTTTTGCACTAAGCGTCAGTTGCTAACGCTGACCAGCGACTAATTCCTATGTAAAATACATTCACTGCATTCAAAATAACAGCTCAACTACTTGAATTGTTCTTGTAATATGAAACGAACTTTTCATCAAACTCTCCTAGAAATCTCAATTGATAATCCAGTCCAATTGAGTTACTATTTAAGGAAGTTAATTTGGTTTGAAATGCATCGGCCTGATACCAGTTGGCCTTGATCAAAAGAGATTTCACTCACAATATGAAAGTCATCATGGAAAAAGACGATGATATGCAGAAAAACGAAGTCATATCTTGTGCACAATCACCATAATACACAATCGGCATTCCATGCCCTTGTTTTGCTTACGTCTATTTTTGTATTTCTTTTCTCAGTGCCCGGATGATGCTTGTATACGTCAATTAGGGATATGACTTTTTGTTCGGATCTCACTATAGTTTAAACCGTGCATTGCCAAATTCATTGAGTGGAATAGCTGAAAATGGCACATAAAAAAAGAAACTGCACACTGAACACTGTCGGCGAAAAAGAGATAATGCGGAGAATTTTACTGGAAATAAGTTATTGAAATTGTTGCATTCGTCGACTACAAATAGTTAAATTGTTAAATTTAGATGTTATTCGCCGGTTTTTTTCTACCCCGAATACCTATTCAAGTTCCTTGAATTCAATTGCTTTTTTCTGCGAACAGTATTCATCACATCCGGTACTGTCCACATTGTCATAAACTTAAATATTTGTATTATTTTCTTTTTACTTTTCCGCAGAGAGCAAGGGGAAAGTATTGGCTTATAGTTGAATTTTGGGAAACCTTTAAAACCTTTAAAACTTAATTCATATCTAGGGGGAGATTTTAGTATGATCGCCGTTTTTCACCGTACACAAATGTATCCGTCCATTATTTAATTGAGTTTTGAAGATTTTTCTATGAAACTTTCACAGGATATCTTGGAAGTATGCATCTTGGACGTATCAAATGTTGGTTCCAAAGTGAACCAAACCAACGTGGTTTTTAGCAAAACAAAAAACCCAAAATAGCTGGAAATAGTATATTATAGGCGGATATGTGTGTGCTACACTCATAAAAGGGCTGAAGATAACACGAACATAGTTAAGTTATTGGCAATTGAACATAAAGAGAATTTTTAAAAATCGATTGAAGTAGTTAGCACTTGGATGTTATCTCTTGGCCTGCAAAAATGCAGTTAAAGACATCATTATCAGAAACCACAAGTGAGTAATTCTACGGTCGATTTTAGAATGTTCGTCAATAATACTGTGCTCCATAAGCAGCCGTATGTTTGGTGGCTGTCTCTGGTTTTTTTGTGTGTGTGTTAAATTGTTATGCGTTCATCTGCCACACTGGTTCAAGTGAATCCCAAGGTAAATTCCACGGTTAAAGTTTGTCCGCTTTTGAAGCCAAAAAAACATACATCCATTCTCTTACTCCTTCACATTCTCCTGTTCATCACATTGTGCATTCCAAAACAAAAACCACTTAAAAGAAGCGAAAAAGTCAAACTAAATAACAACATTCTTTTCTGTCTGATTTTATTTTCTCTCCATCGTTTTAGTTTATTTAGTTGATTTTATGTTTTTATTGGGGGTGGCAGGGCGCAGTTCCAGCAACAAATTTAACCATTTTACACAAGAGCCACTCTTTCACCATATCGACAATGTAATTTTTGAGTGAACATAAAAACTTTAAAAGATCTATAATGTATTCTACTCGCAAAATATTAAGCCACTCGAAAATATGTAAGTGCTACTTGAGCTAAATAAAAAATCAACGCTGTAGCTCAAGTTTGTTGCTCAAATTTGTCAAGCTTTCACTTGGAATAAATTGTTAGGCAAACGAAATTGTGTTAAATGTTGCAAAATTGGTGTAACCGAGCCCAGAGACAGAAGACGAATGGCATAGTACGTTTAATAACTCTCAAGATGCTCAAAATACGCTCGATGCCGGACATGATTTCAATCATATTCATGAACCCCGTATTACCTAATACCATAATTCCCTAATTCCTCAATCCCCTAAACAAACAAACAAACAAACAAAAAATCTACACACATAAAAACCGTAAATTGAAAACGAATGCGAATTCCCCTTAACTCTGAGTAGTGAAACTATCCTACACAAAGTGTGTTTTCAAGTAAAGCCACCTATCACAACCTATGCTCCTAACTTGAACAAAAAACTAATTGAATTCTCACTTAACATTGAGAGGTGAAGTAATCAGACAAAAAGTGTGCCTTCATGCAAGACCACTTATCTTGCCAGTTAAGAACTCGCCCCAACATTCTGAATCTAACGAAACTTCCAATTTCAACACTGATATTGAATTATTTATTACTTTACAAAATTTAAAAAAATCAATATTGAGAGCACTACCTCCCCCCTCTAAATTCCGTCTTACATTCCTTTACATAGCTTTGCATCAGTGAAACGATGTAATATCGTTTTACACACAAATGCAAATCTATGCTCCAGAAATGCGGATCACCAAAATCCTCCAACATTCCTTCAGAATTGTAAACACCGGAAACAAAACAAAAAATCTTGCCAAATTTTGAACAACTTTTTGCTTCCATAAAAAACGCAAACAAGATTCTAAACAAATAATCAAATTCATGAGATTAAAATAACTAACTTGCAAGCTAAAAACCTCATTGCTCTGCGTTTTGATTTTGTTGTCTATGCGGCCCATCATACATTACAAGTCGGAGCACTACAAGAGAAGAGTGCCCCCTGAAATTTTCATGACGATACACTTATCCAATGTTGAGATTTCCTGCTTCAAAATTGTCAAAATTTTGATTCGAAAATTCAACGATTCATAAACTGGATTTTCGATGCGTTAGAAATTTGGGGCGAATTGCGAATTCTCGACTGGCAAAATAGGTGCCTTTACTTGAAAACTCACTTTGTGTTGGATGGTTTCACCACTCAACGTTAAGGGGAATTCGCATTCGTTTTCAATTCACTCACTGTAGGAACTGGAAAATTAATTTTCAATTGCAATATTTTGCCACAATAAACAGTTTTGTATTCTCATCATTCATGCTGGACTGCTAAATCAAAATCGCATTGCTGAAATGTGTGGAAGACATTTGGTCCAAACAACAGATTTATACATTAAACTAATACCTTCAACAAAAGAAGGTAGTAAAATAGAATAGAATAGAATCGAAAAGAGCATTGGCAACCAAAGGTGAAAAAACGCATCCATGATGTGCAGCGTTAACAAGCACATATAGCGCCAAATAGAGCCAAATAGAGAAGTCTTAAAACTGTATTCAGTTTTGTTTACTTTTCACTTGTTTCCCGACTCTCGTCATTCGCCTGCTCGGAGGGAAGAGGAGACCCAACGTGAGAAAGAAGAGACAGCAAAATTCTACATTCAGATATAAACATCAATATATTATAGAGACTTGAATGGGAATGGTACCAATAAGGTGATGAACGATCACATTTTGTAGACGTGCCAGATTTAAATGGTTTGCTGCATTTATATGACGGTGAAAAATGTCAAAGAATCATTCTACCGCATCAGTAGCATCACTAACCTCTACACAAACAAATAGAACCATCACGAGTAATAATCGTTGTCTGATGTTACAACGATATAACCGTAGGAATTCTATTCACGTTTTCAACGGAACTTTAATGTCTTTTTTATGTGGCAAAAATTGAATTGAAATGATAAATGAACTATGGCAACCCAGCATAAAATGATTGAAAGCGCAAAGTGCACTTGACACTAATTAGAGACAAGTGTTTTTTTTATTGATAAATCGAATTGAATCGATTGATTCCAAATCTTCTCTTGCACAGTCCCTTGCACAGTAAGTGGCTGCTAATGCTTCTTCTGCATATTTACCGACATTCACACTGTGAATATTAAAGGTGCAAAGTCGGCCATTTCGAAAGATAACAATAGAAATGAATGGATTAGATGCATCCAATGGTACTCAATGTATTATGTTATACTTTTTTTCTTGAGCATTAAAATTTCTTTTATGGACTAGCCCATTTGGTGAAGTTTAAGTAGTATTTAAAAAAGAACTGCGAATCTAGTGAATCTTTTTAACTACACGACTAGATCATTAGATTCAGTTGTTTTAAAAGATTCATTATTTCACGAGATTTACACTTTCTTTATGTAATTTTTTAAAGCTGTTCAGCTCGTTGTGTGCCGTTTTAATGTTATTAAATGTTGCACTTTATTTTAAATGTTTTTGTTTATTCGCGGTGTAATGCATCCCAAATGCACACTCAACAATGTGCAATAAAGTGTTTTTGAAAGTGCTTAAGGTGTTTTACGCGGTATAATGTAAACAAAAAATTGCAGTGCAATTGTCTGAAATGGACCTGAAGCACTTAAGAGCTTCAAAGTTGGTGCGAGTCTGCAAAAATGCTCATTGGATTGAAATTACAATTGGTTGACGCTCGAAAAATCTAGGCAACGTTCGAAATTGGAAAACTTTTCAATAACTTGGTATTTGAAGATTTATGTTCAACAGTCGGACCGACGGTTAGCGCATTTCCTCTTAAATGGCAACGGCAACCGCAACGGTAACGACACTGCACGGCAACGTCTCAACAATATTCAAGTGATACAATGCTGGAAAAATACCACCCTCGACTTTGGTCGAAGTTATCATATTTGGTATATCTAATGAATCGCCACCGATTCAACACCAACATTCTCTTTTTGAGTATTTTCATTGTTCGTTTGCTGTTGATTTCCGTTTACAGAGCGAGCAAGAATTGAAATAAATTAAATTTTCATCATTGCACTTTTGCCGGTGAATCGTTTTCGGCAGCAAAGTGTTGTAAAACTCATGGAATTCCATCTGGGAGGGAAACATTAAAAATCAACTTTTGAAGAAAAATTCACGATTCTTTGATGAATTCATTCTTGTGCAAACTCTTCTTATTTTTGCTAACAAATTGTTAGCACAAATCTACAAGCAGATTGGACATTTTCTTCAAATAGACTTACATGTATTTGCGCCAAGCTGTGAAACCCGGAATTTTGGGTCATAAGCTACCGATTCCACACAAGACCGTTCTTGAAAGCGTACTTTTTTTTATTTTATTGAACTGTATGGAGGAAACTCATGAAAATTAATGTCGAAATTGTTTTGAAAGATGTGATTTGATGTGATGTGATTATTATTATATATATTTTTGATGAATAATCACCGAATCTAGGTTTTAACTTTAACTAATGCGGATTCCAAATGGTGGTATTGTGTGTAAAAAATAAGAAAATAATACAAATGTTGCAAAATGTCAATTGTTTAATCAGAATGAAGGATGAGTCATAATTCTCGCTCGAAAAAAAAACATTGTATCACTATTTGTCCTGTGAGCTCAGCTTGAACAAATGAAATTTGTATGGAAAAGGACTCGAGCAATGGAACTTGCAACCGAGCAAAGCGTAAGTGTGCCTTTTGAATGGCGTCTCGATTTAAGGTGAACTTTATTTACCAAACTATTGTTGGTTTGTTTGTTTATGAAATGTCTGAAATTGTTTTACGAATATTTTAAACGTTAAGCCAATGCAATGCAATGCAATAGCTAAAGCCAACACGCAATTTTCTTTCGAAGATACACATACCTATACACCAACCGTTACATTGTAAGAATACGAGACATTTAACGTCACGAAAACGAATAAATACAAAGAAAAAAATACAATGTAAACAGCAAATTGCGAGCGAGAGAGAGAGGAAGCATCGTCATGTTTTCAAAATTGACATCTAAACTACAATGTGCGATTCGATTTGAATGATCCTGTCCTTTTCATACAGTTACTTTCAATGTTTGAGTTTGTCGGCAATTCTACAATTTGGTCAGATTGGCCAAGAAAATGCGCTGGTTCGAACACGATAATTTCAAATAAAGTGACAATGGTTCAATTCAGATTTTGTTTCCCTTTGTTGTTGTTTATCTGTTCAAACCCCGTTCTAAAGTGGAGTGAAAAATTATCAATTTCAAAGCGAATAAAAAAAAAACAACCATTAAACTTTTAAACTAGTGATTCAATTTAATAGGTGTTCTGTGCGTGTATGCGAAATTGGCCAACACCAAATTGCACATGTACAATTGTGCATTTTGATTTCTCAACAGATGTTCGCATCTCATGCATGAGCGTATACACTATATGCCACCTTCTACATCTGCTTACGATGGTTGAACAATTCACCGTATATTTACATTTGCTATTAGAATTTTAAATAAATTTTAATATTTGCTCGTATTCACTATGCGTTTTTTGTTTCTATTGGAAATATTCAAGAGCAAACTTCGAGCATCGAGCCCAAACAAAACTGTTGAGTACACATGCAATGCATGCAATGTGGAACACGCACAAACTTTTGTGTGTATTTTCTTGAAGCAGATTTCGCATTCGATAAATCACCCGCTGGTGAATTTATAGAAAAGTTTGCACCTAATGCGTTCGCTTCTTTGTTGAAACAACTAATCCTGCATGAAAATAAACCAGTTAACTTTATTACTTCTCAATCCACAATGATTTTTTTTTGGAGTTGAATACCATTTTCACTTCGAGTTTTCATTTGCGCAACATTTTTTTTTTAGTTAAACTTGCATTAAAAATGTGAGCAACTTCGAAAGTTTTTTTCAAACTGGAACAAAATGTTCTCGCTCGAAAAATGAATTGCATGAAATTTCCTGTGCGAGAAACGAGTGGTAAAACCGTATGGTTTTTTTCTCAGAGAAAAAAAAAATCCCATCGCATCAATACATCATGAGTGCACTCAACTAAGTCACACCTGAGTCGATGTATGCAATGCGATGGGAATTGTTATTCTCTGCTTTTTCCATAATTTGCGCATAAATGATGATTATATAAGGACTGAATAAATACCAATTGAACGAATCTAGTAGCCACATAGATTTCCAGAATTTGACCGCTAAAAATTGATAATGAAATTTTCAAAAATGATTTTCAGCCAAACTCACGCCACTTTATTGTAGTCAGGCACTTGCAAATTGATTTGTGTAGTAGAACGAACAAGAGTATTCGATCGCGAATATTGGTGTTGTTTTTCAAAGACTTAGTCGAGTGCTATTCTTTTTCATCTTGGAGTTGCGCGTTCATTTGGTGAGAAAATAAGATTTCCAACATTTTTTTTTGGAATAGAACAATACCATCAAGCCCACATCGAATACTTGTCATCGACAATTCGAAGTCATTGTGACTTGCTGAGAATTGCGGCTGTTACAAAATGTGCAAAAAATAAAGTAAAATAGAAAGAAAAAGGAGAACGGTTAAGATTTACGGAATAAGGACATGAAGAAGTCCGCATTAGTAAATAGTTCACAAAATGGTTCACAAAATTTGTTTATCTCTATCCATTGTGTTAAGCTTTCATTCATTCATTCCAAGCGAAAAAGTGCACAAAATGGGTGAAAACACTCATTCCTCCAGCACATTCACTTCACTTGAATTCCGTGTACAACGTGTACATAACAAAGTCAGAATACTACAAGAGAAGAGTGCCCCCTGAAATTTTCATGACGATACACTTATCCAATGTTGAGATTTCCTGCTTCAAAATTGTCAAAATTTTGATTCGAAAATTCAACGATTCATAAACAGGATTTTCGATGCGCTGCAACACAGACACTTAGAGTGAAATGTGACACATACTATACATATCAAAGTCAGAACACTACAAGAGAAGAGTGCCCCCTGAAATTTTCATGACGATACACTTATCCAATGTTGAGATTTCCTGCTTCAAAATTGTCAAAATTTTGATTCGAAAATTCAACGATTCATAAACAGGATTTTCGATGCGCTGCAACACAGACACTTAGAGTGAAATGTGACACATACTATACATATCAAAGTCAGAACACTACAAGAGAAGAGTGCCCCCTGAAATTTTCATGACGATACACTTATCCAATGTTGAGATTTCCTGCTTCAAAATTGTCAAAATTTTGATTCGAAAATTCAACGATTCATAAACAGGATTTTCGATGCGCTGCAACACAGACACTTAGAGTGAAATGTGACACATACTATACATATCAAAGTCAGAACACTACAAGAGAAGAGTGCCCCCTGAAATTTTCATGACGATACACTTATCCAATGTTGAGATTTCCTGCTTCAAAATTGTCAAAATTTTGATTCGAAAATTCAACGATTCATAAACAGGATTTTCGATGCGCTGCAACACAGACACTTAGAGTGAAATGTGACACATACTATACATATCAAAGTCAGAACACTACAAGAGAAGAGTGCCCCCTGAAATTTTCATGACGATACACTTATCCAATGTTGAGATTTCCTGCTTCAAAATTGTCAAAATTTTGATTCGAAAATTCAACGATTCATAAACAGGATTTTCGATGCGCTGCAACACAGACACTTAGAGTGAAATGTGACACATACTATACATATCAAAGTCAGAACACTACAAGAGAAGAGTGCCCCCTGAAATTTTCATGACGATACACTTATCCAATGTTGAGATTTCCTGCTTCAAAATTGTCAAAATTTTGATTCGAAAATTCAACGATTCATAAACAGGATTTTCGATGCGCTGCAACACAGACACTTAGAGTGAAATGTGACACATACTATACATATCAAAGTCAGAACACTACAAGAGAAGAGTGCCCCCTGAAATTTTCATGACGATACACTTATCCAATGTTGAGATTTCCTGCTTCAAAATTGTCAAAATTTTGATTCGAAAATTCAACGATTCATAAACAGGATTTTCGATGCGCTGCAACACAGACACTTAGAGTGAAATGTGACACATACTATACATATCAAAGTCAGAACACTACAAGAGAAGAGTGCCCCCTGAAATTTTCATGGCGATACACTTATCCAATGTTGAGATTTCCTGCTTCAAAATTGTCAAAATTTTGATTCGAAAATTCAACGATTCATAAACAGGATTTTCGATGCGCTGCAACACAGACACTTAGAGTGAAATGTGACACATACTATACATATCAAAGTCAGAACACTACAAGAGAAGAGTGCCCCCTGAAATTTTCATGACGATACACTTATCCAATGTTGAGATTTCCTGCTTCAAAATTGTCAAAATTTTGATTCGAAAATTCAACGATTCATAAACAGGATTTTCGATGCGCTGCAACACAGACACTTAGAGTGAAATGTGACACATACTATACATATCAAAGTCAGAACACTACAAGAGAAGAGTGCCCCCTGAAATTTTCATGACGATACACTTATCCAATGTTGAGATTTCCTGCTTCAAAATTGTCAAAATTTTGATTCGAAAATTCAACGATTCATAAACAGGATTTTCGATGCGCTGCAACACAGACACTTAGAGTGAAATGTGACACATACTATACATATCAAAGTCAGAACACTACAAGAGAAGAGTGCCCCCTGAAATTTTCATGACGATACACTTATCCAATGTTGAGATTTCCTGCTTCAAAATTGTCAAAATTTTGATTCGAAAATTCAACGATTCATAAACAGGATTTTCGATGCGCTGCAACACAGACACTTAGAGTGAAATGTGACACATACTATACATATCAAAGTCAGAACACTACAAGAGAAGAGTGCCCCCTGAAATTTTCATGACGATACACTTATCCAATGTTGAGATTTCCTGCTTCAAAATTGTCAAAATTTTGATTCGAAAATTCAACGATTCATAAACAGGATTTTCGATGCGCTGCAACACAGACACTTAGAGTGAAATGTGACACATACTATACATATCAAAGTCAGAACACTACAAGAGAAGAGTGCCCCCTGAAATTTTCATGGCGATACACTTATCCAATGTTGAGATTTCCTGCTTCAAAATTGTCAAAATTTTGATTCGAAAATTCAACGATTCATAAACAGGATTTTCGATGCGCTGCAACACAGACACTTAGAGTGAAATGTGACACATACTATACATATCAAAGTCAGAACACTACAAGAGAAGAGTGCCCCCTGAAATTTTCATGGCGATACACTTATCCAATGTTGAGATTTCCTGCTTCAAAATTGTCAAAATTTTGATTCGAAAATTCAACGATTCATAAACAGGATTTTCGATGCGCTGCAACACAGACACTTAGAGTGAAATGTGACACATACTATACATATCAAAGTCAGAACACTACAAGAGAAGAGTGCCCCCTGAAATTTTCATGACGATACACTTATCCAATGTTGAGATTTCCTGCTTCAAAATTGTCAAAATTTTGATTCGAAAATTCAACGATTCATAAACAGGATTTTCGATGCGCTGCAACACAGACACTTAGAGTGAAATGTGACACATACTATACATATCAAAGTCAGAACACTACAAGAGAAGAGTGCCCCCTGAAATTTTCATGACGATACACTTATCCAATGTTGAGATTTCCTGCTTCAAAATTGTCAAAATTTTGATTCGAAAATTCAACGATTCATAAACAGGATTTTCGATGCGCTGCAACACAGACACTTAGAGTGAAATGTGACACATACTATACATATCAAAGTCAGAACACTACAAGAGAAGAGTGCCCCCTGAAATTTTCATGGCGATACACTTATCCAATGTTGAGATTTCCTGCTTCAAAATTGTCAAAATTTTGATTCGAAAATTCAACGATTCATAAACAGGATTTTCGATGCGCTGCAACACAGACACTTAGAGTGAAATGTGACACATACTATACATATCAAAGTCAGAACACTACAAGAGAAGAGTGCCCCCTGAAATTTTCATGGCGATACACTTATCCAATGTTGAGATTTCCTGCTTCAAAATTGTCAAAATTTTGATTCGAAAATTCAACGATTCATAAACAGGATTTTCGATGCGCTGCAACACAGACACTTAGAGTGAAATGTGACACATACTATACATATCAAAGTCAGAACACTACAAGAGAAGAGTGCCCCCTGAAATTTTCATGACGATACACTTATCCAATGTTGAGATTTCCTGCTTCAAAATTGTCAAAATTTTGATTCGAAAATTCAACGATTCATAAACAGGATTTTCGATGCGCTGCAACACAGACACTTAGAGTGAAATGTGACACATACTATACATATCAAAGTCAGAACACTACAAGAGAAGAGTGCCCCCTGAAATTTTCATGACGATACACTTATCCAATGTTGAGATTTCCTGCTTCAAAATTGTCAAAATTTTGATTCGAAAATTCAACGATTCATAAACAGGATTTTCGATGCGCTGCAACACAGACACTTAGAGTGAAATGTGACACATACTATACATATCAAAGTCAGAACACTACAAGAGAAGAGTGCCCCCTGAAATTTTCATGACGATACACTTATCCAATGTTGAGATTTCCTGCTTCAAAATTGTCAAAATTTTGATTCGAAAATTCAACGATTCATAAACAGGATTTTCGATGCGCTGCAACACAGACACTTAGAGTGAAATGTGACACATACTATACATATCAAAGTCAGAACACTACAAGAGAAGAGTGCCCCCTGAAATTTTCATGGCGATACACTTATCCAATGTTGAGATTTCCTGCTTCAAAATTGTCAAAATTTTGATTCGAAAATTCAACGATTCATAAACAGGATTTTCGATGCGCTGCAACACAGACACTTAGAGTGAAATGTGACACATACTATACATATCAAAGTCAGAACACTACAAGAGAAGAGTGCCCCCTGAAATTTTCATGGCGATACACTTATCCAATGTTGAGATTTCCTGCTTCAAAATTGTCAAAATTTTGATTCGAAAATTCAACGATTCATAAACAGGATTTTCGATGCGCTGCAACACAGACACTTAGAGTGAAATGTGACACATACTATACATATCAAAGTCAGAACACTACAAGAGAAGAGTGCCCCCTGAAATTTTCATGACGATACACTTATCCAATGTTGAGATTTCCTGCTTCAAAATTGTCAAAATTTTGATTCGAAAATTCAACGATTCATAAACAGGATTTTCGATGCGCTGCAACACAGACACTTAGAGTGAAATGTGACACATACTATACATATCAAAGTCAGAACACTACAAGAGAAGAGTGCCCCCTGAAATTTTCATGACGATACACTTATCCAATGTTGAGATTTCCTGCTTCAAAATTGTCAAAATTTTGATTCGAAAATTCAACGATTCATAAACAGGATTTTCGATGCGCTGCAACACAGACACTTAGAGTGAAATGTGACACATACTATACATATCAAAGTCAGAACACTACAAGAGAAGAGTGCCCCCTGAAATTTTCATGACGATACACTTATCCAATGTTGAGATTTCCTGCTTCAAAATTGTCAAAATTTTGATTCGAAAATTCAACGATTCATAAACAGGATTTTCGATGCGCTGCAACACAGACACTTAGAGTGAAATGTGACACATACTATACATATCAAAGTCAGAACACTACAAGAGAAGAGTGCCCCCTGAAATTTTCATGACGATACACTTATCCAATGTTGAGATTTCCTGCTTCAAAATTGTCAAAATTTTGATTCGAAAATTCAACGATTCATAAACAGGATTTTCGATGCGCTGCAACACAGACACTTAGAGTGAAATGTGACACATACTATACATATCAAAGTCAGAACACTACAAGAGAAGAGTGCCCCCTGAAATTTTCATGGCGATACACTTATCCAATGTTGAGATTTCCTGCTTCAAAATTGTCAAAATTTTGATTCGAAAATTCAACGATTCATAAACAGGATTTTCGATGCGCTGCAACACAGACACTTAGAGTGAAATGTGACACATACTATACATATCAAAGTCAGAACACTACAAGAGAAGAGTGCCCCCTGAAATTTTCATGGCGATACACTTATCCAATGTTGAGATTTCCTGCTTCAAAATTGTCAAAATTTTGATTCGAAAATTCAACGATTCATAAACAGGATTTTCGATGCGCTGCAACACAGACACTTAGAGTGAAATGTGACACATACTATACATATCAAAGTCAGAACACTACAAGAGAAGAGTGCCCCCTGAAATTTTCATGGCGATACACTTATCCAATGTTGAGATTTCCTGCTTCAAAATTGTCAAAATTTTGATTCGAAAATTCAACGATTCATAAACAGGATTTTCGATGCGCTGCAACACAGACACTTAGAGTGAAATGTGACACATACTATACATATCAAAGTCAGAACACTACAAGAGAAGAGTGCCCCCTGAAATTTTCATGACGATACACTTATCCAATGTTGAGATTTCCTGCTTCAAAATTGTCAAAATTTTGATTCGAAAATTCAACGATTCATAAACAGGATTTTCGATGCGCTGCAACACAGACACTTAGAGTGAAATGTGACACATACTATACATATCAAAGTCAGAACACTACAAGAGAAGAGTGCCCCCTGAAATTTTCATGGCGATACACTTATCCAATGTTGAGATTTCCTGCTTCAAAATTGTCAAAATTTTGATTCGAAAATTCAACGATTCATAAACAGGATTTTCGATGCGCTGCAACACAGACACTTAGAGTGAAATGTGACACATACTATACATATCAAAGTCAGAACACTACAAGAGAAGAGTGCCCCCTGAAATTTTCATGGCGATACACTTATCCAATGTTGAGATTTCCTGCTTCAAAATTGTCAAAATTTTGATTCGAAAATTCAACGATTCATAAACAGGATTTTCGATGCGCTGCAACACAGACACTTAGAGTGAAATGTGACACATACTATACATATCAAAGTCAGAACACTACAAGAGAAGAGTGCCCCCTGAAATTTTCATGACGATACACTTATCCAATGTTGAGATTTCCTGCTTCAAAATTGTCAAAATTTTGATTCGAAAATTCAACGATTCATAAACAGGATTTTCGATGCGCTGCAACACAGACACTTAGAGTGAAATGTGACACATACTATACATATCAAAGTCAGAACACTACAAGAGAAGAGTGCCCCCTGAAATTTTCATGGCGATACACTTATCCAATGTTGAGATTTCCTGCTTCAAAATTGTCAAAATTTTGATTCGAAAATTCAACGATTCATAAACAGGATTTTCGATGCGCTGCAACACAGACACTTAGAGTGAAATGTGACACATACTATACATATCAAAGTCAGAACACTACAAGAGAAGAGTGCCCCCTGAAATTTTCATGGCGATACACTTATCCAATGTTGAGATTTCCTGCTTCAAAATTGTCAAAATTTTGATTCGAAAATTCAACGATTCATAAACAGGATTTTCGATGCGCTGCAACACAGACACTTAGAGTGAAATGTGACACATACTATACATATCAAAGTCAGAACACTACAAGAGAAGAGTGCCCCCTGAAATTTTCATGGCGATACACTTATCCAATGTTGAGATTTCCTGCTTCAAAATTGTCAAAATTTTGATTCGAAAATTCAACGATTCATAAACAGGATTTTCGATGCGCTGCAACACAGACACTTAGAGTGAAATGTGACACATACTATACATATCAAAGTCAGAACACTACAAGAGAAGAGTGCCCCCTGAAATTTTCATGGCGATACACTTATCCAATGTTGAGATTTCCTGCTTCAAAATTGTCAAAATTTTGATTCGAAAATTCAACGATTCATAAACAGGATTTTCGATGCGCTGCAACACAGACACTTAGAGTGAAATGTGACACATACTATACATATCAAAGTCAGAACACTACAAGAGAAGAGTGCCCCCTGAAATTTTCATGGCGATACACTTATCCAATGTTGAGATTTCCTGCTTCAAAATTGTCAAAATTTTGATTCGAAAATTCAACGATTCATAAACAGGATTTTCGATGCGCTGCAACACAGACACTTAGAGTGAAATGTGACACATACTATACATATCAAAGTCAGAACACTACAAGAGAAGAGTGCCCCCTGAAATTTTCATGGCGATACACTTATCCAATGTTGAGATTTCCTGCTTCAAAATTGTCAAAATTTTGATTCGAAAATTCAACGATTCATAAACAGGATTTTCGATGCGCTGCAACACAGACACTTAGAGTGAAATGTGACACATACTATACATATCAAAGTCAGAACACTACAAGAGAAGAGTGCCCCCTGAAATTTTCATGGCGATACACTTATCCAATGTTGAGATTTCCTGCTTCAAAATTGTCAAAATTTTGATTCGAAAATTCAACGATTCATAAACAGGATTTTCGATGCGCTGCAACACAGACACTTAGAGTGAAATGTGACACATACTATACATATCAAAGTCAGAACACTACAAGAGAAGAGTGCCCCTGAAATTTTCATGGCGATACACTTATCCAATGTTGAGATTTCCTGCTTCAAAATTGTCAAAATTTTGATTCGAAAATTCAACGATTCATAAACAGGATTTTCGATGCGCTGCAACACAGACACTTAGAGTGAAATGTGACACATACTATACATATCAAAGTCAGAACACTACAAGAGAAGAGTGCCCCCTGAAATTTTCATGACGATACACTTATCCAATGTTGAGATTTCCTGCTTCAAAATTGTCAAAATTTTGATTCGAAAATTCAACGATTCATAAACAGGATTTTCGATGCGCTGCAACACAGACACTTAGAGTGAAATGTGACACATACTATACATATCAAAGTCAGAACACTACAAGAGAAGAGTGCCCCCTGAAATTTTCATGGCGATACACTTATCCAATGTTGAGATTTCCTGCTTCAAAATTGTCAAAATTTTGATTCGAAAATTCAACGATTCATAAACAGGATTTTCGATGCGCTGCAACACAGACACTTAGAGTGAAATGTGACACATACTATACATATCAAAGTCAGAACACTACAAGAGAAGAGTGCCCCCTGAAATTTTCATGGCGATACACTTATCCAATGTTGAGATTTCCTGCTTCAAAATTGTCAAAATTTTGATTCGAAAATTCAACGATTCATAAACAGGATTTTCGATGCGCTGCAACACAGACACTTAGAGTGAAATGTGACACATACTATACATATCAAAGTCAGAACACTACAAGAGAAGAGTGCCCCCTGAAATTTTCATGGCGATACACTTATCCAATGTTGAGATTTCCTGCTTCAAAATTGTCAAAATTTTGATTCGAAAATTCAACGATTCATAAACAGGATTTTCGATGCGCTGCAACACAGACACTTAGAGTGAAATGTGACACATACTATACATATCAAAGTCAGAACACTACAAGAGAAGAGTGCCCCCTGAAATTTTCATGACGATACACTTATCCAATGTTGAGATTTCCTGCTTCAAAATTGTCAAAATTTTGATTCGAAAATTCAACGATTCATAAACAGGATTTTCGATGCGCTGCAACACAGACACTTAGAGTGAAATGTGACACATACTATACATATCAAAGTCAGAACACTACAAGAGAAGAGTGCCCCCTGAAATTTTCATGACGATACACTTATCCAATGTTGAGATTTCCTGCTTCAAAATTGTCAAAATTTTGATTCGAAAATTCAACGATTCATAAACAGGATTTTCGATGCGCTGCAACACAGACACTTAGAGTGAAATGTGACACATACTATACATATCAAAGTCAGAACACTACAAGAGAAGAGTGCCCCCTGAAATTTTCATGGCGATACACTTATCCAATGTTGAGATTTCCTGCTTCAAAATTGTCAAAATTTTGATTCGAAAATTCAACGATTCATAAACAGGATTTTCGATGCGCTGCAACACAGACACTTAGAGTGAAATGTGACACATACTATACATATCAAAGTCAGAACACTACAAGAGAAGAGTGCCCCCTGAAATTTTCATGGCGATACACTTATCCAATGTTGAGATTTCCTGCTTCAAAATTGTCAAAATTTTGATTCGAAAATTCAACGATTCATAAACAGGATTTTCGATGCGCTGCAACACAGACACTTAGAGTGAAATGTGACACATACTATACATATCAAAGTCAGAACACTACAAGAGAAGAGTGCCCCTGAAATTTTCATGGCGATACACTTATCCAATGTTGAGATTTCCTGCTTCAAAATTGTCAAAATTTTGATTCGAAAATTCAACGATTCATAAACAGGATTTTCGATGCGCTGCAACACAGACACTTAGAGTGAAATGTGACACATACTATACATATCAAAGTCAGAACACTACAAGAGAAGAGTGCCCCTGAAATTTTCATGGCGATACACTTATCCAATGTTGAGATTTCCTGCTTCAAAATTGTCAAAATTTTGATTCGAAAATTCAACGATTCATAAACAGGATTTTCGATGCGCTGCAACACAGACACTTAGAGTGAAATGTGACACATACTATACATATCAAAGTCAGAACACTACAAGAGAAGAGTGCCCCCTGAAATTTTCATGGCGATACACTTATCCAATGTTGAGATTTCCTGCTTCAAAATTGTCAAAATTTTGATTCGAAAATTCAACGATTCATAAACAGGATTTTCGATGCGCTGCAACACAGACACTTAGAGTGAAATGTGACACATACTATACATATCAAAGTCAGAACACTACAAGAGAAGAGTGCCCCCTGAAATTTTCATGACGATACACTTATCCAATGTTGAGATTTCCTGCTTCAAAATTGTCAAAATTTTGATTCGAAAATTCAACGATTCATAAACAGGATTTTCGATGCGCTGCAACACAGACACTTAGAGTGAAATGTGACACATACTATACATATCAAAGTCAGAACACTACAAGAGAAGAGTGCCCCTGAAATTTTCATGACGATACACTTATCCAATGTTGAGATTTCCTGCTTCAAAATTGTCAAAATTTTGATTCGAAAATTCAACGATTCATAAACAGGATTTTCG